>CM062258.1:15579578-16937905 GCA_031216405.1 Syzygium malaccense
CAAGAAGTTATTTTCCAATAAAATGACCATATTTTCTGGTGCTTGACTTGAAAATAAAAAGGAAAATATTTTCCGTCATTTGGAAAGGAATTTTTCTTTCCTAAGATAATTTCTCTTAACCATGTCATCAAATGCAGAGGTTTTTTTATCAACTTCCCTTCTCTCTCTCTCAAACAAAACCTTACCAAAATCCCCTCCCCCGAAATCGCAAACTTCCTCCTCAATCCTAAACCCTAGATTTCCTCGTCGGTTAAATCCTCCTTTCCCCAGAAAATTCTCTCCCCCGATCCCATTTCCCCTTGGAATTGAACCGGAATTGGGTTCGCAACCGATTCCTAGATCCCAACTCTCGTTCCCCATTTCTCCGAGAATACTCATGGGCGTTCGCAGCATCCAAGCCTCAGTTTGTGAAATTTTTTGCATGGGAAGGTCCTAGACGAAACCTCAAAGGCTTCTTAGTCTTTTTCCTTCTTCTCGCTTCTTCTTCACAGCGGGACTAACTGTGAGAGGCGATTACTGTACATGGATGACGTCATCACTTAAACCCTAAATAAATTTTTGCTTTCTCTCTCTAACACCCCCTTTCTCGGCTTCCAACCTCTTGGCTTGCCTCGGCTTTGTGTTCGACCAGATCAACACAATCAAGAAGGAGCGCGAGCAGTCTCAAAAGGAAGAGACTCTCCGGCGGATATGCGCCTGGTGCAAGGCAAAGAATGCGCCTTTTTGCAGAGGGTGGGCGCTGAGACAGCAGAATTAGGTAGGGCATCGAGCTTGGATGGTGAACGTAAGGATGATAGTTCGAGAGAGGAAGTCGGTTTGCTTGAGAGTGAAGTGAGTGGTTTGAAAGGAGGAGTCGATGAAGGAAGTGGAGTTGGTGCATCCGTGGAGAGAGTGGGTTAAGTTGATGGAGATGCTGGCCTAGCGGGATGATTAGGGAAAGGAGCATTTCTGGAGAACAAGATGAAGAAGTTAGAAAAATGGGGAATTTTTTTTTTAAGAAACGGAAATCATTTTGCCGATTTTCATAAGATTGTTTTCCATTGAGTGAAAAATGTTTTCTTTGACCACTCATTTTCCACGCCCCAAACACCATAAATTGTGCAAAAAGTTTTCTTGGAAAATATTTAACTGAAACAAACATAATCTTAATATGATACTAGTTTTTCTTTGGCCAAGAGATATAATATTAATCGAGTTTGAAAGATGTACGTTACAAAAACTGTAGGTAGACGATATAAATTTTTAATCACATTGAAAGTAAATGGATAAGATAAAAGAAAGACACATCATTAGGATTTTGAAAGTTGAGCATATAATCGATTAATCTAAAAGTTTGAATCATGGAAATAGAAGGCAATTTGAATCTATAATCACATCGAAAGCATGCAAACTATGGTTGACACCAAAGATGACCAACTTTTGGTTATAATCATCGAGCGACAAACTTACTCGATAATAGTAGAGTTTGATGAACAATAGTAGTCATCGACAGCGAATATCAATTATCGATGAGAACCCTTAGTGGGGATAAAGTCATCAACATTTACATGTAATTGCCAAGTGGCGGTATTTTCGGTTATGTAACTTCTTTTAGATTATTGTTAATAGATAATATCTAACTGCTGGATGGTTATGTTTATGGCTGTCGCGACCTACCCTCGAGGGTGCACCATCTAAGGGTTCGGCTAATGGATTACTAAGTTTAAACTTAGTTCGAGCTCTCCCAAGAGCTTATCAATGCACGACTTATGTTCAAGTTATTTAACATGCATATCATTCTCACTTAAGAGTCGCTACTAATCTATTTTTTGTGGATTGATTAGAAACCCAAGTAAAGTACTAGGAGAATTACTTTATACAAAGCAGAGATTCAATGAGTTCGGGGACTTGATTATGCCAGATTACTCATTACTCTAATGCTCTTTCAGTACCATTTTATTTTCTTGAAAACATTTATACAGGTAGCTTGCGTTACTAAGCTGCAGGGAGTAATCATGCGGATGCGCAACCATTAAAAATAACAAAGGAAGCAAATAGTTGCAAGGAAGGAAAACAAATAAACACACCAAAACAATCTAATTTTTTTTAGGTTTTCTTTCATTTTAAAATTAAGACTAATCTATATGACATGCAATTTTTTTTTGTAATTTTTATAAATAAGGAAAACAATCAAAGATAAGAAAAATATCATTCCCCAAAAATATCGACAGTTCAAAATTGGAAACATTATCTCAACTTGATATTTTTGCAAATATAGAATCAGTATCCTAATCTTAAGGCTCAAAGATCAAGATAAATTTGCTGACCGCGCAATCTAATAATTCCATCTAAAGGCTTATAGATAGAATCAAAATATTATATTACGTTAAGGAGATGAATCCTAATCGATATATGCATATCACTCAAAATATGCACGCTAGATATTGATAAACATGTATTAGCCAATAAATTATCCAAATCAAATTCGAATGAGATTTTACCTAATCTTGCGTATAATGTTGCTAAATTTGAACTTCGATGGAATCAGCTCGAGGTCGCAAACAACGGGTAACTAGCGGCTCACGGCAAGGTGAGACTCATGGATGGTGCCTCGGCCAAGGGACGCACGGTCAAGGTTTGCTAGACGGCTCGCGGTGTTGCTTGTCATGATGGTAGAGAGGGAACTCAGCTTTGAGGACTTCAAGAAGAAAACTTTCGCTGCCCTTTGTATCGTGTATCCCGCACTGTTGACACCTAAATTTTGGCGCATCATTTAGTGTTAATTGCATAGAAAATTAGGGATTAAATTTTTTAACCCCTGAACAAAAATATTAAAATTGCATAGCATATAGTTTAGGTTCATATAGATTAATTGCATTCCGCATCAGATCGGCGGTGGCGAGCGAGCTTAAAATTCATCACGTGAATCAGGCTCGGGAATCGAACGAGACTCGACTCATTCGGAAGATGGGGGCCGAAAATCACACGTCAAAAGGGTTTGGTTGTCTTAATTTGAGCTTAAATTAGCCCATCAAGCTTAATTAAAGAAAAGCCCGAATTAATTCAGCCCACTAAGAATTAAATTAAATTAAAGGGTAAAGCCTAAACCTAAGCCCATTAGGACTAGAAAGCCCGGCTAGTTGACCTAGGTTTGCGATATAAATATAGGGTTATGCATCATAATCTGAGGGGGGGTCTCATAATTTTACATGAGAAATTTTTTAGATCGGCCACAGTACACACGCAGACACACGCAAAGAAAGACGTGAGAGAAAGAGAAGGGTCCACGCTCTCCATCCTTCCTACTGGTTTTTCACGAAGACATGCAGAGAGGAAAAAAAAAAGTGAAAGAGAAGAAGACCAAGAAAAGTCAAAGGAGGGGGGGCCACCGAATTCAGAAAAAAACATTGAGAGAAGCAGCAGCATAGAGAGGGACATACACAGAGGGCTTCGTTCATAAAAAAACCCACGGCTACAATTCTGTGCAGGGTAGAGAAAGAAGGAAGAGTGGAAGCATTCGCAGGGACACATCTGCTACATTGAAGAAGCGCCAAGGGAGGAGTCGCAACTCTACGTCGAGGAAAGAGAGGGCTTCTTAATCTTGACGCCCGGAGAAAGACGTCCACAAAAAGTCCACAATTGAGGAATGGCTCCGTTACTGTTAACACCTCACCGAGTTGCTGTCCAGTCAAGAACCGTGAACCTCACGGGCTACACTGATGCCCCCAGTGTGAGCAACTCAGCAAGAGTCGATCGGGAATCATCGAGCCGCAAGTCACCACAGTCATCCACCGAGCCTCATCCGGAAGCCGTGATCTGGTTCGATTCCCGGAATATTACACCTGTTCAAATTAGAATTTCCGGAGACGTCCGCCGCGTCGCCGTTCCTGCCGTGTCGCCGTCGTAAACCGCCGTCGTTCCCGACGCCACGCCGCCGCTCCCGACGCACCGCCGATCCGTAATCCCTATCCGCTGCAAATTCAAATTAGGAAAGAAATCTGCAAATCAGGTAATTATCTTATCCTGATTTGATTTGAATATTTTGTTGCCTAATTTGTGCTTATTGATATCTAATTTTGTATATTTGAATAATAGGCAATATCTCACTTAGAATTTATTTCCTTTTTTTTGAAATCTTAGATATCTATTACTTGTCAAATTTGGATAAAATTTAGAATTTCAAAATCCTTTGAATATATCCAAGATATTTGAGATATCTAAATTTTTTCAAGATGTGATCGATTAGGAAAATTTCCTAATCCGCAACCGCACACGTGGAAATAAATCTATCTATCAAGCTTTAGATAGAATTATTTCCATAGCGGGAATTTCGAATTTTAGGATCGATCTGCCAGGCTTCAGATCGAAACTTAATTCGAAAGATTTAGCGGTTATATTTTTTTATTTTTAATTTCGAATTTCATAAAAAAAATACCAAAAAAGATTCCTTTAGAATAGGTTAATTTCTTTAGTTTAGAATTGCATGTTTAGATAATTGGCATTTTTAATTCCGAATTTCATAAAAAAAAATACAAAAAATAATGTGTCTGTCATTAGAAATAGGTCACGTCGTCGCATGACATATAGTTTGTATGTTAGGTTGCATTAATCGCATGTCAATTTTTGCACGTCGTTACATATAGGTTAGCTTTCATTTAAATAAGTAAAAATCAAAAAGAAATTTCTGTACCTTTGAACTCTAAGTCAGGATTTATCAAAATTATCAAATTGAGTATTTTTCTCGAAATTGGTACCGAAAGGGCGTTAGGGAATCTAGCGTAACCAAGTCCCGAATTTATAATTTCTGGTTCGTAGAAATAAAATAGTACTCCCGCTATTTTATTTAGGTTTCTAATCAACCTACCCTAAATGATTAGTGGCGACTCCCGTTGAAAATATTTGCATGCTCACAATTGGACCTAAGTTGCGATTTGGTAGAGTTTGGAAGAACTCGAGCTAGGTTAATTAATTTAATTGATCTAGTAATCCATTAGCCTAAGATCGAAACTCGATTTTTTTTAGGTCGCGACAGCTTGGAGACTCCGCTGGGGACAAACTTGAATTTTTTTGAAAATTTAAGGAGGACTTAGGCCAAAAAAATTTTCATGGAAAAATCTCTTGATTAGACAAAATTTGATTGAATTCTCATTCTTAGGTGTTAAATAGTTTTGCAGGATGGGAGTTATTAGGGGAGTAGTGATTGACTAACCCTTTGTTTTGCAGGCTTGGTGGAGTGGAATTGTGATTTAATTTTTGCACTATTGAAGCGGTGTTTGCATATAACTGTTGTGCATGATTTACAGTATTTACACTACACTACACACAACCTGTGACCGGACCTGGGTCACACCCATAGTTCTAAGATGGTATTTAGATGGTTCTTTAACCTTGGCGGTAAGACCTCGCTAAAGGTTATCCCATTTGGATCCCGAAAATTTTTCAAAAAATGGCTCAAGGGTTGTCCTCGTGTACGTGAGGCTACTACGCATGGAGGTTCCCCTTGTTGACCGAATCAAGCCGAAGTGATTGGACCCGACTAGTCATGACTATTGTATGCAAGGCTGCAACTAGTCATGATGAATGTGCGCGAGGTTGCGACATGTCTTCCGTTCATCACCTCATTTTGCAAAAGCCTTTAGGGTAGATAGATTAAGGTTTAAACTCACGATTCATGTGCATGTCTCTGTGATTGACATTCTCTCCCCAAGGATGGTAATTTCTCGAGCTTTATCTTTAGTTTTCTTTATCTTATTTTGAGTCGGTCCATGATTTAGGTTGAGTCATTTGGCACGTGGCCTCTAAAAAGAGGAAGACCGTCTGATTTCTTGTTTGGTTTAGGGAGTCTTGTTTTTTTTAGGAGGAAATGTTAGCTTACTATTAACGTTTTTTGGTAATAAATGTCGTTTTTGAACGATTTTTATAAGAATTCTTTTCAGACACCTTCCATCTTGGGCAATTCAATGAAAAGCATTAAGCTATAATTTGTAAATTTTGGAATTAGTCCAGGTTTCTATTGAATAAAACAATTTGGAATTTCGAGATTTATTGGACGAATCGATCTTTCGAAAGAAATTTCATTTTGAGGGTCTAGAGGATGTCATGGACCGACTCGTTATTCTTACTCGTTGTATTTATTCGATCATTGCTTTTTGCAGGTAATTTGCCACGGATCCCCCTCATCCTCATAATACTCGATCGGTGACCGAAAGAAGGATGGCCAATCAAGCTGAGATTGCGGCCATGATTGACGAAAAGCTGAAAGAACACATGAACATAATCAATGAGCAGATCTCGGCTGCCATGTCCAAAATGATGAGTGATCTCATGGCCAAGCAGCAGCAAATCAATGCTACCTCTCAATCGGATATTCCACCTCCAGCCCGTCAAGGCCTTCGCCTTGACAAAACTCCTGCAGTGAACACTAATCCCACCCTCCAACTGGATGATGTCATTCTGACTGACACTAGTGCGTCTCCAGCGACCCATGTTCTTCATCCACCCCCAAATGATGAGAATGCCAAGTTGTTGGCTAAGCTCGACCAGAGGTTACGTGAAGTGGAGGGAACTCAAAGTGTTCCACCTGTTGATTTATCTATTTTTACCCGGGTCCAAGTGCCCGATAAATTCAAAATGCCAGCCTTCGAGAAGTATGACGGCACCTCAAACCCGATTCAGCACATCGACATGTACCAGGGGCTCATAAATAGATATGTTTCTAATGGACCTCTAATGATCCAAACCTTCCAAGCAAGCTTGAAGGATGCCGCAATGAGGTGGTATACCAACCACCAGATCAATCGGAAAGACTCATGGGAAGAGGTGGCAAACCTTTTCGTCAAGCACTTCAAGTTCAATCTCGATGTCACCATTACAAGGGAAGACCTGGAAAGAGTTGAGCAGAAAAAGGGCGAGACTCTAAAGGAGTATGCCACTCGCTGGAGGAACATGGCGGGACAGATCATGCCTGAATCCTCAGAACGTGACTTAATGAAGTTGTTCGTGTCCACCCTACCGCAGCCGGTTCGTTCACGAATGTTAGTGACGGCCGCCCAATCTTTTGGCCAACTGATAGCCATGGGTGAGGAGATTGAGACCGGGCTCAAGAAGGGATGGTACAGTGAGTCAGGTTCATCAGGCAAGAGATTTACTAGTAATAAGGATAAAGAGCATGTCCCCGAAGTTAACATGACCTATGTACAGAAGACGCCAGCTCAGGCCCCGAAGCTACAATTTAGCACCCAGCAAATAACTTCTTATGGGCGGCAAAGCCAGCAGGACTCACGCCAGCAGCGCAAAACTCGTCAATTTACTCCACTTCCTGGGACATTATCTCAGGTACTGGCGGTGCTAAGGAAGAAGAACCTGCTGAATTCAGAGCCACAAAGATCTAATGCTGCTGGCTATGCAAGGTATGATCCGTCGAAGAAATGCGATTACCATAGAGGTGAAGTTGGGCATTCGACAGATGATTGCCAAGTACTCAAACATCGAGTGCAGGATCTACTCGATACTGGAGCGTTTACGCTATAGCCAGCCGGTAACCACAATGTGTAGAACAATCCACTCCCTGATCATTCGAGCAGTGCAAATGTTGTCTTTGGTCCGGGAGTCAAGCAGGTTCAGGGCTTCAGGGTCCCTCTCGAAGATATGTTCGATGCTTTAGTCCGAGCTGGTTACGTTTCGACTGGTGAGGTGGTGTCACTCGGTGAGATAGAAAAGAAAGTGGATGAGTTGGTAAGAAAGGAAATGATTGGGACAACGGATGAATTCGGGGTAGTGGCCACTATATCTCAAGTCATCATTGACTGTAATAAAGAACTCGCAAGGATGACCGATGAACAAGTTAAGTTGGATCCTGACATGCCCCCTCTCGAGGACGCTTCTGACAATGACCACGGGATCATTATACCTGATGCTTCGGAAGTATTGGTCCTGGCATCACCTCAGCCCTACGCTTATGAAAGTAATAAGATGGTTCCATGGTCGTACGACGTTGATCTAAAGCACAAGGTTCAGGACCTTTTAGATACTGGGGCATCAACATTTCGCGCTTCGTATCTCTGCCAAGGCCGATATGATCTTCTCATAGTTCCAAACATCCAGACCACATCCCCGAGTCCTGCAAGAATGATACATGAAGAGAAAGAGGTGATCGACATCCTGGGGCAACCGAGCGGCAAGTTCGACTACTACGTGAAATATTCGGCTCCTCCGAGCTTTTATATTGACCCGCGTGATATCGTCCCCGATGGATGGGGAGGTATGAATGATCTAACACCTCCAGTGACAGAAGATCCTGATGATGCGATGGAGGGAATCACTGCTCTGTTCAATAACATACTCATTGGAGCTATCGAGGAAGGACCGTTGGTTGAAATGGGCACTGGCCCGCGAGAGTAACACCTTTACTTTTTTCGCACACTCCCCTACGTGGGAGTTTCTATTGCTTTCTAGGACTTGCCTTGTCCCGGGAGCTGCTTTTTAGGATTTTTCATTCCTATAACTTTATTGTCCCAGTTTCCATTCCAATAAATGTAATTCATTTGGTGATAATCAATGAAATTACAAATTATTTTCATTTTTTTGAGGGCATGTTGAGGTACATCAAACCAGTCCGGTGATGATATCCAATCGATAAAAGAAAAATATAGTCCAAGGAGAATTCTGAGGCCTGGACTTCTTCATGCTCCCTCGTATTAAAACCTTTTTGAAAAGAATTTCAAAAAAATTCAAAAAAAAAAAATTTTAAAGAAGGGAAAAATTTAGAAAAAAATACACCGTTTAGCCCTATTTGTCCTTCTGAACCCTCTACTTTATGTTTCAGGGGCAACTCCATATTCTCTTGTGTACGGTATGGAAGCAGTTCTACCTGTTGAGGTTAAAATTCCTTCGTTACGTATTCTTTCACAGGTACAATTGTCAGAAGCAGATAGGATCCAACAGAGATTGGACCAGTTGAACATGATTGATGAGAGAAGACTTAGAGCTATATGTCATGGCCAGTGCTACCAACAATGAGTTGCTAAATCTTTCAACAAGAAAGTCAAGCCTCGACATTTCCAGGTAGGCGACCTTATCCTGCGGAAGTTATTGCCGATAGTTTCTCTTGCAGAAGGAAAATTCGCCCCAAATTACGGCGGCCCGTACATTGTGGAGAAAGTCCTTCCAGGAGGTGCTTTGATTTTGGCCGAGATAGATGGTCGTGTTTTTTTCAGTCCAGTTAATTCTGATTCTGTGAAGAAATATTACACTTGATTTGTACTCATTCTAACTTTGTTTCTATCAAGTGTCAAGTTAAATTTTATGAATCAATTGACGTTACTAAGCTTTGTTTGAGGAAGGCTTCTAATTTGGCAATCTATTTCTGTCCTAATGAAGCGATCATATTGCATGAGAGACTTCAAGATGACGAAAGGCAAGACATTTCCATACACGTCCTGAATAATAATCCCTAGTGCGAGTTGAGTGAAAATTCCGTGCTGACAAGGTAAAGGATTATCTCACGAAAAGTATGACGACCAAAATGATGAGAGGCATTCATTTCCTCTATCTAAACACTACATGTTATCATTTGCTTAACCCCTTTGAGCGGAGTTTCATTTCTTACCCCTGTCAGGAACAATCCCATACCGGGGCAATTTCTTAGAAAGTTCAAAATGGTTAGAATTTTCTTGCTTTCACTTGCATCAATCTTCAAGTATATTTATTGCATACAAGTTCTGTGTTAGCTCGAGTGCCTTAGATATAACGAAGAGCATTTCTTTCTATATCCCTACACAGTATACCCCTTGCATACCCAATTTGAACGGTGAATTCATTTCAAACCCAATTGGTGATCGTTCTTGTGATAAACAAATGAAATCATCTCAAGACAAGTTCAAGGTGACTTAAAGAAAATGAGAGCTCGGAAGAAAATTCATCAGAAAGGATGCAAAAGGACTCCATCAAATCGAAGTTCTCTTTCTCGGAAAAATCTCTCGAAAAAAAGAAAATCTCTCTCTCAAAAAAAAGGAGAGAAGAAAAGAAAATCTCTCTCTAAAAAAAAGGGAGAAAAAGAGAGAGAAAAGCTTCAGCAAGAACTAAGTCGATATGCAAGATCATTCTTCAAGGAAAAGACCATTTGAAGGTTCATTTGTGGAGCAATTGCTAGATGGGATGATCACCAATCTCCATGTTCATAATACCCCTTTTGATGAAAATAGGTCATTCCTTTCAAGCCTACCCGAACCTACATTACAACCATTACCGAAGTCTCTTCAGAATAGGGCACTTGAGTTAACGTAGAATTTCAAATGCTTATAAATATTGCTCGAAGAAGTGCGAGCAAGATTTTTCTATCTCATTTTTGCAGCATTCCTGACTTGTAAACCCGGAACAGCTGGTGATATCAATTCTTTCAATAGCCTCGACTCGAAGAGTCCCTTTTGCTAAGCCATTGACCAAGCTCACATTTTAGTCCTTATAAAGACCTCTCAGATTGGCCAAGTCATACTGATTTTGAGAACATCCGAACCCTTGTCAAGCACGATGAAGAGAGTTCAAGTGATTCTTATACCCGCATCAAAGATCGGGTCAAAAGCCTTTCATTGAGAGTGAGTGAAAAGTCCTTTCTGATTAAAGATCTCTCATTTAATATGATCAAAATATCAAAAGGACGAAATGGTTGTTCTTATTAAGGAATTCCCTAGTAAAACTTGGTAATGCAAGCAGATTCATGAATTATGTTTTCTCTGCCTCTGCACATGTGTTATTTTAACCTTTTCTCAGGTAAAAACAGGAGCGATGCCATTGGCTCTGTCATAAGAAACATTCAGGTGACATTTGGTGTTGCTAAGTGGAGTACGAAGCAAACCCCATTTTATGTTCGCCCAGTAGGATAGGCGACATAATTTCTCTTTCGGTGTTGCTAAGTGGAGTACGAAGCACACCCCATTTTATGTTCGCCCAGTAGAATAGGCGACATAATTTCTCTTTCGGTGTTGCTAAGTGGAGTACGCGGCGCACCCCATTTTATGTTCGCCCAGTAGGATAGGCGACATAATTTCTCTTTCGGTGTTGCTAAGTGGAGTACGAAGTACACCCCATTTTATGTTCGCCCAGTAGAATAGGCGACATAATTTCTCTTTCGGTGTTGCTAAGTAGAGTACGTGGCGCACCCCATTTTATGTTCGCCCAATAGGATATGCGACATAATTTCTCTTTTGGTGTTGTTAAGTGGAGTACGCGGCACACCGTATTCTTATGTTCGCTCAGTAGGACAGGCGACATAATTTCACATTTAGTGTTGCTAAGTGGAGTACGAAGCACATCCCATTTCATGTTCGTCCAGTAGGACAGGCGACATAATTTCTCTCTTGGTGTTGCTAAGTGGAGTACGAAGCACACCATTTCATGCTTACCCGAATGAAGGAGGTGACATTATCCTTTTCGTGATTGTCCAGTGGTATGGACAACACATCCTATTTTTTTCATATCACGCGTTATTTCGCATCTGTAGGAAACTACAGGTAACAGATAGGTAATCATGTACCTTGAGAACCTTACTTCCAGTGCACTAGAAGTTTGGAGATCGAGGGAACTCAAAGCATTATAAAGCTTCCCCCCACTTGGATGCTTTTTGTGCGATCCGTATGTAAGACTCTTTCACCGCTCCGCATGAAGTGAGAAGTCTTAGCATACGTTCCTTATTGTTTGCATATCATGCATCATTACATTAAAAAAAAATCATCATTTTTCATGGTTTAAATTTAGGTCTCAGTCTTTGAGCAAAACCTCTGCGAGCCTCCACTCAAAGAGGGGCAGCTGTTGACACCTAAATTTTGGCGCATCATTTAGTGTTAATTGCATAGAAAATTAGGGATTAAATTTTTTAACCCCTGAACAAAAATATTAAAATTGCATAGCATATAGTTTAGGTTCATATAGATTAATTGCATTCCGCATCAGATCGGCGGTGGCGAGCGAGCTTAAAATTCATCACGTGAATCAGGCTCGGGAATCGAACGAGACTCGACTCATTCGGAAGATGGGGGCCGAAAATCACACGTCAAAAGGGCTTGGTTGTCTTAATTTGAGCTTAAATTAGCCCATCAAACTTAATTAAAGAAAAGCCCGAATTAATTCAGCCCACTAAGAATTAAATTAAATTAAAGGGTAAAGCCTAAACCTAAGCCCATTAGGACTAGAAAGCCCGGCTAGTTGACCTAGGTTTGCGATATAAATATAGGGTTATGCATCATAATCTGAAGGGGGGGTCTCATAATTTTACATGAGAAATTTTTTAGATCGGCCACAGTACACACGCAGACACACGCGAAGAAAGACGTGAGAGAAAGAGAAGGGTCCACGCTCTCCATCCTTCCTACTGGTTTTTCACGAAGACATGCAGAAAGGAAAACAAAAAGTGAAAGAGAAGAAGACCAAGAAAAGTCAAAGGAGGGGGGGCCACCGAATTCAGAAAAAAACATTGAGAGAAGCAGCAACATAGAGAGGGACATACACAGAGGGCTTCGTTCATAAAAAAACCCACGGCTACAATTCTGTGGAGGGTAGAGAAAGAAGGAAGAGTGGAAGCATTCGCAGGGACACATCTGCTACATTGAAGAAGCGCCAAGGGAGGAGTCGCAACTCTACGTCGAGGAAAGAGAGGGCTTCTTAATCTTGACGCCCGGAGAACGACGTCCACAAAAAGTCCACAATTGAGGAACGGCTCCGTTACTGTTAACACCTCACCGAGTTGCTGTCCAGTCAAGAACCGTGAACCTCACGGGCTACACTGATGCCCCCAGTGTGAGCAACTCAGCAAGAGTCGATCGGGAATCACCGAGCCGCAAGTCACCACAGTCATCCACCGAGCCTCATCCGGAAGCCGTGATCTGGTTCGATTCCCGGAATATTACACGTGTTCAAATTAGAATTTCCGGAGACGTCCGCCGCGTCGCCGTTCCTGCCGTGTCGCCGTCGTAAACCGCCGTCGTTCCCGACGCCACGCTGCCGCTCCCGACGCACCGCCGATCCGCAATCCCGATCCGCTGCAAATTCAAATTAGGAAAGGAATCTGCAAATCAGGTAATTATCTTATCCTGATTTGATTTGAATATTTTGTTGCCTAATTTGTGCTTATTGATATCTAATTTTGTATATTTGAATAATAGGCAATATCTCACTTAGAATTTATTTCCTTTTTTTTGAAATCTTAGATATCTATTACTTGTCAAATTTGGATAAAATTTAGAATTTCAAAATCCTTTGAATATATCCAAGATATTTGAGATATCTAAATTTTTTCAAGATGTGATCGATTAGGAAAATTTCCTAATCCGCAACCGCACACGTGGAAATAAATCTATCTATCAAGCTTTAGATAGAATTATTTCCATAGCGGGAATTTCGAATTTTAGGATCGATCTGTCAGGCTTCAGATCGAAACTTAATTCGAAAGATTTAGCGGTTATATTTTTTTATTTTTAATTTCGAATTTCATAAAAAAAATACCAAAAAAGATTCCTTTAGAATAGGTTAATTTCTTTAGTTTAGAATTGCATGTTTAGATAATTGGCATTTTTAATTCCGAATTTCATAAAAAAAAATACAAAAAATAATGTGCCTGTCATTAGAAATAGGTCACGTCGTCGCATGACATATAGTTTGCATGTTAGGTTGCATTAATCGCATGTCAATTTTTGCACGTCGTTACATATAGGTTAGCTTTCATTTAAATAAGTAAAAATCAAAAAGAAATTTCTGTACCTTTGAACTCTAAGTCAGGATTTATCAAAATTATCAAATTGAGTATTTTTCTCGAAATTGGTACCGAAAGGGCGTTAGGGAATCTAGCGTAACCAAGTCCCGAATTTATAATTTCTGGTTCGTAAAAATAAAATAGTACTCCCGCTATTTTATTTAGGTTTCTAATCAACCTACCATAAATGATTAGTGGCGACTCCCATTGAAAATATTTGCATGCTCACAATTGGACCTAAGTTGCGATTTGGTAGAGTTTGGGAGAACTCGAGCTAGGTTAATTAATTTAATTGATCTAGTAATCCATTAGCCTAAGATCGAAACTCGATTTTTTTTAGGTCGCGACACGCACGTATACGTGTTGAGCTTGCCTAAATGTAGAAGAAGTCGAAGTGGTGATATGGGCAATTCATGAGACCATCCGTGAGAGATCGCGAGGAATAAACAAAAGTGAGAAAAAATTTGTAGAAGTCTTGATTTGCTCAGAGAGAAGAATCTTCCCCGCATGCTTTTCTCATAATGTAGAAGTGGATGCCTCCATGAATAATCCCCTCCAGCCACCAAGATTTCTCCTTCTGTCTTTTCTTTTAGGCTCCCAATTCCACCTCGGTTTGTCTCCTTCTGCAATAAAGCAAATCTTCACCGAGTGCTCTTCTGTGTTGTTTTCTTGTATCTTTTGTTACTCTTGGCACGCATGAGAGTGATCGCTGGAATTGTTGTGTCGAGCCTCCTCAGGGTCTAAGCAGCGGAGAAATTTTGACCGACTTCGGCCGTGATCTCCTCTTGCGGAGAGAGAGACTGCACGTGTTGCTGTTTGTGGACGTGAAGAGACCAAACACGGAGAGCGATAGAGAGAGAACAGAAGCTTCAAGGTGTGCGGTTGCGCGTGGTGGTGCTGCCGTGAGAAGCGGCGGTGCGAGCTAAGAAGTGAACAGCGGCAGGAGCTTCCCCCTAAGATCGTGTTTTCCCTCCTCTCTCAATATTGCTCTCTCTCTCTCTCTCTTTCGTGGCCGTGTATTCTATTACGTGTGGACTCCCCCTCTGTGGTCGAAACTCCCCACCTTTTATAGTGCCTGCCGTGTACTGCAAAAGAGGAAATCTGAATAAAAAGAATCAGTAAGATTCCACGATTCCTCCGTTATCTTTTTTACTCTCCTATTTATGAGTGTATGTGTATCATGTGTTAGTCTCTAAATCTTTCCTTGCATTATAAATAAGAGTGGTGGGCCAATAATAATCTCGCAAGTTTGTCCTCGCCTTGCTCCTCCTTCATACTTACTTCCCCAAATAGTTGAGCACGTACAACTATACAAGGAATCCATGCTGATTGCATTCTTTGTGACCAAAAATCTTGCTAATATCAAGATTTATTGTTTTGAATATTCATCAAATTTTGCCTGACTTGACGCACATGATTTTAGCCACTGCAAACTTAATCCCTTTAAGCTCAAAACCATCCACTCGAGTCCATCCATCGCCAGTCCAGTGCAAATACAATTATATGGACCTAATTACTGATGCAAATGCTCCTAATATCTATATGCATTTTAATTAATATATTTTCTAAAGACCATGATCGATCCCTAATTTTTTATGCTAAAAATAACTAATTGGATCACCAAAATTTAGGTGTCAACAATGACGATTATTTTAAGATTTTGTAACTTCTTATGAACAAGTGTTGTTACCACTTGTTGTAACCACAAATAAGATTAAGGAGTTTATTTTTTCTGAAGATAAGATTAGGAAGTTGTCTTTTAAATCTAAAGGTTGTTTATAACTATCGATTGCAGGCTAAGAGCCACATTGTAATGTTTGTAGAAATCACCCAATCAATCAGAAAACTCAACATTTTATTGCAAATTTATCCTTATTTTTACATTTTCGCAATTTAAATAGCTTGCCGCGATTGCCTTTAGTCTTCGTATCTTGAAATTTTTTGTCATTTACTTTCCTGTCCAAAATTAATAAAAGACCTTTCACAACTTTTGTCGATTAATTCATCAATCTATCAATAAGATATTTCCTCGACACTTTTTGACTAAATATCTTTTCAGCACTCCTGGTGAGAAGCATTTTGTTGATTCAAGGAGATTACCATAGCAAGAACAAGAAATCAGCAAGAGTCTGACAATGTTACCAACAACCACCCATTACCATAAACTGGTAATGAGTCAACTGCGCATTCCAAGTCCTTAGCCACTGAAAAAGTATCAGAGGATAACTAGTAAGGAGATGTTGATCTTTCTAGACATCATACTGAAGAGCGAATAAGAGATGTTGCTCCAAATTCTAACATGGTGTCTAGCACGAGAAGTTCAACAAAATAATACGGTTAATCACTTCGTGAGTCACATGTCGGATGTGATCAAGTCAATTGTCATCAATACTGTGAATGATGCTCAATTGAGATCAAGATCGTCCAATCAACCAATACTATTCCAAGTCAATCCAGGCTATGTTCCTAGTCTCTCTCCATTTATTGATGTTGGTTAAAATACTCATAATGGAATTAACAATTTGGCAAACCAAAACCGCCATCAAAATGGACCAAAGCCAAACCTTGAAAATATAAGGCCAATTAGTATATGAGTGTCACTCAATGGGGCGAATATACTTGTTAGGCCTAACACGCCAACTAACATAGATAATCTGGCAAGACCATCATCACCACCTAAGGGGCAAGATGGCCAACCAAATCCATAGTTGAACCGAGCAACGATTGTCAAAGAAGTTTGACAACAATTGGGGTTAGACAGTAGTAGTTTATAGGAAATCACATCCTGAATTGGTCAAGAATCAGCCTTTTACAAGAGACTTCAAAATCCTTGACTTTGCCATTATTACTAGCGAAGATGAACAATTGACCATCGAATGCATTGGTCAATTTATACCCCAATGTGGAGAAGTAAGGACAAATAAGTTTTTCAAACTTAGGTTATTTTCCTTGTCTTTATCGAAAAATGCTTTCACTTGGTATACTAACTTACCACCCAATTCTATTGGAAACTAGTGTGAGATGGAAAAACAATTCCATTCTCATATCTAGAGAATGATACCTAAGGTATCGGATGCTAATTCAAACTATATCGATATAGTAATGAGTTGGTCAATCAATTTGTTGCTTGATTCAAGAAGGCTAAAAATAGATGCCTTACTTCATTCTCTGAAAAAGAGTTCACGAATTTGGCTTTCAATGGGTTGAAATTTAATCTTAAAGAAAAATTCGAGATTTTACCGATTTATTTCAATTGACAACGAGAGTGTCTAAGTATGAGCAACTACTTAAAAACAAAGATAGAGGGCCACATGAAGACTTTCCACAACGTGGCTTTAATGGAAAGATATGAATAAGATGATGTATCTAAGCAAGATAAAATTTGGCAAGGAAAAATGCAATTTGTCGATGCTAAGGAAGTCTATGATGACTCTAAATTATCTAATTTAAAGGAATCGAACGATCGATAAATTATTCAATTTTTTTAAAGGGGCTTATGTTGACACCAAAAAATGACTAACTTAGTTATAATCGACAATTGACAAACCTAGTTGACAATAGAAGAGTTTGGTGAACAACCAAAGTTATTAATAAAAAGAACAATGGGCAATTTGCTAAGGAATTTAACGATGGCAAACATCAGTTATTGACAAGAAACCTCACAAGGGATGAAGTCATCGATATCTACATGTAATTGCCGAGTAGCGAGGTTTTTGGATATGTAACTTCTTTTAGACGAGTGTTGCTTATAGTATCTGCTGGGTGGTTATATTTATGGCCACTATTTTAGGATTTTATAACTTCTAGTGGATAAATATTGTTGTAATTTCTTTTGAAGATAGGATTAGAAAGCAATCTTTTAAATTCAATAATAATTTGTAACCATAATTAATTGTAGATTTTAAATAGCCACATTGTACTATTTGTAGAGACTCTAATCAATCACATAACTCAACATTCTTTGCAAAATTATCTTTCATCATTACTTTTTCGCAATTTAATTGGCCGGCCGCGATTGGCTCTAGTGTTAAATTTCTTCTCATTTACTTTCCTGTCCAAAAGGTCACGATCTCTATCGATTCGCTCATTGATCCATCAATACTTCGAAAGGTATTTTCTCGATACTTTCCGGGGAAATAACGGTGGTAGACTATTCGAAAACTTGAGCGCATAATCAATTAATTTTAAATAGCTTGATTCACCAAAATAGAAGGAAATTTGAAAATCTTAGATCTCAAGGCCACCCTCTCTCACGTGGCAAGTTTGTAGAACGATGGAGGAGAGGCCGATTCATTGCGTACGGGGGAGGATAAGTGAAAACTTGCCCTGGGTCTCTTAAAACAATTTTACAGAGATGACCAAACAGCTTACACCAGCAAAAAGAAGAGAGGATTACAAATATTCTTTGGACTGCCCGAGTGAGAACGCAAGGAACACAAAACGGAAAGCTAAAGTTTGGCACATGCAAGAAAGAATAACCCCCACTAAAACAAATAATAATCATAATGATAAAGAAGACCCTCTTTCTCTTTACTTCATCGTCCTCCTCCATATTATAATCTCTTGAACACGGCAAAGCAACACCAGCATCATCATCATCAGTCATCTCTCTCTGTCTCTCTGTCTCTCTCCCTCTCTGATCGCCAACAATTGGACTCTGCTCCTCCAAATCCCAGAACATTCCCATCCCTTCTTCTTCCTCCGAGTCTCCCCCTCGCAGGAAACCCCACCCACCGTACAGAGGCCCGCAGCCACAACCACCGCCAATGCCACCGCAATGGCAACCACCGAAACCGCCACCTTCATTCACTGGCCAGCAGCTGCCACCGCCGTCCTCCCAGATCGGCCCCATCCTCCGCAAGCCCTACGTGGACATAAACACCCTGTACAATCTGGACCGCGAGCTCGGCCACGGCCATTTTGGGGTCACCTACCTCTGCACCGAACGCTCAACCGGCCTCCAGTACGCGTGCAAGTCCATCTCGCGGTGCAAGCTGGTGACCCAGAAGGACATCGAGGACGTCAGGCGAGAGATCCTGATGCTGGAACACCTGTCAGGGCAGCCCAACATCATGGATTTGAAGGGTGCGTACGAGGACCGGCAGTATCTGCACCTGGTCATGGAGCTTTGCTCCGGCGGCGAGCTCTTCGACCGGATCATTGCCAAGGGGGCGTACTCGGAACAGGAGGCGGCAAGGATCGGGCGGCAGGTGGTGAACGTGGTGCACGTGTGCCACTTCATGGGGGTGATGCACCGCGACCTCAAGCCCGAGAACTTCCTGCTCGTCAGCAAGCACGAAGACGCCCCTCTCAAGATCACCGACTTCGGCCTCTCCGTTTTCATCGAACCAGGTCGGTTGGTTCAGTTGTTTGCTGCATGTTGTTTGGATTAGAATTTTCCTTGTTTAGCTAGACACACGAACCAAAGACGCGATCCCAGCCAATAGTCCATGCGCACCAGCCACGTCTGGAGGCTAGTTACTCACCGACTGTAAACTTTCTTCATCATAAGTACTAGCACAAGGAAGGAATAGCTACCAACTATCTTGTTCTTTCCATCATCTTATGGACTACACAAGTAGAAGAAGGGACGCCACGAAAGCCTTGCTGTTCTTGATGCTTAGCTTGCCGTTTTGTTTATGGGGGGTGAGATTAGATTGGCGTCCAAGTTTGCATCTCGCTGACGTTGGAGTCATTTGTTTGGCACTTTTCCCTTTCTTGTTCGTGATTCAGTTTGGGATGTTTGGCGATGCTTGTCTTGTCGGTTATTCCGGAACACGTGGAACCGTTTTCTTCATCGGTTTGCACACGCTTTAATCTTTTGTCTCCTTCAAGCCTCCGATTCTAACCAAGTCTTTCCGGAATCTGTTTGAGTTTATAGAAACGAATGACGTCGAAGAGATGCAGTAATTGACTACATTCTTGCCTTTCGGGCATCGGAGGTTGCGTTTTCTTCGCGGGGTTCTGTCGCCGACTAGAATTAGCTGAAAAGAAAAATGACGAGGGAATCCATATCATCGCGGATCGTGAATATTGGAAGCTGATGATGCTTCGATATGGGATTTTTCTTCTTTTTTTTCGGGTGAGTGATGATCATATTTCGGGTCGGGGTCAACGGGCAGGTCAAGGATGGGTCAACCGTTGTTAATAATTGAATCGAGAAAAGCTAAGAGAAAAGAAAGGGAGACAAAAAGTAATGAAAAATAATTGGGGCTCCCATGAAAAATTCTTGATGAAGTGAGCGCACTTATTTGATTCACGTTGGAATCGCATGATTTGAAGACTAAAATAGAGTGGACCAACATTTGTCGAGTGCTCGTAAAACTTGCACTATGACCCCAGAGCCTCGTCTCAAAGATTCACCAAATGTGCATAGGGGAGGACTGGCTCCGGCGGGACATTACTAGGTGGGTGTTGGAGAGGGCCATGATTATTCACGGGTTCAAGATTTGAGTAATCGATCCAGGACAAAATTAGGAATTTTGTCGGGCCCGACCTAAACCATCGGTTAGGTTCCACACCAGTTCCGATGAGACTAGGTTCTGTTCTCCGTTCATGAATCCTGGACCTGGTTGAAACCAGTCCGTTGTCGGCTAACCAGTCAGACGTCGAAACCAATAGCGAAATCGGTCCAATAGAAATTGCAATCAAATTTCTTTGTTTTGTTACTTAACAAGCATTTAAGGGCACTATTTCACAAAATTCGTTTTTTGTTCTACATAGAAGTGAAAAATCACATGAATGAAATTTCACATCAGATATAATCTTTATTTTGGATCGAAAATACTCCTGTTGCTTCCTAAATTCTTGAGTTCTGCAGCTTAATTTCCTCTCTGCCTTCCTCATTTTTATTGGGATAGAATTGCTTCTCACTCTTGATTCTCTCTTCCAAAAGCTCCTATGCTAATGAATTGCTTTTATATACCAGTTTAATGGAATTTTACCTGTGTCTATTTCTCTCTCTAGCTTAATTTGTGTAGGAAATTTTGTCTATTTTCGATGAGTAACTTCTAAATTTATTAAATTCATGTACATTTTATACCATAGAGTCTGTTTCTGTTTCTGTTTTATCGTATGATTTGTTGCTGGAATTGCGGACTCGGCGAAGTTCTGTATTTTAGGAAGTTTTCCAAAAGTCACCGTCTTAGGTTCTAAAAAGATTAGCGGCATGTAGATCGCGTGGTGATGCTTGTTAAGTAACTACATCAGACCATCTCAGGTTTTGTACCACCATGTGTGGTATCTGTACATCCTAAAGTCATGTCTGCATTAACCTAGGAAGAGGAAGGAGTTTTGTAGTAGAATGTCGCTTTTGGCATAAGGACATTAGAGGTGCCAAAAGTTGGGTACGGCACTCACTTTAATACCAAAAGTTTTCACTACAAAAAACCACCGGATTAGCGACGAAATTTGCGACGGAAAATGTGGAAAAATCCGTCGCAAATCGAATTTGCAACGGATTTTGCGACGGAAAAAATTCCGTCGCTACTAGGTCGTCGCAAATTTTTGCGACGGAAAATTTAAAATTTCGTCGCAAATTTGCGACGAAAATAAATTCGTCGCAAATTAGCCACGAATACAATCCGTCGCAAAATTCGTCGCAAATATTTCGTCGCAAATTTGTGATGGTCTAAATCCATCGCAAAATTCGTCGCAAATATCGTTGCAAAATTCGTCGCAAATTAGCCACAAATATAATCCGTCGCAAAATTCGTCGCAAATCCGTCGAAAATTTAGTCGCAAATTTCTTCGCAAAATTCGTCGCAAAATTCGTCGCAAATTAGCGACGAACTGTAATAATCGCAAAATTCGGCTATTTTTACATCATTTCGGCCATAAATTATTATTCATATCAAACAAAGGAGACAATAACATATAATATATAATTGAAACAGGAAAACGAACAAATCATAAATTCTGACAAACCAGCCACAATGACATATAATTGAAACAAATAACTGAAGGAAAGTTGCAGAGTCTGACATGATAAGAGTTTTTGATATCGAAGCTTACAATACATTCAAAACATGAACTAAGAGGCGAGACAACCATATAAGACGCAGAAAAACCATACACAAGAAGACGCAGCTTTGGTACGATGGCAAGACACCAAAAGTAGTCACTTTTGTCGAGACCTGAGGAAATGTCGATACATAAATCAGTCTAGAATATAAAAGAAGCGTTTATGCATGGATGTGGAACTAGGTATAAAATAACAAGAGGGTTAACAAAAAAACGTTTCAGGACGAACATAAATGTTCTTACATATGAATATGAGTGAAATTATGAAAAACCAAGATTATGAAGCAAGCTTACCCCCGATCTTGAGAATTTTAACTAGAAAGTCTAGAGAAAATCATCATCATCATCATCATCATCATCAGCATTCTCGACATCAATGGGTTGGTCATCATTGTGCCCATGACCTATTGGATTGGCTGGAGGTACAAAAGGATCGTTATAGCGATTGAGGTTAAGGTGTTGCATAACGAGTGCCATTTGTTGTTCCAAGTTATGTATTCGTTCGTCCTTCCGAACAAGTACATTTTTCAGATGATCCACTTCTTGGGTCAATTGCTCTTCTTGTCGTGACCTCCTTCGACCAGTCGCAGTGGATGATGAACTTCCATGATTTTTCGGCATGTACATCCTTGACAACGATCCCATCCCAAATATTTTCCCTTTTTTCACCCCACCCGTTGCCTCCATCCATAATGCCATATTATCACATGATGGCCTGGACTCAGGACAATCATCACTACCACTAGCACTGCTCATTAAAAGTTCATCATAGTTTTCCTACATTAACAATGTAGATGAAACTAAAATCACTATATATATTTATATATATATATATATATAACCATAAATATTGAAAGCATTCATAGTTTTCATTATAGTTTAGATATAAGTCAAAGTATAACCTTACATACCTTAACAGCTTTTGCTCGATCGCCAGTCCATGTCTTATCTTTCTTTTGAAATGTGCGTTCAAATGTAGCTGCAAATGTCGGTTCCGTCCCCAATTCATGTGCCTACAAAATGTAAACATGAGTAATCGAATTAAATTAACTTATAACTCATTTAACAGACTTATCATTCGTTTGCGATGCTCCGCAATATTGATAGAGCCCCCAGCATATGTGGCTGACCCATCACTAGAACTAGAAGATCGATTCTTCTTATTCTGCTCACAGAGTTGCCGACTTTGTTCAGATGCCCAAAATCTGTTAATTGCCGCCCAATTGTCAGCTGTAATGAAAGACGGCTTCGCTTGCTTGATCTTCGCTCTATTCATGACATTTCGCATAAAATCACTGATTTTCTTATCGAAAATTCTTCTCACTTCATTATCTTCTGCTTTCTCCCACTTGAACTTCCGCTGCAATGAATAAAAACACAAATTGAAAGTTATTTTGATGATCACATATCCATAACCTTGCACCAGACAAATATAGACAGATTTTGTAAAGTTCATGTCGGGGAAAATATCTGGTCCTTTAGGTATCGAAAACTACAGAGTTATTCTGGTCCCTTTACATCATTCTTGACCATGAATATACTACACCAAACTTAATTGGTGAGAAAATAAAATATGTAAAACTTACCTTGAACTCATTCCACCACATTTCTTTCACTTCTTGTGGAACAATTCTGTAAGTAATATACTCTCCCATCCAAAAGTTTCTTACTATTTTGTTCAATTCCCTCACAACAAACGGAGCATCCGTAAATCTGCAATCATACGGATATTGTACAACATCGACAATTCAGTTGACATCTATATCTAAAGCCCTAAATATTACATATACTAAAAAAAATTGAAGTACTTACGAATCTCCAAATGGGCATATGAAGAATCGGTTATCTTCTTGACCTGTGTTTCCGTCATTATTCGATTGTTCCGCCGAATAATGCGGTGGAACGGAAGGAGAGGCAACTACAGGAGATTGAACTTGAGGATATTCAGTTCCCATGTGGCCAAGTCCCGTAACATGTTGTTGAAAATTGGAGGAAGGGCCAACGTGTCCATATTGTGACGGACCATATTGTGGTTGAGGGTTAGATGACGGGACAGGGGAAGAGGAAAGGGCCGGGGACGAGGACGAGGAAGAGGCTTGTCTTCTATGCATGTGACTTCCACGTTTATACTAACAAGTAGGAAGGTTATGCGAATATGTAAAGAACTATTGACACGTATTACGAACACATAATGATGTACATGACGAAATTTACCATTTTGATGGAAAGACTGAGAAAATGTTTCCTTGAAATGAGCCAATGTCGAGTGTTTATGACGTGCAATTTCCTACGAACAAATATATTATGAATCCCATTCATTTTGATATGAAACATCAATATATGAGCACGATATGGGTGGCAACAAGTATCAAACATCACAATATAAATCGCATTCATTTTGATTACATTTTTTTTACCACATATATACAAAAATTTAAATTGCATTGAAAGTGGGTGGCCACAGGTATTCTAAGTCATTTTGTAAAGTTTTGTAAGAGAAAAATTGTTATTATTGTTAAATATTTTTTGGGAGCTAAAAAAAAATTTCAGTAAAAGTTGGTGGCTACCGATATTCTAAGATATTCTGTAAAGTTTTGAAATATAAAAATTTTTAGAAATGTTACATTATTATTTTTTAATATAAATTTTTTCCCGTGAAATAAAAAAAGTTTTTAGTCCTAAAATTGGGTGGTCACAAGTCTGAGCTATTAGATAAAGTTTCCAAAATTTTTGTCCTTTTTTATTTTAATAATTTTTAGGGCACGTTAAAAAATTTAAGTATAACTAAAAATGGATGGCCACAGGTATTATAAGTCATTTCGTTAAACTTTGAAAATTTCTAAATTCTAATTTTTTTTGGCCACCTTAAAAAATTTAAATTTCACTGCAAATTGATGGCCACATGTTTTGTAGGCAATTCTGTGCAGTTTTGAAATTTTATATTTTAAAAAAAATTTTAAAATTTTTTTTCCCAAAAAAATAAAAATTTCCTTCACAATGGGTGGCCACATTTATTTTAAGCAATTTTATAAGGTTATGAAAATTTTTAATTTTTTAATATTTTTTTTCCTTAAACGTTAAAAAATATAAATTTCACTCAAAATAGGTGGTCACTATTAATTTTTGCCATTTTGTGATATTATGAAATTTTAGTTTCGTAAAAATTTTTACGGTCAAATTTCATATTTATTGCCAACATATACCGTTTTTATAATTTTCTGTATTTTTTCATGATTTTTTTATAGAATTGTTCAATTTTCATGCATTTTCTATGAAAACGCTTAATCAATCAGCTTATCGTAATTTAACGCTTAATCATCCACATAATAGACAAATTAACCAGTCGACCATTGATCAAAGCCACATGCAATCCTGAAATCGACCCGTAACTTAGCCAACGAAAAGTGATCCTAAATAATCCCTAAACAAGTCCGACTAATTACCTAACTATACGGGTTTAGGGAGTTGCTTACTTAGTTCAAGGACAACAAAAACCGCCCGATCGGACAGTGGCGGTCCCGGCGCGGGTGTGGGCCCAAATGGTGACTAGTCGGCCAGGTGCTCGGCCACGACGGGGCGAACGACGGCGGAGCTCGGCGGCGACGGCGTCGGGCGGCGGCGACGGCGTCGGGCGGCGGCAACGGCGTCGGCCGGCGACTGGGAGGCGGATGGCTGGCTGGCCGGCGGCTGGACGGCGGCGACGGTGACGACGGCGTCGGCGGCGGCTGGCCGACGGCGATGGTGGCTGTGCTCCGGCGCAGGGCGGCAACGGGCAGGGGGCTGCTCCGGCGAGAGCCTCGACCAGTTGATGGTGGGCGGCGACGGCGACGGCAGCGGCTGCGGGGGGACGGCGTGGGGCGGCTCCTGGCGAGCGGGCGACTGGGCGGCGAGGCTGGGCGGCGACGGCCTCGGTCTGCTGGTCGGCGGCGGCGAGGCTTCGGTCCGCTGCTCGGACGCGGCGAGGGCGGCGAGGCGGGGCGGGGGCGAGGGCGCGACCGGCGAGGGGGCGGGGCGCCTGGCCCGCGACCGGCGACGGGCGGGGGGGCCTGCGGGGCGACCGGCGACGGGCGGGGGAGCTGCGGGGCGGCTGCGAGGCTGGGCGGCGATGGCGACGACGGCCACGACTGCGACGGCGACGGCGGCGGGGGAACTGCGCAGATCTACAGATTTGCATCGGAAAGGCGGAGGAGGAGGAGGGGGGAGGGAGAGTACATATGTCGCAAATTTGCAACGGATAGTTGTGTCCGTCGCAAATTTGCGACGGACAGAACCAAGTCGGTCGCAAATTTGCGACGGAACATAAAATCCGTCGCAAATTTTCGACCGACAAAAAATTTCTGACGAAATTTAAAATAGTTCGCAAATTTGCGACGGAACGTTTTTGTCCGTCGCAAATTTTGCGAGGGAATTTTCCCGGTCGAAAATATGTCCGAAATTTTTTTTCGGTCCAAAATTTGCGACGGAAGAGTTTAATCCGTCGCAAATTTGCGACGGACCGTTTTTGTCCGTCGCAAATTTGCGACGGACCGTTTTTTGTCCGTCGTAAATTTGCGAGCGAATTTTCACGATCGAAAATATGTCCGAAATTTTTTGTCCGTCCAAAATTTGCGACGGACATAGAAATTCCGTCGCAAATTTGCGACGGACATAGAAATTCCGTCGCAAATTTGCGACGGAATTGTTTAGTCCGTCGCAAATTTGCGACGGAATTGTTTAGTCCGTCGCAAATTTGCGACGGAATTTCTATGTCCGTCGCAAATTTTTGGGATTTTTCCGGTTCGAAAATTTGTGGGAAATTTTTTTCCACGCAAAAATTTGCGACGGAATCATCTGTCCGTCGCAAATTTGCGACGGACAGATGAGTCTGTCGCAAATTTTTGCGCGGGAAAAAATTTCCTGTTCGAAAATTTGTGGGAAATTTTCGAACCGGTCGCAAATTTGCGACGGACGTTTTTATTCCGTCGCAAATTTGCGACGGACATAAAAACGTCCTTCGCAAATTTCGACCGGTAAAAATTCTGTCCATCGCAAATTTTCCGCATGTATCAAAAAAATTCCGACGGAAATTAAAATCTGTCGCAAATATGTGACGTTAAAAAAAATCCGTTGCAAATTTGCGACAGAAATAAATATCCGTCACAAATTTCAAACGGTATAAATTCACTTGCAAAATTTGCGACTGACCAGTATAGTCCGTCACAAATTTGCGACGGACTCAATATGTCCATCGCAAATATGCACATACTAAATGATCGTTGTAATTTTAATCTTCGTCTTCGTCCTCGTCTTCGTCATCGTCTTCGTCATCCGTCTGAAAATCAGATTCTGAACATTCTTGTACATTTAATTCGCAAATTTCAGTTGGATCCACATCTATCATTGCTCCACATGGATCTCGTAAAGTTTGTATGTTATATTCCTCAATTTCAACCGTGTTACACACTTCCTCTTGTTAGTAGGCTCTATCCTTCCAGTGTTCCTCAATTTTCCTCCGTGCTTTGATTTTACATACAGCCCACCAATCAGCTTTATCACGTTTCAAACTAGGATATGATGCATAACATACTTGAATTGCTTGTTGTGCCAAGACAAATGATTCATACTTCATATACCTTTTCTTGTGATTTATTTTAACCAAATTGAACTTCGTATGCACCTTCATTCCTTTGACGGGGTCGAACCACGTGCACTTAAATAACACAACCCGCATCATTAATGGTCCAGGGTACTCTATCTCTATGATTTCATCCAATAAGCCATAAAAATCATCTTTTGCACTGCCACCATTGGATGACCGAACAGACACACCACTATTCATTGTGGATTTTCCCATTCCATATTCTTGAGTATGAAAATTATATCCATTTATGAAATATGCTGGCCAACTTCGAACTCTTAACTGTGGACCCCATGACAGATGATATAGCAATCCTTACCCTCCAATTTCATCATAATTACTGTGAACCTAATGTTACACATGCAAAGTCAATAATATATATTTTACTAAATGATGTATATAATTTTAATAACATGGTTTTGGTCCATAGGCAACTTACATATGTCTTGAACCATGCTGCAAATTGTTCATCGCACAAACGGTCAAACTCATTTGGTTGTAGTGCACACATTGAAGTTTGAAAAATCCTAATATTAAAAACCATTTAAATATTAGCAAATATTTGTATAACAAAACATATATTTGCAAATTTACACTTACTTGAAGTATGGCTCGACTTCTGGGCAGTTCAGTAAAATATAAGTATGGGCTGCATGAAATTCTTCACCTGATAAGTAATAAAACTGACATGTGCCGCTTGGTCGACCCAGATAATTGAAAATAAAGAATGCTGTGCAATTGGGATCAATGGGGCCCTCATCATTTCTGCCTGCTCTCCGCCTCTTGCACTGAACGTGCGGCTCAAAATAGTATGATGCAAATGTTGTCACTTCTTCCACAATATATGCATTACAAATTAAAGCTTCAACACGTGCCTTATTCTTCACTTTTTTCTTCAAATGATATAAGAATCTAGTTAAAATGGAAAGAAGGTTATCGGAATATATTATATGATAAACTAATTTGAACTATATTTTAAAAAAAAACATTACCTCTCAAATGGATACATCCATCGAAATTGGACGGGACCTGCAACTTTGGCCTCATAAGGCAAGTGAACTAAGAGATACTCCATCGAATCAAAAAATGCTGGAGGAAATATCCTTTCTAAGTTGTAAAGAATAATTGGAATATCTCTCTCTAGTTTTTCCATGTGCGATGCTTTTAACACCGTCGAGCAAATATCATGGAGAAAATTGCTTAACTCTGTAATGGCGCCCCATACAAAGTTCGGTAGAACTTCCTTCAAAGCTATTGAAATTAGTCTTTCCATCAGGATGTGACAATCATGACTCTTCAAACCTGTAAACTTACATTCATTCAAATCAACATATCTCCCGAGATTCGAAGCATATCCATCAGGAAACCGCACAGATTTCAACCATTGACAAACAACTCGCCTCTGCTCCTTATCCAATGTATAAACTACTTTCGATTTTGGTCCCCTGCTGTTTGCATCCACAGCTAGTATTGGCCAATTGCAAATATCTCTCATATCTTTTCTTGCGTTCAAGTTGTCTTTTGTTTTTCCGGCGACATCCATCATAGTATTTATGACATTGTCGAAAACATTCTTTTCTATGTGCATGACGTCAAGATTATGATGAATAAGATGGGCCTTCCAATATGGTAGATCCCAAAATATACTGCGTTTTGTCCACTTATGTGTACTTCCGTATGCAAAAGTCGTGTCGTGCGGGTTCTCAACAACAGTTGGCAAGTCCTGCACACGCTCCCAAATTTGATTGCTGGTCAACCTCAATGGTGGGCGCGTTCTTTTAGTCCTATTCTTGATGAACTCTTTCTTATTCCTTCTGAAAGGATAAGTTGGCGGTAAAAATTATCTGTGACAGTCAAAATAGCTGGGCTTCTTTCCATGTTTTAATCTAAATGACTTTGACCTCTCCAAACATATCGGATATCCTAATATCCCAGCTGTACTCCATCCAGATAACATTTCGTAAGCTGGAAAGTCATTTATCGTCCAAAGAAGGGCAGCCTTCATTACAAATGTTTGATCGGTACAAACGTCATACGTAGGGATACCCTCAACCCATAACCGTTGTAACTCCTTAATCAATGGTTGCATATAAACATCTATCAACTTTTTCGGATTTTGCGGCCCTGCCACGATCAATGTCAAAAACATATAAGGTGTCTTCATGCACATACCAGGTGGAAGATTGTACGGCGTTAAGATAACTAGCCAACATGAATAACTTTTTCTTGTTTTCCCAAATGGAGCAAATCCATCGGCACAGAGATCTAACCTGATGTTCCGAGGCTCCATCGCAAACTCAGGGTATGTTCTATTAAAATGTTGCCATGCCTCCGTATCTGAAGGATGACACATTAGATCCTCTTCTGTTTCATGATTTGCATGCCAAGTCATGTGTTCAGCAGTGGCTTTAGATGCATAAAGCCTTTGCAATCTGGGGATTGAGAACAGATAAAACATTTGCTTCCATGGTCTACGCTTCTGATTACGACCCGGCCTCCTGTTAATCTTGTACCTAGGTTGGCTACAGAATTTGCAAGATTCTCCATTTTCATCATCTCTCCAATATATCATACAACCTCTACTACATACATCAATCTTTACAACCGGAAGACCTAAGTTATCCACTAGCTTTTTCATATCATAAAAATCACTTGGCATGATGTTATCACGAGGCAATGATTCCCGCATTACTTCAACAAAAGAGTTGAAGCAATCCGCACACACATTATGCTCTGTCTTGATATTTAATAGTCAGGCTGTCACCAATAACTTAGTGTGGTCCTCACAACCTGCCCATAAAGGTTCATCTGCTGCTTTCAACACATCCCAGAACTGATTAGATTGAAAAGTTTCATTAGACACATTCTCATCAAAACCCGTTACTCCTATATCTTCCAATTGTGAAGCATGACTAGTACCCATTTGTTCACGTGTAGGAATAAAACTAGTACTTGCATGATTTGATTCTGTGACAAAATTATAACTAGCTGCATCAATCACCATCCTCTCGTATGGGTTCAATTGATCATAATAGCCACATTCTTCCCTAACTGAAAATTGATCACTTCTTCCATATCTTTCATCAGATATAAATGGTTCACCATGAGAAGTCCAATTATAATAGTTCGGAGTAAACCCAAATCTAGTAAGGTGTTCTCTAACTTGATCACACAAAAGAAATTTACCATTACAGCACTTTTTACATGGACACCTTAACTTATTTCCATCCATGAAATCATATTTGCTACTAGCAAAGTCTAAAAATATTTCCAACCCAGTACGAAACTCATCTGTCAATCCTTGACGTCCAGGTAAGTTCTTATTATACATCCAAGCCCTTTCTCTTTGCATTATGTCTGTATTAAAATAAAAAATTTTGGTAAAATATTTAAAATATCATATCTATTGTTCTTAATTAAAACCATAAATTTTTGGAAATTATAATTTTTGTTATTCACGCAACAATTAATATGAAATTGCAAAAATAGAAAAAATTGCCATGTAAAGAAGACTTACCCAAATATTTGACTGAAATATTGGTAGGACAAAGTGGTTAATTTGATGAGAATTGCAACGTCCACTTGAATTGCGAGACCTTCAATTAGACACATATCAAAAAAGAATAATCACTTAAGAATTATTTTTTAATAATTTCTAATGTGCGATGGAAACGGAATTCATCCGTCGTGAATTTGCGACGGAATTAGTTTTCCATCGCAAATTTGCGACGGAATCAAAGTGTCCGTCGCACATTTGCGATGGAAAAACTAATTCCGTCGCAAATTTGCGACGGAATCAAGTATTCCGTCGCGAATTTGCGACGGAAATTGGGATTCCGTTGCAAATTTGCGACTAGAAATTGGGATTCCGTCGCAAATTTGCGACGGAATCAAAGTGTCCGTCGCACATTTGCGACGGAAAAACTAATTCCGTCGCAAATTCGCGACGGACACTTGATTCCGTCGCAAAACAGCACGGCCGTTCGGCTTCGTGCTAAGTCCGGCGAGGTGTCGCCAGTTGTCGCCGGTCGTTAAACCGGTGATACAGATACGAAAAAAAACAAACATAAACATATATAAAAAAAAGAAATTACAATCCAACGATGAATAGTCACGAAGCTAGCTATGATACTTACCGGTACAAAAGCTTCATCGAGATTAATATGTGTGTGCGCGGATTTTGCTGATTTCAGACATATGAAAGAGGGAGAAAAGCGAGAGAGAGCGAGAGAGCGAGAGAGAGAGAGATAGAGTTGGAATAGCACGGGCTTAAAATTATAAATTTGCGACGGACGTTCTTTTCGTCGCAAATTTGCAACGGATTTAGCGACGGTTTTTTTTCCGTCGGAACTTTGTGACGAACTTTTTTGCGACGGATTTCTGTTCCGTCGGAAATTTGCGACGAACTTTTTTCCGTCGCAAATTTACGACGGATTTTGCGATGGATTTCTGTTCCGTCGGAAATTTGCGGCGAACTTTTTTCCGTTGCAAATTTGCGACGGATTTTGCGACGGTGTTTTGTTTCCGTCGCAAATTTGCGACGGAAATTTTCCGTCACAAATTACATGTTTTTTTGTAGTGTTTTTTTAGGTCACTTAAGTGCCATTTAAAAAAAAAACAATCACTTAAGTGCCAATTTCAATTAGGGTCGCCGAAAATCCGACAATGCCAATTTTTTATTAATTTCTTAGTTCAACATGCTCGCCGGTGTTCCCAGTTGCCATATAACCTCCAAATTATGTCGTTTTTCTCCTAAATATAATCCCTAAATCGATTTTTTGTTTGGAAACCTAAATCGATTGACCAAACAAATTTCCACTGAGCTTTCTGTGTTCTTGAATGTGCTCTGTTCCGAAGGACTGGTGATGGCCGGCGACAGAAGCTAGATGCTAACCAGAGATGATGGACAATGAATAGTGACGGAGAAGCCTCTGGAATCTATGAATGGATGGAGATTTTTACTTTGCTCCCTCTCGGTGATCTATCGCCCTATGTTCCAATGCCCACAAAAAATCCGATCATATGAGAATGGCCATTAGTTAGATGAGAGAGACAACTAGAGAGACAGAGATTCCACTCCAGCATCGATGCGGTGACCTCCTTTTGGCGTGCGCTCAACAAATTTTGCTTCGCTTTGCCTCCACGGTGCGTGCCCATTTCCACCATGAGACTACCAAGAAGAGAGATTTACAAGATCCTCAAATGGCCAATTCCCATGCGGCAGCCAAGTCCGCGAAATCGCAAAAATCGGCCTCTAAAAACCCTAATCCGGTGAGTAATTGCTCTCCGAAGAACAAAATTTGAGATTGAAAGTTTGTTTTGGTGAAGAGGAAGGCAAGTAAGGGGGAAGCCAAATCTAGACGAGCGACGTTTGGAGACTGAGATAGGCAGTCCAAATTTGGACAAGCAGCTACCGAGCGATGCATGCTTGTCCATGACCGTCGTCGACGTCATTCTGCCAGATCCAGTCGCCTCAATTAGTGCCGACAACTAGGTTGGTGGCAACAATGGGGGAGCGGTGAAGGTCGAACTCGAAGAGAGAGGGAATGATCAAATGGGTTTTTTGTGGAGATGTGTAAAACGGACCGCCTGGACTGGACCAGCCGGTTTGGTCCGATTCCCTAAAGTGTTAGTCCGGTTCCCGGTTCCAAAAGGGAACCGGACCGACTATATTTGCTTTTTTTCTATTTTCATTTCTTCAAAAAAATTAGTAAAATGTGAACTAAACCCACGTACAACGTTTTCCCCTTATCATCGCACCATAATAGCTCTTCACCCATCGTCGCTTCCATCAATATTTTGAGATACGTCACTCTCTCTAGTTGTGGTAGGAAAAAATCTAAAATTGACCAGTTCCCGATCCTAATAACAAACGGTCCGATCCTTGGTTCTCAAAATTGGGAACCGATCCTCCCAGTCCGATTCCCAGTTCCAATTTGGAACCGGACCAGATCAACAACTAATCACTCTTAGTTTTTTGAACTAGAGGGATTGGAGGAATGCAGGTGAGGGAGCAAGCCGATGCCATTGTTGCAGAGAGCGAGCTTAGAGAGAGGGTAACAGTCGAGAGAGATGAAGAGAAAAAAAATGCCCATATTTTCTCTTCTTCTTTGTGGGACAGTAATCAAAGAAGTTCACATGGACTGGTTTTTTATATTAATTTTTTTAATATAAATGCCACGTATGTTTTTTGGCTGGAAATTCTCGCTATAAGCACTTAAATGATTGTTTTTTCTATGGTTTGGCTCTTAAGTGAGCCGGCGAAAACCTTTCGCACTAAATGAGCATCGTACACAATTTTTGACACTTTTAGAGTTCTCCTGCCATCGCTCTTGAGTACACCCTTTGAAGGACTAGCTGCTAGGTGTCTAACTCTCTAATTTTCCTCTTGACTTGATCTTCCAGCAATGAAATTAGTAAATCTTAATGGGTATTTGAAACATCATTGCAGGGAAGGTGTACAAGGACTCTGTGGGAAGTGCGTACTATGTTGCGCCGGAGGTATTGAATCGAAACTACGGGAAGGAAATCGACGTCTGGAGCGCAGGTGTCATCTTATACATCCTTCTTTGCGGTTTACCTCCCTTCTGGGCAGGTAAGTCTTTGCTCTTACTATAGTTGTTCGCTGATAACTATATTGTCAGGTGTTTTCCGGATTCAATTGCAGTTTTCCACATCCTTGTAAATCATTTTTGAGAAAACAAACATCTTTTGTTCCATTGGACATTGATCCTGATTTCGCAATGATCAATTCTTGTTAGACTAGTATCTCCTGATTTTACTGTGAATCTGTAACATTTATCTCCCTTTCAGAGAATGATAATGGTATATTCAAAGCAATATTGGAAGGTGACCTGGATCTAGAAAGCACTCCATGGCCATCCATTTCCTCTTCGGCAAAGGATCTCATCACGAAAATGTTGATGAGGGATCCTAAGAAAAGGATCACCGCCGCAGAGGCCCTCGGTAAGTGCTCCTTTTTCTAGTGAAATTCGGTGGTTTCATATCAAAATCAACCAATTCCTAGCGAGTTCATGAAACAATATTCTTTGATCAAGTTTGTCCACATTAATGTATTGACAGGATATCGAATTAGATCATAGTTTAATTGGCAAATCTGAACCACAAGTCAGGAAAAGTGAGGAATGTCTTCTTCATCGAATCAACCTTTTGTTCATCAAAATGCGTACTTGATAGCGCACAAAGATGTATTGCCGAGCTTTCTAGTAGATTCAGACCGTCAGTTCTCATTAAAAAAAAACCCAAAAATCATTAAAAGAACACTGACATATTGTTAGCGCACAATGTATGGACAGAACATCCTTGGCTCCGGGAAGATGGACTAGCATTTGATAAACCTATTGATAATGCTATCCTGCGAAGGATCAGGCAATTTAGAGCGTCGAACAAGCTGAAGAAACTTGCCCTGAAGGTAATGTTTTTCTACTAATCTACGGATATATTCCTTGCATAATTGGACATCAGGTTCCAGAAATAAATTAGGCAGTCTAGCTTTGTACACCTCTTGAACAATCATCATCTCGGTTTTACTTGAATTCACAGCTCTTATCAGTAGTCTATATTATATGATTTTGGCGACAAAGGATGCTATTCTATATTCTTGAGGTGTACTTTTTTTTTTTGGTCGAATTTGAGGTGTACTTGAAGAGCTGCTTCAAAGTTGCACTTTCCTTACTGGAATTGTTATTGGGTGAAGGTAATTGCGCAAAACCTCTCGGAAGAAGAAATCAAGGGCTTGAGACAAATGTTCAACAACATGGACACTGACGGAAGTGGTATGATCACATTCGAAGAATTTAGAACAGGATTGTCTAGGTTGGGATCGAAGCTCACTGAACCCGAAATAAGGCAGCTAATGGATGCTGTAAGCACAACCGATAGTTTGAACTCTCTTTTACTTCTTCTCTATGAAACACTCAGTTACAGTGGAGGAGCTTTTCTCTTCGGGAGGTCACTGCAAAAATGCATTTCTTCTAACAGGCTGATGTTGATAAGAATGGGACCATCGATTACACCGAATTCATCACTGCCACGATTAACCGCCACAGGCTTGAGAAGGAAGATAATCTGTTCAAGGCTTTCCAATACTTTGATAAAGACAGCAGCGGGTTAGTGTTGCTTTCACCATGTTTCTGCTAGGCTCCAATGTGTTATCCCTCAAGAATAATGAGAATTACCTTATTCAGAGCATATTTCGCGAGTGCTGTTCGGAGAGAGATTAAGGTCCGCAAATGCAATTGAGGGGCCAATGTATCTCAGAACTCCAAAACCTTTGAAATCAAGAACATATCATGCTCAGTGTTGTTAGTGTTCAAAGCTTTTGTATCTGCTTATTTTCTTGACCTGCATTTCGGCTTGCTTAAACTTCTGTAGGTTTATCACGAGAGACGAGCTGAGACATGCTATGTCACAATATGGAATGGAAGACGAAGAGACCATAGATGAGATCATCGAGGATGTCGACACAGACAAAGTATCTAATCTTTCCTCGACTCTTAAACTCTGATTTCTCGATCCCTATATCCCCAAACTCACTCAGGTTCATTATGATCCCGCGTATATGATGCAGGATGGGAGAATCAACTATGAGGAATTTGTGGCCATGATGAGAAAAGGAACTCAAGATCATAATGGAAACGGAAGATAGGAGGAAAGGTAGATGAATGATTATTTGCACTCTTTTTGTACATTCATCTCTATAATAAGCCTGGACTTCCCGAATTATTAATAAGATCGTTGATCATCGGAGAATGGGAATGCAGAATAAATATTTTCCCTTCAGCTTTCTTTTCAGTCTCACATTACTATAAGGGTCGCACAATCACTATAAAATATTTGGATTGAGTCATAATTACTCCACGCCACCCGCCCCTTGAAAATATGAAGTTTGTGAGCCCACATCACAGCTTCACCAAGATACTATTGACAGTCAGGAAATCTATCCACGCAGCTATAACAATTTCAAGATTCACTCACGATCTAAATTGAACTCATGATCTCGCAAAAGGGAAATGACCATTTCATCTTTCAATCATGCCGGCGGTCTAGAATGTATCCCAACATTTTACAGAGGAGTGGAGAAGATCTCCTGGTGCTCAAAGGGTCGAGCGCACGTGTATCAAGAGGGAAACAAGAATCTCCTGCCAAACCCTAGAAAATTATATACTTAATATAGACTCGCATCGGCACATGCACGTGCAAAGACAGATAAAAGAAAGATAAGCAAGTGGCCCGTGGGTCATTACCGAAATCCTTGAAACTTGATCTTCTCCGTGTCATATGCTTAACCTCATGTACACTCAACCTTAATGATCTGCGCACGCATAACATTCAAGATTTAACCTTCTCAAAGTCAAGAAACCAGAAAGCAAAATGAAACGGGACAAGCGCGTCTTCACGTACTTCCAAGAAAAATGCTCCAATCTTCATTGTGGATTCAGGATTTAAGTGTTGATTAAAGAATTAAACTTAGGTAAAGGCTTCGGTTTATATGCTGAACTAATGAGAATGAATGGAGTAATCTGGCTGTGACAGGTGACGGTCTCCTTTCCGGAAGGCCATGCAGTGGGCCTCTACTTCTCGGCAAATTGGTACTCGCCATGTCAAAACTTCAATCGTTTCCTATCGAACGACTTACGACTGAAGACCAATCGGTCCAACTTCGAGGTCATCTTCGTCTCCGCCACTGAGGACCTGAGTGCGTTCAACACTCATTACTCCTGCATGACGGGGCTCGTGATCCCCGTGCGTTGAGCCGTAATTCGACCGCGTCGAGAGCATCCAGTGCCTGATCATCCTTCAGCCCAACAGTAGGAAGAGGAGATACTGCGCGACCGCGTCGAGCTCGTCCACCGTTATGGGGTCAAAGCGTTCCAGGGGGAGATTGGAGGAATTGAAGAGGGAAGAGAAGGAGAAACGTGAGAACCAGACATTTACTAATTTACTCAGCAGCCATGATGAAGATTATCTTTTGGGTCATCACCCTACGACCGGTCAGGTTAGTATCATTAATTCAGCTTAGACATGATCACGGATTTGATAATTGGCCTAGCTTGTCTAGACTCAAAATGCGAACCATTTGGGTTCGCAAACATTTTATGTTAGGTCCAACCTCGAGCTTCATGTAGTTTGGTCTTCTTAACGGGAATTTTTCCTTATGCTAGGTTCGTTGGATTGAGTAAATCTCAACCATTAATTTTGTTGGCCCCGCATAAGCCACATAAGGAGTTTATTATTCGTATAATGGCCATGGATATAGGAGTAACCATGGATTCGTACATAGAAACCACAATGTGACCAAATAATTTAGTTGATATGGAAGAAATTTTGGGATGCCATGTAATAGAGTTAACTTTGTCATCCCAGCTCGAGGTCAGATCGAGTTAGGCCCAAATTGAATCCAGTGGGGAAAACACGAATAGTATTAACCAAACTTGAATTAGCATTACTTCGCGATCCTAGAAAAAGTCGAGATATTAGTAGTCATAGTTCACTCAAAGGTAAAGTATTTTTCAAATACATGGTAGATCTCACTGTTTCGGCAGAAGAATACTAGAAGTGTCAAAAGTTGTGTACGGCATTCACTTTAGTGTTGTTAAGAAAAATCCCTAATTAGTTTTGAAGAAAGATAAAACAATCCTTTTCTGATCACAATTACACCTAAATTATTTTATGCAGGTAAATATTAAGTCATCAGACTTAGTCGATGAAAGGACTTTATCATCAGACTCAAAATTCCTCGTCAGATTTAATAAGTGTTATTTTTAGCAAGTTTATACAGGATAATCAAATTGATATCTCAAGATATTCTAATTGGCAATCACAAGATCGTTCCTTAAATAGGAAGAACTACACTTATAGAAACCTTGATTTGATTGTATAGGCGATCAAATTACCTTGAGATAATGGTTTTTCTTCTAACGGTTATGCATTTTCTTTTGGGAATTTTTCTCCAACGGTTTGATTTGGAGATCAATCCTCTGAAGATTATCCAACTGATAGATTGGAAATGGAGGAATATAAAAGGAGTGCAAATGCCGTACAAGAAAACTAATTAGAATCAAGAATTCCAAAATCTTAATAGAGTTTCTATTTTACACACGTGTGATTACTGTGTTCCGCGTTGTGATTTTAGAAAGAAAATTACTTGAGTGAAGAGTGTACGTGATAGTGTAGTCTATCATTTGAGAAGCATTGCTCTTGCAATCTTCTAGTGATTCAATAGTGAAACACAGCCAACAGGTTGCCAGCGTGAAGAGTGGACGTAGGCTTGATAAAGCCGCACCACTATAAAGATTTATATGCAGTATTCTCTATCTCTAAACTTTCATTTATTATTGTTGATATTATATTGCATACATATATGTTAAACGAGTTCATCAAAACATCATCTTAGTCATCAGACGCAATTATCTGATGATAACTTATATATATATAAATTTGTAATACGCATCCATCCGATATTAATCATACGAGTTGTTGACCTCGACTACATTTATTCCGCACGTTTAAATCATACAATTTTATAAAATCACCTATTCACCCCCTCTAGGTGATGACACTAGCCATAACAATTGGTATCAGAGCCTAGTGCTCATTTTTCTTTGAAGTGTTATTTTACTTCTGAGCTAACGATTCTTTATGGCTAGTAATGCTGAGTCAAATCACGACAACAGATCACCTTATTTCAATAGAACTAAGTATAGTGTTTGGGAAAACAAGATGAAGACATTCATCTTGGGAATAGATAAGGATATATGAGACATCGTTGAATATGGAATCATTCTAACCAAACAAAATCCCCAGAAACTTCAAAAGGGAAAAATGAGATGCATTCTAGTGAAGGAATTAGAGAGGAAATCAAATCTCAAGTTGTACTACTCTCAGCCAAAGAAATTTCCAAAAGAATCCATCGGGATGCAAAGATCAGAACGGCCATATACAATGGTCTAGCAAGTGTTGAATACAAACAAATTGCAAATCTCAAAACTGCAAAAGAAATTCGGGATCGTCTCAAGCTTGTTCATGAAGGAATAAAGAGAGTCTAGGAGACAAATCTCGATATTCTTCTTGGGCAGTACGAGTCCATCACTCAGAAACCAAATGAAATAATTTTTGAGATACAGGGCAGATTCACTGATATCGTAAATGAGCTTGAATTTCAAAAAAAATCCCATCTCAAAACCGATGAAAGTGAACAAATTGCTGAGAGCTCTTTCAAAAGAGTGGAACAACATCAAAGTTTTCATATGAGAAACTCAAGAGATCATACCACTCACAGTGGACGAACATATCAGAACTCTTCAATTCTATGAAACTGAAAAGTTCTTAGAAACTGATGAACCAAAAGGTAAAAAAATCCATTGATTTAAAAACTAACATTGATTATGATGACACAGATACAGATTCAGATAAAGATGAAGATGAAGAGTTGGCTCTAATGGTCAAGAAACTGAGAAAGATGGCAAAGAAGGTGAAGATGAATAAGTCAAAGAAGCAATTCAAGAATTCAGAGTCATCAAAGGCCAAGAAGCTAAACTTTCAAAAGAAATCAAGTGCCGAAGATGAAGAAAACAAGACGTGATGTGTTTCCACTGCAAAAAGAACGGACACATAAAGCCCAAATGTCATCTTATAAACAAGAACAAAGGAAAGTATGAACGATATAAGAAGGCTTTTAAAGCTGAAACATGAAGTGATTCAGAGGATGATGAAAGCGAACAAGAGTTTGCCAATATTTGTTTGATGGCAAATTTAAACTCAGAATCAAGTTCTAATGAAGAAGATGAAGTAAGTAATTCCAATATTCCCGAAATAGTTGCAAATTATATTGATGAGTTAATCTCTGTCAATAAAACTGCCTTCAAAAAGATTTCTGTATTGAAGAAGGAGATTTTAACTCTAAAAAGTGCGACTCAAAACAAGAAAATTGACGAGTCACTTGCATATGAAAATGATTGTTTAAAAAAGAAAAACAATCTTTTAAAACAGCAAGATATTTCGCAAAAGGATAAGATTGATTTCTTGCAAAAAGAGTTTAATCTTATCAAGGAGAATAGAGATTTTCTTGAAAAGGAAAATGATTTATTGAAAAAAGAAATTTCTAATTTGAAAAATATTTCCAAGGAAAGTTTTGATTGCGTCTCTAATGAAAAAGAATTTCTGAAAAATGAAATTTCTAAAATAACCAAGAACTTTTCAATGGGTTCGAAAAATCTTCAACGTATTTTATCAATTCAAATTCCATATTATAGTAAATTAGGTTAGAGTTTTGAGAAAAATACTGAATTGAAAAATACTTTTCCAAATGTCAAAGAAAGATCAAAGAAAAGACCTTCCAAATTTGTGTAGAGAAATCACTTTCAAAAGCAATTTGTGAAATTCAATGGTCAAACTTCCCATAAATGTTCAAATTGCGGTGATTCAAATCACTTTAACAGTGACTGTCCTAAGGTTTGGAGACCTGTTCAGAGAGACATTTTAAGAATAATTGATCCTAACCAAAATGGACTCAAGAAAATATGGGTACCAAAGAAAAAGTTAGTTACTTATCTTTTGTAGGTACCAAAGAAAAGAAAGAACAAATGGTATCTTGACAGTGGTTGCTCAAGACACATGATCGGAGATCTTCTAAAATTCATACAGTTAGAAAGAATTAAAGGAGGAAGTGTATCCTTTAGAGGCAATAACAAAGGAAAAATAATTGGCAAAAGAATTATCAGCATCGAAAATCTCATCATCAACGAAGTCTCACTAGTTAAAGGTTTGAATTTCAATCTGATAAGCATTAGTCAATTATGTGATATTAGTTACAAAATCACTTTTCAAGAAAACAAACGCTCTGTGATAAGTAAAGACAATAAGCAATCATTTACGAGTCGAAGACATGGAAACATCTACCTACTAGACACAAGGTCTAATAACTTGCAATATCTCGTTTCCATAAAAGAAGAATCTGATCAGTGGCACAGGAAGCTCGGACACGTTAGTGTCAAGTTGATTTCCAAAATAGCTTCAAAGAAACTTGTTAAAGGATTGCTAGAACGAAAATTCAAGAGCACTGAGTTATGTTTAGCTTGCTCTAAAGGTAAACAGGTAAGAAGTTCATTTAAATCAATAAATTATGTCAGCACTAACCGAGCTTTGCAGTTGCTTCATATGGACATTTTTGGATCTACTTAAACTCTAAGTCTTGGAGGTAAGAAATATTGTTTAGTTATTGTGGACGATTATTCAAGATTTACTTGGGTATTTTTTTTTGACTCATAAAAGTGAAACATTTGAATATTTCTCAAAATTTTCCAAAAAGGTACAAAATAAAAAGGGTTATACTATTTCGAGCATTAAATCTAATCATGGAAGAGAATTTAAAAATCAAAATTTTTCTAATTTCTGTGATGAAAATGGTGTTCAATATACTTTTTCCTCACACTATACTCCTAAACAAAATGGAGTAGTTGAAAGAAAGAATAGAACTTTGCAAGAAATGACTAGAGCTTTTCTATTTGAAAACAAAACTCCAGCACATTTTTTAGCTGAAGCTATATCAACAGCTTGCTATATTTCAAATAGAATTTTCCAAGACAAATTCTTGAAAAGATCCCTTATGAATTGTTCAAAGGTAAAATTCCTAATGTCTCGTACTTTCGAATATTTGGTTGTAAATGTTTTATTCTTAAAAATCCTAATGAACGTGTTGATAAGTTTGATGAAAAATCAGATGAAGGAATCTTTCTTGGATACTCAACAACAAGCAAGGCTTACAGAGTATACAACAAAAATATTCAAATAGTGGAAGAATCATTAAATGTCAAGTTTGAAGATTCAATGCAGACTTAACAAGATGATTCTAACATTGAAAATTTAGCTTCTGAAGAATCTAACATAGCATCTGATAAATTGACGGTACATGAAAATGATCAGAATAAAAAATCTGATGAAGCTCAGGAATCATCAAACCAACAAGACAATGAAGAATCACTAAATCTCAATGATGAAAATGATGAAAGATTCAATAGAAACTGGAAGCAAAAATCCAGTCATCCCAAAGACCTCATCATTAAAAATTAGATGAAGGAATCAAAACCAGAGCAAAGGTAAAAGAAGTCATAAATATACTGGCTCTCATTTCTGAAGTCGAACCAAAGAATGTCGAAGATGCCTTAAAAGGTGAAAGCTAGATTAAAGCCATGCAAGATGAACTTTTACAATTTAAAATCAATCAAGTATGACAACTCGTTCCTAGAACCAAAAATCACTCAGTTATTGGAACAAAATGGATATTTCGAAATAAATTGAATAATCAAGGAAAAGTCATCAGAAATAAAGCAAGACTTGTGGCCAAAGGATATTCACAAGAGGAAGGAATAGATTACGATGAAACGTATGCTCCGATGGTCAGGTTAGAAGCAATAAGAATTTAACTAACTTATGCTTGTTTCTATAATTTTAAACTGTTCCAGATGGACGTCAAAAGCGCATTCTTGAATGGCTACATCAAAGAGGAAGTATATGTAGAACAACTTCCACGTTTTGAATATCCTCACAAGCCTGATCAGATATATACTCTTAAGAAAGCATTATACGGTCTCAAACAAGCACCATATGCTTGGTACGAAAGACTGAGCAGCTTTCTGGAACAAAATAAATTCACAAAAGATAAGGCAAACACTACCCTTTTTATCAAAAGAAAAGATAAAAATATTTTAATTGTTCAAATCTATGTAGATGATATTATTTTTGGTTCTACAAATAAAAAACTATGTAAGAATTTTTTTTAAATTGATGCAAAGTGAATTCGAAATGAGCATGATGGGTGAATTAACTTTTTTCCTTGGATTACAGGTTAAACAAACTAAAAATGGCACATTTCTTTGTCAAGAAAAATATGCAAGGGAAATTACGAAAAAGTTTGGTTTGGTAAATTACAAAAAGATAGAAACTCCAATGTCTTATTCCATTAAACTAGACAAGGATGAAAAAGGAAAATCAGTAGATAAAAAATTATATAGAAGCATGATTGGCTCACTTTTATGTTTAACTGCTTCAAGACTAGATATTCTGTTAAGTGTTTATTTGTGTGCAAGATTTCAGTCAGAACTAAAAGAATCTCATCTTACTGCAGTCAAACGAATTATCAAATATGTTGGCACCAATCTTACAGTTGGGTTGTGATATCTTAATAGATCAAATTTTACTCTCATTGGATATTCTGATGTTGATTATGCTGGTTGTAAGATAGACAGGAAGAGCACTTCTGGAACATGTCAATTGCTAGGACACATGCTTGTTTTATGGTATTCAAAGAAGCAACAAACTATAGCTTTTTCAATGGCGGAAATAGAATACGTCTCACTTGGAAGTTGCTGTGCTCAAATTCTTTGGATGAAACAACAATTGAGAGACTTTAACATCAAAGACTCAACTGTGGAGATCAAGTGTGATAATACCAACGCCATTAATCCGACCAAGAATACTATTCTGCATTCAAGAGCTAAGCATATAAATATTAAGAATCATTTTATTCGTAATCACGTTTTAAAAGGAGATATTTATGTTCAATTCATTGACACTAAACAACAATTAGCTGACATTTTTACAAAACCTTTAGAAAAAAAAAGTTTTGAGCTTATTAGAGATAAACTAAACATTATTAACCCACTTTATTGAGCTGTGCAGTATAAACTCAAATTGTATCTGATGACTTATTTGATCAAGTATATATTTGAAGTGTCTGATTTTGGTGTGCAACTCATCTTATAAAAGGTATGTATATCTCGTATATTTCGTATGATATGTTTGTTTGAAATAAGTTGTCTTAAATGATACCGTTTGGAAATTAAAATCCCAAATTTTTCAAAATATAATTTCCAAAATTTTCCTTAACTATCAATTGACAATTTCCAAAAAGGGTTTTGTAAAAACCGATATATTGCACTTCTCGGTTCAAAATTTTTTTCTTCTTCTCTCTTGCTATCACTCTCTCCGAACACACGATTTACTCTCTGAAACCCTAAAGATGTCATCTTTCTCTTTTGAAATCCAAAAATCCCTTCAATGGCGCCTAAATCAACCTCCGAATCAAAAAAAGGAATCAAGGGCTCCAAAACATCAAACCGTATTGTGGGAATGTTCAACAAGGCAGAAAAAGATGGAGAACCAAAGAAGATCGATATCTCTGACACGGGCTCTAACAAAGAGTCATTTGAAGGTAATAAATCTCCAAGAATCCTTGTCCAGGAACATGATCGTTTTGTTATGACAAGACAACTGATAAAAACCATTAAAGTACTTCAAGAAAATCTAAGTGACCAAAGTACTGTAAATGCGGTGTGTAAAACATTAGGTTTTCTATCTGAACAAGAAGTTGTGGAGGAATATGAAAGAGTTATGAGGATTGGAAGAACACCTATTGCTGAAAAGGGTATGGTTCTAAAAGAGACATCTAATGTTAAGGAAGCCACTTTAACAGAGAAGAAAGGGATTTCTCGAAAAGGAAAAGAAAACGTAAGGGAACAGTTGAATGTTGGTGGAGATGAATCTGTTGGTGAGGAGGAACCTCATATAGTAGAGAAAAGTAAGAACATTGACTCTAGGAAGGATGGTAATAATGAGAAACTATACACTGAGTTTATGCCCATTTCTAGAATTCCCCCTGATGATAAGAAAATGGACAGTTTGTTTAGAAATAAAACTCATCAGATTGCTTATAACTCTCTCCTAGCAAGAGGGATCATGAATAACAGAGTTGTAGACTTCAATTTCTTTGAAAACTTCAATATCAAAATTCAGAATCTGATTGAAAATCTTGATTTTTAGAAAAATGTGCTCTCTCTCTCTCTCTCTCTCACAAGGTTTACCCCGAACTCACTGCTTACTTTTATTCCAATATGTCTTTCAATTCTCTAGTTGAGATTGAATTCTCTGTTTTTCAACAAGATTATAAGTTAACAACCTTTGATCTCTCTGCCATTCTAGGAGTAAAACAAACTAAATTTTCTTTTATTCCTACCACTTCTGATTTCGGCATACCGATCTCTATTTGGTAACTCATCTTTCATCAGAGATTCCACATCTCATGTATCTCACACTCTTTTTCTTCTCAACTCCATTGTCTTGCACAAAATCATCATCAATTGCCTCGGACCCAAAGGATCTTCCAAAACTGATGTCTCTCGATATGAGGCAAAGCTGATTTAAGCAATTCAAAACACATTTCCCATTTCTTTGTCCCATTTGATACTTTTTCAAATGTACAGAACTATGAAGAAGAGTAAAGGTCAACTCTCTTATGGAGTTCTGATTACTGCTATCTTTGAGTACTTAAAAATCCCACTCCTGCAAAACTCAAAGGCAAACCTCTTCAAACCATGGCTGTTGGAGAACTTATTATGACTAAGATGGGATATAGGTTTGATGGAGAAAATTGGAAGGATAAGAAAAGTAGGATTATTCTAGTCGAGCTGATGAGTGAACAGAACAAAAGCTCTGTCAGTATACTTCATGAATCTGATAAGGAGGAATCAATCAAACCTTTAGTGAGAAAGAGGAAAGTGCATATGACAGCCTCAAGAACAGATAGACCAGTCAAAAGAAAACTAGTTGTGGCCAGTGATTCTGACGCAATGGAGATATCAGATGAAAAATCCGGTGAACAACCTCAAGCTGATGATAAAAGCCTTGAGGAAACAAGGATTGTGAAGGGTTACTTCATCAAGAAGTCAAGCATAAAGCTCATGCAGATAGGCATGCTGCAACTCATTTCGAAATTCAAAAACTAAGAGATGAGGATGAAGCTTGCTGCAATCCCTTAGTGATCTCATCAACAAAATAGTGATGGAGAATCAGCAAGAATACATGGCTACAGTAGAAAAAGAAACCAAGGAAGGACCTTCTAGGAGACAAGGGGAGCCTGAGCATGAACATGTCATAGAAGCTTAAATGCAGGAGGAATATGAGCAAGACCATGCTCAAAATGTTTAGGAAAATAGCTTTGATCTAGCTGACATATAGGAGGAGCAAAATCCGAATGCACAAGAGGCAGTTCCTTCATAAGCAACATATGCAAATTTCCCTCTTGAAGGAGATGATCATGAAAATGTTCCATCTGAACCTCAACAGAGTGGATAAGAGAAGGAAGCAGCATTTGTTGACATTCAAACCACATACACTCCTTCTAGATACAATATCTCTTCATCTATGTCAGATCATGCAGCTATTACCGATCTAAGGTAGAGACAAGTTGCTGTTCAGAATGAAGTTAAGGAACTCCGCAATGAACTTAAAGAAGGAATCCATGAGCTCAAGAACTTGATGGAAGCAAGAATCAATAATCTAAAAATACAAGTAAGAACTGATGTACAAATTGTAATACTTCACACTGCAAATATTGAAGGACAGATTCATCAGCTCTCATCACATATAGAGCAACGATTGAACCAACTTTCTAGCTTCAGTCTTGTCCAAGTGCCTTTCCTACCTGCACCTTTTGGACCTTTTTCTAAACCCTCCAGACCCTCAGCCCCTCCAGCAAATCCGCCAAACTGATCACATATTGGTTTCTGCGTTATTTATTTCAGCTTTCAATATTGGTTCTTCTTATATGTTTAACTTGGTGCGAACTTTGGATTTTGAATTATGATTCAACATTGGTTGTTAGGTGTTTATGCTCAACTCTTATTGAATTTTTATTGCTTATGATATTGTTATTTATTCTTTCTGCTAATGTAAAAAAGGGGGCAAAAGTAATATAAAGGATGTGAATGCAAGAATGTGAGCGGCAGAATGAGAATTGATATAATTTGAATGTTTTATATGCTTCGAATGTTATATCCTTTGAATAGACTATTTTGTTCACATAAATATTTTTAAAGGATATGGATAGTTTTGTCACCATAAAAAAGGGGGAGAATGTTGAGAAAAATCCCTAATTAGTTTTGAAGAAAGACAAAACAATCCTTTTCTAACCACAATTACACATAAGTTATTTGATGCAAGTAAATATTGAGCCATTAAACTTAATCGATGAAATGACTTTGTCATCAGACTCAAATTCCTCAGCAGATTCGATAAGTGTTATTTTTGGCAAGTTTATGCATGATAATCAAATTGATATCTCAAGTTATTCTAACTGGCAATCACAAGATCGTTCCTTAAACACGAAAAACTATACTTATAGAAACCTTGATTTGATTATATGGGCGATCAAATTACCTACAGATAATGGTTCTTCTTCTAACGGCTATGCATTTTCTTTTGGGAAGTTTTCTCCAACGGTTTGATTTGGAGATCAATCCTCTGAAGATTATCCAATTGATAGATTGGAAATGGAGGAGTATAAAAGGAGTACAAAGGTCGTACAAGAAGACTAACTAGAACCAAGAATTCCAAAGTCTGAATAGAACTTCAATCTTACACACTTATGATTACTGTATTACACGTTGTGATTTTAGAAAGAAAATTACTTGAGTGAAGAGTATACGTGATAGTGTAGTCTATCATCTAAGAAGCATTGTTCTTGTAATCTTCTGGTGATTCAATAGTGAAACGCAGCCAACAGGCTGCTAGCGTGGAGAGTGGACATATGCTTGATAAAGCCAAACCACTATAAGATCTGTGTGCAGTATTCTCTATCCCTAAAATTTCATTTGTTATTGTTGACATTATATTGCATACATATCTGCTAAACGAGTTCATCAAAATATCATCTTAATCATCAGACACAATCATCTGACGACAACTTATATATATAAGTTTGTAATACGCATCAATCTGATATTGATCATACGAGTTGTTGACCTCGACTACATTTATTCCGCACGTTTAAATCATATAATTTTATAAAATCACCTATTCACCCCCTCTAGGTGATAGCACTAGCCGTAACAAGTGTCAAAAGTTTATTTTGATCACTTAAGTGCCGCTTTTTAAAAAAAGCAATCACTTCAGTGCCAACTTCGATCAAGGTTACCGGAAATCTGACGTGGTCATTTTTTATTAATTTCTCAGTCCGACGTGGCTTGTCAGCGTGCGCAGTCAAAATGTAGCCCCTAAACGACGTCATTTTTTCCTTAAATATAATCCTTAAACCAATATTTTTTCGTTTGGAACCCCAAATTGATTGAACACGCTCTTGAATGTGCTCTGTTCTCATGAAAATCAATTCAAAGGATTAGTGGTGGCTGGTGAGGAGGCTTGACGCTAACCGAAGACAATGGACGATGAATACTGATGGAGAAGCCTCTGTAATCTGTGAATGGATGGAGATTTTTACTTCGCTTCCTCTCTGTGATATGTTGCCTCTATTCCAATACCCACCAAAAATCCAATTTTGCTTCATTTTAGATGAGAGAGAGACAACTAGAGAGTTAGAGATTCTCCTCTAGCACCAACTCGGTGACCTCCCTTCCGCGTGCGCTCAACAGATTTTGCTTCATTTTGCCTCCTTCATAGCGCACATTCATTTCCACCACAAGACCACCAAGAAGAAAGAGAGATCTCCAAGTTCCCCAAAGTGGCCAGTTCCCCTATGGCAGCCAAGTCCACGAAATCACAAAAATCGGCTTTTAAGAACCCTAATCCAGTGACTAATTGCTTCCCCAAGAATAGAAATCGAGATCGGAAGTTCATTTTGGCAAAGAGGAACGAGAGGAAAAAGGAAGCCAAATCTAGACGAGCGGCATTTGGAGACTGAGATGGGCGAACCCAAATCTGGATGAGCGGCTTGCAAGCGATGCATGCTCTTCCGTGAGCATCGTTGGCATCGTTCGGCTAGATCTAGTCGGCTCGGTAAGTGCCGACGACTCGGCTAGTGGCAACAATGAGGTGGGGCAAAGGTTGAACTCAGAGGGAGGGGATGACCAAATTGCTTTTTCGAGCAAGAGGGACTGGAGGCATGTAGATGAGGGAGCAGGATGACGCCATTGTTACAGAGAGCAAGCTTGGAGAGAGGGTTATAAAGGAGAGAGATGAAGTGAAAGAAAAATGCTGATACTTTCTCTTCTTCTTTATGGGACATCAGCCAAAGAAATTCGTGTGAACTGGTTTTTTAATAAAACTTGCCAACTCATATTAATTTTTTTAATATAAATGCCACGTAATATTTTTGGCCAGAAATTCTCGCCGGAGTCACTTAAGTGATCGTTTTTTCTCCGATTTGGCACTTGAGTGAGCCAGCAAAAAATTTTGGCACTAAAGTGAACGTCATACATAACTTTTGGCACTTATAATGTCATTCTCCTCACTATTTCATAATGTAGGTACTAATTGCTTCTTTAGTAGGTAAAACACTGGGCAGCCTAATCTTCTCCGCCCAGTGATGAGCTTATCTCCATCAACCACAAGATCAAGCACGCGATCTCCTTGAGATCGGGCATCAAGGACTTCGAGATTGTCTAAGTGTCAAGCGACTGTGATCAAGCTTCCTTCGATTCCTACTTTGCCCTCATTCCCTGGCTCGCGCTGCCCTTCGGGGACCCCAAAATCATGGCGCTCGCCAGGCATTGCAACGTGCAAAGCATTTTATGCTTGGTCGTCTTGGGCCTAGACGGCAAGACAGTCATGAAGCATGGCGGAGCCTGATCATTTTGTACCTGGAGAATGCGTACCCTTTCACAGAGGCGCAATTGGCATTGCTGCACAAGCATATGGACGAGGAGGCGAAGGACCTCCCGAAGTCGGAGTTCCATGACGGACCACCACCACGAGCTCACCCTGGTTTCAGACGGCACTAGCGGCAGGCCCTTCATATGCTGCGAGTGCGACGAGCAAGGGTTAGGGTAGGCTTACCAGTGCCTGGAGTGCAAGCACGAGGTGCACACGAAATGTGTCCGGGTCGTAGGTGGGGCTTCAACTGTCGGCCCATGAGGCCTTGCTTTCTTTTGCTAATAATTCGGATGTCTAATAAGGTGTGTGCATGATATCGCAAAGTAAGTCCTTGCCTTTAAGGGTGTGCAACCAGACCGGGTTTACCCGGAAACCGGACCAACTCACCCGAAAAATAGGTCCGGAAACCGGTTCTAACAAGAACCGGTCCGGGTACCGGTTCCATTTTTTGGGAATCGGTTAGAAACGATCCGGTTTTCAGTTCCTAGTAAAAACCAACACAAACATGTTTTAGAACCGGTTTTGAGATAATGTACAAAAAAGTAAAAAGTCTATATCACGTTACCCTATTTCACCGGTTTTAGAACCGATTTATGGTTTAATATTGGAATATGTTTAACAACTATGAGCGAAACAGTACGGCCCTTGAAGTCATCTAAATATTGTGTGATTCATATGAGATATATAGACATTTTTCTAGTGAGAGCAGATGCCTTACCGCTAAGCCTCTTGATTTTTCTTTCAAGATTTTTCATTCAGAAACAGAAGTGAGGAGTTATCCCTTCATGGCGCAAAATAAAGAGCTAAACATGTTGAATAAATTCCCTGGAAATGTGACTCTTAAATATTTATGCGATTGGACTATGTCTTGCCACATAGTGCTTTTGGATTGTTGATTTTGATGGATTGTAATTTCAACTGCTTATTTTGGGGATTGTTACTTTTGGCAGATAGTGGTTTTTGTTATTCATCTTTTATTTTAAATCGTTTCATTACTACCAATTGAAGGGATGTTGATCACGAGGGTTCTAGGTCTTCTTCTTGATGTGTGAATGTGCTGCGAGCATGACGTCCACTTAGATGTGTCCGGAGGAGACACGTTACGCTGGGCGATCGTAAATACCTAGTTTAGCTTGTTGTCTCCGAAGAAAATAATCATCATTCTCGGATATTAGCAACAAAAAGCACGGGCTTGGATGCCCTCAATTGTGATTTAGTGTGATTTGAAATGTATCGACTACTATGTGGCAATTGACGATGCTAATGGTGATGCATCGAACATCGGTGATGCATCGAATGTCCAATCCGCAGATACAAGTTAGTTCTATAGGCACACGAAACTAGTGGGTCCGTTTGTCGAAGGAAACTTGTTTACGGGAAATTATTTCCGGGTGTTTGAATGATAAAAACTAATCGATTTACGAAAAAAGATTTTCCATGTACTAAAAATAACAAACTTAGATTAGGGATAACTACTTCTCCTCTTAGTAAAAAAGAAATCACTTTTCCTAAATCACAAAATAAATTAAAGCTAACAATTCTTCTTTAAAATGATTTACATGGAAAATATTTTTCCTTTATCATGAAGTATCAAAACAAACGTACCATAAATTAGAAAAAGTATTCCATGTTAGGGTCCGTTTGTTTTGCGGAAAATGTGACATTTCTGAAAAATATTTTCCGGGAAGGAAAATGATTATATTTTCCAAAGTTTGACCTAAAAACGAAACGAAAATATTTTCCTTTGGAAAGAAATTGTTTTCTCCTAAAATATTTTTCCTTAACCATGTCATCATATGCAGAATCGTTTCCTCACCTCCCCTTCCTCAATGCCAAATCCTAGATTTCCTCACCGTCAAATCCTCCCTCCCTAGCAAATTCTGTCACACCCCAAATCCTAAAGGAATATGGGTAATAACATGGTCATCCTTCTCTTCACCTAAAGGATGCAGCCTCAAAGTCAAGACAACATATCAGAGTTTCTATAAATCGTCAGAAAGGTTTATAAACATATCCAATAAACGGCTAACTCGGAAGCTCATCACAGCTATGAACAACTCATACCCAAAAAAAAAATCCCACTATTAAAAAGTCCTCCTGATACGCTAACGCTCTCATCCTACTTGCAGCTCGTTGAAGAACCTGAAAAGCAAGTAAGGTGAAAGGAATGAGTTACCACGGCCCGGTGAGTAATATATTTCTTGTAAGCAGATCAAACAATCACTATGCATTGTTATAAAATGATATCATAACTCATCATCTCAAATTCAATATACGATATACATAAATTATCAAAAATATATAATAACTTTCCAACAAACTTTATACGTACAGGATTAATCAAAAAAATCCACTCAACAATAACAAATAACCATTAATGGTCTAATCCATTAACTAATCTCATCAAATTACTCATCAATGGTCCACTCCATCGACTAATCTAATGCCCATCATCAAACTATGATCACTTTTAATTCCGTGATAAAGGCGACCAAGTTTACCCCCCTTAGCAAGGTCTACCACTTATATCAGCTGGCGATTCGGCTTAAAAGGACGTCCTGACAGTATGCATACTCTTCTCTCAATGGGTTCTTATCATAGTGATATGAGCCATAATAATCAATATATTTCTCCAACAATCCAAAATCAACATTAGAAAGTCATTTCATAAACCGATTTTACAAACCAAATCACATAATCTTTCACAATAGAATCCGTTTCGTAAACATTTCGCAACCAACACAAACAGCTTTTGGCAATTCCTTCACAAAACATTTAATCAAAGCATTCACAAATACTCATTTCAAGCTATTTCATAAGACTTTCCAATACATTTTTAAACGACTAAAAATATAGTAAAAGTTCTATCCAATTTATGCAAGAAACATGCTCTCAAAAACTCATGCTACATTAAAACTTTACCATTTTCAATATATGAGTTTGTAAATTTATAGAAGAATTACTATTACTCACCTGGACAAAGTTGAAAACCAACCTACAGTGGTTACTCGAGCTAGTGCACTCATATTCCTATCAATTATCCGAAAAACAATACAAAAATCCGAGTAAACTCTACTTTAACTAACAACTCAACTCCACGATACTTGTTTATCAATAAAACAACTCCTAACGCTATAGCAAACGTTCACTTATCTCCATTATGCATATTATCCTCTACGCGTAACTCAAACGCAACACTTCATAAATTCGTCCTAAACAAACCATACTTCGAAATAGATTTTCGTCAAACCCCACCACTCTACAACACCATAAACCATCATTACAACAAAAATTGCAGCTTAATAACTCCTCAATCGAACCTCGTAGTTCAAAATCAATATTACTTCAGATTTGTGCCCTAATTTCCAAAATCACTCTGATTAGATGAATAATGGGCTTGAATACTTACCAAGGGTTGCGATTTGCAGTTGATTTGGCTCGTCGAGGTGTCCCGATCAGCTACAAGCGACAATTTTTCCTTATTCTCTTTCCCCTCTTCTCGTTTTCTCCGTCGGCTGCAGCTTCTTCTTTTCCTTCCAGGCTTCAAATGCACGGGATAATGGAGGAGGAAAAAAGGTGGGTTAATGGGCATGGACTTTTAAGAGGCATGGGCTGGGTTTAGTTGGGCCATATATTACAAATTCTGTCCCCAATCCCATTTCCCCTTCGAAATGAGCCGGAATTGGGTCCGCGACAGTTTCCCACATCCCCATCTCTCATTCCCCATTTCTCCGAGACGATTCACGGGGGTTCGCAGCATCCGAGCCTCGATTTATGGAATTCCTTGCATGGGAAAAGTCCTATACGAAACCTCGAAGGCTTCTTCGTCTTCTTCCTTCTTCCCGCGTCTACTTCACGGCGAGACTGACTGTGAGAGACGACCACTGTTCATGGACGACGTCATCACTTAAACCTTTCGTTTTCTCTCTCTAACAGCCCCTCTCTCGGCTTCCAATATCTCGGCTCACCTCAGCTTCGTGTTCGACTAGATCGACGCGATCAAGAAGGAACATGAGCGGTATCAAAACGACGAGACTCTCCAGCAGATACGCACCTGTCGCAAGGTGAAGAACGCGCCCCTGTCATGAAGCGTGGACGCCAAGATAGCGGAATCAGGTGGAGCATCGAGCTTGGATGATGAAGGTAAGGATGAGAGTTCAAGAGAGGAAGTAGGTTTGCCTGAGAGTGAAGTGAGTGGTGTAGAGGGGGAGTCGGTGAAGGAGGTGGAGTTGCTGCATCCATGGAGTGAGAGGGTTGAGTTGATGGGGAGGCTGGTGTAGCAAAAGGATTGGGGGAAAGCAGATTCGGAGAACGAATTGAAGAAGCAAGAAATAAATGAGAAAAATGACACGAATAGTCTCTAAATTTTAGCTCAATATCTAATTTGATTTATGAACTTTTAATTATTCAATGTAGTCCCTGAACTTTTTTCAAATGTTCATAGTGATCTCTGAACTTTTAATTTGTTCAATATGGTCCTTAAACTTTTGGTACATGTTCAATTTAGTCCCTAAATGAGATGAAAATGTTCAATGTAGTCCCTGAACTTGAATTAATGGAAGGATTATATTGAATATTTTTATATAGTTTAGGGACTAAATGAAACATGTACCAAAAGTCCAGGGATCACATTGAACAAATTCAAAGTTCAATGACCAAATTAAACATTAAACTAAAGTTTATGGACTACATTGAACAAATTAAAAGTTTAGAGATCAAATTACACGTTGAGTCAAAGTTGAGGTACTGTTTGTGTCATTATTCCAAATAAAAAGGAAATCATTTTCCCCAATTTTAGAAAGGTATTTTCCGTTAACTGGAAATGTTTTCTTTGACCACTCATTTTCCACGCTCCAAACACTAGAAATTGTGGAAACTTTTTTATTGGAAACAAACACAGTCTTAATCTGATACTAGTTTTTCTTTGGCCGAGAGATGTAATATTAATCGAGTGTGAAAGATTTACATGACAAAATACTATAGGGAGAAAATTTAATTTTTTAATCACATTGAAAGTAAGCGGATGCGAAGATTAAAAAAAAGGATATATTCATTAAAAGTCCTAAAACTTATCACAAAAGTACAATTAAGTCCTACAACTTGTGAAATGTGCAATTAAATCCTAAAACTTATCAAATTGATTCAATCAAGTCCTAAAGTTAACACCGTCTAATTTACTAACGGAAAATGCTAACGTGTCTTATTTTATTAATTTTCTTGAGACACGCGGCATCCAACAAGCGTCATGTAAGAAAAAGTTAAAAATATATATATTAAATTAGAAAAAGCTACAAGTTAAAAAGAAAAAAAACAGAGAGCCACAGCCGCGGTGGCCAAGCCCTCACTAGTGGCCGTCACCAAAGCCGCCGGGAAGGGCCGGCAGAGGTCGTCTAGGCCTTCCCAAAGCCCAACGACCCTCACCAACCCCGAGTGAGGCCTCGCCAGTCCCTAGCGAGGGCATGCAGGCACCGATCTGGGGGAGGGCACGACCCTCGCCCTAGATTTTAACTGAGGTCCGGCGAGGCCTCGCCTAGAGTCGCCCATCCCAGGCGAGGTCTCGCCGGCAACTCTCACTCAGATTTGGGGCGAAGGTCGCTCCCTCCCCCAGATCAGGACCTGCAAGCCCTAGCCGGGGTCTTGCCTGAGGCTGGCAAGGGTCACCAAGCTTCGAGAAGGCCCAAGCAACCTTTGCCAGCCTTTCTCGATGGCCACTGGTGAGGGCTTGGCCACCGCCACAACCACTGACTATGGGTCTTTTTTTATAACTTTTTCTAATTTAATTTGTATTTTTTTCAATTTTTTTGATGTGGCGTTTGTTAGACGCCATAACATCGTCATGTGTCTCAAGAAAATTAATAAAATAAGACACATCGGTGCCACGTCAGCTTTTTCCGTCAGTAAATTAGACAATATTAACTTTATGACTCGATTAAATCAATTTGATAAGTTTTAAGATTCGATTGCACATTTTGTAAGTTTTAAGACTTAATCGCATTTTTGCGATAAGTTTTAGGATTTTTAGTGCACATATCTAAAAAAATGACATGACACTAGAATTTTGAAAAGTTGAGCATATAATCAATTAATCTAAAAGTTTGACTCATCAAAATACAAGGCAATTTGAACCTCGAATCATATTGAAAGCAGGTAACATGCGGCTGTTGACACCCAAAAATGACCACTTTTGGTTATAATCAACAAGTGACAGACTTACTCGATAATAGTAGAGTTTGGTGAACAATAGTAATCATCGACAGCAAATATCAGTTATCGATGAGAACCCTCAGTGGCGATGAAGTCATCGACATCTACATGTAACTACAGAAGAATGATATTTCTAGATATGTAACTTCTCTTGTTGATAGTGTTACTAGGTAATAGGAAAGTGCTGGGTGGTTATGTAACTTCTTGTAAACGCAAATAAGATTAGGAAGTTATGTGTTCTAAAGATAGGATTAGGAAATTATCTTTTAAATTTAATGACCATTTGTAACTGTCGATTGTAGGCTAATAGCCATATTGTAATCTTTGTAGAGATCACCAATCAATCATAGAACTCAACGGCTTTTTATCAAATTTATTTTTGTCTTTACTTTTCTCTAATTTAAATAGCTGGCCACGATTACCTTTAGCCTTTGTATCTTTAAATTTCTTATCATTTACTTTTTTTTTCCAAAATTGACAAAGGACCCTTCACAACATTTGTCGATTATCCATTAATACTTCAAAAGATATTTCCTCAACACTTTTCGACGAAACATCGTTTTAGCACACCTGGTGGGACACATTTTGTTGATTCAAGAAGATTACGATAGCAAGGAATAGAAATCAGTAAGAGTCCAACAATGTTAATTTTCGGCAATAATAACCCATTACCACAAATGGGTAATGAGGCTACCGCACATTCCGAGTCCTCAGCCACCAGAAAGTGGCAGAGGGTAACAAACAAGGAGATGTTTGATCTGTCGAGGCAGCATACGAAAGAGCAGGTAAGGAATGTTTATTCCAACATAGTGTCTACCATGAGAAGATTGGTCGAAGAACAACAAAATGAAATGGCTAATTACATCGTGAGTCACATGTTGGATGTGATCAAGCCAATTGTCATCAATGCCATGGATGATGCTCTATAATCGTCTAATCAACCACTAATATTTCAATTAATCTAGTGGTAACACAGTACCTTTCTAGTCTCCCTCTCTACATTAATTGATGTTAGTCAAATTACTCAAAATGGAATTAACAATTTGGCAAGCCAAAATGATCGACAAAATGGACCGATGCCAAACCTTGAAAATATAAGGCCAATGTGTTCCATGCCACTCAATGGGGAATATACCTATTAGGCCTAACATGCTGATTAAAATAGATAATCTAGCAAGCCCAACATCACCACCTGGGAGGCAAGATGGCCAACCGAATCTGCAGTTGAACCCAGCAAAGATTGTCCAAGAAGTTCGACAATTATTGGCGTTAGACAGGGGTATTATCATGCCCATTTATAGAAACCATATCTTTAACAGGTCAATGATCAACCGTTTCCAAGAGGCTTCAAAACCTTGGATTTTGCTATTTTTACTAGGATAAACAATCGACCATCAAACAAATTGGTCGATTTATTAGTGTGGAGAAGTAAAGACAAATGAGTTTTTAAGGCTTGGGTCTTTTGTCTTTGTCAAAAATTGCTTTCACTTGATACACTAACCATCTAATTCTATTGGAAAATAGGTTGAGATGGAAAGACAATTCCATTCTCATATCTATAGAACAATACATAAGCTATCTATTACTAATTTGGTCAAACTCTATTAATATAGTAATGAGTCAGTCGATCAATTTGCTGCTTGACTCAAGAAGACTAGATAGATGCCTTACTTCACTTTCAGAAAAAGAGTTCACGAATTTGGCTTTCAATGGTTTGTAATTGAATCTTAGAGAAAAATTCGAGATTTTGCCCCAAAAATTTTATTTCAGTTGATGATGAGTGTCTACATATGAACAAACTACTTAAAAACGGAGATAGAGGCCCACACGAAGACTTTCCATAACGTGACTTTAATGGAAAGATGTGAGTTAGAATTTGCCAAGAAAAAATCGAATTTGCTGATGACAATGGGCATATGATGACTCTTAATTATCTAATTTAAAATAATTGAATGATTATATGTTAACACCCAAAATGACAAACTTTTGGTTATAATTAACAAGTGACAAATTTAGTCGATAATAGTAGAGTTTGGTGAAAAAGTTATCGATGAAAAGAACAATAGACAACTCGCCAAGAAAGTTATCGACGGCAAACATCAGTTTTCGACGAGAGCCCTCACTGGGAATGAAGTCATCAATATCTACATGTAATTGCTGAAAAGCAATATTTTCGGATATGGAACTTCTTTTGAGGGTGATTTGTTTTGAGGAAAATATTTTCCCAAAAACGGCCGTCTGTATCGCTCAAAAAAATGAAAGAATGAAAAATATTTCAATTGTCCACGAAAATGTTTAGGTGTAAATCATTGTTGACAATAAAAATATTTTTCATCGACTAACTATTTCAAGCGAAACAGGCGATTATTTTTAGGAAAATATTTTCTCAATCATTCATTTCTGCGAAACAAATGAAGCCTAAACAACTGTCCTCAAGAAAGGATTAGAAAGTAATCTTTTAAATTCAATAATCGTCTGTAACCGTCTTTTATAGTAAGCTTTAAATAGCCACATTGTACTCTTTATAGAAACCACAATCAATCACAAAGACTCCAATCAATCACAAAAGTCAACATTCTTTGTAAATTTATTTTTTAACATTACTTTTTTGCAATTTAAATGATTGGTCACAATTGTCTCTAGTGTTCGTACTTTTAAATTTCTTATCATTTACTTTCATGGCCAAAATCAACAAATGTGCTTTCACAACCTTTATTGATTCACTTATCGATCCATTAATACTTCAAAAGATATTTTCTCTACACTTTCCGGCTAAAGAGCGGCGTCAGATTAATGAAAAAATGAGCATATAATCAATTAATTTAAACTAGCTTGATTCGCCAAAATAGAAGGAAATTTGAAATTTCTAGATATCAAGACCCTCTCTCACGTGGCAAGTTCGTAGAATGACGGTGGAGAGGTTAATTCATTGCTTACGAAGGAGTGTAAATGAAAACCTGTCCAGTCTTGAATTAATACCATCAAAAACTCCAAACTAGTATATTTATGATAAATTTATCCAAAATTTTTTTTTACTCACCAAAATCTCAAAGTGATACACCTACGATAAATAGGTTAATACCACAAAAAACCCTAAACTGGTACAGCTATGACAATTTTATCTTAAATTATTTTTTGATCACAAAAAATTTCAAACTGGTACACCTGTGATAAATTTACCCCGAATTATTTTTTTATCCACCAAAAATCCCAAACTAATATACTTGTAATAATTTTACCCCGAACTAATTTTTTAATATTATTTTTTCAAATTTTTATTTATTTTTATTTATTTATTTCTTTTATTTTCTTTTTTTCCTTCATCTTCTTCATTTTCAACCTCTGACCGATCGCCGGACCAGCGACCGGCCAGAGGCAAAAGCCGGCGAGGTTGGCCCCATCGGCCGCTGGCGAGGCTCGACCTCGCTGTTGCTAGGCGAGGTCGACCTCGCCAGTTGCCGGCAGGGCCGAGCCCTTGCCAGATCTAGCAAGGCTTGAACTCGCTGGCAACTGGCGAGGTCGGCCTCTCCCTGCAATGGTGAGGTCGAGCGAGCCCGGCACCAGTGAGGTCAAGCCTCGCCAGCAACCGGCGGGGCCAAGCCCTCGCCAAATCTGGCGAGACTTGAACTCACCAGTAACTGGCCAGGTCGGCCTTGCCCAGCAACAGCGAGGTCGAGCCTCACCAAATCTGGCAAGGGCTCACCGGCGAGGCCGAGCCCTCGCCAAATTTGGCGAGGTCGGCCTCACCCTACAACGTCGAGGTCGGTCTCGCCCAGCAACGGCAAGGTCGAGCCTCGCCAGCGACAGGCGGGCCGACCTCGCCGACTTTCGCCTCTGGCCGATTGCCGATCGAACGACCGGCCAGAGGTTGAAGATGAAAAAGATTTGGCAAGGCTCAACCTCACCGTTGTTGGGTGAGGTCGACCTCGCCAGCTTCCGCCTCTGGCCAGTTGCCAATCCAGCGATCAGCTAGAGGTTGAAAATGAAGGAAAAAAAGAAAAGAAAAGAAAAGAAAAAATTAATAAAAAAATTCGAAAAAATAAAAAATAATATTAAAAGATTAGTTCGATGTAAAATTGTTATAAGTATACCAGTTTAGAGTTTTTGGTGGTCAAAAAATGGTTCGGGATAAATTTGTCATAGGTGTACCAGTTTGGGGTTTTTTATCGTTAAAAAAATAATTTGAGGTAAAATTGTCACAGCTGTACTAATTTAGGATTTTTCGTGGTATTAACCCACGATAAATTTATCCTCCGTTAGTTTTCGTTAAATTTTATCGTCAAATTGCTAAGTTGTATGACACGTGTCAATTGATAGGTGTACCAATTTGGGGTATTAGTCCTCTGTTTATCACATGTTTATCAATTTGTGATTTTTTGTGATATTAATCATATTTAACAGAGAGTAAATTTATCACAGCCGTATCAATTTAGAATTTTTTGTAGTAAAAAAATTAGCTTTCGATAAATTTGTTACAAATGTTCCAATTTGGGGTTTTGCGAATATTCTACGGACTACCCAAGTGAGAATGCAAAAAGCGCAAAAAAGAAAGCTATAGTTGGTACTTTTTTTGGTATATCTTAACTCTTACTTTCATCACTCTTTAACTTTTGAACTGCCTCTTTCAGAACGCGAAAGTCAAACCCGCACCTCCCCACCTGGCAATCCCTTTACCAATATCGTCGCATGCCCTATAGGCAAAAAGTTGGTACTTGAAAGAAAAAATAACACAAGTGAGAATGCAAAAAGGAAAGCTAAAGTTGGTACTTTTTTGGATATATCTTAACTCTTACTTTCATCACTCTTTAACTTTTAAATCGACTCTTTCAGAACGCGAAAGTCAAACCCGCACCTGCCCACTTGCCAATCCCTTTATCAATATCGTCGCATGCCCTATTGGCAAAAATTTGGTACCTGAAAGAAAGAATAACACGCCAAAACAAATAATAATAATAACAAAAACCCTCTTTCTCTTCACTTCATCATCCTCCGTATAATAATCTCTTGAACACAGCACAGCAACAAAAGCATCATCAGTCATCTCTCTCTCGCTGATCGCCAACAATGGGACTCTGCCTCTCCAATTCCCAGGACATTCCCATCTCTTCTTCTTCCTCGGAGTCTCTCCCTCGCTGATCGCCAACAATGGGACTCTGCCTCTCCAATTCCCAGGACATTCCCATCTCTTCTTCTTCCTCGGAGTCTCTCCCTCGCCGCCATTCACAACCGCCCAGAAAACCCCACCCACAGTCCAAACAAACGCAACCACAACCAACGCCAAGGCAACGGCAACCATCGGAACCGACACCTTCTCTGCACTCATTCACCGGCCCTGAGCCTCCACCTCTGCTGCCGTCCTCCCAGATCGGCCCCGTCCTCTGCAAGGCCTATGCAGACATAAACGCCCTGTACCAGCTGGACCGCGAGCTTGGCCGCGGCCAGTTCAGGATCACCTACCTCTGCATCGAGCGCTCGACCAGCCTCCAGTATGCGTGCAAGTCCATCTCGCGGCACAAGATGGTGAACCAGAAGGACATCGAGGATGTCCGGCAAGAGATCCTGATGCTGGAGCACCTGTCCGGGCAGCCCAACATCGTGGAGTTCAAGGGCGCGTACGAGGATCGGCAGTATCTGCACCTGGTCATGGAGCTTTGCTCCGGCGGTGAGCTCTTCGACCGGATCATTGCCAAGGTGGTGTACTCAGAGCGGCAGGCAGCAAGGATCAGGTGGCAGGTGGTGAACGTGGTTCACGTGTGCTGCTTCATGGGGGTGATGCACCGTGACCTCAAGCCCGAGAACTTCCTGCTCGTCAGCAAGCGCGACGATGCCCCTCTCAAGATCACCGACTTCGGCCTCTCCATGTTCATCGAACCAGGTCGGTTGGTTCAGTTGTTTTGCTGCATGTTGTTTGGATTAGAATATTCCTTGTTTAGCTAGAAACACGAACCAAAGGGGCAATCCCGGCCATTAGTCCATGCGCACCGGCCACGTCTGGAGGCTAGTTACTCTCCTCCTGTAAACTTTCTTCATCGTAATTAAAAAAAACTAGGCAAGCACAATGTAAGGCATAACTAACAACTATCTTGTTCTTTCCATCATCTTGTGGACTACAAAAGTAGAAGAATGGACGCCATGAAAGCCTTGCTGTTCTTGATGTTTAGCTTGTCTTGTTTTATTTTCCCCGAAACACGTGGAGTCGTCTGCTTCATCGGTTTGCACACGCTTTAAGCTTTTGTGTCCTTCCAGCCTCTGATAACAAGTCTTTCCGGAATCTGGTTTGAGCTGTAAAAGCGAATGATGTTGAAGAGATGCGATCGACTATATTTGTTAAATATGTCTTGAATTTTATGTACTTAGTCCGGTTTATGACCCGACCTGACATATTTTTGTGCGACCCGAAAGTGGAGAGAAAATTGAGATTTGGTTTGCGACGCGAAGAGTTGGGCCGATAGGCCCAACCCGCAGCAAGCGAACAAATCTCCATAGCGGACCGCCCGAGCTGGAGGAAGCGAATTAATGTTTCGGGGGGTTCGGGCCCCCGAGAAAAATTTTTGGGAGCCCTATTTATACTGCGGCTAGGTTTTCTCATTGATGTACCAAAAGAATTTTGTTTACAGAGAGCTTTTTTGTGAGCCGTGAGCTTTAGTCGTTGTTTTCGACTTTTGAAAATTGTACTCTCTTTGATTATAGTGGAACATTGTCTTGCCTCGCCCGTGGACATAGATCACGTTGTGATCGAACCACGTAAATCTCTGTGTTCTGTCTACTTGTTTTTCCGCAAACAGTTTCAACAATATTCTTGCCTTTAGGAAGGGCATCGGAGGTTGCGTTTTCTTCACGGGGTTCTGTCGCGAATTAGAGTTTTGCTGAAAAGGAGAATGACGAGGGAATCCTTATTATCGCGGATTGTGAAAATTGGAAGCTGATGATGCTCGGATGTGGATTTTTCCTTTCTTTTTTGTTCTGGTGAGTGATGACGATATTTCGGGTCGGGGTCAACGGGCAGGTCAAGGTTGAAAGGGACAGGTCAACTGGGGTCGACCATTGTTAATAATTGCAAAAAATTTAATTATTAATAAGAAAAGCTAAGAGAAAAGAGCGACAAAAAGTAATAAATAAATGGGGCTCCCATTTCGACCCCCAAAAAAGCAAAATGGGGCTCCCATGAAAAATTCTTCATTTAAATGAGTCCACTTTCGTCGACGTAGTATTTTACGTGAGACTCGCATAATCTAAAGATCGAAAGTGAATCTACATTTGTCGAGTGCACGTGAAACTTGCACTATGATCCCATAGCCTTGTCCCGAGGATTCGGCAAATGTTCAGACACAAGAGCATGCTCCGGCGGGACCATTACAAGGTGGGTGTTGGAGAGTACCATGATTATTCACGGTTCACAATTTGAGTTATCGATTTAGGAAAAATCAGGAATTTTGTTGGACCCGACCGAACCCACCGGTTAGGTTCCAGACCGGTTTCAAAGAAAAAATTGGTTCTGTTCTCCATTCATGAAACTTGGAGCTGGTTGACACCGGTTCGTTGTCGACCAATCAACCTGACATCGGAACCAACAGAGAGATTGGTCCACTAGAAACTGCAATTAAATTTCGTTGTATTTTATTTGTTGGTCGGGATTAAATTTCGTTGTTTGGTTACTTAACAAGCATTTAAGGGCGTTATTTCACGAAATTCATTTTTTTTTCGATATAGAAGTGAAAAATCACATGAATGAAATTTCACATGCGATGTGATCTTATGTTTATTATAATCTTTATTTTGGATCGAAAATACTCATGCTGCTTCCTAATTCTTGAGTTCTGCAGCTTAATTTCCTCTCTGCCTTCCTCTTTTTTATTGGGATAGAATTGCTTCTCATTCTTCATTCTCTCTTCGGAAAGCGCTGCTGCTAATAATATGCTTTTATATACCAGTTTAATGGAACTTTGCTTGTAGCCATTTCTCTTACTAGCTTAATATGTGTAGGAACTTTCGTCTATTTTTAATGAGTAACTTTATTAAATTCGTGTACATTTTATACGATAGAGTCTGTCTGTTTCTGTCTTATCATATGATTTGTTGCCTAGAATTGCAGACTCGGTGGAGTTCTGTGTTCTAGGAAGTTTTCCAAAAGTTTTCGCCCAGGTCTTAGGTTCTAAAAAGATTTGCAGCACATAGATCGCGTGGTGATGCTTGTTAAGTAACTACATCAGACCATCTCAGGTTTTGTACCACCATGTGTGGTATCTGTACATCCTAAACTGCATTAACACGGGAAGAGGAAGGAGTTTTGCAGTCTAATGTCGCTCTTGTTCTAGTACACCCTTCGAAGGACTAGCTGCCGGGTGTCTGACTCGCTTATTTTCCTCGTGACTTGACCTTCCAGCAATGAAATTAGTAAATCAATGAGTAATTTGAGCCATCGTTCCAGGGAAGGTGTACGAGGACATTGTGGGAAGTGCATTCTATGTTGCGCCGGAGGTGTTGAATCGAAACTACGGGAAGGAAATCGACGTCTGGAGTGCAGGTGTCATCTTATACATCCTTCTTTGCGGTTCACCCCCCTTCTGAGCAAGTAAGTCTTTGCTTTTACTACAATTGTTCACTATTAACTATATTGTCAGGTGTTTTCCGAATTCAATTACAGTTTTCCATGTCCCTGTAAATCGTTTTTGAGAAAACAGACATCGTTTGTTCCACTGGACATCGATCCTGATTTAGCAATGATCAACTCTTGTTGGACTAGTATCTCCTCATTTTACTGTGAATCTGTAACATTTTTCTCCCTTTCAGGGAATGAGAACGGCATATTCAAAGCAATATTGGAAGGCAACCTCGATCTAGAAAGTGCTCCGTGGCAATCCATTTCCTCTTCGGTGAAGGATCTCATCACGAAAATGTTGATGAGCGATCCTAAGAAAAGGATCACCGCCACGGAGGCCCTTAGTAAGTGCTCCTTTTTCTAGTGAAATTCGGTGGGTTCATATCAAAATCAACCAATTCCTAGGGAGCTCATGAGACGGTATTCTTTGTCAAGTCAGTCCACATTAATGTATTAACAGGATAATGAATTAGACCATAGTTTAATTGGAAAATCTGAACCTCAAGTCAGGAAAAGAGAGGAACGTCTTCTTGGTCAAATCACGCTTTTGTTCATTAAAATGCGTACCTGGTAGCGCACAAAGACGTATTGCCAAGCTTTTCCAGTAGATTCAAACCTTTGGTTCTGATTTAGGTGAAAATACCTGAAAATCATTAAAAGAACACTGACATTCTTCGCACGCAATTTTTGGACAGAACATCCTTGGCTCCGGGAAGATGGAGTGGCATTTGATAAACCTATTGACAATGTTGTTTTGCGGAGGCTCAGGCAATTTAGAGCGTCGAACAAGCTGAAGAAACTTGCTCTGAAGGTATTGTTTTTTCTACTAGTCGACGGATATTTTCCTCGTATATTTGGACGTCAGCTTCCAGAAATAGATTAGACAGTCTAGCTTTGTCCACTTCTTGAACAATCGTTATACCGGTTTTGCTTGATTTCATAGCTCTCATCAGTTGTCTCTTGTTAATATATTGATCCATTTCCTGAATTTTCTAGATCAGTCCACATAATTCTAGCATGTCTTGTACGAATTAGAATGTGTGGTAAAAAAACACATGAAGAGGTAGGTGAAAATTGTGGTATTTAGACTGATTAGTAGTAGGTAGAATTAGTGGCCAATGAATGGCCAGCATGCCACGGCCCGAGATAATTGAGAAGGAATGCCGGTCAAAGAAGGCCTATAAATAGGTTGTAGTTGTGTTGATTCATGGAGTGGAAGCTGAAGAGACACGAAGTTTCCCATCGTGCGCCCTTTATTTCTTTGCTGCCCCATTGCCATTATTTTTGCTCTCTCTCTCTCTCTCTCTCTCTCTCTCTCTCTCTCTTCCATCCCCACAAGTGACGCGCACTCACATCAACCACTCAGCTTCAACAATCTGACAGTGGCGTCGGAGCCACGTCTTTTATTGGTATTGAGCATTTGTCCTAATCACCCGTTCCTAAAACTACCCATCCAAATATTCAACAACTAAGCTGTGGCCAACTTTACAACATCCTCAATTCTCATTCCTATTTTCGATGGGAATAATTATGATTGCTGGAGCATCAAAATGATCACATTCTTGATGGCCCAAGACTTATGAGGCATCGTCCAGAAAGGATACGAAGCTACGGAAGAAGGTGCAAGTGTTCTAGTAGAACAACTACAGAAGGATGCACGAGCTCCATATGTGATCCAGCAAGCACTCTCGGAGACTGTATTTCCAAGAATCATTGGTGCGAAGATTGCGAAGAAAGCATGGGAGATATTATAGTAAGAATATCAAGGCTTAGAAAAGGTAAGCACCATTGACTTTAAACTTTCAGAAAAGAATTTGAGAATTCTAAAATGAAAATAGTGAGACCGTTCAAGAATATTGTGGTAAATTAAAAGAAATAGTTAATCAAATGAGAGCCTATAGAAACGAAACAACTGACCAAAGGTTAGTAGAAAAAATTTTGGTGACACTTACTAGAAAATATAATTCTTTTGTCACCGCTATAGAATCATCTAAGGACTTAAAAACCCATCATCTAAGGACTTAAAAACCCTGACAATCAATAAATTAATTGGCTCTCTAAAAGCATATGAAAAGAGATTGGCGGCACAAGATGAAGACTCGGTTGAAAGTGCCTTCCGGTCCAAATTAAACATATTGTCTCATCAATCTAAAAATAATGGAAGGAGCTCATGGAAAAATAAGAGAAGAGGAGAAATATCTTCAAAGGAAAAGTATCTATCTTGCAATGTTTTCATGAAAAATAAATATTTGGAGAAAGATTGCTGGTTTCGGAATAAACCACAATGCCGCTCTTGCAAAAGGTATGGCCATATAGAAAAAGACTGTCGCTCGAAAATAAATTATCAGGCCAGCTATGTTGAAGAAAAAGAAGGTGAAGATAATACATTCCACGCAGGCCAAGTGGCAAATGATAAGAAAAAAGACACTTGCCAAACGGATAAAATGGAGTGGCAGAAAGGAAGAATAGAACTGTCATGGAGATGGCAAGGCCCATGATAAAGGAGAAAAGCATTCCCAACACGTTTTGGGCGTAAGCAATTTACACAATTGTATGCATTTTAAACAGGTGTCCAACTAAAGCAGTCCAAAATAAAACTCCAGTCAAAGTATAGAGCAGACGGAAGCCTTCAGAAAAGCATCTCAAGGTGTTTGGTTGCATTAACTACCTCCACATTCCTGCTCAAAAGAGGAGCAAGCTTGACGAGAAGACTCAAAATTGAATTTACCTTGGATATAGTGACCAATCAAAATACTATCGGGTCTACAGCCTAAGAACTAAGAAGCTCATGATCAGTTAAGACATAGAGTTCGACAAGAATGCTGTCTGGAACTAGGAGGACAAGAAGATCAAGAAGAAGTATGTTACCTTGCTGGACACACCACCTGCTCAAGAGGAATCAATAATGCAAGAAGAAGGTGAAGCTTCAGATTCCACAACTCACGACATAACACCAACATCCTCTCCAAGAGCAACGTTGGAAGATTCTACTCCAAAGTCTCTAATAATGAGGGTAAATTCTCTTAGAAGAATCTATGACACGTGCAACTTTGGTCCCTTACATCCAGAAAACTATGAAGAGGCGTCCAAAGAAGAAGTTTAGGTAAAAAGTTTAGGTAAAAGCCATGGAGGAAGAGATCAAGATGATTGAGAAAAATGAAACTTGGGAGCTCATCGATCACCATGAAGATAAAGAGATCATTGGAGTCAAGTGGGTCTACAAGATAAAGCTCAATGCAGATGGATCTATTCAGAAGCATAAGGCAAGACTTGTGGCAAAAGGATACTTGTAACAATCAGGTATCGACCATACTGAAACTTTTGCTCTTGTTGCTAGCCTTGATACTACTCGGACACTCATAGCCCTAGTAGCATAAAAATGGAAGATCCATCAACTAGATTTGAAGTCAGCAGTCCTAGATGGATATCTTCAAGAAGAAATATATGTGGAACAACCACAAGGATTCATCATCAAAGTTAAAAAAAAAATTCTAAAACTAAAAAAGACCCTCTCCAGTTAAAGCAAGCACCACGAGCGTGGTATAGCAGAATAGATGAATACTTCATCAAGCTAGGATTCAGGAGAAGCATGAGCGAGCCAACGCTCTACATCAAGACCCAAGGTAAGCCTAACACTCTCATTGTCTCCTTGTATGTGGAGGATCTCATATATATTGGGAACAATGAAGAGATGATTCAAGAAATCAAAGAATAAATGATGAAGACATTCAAGATGACAGACTTGGGCTTAATGCACTACTTCCGCGGCATCATGATCAACCATAATAATAGAGTCTCTATCTCACAGAAGAAATATACCAAGAACCTCCTCAAGAAATTCAAGACGAATTATTGCAAAGAAGTTGCAGCACTGCTCATGATAAATGAGAAACTATTTAAGGAAGATGGAGCAGAAAAAATTAACGCTACAGAAGTCTTTATTGGAAGTCTACTGTATTTCACAACTACTCAACCGGACATTATGTATGTGACAAGTCTGCTATCACGCTTCATGCAGTGTCCAAGCCAAATTCACTTTGAAGCTACCAAAAGAATTCTCAGATATTTAGAATGAACTACAAACTACAACATTTGGCACCGGTCAAGTTCAATTACCAAGCTCATTGGCTACACTAATAGCGATTGGTCAAGATCAGCTGACGACAGGAAGAGCACCACTGGCTATGCATTTACACTAGGTTCCAGAATATTCTCATGGACATCTGAAAAACAAGACTCGGTGGCAGTCGAGCACATCACAACCGCCACGACCACTAGTTAAGCAATATGGCTTTAGAGAATTCTGGAAGACATCGGAGATGCACAGATAGAAAAACTCTAATATTTTGTGACAAGTCTGTGATTGTTATCACAAAAAATCCAGTGTTTCGCAGAAGAACTAAACAAATCGACATCAAATATCACTTCATACGAGAAGTACAGAGTAATGGAGAAATCAAGCTCAAATATTGCAAGACTGAAGATCAAATTGCGGACATATTTACAAAAGCACTGCCACAAGCAAACTTCGAGACACTACGGAGTATGCTCGGAATATCAGGAAAATGGATCAATGATAGTGTTAAAATATTGATCCATTTCCTGAAATTTCTGGATCAGTCCACATATTTCTAGCATGTCTTGTACGAGCTAGAATGAGTGGTAAAAAAACACATGAAGAGGCAGGTGAAAATTGTGTATAGACTAATTAGTAGTAGGTAGTTAGTGGCCAATGAATGGCCAGCAGCATGCCATGTTCAGAGATAATTGAGAAGGAATGTCGGTCAAAAAAGGCCTATAAATTGGTTGTAGTTGTGCTGGTTCATGGAATAGAAGCTGAAGGCACACACAAAGATCCTCCACTTGTAATAAACTATCCAATAAAGTTTCCCATCTCGCGCCCTTTTTTCCTTTGTTGCCCCCATTGCCATTATTTTTGCTCTCTCTCTCTCCTTTAAGTACCGAGCCTTGTCCATCCTCACATGTAGCCCACACAAACATCAACCACTTAAGCTGCGAATGACAATCATTCTATTTCAGAAATCAATTTATGGCCATATTTCTATTTCTGTTCCTAGACGAGTTTCTGAGTAAAAAAAATACGTTTGATAATGACACAAAATTTTTATTACTGAAACAAAAATTTGTTTGATAATGACACAAAATTTCTCCCTCTCTGGTCACCGGTAAGGGGACGGTGGGTGGATGGTGGTGGCGGAGGACGGTGGCAGCGAACTGGGGGCGGCAGACGGCGGAGGGAGGCGGTGGCAGATGGCGACACGGCCAGTGCGGAGGACAACGGCTGGAGGCAGCCAGTGTTGGGTAGCAATGGGAGGCGAGTGACGACCGGCGGCATGAGGGGGCGACGATGGGAGGAGTGCAAATAATGGCAGCGAACGGCGGGTGGCAGACAATGGGGGGAGGCAGCAATGGACACCGACGTGGCCAGTGCGGAGGACAGCGGATGGAGGCGGCCGGCATCGAGCAGCGGCAAAAGGCAGGCGACAACCGGCGATGGGAGGGGTCAGGGGCAAGAGGAGGGAGGCGAGAGGCGGCCTGCCAACGGTGGGAGATGGTGGCGGGCGGACGAAGGGCGGCGGCCCACAGTGGGTGGCGATGGGAGGAGGGCAACCAGTGGCACGAGATGGTGGCCGACGGATGGCGACTAGGGGCAGGATGGGAGACGGCGAGAGGCGGTAGCCGACAAGTGGGCGGCGATGGGTGGTGATTGGGCGACCGGCTAGTAGAAAGGACGAGCGATAAGAAGAGTTTCTCATTTTTGTTCCAGAAATAAAATAGTAAAAATTTTAACTTCTCATTTCTGTTCCAAACCTATTTATGAAATCAAAATTTGTTCCAAAAATTGAAAAATGAAATTACGTTATCAAACGAATTTTTGTTCCAAACTTGTTTCTAGAACAAAAAAATAGAAACAGAATAGTTATCATTCGCAGCCATAACTTCCGTAATCTAATTATATGTTTTTGGCAAAAAAGGATGCTAGTCTATGTTCTTGAGGCGTACATGAAAAGCTGCTTCAAAGTTTCACTTTCCTTACCGGAATTGTTATCGAGTGAAGGTAATTGCACAAAACCTTTCGGAAGAAGAAATCAAGGGCTTGAGACAAATGTTCGGCAACATGGACACTGACGGAAGTGGTACCATCACATTTGAAGAATTTAAATCCGGATTGGCTAGGTTGGGATCGAAGCTCGGTGACGCAGAAATAAGGCAGCTAATGGATGCGGTAAGCACTTTCAACAGCTTGAATTCTCTTTTACTTCTTCTCTATGGAACACTCCATTATAGTATAGGAGCTTTTCTCTTTGGGAAGTCACTCTTGAAATGCATTTCTTTTAACAGGCCGATGTCGACAAGAGCGGGATCATTGATTACACTGAATTCATAACTGCCACGATTAACCGCCACAGGCTTGAGAAGGAAGATAGTCTGTTCAAAACTTTCCAATACTTCGACGAAGACAACAGCGGGTTAGTGTCGCTTTCACCTTGTTTCTGCTAGGCTCCGTTGTGTTAAGCCTCAAGAATAAGGAGAATTACCTTATTCGGAGCATGTTTCACGACTGCCGTTCGGAGAGAGATTAAGGTCTGCAAACACAATGGAGGGGCCGATGTATCTCGGAACTCCAAAACCTCTGAAATCAAGAACATATCATGCTTAGTGATGTTAGTGTTCATAGCTTTTGTATTCACTTATTTTCTTGGCCCGCATTTCAGCCTGCTTAACCTTCTGTAGGTTTATCGCGAGAGACGAGCTGAGACACGGTATGGCACAATATGGAATGGGGAACGAAGCCACCATAGACGAGATCATCAAGGATGTCGACACAGACAGTATTGAATCTTTCCTCAAGTCTGAACTCTGATTTCTCGATCCCTATATCCCCAAACCGACCCAGGTTCATTATGATCCCGCCATGTTGTTGACACCTAAATTTTAACTAGTCATTTAGGAATAATTGCATAGAAAATTAGGGATCGACCCCGACCCCTAAACAAAAAATATAATTAGATGGCATTGCATATAGATATTAGGAGCACTCCATTAATAGTTAATTAGGCCCATATAGTTTGCATATTTATCGGAACGACGGCGAATGAACCCAAGCGAATGGTTTCGAGCTTAAATAAAATTAATTGAACCAAGCACATGACCAAAATTCACATGTGTTGCACGTGTGACAATTCAATTGAAGATATTCTGTCACAAAGCAATGTCTCGTACATATATTCTCAGTCAAATTTGATATATTTGATTCTATTCGCTTCTATAAGACAGGACACTTTGCAAAGTGATTGGGGCCATATATTGCGAAGATATCTGCAGTGGGGTGATAAAAGCTTATTCAGAGCCATATTCAAAGCAACGATATATTCATCTACATTAAAATAAGCAATAAAACATTGCAGGGAAGAGGAGGATTCGGTGGATTGTGCACGAAAAGGGAGGAAAGAATAAGATAGAAATTCCAAAAGTGCACTCAATAGGAAATAAGATCTGGCCTCTTTCCTAGATAGCCTTCGTCCCCTCACCTATAAAAGGGTGTTCGTGGACAGAAGCGAAAAAAAAAAAAAGAAAAAGACGTCCACAAGAGAAAACGCCAGAGAGAGAGAGCAAAATAGAGAGAAAAGAGAAAGGGAGAAGAGAGGCTCCCTAGCTGAGCGTCTTCTACCGCTGCAAATACCCCTCTCGAGCGCGAACTTGATCGCCTCACCATTGTTGTCTGATACCCATCAAAGCCGCTTACTCCTCGACGACCAGTCTCTGTGGAGGTCCTTGCTGTACCGATGGCGACCTGCTGATCTGTGGCCAAGAGGGTCCTGTACCGTGAGTCCTCGCGTCAACGACGAAGCAACTGCACCTTGCACGAAGCTATTGCAACACTGCAACACCCTCGTAGTGTTCAAGTCATCGCCACCAGCAACGCTCTCAGTTTTCGTCCAATATAACAAATTTTATTGGGGCCTTGTTTGGCGAACTCCTTGGCCCAACTACAAGTCCCAGTTAAAGTTTAGCTTGCTTAACAGTTTTCCTTGCAGGTTGTTCGGCGAAGACAGCCACTCCTGCAGAAAATTCCATAACCATGTGCCCTGGGAACAGAGGATTCTGAAAAGGAAAATAAGAAAACGAAAGTGGTCTCACCCGCAAGACACATCGACGTTCATTCACTATCGTGTTCGTTGGGACCTCGCAGCCGCTCCTTTGCTGCCACGCCATCGTAAAGCCCACCGCGAGCACCACACCGTGAAGCACTGCATCCTATCTGCCATCCATTGTTCAAATTCGAAAACGTCATCCGTGCAATATTTCGAATTAGGTAATACATTATTCGATTCAATTTCGATATATTAAATTGCCTAACTTGAGTTTATTGTGATCTCAATTATATGCTGTGTCGATATTGTCATATCCAAAAATCTTTTCGAAGTCCGTAAATTGGGATATTTTCCTAATTTCACAACGTGCATATGATTGACAGTCCGATTTCATGCCCGAAATATGACTCGCAATCTCACGGAAAATCGTCAATCCGATCTCCCGCCCGAGATATGATTTGTGATTGCGTGAGAATATTGGCCAATCCGATCCTCATGCCCGGGATACGATTTGTCAATCTATTGTCTCTAAATTTAAATGGATGTCGGTAATATTTTGTGATACGGTGTCGTTTGATTTTTTTTTTAAATAAAGAAAATCCAAAAATATGTTAGTTAGGATTTCAATTAGAAGTTTTGCATGTTTAGGGAACTCTAAGTGTATCTAGAAGATAGGATAATTATTTAATTTAAATTAGGACTTGAGATGATTTATTTCCTAGTTTAAATTATGTGTTATTCTAATCCTAATAGATTATTTAGCTTATTTGCTAAATTTCGAATTTCCATGAAAATCCCAAAAGAAATGACTTGCTTTAGGATAGATTATGATAGATTGCATTCTTAATTTGAGTAATTTTTTATTTCGAATTTTAATAAAAATACCAAAAAAAAGGTCATTAGATTGCATGTTATTTTAGGCATTTTTTAATTCCGAATTTCAATGAGAAAAATACAAAAAAATAAATCATTTGTCCGTCATTAGAATTAGGTCACGTTGTCGCATGACATACAATTCGCATGCTAAATTGCATTAATCGCATGTTAATTTTTTGGCACGTCATTGCATATAGGTTAGTTTTCATTTAAATAAGTGAAAATCCTAAAAAAATATTGAGTGGACTGCTTGTTAATTAGAAATCATATTAGGATTGTTGGTGTGATTTTCTAGCTAACCATGCAGATGCTTACGTTGCTTCGAGGTAAGTAATTCTCCCAATTTTGCAATTTATTTAATGTTTTGATTATTGGGTGTTACTTTGGTGGTTTGCGCACCCGCATGATCACCTCACATGCTAGTGACTAAACTAAAATGGATACAAACTGCATGCATAAACATTTTTTTTTAAAAGAAGAGGTACCGAAAGGGCGTTAGACTAGATCTAGCGTAATCAAGTTCCCGAGCTTAGAATCTCTGGTTCGTAGAAATAAAGCATATCTCCCTATGTTTTATTTAGGTTTCTAATCGACCTACCATAAATAGATTAGTGGCGACTCCAAGCATGAAAACTTTTGCATGTTAAAAAATTTAAACCCTAAGTTGCGAATTGATAGGGCTTGGGAGGGCCCGAGTTAGGCTTAGTCTTAACAATCCATTAGCCACGCCAGGAAAATTTAGGTCGCGACACATGTGATGCAGGATGGGAAAATCAATTACGAGGAGTTTGTGGCCATGATGAGAAGACGAACTCAAGATCAAAATGGAAACGGGAGATGGTGGAAAGGTAGATGAATGATTATTTGTTCTCCTTTTGTACATTCATCTCTATAATAAGTCGCCGTACAGAATGTGTACTATTAATTCCGAGCACGGTGACATCCAAATACCGTAACATGATGATGTAGAACAGTTAACCTGTGATTATCTTGAACAATGTGATCGCCGTAATCACTGGAAATCTCGACAGTTTTTCTAATTTTGGGGAAAATAATCATTTAGGCAGTTTCCTATATTATTATTTAGGCAGTTTCCTATATTATCATTTAGGCAGTTTCTTATATTACTATTCAGGCAGTTTCTCATATTACCATTCAGGCAGTTTCCATTAGTATTAGGAATCCTATCTCTATATATAAGATGTCCATCTTGTAATCAAGACCGGAGTATTATTGAATAAAAATTTCGAGTTCTTTGGAGTTGTTCCAAATTTACGCTTTCTCTCTGCGTTATTTGGTATCAGAGCAGGATTCTCCTGTGACGATGGTGAATAACGTGAATGTCAATCTCCCCGCTGCTGAGGACCGTGAGAACGAGCCTATTACTCGGGCTGAGTTCAATCAGTTCGTGGATCAAACCGATCGGAGGTTTCAAGAGATCCTTGATGCCATCCAACATTTGTCCACAAATCATGCGCCTGGCATTCTTCCAGCCGAGCGAAATCCTGTCGCTCGTGATCCCGAAGATGCTATGGGGCGTGGAGGAATTCCCCGACAAAGGCGTCAAGACTATGTCGAGGATACGGAAGACGAAGATGATGATTTCCAGGAGATGCAGATTCGTGGTGGTCGCCGATACAGGGGATTACAGGAGGAGCATGTTTGTGGGAATCGACGTCAGGGAGTGTTGACACCTAAATTTTGGCTCATCACTTAGTGTAATTTGCATAGAAAATTAGGGATTAAATTTTTAACGCCTAAACAAAAAATATTTCAAATTGCATAACATATAGTTTAAATTCATTTTAGATTAATTGCATTTTGCATCGGACTGGCGATGACAAACGAGCCTAAATTTCATCGAATGGGACTCGGCTCGCTTGGAATGCAAGGGCCGGGAATTACAAGTCAAACGGGCTTGGTTGTTTTAATTTGAGCATTAATTCAGCCCATTTATCCTTAATTAATTCAGCCCATTTAAATTAATTAAAATCAAAGCCCAAGCCTAAGCCCATTAGGACTGGAAAGCCCATCTAATTGACCTAGATTAATACTATATATACATTATTAGGTCAGGATTTTAGGTGGGGGCCATAATTTTCAGATCAGAATTTTGAGAGTGTGAGAGTGAGAAAGAGAGAGAGAGAAAGAAGTTGCGCGCCGCGCCCGTCGCCGCGCCCTGCCGCCGTCCCTGTCGCGCGACACAGCCGCCGCCCTGCCGTGCCTGCTGCACGCCCCGCCTGCCGCGCGCCACGCCTGCCGCCCGTCGCCGCGCCCCGCCGCGCCTGCTGCCCGTCGCCGCGCCCTGCCGCCGTCCCTGCCGCGCGACACAGCCGCGCCTGCCGCCCGTCGCCGTGCCCCGCCGTGCCTGCTGCACGCCCCGCCTGCCGCGCGCCACGCCTGCCGCGCCTGCCGCCCGTCGCCGCGCCCCGCCGCGCCTGCTGCCCGTCGCCGCGCCCTGCCGACGTCCCCGTCGCTGTCCCCGCCGAGCCCGACGCTGCTGCTGCCGTCCTCGCCGGAGCCGTCGCACGCTGGCGCTGCCTTGCTGTTCCGTCGCCGTTCCCTGCCGCCGCCGGAGCTGACGCACGCCGCCAACGCTGCTGCCGCTCCTCCCGCCGTGCGCCACCGCCACAGTCCGAACGATCACGCCGTTGCCCCGCCGTCATCCCGACACCGCGCCGCCGAATCCACCGTTCGTCGCTCATCCCGATCCACAAGTTCAAATTCGGAAATTATCCGCAAATTAGGTAATTGAACATTATCCAATATTTTTAGAATATTTCGTTTCTTAATTTTTGGATGTTTGAATATTCTGTGAATATTGCGAGGATTGCTAGATATCTTAGGATAATGTTTGCCTTGTTCGCAATATTTGAAAATATGCAAAATTAGGAATCTTTCCTAATTCAGCAACGTATCTGGACAACTATCCGACCTTATCCCTAAGGTATGATACGTGGCGATACGGAAAATCATTATCCTATCCATAATCACTTGGGTACGATAATGATTTTTATCTGCTTTCCAAATTTGAATGATCGACTTTCCATTAATATCTATAACCCTATAGATATGACTGATAATTCGATTTTTGTGCCTAATCCGAGTTTGAAACGAATTTTGCGGATTGCGTGGTTGTTTTAAATGCGGATTCTATCTCTGTTTAAATTGTTTTTCCTTTTCAAATAAAAAAGAAAATTCAAAAAAATATCAGTTAGTATTTGAATTTGAGTTTTGCATGTTTAGGAATCCTAAATATATCTAGACGATAGAGTAATTATTTAATTTAAATTAGGACTTGAGATAATCTATTCCCTAGTTTAAATTAAGTAATTTTCTAATCTTAATAGATTATTTAGGTTATTTTTTATTCCGAATTTTCAAGAAAACCCTAAAAAAATGAATTGTTTTATGGTAGATTAGGATAGATTGCATTCTTAATTTAAGTAATTTATTATTTCGAATTTTAACAAAAATCCCAAAAAATAAGTCGTGTTAGGATATGTTAAGTCATCATAGGTTGCATGTTAATTTAGGCATATTTTTATTTCGAATTTCATTAGAAAATACCAAAAATAAATCATTTGCCCGTCATCAGAATTAGGTCACGTCGTCGCATGACATATAGTTTACATGCTATGTTGCATTACTTGCATGTCATTTTTGCACGTCATTGTATGTAGGTTAGCCTTCATTTAAATAAGCGAAAATCCAAAAATATTGAGTGAACTACTTGTTAATTAGAAATCATATTAGGTTGTTGATGTGATCTTCTAGCTAACGATGCAGATGCTTACGTTGCTTTGAGGTAAGTAATTCTCCCAACTTGCAATTTATTTAATACTTTCTTGAGTGTTAAATTGGTGGTTTGCGCACCCGCATGAACACCTCATATGTTAGTGACTAAGTTAAAATGGATCCAGACTGCTTGCCAAAATATTTTTGAAAAGAAAAGGTACCGAAAGGGCGTTAGACTAGATCTAGCGTAATCAAGTCCCCGGGCTTAGAATCTCTGGTTCGTAGGAATAAAACATATCTCCCTATGTTTTATTTAGGTTTCTAATCGACCTACCACAAATTGATTAGTGGCGACTCCAAGCATGAAAACATTTGCATGTTAAAAATTTAAACCCTAAGTTGCGAATTGGTAGGGCTTGGGAGGGCTCGAGTTAGGTTTAGTCCTAATAATCCATTAGCCTGAGAGAGAAATTTTTTAGGTCGCGACAGGGAGGATATCGATGAGATCCTGAGCAATATCAACTAAAGGTAGATCTCCCTACTTTCAATGGGAATTTTGATAATGAAGATTTTCTTGATTGGCTTTAGGAGGTTGAAAAATTCTTCGACGCCATGGATATTGACGAGGATCGCCAAGTGAAACTTGTGGCGTACAAGTTGAAGGGTGGCGCTTCAGCTTGGTGGGAACAAACTCAATTGACGCGACGTCGACAAGGCAAGGCTCCTATTCGATCTTGGGGTCAGATGAAACAGAAGTTGAAGAAGAGGTTCCTCCCAACGGACTATGAGCAACTGTTATTTCAGCAATTCCAAAATTGCCGACAATCAAATAGATCGGTCCAAGCTTATACGGAAGAGTTTCTTCAACTTTCCGCTCGCAATAACCTGGATGAGTCCGAGGCACAACAAACTGCTAGGTACATTAATGGTTTGCGACTTAATATCCAGGATCGGGTTTCTTTACATTGACTATTCTCTGTCGAAGACGCCCAGGATATGGCGCAAAAAATTGAGATGCAATTGGAGAGGACTAGCCCTAGTACTCGTGATAGAAATTATTTGGATCGTGAGTCATTCGCGAAAGGAAGACAGCTTGATGTTACAAGTTCTTCTAGTCAACAAACCCCTGATTCGAGCCAAGTTCCAGGGAGTACTACGGGGATGCCTAAGGAAGCAGTCACAGCAAGCAATCGCACTCCCAATCAAAATACCCAGAATCCATATGCCAAACCCTAACCGATCAGGTGCTACAAGTGTAACGAGTTGGGCCATCATTCCAGCGATTGTCCTCGTCGTAGAATGGCCAATATCGTTGAACATGACGAAGATGTGTATGAGGAAGATTAGGAAAAGGAAGAAGAAGTGGGAGTGGAAGATGAAGTGGGCGAGCCAGTTAATTGTGTTATGTGTCGTCTATTGTTTGCTCCGCGGATAGAAGATATCCAGCGGAATCAGCTTTTCTGCGCTCGCTGTACTATCAACGGCAAAGTATGCGATATCATTATTGACAGCACCCTACACGATCGGGTGGATACGCAAAGGAGCAGAACTTAAGGTAAACCAATTATGCCGTTTACCTATTTCGATCGGAAAATCATATCAAGATACTATTATCTGTGATGTTGTGGAGATGGATGCGCGTCATGTTTTACTGGGTCGACCATGGCAATATGATGTTGATGCTACACACCGAGTTAGGGAGAATACGTATTCTTTTGTGTGGAAAAGGACTAAAATTACTTTGAGACCAAAGAGTAATTCCCCTCAGATTGTGAAGAAGCAGAATGCAGAGATTATGATGAACATCCGAAAGCGTGAAGGGATATATATGATTGTGGACAAGGGCGACCAGCAAATTGTGGTTCGTGTTCCCGACATTCTTAAGCCCTTATTAAAGGTATTCAGTGATGTTATGCCTGAGGATTTACCTGACGGATTACCTCCTTTGAGGGATATCCAGCATGAGATTGATTTTCTTCCAGGAGCTAGTCTTCCTAATTTGCCGCATTATCGGATGAATCCGAAGGAGAATCAGATTATACAGTAGCAGGTGGGAGATCTCCTTCGAAAGGGCTTCTTGCGTGAAAGCAAAAGTCCATGTACAGTTCCTGCGCTTCTCACGCCAAAGAAAGACGGCACCATGCGTATGTGTGTAGATAGTCGTACTATTAACCGGATTACTGTCAAGTATAGGATTCCGATTCCACGACTTGATGATATGCTAGATAGACTTGCTGGATCACGGATTTTTACGAAGATCGACCTTCAAAGCGGATACCACCAAGTTCGCATCCGCCCTGGCGACGAATGGAAAACGGCCTTCAAGACAAGTGCGGGTTTGTACGAATGGTTTGTCATGCCGTTTAGACTCACTAATGCACCTAGTATTTTATGGCATTTGTTTGGGACTGATTTACAGTATAGTAGTTCTTTTCATCCCCAAACGGATGGTCAGACGGAAGTTGTGAATCATACTATGGCGGATATTATTCGCTGCCTCTGCAATGATATGTCTAAGCAGTGGAATCAGTATCTTGCTCCTGCTGAGTTTGCCTTCAACAACTCGGTTAACCGCTCTACTGGTGCATCTACCGATACACCACAGCATACTTTGGATTTGGTTCCCTTGCCCAAGATTCCAGGCTATAGTGTCGCGGTAGAGAATTTGGCGACCAGAATTAATGAAGTCTAAGCTGCTGTGGCTAGTCAATTGGTTGCTTCTAATTCAAAGTATAAGGAGGGTGCTGACAAACGGCGACGTTCGAAAATTTTTGAGGTAGGCGATGAGGTAATGGTTTTCCTGCGAAAGGAGCATTTTCCTGTAGGTACCTATAATAAACTGAAGCGCAAGAAGATTGGTCCTTGCCGCATCCTGAAGAAGATCAACGACAATGCCTATGTAGTTGACCTTCCTGGTGATATCAACATTTCCCCTACATTTAATGTGGCAGACTTATTTGAGTATCATGCTTTCGATACACCCCTCTATCATGATCATAACTCGAGGGCGAGTTTTTCTGAAAAGGGAGGGAATGATGTAGAACAGTTAGCCTGTGATTATCTTGAACAATGTGATCGCCGTAATCACCGAAAATCTCGGTAGTTTTTCTGATTTTGGGGAAAATAATCATTTAGGCAATTTCCTATATTATCATTTAGGCAGTTTCCTATATTATCATTTAGGCAGTTTCTTATATTACCATTCAAACAGTTTCCCATATTACCATTCAGGCAGTTTCCATTAGTATTAGGAATCCTATCTCTATATATAAGATATCCGTCTTGTAATCAAGACCGGAGTATTATTGAATAAAAATTTCGAGTTCTTTGGAGTTGTTCTAAATTTACGCTTTCTCTCTGCGTCACATGACACATGATCCAATGCCGTCCGGCGCGGTGAATAATTCCGAACCATTGTGTTGAATAAAATTGTTGAACATCAGGGAATTAGAATGTGGAATAAATATTTACCCTTCAGCTTTCTTTTCAATCCCACATTTGTGAATTGCAATATTTTTTTTTCTTTTGACAAGTAAAAGGCATAAGGCTCCCTCTAAACATTGCCGTAAAGGTCGTACATTCACCATGAAATATTTGTTGAGTCATAATTATTGTGTTCGACCTGATCGACTCGATCGAGAAGGAGCGCGAGCTGTCTCAGAAGGACGAGACTCTCCAGTGGATACGCACCTAGGTCAAGGGCGAAGAACGCGCCATAGTCGCAGAGCGTGGGCATCGAGATAGTGGAATCGGGTAGGTCATCGAGCTTGGATGGTAACGATGAGGATGAGAATTCGAGAGATGAAATCGGTTTGCCTAAGAGTGAAGTGAGTGGTTTGGAAGGAGGGGGAGTCGGTGAAGGAGGTGGAGTTGTCGCATTCGTCGAGAGAGTGGGTTGAGTTGATGGAGAGGCTGGTGCAGCGAGAAGATCGGGCGAAAGGAGCAGTTCTGGAGAACGAGACAAAGAAGCGAGAAAGATGGGGAAAAGAATTTCCTTTTTTTTTAGAAACGGAAATCATTTTTCCCAATTTTTTAGAAGAGTATTCCATTGACTGGAAAAGGTTTTCTTTGACTACTCGTTTTCCACGGCCCAAACACCATAAATTGTGGAAAAAGTTTTAGTAGTTTTTCTTTGGCCAAGAGATGTACTATTAATCAAGTGGGAACAAGAACAATAGGAGTGTCGCAACCTGTCATACGACGATCACTCAAGTGTCAAAAATTTTAAAAATGGATCACTTAAGGGCTATCGATGATTTACCTCGCCAGAAAATCTAACATGGGCACTGATTATCTTACGTGGGCGATGATGTGGACAATTTTTGTAATTTTTTTATTTTTTATTTGTTATATTTATTTTCCTTTTTTTTCTTTGTTTTTTTCTTGTGCCAACAAAAGTCATCAATTGTGAAGGCCTCGTCCACGGCTAGTGGGGCCGCAAAAGCCTTGGGCAAGGCCATTGTGGGCTCGCCGGCCGCGTGCAAGGGTGCAAAGGCTCTCACTTAATCTGGGCAAGGCCGCCTCGCCTAAATTTGGCAAGGGCCTTTGCATACTCACTTGCGATTGGCGAGGCCACCATGGTCCTGGGCAAGGCCTTCACAGCCTCGCTAGTAGGTGGCGAAGGCCTTCGCAGGCTATGGGTGACTGCGCGAAAGCCCTTGCCCAGGGCCATCACAGCCCCGCCAACCGAGGGTAAGGCCTTGGCGGCCAACCAGGGTCATCGGCGTAGAAAGAAAAAAAAGGAAATAATAATAATAAATTACAAAAAAATTCACGTATGACAATTTGGTGAAAATGACACTCATATGATCGATTTTACTCCGATATGACACTTGAGTGAATGAAAAAAAAAGTTTTGATCTCAAATAAATGCCATACGAAAGTTATGACACTCATCATGTTATTCCAATCGAGTGTGAAAGATTTACTTTACAAAAAACGATAGTAGACAATTTAACTTTTTAATCACATTGAAAGTAAGCAGATGCGAAGATAAAAGAAGACACGGCAATAGAATTTTGAAAGTTGAGCGTATAATCAATTAATCTAAACGTTTGAATCATCAAAATACAAGGCAATTTGAATCTTTGATCATACCAAAAGCACGCGAAATACAGCTATTGACACCAAAAAATGACCAACTTTTGGTTATAATCGACAAGTGGCGCACTAGTCATCGACAACAAATATTAGTTGTCGATGAGAACCCTTTGGGGATCAAGTCATTGAATAAATAGCAGAGTAGCAACATTTTCATATATGTAAATTCTTTAGATAAGTGTTACTGGATAATAGGTAACTGCAGGTTGGTTATGTTTATGGTCACAATTTTAGGATTTTGTAACTTCTTGTAAATAAGTGTTGTTGCAACTTGTTGTAACCGCAAATAAGATAAAGAAGTTACATGTTATAAAGATAGGATTAGGAAGTTTTCTTTTAAATATAAAGATTGTATGTAATCCTTATCTTTACATTTCCGCAATTTAAATGAATGGCCGTGATTGCCTTTAGTTTTCGTATCTTTAAATTTCTTTCCATTTACTTTCATGTCCAAAATTAACCAAGGGCCATTAACAACCTTTGTCGGTTCACTTATCGATCCATCAATAAGATATTTCCTCGACACTTTTTTGGCAAACATCTTTTTAGCACATCTAGTGGGAAGCATTTTATTAATTCGAGGAGATTACCATGGCAAGAACAAGAAATCAGTAAGAGTCTGACAAACGGTGTTCATTACCACAAACCGGTAATGAGGCTACTGCGCATTTTGAGTCATCAGCCACCGAAAAAGGGGCAGAGAGTAACCAATAAAGAGATGTTGATCTTTCAAGGCATCATGCTAAAGAGCGGTTAAGAGATGTTGCTCCAAATTCCAACATGGCGTTTAACATGAGAAGATTGCTTGAAGAACAGCAAAATAAAACAACAAATCACTTCGTGAGTCACATGTCGGGTGTGACCAAGAAAATTGTCATCAATGCTATGAATGCTGCTCTATTGAGATCAGGATCGTCCAATCAACCACTACTATTCTAAGTCAATCTGGTGATAACAAGGTATGTTCCTAGTCTCTCTCCATTTTTTCATGTTGGTCAAAATACTCATAATGGAATTAACAATTTGGCAAACCAAAATGGTCAACAAAATGGACTAATGCCAAATCTTGAAAATATAAGGCAATTAGTATATGAGTGCCACTCAATGGGGCAAATACGCCAACTAACGTAGATAATCCGGCAAGACCATCATCACTGCCTAGGGGGACAAGATGGCCGACTAAATCCACAGTTGAAGCCAATAGAGATTGTCAAAGAAGTTTGACAACAATCGGGGTTAGATAGGAGTCTTATCATACCTATTTATAGGTAATCAAATCTTGAATAGCTCGATAATTAGCCTTTTCCAAGAGGCTTCAAAACCCTTGAGTTTGCCATTCATAATAGTGAAGATGAACAATCGACCATCGAGCGCATTGGTTGATTTATAGCCTAGTGTGGAGAAGTAAGGACAAATAAGTTTTTAAGACTCGGGTTATTTTCTCTATCTTTATCGAAAAATGCTTTCACTTTTTCTATTGGAAACTAGGCTAAGATGAAAAGACAATTTAATTCTCATATCTAGAGAACAACACCTAAGGTATCGATTACTGATTTGGCCAGACTTTATCAATATAGTAATAAGTCTATCGATCAGTTTGTTGCTTGATTAAAAAAAAAGGTCTAAAAATGAATGCCTTACTTCACTCTAGAAAAAAAAGTTCACAAATTTGGCTTTCAATGGGTTGAAATTTAATCTTATAGATAAATTCGAGATTCTGCTGATTTATTTCAATTGACAACAAAAATGCATAAGTATGAGCAACTACTTAAAAAACAAAAATAGAGGGCCATATGAGTCAAATGATGAATCTAAGCAAGATCAATTCGGCAAGGAAAAATGGAATTTGTCGATGATAAGGGTATATGATGACTCTTAATTATCTAATTTAAAATAATCGAATGATTGATAAATCATTCCATTTTTTGAAGGGACTTATGTTGACACCAAAAAAATGACCAACTTTTAGTTATAATCAACAAGTAACAAACTTAATTGATAATGGCAGAGTTTATCTAACAGCAAAAGTCATTGATGAAAGAACAGTCAACAATTCGCCAAGGAAGTTATTGACGGCAAACATCGATTATCAATAAGAACCCTCATAGAGGATGAAGACATCGACATCTATATGTAACTGTTGAATAGCGATATTTCGGATGTGCAACTTCTTTTAGATAAGTGTTGCTTACAATAAGCGAAGGGTGGTTATGTTTATGGCCACTATTTTGGGATTTTATAACTTCTTGTAGATAAATATTGTTGTAATTTCTTGTGAAAATAGGATTGGAAAGTAATCTTTTAAATTCAATAACAGTTTGTAATCGTAATTGATTGTAGATTTTAAACAGCCACATTATACTTTTTGTAATCAATCATAGAACTCAACTTTCATGACAAATTTATCTTTTATCATTGCTTTTTTGAAATTTAAATTGTTAGCCGCAATTGACTCCATTGTTCACATCTTTATAAATTTCTTCTCATTTACTTTCTTATCCAAAATTAACAAATGGCTCTTGGCAACCTTTGTCAATTCACTTATCGGTTCATCAATATTTCAAAAGATATTTTCTTGACTCTTTTCGGCGAAACCGTGGCGGCAGACTATTCGAAAAGTTGAGTGTATGATCAATTAATTTAAAAAGCTCAGTTCTCCAAAATAGAAGGAGATTTGAAAATCTTAGATCTCAAGACCACCCTCTGTCACGTGGCAGGTTTGTAGAATGATAGAGGAGAGGCCAATTCATCGCCTACGGGGAAGGGTAAATGAAAACCTGCCCTGTCCTCTTTAAAACATTTTTACAGAGATGACCAAAAAGCTTATGCCAAAAAAAGAAAATTTAAATAGGGATTGTACACAAATGACCTCTAAATTTTGATCCGATACATATTATTCATGAATTTTTAATTTATTTAATATGATCCATAAACTTTAACTTAATATTCAATGTGATTCTTAAATTTTTAATTTGTTCAATATGATCGGTGGACTTTAGCTGTATATTTAATTTAGTCCATAAATACAGTCCCTGATCTTGAATTAATGAAAAAAATACATTAAATATTTTCATATAAATCATGGATTAAATTAAATATGTACAAATAGTCCATGTATTATATTGAACATATTAAAAATTAAGGGATCATATTATATATTAAATTAAAATTCATGAACTATATTAAATAAATTAAAAATTCAGATATCAAATTACATATTAAATTAAAGTTTAAAAAAAATATCCGTACCGTTTTCCCTTGCGAATATTCTATGGACTGCCCGAGCGAGAACGCAAGGAACCCAAAACGGAAAGCTAAAGTTTGGCACATGCAAGAAAGAATAACCCCCACTAAAACAAATAATAATCATAATGATAAAGAAGACCCTCTTTCTCTTCACTTCATCGTCCTCCTCCATATAATAATCTCTTGAACACGGCAAAGCAACACCAGCATCATCATCATCAGTCATCTCTCTCTCTCCCTCCCTCTCTGATCGCCAACAATGGGACTCTGCTTCTCCAGGTCCAAATCCCAGAACATTCCCATCTCTTCTTCTTCCTCCGAGTCTCCCCCTCGCAGGAAACCCCACCGACCGTCCAGAGGCCCGCAGCCACAACCACCGAAACCGCCGCCGTCGTCCTCCCAGATCGGCCGCATCCTCCGCAAGCCCTACGTGGACATAAACACCCTGTACAATCTGGACCGCGAGCTCGGCCGCGGCCAGTTCGGGGTCACCTACCTCTGCACCGAGCGCTCGACCGGCCTCCGGTACGCGTGCAAGTCCATCTCGCAGCGCAAGATGGTGAGCCAGACGGACATCGAGGACGTCCAGCGAGAGATCCTGATGCTGGAGCACATGTCCGGGCAGCCCAACATCGTGGAGTTCAAGGGCGCGTACGAGGACCCGCAGTATCTGTACCTGGTCATGGAGCTTTGCTCCGGCGGCGAGCTCTTCGACCGGATCATCGCCAAGGGGTTGTACTCGGAACAAGAGGCAGCGAGGATCGGGCGGCAGGTGGTGAACGTGGTGCACGTGTGCCACTTCATGGGGGTGATGCACCGCGACCTCAAGCCCGAAAACTTCCTGCTCGTCAGCGAGCGTGAAGACGATCTCAAGATTATCGACTTCGGCCTCTCCGTTTTCATCGAACCAGGTCGGTTGGTTCAGTTGTTTTGCTGCATGTCGTTTGGATTAGAACTTTCCTTGCTTAGCTCGAAACACGTACCAAAGGCGCGATCTCACCCATCAGTCCATGCGCACCGCCCACGTCTGGAGGCTAGTTACTCACCTACTGTAAGCTTTCTTCATCGTAATCACTCGCACAAGGAAGGCATAACTAACAACTATCTCGTTCTTTCCATCATCTTGTGAACTACACAAGTAGAAGAACGGACGCCGTGAAAACCTTGCTGTTCTTGATGCTTTAGCTTGCTGTTTTGTTTGTGGGGGGTGAGGGATTAGACTGGCGTCCAAGTTTACATCTCGTCGACGTTGGAGTCATTTGTTTGGCACTTTTCCCTTTCTTGCTCGTGATTTAGTAGGCATGTTTGGTGATTCTTGTCTTGTTGGTTGTTCCGAAATACGTGGAATCGTTTTCCTTCATCTGTCTGCACACGGTTTAATCTTTTGTCTCCTTCAAGCCTCCAATTTTTCCCAAGTCTTTCCTGGACTCTGTTTTGAGCTGTAAAAACGAATGATGTCTGAAGAGATGTGTTATTGACTACACTCTTGCCTTTTGGGCATTCGGAGGTTCGGAGGTTGCGTTTTCTTCACGGGGTCCTGTGGCGAATTAGAACTTTGCCGTAAAGGAGAATGACGAGGGAATCCATGTCATCGCGGATTGTGAAATTTGGAAGCTCCGATGATGCTTTGGATATGGGATTTTTTTCTCCTTTTTTTGTGGTGAGTGATGATGATATTTCGGGTCGGGGTCAACGTGCGGGTCAAGTGAGAAAGGGACAGGTCAACTGGCGTCAACCGTTGTCAATAATTGAATCGAGAAAAGCTACTAAGACAAGAGGGGGAGACAAAATGTAAAAAATAAACGGGGGCTCCCGTGAAAAATTCTTGATCAAGTGACCCACTTTCGTCAACGCACGTTACACACGTGAGACTCGCGTGATCTAAAGATCGAAAGTGACTCCGCATTTGTCGAGTGCTCGTGAAACTTGCACTATGACCTCGTAGCCTTGTCCCCGAAATTCGGCAAATGTGCCGACAGGAGAACATGCTCCGGCGGGGCCATTACAAGGTGGGTTTTGGAGAGTACCATGATTATTCACAGTTCAAACTTTGAATAATCAACCAGGCCTGTTCCGAAGATAATGGGTTATGTTCTCCGTTCATGAAACTTAGGACAGGTTGAAACCGGTCCGTTGTTGGCTAACCAAGCGGACTTCGGATACAGCGGAGAAATCGGTCCACTAAAAGCTGCAATTAAATCTCGTTGTTTGGTTACTTAACAAGCATTTAAAGGCGCTAATTGAAATTCATTTTTTTTCATTCTATATGGAAGTGAAAAATCGCATGAATGAAATTTCACGTCTTATGTTTATTGAAATCTTTATTTTGAATCGAAAATACCCCTGTTGCTCCCCAAATTCACGAGTTCTGCAGCTTAATTTCCTCTCTGCCTTCCTCTTTTTTATTGGGATGCCATTGCTTCTCACTCTTCATTCTCTCTTCGAAAAGCTCTGATGCTATGATGTGCTTTTATATACCAGTTTAATGAAATTTTACGTGTGTCCATTTCTCTTTCTAGCTTAATTTGTGTAGGAAATTTTGTCTATTTTCGATGAGTAACTTCTAAATTTATTAAATTCATGTACATTTTATTCCACAGAGTCTGTTTCTGTTTCTGTCTTATCATATTGTTGCCTAGAATTGCAGACTCAGCGAAGTTCCTGTGTTCTAGGAAGTTTTCCAACAGTTAGCGTGCAGGTTTTAGGTTCTTAGAAGATTTGCAGCACGTAGATCACGAATGATGCTTGTTGAGCTACTACATCAGACCATGTCATAGGTTTTGTATCACCATGTGTGGCATCTGCACATCCTAAAGTCATGTCTGCATTAACCTGGGAAAAGGAAGGAGTTTTGCGGTCTAATGTCGCTGTTGTTGTAGTACACCCTGCGAAGGACTAGCTGCTCAGTGTCTGACTCGCTTATTTTCCTTGCGACTTCTTCTTCCGGCAATGTAATTAGTGAATCTTAATGAGTAATTTGAGCCATCGTTGGCAGGGAAGGTGTACAGGGACATCGTGGGAAGTGCGTACTATGTTGCGCCGGAGGTGTTGAATCGAAACTACGGAAAGGAAATCGACGTCTGGAGCGCAGGCATCATCTTATACATCCTTCTTGGCGGTTCACCTCCCTTCTGGGCAGGTATGCCTTTGCTTGTACGACAGTTGTTCGCTATTGACTATTTTGTCAATCATTTTTGAGAAAACAGAATTGTTTGTTCCGTTGGACATCGATCCTGATTTCTCAAGGATCAACTCTTACTGGACTAGTATCTCCTGATTTTACTGTGAATCTGTAACATTTTTCTCCCCCTCAGAGAACGAGAAGGGCATATTTGAAGCGATTATGGAAGGCAAGCTGGATCTAGAAAGCGCTCCATGGCCATCCATTTCCGCTTCCGCGAAGGATCTCATCTCGAAAATGTTGATGAGGGATCCTAAGAAAAGGATCACCGCCGCGGACGCCCTCGGTAAGTGCTCCTTTTTCTAGTGAAATCCGGTGGTTTCATATCAAAATCAACCAATTCCGAAGGAGTTCATGAAATGACATTCTTTGATCAAGTCGGTCCACATTACTGTATTGATAGGATAACGAATTAGATCATAGTTTAATTGAAAAATCTGAACCACAAGTCAGGAAAAGTGAGGAACGTCTTCCTGGTCAAATCGCCCTTTTGTTCATCAAAATGTGTACTTGATAGCGCACAAAGATGTATCGCCGAGCTTTTTCAGTAGATCCAGACTGTCAATTCTGATTTAGGTAAAAAAAACCTGAAAATCATTAAAAGAACACTGACGTATTGTTTGCGCACAATGTATGGACAGAACATCCTTGGCTTCGGGAAGATGGGGTAGCATCTGACAAACCTATTGACAATGCTGTCTTGCGGAGGATGAGGCAATTTAGAGCGTCGAACAAGCTGAAGAAACTTGCTCTGAAGGTATGTTTTTTTACTAATCTACGGATATTTTTTTACTAATTGGACATCAGGTTCCAGAAATAAATTAGGCAGTCTAGCTTTGTACACTTCTTGAACAATTGTCATCTCAGTTTTACTTGATTTCATAGCTCTTATCAGCTGTCTCTGTCTCTGTTACATGTTTTTGGCGACAAAGAATGCTATCCTATGTTCTTGAATTGTACTTGAAGAGCTGCTTCAAAGTTGCACTTTTCTTACCGGAATTTTTATTGAGTGAAGGTAATTGCGCAAAACCTCTCGGAAGAAGAAATCAAGGGCTTGAAACAAATGTTCAATAACATGGACACCGACGGAAGTGGTACCATCACATTCGAAGAATTTAGAACCGGATTGTCTAGGTTGGGATCAAAGCTCACTGAACCAGAAATAAGGCAGCTAATGGATGCTGTAAGCACAATCAATTGTTTGAACTCTCTTTTACTTCTTCTCTATGGAACACTCCATTATAGTATAGGAGCTTTTCTCTTTGGGAAATCACTCTGAAAATGCATTTCTTCTAACAGGCCGATGTTGATAAGAGTGGGACCATCGATTACGCCGAATTCATCACTGCCACGATTAACCGCCACAGGCTTGAGAAGGAAGATAGTCTGTTCACAGCTTTCCAATACTTCGACGAAGACAACAGCGGGTTAGTGTCGCTTTCACCTTGTTTCTGCTAGGCTCCATTGTGTTAAGCCTCAAGAATAAGGAGAATTACCTTATTCGGAGCATGTTTCACGACTGCCGTTCGGAGAGAGATTAAGGTCTGCAAACACAATGGAGGGGCCGATGTATCTCGGAACTCCAGAACCTCTGAAATCAAGAACATTCATGCTCAGTGTTGTTAGTGTTCAAAGCTTTTGTATTTGCTTGTTTTCTTGACCTGCATTACGGCTTGCTTAATATTCTGTAGGTTTATCACGAGAGACGAGCTGAGACACGCTCTGGCACAATACGGAATGGGGGACGAAGGCACCATAGACGAGATCATCGAGGATGTCGACACCGACAAAGTATCGAATCTTTCCTCGAGTCTTAAACTCTGATTTCTCGATCCCCATATCCCCAAACTGACTCGGGTTCATTATGATCCCGCCTATGTGATGCAGGATGGGAATATCAACTATGAGGAGTTTGTGGCCATGATGAGAAGAGGAACTCAAGATCATAATGGAAACGGGAGTTAGGAAGAAAGGTAGATGAATGATTATTTGCTCTCCTTCTGTACATTCATCTCTATAATAAGCCTGGACTTCCGGAATTATTCTGTTGAATAAGATTGCTGATAATCGGAGAATTTGAATGTAGAATAAATATATTCCCTTCTGCATTCTTTTCGTGTGATTTATATAATTTTCCTTTTGACAAGTTAAAGGGATAACAACCCCTTTAAACATTACTATAAGGATCGCACATCCACTATATAATATTTGGATTGAGTTGTAATTACTTCGCACTACTCGCCCCTTGAAAATTTAATGAGCCCGTCATCGAAGCTCCACCAAGATACCGGCAATCGGGAAATCTCTCTAGCGAGAGAGATGCCACAGCTATAACAATTCCGAGATTCGCCCACAGGCCGAATTGAACCCCGTGATCTCTTGAAAAGCAAAACAACCATTTCGTCCACCAATTGTCCTGATGACCTAGAATGTATCCCGACATTTTATACAGGAAATGGAGAAGATCGTGCTCAAAAGGGTCGAGCGCACGTGTAATAATGGACTTCATTAGCCCATTCTTTTGTTAATAGAGCCCAGCCCATTAATTCACTCTTTATCTTCAACGGAAGGGTTGAAGAAGCAAGACCCTCCTTACCAAAAAAAAGAAGCAAGACCCTCGGTGACCAAAAACAAGAAGAAAAGAAGAGGACGCACGCAGTGAAGAAGAAAAGGGGAAAGAGGGAAAATTTTTGTGCATTTATGATCCGGACAACCCGACAAACCAAATCAATGCCGTTTTGCAATGTCGGGTAAGTAATCAAGGTCTCTATTTGTCTAATCATAGTGATTTTGGAAATTACGGTACAAATTTGAAGGAATATTGATTTTGAATTACGAGGCTCGATTGAGAAGTTATTAAACTACGATTTTGTGTAGAATGATGGTTTATGATGTTGTAGAGCGGTGGGGTTTGTCGAGTAACTATTTCGAAGTATGGTTTGTCCAAGACGAATTTGGGAGGTTTCTTGTTCGAGTTACGCGTATTAGATAATATGGGTAATGGAGAAAAGTGAACATATGCTATAACCGAATTTATTCGTTAGCGTTAGGAGTCATTTTATCGACAAATAAGTGTAGTTCAGTCGAGTAGTTAGTTAAAAGTAGATTTTACTTGGTTTTTTATACCGCATTTCGGTTAATTGTTAAGAATTCGAGTGCGTCGGCTCGAGTAGCCATCATCGGTTGGTTTTTGGCTTTTCTCAGGAGAGTGGTACTATTTCTTCTACAAATTTACAAGCTCATGTTTTGAAAATGGTAATGTTATAATATAGTAAAAGTTATTAAGAGCATATTTTCTACATAAATGGGATCGAACTTTTACTATCTTTTAGTCGATTGACAATGTATTGGAAAGTACAGTAGCTTGAAAAGAGTATTTGTGAATGTTTTGCTTAAATGCTTTGTGAAAGGAATTTCCAAAAGCTGTTTGTATTGGATGCGAAATGTTTTATGAAATGGATTCTATTTGATGATAGAAAATGATTATGTGATTCGGTTTGTAAAATCGATTTATGAAATGACTTTCTAATGTTAATTGTGAGTTGTCGGAAAAAGATTTCAGTTGTTATGGCTCATATTGCTATGATAAAAACCCATTAAGGGGGAGTATGCATATGTCAGGACGTCATTCTAGGCCGAACCATCAAATGATATAGGTGGTAGACCTAGCCAATGGGAGGTAAACTTGGTCACCTTTGTCACGGCGTTAAACGTGATCATAGTTTGATAATGAGCATTAGATTAATCGATGGAGTGGATCATCGACGTGTGATTTAATGAGATTAGTCAATGGATAGATCATTAATAGTTGTTGCTGTTGTTGAACAGGTTTTATTGACTAATCTTGTACGTTACAAAGTTTTGTTGAAAAGCTATCATATATTTTTGATATTTTAATATTGAATTTGTAACAAAGCATTATGATGTCATTTTATAGTGTTGCATAGTGATTTTTCAATCCGCTTAGAAGAAATTAGGGGTGAGCATGGTTCAGGTGGGCGGTTCTCACCCTAGAACCAAGAACCGTCCACTAAGTGTCGGTTCCACAAAATGGGAACCGGGAACTGCCCGTTGATTCAATGGACCCACCCGGGAACCGAACTAGTGGTCCGGTCCGGTTCCCAGGTGAGTCCATGGAACCGGTCTTACTAGGGAAATTTGCAAGCATGTGCTAATTCAAGATTGATTGATTTCAGGATGGTTCGTGCTGCATTTTAACAGACACCTTTCATGCATTTCTCTTTATCAATATGAACAACACGACCAGGGCACCGACGAGGTTGTATGCCTCGTGATTAAATCAAAACATGAAATTTCTCCGGCAAGAAAGAATGCTGCAGAAACCTGTTGATTCAAGCATCTCTACCAGATTCCACACAAACGAAAACATGAAAATTCACAAAAAAAGAAGAAAAAAGCTAGACATAAACAGAGATGTTCTTCAAGCAATCCACGAGCAACAACTACAAGCACCGTAAGCGAGCGAGGTGGAGGAGAGTCACGACGAGCGTCGTGAGCGGCGAACTTGTGAGTTTGAATGAGAGGGAGGCGAGGCTAACTGTGAGAGAGGGTCGGAGGAGAGCCCGCGACTATGAGAGGCGAGGCGACAACGGACGGATAGCGAGATGAGCACCAGAGGAGGTGGAGAGACTAGGTTTTCTTTAAAGGGTGAGAGAGAGACCGAGTAAAAGGGTTTATTTCTATTTTAAATTATAGCCTGCAATTATATATACATATATATACATATATATATACATATATATATACCAGTCCGATCCGGACGAATGGGCAAGCGGTTCCACAAATGGAACCGAGAACCAGACCGGTACTCACTGGTTCCAGTAATTTGGAACCAGGAACCGAACCATTCCACATGAAAATCACCGGTTCTGAGCCAGTCTGATCCGGTTTCGAGCGGTCCGGACGGTTCTAGATTTTTTTGCACACCCTTAAAAGAAATGTATTACTCATTGAGCTATGATAACTCACTCCTTTCATCTTACTTACTTTTCAGGTTCTTTAGCAAGTTACAAGTAGGGCGTGAGCATATTATTCTCGAGAGGACTTTTGGTAGTGGGGATTTTTGGTATGAAATGTCTATGACTAATGAGCTTCTAAGTTAGTTATGGTGGATATGTATATATCTTTTTTATGGATTATAGTGAAATTTGATACTGTAACCAGATGAACTTTTTATCACATATATATAAAGGGAAAATTCCAATTAAAGACCCCAAGTGGGGTCAAATTCTCAAAAAAGGGCCCAAAGTGAGTATTGTGTCAAATAAGGGCCTGAAGTGTTCAATCAGTCTCAAATAAGGACCCGAAGTGCTCAAAAAATCTCAAATAAGGACCTGGATCCCTCACCGGCCAAAATACCTGCCGGCCGGCGAGAAAGTTACTGTTCCGGCACCAGTAATTTTTAAATTTTTTTTATTTTTTTTGTTTTTCCTTTTTGTTTTTTTATTTTCCTTTTCCTTTTCTTTTTTTTTTCTTTTCTTCCTCCGCCGGCCATAGCCGAGGCCGGCGGAGGTCGCCAGCCTCAGGCGAGGGCCGCCCTCACCGGCGTCGGGCGAGGGCCGCCCTCGCCTAGGCTGGGCGAGGCCGACCTCGCCCGACGCCGGCGAGGCCGACCTCGCCCGACGCCGGCGAGGCCGGCCCTCGCCTGGGCTAGGCGAGGCCGACCTCGCCCGACGCCGGCGAGGGCGAGCCTCACCAGATCTGGCGAGGGCTTGACCTCGCCGGCGTCGGGCGAGGCCGGCCTCGCCAGTTGCAGGCGAGGTCGAGCCTCGCCAGATCTGGCGAGGGCTCAGCCTCGCCGGCCGCTGGCAAGGTCGAGCCTCGCCAGATCTGGCGAGGCTCGACCTCGCCTGCAATTGGCGAGGCCGACCTCACTGGCGTCGAGCGAGCCTCGCCAAATCTGGCGAGGCTCGACCTCGCCTGCAACTGGCGAGGCCGACCTCACCGGCGTCGAGCGAGCCTCGCCAGATCTGGCGAGGCTCGACCTCACCTGCAACCGGCGAGGCTCGACCTCGCCTGCAACCGGCGAGGCCGGCCTCGCCCAGCCCAGGCGAGGGCGGCCCTCGCCCGACGCCGACGAGGGCGGCCCTCGCCCGACACCGGCAAGGGCAACCCTCGCCTGAGGCCGGCGACCTCCGCCGGCCCTGGCTATGGCCGGCGGAGGAAGAAAAGAAAAAAAAAGGAAAGGAAAAGGAAACTAAAAAAACAAAAAAGGAAAAACAAAAAAATAATAAAAAAATTTAAAAAGTTACTGTTCCGGTGCCGAAACAGTAACTTTCTCGCCGGCCGGCAGGTGTTTTGGCCGATAAGGGACCCAGGTCCTTATTTGAGACTTTTTGGGCACTTCGGATCCTTGTTTGAGACTGATTGAGCACTTCAGGCCCTTATTTGACACAATATTCACTTTGGGCCTTTTTTTGAGAATTTAACCCCATTTGAGGCTCTTAATTGAAATTTTCCCTATATATAAATGTATATATTTGATATTAAATTGAGTTTTGATATTTGTTGAGGTTACGTCCTTGTGTGATGGGACCGCATGTTACGCCCTTGCTCTTTTAAGTTGGGGATGTGACAGCGCGTGTATCAAGAGGGGGGAAAGAAGAATCTCCTGCTAAAACCCTAGATCATTATGCACGTGCAAAGACAAATAAAAGAAAGACAAGCGAGTGGCCCGCGGGTGGTTTCCGAAAGCCTTGAAACTTCATCTTCTCCGTGTCATGTGCTTAGCCTCCTTTACATTCAACCCTAATGATCTGCACACGCATAATATTCAAGATTTAACCTTCCTCAAAGTCAAGAAACCAGAAAGCAAAACGAAACCGGCCAAGCGCGTCGTCACGTACTTCCAAGAATATGTTCCAACTGGTTGATCAAATCGTAATACATCGAGGCTGATGCTACGTGAGCTTTGACTCGAAGGACAGTGTGTATAAGTATGAAGACAAGAACATGCATCAACCCAACTGTTTTTAATTAAATCTGCTGGCGGAGGTAGGCCCTGCTGCCTCGTTTGGCTTTGACCATTTACCCGTTTGGACATTTGATGTGGTCAATAAACAGATCCTGACGTTGCTTGTCATCTACTACGACGCTTCCTTCTAAGCTTCATGCTATTATATATATATATGACTCGGTAGAACGAGAGGCATTACATTCAAAGAAGAGCAGCTCAACGTTTGCGAAAAATGGAGAAATCACAAGCCAAGCCGAAGAGTAAGAAGGTGTTGAAGTTCTTGCCGAGAACAGTTTCGTCCATCAGCTTCTTCCAAAACCCTCCTTTTAGCCCTGGTAGAGACAAGAGATCATCTTCTTCGTCATGGTATTCATCAGAGATCATCAACAGCACAAAGTGCAGGCTCAGATCCCATGTCGGTAAAGGTTTCTCTGGTCCACTCATATCCCTAATTCCTTACGAAGCTCGAACCAAGAACAAGAATGATCGAGATTTCGACGAGAACGAACCCACATCGCCGAAAGTCTCGTGTATGGGCCAGATCAAGCACAAGAACAAGACCAAGAAATCGTGGCCGTCGTCAGCTGATAAACGTTCTTGCTTTTCCTCATCTGTGTCTTCTTCATTTTCCATGTTGAACCGGGATGCCGATAAGCCTCCGAGACCGAGTAATTCTCATGAGCTGAAGAAGCAGAGCTCAACGTTAAAGAGAATATTCAGCAGAGCTAGAGGAGGCAACAAGAAGAAACCGTCTGATGCGTCGGGAAATAATTGCCGGAAGCCACCGTTGCTTCCCGATAGAGCCCCGTCCTTGAGTCAGATGAAACGGTTTGCGAGCGGGAGGGACGCGATGGCAAGCTTCGACTGGTCGGCTGAGGTCGGGCCGGTGTTGGAAGCCGACCACCGGGACCACTATCACTACTACTCGGATGAAGAGAGGAGAGAGAGTGATCAAGAAGAGGAGGATGAGGAAGTGATCATTCCTTTCTCCGCACCAATTCCGATTGGTGGCGGCTGCGGCGGGGTGAATCCGCAACCGAGGAAAGAGATCAACCTGTGGAAGAGAAGGACCATGGCTCCTCCTAGGCCTCTCGAATTGCACCAACCCGCCATGGTTAGAGCAAATTGAAATTGGATTATCCAAGTTTCATGAGTTCTTTCTCTCGGCTCTGTAATTTTCTGCTCCTGCCAATTCTTTTCTTTCTTTCGAATTCTTTTGTGTAATTCTTGTGTTAAATTGCTTTGCTGGTGCACAAAAAAATCTGTATGTGGTGATATAGCCAGTAGGAATGTGCATAGATGACCATATTACATATCTGCAAACGATGTCAATCTTCTGCTTTTACATATTGGAAATTTGCTCATCTGAAACGGCGTCAACTCGAAACAAGGCGGCGAAGTCGTGTACCGAAGGGTGTGGCACAATTTCTCCGCACGTTCCAGTGATCTGGGTATATCCATATTCGTGTTCTTGAATGAACAACTCTTCTTCAGATGCGTGTTGCATATTCATCTCAGTCACATGGGTAGGTCGGCGATGTCGATAAGATTGTGCAAGATTTTTTCCCCTGACAATGAAGCAGCAGCCACATGGAATTTTCTAATAAATGTATAGTCTGTAGATGAGTGAAAAGTCTGTTTCTATCCACTATTCCTTGATTGACAATCCTCATCTGCCATTTATTACAATCCAATAATGGGAGAAAATGGGAACCAGCAATCGCTATCTTAGCCAGCTTAGCTACCAAAGGAAAATGACTCGTTCAAGAAACCCCTTTTCAAATTAACCCTCGATTTGCTTTTTATTGTTCGATTACAATGTTTTTTTTCAATTTAACCCTCTGCACGAAAGGAAAAACGAGTTGAAACTCGCGCGAGGGACACTCGCGGTTTTCTGACAAAACCCGATGATGTTTGTCGGTACGGTCTACCATGTAATAACTTCTCATCCCTACCAAACCAGCTTGCTTCTACATTATCCTTCTGCTCGACATCCATGTCAAACATGCTCTAGATTTCAAGAAACCTACGCATTTTCATGCTCTGAAATCATTTAGAAATGATCTCGGTTCTCCTTAATTCATCGGGGAATCAAGAGAAAGTCTCTTGAAAAGATTTTGGGTACTTCGGGAATAAACTAATATATACTCCAGAATTAAATCAATAACGGGAATTAGCAGGTAAGTTAAAATATAAGGAAGTTTTGACCTCATTTACTGACTTTTCATGTAGCTTTCTGGGAAGGAAACGGTCTTCATACAATTAAAATCACAACTCTTCGGTCACCTTCGACACGGCTTCCGCAGCACAGAAGCAAAAGAGAAGATGATTGAAGAGAGGGGAATCACGACAAACTCTTATTTCAATCTCGTAAAAGTCACGGGCTCAAGGCCGAAGAATACAAATTCAATATGTTCTCGTCCTCTCCAAAAACAACAGCATACAAGGCCAAGAAAGCATAGCGAGAGAAGCAGTATACACCGTTGGGCATCGTATTTTTGTCTTATTTCACTATGTTATCATCAGATCAATCAAAATTCCAGTTCTCCAGCTATCTATGCACATTTCTGGCGGACTTTATAGTACAAGAGTTCACTCTTCTAAAAGATGGAAAAACCAATTTCTCATGAGATACGGTGGTTAGAATAACAAAGAAGCTTATCGAATATGGGTATAACAAGGCGTTTAGTCAGCATGGTAAGTGGTCAATGGACGGACAGTACAGCATCCGTACTCTAGCAAGACAACAATATTTCCCATAACATGCTCTGTCTTCCTATTCCTGCCATATGAAACCGAATGTAAGGTTGAAGTGTGACAAACAATGAGAAGCCAAAACAGAAATATGCACTGCTTAGTGCTTATACAAGAAGCACGAGAGCTGCTGATGAGTTTTTGGAAGTTTTACATATCACTTGGGTGAAGTAGAACATTATGTGCATTTTGCATGCTTCAAGTAATTCAGAAAATCACAATATCTCTGTACCATAAGATTGGCAAAAGCATGGCATTCTGGGATAACTGCACATCGACATACGTAAAACCTCAGACAGACAACAGAGAAACCCCACATAAAAACAGTCTACCAGCAAATACATGGATATTAAAGTCACAACCCGAGTATCAGAAACTAGTTTCGGCATCGAAAGGTACCTAAGTACGCGGCGACTTAGACCTTATACTCACGCAGATGCATCCACTTTGTAGATGACCACTTGTTTCCAATAATCACAGGGCAACCACCTAAGAAAATAAGATATGATCACATGAAGGAAAACAACCTCACTATGAAACATTTAACGAAAAACGAATAGCAAGACCAAAGCCACCATCTTGTTCTCCTTCCTTAATTAGGGACAAGTGCAGGAATGAATGTTGTCTGAGATCTAAAGTCTGCAGGAGATCAAGCAATTACTAACCATGTAAACTTGAAGGATCGAGTGTGGCGTCAGGCCTCATGCTCCAAAACAGTAATGCATCGCCCATCCTTGGCTTCACAGACAAACCCTGCTTACCACATTCAGATAATTGATCCCACCAAGGAACAGCACTGAAATTTCCCTTGGCAGCAGGAAAAACTGTCTCACCCCCTTCTTCAACATCCGACCTATATAAGTAGTAATAATACAACTGAATTGCAGCACCAGGAACAAAAACAATCTTAAGCAAAACCCAAAGTCAATGGGTTTAAGAGGAAAAAGAAAAGCTCAGTGCATGAAGCCAAGGAAAGCTCTTACAGATACATCAGTAGCGTAGCTATTCTTTGACCACCGTTCTTGGTGTTAAACTCATCAAGGAAGTAATCATAATGAGCATCGTACTTTTGTCCAACTTCATAGTGGAGAATTTGAAGACCTTCTCCATGCTCTGAATTTGTTTCGGAAATAAGCAACATCATGTTATCCCCATGGTCAGTAATAATCATCCAGAAATTTTGATGGGCAAAGAAACAATATGAGCAGTATATTTTCAAGAATTATATCTTATAATTCCTACAGCTCAATGTGAAGGAACGGAGAAGGAAAGGGAGGGGGGGTCCGCCACGTGCGAAAGGGTAACGAGCTACTGGAAAGAATTCACCATTTCAAATTAGTAAACAACTGTGGCCTAGGTTAAGTTACTCGGATAGATGCTCTCGTTCTACAATTTAAAGGTTTATAGCAAAATATTGTCTGAACCATTTAGGACTCGGGGATCACACATTTATTTTAATTCTCAACGTGCTGCTGTATAATTGAACCATTAGGAAAATATAATGCATAGTATTTATCCTACCTACAGGAATGAAGGTGAAATCTGCTATTCTTTTTTCTATGTCCCTGATGATTTTATCTCGTCCCCTCAGCAGAAATGTTCCAGAACTTGTGCGGACCCTGCAGCCACATGATGTTTTAAACATATTATCCTATTTCTTCACGAAGATAGAGTGTGTACGTTATCAATAAAGGGCTTATGTGACTAGCCAGTAGCCACACAGATTGAAAGGTCAAAAGGGGCTGCAAATCCAAACCTGCTGTCTTTACTCTTCCCAGTTGCGCTATCAACCACAGTTGACTTCGCCATATGAGGTTTAGCGAGATTTATCAGATATTCACATTCCTCTTTGGACTGCATAAGCATGATTTGTATTGCATTAATTCAACTTGACAAACAAACCTAATATATTATTCATCACGTGACAAAATTCTCCCACTCATATTAACAAATCCAAAATACTAAATGGATCGGAGAAATATGTGAAAAGCTACTTAAATGGCCCAGACAAGAAGCACCCTTCCGGTTGCCATTCAAAGGTACGTCATTCGAGATCTAACCAATGAACCAAGAAACTTGAATCAAATTGCTTCCTGATGCGAAAGCTCGTGCACATTGTCAAATAAGAGATTTGTTTTTGCCCAAAATGAGAGATTAATACAAAAAGTTGTCTCCTACTTTGTTTTAGTGAACTGATACAATGTTGTGAACTATTATTAGTGTAAAAAACTAGGGGAAAAGACCAGAATCCCTGAATTGTTCATCAGCAAGAGACCGCAGCATGACTACACAACTAAAATATTCATCCACATGCAGCAAACACTTTACTACATAGTCTACACCATCGGGAGCACCGACATCCTCCCAGATTAGAGATCGAATCAGCAGGCCTGATCAATAAAATCCTAACAACAGCCTTCTTCTGTACTTAAGCCATCGATCTTGTATCCACAACAGACTCTTCCAATTGCATCCCTCACACTTACCCAAATACGAAAATGCCATATAACCCCCAAAAACGAAAAAGCAGAGCCACGCGAAAAATGGTACAACTAGGCATCTCCCTAACCAAGAAGCGCTAGCCAATTGATCGTTCGCAATATCATCAACAGACTCGAATCCAACAACATCTCAATTACTAATTGCTTAAACTCCATAATAATCAAACCAAATGAACACCAAAAACAAGCAGCGACCGAACATCATCCGCGCGAAAAATCGAGACACTGACCAGGAAACCATGATATATGAAAGCTCTGGGCTCCCACGACAGCACTTCAGTCCACTGCTCCCCTCTCTGCCCCAATCCATCCCCTCTGAAACAATCAAACCGACAACGAAAACAAGTCACCCCCACAGAAACGATCCAGCTTCAATTACCAACGATTACGCATCAAAATTTATTCCTTTTTTTTCCCACCGCGTGCACATCGCGCGCGCACTACCTCTCGAAAGCCTGGCGCCTGAAGGGGCTCCAGCCGCTCGCCGGGGGATCGCCGTCGCCGATCGGGAGGGACACAATGCCGAGGGCCAGGAGGAGGAGGAGGACGACGGACAGCGCGAGGAGCATCCCGAGGACGAGCGCGAGCGTGGGTCGCTTGCCGTGCGACCGGGCGGCGTGCCTCGAGGACCTCGCCATCTTCGGGCCGGACGACCGGAACCCTAGCTTCCGCTCGACGGAGACCAGCAGCGATCGGAGGAAGAAGGTGAACGACTTCGGCGCCTGGAACTCCGATTCCATGCTCCCTCCTCCTCCCTGCCCGCCTGCGCCGGTAAAAATACTGCGACGCCGGGCACGAATTTTTCTCGAACTGATTTTTTACTCTTTTTTTTAATTGGTCTTTATTTCAACTTTTTGAAATTTCCAATTCAACCGTGAAAAGTGACTGTTGAAATAAGCGCCGCTCCAGGTATTCGTCAAGTGGACCGACGCTTGCGAAATCCCAATACCATTCCTCGGATTAGACGGTTGGGTAGACTGGACGGGAGGGCGTATTCGTCAAATCGCTGCGCCCCTGGTTTTCAGCGATGGCGGGTTTTGGCGGCGGCGGCACCACGTTTTTTGACTTTTTTGGGGGGGGGGGGGGGGCCGTTGACAATTGGTGGGTGGTGGGTGGGAAAGCTAAATTCACTAAAAATTTTAAAATTTATCATCAAAATATAATTGAATTTTAAAATTTATAAAAAGTATAATCGAGTCTTAAAATTTATTAAATTAATTCAATCGAATCTTAAAGTTAATATCGTCTAATTTGACTAACGAAAAATGTTAATATGATTTTTTTATTATTTTTTATAACCCACATGGCAATGATGTAGCATTTTTATCATTATTTTAATATTAAATTAAGTTAAATTTAAAAATAAGCTAAAATTTAAATTTAAAAAAAAAGAGAGAGAAGGAGGACAGTTGGGGAGGGACGGCTTGCCCTCCCCACTGCCGCCGCCCCACCATCGCTGAGAGGGGCCGACGAGGGTGAGAGGACTGTAGGCGAGGGTCACCGGGCCTTGGCTAGAGGTCGGCAACCCTTGCCGACAATAGGCAAGGCCTGCAGGCTCTCCCCCAGATTAGACGAGGGTCATCGGCCCTTGCCCAGACATGACTGAGGGTCGCCGGTGGCGGCCGACCCCGCTAGATCTGGCGGAGGGCCGCCACTAGCAGGGGTCGGCTGCCACAGGTGACCCTCAGCCAAGTCTGGACAAGGTTCGCCGACCCTTGGCCGGGTCTCGACGACCCTTGCCTACCGTCTCCCCACCCTCACTAACCCCTCCCGGCAATGGTGGGGTGCGGCAGTGGCAGTGAGGGCAAGCACTCCCTGCCTGCCTATCCTCTTCCTCTTTTTTTATTTTTTTTTATATTTAATTCGAATAAAAATAGTATTAAAAATCAAATTTTGATCAAAACGACGTTGTTTTAGCCACGTAGGAGAGAGAAAATATTAAAATAAGCCACGTCACCATTTTCTATTAGTAAGTTTGTCGATGTTAACTTTAGGACTCATTTGAATCAATTTGACAAGTTTTGGGACTTAATTACACTTTTCGCAAGTTTTAGAACTTAATTGCGTTTTTATGATAAGTTTTAAGACTTTTAGGGCCCGTTTGGCAACGTGCCAAACAGTAAAAATTTCTGTTCTTTTGTTCCCAGAAATAGTTTGAGAACAGAAATGCGTTTGGTAAATTTTTTGTTCCCGGGCACATTTTTGCAAAAATTTGTGCCGAGAAACAGTTTTGGAAGAGAAACAAGAAGTAAAAAAAGTTGCTTCTTGTTTCTCGGCACAATTTTGAGAATCAGTTTTTTTCTTCTTTTTCTTTTTTTTCTTTTCTTATTTTTGTGTTCTTCTTTGGCCATGGCCGGTCGCCGGCGACCGGCCATGGCCAAAGAAGAAAATGGATATAAAGAAAAAAAATAAAAAATTCAAAATATTATTAAAATATTATTTGGAAACAAAAATTTTGTGTAGTTACCAAACGCATTTCTATTCTTTTCTACTCTAGAAATAAAAATTTTGGACAGTTTATCAAACGCCTTCAAATATTCAGAAATTGTTTTTTTTTTTGATAACCCAGGGAACCCCCGCACGGTCGACAGCCGGGGAATAAACCCTGGGGGCGACACGTGCTAGCCACCACACACGTGCCACCGGTTAAGTCACCCTGCGGCGCCCGGGATTCGAACACTCAACCTTTTGCGAGAGGAAGAGTGCGCGCTCCAGCAGCGCCACCCAGGTGGGTGGTAATACTCAGAAATTGTTTCCGGGCACAGAATCAAAAAAAATCATTTCTGTTTAGAAATAGTTCTCGGGCACATAAACGTTCTCATGCGCACCCTTAGTGAACATATCCCTCCAATTTAATGTGGAGGAGGAAGCCATTTGCTGCAGGCACTTTGAAATCGGATTGACTATGCTTCGTAAGTGCAAAGTTCCTATTTCATAATAAATGGTTTTCTCATAGTGCATTAACTTTAGGGCTTTTTAGGGAAAAGTAATCAATTAGAGACATTATGTGTCAGGCGCTTTTTTCGTATCATGTGCAACTAATATTCCGAGAATTAAATCGTATCAGATTAAATAAGTTTAACAAGTGCTCTGGATGCCGAGCGCGCCTTGGCCCAAGCAAATTCGCATATTGTTGATGCGCGCGCCCTCTACTAAAAAGAACGTAGAAAACTATATCTTTTGCATATCACGTTCTTGTGTACATCAACTGTTGAAGGTGCCATATCAACAACATTTCTAGATACTATTGAAGCTCGAATTCTCTGTCTATTTGGGCCGATCATTCATGAGTTTTCTTATTTTTTCCCACATGATGATTGACTTGGATAGAAAAAAAAAAGATTGGAGCTTCGTGCTTCAAAAAACACCTAACTATGTCTTCGTACAATTAAGCTGTAGATTTTATTCGTCTTGGATCAAGATTTTGAATGGTTCTTAGACCAGCCATTGCAGGTTGTTGGTGCATCCATTGCTCAAAATCTCACTTGAATTTTAAGTTCAACTGCGCGGCGCAACGGCAAGTAGCCTCCATAATCCACGTGATTAATCAAACAACGATTTTTCAAAATGGCTGGTGTGCATACTTGAGAAAAATTATCAAAAAAGTCATAAATCTATTGTACGACTGCCAATTCAGTCCTAAACCTTTTAAGTTTGCCAATTCAGTCCTAAACCTTTTTAATTCTTGTCAATTCAATCCTTCCGGCAAATTTTGGCCGGCCGACGCTAACATGGCCGCTGGGCCACGCTGATGTGGGCAAATTTTTTTTATTATTTTTTCAATTTTTTAATCTTTTTTTTTATTTCTTTCTCTGGCCGGTCCGGCAACTGACGGCCGGCCAAAGGGGAGGGCCGGCGAGGTTGACCTCGCCGGCCTTGCCCAGCAGAGGCGAGGCCGACCTGGCCGACGCTTGGGTCGCGACGGCGAGGTCGAGCCTCGCCAGATCTGGGTGAGGCTCGACCTCGCCGTCGCGACCCAGGCGTCGGATAGGTTGGCCTCACCTCTGCTGGGTCTCGCCTCGCCCAGCAGCGGGGAGGCCGACCTCGCCGTCGCCTGGGTCGCAATGGTGAGGTCGACCCAGGCGACGGCGAGGTTCGAGGCTCGCAAACCAGGCGACGACGAGGTTGGCCTCGCCTCTGCTGGGCTAAGCCGGCGAGGTCGACCTCGCCGGCCCTCCCCTCTGGCCGGCCGCCGGACCAGCCAAAGGAAGAAATCAAAAAAAAAAATTGAAAAAATAATAAAAAAATTGCCACATCAACGTTGGCCGGCGGCCACGTCAGCATCGATCGGCCAAAATTAGCCAGAATGATTGAATTGACAAGAATTAAAAAGATTTAAAACTGAATTGATAAATTTAAAAGGTTTAGGATTGAATTGATCGCCGTACAATAAATTTAAGACTTTTTTGATAATTTTCCCTACATACTTGGGAACGATGCATGATCATCTAACTTCTTCTTTTTTCACCCCGTCAAGTGAATATTGAAGAAGCCAGTGATCACGAAGCACCAATGAATATAACAATAGGGATGATGTTAATGGGTGCCCTTCGAACACTAGTTAAAATTTACAAAGTTCGATTTCCTACGCATCATGAAATCCTCCCATCAATGACATATTATCAGCAATTCATCGAAAGATTGGACCAAATTTCAGTCAAAATGCTAACAAACTAGAGTGCCCGATTCATTCATAAGGGATTCGGTCACGAAGACCGCTTGCTACTAATTCAGAAGCTCGTTCAGTAAATTCCACAAACACATCAGCTGCATCTTCTTTCTCCAAGTCTTTCTCCGACAACATCACATGATCATGTCGTTCAAGTAGAGAGACGGCACGGCATCCGATCACCTTCTTCGTCACGTTTCGGCTAAAGGGTAAAAGAAAAGACGAGAAAAAACCTTGACGGCTTCATAATTTGCACAGCACTCAACCATCCGATCAGCAAACCCACGCGACATCACTGTCCACCCGCACGATGCTTCTCCACCCGCTGCTCGGCCTGCTTCTTCTCCGCCGCGAGCCTCTCGATCTTCCGCCTCTGCCCCTCGGCGACCTTCTCGAGCGCGGCGTGCACCGCCTCGCCGGCACCGTCCAGCAGCCGGCCCACGACCTCGGGGTCCTTCTCGAGCCGCGCCGCCTCGAACTCCCTCCGCGCCTGCTCCCGCAGCACGTCCCTCATCGGGACGCCGCGCGGGTCGGGCCACTGGAAGAACCGGGTCATGCGGAGGATGGACCGGTAGAGGCTCTTCGGCTCCGGTCGCCTGGCGGGGAGCCGCTCCCCCTCGTCGGCGTCGTCGCAGGGGTTGTCGTAGTGTAGGGCGCGGGAGACGGAGGAGGAGGAGGCGACGGCGCTCCGGAGGATCGAGAAGCTCCGCCGTATCTGGAGGTGGGCGTTCATCGCTGCTCGTCGCTCCGATCGGCTTGGTCAAGGGGGGTCGAAATAAGGGGGGGGGGACTAGGGCTTCTTCATCCTCCTAACCATGTACGGACTTTTCATTTTTCCTTAGCAAACGACATATATATTAATTATTAAATTCTATAATATAATCTATTATCTTCCTAAAAAGTAAATTAAAAAACCGAAAATATCCAATAAAAAATAGTTGATAACTCATTATTTAGAGGCCAACCCGCGCATTATGCGAGGTGGCTATAAAAACAATGCAATTTCAGTACTAATTGAATATATCGTATTTTCAATATTAAATAAAAATTTATCGATGTTTTATAGGGGTGTCAATGGGTTGGGTCGGGTTGGGTTTTGATGATACCCGACCCGACCCAAAACAATGAATATATGTGTTTGGCCCGACCCGAAACAAGACCCGAACATGATATAGCTGCACAATCGGGTCGTGTTCGGGTCGGGTCGGTTCGGATCAGGTTCGTGTTTAGAGATTTACTAATCATTTCTTGCGATCGATTCATCTTCTCAATAACTTTATCAGCACCTTATTTTGCTCAAAATCTTCATGCTGTCCCATAGCTTCATTAGTGCTTGTGCAGATACCTTGAAGCAGAAAATATTATGATGCACTCAAAGTGCCAGAAGCTAATACAGGAGCAGGTTTGAACTCCCCATGACATGCGCACTTAAACCCATCCGGAAATTCCATAATTAGAGTGCAAAGGAACTGATTAACCACTTAATTCAAGCCGTCACCGATTCAATCTCATCAAACTTATCACAAAGCGAAAACAAAACAATGAGCTATGGCATTCAGTTAATCGGGAGCAAGATTTACGATGTGCATCTGGTCGACAATCCAATCCTCGGTGGCGGGATAGAGCGGCCGAAGATCCTGGGCCATCTCGCCTTCGCGGCCTAAGGAAGCGGAGGGAAAGTCAACAATTGTGTTCTTTCGCTGAGATGGCGCGCGTGATCTTACCATGAACATACATACGAGGCCGATGAGAAGACACGCTGCGAAGGCATAGACTCTCTGCTCCACACGCACCCCGGAAAAAAAGAGAGAAAACCCAGGAACGGCATCAACGGGGAGGATCAAACAAGACATGGGTATGCGCAGAATCGGTCGAAAAGAGGAACGAAAAGAGCGAACTTGACCTGCATTGGAGAGAGATTGCAGACACCATCTGAATCTTCAGCAAGAGCTCATCTTGGCCGCCACCTTCTTCCCCGCCGAACAATGACTGGTTTAGCTTCCACATTGCGCTCAAAGGTTTGGACCTCGCGGCTTTGGAATCGCACTATCGGCAACTGAGGACCGCTTGCGGTGGTGGTTCCCAGGGACAGAGACGGCAGCGGCGGCATTGTTGTTGCCGGTCGATGATTTCGCCGTGCAAAACTCAGGGATGATGCGGTATTTCAAGAGGCGGCGCGCGCGACGGCCGCGAGATCTAGTCGGGCAGCGTGGTCTCCGGCAGAAGGATGAAATCCTCTGCCGCCTGGCTAGGGTAGAAACTGGTCGTCTCGTTGGTGAGCTTGAGGACGCCGCGACTGTCGATCTCAGTGACGCCGCTGAGGGTGATGTTGGTGGCGGCGGCGGCGCGGCGGAACCCGGGGAAGAAGAAGTCGGCGGCAATGCCCTGGGAGGAGGAGGGATCTTAAGGATTTTGGTTATTATTTGGGTTGGTTTATTGTTTGGGTTGGGCTTGGGTACCCAAGCCTAATAGATCCAAACATTACCCAATTCTTTTCATTGTTACCCAAACAAGTTGACACCCAACTCGACCCAATAAGAAAATTTCGTGTTCGGATTGGGTCGGTTCGTGTTTCGGTTCGGGTATTGTGTTTGGTTTTGACACCCCTAATGTTTTAGATGTATTTGTTGAGTAATTGTCCAAGTTGTACCTAATACAAAGTCAGTGTAGATTTTTTTCATGCATATTGTGATATTGAATTAATGAAAAGGTAGAAAATAAGTTTTGATTTTATAGTAAATAAATCACTCAGAGTCAAATATTGACTGCATTTACTTTTCTAAACCACATACTCAACGGTGTTTAGAAATTTCATAAACGTTTTAACTCATTTTGTAGAGAAATAATTAAGAGATGGTAAGGGTGCGCATGACAATGTTTCTGTGCCCGGGAACTTTTTTTACTCAGAAATGATTTTTTTTTATTCTGTACCTGGAAACAATTTCTAAGTATTTAAAAGCGTTTGGTAACTGTCCAAAATTTATATTCCTAGGATAGAAAAGAATAGAAATGCGTTTGGTAACTACACAAAATTTCTTTTTATTAATAATATTTTGAATTGTTTAATTTTTTTTTCTTTTTACCCATTCTCTTCTTTGGCCGGCAACCGGCCACAGCCCAGGGCCGGCGAGGGCGTCACGGCCCTCGCCGACCGCCGGCGAAGGCGAGGGTCCCCCTTGCCAGAGAGGACGAGGGCTGGACCCTCGCCGCCTGGGCGAGGCGGCTCGCCGTTGGTCCTCGCCTCCGCCAGCGGCCGGCAAGGGTCGTGACGCCCTTGCCGGCCCTAGGCTGTGGCGACCGGCCATAATCCAAGAACATCAAAACAAAAAGAAGAAAACAAAAAAAAAGAAAAAGAAGAAAAAAAAACTGATTCTCAAAAATGTGCCGAGAAACAATAAGCAACTTTTTTTACTTCTTGTTTCTCTTCCAAAACTGTTTCTGGGCACAAATTTTTGCAAAAATGTGCCCGGGAACAAAAAGTTTACCAAACACATTTCTGTTCCCAAACTATTTCTGGGAATAAAAGAACAGAAATTTTTACTGTTTGGCATGTTACCAAACAGGCCCTAAGAGTAACGTAACTGATTCTCCTTTAATTGAAAATACTTGATGAAAGACCGGTTGCTTAGGTGGCGTCTAGACGACGATCCGCTTTACAAAAAATTCAGTAAAAACGATTTTCGCAACGAGAAGAATGCATATCTAGCATTCAAAATTCCAAGTATCAAATTTTCACGTAACTTTTTGGACAAGAATTTGTAATGGTAGATTTATATAGATACTAATTACATGTGTTAAAATAGTGGATGAAATGGTACTTTTGAAAAGGTCCATAAAACAATCTCTTATTCCGTATTGGAATAAATATAGAGACGAATGTTATGTTGTTCAAATTAGCTTAGTGAAAGTATCCAAACTGTCGTTTTTGTTGTAAAGTGACTTTTGTTAATATATTTCTCGACTATAAAAAACCTCGACATATTGATTTTTAAAAGTTATTTGTTATCATGATATGGTGGCCTCTAAATAAACGTGCGACCATATTTCTCATATATCCATAAAGAAATATCTTATACAAAGAAATCAATATCCTTAATGGATAAAACTCATTACACCATTTTCTTCTATAATCTAAGGGTATGAATGCTAATACCTTGCTACTTGAAGACACATTAAACACTTTGCAAGCCCCACAAATCGGTGAATTCCATTTTTTTATCATATGCAGGTGGCTCTGACCCAAAGCAGTTTGCATGTAGTTTGTGGGATTCGAACGAGTGACGTTCAGTTCCTAAATTAAAAACTCCTTGGTGCTCGAACCTGCTAAGCCAACCCCGATAGTCGTTGCACCCCTTCGGGTCGCACCAGAACTCGACCGCTTGCTTTCGAATTTACTCCTAAGTGATGCTATCCCAAATGGGCATACCGTATGTGTTTCTAATGTGACATTTTCCATGTGAATCTATTGAACGAGCTAAACGAGTGGAATAAGAATACAATGAACGTCTTCTCAAGTCAGGCGAACGACATTCATAAAGATGGAACGCTGGACATACACAAGGTATAGATCGAGACAAAACTTTGAATGCTACTTATGACTCGAGGTTGATTGCGGTGCACAAAAAATTCCGGTGCGCTTTGAGAGAGACTCTTCTCCGAGACGGGATTGCCCAACCTCGATCAATTACAATCATAGATGAAGGCTCCATACTCGTGCTCGAGTGATCATCGACAACCCTGCATTCTACGCAAACCCATTGCGATGCTAGTAGGCTGTGGCACGAGATCTTACTAAAAGAAGCAGCACATATACGATGGCAGCTTTACTGAATGCATCTTCGCTATGATTTAGAACTTCATTGAAATCTCTAAATGTTAGCCGGGGCTCGCTAATAAACCGTAAGAAGGCGGATGATATCAAGCATACTACTACCAATCTACTAAAACGAACCGATCGCGAATAGTGATCGGGTGATTTGGTCTTTCGAGAGGTTTTTCGAACCGCGCGGAATCTAATTCAGAAGCTCGTTCAGTCATTTTCACAAACACCTCAGCTTCACTCTCTATCTCCATCCACTCGCGTCCCGTGATTTTCCCCCGAACCCAGCTGATTTTTCCGACCAGATCACGAGGTCAAGCCGTTCAAGTAGTGACACGCGGAACTCGATCAAGATTCATCATTCGTATTGCACAATTAAGCGGATAAAAAGTAAAAAGAAAGAAAGAAATAGACGGCATCACGATTCGTACATCATTCGATCGGCTCGATCACCGCCCGTCTCCGCGGTCCATCTCGATCTGCTGCCGGTGCTTCTCGGCGAGCTTCTCGAGGGCCGCCTCCACCGCGTCCCTCCCCCCGATCAGCAGCCGCGTCACCACCTCGGGGTCCCGCTCGAGCCGCGCCTCCTCGAACTCCCTCCGCGCGTTCTCCCTCAGCACGTCCCGCCACGGCACGCCGCGCGCGTCGGGCCACGGGAAGAACCGCGTCGCCCGGAGGATGTCCCGGTACAGGCCCAGCGCCTCCCGCCGCGTGCTGGTGAGGCGCCGCCGCGCGAGGAGCTCCTCCTCCTCGTCGCCCACGGACTTCTTCTCCGTCTTCGCGACGTGCCTGTCCAGGAGCTCTTCAACGGTGTCCGGCCCGTGGTGCAGGGCGCGGGAGACGGAGGCAGCGACGGCGACGGCGACGGCGACGACGCCGCTCGGCGTCGCGGTGCCCCAGAGGATCGATAGATGTCGCCATTGCTGGAGCTTCGCGTTCATCGCTCCGTGCGTCTTTGATCGGCTTGCTGGAGCTGAATTGCGGTTGTGAAAATGTAATTGGGGATCGGACAAGCCAAATTGGGCTTGGGCCTATATCAGGGCAGTTAACGGGCCCGCTGGTCCATCCTTCTTCCCTTTTGTTGTTAGGTTCTGATTATTTTGTGAAAAATAAATTATTTCAAAAATAATTGCTTAAATCGCTGAAATTGATTGGTTGATAAAATATTTTCATTAACGAAAATAATTTATATCTAAATATTTCTTTTAACAATGAAATCGCTTATTCATTTTTATAAAAAATACAAGCGATTATCTTTAGTTCATAATAAAGGAAAATGTTATTCGAGAAATCATTTTTCTAACTTTAAAAAGGCATATATTTTGTTATTCGTTGATTGATCACTTTCAACAAATTAAACATATAAAAGTTCAGAAAATTAATTCGTGAATTTTTTTTCCTCAAATCAACACACCTGTAGTATAAATAGGTCGATGTCTTTTTGTTTATACAATTGATGGTGGAGTCCCTCTTTTTCAATAAAACTAACGAATTTTTTTTGGAAAAATTTCAAATCAATACCCAAAGTTGAGTCATTTTCTTAAAAAAGGGTCCAAAGTGGACGTAGTGCCAAATAAGAGCCTGGAGTGCTCAATCAGTCTCAAATAGAGGTCTGAAGTGCCCAATTAGTCTCAAATAAGGACTTGAGCTCGCCGGCTGATCAAATGCTCACTGACCGGCAAGCACGTCGCTATTCCGGCGATCGGAATAAAGGTAATTTCGTCTTTTACTTTTTATTTTTTTTTGTTTTTTTGTTTTTCCTTTTCTTCTTCTTTTTTTTCCCTCTTTTCCCTTCACTGGCCATAACCAAGGCCAGCGAAGGTTGCCGGCCTCGAGCAGAGGCTGTTCTCGCCGGTGTCGGGCAAGGGCGAGAGTAGCCCTCACCGGCGTCCCTCATCGAGGGTAGCCCTTGCCTGACGCCAACGAAGGCAACCCAGGGTCGAGCGAGGGTTGCTCAAGGCCAGCATCGGGTGAGGGCCGCCCTCGCTTGGGTTGGGCTGGTGAGAGCAACCCTGGCTCTTGCCGAATCCGACGAGGGTCGCCCTCGCCCGCCTAGCCCAAGCAATGGCGGCTCTCGCTCGACGCCAGCGAGGGCAACCCTTGTCAGGCGAGAGCAAGGTGATCTATAAATTTTTATTTTTTTATAATATGATATCTGAATTTTATTTATATATATTCGATTTAATTTTTAAATTATATATATATAAAAGTGTGACATCACCCTGATATTGAATTAATGGAAAGATGCGATTCCACATTTTCGATTATTAAACTAATCACCAGCCAAGTACAAGGGGGAAGAGATGCACGATCCACGTCGTCGTTTCCAGTAGGTAAAGCATCCTGCTCAAGCTCGCCTTCGCGACCGCCACTGGAAACACCCAACAACGGCCAACAGCGAGCTGCTGCTTGCTTCTTCAGGAGCCGCCATTGACGATGGCTCTGCTCAAGCGAAGCGCACGCCTCCGCCTCGCTCTCCCTCGCCTCCCGCCTCTCTCCGGCGGTCCTCTCTCTTACTCCTCCGGCCACCTTCAAGAAGAGCGAGAGGAAGACGGAGAAGGAGAAGCAGAAGCAGAAGGGCCGGGAAGCCGCGAGCTCGCCGACCACTCTCCTCCTCTCTCCCCCGAAGAAACCCTAGTCGCCGACAACCTCCACGCCCTGATCAGGGAGCACCACCGCCGGAACCCCGGCCCCGGCCTTCTCGCCCCCGGCCCCGCCCCGCCGCCGGACCCCCGCCTCACCATCCCCGCCCTCTCCCTCGACTTCTCCCGAGTCTCCCCCGCCCGCCCCCTCTCCTCCCGCGTCGTCCGCCGCGTCGTCGAGCGATGCGGCGACCTCCGCCACGGCGTCCCCTTCCTCCAGGCGCTCGCCTTCTTCAACTGGGCCGCATCCTCGTCGCAGCAGGCGGAGCTCGCGTCCCCGGCTCCTTACAACGAGATGATCGACCTCGCCGGGAAGGTCCGGCAGTTCGAGGTGGCGTGGCATTTGATCGGCCTCATGAAGTCGCGAGGTATTGAGATTAAGGTTGCGACTTTCGCAATTTTGATCCGCCGTTATGTTAGGGCGGGATTGGCTGCCGAGGCTGTCCACGCCTTTAATCGGATGGAGGAGTATGGTTGCCGGCCTGATAAGGTCGCCTTCTCGATTGTTATTAGTATGTTGAGTAAGAAGAGGAGGGCGGTCGAAGCTCAATCTTTTTTCGATAGTCTGAAGGATAGGTTCGAGCCTGATGTCGTTGTGTACACTAGTTTGATTCATGGGTGGTGCCGAGCCGGTAACATCTCCGAGGCGGAGAGGGTGTTTGGGGACATGAAAACGGCGGGGATAAACCCCAATGTGTATACTTATAGCATTGTGATCGATGGGCTGTGTAGGTGCGGGCAAATTACACGTGCCCATGATGTTTTTGCGGAGATGATTGATGTTGGGTGCCAACCGAATTCTATAACCTTTAACAATTTGATGCGAGTTCATGTGAAAGCCGGCAGGACCGAGAAGGTTCTGCAGGTGTATAATCAGATGAAGAGGCTTGGGTGTTTGGCGGATACGATTACTTATAATTTTCTCATCGAGACTCACTGTAAAGGCGAAAGTCACGAGGAAGCTATGAAGGTGCTTAATTCGATGGCTAAGAAAGGCTGCAGCCCCAATGCATCCACTTTCAATCCGATATTTAGATGCATTGCGAAATTGAGAGATGTAAACGGTGCTCACAGGTTGTATGCTAGGATGAAGGACTTGAAATGTACGCCTAATACAGTGACATACAATATACTGCTGCGGATGTTTGCCGACGCAAAGTCAACTGACATGGTTATCAAGTTGAAGAAGGAAATGGACGAGAATAATGTCGAGCCCAATGTGAACACATTCCGGATTTTGATCTCGATGTACTGTGGGATGGGGCATTGGAACAATGCCTACAAGTACTTTCTAGAAATGATTGAAGCCAAGTGCTTGAAACCCGGTTTGCCTGTTTATCAGATGGTTCTAGAGCAGCTTAGGAAGGCAGGGCAGCTGAAGAAGCACGAGGAGTTAGTGGAGAAAATGGTGGATAGGGGATTTGTTGCTCGACCTTTGTAGGATTGCGCTCACCTGTAAATGCAGGTCAAGTAAGTTACATAATGTCCTAGCATTAGTTTCCAAACAATCTTTTTTGTTTTTTCTTCATGTTGAAATGCATAAGATTAGAGTTTAGCATTTGACATTTCTTCAGAGCAAAACAATACATTAATGCGGAACTATACTTTGTTGCCTTGTTTGTAACTCAAAAGCAAATTCTGGTATGAATATTTATTGGTGATTTCTCTTCCTCTGGAAGTCCCTATTCTACTTGATTTAAGGAGGAAAAATCCTCGAATGGAACATCTGCTTTGTTCAGGTCCAGAAAATAGTGCATAGTTTAGTGAGTTCCAAACTTGACACCACCGTGTTTTCCCTTTGTTTGTATGAAGTCAATATTTTGGCTGAACAACTATGTATCTCTAGTGTGTAGTGTAACATCTAGTGATCAAATAGTCAAATAAATCGTCATTGCTTTCATCACGAAACATTTATTCTAGTAAAACCTGTTCATGCTAATGCATTTTCATGTCGTAGCTCTATTTTACTCCGGTCACTTGCAAATTGCTATCAGTTCTCAATGTGCTAACTCAAACCAAGCATTAACATACTTCAATTTGCTTTTGTTCCTGATATCCAAATGCTTTTTCTTGATCGTGACTGGTGAAGTAGGGGGCTGGTGGCGGCTCCTGCCCCCTCTAGGTCCCATGTTTTGTTAAATATGTAAGCTGAAAATTTAAAGAAATAATATTGAAAATTTGAGCCCCCTATTAGAATTTTCGGTCCTCCATTGACTGATTGCCTTGTCGCTTCCTCATATGAAATAGATAGTTTTGCCTAGCTGCTCATGATTTCTGGACACGGGATGAAGTTTTATATTAGCAGCTGCCAGCCACCACTGGCACTTCCAGAGCAATTTTAGGGTTTATCACCTCGTTTTTAGATGATTTATGATTGCTTGAAAGGCTTCATTCCGATATACGTAAAATGATGGATGTTAATGGAGCAAATGCATTCCAACATTCTCAGAGTAAAGATTCTGCTTGGATATGTGTGCCTTAGTGCTCAAACTGAGGAAAAATAGAGTACTAGTTGAAGCACGTCTCCTAATCAAGTACGCTCTTCTGCCATGTGATGCTTGGTGTATGTGAGGTGTGCCTGTCTTTTTAAAAATTTCATCTTCCTGCCCTCTGGTTTGTAACCAAGTTATTCCTTTGTAAGACCTCTATTAAATGATGCCAGGGAATGCACATAGAGTTTTATTTTTCTTGCCCTTCGGATTAGTTAGAAGTCCATATTTTAGTTTCGTTGGTCAGTGAACCCCTTTTGACTCTAATTGCAATCAGCATAGTTCTTTCGGCACTAAAGTGCCATGTAAGCTCTCAAGCATTCGGGATGCAATTTGGTTGTTAGACCTATTCGGATGATGATCCATCTGAGTTATGACATTTCCGCCGATACTGTGGTGCTGCAGCATAGCATAATGTTTGACATACATCTTAGTTTGGCACACCTGTATGCAGTTGTGCGTAGATTTGCAGTGGAGCCATATGAACATGCTATTGTTTGTGGTTCATACGATGGAGCTGTCCTCATCATGTAGCGTGCAATTCAGATTTATAGTTCATTTGCTTGAACACGTTGGTAATTGAGAATCTCCTTTTATTAGTTCTCTCTACTGGAACTTTCGTCATGTCTGCATACTTCGCTCTCCTCTTGTTGGGATCTACTTGTGCATTGAGTTTGAGGAGGACAAGCCATTCTCATACGGTTTGAGCGTCATTTTGTAACCTCCTTCATAGATTAGTTAGTATAAGTCATTTGCAAAGCTCCTGACCACACCAATGACTATGAACCTTGGAGTCAGCCTTGTGTTAGCCATGCCCCCGTCAGCACCGCCATATCGTGATCCAGCGGACAAATTATCTTGCCTCAAACTTTATATTTTGACCTAGCATGAAGCAGGTGAATCCATGTCACCGCTCTGCTCGGAAGACATGCACCGCCAATCTGTTAATGCATTTCCGTATTTGTTAGTTGCCAAGGACACGATGGAAGTGAAATTGTTTGTACCCCCTATTGAAGGGCTGTACTGAGGTCGTCTTCCACCGTCCCACTCGAGTTACTATCCTAGTCACCGAGGCCGGCCACCCTTACCGATGGAATCCATTTAGAGTGGTCCAGTTTGAGACCATTTTTCAAAAGTTTTTTCTAGGTACCTGTTCGGATGTTTTACCAGTTCGGATCTTGGATCTGCAAGCCCCCCGTGAGCTGATGTTGAAGCTACAGAGGCTTGCGAAGAAGAAGCGGCATTCTGGTTCCCCGTCGTCCCCACATGTAGGGGCGGATCGAAGGTTTGGTATGCTCTTGTGTCTTACTGTTCGAGCATCACTGGCCTGAAGATGCAGATGTGCTGGTAACAGGTCCGCCGCAAGGCTGTCCCTGCCCCTGTCAGGGGATATGCCAAGCCAACCCAACGCAAGTGACCCACCATCTCTAGTTCGCATGCAGACGTTCGTTCACTTGCCAAAATGACCAAACTGGGGTTAAGCTTTCTTGACCTCCTGTGCACATCTTCGAATTCAACTCTCGAGCAACGGCCTGCGTCGGCTCGTAGAGAGGACCGTTCTTGCTAACGCTTCCGTGCTCGCTTCACTAGAAAGAAGTCCCAAGGAGTTATCTGGTTCAGGTCATTCGAAACACTAATCTCTTTTGTCTCTCTTGGCTTGGCATTCGATACGTAATACGCTGCTCAGTGCTCGATCAGTGCCGCCCAAGTACGCAGCATATCTGGTTTCTCGGCTTCCTTCTAAGAAGAGAGCATGATAGACATCGATGGGCAAGAGATCTGAGAGTCTCATTCCTGACTAGCCTGTGCCGGCGTACGGATACCCACTTGATACATATACTGACTTTTCCTATTGACCAGGCTCGACAAAATCGTCGGCAACAAATCAAGAATTGATTTCGCATAATATTCCGATGTGGTCGCACGCACTCTTTTGGACAATTTGCATTCGGCATGGTCCGTCGCTACTAAATCGGCAGCTCGCCCGTTCTGAAGATGTCGACGTCACGTGCTCACGACATCGCCTAATGCGAAGACACACCCCAACAATCAATCTTTCCTCCCCTCCCCCCCAAAAAAATTGTTTCGAAATTTACTCAAATCACCCCCACTCGTTTTAGGGATTAGTCCGATTAGATCCAGCAAAGCGAGATCTACTTTTTATCATAAAGAAAATCAGCGATCGACGTCAGGACATAAAACAACCAGCGAAAGGACGAAAGGAGAGCCAAAAAAAAGTTTTGACAGATCCAAAGCGGGAGGGCGGGACCCCACGTGGCCTCCGGATTCACGCCCTCTGGCTCCTCCTCTGGCTCTCACTCACCAAGCTCAAGCTCACATTCGTCTCGAAGCAAACAGATCGCGACAAAAAATTCAAAAGGGGCCTCTTCAAGAAAAGGGCAAACAAGAGAGAGAGAGAGAGACGGGAGGAAGAAGACACGGCGCGGGCCAACCGAGCAAAGTTTTCAGCTCACGTCCCTCTCTCCTTCCCATGTGCGCCTCGTGCCCTGTCCCCACCACCCTCGCTCTCTCTCTCTCTCTCTCTCTCTAGAGGAAGTTTCGCCTGCTCTCGCGTGCACGCTCGCTCCGCCTCGATTCACCACCACCACCACCACCACAGGGAGCACGAAAATGGAGAGAAATTGTTTTTTAAAAAAAAAAAATACAAAAGGATCGGCAAACGGATTGCGGGCGATGAATCCGGGCTGAAAAATTAAATCCCGGAAAGAAAAAGGAGGAAACTTTGTCGTCAGTTGCGGGGAATCTTTCCATGGCTGTCAATTCTTCGGTTTTCTTTTCCCTCCCCCTCGCATCTCAGTACAGCTTTCGGCATATGATCGCATCATCGACGATGATTTCCCAGATTCACGATTCATTCATCCCCGAGCACAGAATAAGCAAAAGGAACCAGCACCGGAACCAGCACACTAAAGCATTAAAGCGACGCTGGCAATCTAAGCCATGGGGATAACCTGAACCAGTATTCAAATTGCGAAACCCAAAGCGTACAAGGAAGAAACTATAACCCCAAAATCGAAGCGAAAAGAAGAGAAAGAAAAGGAACCCAACAGAAATGGCTCTCTTGTTTTTTTTTTTTCTTCCTTCTCTCTCTCCCCTAGTGAATAATCTCCAGTCATCATCATAACTCAGTTCAGCAACGCCAAGGAAAAAAAGAAGAACGAAAAGGGAACGTTGAGATTGGGGTGTTGTTCGTTACCATGGGTCCGCGGATTCCCCCCCTTCAAGAAGAAGAATCGGCGGCGGGGGAGGAGCCACCGGGCTTTCTGCAGAGGATCATGTGCATCGGGGTGAAGATCCCGGTCTCGCCGCCGCGGGTCAAGTAGTCCGCCGTCTTGAACAGCATGTCGTGGACGTCCACCGTCCCCTTGGGCGCAACCCCGAGCGCGGCCGAGATCTTGATCAGCATGTGGTTCCTCCAGTAGGCGATCCGGCCCATCTTCAGCCTCGTCCACCAGGGGCCGGCGGGGGGCGCCGCCAGGTCCCGCTCCTCCAGCACCTCGAACCCGACCCGCCGCGCGGTGGCGGCGATGTCGACGTGGCTGCGGAGGCCCGGGAGGGCGTCGCCGCGCTCGATGCCCTGGATGATGTCGACGTGGGTGGGGTCCTCGCCGCGGTACTTGTCGGTGGTGACCCACTCGTAGGAGACGTAGAGGGAGCCGGGCTTGAGGACGCGGAGGACCTCGGCGTAGACGTCGTCGAGGCGTGGGGCGTGGCAGGTGGCCTCGATGGAGTAGGCGCCGTCGAAGGAGGCGTCGGGGAAGGGCATCTCGAGGAAGTTGCCGCAGACGACCTCGCAGAGGCCGTCGAGGCCGGCCTTCTTGTTGTGGGCGCGGGCGCGGGCGACCTGGTACTCGTTGATGGTGATGCCGACGACGCGGGCGCGGGAGTGGGCGGCGATGGCGCGCATGGGCCCGCCGACGCCGCAGCCGACGTCGAGGACGCGGCCGCCGGCGCCGGCGCGGATGAGGTCGGCGGCCCTCTCCTCGTGGAGGCGGGTGGCGTCGGCGTGGGAGCGGCCGGGGACGGCGGGGGAGAAGTGGAAGGACTGGCCCCAACCCCACTCGTAGATGTCGGTGACGAGGTTGTAGAAGGTGTCGACGAAGTCGGGGACCTTCTCCTTGGTCTCGATCTCCTTGGGCCGCCGGAAGAAGGACCAGTAGCTGTCGTAGTTGCCCTGGACCTCCTCCGCCGCGATGGAGCCGCCGGAGATGGAGGTGGCCCGCTTCCCCTTCTGCTCGGCCGGGCCCAGGACGCAGACGAACCAGTAGATGCCGCCGGCGATGAGGGCGCCGGTGCACCACAGGGCCACCGACGAGTCCATGGCTTTTCCTGCCCTTTTAGAGAGAGAGAGAGAGAGAGAGAGAGAGATTTGATGAGTAACGGAACGAGTGACAGAGAAAGAGAGACGGCGGGTGAGGGCGCGGCGTTTATAGTGGGAAGGGTTTGACTGTTCAGTTCCAGCCGGAGCGAGCCAGCCGCGCCGGTTCGGACGGGTTGTTCGCGTGTCCATATTTTTCTTCACCGCATTCGATTGGCGGAGGGGAAAATTCCAAATTAAGCAAACTTCAAGTGTACCCCTTTTCTCTAGCCGAGGGCCCGAGACCAACTTTATTTCGAATAAGGACCCGAAGTGCCATTCATTTTCTTTGAATAAAAATCTCGAGTAGATCCTGTTTTAAATAAATTCTCTACGTGGGCATTTCAGTCTTAAAGAAGGGCACCGGCCTCACCGAATAATTAAGGGCGTTTTTTTTTTCTTCATCGTTTACCCCTTTTGTCCCTTTCCTCTCTCTTTTTTTTTCTCTCTCCCTCGCCTGGCCGGCGAGGGCCCCAGTGACCCTCGCCCAAGCGAATCCTCGCCTAGGTAGGGCGGCTCTCGCCTCGCCCGGTGGCTGGCAAGGGTCAGCAGGCCACGGGAGAAAAGAAAATGGAAAAAAAATGATTTAAAAAAATAAAAGGATGCAAATGCCCTTGATTAGCTAACGAGGTTAGGCCCCTTTTTTTAAGATTAACATGGCAACTCTAAACCCCTATTTAAAATAAAGTCTCACTTCGAGGCTTCAGCTGAAATTTTCCCTAATCAAATGGTACATACGATTTTATCGAATTTTACGGCATCTTATTGTAATGAAATTCAACGTAAAATATCTTAAAATGTGAAAAAGATTGCGCACCCTATTTAAAAAGGGTACTTTCCCTTCGTGAGATGCGTATCCCTAAATCGAGGGCCGAGATTTGGGTTGAAATACCGTGACGAGATAAAGAATTCTTGTTTTCTTGTGAGAATTGGAGAGAGAGAGAGAGAGAGAGAGAGAGAGAGAGAGAGAGATGGGGGGGCTTATATTTCCTTGGATATGGATTCGTCTCGCGCTGGAAAATGGTTGTTCAACTTTGAATTTCATGGTACGATGGAAGTGGATCCAGTCATGTCACATGCTGTGTTTCACGAGCGCCGTAAGATCGTCGAGATATCTAACTTAGCTACCAAAAAAAAACCTCTACGTACTAGAAAATGTCCGCAAATGTCCCTTATGCCTATTGTGGCTCCGTTACCTTTTCCGGGGGTAAGAAAACGGGGGCAAAACTCCAGTGTTACCCTCTTTACTTTCGGAGTAACGTTGGATCTACTCCGACGTCCCTTGTCAATAAAAGAAATAACCTTTCGGTGGGCCTAGGTAATGCTTTACCATCGCTTGTATCACGGCATTCAATGACCAATTCGTGAAGAACCAACGTGCACTTGAATATCCTTCCCTAAAAGCATGTACAGTTTTCGATCTATTGGAAATACTCTCAACAGCTTCCAAACTGGAGAGATGAGTTGTGGTAATATAAATGGCTGATCCGAGCGGAGTGTGCGGCGTGCGGGAGGTGATCGTGAAGGGGGGGGGGTCTCGAGCCGGCCCGACTTTGGATTTTCGGTCGAACCAGCCTTCATAATTATTACTTTTTTTGTACGTAAATTTCGAGACCGGGCCGGGCCGAGCCGGGCCTGGGGCGGGACCACCCAGCCACGAAGATCGGGTCGAATGGCAACGCAAAGCTAAATCGCATCGTTACCGAAGTTGCTATATACAAATATCGTGAAAGGTGGCACGCCATGGTCCCCTTTGCTTTTTGCCCTTGCCCCACTTGAAGCAAAACGTCCTTCGTTCACGTGACTGTAGATCCACATCCACGGGATCGCACGTGGAGGGAGGAAAAAAACAAGATCGGTGATTATATATTTTAGTATTTACCAGCTATTTTCTATAAAACTAATAACAAGCGTCACGGTTTAATAGAGGTATTTCTTCTTGTGTAACGGGTAAAGTTCGGGCCAGGCCAGCTTCCGCGCGCTTCGTCGGGTGCGTTCGGGATTTTACTCTCCGAGCATTAGACCTGTCAAAATGGGTCATAAACCCATTTTTTAACCCATATATTAGTAAATGGGTCATAAATGGGTAGAAGTCTTATATTAGTGTTAAATGGGTCATAAATGGGTCGCAAATGGGTCAAAATGAGTTTACAACTGATTTAAACTCAACACATTTCTTTCACCCTCACTCAATCTTGCACTCACTCATTCCGCACTCTCATTTCAACTCGGGTATGAATTTTCCTATATTTAATTAAATATGAAAGTGTTTTAGCAATATGGGTCTAATCGGGTATGGATTGGGTATGGGTCGGGTCGGGTATGGGTCAACAAAATTGCATTGCACATAAATGGGTCATAAATGGGTTAATGGGTTAATTTGGATCGGATCATTAATGACCTGGCTCAAACCCAATTCGATCCATCCATTTGACAGGTCTACTGAGCATGTACAGCGTTGCTTTAGGCACGAGATTTCATTGGCAATTCCGTGTAAAAGTTCGAGCACGAAATGGGCACGTTAGCGCGCGTCTGCTAGGGGAATTTTTCCTTTTTGTTGGGAAACCATTTTGTTAAATCTTGAAACAAAGATGTGTTGGCTGTGTTGCTTTCTTCGTAGTCCACGATGCGTACCACGTTGCGATACAGATGATAGGCCGGCAACTATGTTTTTGACTTGGAATAAAGTCGATAAGCCATACGACAATGCCCGCCTCGGATATCTCGGAGCATGTCCCTACAATTCCCTACGGTAGGAATATGCGACTGGACCGGTTTACTCGAGAATCGGATTGGACCACCTGAAAAACAGATCCGAGAACCGATTTCCAATTAGAACTGGTCCGATTCTCGGTTCCAAGTGTAGACCCAACTGGGATTATAACAGGGTAGGTTTCAGGGTTCAAGTCTAGAACCTACCCACCCGGAAGCCGATTACACCTATCCAATGGTGCCGCGACCCTTCACACGTTGAATCAAAGGGTACGGAACGTCAATCGTTTGAATGATAAAGCATTCTTCACCGTTAAATGGAAACGCTTTTAGTTTCCTCGTCGGACCTTACGGACGGCACCACGCCGTGGCCGAAGCCTCGCTTTGCCTGTACAACCCACCCCATCTCTTACGAGAAAGTGCTCGGTAAATGTCCAATTAATCTCCCAATAAGAGCCATCTTTTCGAATAAGAGAAAACCCCCTCCAATCATGCCCCTAATCGGTGGGTCGTAAACGTGGATATCATCGGCGTTCAATTTCGCTTAAGTTTATATGTGGGTGATATCCAGAAACTTAACCCACCAATCAGGGATCAGGGTTGGTAGAAAGTATTGCCCATCTTGTGATTCAATATGAAAAAAAAGAGTATATGTGAATATGACCGACTAATTGCGAAAAGCTTTAGAAGCCCGAGACTTCACATTGAGGCTCTTTTTGACTTCGTATCAATCTATGAGATGTCTCGAACTCAATTATTTTATTTTGTGGCAACGTGCCTCCTCGAGCATCGCCTTCTCGTTACGAAAGCCAATCGGTATATCCAAAGTATAAATTTCGTAAGAATACAAATAATATAAAAATGCTTGACATGAGATACTTGATTTTGAACGGATCCGAGGACCGACGAGCTGGACCTGGAATCCGTGCCCAAACCATGTAATGCATAACATGCGATGGAACTCACATGTACATACGCCTATACGACGATACGATATGACCACGTGGCAAGCCTACGTGGCCCCGCAAGGCTCGTGTCCCCGCGCCGCGCCGTCGCCGGGGTCCACAACCCAACTTAATTTCCACCTGGCAAATTCCAAATCTCACGGGCAACATTGATTTAATTGCAGATGTTTTCCTGCCATTATGTTCCGTCATCGTGCTGGAATCTTTTCTTCAATTTGATCTTTCTTTAGCTTGCCATCACGTGCCTTCACGACGAGTTGCCACGTCCGTCGTTTACATCGCCTCCTCAAATTCGATCCCATCGACGGCGACTTCAGTTTTCGTCTCGTTCCTAAATTTGCGCTCTTGATCGCTTTTGGTCTCTGGGCCATGTGGGTGGGGGGGGAAAGATGCCCTACATCATGGACCCTTCGCTTTGATAATTGAGGCGGAACGTGACGACGCTTTTGTCTTGATCGGATCTCCGCCACCATTTGCGCATAAGATCAAGGGCGATCTTTTTTCGGAAGAGCATCGCCACGCGGAGACTTGGCTATCCGGAGGCCCATGGAATACCCAGTAAAATAGGGGTGAGCACGGTTCTCGGTTTTAGGGTGGAAGGTTCCGGTTCTAGAATCGGAACAGGGAACCGGAACCGTCACTTTCTTTCCTACTGAAAACCCTAACTTTCTTAGTTTCTTCCCAAATTTCCCCTCACTCGGTCGCTCCTCTATTACGCTGTCTCTCCCACTCCCCACACCCACGACTCGACGAGACCCTCTCGCCTCTCCTCGCTCCGTTTGGCGTCCGCCTCGGCTCTTCCTCTGTCTTCATCAACCACGGTCCGGCTTGTCCGCGGAGGAGGTGGGCTTCGCTTCGAGGCTTCAAGCGACATCCTCTGTCTTCATCTTCGTTCGGGCTCACGCGCCGCCACGTGCGGTTAACGGGATTGGATGGAGCAGCTTTCAATTCCCGAGTTGAAAGACCGAACAGCGCGAGGGATCAAGACGCACCCGTATGCAAAAACTTAACTAAAATCAGATGTATGTGATGTCCATATTGGCAAACACCCAATCAATCATAGGTATGATTGGAGCTTTATTTTGCCATTCCTGGTCGTACATAAACCCTATAGAAAAGGCAAAAGAAAATCATCCCGGGGATCATACCATCTGGGCTGGCCCAGATGCAGCAAGCGGGTCGTTCCGGCCCAATGCGACGGGGCGGGGAAGATGGGCCTGGCGCGAGCCCAAACCCAGCGTCTATGGTTATATTGACGTGAGCATGATGAGCAGTAGCCAATAGCCATCATCGATCAATGGCCTGTTGGCCATCCTTAAAAAAAAAAAAAAACCATGCTTGTCGATATAGTAATCAACGGCCTCGCTAACACGAAGTGCCGACCCCAACTCGCTACACAAACGGGCCTGCCCGACCCGAGGCCACAGGCCTACCTGCGTGGCACGTGCAGTCTATCGCTTCCTCTTTATATTCCAATCCAATAAATATAATACAGTGTGCATTGCCCATTTCTCGTTCTCACTCGGGAGCTGCTATATGCAATTATTGCAAGATAATTATTAGGTTGTCGCCGTGCATAATACCCCCGGTCGTGTAACCGGTTATGGATAACATTATCCTTAACACATTATTGAATACTATATTTGAATCCATATGATACCATTGTGTCATTAGCTATTTCAAAATATTTGAATATAGCATGGTACACACCTCATGATGTGTTATAACTCGTATGAATACGACATGTTCTATAGCAATTAATCATTCATTCTCATAGTTGTACAACACGCGATCATCTTACCATAATTGTTGGATTGATAATTTATTGACAATGACTCTAATCGCTCTAGTTTCAAATACCATCCCCCCTTTTCGGTACCCAATATATATATTCTTATAATTTAAATATTCCACGGATATGTTAAATAGGAAAATTAGTTTATCGTACACGGTATCCAACCTTGACCAAAAAAAGAAGTTCTTATGCTACAAAAAGGGCAAGTTTTTAGACTCTCTCCTACCGATATGGTCAATAGGAAACATTAGAAAAGAAAAGGAAAAAAGAAAGAAAGGAGAAGCCATACATATACCTAGGGTGCGTTTGGCAATCATTCTGTTCTCGAAAACTAATTTTGCTAAAAAATGATTTTGTTTATTTCGTGTCCAAGAACAATTTCTAAGCATTTGAAGGCGTTTGGTAACTGCCCAAAATTTCTATTCTTGGAATAAAAAAAGAACATAAATGCGTTTGGTAGCTGCACAAAATTTCTTTTTATTAATAATATTTTAATTTTTTTAATATTTCTTTCTTTCTTTCTTTTTTTCTTCCCCTTCCCCTTCCCCTTCCTTGGCCTTGGCCATGGCCAGGGTCAGTGAGGGTGGCCCTCACCCAGGCCGCGAGCTACCCTCGTCGGATATGGTAAGGGTGGTGGCAAGGGTTGCCCATGCCGAATTCTGCAAGGGCTGCGATGCCGTTGCTGACCTTGGCCTGTGGCCAGTAGTCGGCGGCCAATGACAGGCCACAAGCCAAGAAGAAGAAAAAGAAAAAAAAATTCCTTTTCCAATTCTGAGTTTAAGAACAAATTTTTGCAAATTTATACCTGGGAACAAAAAATTTACTAAACGGATTTCTGTTCTAAAACTAATAATAAGAACAAAATAATAGAAATAGTTACGATTTGATCAGTTGCCAAATGCGCCCTTATATGGCACAAAGCACTCTTAATTAGGTAAAAAAGATTGTAAAGAATGAGAGAAGAAAACTCCGCCTAAAAGTCAACTGATTAGATGCTCTTTCCATATTCGTCGATTGAATGACTAAATCTAATTGCCAAAAGTCGAGATATTACTCATCTAAGGGTGCGTTTGTTTTAGGGAATGTGTTTTTCGAAAATCGATTTTTTGGACTTTGCCCTTTTTGGTTTACTGAAAATGATTAGTCAACTGAAAACACTTTTCGGTCGAGGAAAACATTCATGTATAATGGCTCCATTCGTTTGGCGGAAAATATTTTCCTTTTGGAAAATATTTTCTTGGAAGTCATTTTCCTGGAAAATATTTTTCCGGAACATAATTTTCCGGTGTTCGGCGATCAATATGAAAAAGTTTCGAAAAATATTTTTCGCCACCGGCGGCGGCGGCGGCCGGCGACCTGCGGCGGCGGCTGGCGGCGACCTTAGTGAAGAAGAAGAAGAAGAAGCTCCGGAAAATGATTTCCGCTTTGGAAGAAGCGGAAGTCATTTTCCATAGACTTAGGCTATTTTGTGAGGGGAGAAGGAAAATATTTTCCCACGGAAAACGTTTTCCGCCCCTCGAACACCGGAAAACTCGGAAAATATTTTTTGAGAGAATATTTTCCGCCAAACGAACGGAGCCAAAATTAGGAAATTGAATTCCATGATCTAAGAAGGTGAAAACACTTTTCGGAATTGTTTCCTTTTACTGTTTTAATATTTTATTATTTTCTTGCTTTTCTTTTCTTTCTATTTTCTCTTTTTCTTTTTTATTTTTAAAAATAAAAATATTTAAAAATTCGAAATTTTTTTTGTCTAAGATAAAATCATGAGATTGAAATCATTTTCCAAATGAGATCCAAACACCAGAAAATATTTTCACTCACATATTATCAAACAAATGAAAACTAACTGTTTTCCTGAAAAATAATTTTTCGGAAAATATTTTTCTAAAACGTTACATTTTCCGCCAAAAAGGTTAGCTAATTAGATGCTCCTTCCATATTCATCGATCGAACGAATGAATCTGATCACCAAAAGTCGAGATATTACTCATATAAGGGCGCGTTTGTCTCACGAAAAATGTAACGTTTTTGGAAAATGTTTTCAGGAAAATCATTTTTCAGGAAAATAGTTAGTTTTCATTTATTAGGTGATATGTGATTGAAAATATTTTCTGGTGTTTGGATCTCATTTCGAAAATGATTTCAATCCCATGATTTTATCTCGGGCATAAAAAATTTCGAATTTTTAAATATTTTTATTTTTAAATATAAAAAAGAAAAAGAAAAAGAGAAAAAAGAAAAAAAGAAAGAAAAGAAAAGCAAGAAAATAATAAAACATTAAAAAAGTAAAGGGAAGCAATTCCGGAAAGTGTTTTGACCCTTTTCAGATCACGGAATTCACTTTCGTAATTTAATACACGGATGTTTTTCTTGATCGAAAAGTATTTTCGGCCGATTAATCATTTTTGATGAATCAAAGGGGTGAAGGTCCGGAAAACGGATTCCTCTCGCCCTTTACGCTTGCGAGGTTAATAAGGTGGGCGTAGGGGCAAAATCGTTGATGGAGCAGGCACCCGCTTTTTTCCGGGGAATAAGCTCGAAGCTTGCACGTCTCGAAGCGTGACCGTGAACCGCACGCCACCCCCACAACCGGGCCCAAATCTAGCAACGCTTTGAAAAGTTTCTTGCGAACGGGATGTTGGGAATTAGCCTTTGAATTTGAATTGCCCCGTCCCTTTATCGCCTTTGCATTGCATCCACTCACAAGCTACGCATCTTCACAAGGGTCCTTTCACCCCGGCGATTAAACTATTCGATACATTAACGAGAAGGGTTTAGCCGAGCGATCCGATTGAGGGTTTGATCCAGATGCGCGTGAACACGATGGTTCGAAAGATTGCATTGGGAATGAACGGCATTGGACTAAGCGGCTTATTCGCGTCGCGGGGGCTTCCGATCGATTGGTCCGCGATGAGAGCCGGGTTGCCTTCGGGTGACTCTAGGGAGGAGACAACGAATGCGCAAGGATACAAAAGCCAGAGGGTGACAAAAATTAAGCGAAACGGCAAAAGGTGTACGCTTCGCCAACCGCGGAGCTCTTTAAATTTACCGTCCCCTCGGGTTGTACAAATAGGGGCCTCGCTGCTTTAGTAAAAGCGCCACTCGTATGCCCTCGTCAGGCTGGTGATCAGTCGCAGATCTCGCAGCTACTACTTCTTCCAGGGGGCGAGAGAGAGAGAGAGAGAGAGAGGGAGGGAGGGAGGGGAAGCGATGGAGAAGATGAGGGGGCTGATTCACCTGTTCATGACCATATACCTGCACAACTTCTCGGCGTTCATGGTGATCCCCGCCATCACCGACGTCACGATGGCGGCGATATGCCCCGGCAGAGACGAGTGCTCCCTGGCCATTTACCTCACCGGGTTCCAGCAAGCGGTACGTGAACTCTTCTCCTCCGGCCAAGCGCCGTCTCTTCTCCGTCTTGTTCGATGCGCGTGAATTTAGGGCGGTTTGTTTTGCGAGTGGAATGGCGTGTTTGCGACCTGTAGATTAGCATCCCCCCTTGATTTCATAGCCGTGGTTGATATGGACATGAGAGGAAATGCAGTAGTTTTAACCGTTTCTTTTCCCCTTGAACGAGTATGTTCATGGCCTTTTAGAGCCTACTAGTTTCATTGATCATGTTAAGTGCAACAACGAGTGAATGACCTAAATATATAGTTTATCTACTCACGAAAGTGAGAAATAGAATCTGTTTCGCACCCGTAATCAATCCGCACATAATTTTCGTACCCCTCGAAATTGATTTGCTAGAAAGAAAGCATCTCTCCTTGAGATAATATAGACATGAGAGGAAATGCAGTTGTTTTAGCCTTTTCTTTTCCCCTCGAACGAGTACGTTCATGGCCTTCTAGAGCCTACTAGTTTCATTGATCATGTTAAGTGCAACAACGAGTGAATGACCTAAATATATAGTTTATCTACTCACGAAAGTGAAAAATAGAATTTGTTTCGCATCCGTAATCAATCCGCACATAATTTTCATGCCACTTGAAATTGATTTGCTAGGAAGAAAGCATCTGTCCATGAGATAATAGCTCTTTCCGGTTCCCTTCAGGATAATCCACCTTTACGTATCTTGATTTCTGTCGGCATGTGTTTTCGAAAAAAAATCACGGGCTGTATTGATTAGATGCGCATTTCAGTGTTTATCTAAGTCATTGAATTTGACGGATCTCACGTCTGAAGCGGGCGAATCCCTACTATTATTAAATGGATCAAGTGAATGCTTCCAATGAATGGAGCAATGTATGCCTTTTGGGGTCACATCTGACTCTAAATTTTAGCCACAAACTTGACTAAAACCGCATCAAGTTCATGTCCAAATGTGCTGTTTTCGGGATGGTGGTTTAAAATCACTGCCGCACGTACTGTTCCAGTCTTTGGACAAAACTTCTCGCACCAGCTAATTGGGGGACAAAGCTTATATTCGCGGGGTACAAACGAAGCATCTCCTTGCAAATCTTGTCGTGACCCCATCTTTAACGTCGAAGCTTCCCAAAAGTTCGTATAAGAACGGGACAAGATTATATCAATGTCACGGGTCGAACGAACGTCTTTCCACGGTCCCAACTCGGCTCCAACAACATCCGAGTCATTTTCGTCGAATCACACATCCGAACCGTCCCGTTGGGACAGTCGCGCATATTGACTTCTCGGACCCATTTCCTATCATCAGGCCAAATCTCTGGGGTATGCCTTTTTGGGACACCTCAAGACAAGCTCGCGGTTGATGGGACGACGTGCTTTCCTTCTTTCCAACTAGCGCACGATTGGCGCGCTTTCGATCTCGCTACATGTCACGTAGCGAAACTTCCTCTTCGCTTCGCGTGGTGAGGCGCTTTGGAGCTCTCTCTTCCCAGTTTGCATCGGGTACCATCTTCGTACCCACTTTTCGGGGCCCGCAATGGCATCTTCCTCGACCTTCGTCAGTCGCTCTTAGTACGAACGGTTCGAAATCTCGGGAAGTGACGAAGTAGCTCTTCAGAAATTGACAACCCTCCTCCAGCCCACGGCTGAGGCCCAATCTCCAAACTCTTCTCAGCTTCAACATCCACGGGCCTTGTGCTTCAGTTGTCGCCAGTTCTGTCGAGTATAATAAACTCTTTCTCTTGCTTCCAAGCATGTCTTGTCTTGCTTCCAAGCGCCGGTGTCTCCTCCTGCGGAGCCTTCTGTTGAAGTCGACCCTGGCTTAGATCTAGACTACCCCACATGAAGTGATCGACGATGGATAACCTAATCGCCCGCTAGAGCTATCTTAGAAGTCCTCCCCCATCTGGTTTGTAACCCAAACGAGCGAGCCATGGAGGTAGACACCGAGCACAAACTCCAAACGGGGCGGTTCTTCGAGTGAGACGGACGTTTTCGTTCTTGCTCGAAGAACTCGCAAGCTACGTCGACATCGCTGTCTCAGCGACCGACCGCGAATTAGGGCGAAGCGCGACAAGTGCATGTGCTCGTGTGACCATTGGCATATGAATCCGAAGCGTGTCCGAGGCCAATAACCTTTTACCACTTCGCGAGTATTGATACGTCAAGAGCAGTAAGGTTGGACTATCTTTGCTTCCAGAACGGCTCTCATTAAACTATCGAGTCGCATTAATTACCGTAGAAGCTCCCCCCGTCATTATCCACTTTGCTCAAGCACTTTCGAAAACGACGCGCTGAATAAAGAACTCGCCGACGATCGAGTCCATCTTTTTCTTCCTGGTTCAACCGATTCTCGCAGCTTCTTGAGATGCGTGCCTATAGCAAGAGCTAGCTCCTTTCACTCCTGTTGCGTATCTGATCTTGATCACCACAGTCAGCCACTCACTCTTCTGCTCGCGAGAGTGAGAGAGAGAGAGAGAGAGAGAGATGGAGGAGGGGGTGGCGATGCTGAGTCATCTGTACATGACATATTTCCTGGGACTATTCTCGGCGACCATGGTGTTGCCGGTTATCGCCGACGTGACGGTCTCCGCTCTCTGTCCCGGGCAAGATCAGTGCTCGCTCGCGATTTACCTCTCCGGGATCCAACAAGCGGTAAATTCTTTCCTTTCTCTTTCGTTCTGGCCTCCACTTTCTTGGCTCTCCCCGTAAAAACACCCAATCTTTGAACGAATTTCCTTTGCATTCAAAGCCTCTAGTATGTGCAAGTCGGAAAAGTCAGACCCGCAGCTTAACAAGGGGTGGTGTCCTTCTTCCATGTCCAGGCCATTTCTTTTCTCTTAACATGACACTCGGTTGCTTCCTGATATTAGTTTAGCAAGTATATATACGTTACACCGTTGCAGGTGAGATTTACGGCATGTATGATATTTGCTGCATCACCGGGATCATTCGGTCACGAAAGCTTATAAGGGTATATTTTTTTTTAAATGTTTGGAATAACTTCTTGAGCTGAGCTTTGAAACCGTACCCCATTTGATATCTCTTTCTCTCCTTCCATCATTTAAAATCCACCTGGGCCATTCGCTGAATCCGATATTCTAAAAGCTGTTCGTAAAAGCTGTTCGGTATTATAACTGCGTCGTGTGGTAACTCATGCGATTGACAATACATAATATTTGAATATGGGTTTTTCTAAAAAGCTGGTATTACTTATAAGTGATGTCCCTTCTTATATTTTTTAACAGCCAGGGAAAGCTGCAACGACATGCTTTTAATTTACATATCATGTTCGATCACCCATCAATTCATCGTCCCTCTCTCCCTTCCAAAGGTTTCTTTCCGGTGTAAGCGAGCAAACACTTTGTACGATTGGCGCGAGCGCGGCGCGAGCTGATCTTTAATCGCCAAATCGCGTGAACTAATGAGATCCGCGTGATTCAGCGGTCGAGATTGACCCAAACAGCCGAGCTTGTATGAACTCGGGGCATGTAATAATTGTATCCGTATCTCCCATGGTTTAGAATATCGTATCACCTACCTCGGTACGTGCGGGCGGGACCCGCACTCACATCCCACGTGTCAATTCATTCCCCCCGACGTGGAGCCCACCCCCACTTCGATGGAGGGTCCCACCACCCCCCAGCTTTGGGCTTTTGGTTCAACCATTTTGTTTTTGTTTGATGGTCCATCGATACCCTTCTTTTCAACCACATTAAAGTGCTAGAGACGGGTCAAAAAAACAAGTCGCGAAATGGCGATATTACCCCCGAGCTTTTGTGCCCGCTTGTGTCTCGTAAGTGGTTGGTCCTTTGCGACCTTTTCTTCTTTATTTTCCGACTTTATTTTTTTTTTTTGGTTTCGACCCAAAAGAAGAAGAAAAACAACTAATCCTTTTGCAAATTTCTTTTTTCTTCACCTTTTTTTTTTGGAGGAAATAACGAATCGCTTTTTGCGAGAGCGGAAAATAATTAGTTTATTACTCCATGGGAGTTGAAGTTTCGTTGCGTGGGCATTTTAATTGCACGTGATGCTCTTCCTAGTCCTCTTTAGTCGTGACATTATTAGGTTCTAGAGATAATGTTTCTCAATGATTAGAAAGCCGGTTCATACTTAGAAATAAATCTTACTCCAGACGAATCGGAAGTGCAAAAAGCTTCAATTTTTAGTGTGGCAATGCATTGGATGTCATCCGACACCTCTTTAATATACCCATGAATCCGTGGCAATGTATTGGGCGTCATCCGGCGGCTCGCCAATTTTTAAATGCATGAAATCACCGTTCTAAGTGATGTTGTTGTTGTTGTTGTGGGAATTGCCGAATTTAAGAGTATTTTGGGTAGAATCGAGGGGCGGCGCTGATTTTAAAAAAGTTCTCTCTATAATGGCATCGGCATGTGGAAGTAACTATAAAATGCGCTCGTTGAACTACATCCGCGCTCTGACCAAAAAAGGAAAAAAAACTACGTCCGCGCAATTTAGACGCAACATGTCCAAAGAATATCATCCCACAAAAATTTTTCTTTCATCATTTAGTATCTTAAAAAGCTAATTCTCATTCTCTCGTGCATGAGCTGTGATTGATCCATGCTTTGACTTGAAATCTCTGGTGATGGCGCCCAGCTATTAGTATTTCGTGGACTCGACAAGTGCATTTATTTGGTTTTGACTCACCTTTTTATTGGGGCTGCACTCGCAGATAGTGGGATTGGGCTCGCTGGTGATGATGCCATTGATAGGGAACCTCTCAGATAAGCATGGGAGGAAAGCTTTGCTCACCGTTCCCCTGGTCTTCACCGTGCTTCCCTTGGGTAATGCTCCGTCCCTAAGTTTCATTCCCATAAATTGCGGCTCCAATCTTTTGCTTATCGACCCATGAGGGCGGATGACCCCTAAGGCATCCGCACGAAATGGTCGCTCGATATAATCGTCGGTGCCGACGATCTAATGAGGTGGATTTTGGAGGTGCCTTACGCGTGACGATTTCCGGGTTGTAGCCATCTTGGCTTATGGCAGGTCGAGGAATTTCTTCTACATTTACTACGTGCTCCGGACTCTGATCTCCATGTTCTGCGAAGGAAGCGTTCACTTCCTCGCCCTCGCTTATGTGGTAAAACTTCTCCTTTCCCTTTGAGCGCACACATTACCCGTAGCTCCATATGTATTTGCAAAATCAGTCGCGAGGGAAAAGTTGGTCATGCCCAATGTGTAATTCGGTTTATTTACAAGCTGGCCCCTTTAATGTTCTGAATTTTGCGCATAGAGTCTTCAATCCCTTTATATCTCAATTTCAAAATAGTATACGAAAAGACAGGGTAAAAATTACTAAAAAACTCTAAATTATGCTCACTGTGGCACATTTATCATGAGCTTTTTTTGCGACGTCCAAAATCCAAATTATGCCTACCGCGACACATTTATCCTAAAAAACTTCAAATTTGTATCTATGCGACACATTTATTCTCCGTTAAAATTTCGGTATTTTTATTTCATTTTAACTTACGTGGGCGCTATATCAACACTGTTTGCCTTCCGATATTCGCGTAACCAGATATTTTTTAAATGTATTAATTGACAGAACTTGATGAAGGGTAAATGTGTCGCGTAGGTAAAATTTCATGATTTTTCGTTGGGACGAACGTGTCACGCTAGAGATATAATTCGGTAATTTTGGCGATTTTTTTGTTCCCGAGAAATGTCGTGTCCCCTCGGTTTTCGTATCGCGCGTCGAGTCGCGAAGCGCTGTTTTCCCTCGCTTCGAGCTTCGTTCATGGCGGCATCACGCGTTCCGTTGCCCCCCAGGCGGACAACGTTCCCGCCGGAAGAAGAGCCTCCGCCTTCGGGATCCTCTCCGGCATCGGATCCGCCGCCTTCGTCTGCGGCAACCTCTCCGCTCGCTTCCTCTCCACTCCCTCCACTTTCCAGGTCTGTCGGTCCCCCTCCGTCCCTCTCTCCCTCTCCCTCTCTCTCCGCTCGCTTCGATCTTCGAGTTCGATCTTCCTCACGATCGCTCGTCGCCGGGCAGGTCGCGACGGCGGTGGGGGTGGCCGCCCTGGCGTACATGGCGTTCTTCCTCCCAGACTCCGTCGGCGGCGGCGGCGGCGACCATCCTCTGACCGCACCGATCGTCTCGAAGGAGGGGAAGCTGGACGGTGCTTGCCCCGGCGGCGATTCGGCAGACAAGGCGCGGGCGTTTAAGAAGGCGGCTTCCTTGGGGGACACCGTCTCCTTGTTAAGGAGCAGGTCAGTTGAGCTCTTAACTCTCTCGTGACTCCTCTTACTTCGATGTTGAATTCCTAAGCAGAAGAATTTGAGGCGGCGGAAAGAAAAGAGCATCCATCTCTGTACTTGACAGACTTAACGCGAATGGTCAGGGGCGTGATGTGGTTTTGTGATCAAATGCCGTGGAAATTCGCCTATCTGTGCTTCGTGACGTATCTCTGTTTTGCAGCTTACAACATGTAATGGTGTTATTAGGTCCATCTCTTGTATAACTGTGCAATTGTTTCGCAGCCTGACGTTTTTGCAAGCAGCAATTGTCGCCTTTTTTGGCAATCTCGCCGATGTTGGTCTTCATGCTTCAATGATGGTACTTCTCGGCTTTTGTTTATCTTCAAGTGTCGATTTTTCATATTGTCCATTAACATACATTGATTTTTCATCTGTTTGGTCAATTGTGACGAATTTAATACAACGGCGCGAGATTCAATCTAATGTCGAATTATCGCATCCTTTGAGTGTGTGGTTGAAGAATGAGAATAACGAGTACATGAGTAGTCAATGCTTGACTTAACTGGTAATAGCAAGACCTTTAATTTGTCACGGGCATTTAGCTCACTGGAACAATTTTATTTTTTGGTCACGCAGTACTACTTGAAGGCTCAATTTCACTTTAACAAGAATCAGTTTGCCGACCTAATGGTGATATCTGGAATTGCGGGTACTATTTCTCAGGTATTTCTGGCTCTAATCTTTTGAAGAATTCGTGCGCGTCACCCTTATTTCTCTGCAATTTTATGTTCAATACTCCCCCTTTGGCTGATTTTGGTACCGTAACAATTCTGCAGCTGCTTATCATGCCCCTTTTGGCTCCTGTTATAGGAGAGGCAAGACTGCTTTCGATAGGGTTATTTTTTAACTGTGCACATGTACGTACCTCTCTCTCTCTCTCTCTCTCTCTCTCTCTCTCTCTCTCTCTCTCTCTCATTCTTCATCTGTGTGTGTAACTGTGTCTTGCCTAGTTATTGAATCTCTGATACATGTGCGAAAGACTTGTATTGTGATTGCTAACTCTCCTTCCCCTGAAATGTGTCTTGCATGCCATGATCGCAGATGATTCTTTACAGCGTTGCCTGGGCTTCTTGGGTAATCCTATGCCTTCTCTTCCTTAGTTAATTGTATGCATTGTCTGACTTTGCCAATGGCAAATTGGGGCTGAAACTTTGGAAATTGATAGGTTCCTTATGCTGCTGCTATGTTCTCTGTTCTGTTCGTCTTCACACAACCTTGTGTGAGTATCTTCTTTCATATTCCATAGCTCTTTAGCAGATGTTGAGTGTTAAGTGTTATTTCTAATCAACCTTTAATGATTGCAGATGCGGACCATCGTGTCTAAACAAGTTGGTTCGTGCGAGCAGGTAATTTTAAGTGGAAATAATGTTTTCAAAATTTTTTCTCTAAACTATTGTAGGTGCTCACACCAAAATGTTACTTAATTTACATGTGAATATTTGCGTACCTTCTCTCACTTTGAGTGTTAAATACTTTCTTTTGAGATGAAACTCTTCAGGGTCCGTTGGTAACGACGGGATGCCATTTTACATAGGAATGATGAAGTGTGGGATACGAGTTTGAATCAACATACTTCTTTCCTTGTGTTTGATATGGAACTTCGAAGAATAGAATGAAGATGCAGTCATAATGTTCAAAAGCTGTGTGTTCAAACATGAAAAAAAATCATACATGTTATCTTTATGTGTTTTTTGTGGAGTTGGGAGGAATAGCCATTGCATTGGTAGGTTGCATGACCATCTCATCAGGAACTTCCTTAATAGCTAACCAATCATGGGATGGGAATTTGAGCTAGAATGATGCCTTCATCCCATGTACCAAATGCAAAATTGGGTCTTGTATACAGAGTGCCGGCAGAAAGCTCAATCTTGAAATTCATGAACATGTTAGAGTATCTAGTTACCTCTTAAAAATGATGAAAAAATGCTCATCACTTGTTATGTCCATTGGTCCTAGTATTTTTTTTTTTCACACATTGGTCCTAGTATTTGACGAGTCATATATCATTTGCTTAATTATAGGGCAAGGCTCAAGGATGCATTTCAGGGATTTGCCAACTTGCCAATGTTGTGTCTCCCCTGGTTTTCTCCCCATTGACAGGTAACCAGAATATTCGAGGCTAATCCTAATGCCTCAATGATATGCTAAGCTAACTAGATTTTATTCATTTGTTGTGCCAGCTTTGTTCCTCTCCGATAGAGCACCCTTCCATTTTCCTGGTTTCAGCATTATGTGCATTGGATTCGCTTCGGTAAGATCGTTAACTATGATTCAATGTACCTACAATGAGGATTCATCTCATTGCCTTATATTGTGAGCATAAGCTCGAAAAATGAGCTAGAACGAGCTAGCCAAACAATCTAATGTGGATCAAATTAAACAATTGAGCTTCCATGAACAGCACAAGAAGTTTTGCAATACATCTTACATGACAAGCTCAGTTCCTTTGAATGTATATGTATTATATACTTTATAGTTGTCACACAATTCCCCAATTTTCTTGGAATGAATGTATTAACAGTAGCCCGAAGGGATCTTGCTCGAGTTCTCTCCAGATTATGGTTAGGCGAAAGTTGTTCATTTGATATAAAGTTGTTTATTTGACTTGGGTGACCTTTAGTGAGTCAGCTTATTATAATTAAGTGTGCGGATAATACTTCCGCCTCACGTCACATGCTAGTCCTGTTGAAAATGAATAAACTGTTCATGGTTGTCTTTTGTCCTATGAGCTAGTTAAATTGATTCCTGATGCTTATTTCTGCCGTACATGTCGTATTGGTTAGTACTAAGTAGTAACTAAATGCCTGTTTGGTTCTTTTCGATAGCTTATTCTACATTTCAGCATCTCCATCTTGTGAGATCTACATGAGTTGGATTTAAAACACAGATGGTCAGTTGCTTAACATGCCATGCTAAAGCAGGGAAAGGAGAATGCTGTAGAACTTGCTATGATGTTGCTGAACCCCTTTGAGCAATGTGCTTGATTTGCTGTTATTTTTGCCTGCAAAATTTATGTTGAATCTCATTTTTGTTGTAGATGATAGCCTTTGTCCAGAGTGTCATGATGAGAGTGGCTCCTCCAATATCAGATGGCAGAGTTGGCAACTGCCATTTGCTGGCCTAGATTCTGAAGATCTGAATGCCCGGTAACGAATGTCCTTTGGTCAATTCCAGGTAAGGCATCAGTCCATGTAAGTTACACCTGGAAAATAGTGTCCTAGGGTCAAGAGTATGTATTTTTTCTGATGGGAGCAAGTTTTCTGCAATACCGTTAGCGACATTGCACTCATCATAGCTTTTAATCTTTAGAGTTAGTATTAGTTGGTGTTTGAATTCGAATCAGAAGGTATAGCTGTGCCTTAAGGGGTAGAGATAATGGATCGAACAGCATTATTCTGGTCACCCATGATTGACGGCAATCGTCGATGAAGTGTATTTCTGGGAAGCAAGCTGTTGCTTTATATATGGTGGAAGATGGGAGAGCTTTGGTCTCCAACTTATAGATGAGATGTGGCAGTATCTTGTGATCATAGTTTAGCACTTTTACCAAAACATCAAGACATGCAGGGTATCCTCAAGGACGATTCTGATGATTGCTGCGGGAAATCACCGATTGAATATCCGTGATTGGTAAAATTCATTGTATGATAGCAATTTGTTGAACGTATTAGTAAGTATCTGGGCAGATTGTTTGGTCTATTACGTGTTAAGAGGTTATTGGCTTCCATTTGAATTTATCAATATCTTGAGTACTTATTCGACTTTTTACCTTGGTTATCAAATATACTTATCGCTATATACGAAGGTAGAGCTATGACTAGATAGAGCACGATTAGTCTTTGCTTGGCTCTTTTTCGGCAAGGAGGACTAAATTAGCAATATGAAGATACTGTAAATGTTGGAAGAAATCTCTAGCTTACATTATAATTTATCAATGTTTGTGTGTTACCAACTTACTTCTCAATTTTGTCAACAACTTAATATACCTGTATTAGAAATATCAAGCTGTTGTATGTTTTTGTAAGAATACAATTTACATTTGAATTTTACCGGTGGTTATCAAAATTATTAGTATTATCGACTTTAAGCTACTTGATGCATTTGTTTTGTGAAAAATGAATGATTTGAAAAACATTTTCCTAAAAATAATCGTTTGTATCGTTTTCAAAAACGAGTGAATGAAAAATATTTTCATCTTTAACAAAGATATCAAGACATAAATTATTGTCGATAATGAAAATATTTTTTCTTGCTTAATTAATCCAAGCGCTATAAATGATCGTTTTTAGGAAAATATTTTTCCGATTATGCGTTTTTCGCAAAACAAAGGGAGCCTATGTAGATAACAAATATAGCAGTTTACATTCAGTTTTCCAGTATTATGTTGCTGAAAATGTTTGAAAAAGTTATCACCAATGTGTCGTGATGAGTATGTTACACCTTATATGTAAATTATATAAGAGGATTAAAATCTATAGTAATATTTGGAAAGCAGCCCATAAACAGTGAAATTTGCCAAATGCAAAATTAACATGTGAATTTATCAGTGTGTATTGTCAGTGTTCGGTGCCAAGCTACAACAAAATGCTTGATAAGATCACCTTCATTCAAATTTGACCATACAATCCTTAATTTACTAATTAATTTTTATAGTTTGATATCGATAACCACCAAAAGGTTTTGATAGCCACTGGCAAAGTTTAAATACAAGTTGGTAAATTGCCGATTATATACATTAGTAAATTCGAACAAAAGTTGAAACTTAATGAAATACTTTCGGTAGCTTAATGTTAGATATGATCATGGGCCTAGTGGCCCGTTGGGCTTGCCTACGTCTGCTCGAGCTAATAAGTTTCGAAGCACAATTTGGAAGGTCTATTTCTTATATATGTAGTTACAACAATTTGAAAGTGCAATTTAAGATTAGGCAAGAGAAAAAGGCAAAAAGGCACTTTTTTCTCTGTTCTGCTCGAAATTCTTTAAAAAAAAAATCAATATCGTATTGTGAAAATATCAAAAGTGAAAATCTACTGGTCTAATATGTGGATGTCGTGAAAGTGTCGAGTATTTCGAAAGAAAGTAAGTCCTAAAAAGGTATGATGATGCGGTTGGCATATCATCGTGCTGAATTATTTGGATCATTCAACAAAAAAATCAATCAAATCTCGACGTCAAATTTTAAGGTTTTGTCAGAGTTCTTAAAATCTTGAGGAAGTGATCCACCGCGAAAGCATAACCATCTCCAATGAAGGTTATAAGTGGCGGCGATGTTCAGTCGTGGCGTCAAGAGAAGGTTAAGCAGGGTTCGTGGCCATGGCGTTTTGGTACTTCAGGCGAAGAAGATGGTGACTGATCCGTCCTCTCCTCTCGTCTCCTCAACCTTCTAGTTTTCAGGATTTTCTCAAAACGACCAACTTCTTTCAAATTCTGTGACATATGCTATTTTAAGTTATTTCGAAACAACTCTATGATCATGGCTACACAAACCCGTTTTTCCCTTACCCAAAAGAAAATAATACAAACATCCCGTGGATCGAAATCGGAAAGGAATCGGCCGAGCAGTGGCCGCTTGCATTACAAAAATTTACAATTTACCTATTTCACCTTTGTTCTGGTTTGGGTTTTCCCGACAGTCCTTGATTCCTTCTTGCTCTCGTGGAGAACTTGTACTTGGTGGACAGTCAATCCCGTGCGGTCTTTGCTATCTGCTGCAAGATTTCCACAATTTCGGAAAACTCGGGTCGCAGGGATGGCTCTCGTTCCCAGCACTCATTCAGCAGCTTCTCTAGGTCCGGGTGAGTATGCTCCGGAATAGTAGGCCTAAGACCCTGAATTGGAAGCTCAGTTGTGAACATACGTTTGCCGTGAACTCCGAGAGAGACGGACTAAAAATTTTGCCATCACAATTTGGTATTTTCTGCTTCGTTTAGATTTTGTTTTCCTCCAGATTCGTATTGGTAACAAGAATAGGATTAAGAAGATGGGCAATTTGTTGGGGTGTCTTAGATACCTTGTGCACCACACCGATCGCGGCTTGTAATGGCGTTAAGTCCTCGTAAGGAAGCTGCACCAGCCAACAATTACAGTAAATAGTAGACCTTGAACTCACGAAGAAGAAATATCAGGCCATCCCTCGAGGACCAACGTAGCAGAATAACTGCTCATCGTTTGTGAAGAGGGAGTTGAATTGAAGTGGCATCCTCTGTGGAGGCCACTAGGTCAAAGTTGATAAGAAAATATTTGCGCACGTGCATGTGCGAGCCCGAGTTCGTGCCAATAAGGCAAAAGCCTGCTATCATTTATTGCTTGAACTTGTGTTAATCATGTTACCTTTCCCGTAAGCAGCTCCCACAGCACTATTCCGAAGCTGAAGACATCAGCCTTGTGATCGTATGGTCTATGTTCGATAACCTTCCAAGTATCAACACCAAACATGGACATGTCACGGGTGCAATGCACAAAATACTTGTGAAGAGTATTAAGACTGATTTAGAGATCCCTCCGACTCATTACCATGCTTATTACACGTAAAGACCAGTGACACTTTGTGCTGTAATGTTTTGTAGCCACTGCTCACATCTTTAATGTTTTAATTTATACCGTACTTAAAAGCAAATGAGTACTGCAGTAAAATGTAATCAAAAGAAAAAAAAATGACAAGAAAATAAAACTTATGAGCTTGCATTATTTTTCAATCATAAATGAACTGTGTTCTGTGAGATAAACTAAGAGACACCTCCTAGGAGCTTCAATGGAGCAATTGATGGCATTCTCCCACCTACCAACCTTAGAAAAATACTCTTACAATTACCGATTATACATATGCTAGCACCTTTGAGACCCATCTACATTTTTGCATGGAGAAACTTATACCTGTTCCTCAACATGACTATTTATATAACTCTCTAACATAAAGCTTGCCATGATAAATCTGCGAAAAAACTTTTACTGGGCATAAGTAACTGGATAGATGTTAATATGATAAAAAAAGGAACTCTGACTTTTAAGTAGGTATTTTTTTTTGGTCGAATTTTAAGTTGGATTTCATTAGCTTGCATATATACATGGATCTAAATTGACATTTAAAGTGAATGATTTGAACAAAATAATGACATTTTTGGACATTTTAAATGAGTAAAAACTGTATCTATTATTTATATAGTTGGTTTACATGTATCGACGCACAAAAAATCAAATAATCTGGCTCTTATGCCGTCTCCAACATCAGAATGGTCCTCCATAGGATGCTTCTTTTGAGGATCTATTTTGCCTACGGATACAGAGTGCGCAAGGAAAGGGGGCAAAATAGTGGCAGCACTAGGAGGGTGGCAATGCACTCTTTCAGGCAAAGTAATGATGTAGTCAAGCTTCTGTTGGGAAATTAACCACAAAAGGCTTCTTTTGGGAAATTGAAGAGTACTTTTGAGGGATGGTTCAATATACAGTCCAGTTCTTTCACTCCATTGCACAGATTTCTATCAGAAGAGTCGCAACATGTCATTATCTGGTTATTTTAATCATTTGATTCAAACACTTCTACTTGATCCTTTCCTTCAAGTCACAAACACATCCTCTAGAAAAATCCATATTAGCATCTAAAACTTGTTTTAGTTTCTATAAGGGATATCCATATGTGGTCCCGCATCAGAACTCCATTTTACTTGGTGAGAATTCGAGTCGTTATATATCAGGACTATCGTTTTTGCAATAACAACATGCCTTCTGGCTCTGAACCCTTGCGGTACTCTCTTTTGTGAGGCAAAAGGAGATAAATTCTTTTCCCTTGACAATGCAAGTTAATCAAAATCAATTTCGATCTCTACCCAAGGGAACCTTTTTTCTCGATTAATATCAACTTCTCATATCCCAGCATCAGTAAAGTAGAAAATGCAGTCCTCAATGTTGTAGCTAATTTTGGAGGAAATGGCCTCACCCAAAAACAAAGGGAAGGTACTAGAAACAATATAAAATAATTATTTTCACAAAATGCCTACCTCCGGAGCCATCCAACGGTATGTTCCAGTTTCAGCAGTCATCACGCCGGACTGAGTTTGAACTCGAGCAACACCAAAATCAGCAATCTTAACTACCTGCTGCAGCAGTCATTTAGATACTCTGTTTGAGCGAAACCTTCAGCAACTGATAAAAGGTCTATAACAAAATCTCTTGAGGAACCAGTGATATAAAATAAGTCATGCACAGAGTCATCCAATTGCCCCTCAAAAGCAGGTTTACATTGCTGTGGGGCCAACCCCAGCACTTGCCTAAACACCACCTTTACTTAACAACATGCTAAATCACAAAGCTAAGCACGCATGACAAGTCATTATTACGATGCAGTCTCCTTGAAAAACCTCCACAATGTAAACATTTGACACAATGTTAGTTACAACTGGGCTTCGTCATCCACGATTCCCATGCACGTTGGTATCTCTGTCAATTGGCTTAAACATTTGCTGAATCATGACAAATTTAATTTCAGACCAGACCTGTTATAGTTCATCTCATCTGATTTTCCTGAGTGTGGCTCTATTTCTGCATATTAACTTTTACATCACATGATAAGCAATGGTGTAAGCAACTATGCATCTTCATCATCCAGAAACCAACCTTGATCTTGATTTTAGTTTTCTTTTGCATGCTAAAAGACTTCAACAGTAAAAAATGGAAAAAAAATAAATCTCAACATTCAACATGGAATAGAACTGTATTATGACAAGAAAGAAAGTAGCCCAAAGGAGAAAGTGTCGAGATAATGAGGTTTGAAAGATAAATATCTTACCTCATTTTCATCCATCAAAAGATTAGCAGCCTTTAGGTCCCGATGGATGATATTGTTCTTGTGCAAGTAGTTCATTCCCTTGGAAACATCAATTGCCAGTCTCAGAACAGTTGAAAGTTTGAGAACATCATTTTGCCTATGCAGAAAGTCAAACAGACTCCCACCAGACATGTATTCTGTGAGGAAAAGGTAGAAAAAAGACAGCTGAACTTCGAAATTTCAGATTTCTTATTGAATTTCAATTCTAGCTAACAAAAAAATGGTGCTTTACTGTTGCATATTTCCATATGCGGAACTGAAATAACCTGTCACAATGCACAGTCGTGGAGGTCTAGTGCATGCACCAATGAATTGCACGATGTTCTTATGCCTAATTTTCCTGCAAGCATTGGCAAAGAATGAACAAACGGCACCTCCTAATATGTCAGTGCAAGAAGATGACAGGTCAGGACAGGAGAACAGTAAATAAGGAATTCGATGACTCTCGAAGAAGCAAGTTTTATTCTCTCTCTCTCTCTCTGAGAGGAAGCAGTTGAATCGCTGCATATCAGAGAGCACATGCATGTGTGCACGTGACCGTGTGCACCTGCGTGCATGTGTTTCTACACGTGTACGTGAAAATAAAGTGGGAAATGGAAGACAGCAAGCCTTACTTGCTATTCACAGAGAAAAAAGATAAACAGAAATAATAAAGGCAATGATTTTGATACATCACTAAAGTATGTTCGCTAATTCTATGTTGCACTAACGAAAATCTTCTGATGGACAACACTCCTAATAACTAATAAGAATGCGCAACTTAATAAATCAGACAATGTCCCATAATAGGAGAATGAACACTGCAAAAATGGGTGTTGTCCTAAAAAATGCTTGAAAAGGAAACAATAACATCCCTGCCAAATCACGAATATGAAAGCAAACCTCATTATGTAGACTTCATGGGCAAACTCCTGCTGCATGGTTTTGTTTAGATGCTCGGTCCTAAGAAGTTTAATGGCTACATCTTGACTTAGAAACATGCCTTTATACCTATATCAATGAACTAGTAACACTTAATAACCATTTGTAAGAGATGGAAGAATGCAGTAGGAAGATAAGTACTCACAACTCAGCATATGATCCAGATGCAATTTTCTTTTCAAAGCTTAACATGTTTACATCAATTTCCCAGACATCTTTTCCTTCACTGGAGACATTTACATGGTTATGGTCGGACTTGATTCCATTCTGCTTTTGCTCGTCTGTGTCAGAACTACCATTGCATTTCAGCTGCGGATGCTTCTGCACCAATATTCAAGAGATCACTTGATGCTAAGATTTGATAAATCAAGATTTTACAGAACAGCAGAACTTGGCAAACTTTCCCCATGAAAATGAAATCGTGTATGCTTCTTGACCAAGAGCCTAAACCAAAGTAGATGAAGAGAAAGCTTGCAAAAGAAAATACTTCTGAACTAAACATACCATGTCGCTCCTAAGAAAGATGGAAGCAAGAATACTTTTAAATTACCGATGCTGTAGGCTGTAGCACATAACAATTGCTTTATTGTTCAACGTTGATCAGTTCAAAATTTTCACCACAGACTCAAACCAGTTCGAGCATGAACAGCGAATTCACCCACAAAAGTAGCAGTCGAATGGATCAAAATATTCGAGTCACAATGAGCTGGAACATAAACAGCAATAAAAGATCTTTCAAGATGGAATATATATCCCCAAAAATAGCAGCCAAATGTGTTACCTCAATCTTCAACATTTTCTCTTTCAGTATCTCCTTAAGCTCCTCGGTCTTTGTTAAAGACATAACACATAGGAAAAGCAAGTTAGATTCGATAAGAGATGTTCATGACCGAAATTTTTAACATCAAAATGAATAAGAGTACCTCCCGTTCCCAACCATCAACAGCAAAAACGTCCAAGGAATAGCCATCTGTAGTGGAGAAGGCATGTGCTTCTTGAATGTTCAGCCCAATCTCAGACATCAAGGATGTCAACTGAAATCCACAAACAAGCATGAGAAGAAACACAAGGCAGTGAACAAGCACTCTTCTCCTTATGAAGCACTTTTCTCAGATTGCAGCCTGTGCTGGAGTCGATCTCAGTTATACCTTTATCCTTGCTAGTACTTTTAATCTCAGGCAGGCAATAGTATGAATGCCAATACAAAGTAATGACGCCCGCGTAATCTTTGAATATGATGAGCCTTCTTTTTCTTTCTTTTGGTCGACGGTATAAAATATGGAGGAATGGCAATATTCAATTGTAAATAATCACTGCTCTGACAAGTAAATCATAATCTATCCCCTTGGCCCTTCTCAAGGTACAGGCAGTTCACTCCTTGGTTTATTTTATACCTGATTTGTCCAATTCTGATTTCAATCATAAACTTGGTAAAGCATCATGAATATATCTTTACACATGTCAAAATGCAATACTACTCCAAACTCTATTTCTTAGTAGCGTGCTCTTCCAGAGTGATCCTTCAATCAATTTAATATTTAGTTAAAAATCTGGATGCGGTAGATTCTCTTGCAGAAGAGCTGGCAGTATTTAGCTACCTGGCTGAGAAATTTCCGCCTGTCATTTGTCGAAATCGTCACTTCATGCATAGTCCTAAAGAATTGACGAAATAAGAGCAGAATATCCCAGTAAGAAAGGATAGCATGTTTTCAAGACCAGACAAAAACAATTTTGTTTGTTACGCAGTTGACAAAATTCTTTCAAATAGATGGAATGATCACAAACCGCAATTTTCATTGGTAAGGGGAGCTCGTTCATAACAATTAAAGAAAGACGTACAAAACCACGTTCTCTCTACCAAAAAGAACGAAACCATCACCCACCATACACACCCATATATATCAGAAATTCTTCTCTCTTGTAACCAGGTCCCTTCTATAATTTTCAAAAACAGCTCCAGTAAGAGGAGAATGATGAGGGATAAGTTTGGCTTCAGTCTAATTCCCTCGAATGGGAGCGGCATCATTCCCCTAATTAGGAATTATCGGGGTTTGCTCTCCTCATGCTGGTTATAATTTAAAGCTGTCTCCGACCATCTCTTGAATGGCAATGAAAAATTTGCTGAACTGATCCAGTGTAATCCGGAATCTTCTGAAAGGGTGTTGCTCCAAATTTTTATGGCCGTTCCACAAAGTAGAACAGGAACATGTGGCATAAACAGAAAAATGCCGATGGCATTTGACATTCTCGATTCCCCAGATTAAGTAGTTTAGCAGATAGTTCATGTTCAAGCAAACTTAGGGTATTTAAAGATGGCGAATAAAGGGACAACTAAATTAAATGCTACCGAATATCATCTTAAGTAAGGTCGCATGTAAATCGCACTAACGGTAGCTAAGCATCCAGGCAAACTCACCTAATGACCGAATGTTGAGAACCAGAGGTGGAACGATCCCAATTTTGAGTAGGTAAATCAGTGCCGTCAAATTCGACTTCCATTTTAGGGGACAACCCAAAATCAGGAAGTGGATGGATACTGAGGGAGGAAACGAAGGAAAGATCATAAACGGAAAGGATCCGACATAAACATTTTATTGACTTAACAGTGGAACTTTCTGCTAAAGGCCATTTAAGCAGACCTCTGTCTCCTTTTGTAACAAAAGAAATGTGCATCAACATTTCTTGGGGAGGCTGAATGAACAGAATCGCCACAGCTATCACTGGAAAGAGAAGGGACCTGCATAAAATATCGCGAAGAGCATGAATGTTCCGGCTTGCCAGATGCTGCCATAACTGAACAAAATGAATACAATAATTGTTTTCGGACATAGAAAAGTGAAAGATGCAGGGAATGAGAAGCTTTAGGCAGAGAAGCAACACAAGTAGAACTTAAGAATCCATGACAAGATTCTTGAGAGATTCTATAAAGACCAGGTCAGAATTGTGCCTATTTAATGATTTTTCAAAACTCACTCCAAAAGTGATAAAACAATGTGAAAAAAGGAGCATGTTGTAATATAGGTACTTGCTGTCAACCCTAAGCAAAGCTCGGCTTTTCGCTAAATGAATACAGAGTGGCACCTGCTAAAAAAACAAGGCAAACACGCGTTCCAGAAAACGATTTTATCAGTAACTTAGAAACGCATAGGGATGCATCGGGATGACAAATATCTGCTTTCTTATTGATCAAATGACCGATTGACATATGTCGTAAATGACATTCAAAGAGCTATAAGACCCATATTTACTTTCCGTAACGAAAGCACATTGGATAAGGCATCGAGGTGAAATATAAAATATGATGAGGCATCGACTTGATGACCTTCAGACAACTGACTTTGTGAATGAAGCCTGTGACTGTCTACAGCCCGTTACCTGCCCAAGGCGGACTTCGATTGCTGGTCGAGTCGCGGGATTCTGAGCCATGTGAAGCAACTCTTTATGCAGAAGGACATCTTCTGCCGTTTCCACATTCACATCCAAAGCATATCTACAAGCAACATATCAGATTCCGCCAGAGGAGGCGTCAGTTAACCATCGCCATAAGAACACGAGGAGTTCGTTGAAGATCCTCCTCCAAGCAGTACCAGTCAAATGTTCCTAACCGAGAAAGCAGTCAGGAGAGAAAGAAAACGGAAACTATACGATGGAAACAGAGAACACACGGGTGCACTCCAGTCAATGGACCGGAACCCACGACCCCGTCAAGCTCACCCATCAAATAATTCACAATACCGAGAGCTGGTCCAAGTTAAGGCAAGTAGAGAGCAACATATATTCGTCGAAATGTGAACTTTTCGTCACTCCACATGATTCATCGTTAAACTGATGACCAAGAATCGTGAATTCGATACTCAACGATCGCGAAACGGGGAATCGGTCTCCGAACAGCCGATCCGCAGAAATCGTAACTCGAAATGGCGCACGGAAGGAAACGGACAACCGTCGTACGAACAAATTTCGCCTAATTCGAGCAAGAACACTCGAGTCCACTCGTCAATCCGTCCATCTCCGGCTCGCAAAAAAAAAAATTTCCCTCGCTTTCTCGGAAAAAAAAAAGAGAAGGAGAAAAAAAAGAGAAGGCCGGAAAGGCGAGACCGAAAAGGAAACAAAATGAAAACTTCAAAAAGCCGAGCGTTGGCGGGCACCTGATCGGCAAGCGGTTGAAATGAGCCCAGAGATCCTCTTCGAACCCGGGGCGCGACGCCTCCTCGTGTCCCACCTCCCTGAGCCGGCGGAGCACCTCGCTGTACACATCCACCTTCCGCCGCCGCCGCCTGCTCCGCCCCCCCGGCGCGCACGAGTCCGCCACCCTGCTGCTGCAGCTCTCCGCCGCTCCTCCGCCTTCCTCCTCCCGCACCGACTCGGAGGAAGCGCGCCGGGAGAGCTCGAATCGGGGCCGCGGACGCTCCTCCTCCTCCTCCCGCCTCCCCCCCGGCGCCCCCGCGCCATCCCCTGGCTCCGAATCGCGGCCGCCGCCGCCGCCGATCAGCGACATGCACGCCGTCGGTCCACGCGCCTCGTCCCGTCCGTCCGTTCCCGCCGGAGAGAGGCGAAGAGAGCGAGAGATGAAGACAGAGAAATTGCTAGAGCGAGAGCCGGTCTCTCTCTCCCTCCCTCTCTCTCTCTCTTGGTTGCATGTTGTTATAAAAGAAAACAAACGGCCTCTCTCTCTCTCTCTCCGTGCAAAGCTTTCCCTCGTTTTTCATTAGTTTGGAGAGAGAAAGCGGGAGATTAGGGGCGTTTAATTAAAGTGCGCCCCGGGGAGGGGGGGGGGGGGGGCGCAGTGCGCACCCCTTGCACAAGCAGCCATTTTGCCCCCTCCCCTCCCCCCAATGCTTGTCGACGTGGAAGGATTTTAACAATGCTGCCACGCCTCGCTTATATCACCACCACCACCCCCGCCTCCCTTCCTTAATTATATCTTATCTGCACGTCCCTAGCGGGATTACAGAAGATGATTAAAGCTCCCTTCACTCCCCCCCGTGGTGCTGGCTTTTCTTGTTTTTTCTGTGTTTTTTTTTTTGGTTTTTTTTTTGGGTCTTTCTAAAACGCTTGGAGAGGAGATCCCTGTCAATCGCCGTCGGAGCACATGCTCGCTTGCTTCCTCGCATCACCCACCACCTTTTCTTCTTTTCTTTTTTTTTTCAGAACGGCGTATCATTTCCATTTCCATTTCCCCTTTCCCTTTTGTATTTTCCGGGGAAAGTCCGACAGAAATCCTTGGAATTACGTTTTGGAGGGGGCACCCGGTGTATACTAGGAACATATAAATCTAGTAGAAAATTAGCACGGGATACTCGGGAAGCCTCTCCCGCGTGCAAGGCGGGCTGCGGTCGACGTGTGGAATCTGACAAGCGGGAGGGGGGGCTGCCGATGCGAAATAAACTGGGACCAAATCGAGTTTCGATAGTGAAGAGATACGCGCGTATATAAAAAGCATATGAGATTCGAAGAAAAGCGACGTGACAGCCTTAACAAACATAAGGGGGGGTCTGGGCCGATTGAGCATGCGACTGATTTACCGAGAAGGAACATGCTGATATGGTAAAGTAATTTCTTTTTCGGATTTTTTTTTTCGCGCGAATAACTTACTTATCGACGTGCGACATCAAGATAAAAAAAAATGCGTAGATACGACGGTTTGTTCACACCTCTAGAACGAGGTGGGACCCGTCAAATGCACAGCTTTCCGGGTATTTCTTTTATTTTCTTTCTTTTGGAAGAAAAAGGATTTTTTAATAAAGTCCAATGGGGAGCTCCTGTTGCCTCATCACCCACTTATGATTATTTAATTTAATTTAATTTATTTAAGGGGGAAATTTATTTTTAAAAAAAGTTGGGGGGGAAAGCGGATATTTATGTCACGATTTGCATTAGCGGGGAAAAAGTATATTCTCCCATTGAATCTAGCAATCAGCTTATCCATATGTGGATGTTCTTTTTCCCTGTGGCGATTCCAACGTGTCCAACGTGGACGCGTCCAATCAGAAAAAAAAAATTTATTTTTTATTTTTTTTATTTTATGTCGCCTAGGGCCTATCTGGATAATCATTGGCGCTTATTAATCCCGTCTCTCGCCTCCGACGGATCCTCGGAATCAATGCTAATTATTGTTATCTCTAGAAATAATTAATTAATAACAAGTTCCTTTTTTATTATAGATAACAATTTATGTTTGAATTTTTTCGCGAACGATGAAAATATTTTTCACTTGTTCATTTTTGTAAGAGATATAGGCGATCATTTTAAAAAAAATATTTTCTAAATCATTCATCTCCTACGAAATAAACAGGTCTTTCATGTCAAAACCCTTTTTTCTGCTTGACCAATCAATACGAGAACTAACTGGGTAATTTTGTCTATTATTTTTAGATATAATCAAGGTATTGGTCATTTCATTATCTCGTCAAGGCAACAATTAATATAACTTTTATCCTAAATTGATATGGTGATTTTTCATCATTTTTCGAGTTATTAAAAATCGGGTACCATTCTGTCATGTAAAAAAAAAATTTCATCGTCGAATGAAATACCAACAACTCCAAAAAAATGTTATTTTAGGCAAGCTAGCAACATCGACTCGTGCGACATCATTTAGGATGTCCACGTGAATTGGTTTTTAATTTAAAAAAATGCCAATTCAAATTAAAGCTTTTATTGTAAAAGCCACGTAATATTTTTTGTTGGAATTTCTCGCCGGAAGCGCTTAATTAATTGTTTTTCCTCCGATTTGGCACTTAAGTCCGCAAAAACTTTTGGCACTAAAACGAGCATTATATAAAACTTTTGACACTTCGTCTCTCTCTATCTCTCTCTCGAGTCAGCCTTTTGCCCATTGTCACGAGTCCTTTGTGAGCGTCTTTATTCTGGCTTGTCTAGGGCGCATCGGCCATGGCTGTTGATGTCGAGCACGCATCCATGAAGCATAAGGGCATTCTAGACTGCTCATATTTTTTTTCGCGGGACTCCCGGGCGAAAAAATGACACCGCACTCTTGATTCTCAAAATAGGCGTCGTTCATCGCCGTCGTTTAACGCTTGAGTCCCATTGAAAAAACGACTCCTTGCAATTGTTGTTTTCTAACCGTCACCGTCGCTCACTAGCCTTCACTTGCTTGCATACCGTATATGTTGCTCTCACTCAATCACTCGCTAAAGGTTCATCATCCTCTCTCATTCACTCAATTGGCTAGAAAAATTAGGACTCGGTTCTTGGTGTGACTATGGGAACCTCAATCTGTTTAATCAATTCGATGCTAGCATTATTGAATTGGCGATTTAGGGTTTATATTTGGGGCAAAACTTGTACACGATATCATGTTGGGTATATATGCTAATTGGGCAAGTTGGCGAGCCACGTCGATCGGACAAATTAATAAAATAAAGCCATATTGGATTTCTACCAATCCAAATTAAAATTGACATTTAAGCGATCGTTTTTTACTTAAAGTGGCATTTAAGTAATCCAAAAAACTCTTTTGGCATTCAAGTGAGCATCGTATAAAATTTTTGATATTTCTAATGTCCTTATGCTGTTGATTTGTGCTTGTTAGGGTTTGGGATTTGAATAAATGGTATTCGTGTTTTCTAGGGTTTGGGATTTCATTGTGTAGAGAAGAGATGAAATGCGATAGACACAAATCGGCACTGGGCGAAGGGGTACGGATGAGAGCATAAGAAAGGAACTCCATCCTTTTATTGTGAGGATGTAAGAACACATCTCGACCATTGAAACTAAAATGAGTATTTTGTGTCATCCATTAAATCGAATGGATTTAGTCTTGATAGGCAAAATGGTGGGAATGAATGACTAGTGTTAACATCCAAACATCATGTGGCTATTACAAGATTTCCATACCCACTATGAAAAGCTTAGGTAGAGCTATAGTTAGTGTGAACATCCCATGACAAGGAGTTCAAAATTGATAAGCCCGTCATTAGAACCCTATCAAAATGATAGCAACTAGGATATGCCTAGTTAGGCAGCATAGGATAGATAGTTTGGTTATTTGTTTACGATGACAATTGAAGTCATGACCTTGCGAAAAACGCCGTTCCATTTACTTGCTAAGCCAATTATTGCGACGGGCGAATCGAACGAAGTTATCACATCAATCGAAAGGATGTCTTTTCTTTTCTCCTTCCCAAGAGGATAGAGGGAATCTCGGTTCTTCAACGACCATGACGCCCTTCGATGGCCGGGAAAAAGATCCGAAGGGAAAAGAGATAAAAAAAAAAAAAAAGGTAACGAAGGGAAAATAACGGTGGCAAGACCTCACTGGCTCTCCCAGCACGACGTGCCCATCAAATGTCGTCAGCAACCCAAAATGCTATTCCCCAAAACGAAAATAGATTCTCCTCAGCTTCCATGTAAAACGACATCGTCCCCGACCCCTCCCTCTCGCCAAGCTTCATCTTTGTTCAATAATTACAACCCTGGGTTACTTTCGTTTCGCGAAGAATTAATGATTTGAATAATATTTTTATAAAAACGATTGCTTGTATCGGTCAAAATATCAATCGACGAGAGACATTTTTATTATCGATAGCAATTTATGTCTCGGATAGTTTCGTGGACGACGACGATATTTTTCGCCCATTCATTTTTCGTATTTGATATAACCGATCACTATAAGAAAATCGTTTTGCAAGTCATTCATTTCCCGGGAAACAATTATCTTCCATTTATTCGGCAATTCAAGGAACGTGACTTCCTCCTCGCCTGTTGGGGAAAGCCATCTTCCCCTAATCTAAACCAGTCGTCTTCGGTCCATGGATAACGTTTTCTGTGAACCGATTAATTTTCCGTCGTCCAGACACGGGAAAGTCAAAAAAATAATTTCCCGGAAACCGGTTCCCCATCGGACAAACGGGAACCCTTAATCATTAAATTAGAGGGTTAACCGCGACCGAGGGTTCTATTCTAGGGGCTAGCGTGCCGGATCGCAACTTGGGGGGGTCCAAAAAAAACAGAAAGCGATATTGGACATCCCGTCATCGGCCAAATTGGCGAATCATTTTATGTTGACCCCCACCCCCGCCTGCTATGCACGACCTCTCCGCCGCCTTTGGGCCCAATTGGAAATCGTGTCATTGGCTTTACCTTTTTCTCTTTATTTTTTTGGTCGAACATTGGCTTGACCTTGCTTCTATCATCTTTTTCCTTCTTGTTGGCTTTATTTCATCTCACCCATCCGCCCCCGTCCCTGTCGCAAGCCCCCGGTTTCCATATCGTCTGCCCCCTTTCGCTTAAATTATAATTTTACCCCATAATACGATATCATAATCTTAAATTGGACCGATCGCCGTTAAAATGCCTGATTCCAATAAAAAGTTCGGATCAAAATCATCACTCGAGATAAAGTTCGTACTCTTTTTTTTGGGGGGGGGGAATTAGCCCTCGTTGAAATTATGCACCGTAACCCGTGACCGGGAATTGGGTTAATTCACTTTCGGAACCAAAAGGATCTCCAATTTGTGAACTTTTCGTCCTTTGCCGGGTCTATGTAAATATGATCAACCGAGCTTTTTTATATGCGCTAAGTAAAGTTTTGTCAATTTGGCCGGTTGGTGTGAATGGGATCTTCTGCTGCGTCATCCTGAACCTTGACCAGATTGCCAAGAGACAACCGAATGCTTACAGAGTCTCTCGAATAGCGACACGCTGCGAGCGATTGGTTTAGCCGTCGCTACGGCAAACCGTGTGAATCGGGGCGACGTTTCCAGGGGACAGGGACGCTCGTGGCGTCACTTGCTTTGGGAGGGACGATCTTCCAATCATCCCGGGCTTAAACTTCGCGGGATTTACGTTGATGTGGGCCTAAAGATTTTGATTTATTATAGACGACAGTATACGATATTTGGGCTTCTAAAACTGAGCATGATGCCCTGATGTCGTGCGGGCGATGAGCTTCTTGAGCATGCGTTTTAGACTTCGATGTGGGTCGCGGGGAGTCGATTGGCCTGCCGACATGGGTTTTCATGTCGAGCTAGAGCCAATTTTGGCATTTACAAAAGACGGCATTTTTCTTGGTGGGTCGAACTAAGATGTCTAGTATGTTCTGGACAACACCTTCGATTTGGGCAAGGAAAGAAAGGGACTGATGTCGAAAAGGAAAAGTCACCCAGCAAAATGAAAAAGATTTCATTGTATTTTGTGTATAATATGGAAGTCGCTTTTCGATATTTGTTATACTAAAATTGTGATACATATATATGAGAAAAAGTCTCGAGTAATACCACAAGTTCTGAGTGGAATTGGGACTCATAGAACAGTCCTTGATCGGGAGACTCGGGCCTGGCCTCTAGGATCTTGTGCGTAAGCGCTAGGAACTTGGGCTCGAGTGTGGCAGCCGAGGATCGGGCTCGGCCACCAATGTCCTAGGCACTGCCATCGGGGACTTGCACACGGATGCTGGGGACGTCATGGGCACGAGCGTTGAGGTCTTGGTCATTGCCTCAATAGGCAAGGGCTTGGCCATCGGGAATTTGGCCATGGGCACTGGGATTCTGGTCCGGCCTTGAGGAACTCGGGCTTAGGTACTGAAGGCTAGGGTATGGCCTCGGGCTAAGACCTAGGCACAGGAGCCAGGCACTCGGCCGCCGAGATCCCAAGCAAAGACCCTAGGGTCTTCGGCTCCGTCTCGAGGGATCTAAGCTTCGAACATTGCGATCCAATCGCATGTTGAAAAAGGAATTTTTGATTTTTAAAATAGGAATTCATTTTCCTAAATTTAAACATAGGTTTTTTATTGACTCATTCGCTTAAGTGATTGGAAAAGGTTAACTTTTTTTTTAGTACTTTTTCGAGGTCACGTGGTAATAAGAAAGTGGGTTCCACGTAAGGACAAATGAAGCCAAAAATAACAAATTAAAGGGAAAAAATAATCGAAGGCACTACACATTAGATCCGTTGCCGCTCGAGCAGGGGTGTTTGATTGGAATGGGCCGGCCCCGCCTCCCCATGTTCATCGGCGAGGGCTCGTGACCCTTTCGATGAGAAGGTAAGGGCTTGCATGCCGTCGCTAAGCATATGAAGAACCTAGAAGACTAAACGGACTTATTCGATGTAATCCTAGCCAAAGTTACACAACGGGGAATGAAGTAAACTACCAACTGGCCTAGAGGGATGAATCCTAGACTACTAATTACTCCAGTAATCTAAATAATATCTCACCTTAAGCATGTTATTCAACTCCATTACGAGATGAAATAACACAATTAGTCGTAAGTTAGCTAGTTTAAATTCGATCTACATTTGATCATGCAGAAACAACAACTAATCCATACATCTTCTCGAGCGCACCTATCTTTTACTCGACTTACATTTAGAGCAGTTTTGTGTTTCGAGGCAATTGCAAAATTCGCGAGTTCCTAGTAAATCTTAAAATAGCCCGGGAAATACTACGATAGTTTCATCAGACCGGGACAACCACATTGCAAGCGTTTGAACTCTTTGCTTGGTGTTCTGCCGAGCATATGTTACTTTCTTTCGGCCACGGCTTCCAAATTTTGAAAACCCGATTCGATGTGGTCGCTTCGTCGAATACGACTCCAAGTCATACGCTCTCGCCTCGCGTAACTCGTTGCCTCGATATATGTTGCGCATGGTCCCGGTCCTTTTCTGAAGCGCGCCTATCGACGCACGCCTTCCCAAATCTTGCTCGAACCGGGCTCTACACGGATCGGATGAATCATGGCAATGGATCACGTGAATCTCGATACGTGCGTGCGGCATCCTTACGTTTATGTCTTCGACGGAGCATGTTAAACGTGGGGGTGTAGGAAGGGGATGATGGGGTTTGAACCGAACGGCCTTTTGCTTTTTTTTTCCCATGGGTCGTGGCAGTAATGATCAACGCATCGAGGTACGATAACGATGTCGTGCAGGCCTCGAGTCCAGCGTAGCCTCTCGTGGTGAACGAGGACTCGTTTGGTCAGACCCGGCGGCGGCGAGATCCACGTGGAATTTACTCACGGATTTAATTTAGGATTGATAAAAAAATTAAAATTGAAACACATATAATAAATTTATCTCAAACAAAAATCACAAGCGAGTACATATACGACGAATTCACCCTCTGTTAGTTTTTATTAGATTTTACCATTAAATTATTGAGTTGGAAGATGTACCGGTATGAGATTTTACCCTCTATTTGTCACAAGTGTACAAGTTTATAATTTTTCATGATAATAATACAATTTAACTAAAACTAAAGGATGTTAAATTTGTTATAAATTTTTTTTATTGTCAAAAAATTAGTTTGTAACACATTTGTCATGGGTGTATTAGTTTAGGGTTTTTTGTGGTATTAACCTTCAATTTTAAGACATATCATGTAATAATATATTTTCTAAAAATGAAATAGAGAGAGGATTCAAAAGTATTTGAATATGTGTTTTTATTAGAAAAAAATGACACAAATGATTCATGAACTTTGATCAAATATGAATGTTGTCCGCGAGCTTTTAGTTGATTCAACGTAAACCCTAAACTTTAACCTTATGTGTAATGTCATTTTTGAACATTGAATTTGTTCAATGTTGTCCCTAAACTTATGGTATATGCTCAATTTAGTCTCTAAACTATATGAAATGTTCAATGTTCAGGGATAAGATCGAACATTTTCATATAATTTAAAGACTAGATTAGATATGAACTAAAAGTTTAGGAACCACATTAAAGAAATTAACAGTTCAGAAACGACATTACACGTTCAAGGACTAGCTGTATCCGCATTTTTGGCTTTTCATCTCTGGAGGCAAAAGAATGTAATGCACGTTCATTCCCGCCGGCGGTGATGCGATGATCCACGTAGGCCGAGCCCTTAGAGATACTATTTCGAGTAGCCAAACAAGGTGTTAACCGTTTTCGTGTGGACGTTAGTTTATAAATCATTTGGCGGGTTTTCTCCCGACCAACGTGGGTTTTGGCATGGGGCAGCAGAATGCCCGTTTTCGCTCGAGAGTCTCGCCACAGCAATCGAGTCGGCGTGGAAACCGAAAACGACTGCTCTATTTCGGCCCCTTTTGCGCTTACCGTTCACGTAGCCGTGCGAAAAACACTAGAGATGCTAATCATGTTTGATAACATAAAACGCAATGGATGAGAGAACGGGACGAGGGGTGAGATCAAAACATAAAAAGGAATTGATCGATTGAGAAAATGTAATAAAATGGGCTCAAAGCCCAGCCCACGTTCCTAAGACGCAAGCCTAGAGTCAAGCCCATTATTTTGTTAGTCTCTCAGCCCATGTAATGAAGAAACCCTCAGGTCTTCTCCATTCTCTCCAGCAAAGCTTCGTGAATTACAAGGAAAGAGAAAGCGATAGATGGACGTTAAAACCAAAGGAGAGCGAGCTCGTCCATGAAGTAAAAAGGGGGAAAGGAGGAGAGAAAAAAATCTTCGCGCGTAGCGATCCGGACGTCCTGACGAGACGAATCAACTGCAACTTACAACGACTTGCAAGTATTCAAGCATATTCTTTATTTAATCGGAATAATTTTCGAAATTAGGTTGTAAATCCGAAGTTACGTCAATTTTGGATTATGAGATATGATTAAGGGGTTGTCAAGTTGTGAATATATATGGAGATGATAGTTTCGGGCGTTGTGGAGCCGTAAGTTTGGCAAAAATTGATTCGGAAATATGATTTTTATTGGAACGAATTTATGAAGGTTTGCATCCAAATTATGCAGAATGGAGAAAGATGAACTTTTGTTATAAATGAGTTTCTTTGTTAGCACGCATGTGTCGTTTTATCAATAGATATGCGTAGTTTAGTCATATCATTGATTAGAATAGCGTAATACTCGATTTTTTATATATATTTTTGAATAATTAATAAGAATATGAGTGCGTCAGCCCGAATAACCATTCTAGGTTGGTTTTTAGCTTTCCTAAGTGAGTAATGCTATATCTTCTATGAATTTTTAAACTCGTGTCTTAAAATCTAATAAAACGATAGAGATTCAAAATACTATTAGTTATGAAAGAGCATGTTAGTTGCATAAAAATATGGATCGGACAATTACTACTTATCGATTATTTGTGAATGGTTTAAGAAATGTTTTATAAAAGGCGTTGCGAAAGGTTACTGGTTTATGAGATGAATTCCAAGATGGTGTGAGAAATGTCTTGTAAAATACATATATATTATGTTAGTTGAACGGAGTTGAGAAAATTATATATTTTAGATTTGTGAAACCTGTTTGTGAAAAAATTACAAAAAGCTCTTGATTTTGAGTATGTTTATGAAAGGCGATACGATTCAATTTGTGAAACCGGTTTATGGGATGAATTATGTTTTGATTGTGGGATTATTGGAGAATGACGTTTATGCTTTTGTTGCAATGATTAGAATCCGTTGAGGGGGGAGTATGCATACTATTATTAGGACGTCCTTGTCAGCCAAACCACAGGTCGATATAGGTGGTAAACTTAACAAAGAGGGGTAAACTTGGTCACCTTTGTCATGGGCATTAGGCATGACCATAGTTTGATATCGAGTATTAGAGTAGTCAATGGAATAGATCATTGTTATTAGATTTGAGATTAGCTGATAAAATGGACCATTGACGTGTAAATTGATGAAGATTAATTAATGGACCAGGCCATTGATATTTATTTTGATATTATTGATGAAATGTGTATTTTTGCTATGAACATTTTATGTTGAAATAACATATAACTCAGTTTGATTTTGAAGTTTGTTATATTCTGGATTTGGATTAAATGGGCGTCGTATAGTTTTGTAAATATGCAAAGTGGATGTTTAATCTGCTTGGAAGAGATGTATTACTTATTAAGTGCGGTTGCTCACCCATTTCAGTCTCAATCTTTTCAGGTTTCTCGTTTGACGGCCAATAAGTGAGAGCGGTATTGCGTGGTGTTTTGGGAGTGGGACTTTGGGTATGGTTTGACGGCTCGTCTTTTAAGTGAAAGGATGGTTGTGTCATTGCCCATGTTTCTTGTTGAGTTGAGGGCGTGACAGAAAATAAGGTAAAAAGTGGAAGAATGAAAGGGAAAAAAGACAAATGAAAAAAACATTTAAGCGCAGACATGCAGTTCAAATGGTATGATAGCTGAACGAATTATCGATATTGTCTTTGACATAAAATATGAGAACGAAGAGATGCGTTTATACTAGAAAATAAGCGGCACAAGAAAAGTGAAAAAAAACAAAGGATGAAATAACATCAGGGTATCGTACCTTGTCACGGTTGAATTCTAATATTCTTCCAATCGAAAGATTTATTTAGTTATAGAGTGACACATCAGTGTGTCATATCTTATTGTACTAGAATTCCATAATTCGAGAAAATAAAATATGGAAGCCAAAGAGGTTATGAGCTAATAACATTAATATATATCTGGATTAAAATCGACGCACATAAATGTAGATTTATACTTATTTTCAGGCGCAATCCAAATTTTTTCTGAAAACTTTCTCATCGATTTTGAAGGCTAAAAAAGGTTCTTTTCTGGCTCCGAGGCTGCCCGTTGACTTTGTGTCCAAATGAAGCAGTCTATTAGGCTCATTGACTCTGATGAGTGGCCATTGTACATCAACATCGTACCAACCCAAGGACCAAGAAATTGGGCTAGAAAAGAACATTACAAGGCCATGTCCAATCCTCACATTAGATTTTTGCTAACACTGGTTCCGGGGACAAAATAAATTTAAAAAGCCCGGCGCGTCAATCTTTCGGCTTGGCTTGGCTCGACCTGAAAAATCATATGCGTCTTTTTTTCTACGAGATTGCATCCTCACTGAAATCCGACTCGGCCCGCCCGGTTGTTGCGATAGGATCGAAAATTCTACCGACTGAATTTATTGCAATGAAATTCCTGGGGTAAAATGAGCGGCACTTTCCTCGTCCAATTAGTGCTCGGTATGGTTTCTAGTGAATCCGTTGCCTACCGCATGGATGACCAGAATGGAGACGCTGACTTGGCCCATTTGGGCAAAATACTAATATATGGTGCGTTTGTTTCGCGAAAAATTCAAGATTTAGAAAATATTTTTCGAAAAATAAATATTTATATTGCTCTAAAAAATAAATGAATGTAAAATATTTTTATCACTTGTTGAGATAAACTTAGAGAAGTTCCACATTGAAGAATTGATGTGAGGTGAAGCAGTTAATATATCTCGATTGGTTTATAATTGATTAACTTAGTGAATGTGGGTCTAGTCGGATATGTTGACGGGTTCGAACTTGGGCTCTCTCTTAGCGGTTTTCCCGAGTGAAGGTAGTGAGTTTTTGCTGCGTATCCCAACAAATGGTGTCAAAGCCGATGGTAAATTGGTGGACCCTTCAATCTGCTCTGGTGTTTGGTGAATATCTCAATAAAGGAATCTGGTGACTAACGAGGTTTCTAGGCAATGGGTGTTGCGATGTAGCAACGCGGGCCCAATGACAGACTTCATGGTTTAGTTTAGAGAGAGAGATCAAGGATGAAGTTGGGCATTGATGAATATTCAAATTAAGATAAGTTGACGCAGTTGATGCAAAAGTATACTTGAATTAAGGGAAAGCATAAGTTCACACGTGAACGGGAGATTGTTCAGATACACGTGTGACTTGTGTTAAAGAAGTCCCATGTGGAGAATTGATATGGTGTGGAATGTTTATTGGCTTAAGCTTTTGAGTAAAGGTGGGTCCAATTGGATATATTGACATACTCGGATTTGGGCTCCCTTTTGGCAGTCTCCCCGGGTGCAGGTATATGGCTTTTGCTGCGCGCCCAAATCACTTACAAAAGTATTCTCCATTTACCAATTTTTCTAAGCGATATAACCAATCATTTTTCGGAAAATGGTTTCTGAATCGCGAGTTTTTCACGAAATAAATGCACTCGAAGCATCACTTCATGGGAAGAAGAAAAATAAAAATGAATCGAAGTTGTAAAACACACGCGATTTCACAAATTACGTCCGTGCTGACGGATGAAGCCCGTGGATCAGCACTTGACTTAGCAATCCACGCGATCAAATAGTTGGGAGTGGGACATCATTCTCCTTTTGAGTATTCTTGATGCTCATTCTGTGGCCACGTACCAGAGACTGTAGAGGAACAACGGAAAGAAGAAGAGAACCTCTTGAGATTGATGCTTGTAGTGCCTTATTATTCTCTCGAGACTCACGTTCATGGAACCACAAAAAGTTTAAAAAAAGAAAGGGGACTCAGCTACACTGATCTGCATACTGTTGAAGAAATGCGCCTTTGATTTAGGATCCGGTGTGAAGCACGCATCGCGAGCCGAAATCCCACGTTCATTTGGCCCGGGATTGGTAATCTTTCTGTAGATGGGCGTAAATGGAGTCGCGATTCCACGTTTATGGCCATCGAAACTCGAAGCTTCGCCTGCTTGAGACCATTGACTTAACTGCTCAAAGATTTGCTTTCCCCCCTAGATCATGGTGCCGTGGTCGCGTGTTCTGTCAATCGATTAATGGGGCTGCATTCATATCATGATCTTCTTGATGACACTTGGGTCCTATTTGTAGCATTCCTTTTCATTGGAATCAATTCTGTTTGTCAAGTTCTTTGCTCTACAGTGTTGAAGCTCTGACTAGTGATCTCCTTTGGCGTGTCATTCACAAGAACAACATTGTGCTTCAGAAATCAGACAAACAATGTTAAGGAAATGGAGCATATATACTATGGCCAGAACAAAAATAATGGCGCATATATTCTCGACAAACGGTTGCAGATCACTTCTCAGGACTTGTAAGATCATTGTCACTTTCGAGGAAGTCCATAAAAGCATAACCAAGAGCAGAAAATAGGTGAAGAGTGAAACAAGCACTTCTCTTGTAGAAATACTAGTTTTCCAGGATTTCAGATGGCTCAGTCCATCAGTTTGCATAGCCATGGAGGAGAAATTGCGGTGAATTTCGAAAGCGGCGACAGCTCGAGTAAAGAAACCATTATGAATAAAAGCAACACTCCCGGAACATTCAAGAGACCCGGTGTCTCATTCCATGAAGTACTAACTGAAGTTCTTCGCCGACAGAGCCAAGACACGTCCGACCAGCAAAGCTATCAATCAAGATCCAGTCCAGACGATTCTTCCCGCGAGAGCCCATGGACCTCTATCTGGAGCAAGGTGAAGTCTCGGTCAATTCACGTTCACGATAAGGAGCCGTGTCAACCAGATGATCACAAGGATGATTGGGCCGAAGATATCCCCGAAGAACTGAAGAAGATGAAATTTGGCGAGTTAATGATTCTCCAATGCTTGATTCTATTAATTATTGTGCTTGCCTTGATTTGCAGCCGGAGTATTCCTAGTCTAAAGAGGCAAACCCTGTGGGATCTTCCGATATGGAAATGGGAAGCAATGATTTTGGCTTTAGTGTCAGGACGCTTAATATCCAGTTGTGTGGTCCGGGTTGTCGTCAAAGTCGTCGAACGGGTTTTCCTACTGCACAGGAGGGTTCTATACTTCATCTATGGCCTATGGAGGGCGGTGCGAAACTGCCTCTGGTTGGGCCTTGTTTTGCTCGTATGGCATTTCGTTTTCAATTCTGAAATGGAAAAGAAGGATGGCAGCAGCGCCTTGTCCTATGTGACCAAGGTTTTAGTATGCTTCCTGGTGGCATCGGTGATTTGGCTCTCGAAGACACTCCTCGTCAAGGTCCTCGCTTCGTCCTTCCATGTCAATACCTACTTTGAGCGGATTCACGAGGCTTTATTTGATCAATTTGTCATCGAGACGCTCTCGGCGAAAGCAGCAATGACGTACAATGCAGGGGAGCAGGTATGTGGCAACGCCTCCAAGACAACAGAGTTGCAGCATGCTGCTTCAAGTGATCTCAGAGAACCACTTCTACCAAAAGGCAGCAGATCGAGGCAGAGTGGAAGATCGACAAACCGTCCCCAGATTGGAGGAAGCACAGATTTAGCTGGAAGGAGGATTAATCAGAAGAGCGCATCGGCTTGGTATATTGGGAGGATGATGGACATCATTCAGCACGGGACTCTGTCGACTCTGGACGAGAAGATACTGGATTCAAACATGGAAGATGGGTCTTTGATGGAGATTAGAAATGTGTGCCAGGCAAGAGAGGTGGCCAAGAAGATTTTTCTCAATGTGGCCCAACCAGGGTCCGAGTAAGTGTTTTTTCTCTGGTCGCTTTTGCTTTTCTTGTTGGGGGTAACATTCTGTATACCGCAACAACCAATTGAGGATGCTGAGTGATCATCAGTTCCTACGTTCACTTTACAGTGTCTTCGTTTTTTTCATTGACAGGCTCATTTGTCTTGATGACCTGACGCACTTCATGAAGAAGGATGAAGCTGCAAAACTCATACGCCGAGTTGCCGAAGAAAGGGGTAAAATTGACAAGAAATCTCTTGAAATTTGGGTGGTGAGTAACATTTTCCTCCCGTAAACTACAAAGGATAAGTCATCAAATACTATTGATATGATCATCTCTCTCTCTCTCTCTCTCTCTCATCTTAAAGCCATGTGAAAATAATGAGTTTGCTTTGTCATAGATTAATGCGTACAAAGAGAGAAGGGCACTTGCGCGATCTCTCAATGACACCAACACAGCCGTCGACGACCTCCACAACATGCTCGACATTCTCATCGCTATTATCATTGCCGTCATCTGGCTCATCATACTTGGGGTCCCCATCATGCAGTTCCTGGTCTTCATAAGCTCACAGTTCATTTTGTTGGCCTTCGTCTTCGGGAACAGCTGCAAGATGGTATTCGAAGCAATAATCTTCTTATTCGTGATGCACCCGTACGACGTCGGCGATCTCTGCGAAGTGGATGGAATGCCGGTATGTGTCTAGGAACAGAAAGATCTGTACTCACCAGTTAAATTTTGTGACCATCTTTCCTGTTCTCACTTTTGTTCTGATTCTCAGATGGTTGTTGAAGAGATGAATATACTGACCACCGTGTTTCGGAAGCTCGACAACCTGAAGATGAGATACCCCAACAGCGTCTTGGCCACCAAGGCTATAAGCAATTACAACCGCAGTTCGGAGATGCTGGAGACCATTAATTTTTGCCTGCACATCTCCACTCCCATGGAAAAGATCCACAAGTTGAAAAAGAAGATTACGCAGTACGTGCACAACTTCATTTTCTTCATCCTGTCGGAACTTTTATTATGCTAGTGTCGTCTTTAATCTGTATAATATGAGGTTGATCCATGCCAGAGCAGCAAAACGAATTAGGACAGACCCTAGATTACTTCGGAGTGCAGTATCAAAGCATTCTCTGCTTGCTCATGGTGTCCAAAGTTGACATTCCTGATCTTGTGCAGTAATGTTGGGTCCAATGTTTCCTTGATGACTTCAACTAACCCGCGCTGATTTGTTGGCGGAAACTGCAGGTATGTGGAAAGCCGGAGCGACCACTGGCACCCGAATCCATTAGTCCTGATAAAGGACCTAGAGGACATGAACAGGATAACCATGTTTCTGTGGCTCGTGCACAAGATCAAGCATCACAACACCAAAGAGAGGTGGATTAGGAGAAATGTCCTGATCGAACACATGATTGAGATATTCAGACAGGACGGGATCGAATACCGGATGCTACCCCTCGACGTGAACGTCCGCAACCTGCCGAGCCCGACTTCGGACTGGCTTCCTTCCAACTGGACAGCTTGTGCCACTGAACATAGAAGTAACTAAAACTTGTAACGGCATCTCTTTTGTTTTGTGCAAGATGAGCGGTCATTTGAAGTTGGGATAGACAAGAGAAACCGATTAGACGAAGGCGGGGATGCATTTGAATCGAGACCCATCGGACGGTTGACATTAACTGTTTCTAATCTGACGGTGGACAATACTTACTGTCCAACGGATATTCATAGGACCACCGAACACATTCTCAACCAAATGAATGTCGTGAAACTGTTTCTTGTTCTTGTTCTTGTTCTTGTTCTGCATGATGTTTGAATTTCAGTGATGGAACATGATAACGAAATGCCCTCCTTCATCGGTCCTCTTCTTCAATCTCTCCCGCGTTTACTTCAGAACCCAAAACTACAATCGCCCATTGAGGGCTCGAGATGCTCTCTCGCGCCCACCGTCATGCCGGCTTCATTCTTGTTCCGACGCGGACTCGCTCGTGTCGTTTCTGATATCTGCCTTGAGCAAATGCTCCTCCGCCTCTTGCTGCGGGGCGGTTCATGCTCGTGTCCTCAAATCCGTGAGTTACAGCCACGGATATGTCGGCGATCAGCTCGTGTCGAAGTACGCGGAAGTGGGCTGTGAGGAGCGTGCGGAAAAGCTGTTCGACGAAATTCCCGAGAAAGATCTAGTGTCGTGGAATTCTTTGATTTCTGGGTTTTCGCGTAGAGGGTGCCTGGCTAAGTGTTTATATGCATTTCATAGGATGAGAAATGAGGCTTTTATGAACCCCAATGAGGTTGCTCTTGTGTCAGTCATCTCATCATGTGCTGATGTGAAAGCTCTGGCTGAAGGGAGGTCCATTCACGGGCTCTCAGAAAGATTGGGCATGTTGATGGAGGTAAAGGTTGTTAATTCTCTTATTAACATGTATGGAAAATGCGGGATATTGGGTGCTGCTTGTCTCTTGTTTGAAATAATGCCCGTGAGGAGCTCAGTTTCATGGAATTCGATGATTGCTTCATATGCTGAAAATGAGTCACCAATGGAAGGGATCAGTTGCTTTAAATTAATGAGAAGGAATGGAATTCAACCTGACGATGCCACTCTGGCGGCATTGCTTCAAGCATGTGAAAGTGTAGGTTCTATTAGACTAGTAGAGTCTGTTCACTGTGTAATATGTCGCCGTGGGTTCTATGGATGGATGTCGATCGTGACTGCTCTTTCGGATTTGTATGCCAAGACTGGGAGGTTGGATGCCTCACACCAAGTTTTTCTTGAGATAAGAAATCCAGATAGTATAGCTTGGACTGCAATGCTTGCCGGCTATGCAGCTCATGGATATGGGTCGGAAGCAGTCGCTCTCTTTGACCTCATGGTTAAGAAAGGTATGAAGCCTGATCGTGTCACATTTACTCATCTGTTAAGTGCTTGTAGCCATTCAGGGCTAGTAGAAGAAGGAAAACACTACTTCCGGACTATGTTTGAATTTTATGGGGTGGAGCCTACATTAGACCACTATTCATGCATGATTGATCTCCTCGGTCGTTCTGGCTTCTTAAAAGATGCGTACGAGCTGATCAAAAGCATGCCAATGGAGCCTAATTCTGGGGTCTGGGGTGCTCTTCTCGGTGCATGCAGAATTTACAGAAATGCTGAACTTGGAAAGGAAGCTGCAGAGCAATTGATTAATCTGGACCCTTCGGATGCAAGAAATTATATTGTGCTCTCAAATATATACTCAGCAGTTGGTCTATGGAAAGATGCGTCAGAAATGAGAGCATTAATGAAGGAAAATTGTCTTGCTAGATTGCCTGGATGTAGTTATATTGAACACGGAAATAAGATCCATCAATTTGTCGTGGGTGACCGGTCTCATCCATTGTCACATGGGATATACACCAAATTGACAGAACTGATTGAAAAGATTCGCAAGGCCGGACTTGCTCCTCAAACAGAATTTGTCTTGCATGATGTTGATGAGGAGTTGAAAGAGGATATAATCAATGAACACTGCGAGAAGTTAGCAATCTCATTTGGGATTTTGGTGACTAACCCAGGTAGAACGTTAATAATAAGGAAGAATCTGAGAATTTGTGGTGACTGTCACAGCTTTGCCAAGATTATATCGTTGATTGAAAATCGCACGATCATAATTCGAGATCCAAAGCGGTTTCACCATTTTACTGATGGAATATGTTCATGTGGTGACTACTGGTGACTCACGTTTCAATTTTGTCGGAGTTACTATCAACAAAACTACACCTGATGTAAGTTATTCTTTCAGTCTTTTTTAAGGAGGTTAGAATCTGTACAGCAGATATATAGTTCAATGCAAAGCTTTGTGATTGATTGGCAATTTCTAACTGAGACAGGTTGCTGTTCCGTAATAATTTAGTGTTGGAAACAGAATAAACTTCTTGCCTGCTCTGCCAAAGGCTAGGTAGACATGAACGAGTCATGAATAAAAATAGGAATCTATTTTCCTTCATATTATGGATATGTGGCTTAGATTCAATGCGGCAGATTTAAATGCCTCTATGATTGATGTCTCAATAACTTCACAAAAAAAATCCTGGATGTTTTCCTCTAATGAAAAATTACCTTTATAGCCAAAGGAGTAGTATTACATTCACCTACCAATACATAGAAAAAAGTTGGGTCGTCATGGATGGAGATGATCTCCAAAGATGTTCTTTGGCATGATTTCCTGTCGTAGCCTTAGAACAATAAAATATGAGGAAGAGATACTAGGAAAGAACTCACACATTCTCTTCGGCAGGGATTACAATTCACTTGTTCTTATAAGAAAATAAGTGATCCAAACAAATATTATAGCCATAAATTTTCTTACATCACCACTTACCTTCTGCATATAATTCCCCTTCCTCCATTTGCAATTCCACATGCAACCTCGAAAGATTCTTTATTTATCACTGAATCGGGTTTTGGTTTCGACCCAAATCTCGAAACGGCGCAATCCCTTGCGAAGAGATCAGAAGCAGCAAATCTGTCCGCTCCTCCCATAATCGGCATTGGTGCTGTTATTTTGACTGTACTTTGGTAATTTGTCTTGTAGGTCTGCCCAAGTACTCCATCTACACTCTGGCTCAGTGAGTAGAATTTGAAGTTGAGCTCCAAATGGGCATAGCAGTTGTCTTCTGTCACATTATATCCATGCACCCGAGATTCCTCTGCTGTAATAGGTACTACCCGAGCAGCTATAGCGAACAACTCTTCCATTTTGACTTCCACCTTGTTATTTGTCACAGGCCGTCGGATCTCCAGTCCTGTCTCTGGTGACCACCATCTTTGGCCCTCGCCTATTGGCACCTTGATTTCTTCTCCATCAAAACGGATCAGCATATTGTTCGCCAACACTTTCCATTTTGAAACTCGTCGTGCACCAATATAAAGCTTATGGGACCCAAACAAGATGCCGACAGACTCAACCCAGGTGAAGTCCCTTCCCCTGTTACTACTTTTGCCAATGAAATGGGCATTGATGTGAATGCTAGGATCAGAAACCAAGCAGAAGTCTTTGTCCTTCTCACCGTGAAAGTAGAACATGACCCCGTCACCTCCAATGAATCGTGGGTCTTGGCACACAGCCCCTGGCCTATCGCAGGCTAATTTTGATCCAAAAGAAGTTCATTAAAACATTACTATGAATGCTATAATGCGATTGAGACTATAAGAAGATAGGAACAGCAATGCAAGAACACGTAAGAGTGAAGGACATAGGACAAAATGAGGATCTGAGTCCTGCTCTTTAATTGTACACCGGGAATTGAATTGCAGTGAATCGTGTTCATTCCAAGGAAATAGGCGGTGCGAATAGTTCTCTATTACTCGTGAACTTTCATGAAGAGAGATGGTAAGCAGGCAAAAAGAATCCAATTCTTACCGCAGTAAGGTTTACAGAGTCTACAATCTACTTCACAGAGTCTAGGACAAGCAGGTGGACAAGTGTGGAGGATTCCGTAACACTTGCCGAAAAACGGATCGTGGCACGCTGCTTTCCCCGCATTCACTCCAACGGTCACGACACCAAAGAAGCATAGCACGCCGAAAAGCAGCGACAGGCCTCTCATGTTTTTCTCCCTCCTTCCTTGCAATGTGAGTGCAGCTCAAGAGAAGGATCAGTACTTAAACCATGGGATGCGTTTGGTAGTTGCTTGGTAGTACTAAACACTAACTACAACTGTGAAGTAGGAGAGTGAGGTTAGGTGGTTGCTTGCGCGAGGACTTTGATAAATTAAAAGGAGGCCAACGCCATGTTCTTTAAGTATTCGATCAGACACATGGAAGCATTGCAGTTCGTGAGCACACATCGAGACTGTGAGTGAATCTGAGGGTGTGTTTGTGTATGTGTAGTCAACATTCGAGGACTTCCATGAGCAAAACCATTGGAGATGCACAAGCTGTCATTTGTGTATTTTAACATTCGTCTGCGATGGGGATGGATCCAATGTCTAGGGATGAGAGTTGACCAACAATCTCCATGTGGGATCCTCGCGAGGATTTATTGCACTCCAAGACTTTTTCGATGGTTTCATTATGATCAGTAAACGTAGATTGGAACAAATTTTTCTTGGGTCACGACGTGTATATACACTCGTATCGTCTCAAAGGAACTTATGTCAACATGCTATTAATGAATCGACTCCTCTTGTCTAGTGATTTGCCCCAACTTGTGCGTCCATCCCAACTTCAGCATCTGGTTTGGTATTCTTAGACCTTGATCTTATAAAAATTGGGGATGTTTGATTGCCGATAAAGATGGAACAATAATTCGACCAAAAAAAAAAGATGGAACAATAGTGTATAGCTCTTTGATGCTTTGATGTGTAACGATGATGATCACTGTTCTTAAGGTACTATTTTACCTTCGGGATATACACCAAAGTTATATAAAAATAGAGAAAAGTGTCAAAAAAGTCATAAACCTTTTGCATTGGTGCCAATTGAGTTCTAAATTTTTTTTGGTGTTAATTCAGTTCTAAACCTTTTGCCTTAGTGCCAATTTAATCCTAAACCTTTTGCATTTGTGCCAATTCAGTCCTTCGACACGTGAATAGCTATTAGCCGGAAGGATTGAATTGGCACAAATGCAAAAGGTTTAGGACTGAATTGGTACTAATGCAAAAGGTTTAGGATTGAATTGACACCAAAAAAAGGTTTAGAACTCGATTGGCACAAATGCAAAAGGTTTAGGACTGAATTGGCACAAAAAAAAGATTTAAGACTCAATTGGCACAAATGCAAAAGGTTTAGGACTAAATTGACACAAAAAAAAAGTTTACGACTAAATTGGCACTAATGCAAAAGGTTTATGACTTTTTGACACTTTTTCCTAGAAAAATGAGTTTAGCAATTATACAATTTCCCTTTCGGAATTTTACCTTAAATATGTTGTCAAATTTTGTGTGAGAAAAGAAATGAAAAGAGAACATTGCTGACATGACAATCTAGCCATTGTCGATTGTTCTCCGCGGCACACTACCACGTTAGCTTGTTCTTGATTTTCGCATGTGCGTTGTCTTGTTCACCACACAAATTTGTTGTGTCTTCTCATAGAGACAGTCATTTTAAAGGGTCTTTATATCTACACAAAAAAAAGACTTTTGCTCTGCCTCTTTGTATAACACAGATGTCGAACCCCACACCTATTATATCAGCAACCTTGCCTCCCAATTTCCTTGTCATCGAGCTGTGTCAAACAACATACCTAAGCAGCACATTACTTTCTCATATTTATACTCAATGTAACTTTTCTTTCTGGCCTCTAAACACTTGTTTTTCGGGTTATTAGTGTAACCACAAAATTGGTAAAATGTTAAATACCACGCTTCAACTACTTCACCAACTTAATAGATGAGAGGGCATGATCTCAAATGCAGGGCGGGCACCAAAATTCGAAAGTCTTCTAGATATATATAATATAAGATGATACACATAACTATAGATTGCAAATTTTTTTATTTTATTTTGGTGGATAACATATAAGGGAATGATGAATTGGTGGATATATAAATATCGACAGTGGGCCAAGTCTATCTTAAACCCTTCTGACGTTCCCGCTCGTAACGCTATGGACCACGACGTGACCGATGATGGGCCTTCCCTTGTTTCTGTTTTATTTTTATCTTACATCTTCTTCTATCCTGCAAAACCAGGGAAAAACGGGTGTGGCCCACAATACACTAAAGGATGCGCATGGTACTAATTCTATGGCCGAGAACTGATTCTATTCAGAAATAATTCTTTTTTATTCTGTGCTCGAGAACTGATTCTGAGCATTTGAAGGCGTATGGTAAAGGCCCAACATTTCTTTTTATTAATAATATTTTAAATATTTTAATATTTCTTTCTTTTTTTATTTTCTTTTTTTCTTCTCCTCCTTGGCCATGGCCGGTAAAATATTTTTTTTATTAATTATACTTTTATTAAAAATAATTTTTTTATTTTTTTGGCCATGTTCGGTAAAATATTTTTTTATAAATAATTTTTTATTAAAATATTTTTCTAAAAAATATTTTTATTGGAAATATTTTTTTCTTTTTTTTCACCATGGCCTGGTCGCTGGCCGTGGCCGGTAAAATATTTTTTTATAAATAATTTTTTTATTAATAATATTTTAATAACAAATATATTTTAATTTTTTTTTCCATGATCGGTAAATTTTTTTTATTAATAATATTTTTTTATTAAAATATTTTATTCTCGCCAGATATAGCGAGGGTGGCCCTCGCGCCGGACGTTAGAAGTTACATTAAAAACCAAGAAAAAGAAGAAGAAAAAAAAAACTGATTCTCATTTTTGTTCCTAGAATCAAGAAGCTACTTTTTTTTTTATTCTTGATTATGCTTCAAAATTGATTCTGGGGCACAAATCTAGTTTAAAAAAACTAAATAAACGGATTTCTATTCCCAAACTGATTCTAGGAATAAAAGAACAGAATCAAACACTATTTGACAAGTTGCCATGCACAGCCTAAGGCTCCTTTTGTTTGGCGGAAAATGTGACATTTCTCGAATATATTTTCCTGGAAGTCATTTTTCTGAAAAATGACAATTTTCTAGTGTACGACTGAAATCTGAAAAGGTCTTGGAAAATATTTTTCATTATTCGGTATGGAAAAATTTTTCCTTGTTGCAATACTTTAAATATTTTTAAAAAATATTTTTAATTTTCTTTTTTTTCTTTCTTCTTCTTCTCTGGCAGGTCATCGGTCACGACTGCGGCCAGCGAGGCTGGAGCTCGCCAAATCCCCACGAGGTCGAGCCTCACCGGCCTGTGGTGAGGCCAAGCTTGCCTGAGGCCGATCGGGCAAGCTCGGCCTTGCCAGAATTTGGCGAGCTTGAGCCTCGCCGGCCTGTGGTGAGGCTCACACTCTCCTGTGGCCGATCGCCGGCCACCGCAGTGGCCGGCGACCGGTAGGAGAAGAAGATAGAAAAGAGAAAGAAGAGGAAAAAAGAAAAAGAAAAAAAAAAGATAATGAATAAAGCAAGAAGGTGAGAGAAAATCCTTTCCTTTTTTGAAAAAAGAAAAACATTTTCCTTACTTTTGTTTATGTTTTCACTCATTCAGGGAAAATGTTTTCCGCGGGTAATTTATTTTCCGCCCCCGAACACCGGAAGACCCGGAAAATATTTTTCTAAAAAATATTTTCCGCAAAACAAACGGAGCCTAAACTAATTTACTTTTTGATCTACTCGTATTTAAAAATGGAAAATGATAACCTCACCGTCCTATTTACTTTACAAAATTGACGATGCATTGTTAGCCACTAATCTCAAAATTGAAAACTGGGGCACGGGCTAGTCCGGTTTTGTTTTTTTTGTGACTTTGGGTGGGATTTCCTGGATTGAAAGTTGTATTTGTTTGCGGAAAAATTTTACTATAAAAAAATACTTTCCAAAAATCATTTTTCAAGGATGTTTTTTGAGAAATCATTTTCTAGAAAATGCTTTGATTTCCCATTTTCCGATTAGGGATTTTATTTTCCTAACTTTAAAAATGCATTGACCATAAATGATTTTATGTTGATTGATCATATTTAGCAAATTAAATGCGTAAGAGAAGAAAAACTTATTCGCTTCTTTTATTCAAATAGGCACACCCAAAAATCTCACCCCAATTTTCGCTTTTACAAAATCAATGGTAGTTTTCATTGTTGTTCTAATGTAGGGGCAAAGAGCAAACCCAACACGCACGCGCACGCACACTCACTCTCACTTTGTATCGTGACTTCACTTGAATCTTACCATCAAAAAGCCTTCGAGTTGGTTGGGGAAGAATTGGATTCCGGACAGCATATCCATGTCCTTCGTATCCAGCTCCTCGAGAAGCAGCTCAAGCATCGCCAATTCAGCGGCGAGGATAACAACGTCGTTGATTAGGGCATTTCGAGGTTGATATCGTTTTTAGTGAAGAAGCCGCACGAGTCACTGAGGCGAGCCGTCGCCGATTGCCTCTCCTCCGCTTTTGCCTTCCAGAACACTTCAGATTGCTCTTGAATTTCGGTTCTTATTTTTTGTTGGTCTTGCTAACTTGGTTAGATCTTGCCAAGTTTTAATTTTGGTCGCAGAGGAGGGTGTTTGGAATTCTAAAAAAATTGATAGAAAGTCAAAAAATTTGAAACCGGTCAAACTAGTCTCCCATTTTTCCTCCATTAAAAATTGTGGCTGGCATTCGACGGTCAGAAATTCAATATAACGGCACCGTTATCCTAGCCACTCCCTTTAAAAATAGGATTAATATTATTAAAAACTCCAAACTGAAATATCCTTAACAGATTTATCTCAAATTAATTTTTTTATCGTAAAAAATCTCAAACTGATACACTTATGATAAATTTACCCACCATTAAATTGGATTAATACCATAAAAAATCATAAATTGTAAAATCTATGACAAACAGAGTGGTAAAATCCCAAATTGGTATATTCGTCAACCGTTACGTGTAATTTAATTAAGTAAATTGACGGTAAAATTTAACGGAAACTAACAGAGGGTAAATTTATCATATGTGTACCGATTTGGGGCTTTTGGTAGTAAAAAAATTAATTTATGGTAAATTTATCAGTTTTGGGTTTTTCTCGGCATTAACCTTTAAAAATATTTACGATGAATATTTTAGGGGAAATATACCATAAGAAAACCCCATTTATATCTACCGTGATATAAATACTTGAAACTTTATTTTGCGTAATCAAAAATCCCAAAACTTGCCTACCGTGACATTAATGCCCCGAAACTTTTTCCTTTTATGTTCGGGATTTTTTGTGACAAAATAAAAGCGGCGGACATAATTTGGAATTTTTCTTTGGCGGTGTTAATTTAATATTTTATTTCGAGAAATTAATTTTCCATCGTTAGTGATACGGTACGAACCCAGTTCGCGGTGGACCGACTGATCAGAGCAACGAGCGCATCGCAGCCGCTGACCACCCGCGAGATTAAACCGCCCCTCGATCCAGGCCGTCGCTTGCCCTATTGTGGGCCTGTGCATCGGACGCTCCCGATCTACCCCTGTAACGAAGACCTAGATAAAAGGCCAAGGGGGAATGGGGCCCACACCAACACGTGTCAGTGTGGGCCCAATAAAACGGTTCGCACGACGCAACACGACACAATACGCTAATCTGTTTGAAATATTTGGTCGAGATATGACACGATAAACATGTTGATGCGCGATTACTTTTGTTAACACGTGTCCTAGGCAATAGGTGTGATTCCGCTTCAAAATAGTCTGAACTCTGAAGACAGCATCTTTTCCTATCTAACGACTGTTGCGTGGAAATGCGTTTTGAATTTTCATCGTTTATTTTATTTTTGTGCGTGGCATGGGTGTCGTTCTTCCATACATGTATCAAAACTTGCTAAACCATGGTCTAGTTATGTCACGCCGAATACGATATACATGGACACAATTTAAAAAGATGTCGATTCGCATCGAAACGGGGTAAAGCATACCAACCCGCAGAAGACTCGATATTGATCGTGTTTATCAACTCGGACTGAACCTGTTCCGGCCAAAGTTCGAATCGATTCGGTTAGCAAATCGTGTCGAGAATTGCCGGAAGGGGGTCCCCCACAAAAAAAAATCAATATGAGCCATCATGGCCCTCTTGTCACTGTCCAGAGAAAATATTAGGTGGTCCTGGCGCTCCACGTAGGCATGGTCCCCGACCATTCATGAAGCGCCACGTGGATCCACGTGGCACTGTGGAGCCGACGAAATTTATACCATAAAAAATAATACTCTTTCTCTCTCGTTAGCCCTGCATGCTAGGCTAGCCCTGCGCCTCCCCCTCTCTCTCTCTCCACATTTATCTCTTCTATATTCTTTCCTTTGGAGAAGAAAACCCAACGCACCTCCTCTCTCGCTCTCAAATTTTTTTGAATCCGTGATTTCGCTCTCAAATTTCGTTCGGTGTTCCTAGTTGCTCCTGCGCATGCTCCGTTGCCATGTTGCTGCTTCGGCGCATGCTCCGTCGCCGAGGAAGCACACCGCCCCGCTCCGACGAAGCAAAGCCCTCGTCCTCGACTCTCTCCCACCGGCGCTCGCTCACTCCATCTCTGCTCCAGCGCAGCTTTCCTTCGCTGGGGTGGTCGAGATCCGGGGATCCCATTTTGACTTAATTCAGGTAGGGATGATGAAACTTGCATTACTCTTTTTTTTTTCTTGAATCTACATCTCTGCCATGCCCAATCAAACACTGGGATATGTTTGGAGCCAAAACTCGCGCTTGGCTTCAGCGCATGTTCCGGCGCTTGATCGGTCGCCCGCCTCTATTCTTCTCCATAAAGCCGCACGAAGCCCACTCTTTCTCTTCGTCGCTCTTCCTCCAAAGTCGTTCTTTTGTTTTCCCTTATCTACATCGACCAATTCACTACGCCATACATGCTTTGATCCACAAACATTGGTCTTTTATTTCTCTTTTCTCTTTGGTGGGTTGCGAGCGACGGCGAGTTTGAGCCTCACTCAGCCATGGTGAGGCTTGTCCCTGTGACACCTAAAAATAGGGAGTAACTGTTGATGTCACTCCTCCACTACTTTAATGTGTACAACCATCCCTCTACTTCTTTGGGAACGTGAAAAAGAGAGAGAGACAGAGAGGGAACAATTAAGAGTTAATGTGCTTTGGGTTATTCCTTTGTTTTTTCTCTATGTTCTGGGTGAAATAGAACTTGAGGGTCTGGGTTATCTCTTGTAAGGGAATCTTAGGTGTGCAGTATCTCCGTGATTGTGAGAGTTGTATTGAGAAAAGATTCACGGTTGAGAGTACGACCTACTATTTGGTGTTTGTTGGGTTGAGAAGTGTGCGTTGTAATTTCTCCTGTTATACAAATGAGTTCCGTGTGCTTGCCCCGTGGATGTAGACAGATTTATCTGTCGAACCACGTAAATTTGTGATCTCCTCTTAATTTTGCTACACTTGTTTTGCTTATCACTTCGTGCAATGTACGTACCGGTTACGTGAGGTGAATTAGCGCAACAATTTGTATCAGAGCCGACGGTTCGAGAAGCTTGTGCTGCACGTGATCGACGTCAATGTATGTGTTTCAGCTTTGTGCGATGGCTGCATCAACTTCTACAAAGTTCGAGGTGCCAAAATTCAACGGATCCAACTATCCATTGTGGAAGCTGAAAATGCAAGCGGTGTTGGTGAAAGATGGTTGTGCAGTTGCTCTTGCCGGTAAAGACAAAAAGCCGACAGAGATGAAAGATGAGGATTTTGCACAGAAAGACCAAATGGCAATGGTGGGTCTACTTCTGGCGTTAGATGATTCTGTCCTCTTCAATGTCTTTGAAGAAACCACTGCCAAAGGCTTATGGGAGAAATTGAAGAATCTCTACGAAGGGAAAACAATGTCAAACAAAATTTTTCTTCGTCGGCAATTATACAGTTTAAAGATGAAGGAAGGCTCCTCTTTCCAAGAGCACCTGAACAAGTTCAACACCCTATTGAGCAAATTGATTTCCATCGGCATCAAAATCGAGGACGACGAGAAGGTAACACTTCTTCTATGTTCTATGCCTGATACATGGGATTCCTTGATCATGAGTCTCAGTACTGGAGCGGATCTTGACATGGATTCAACTATAGCTACGTTGCTGACGGAAGAGTCTCGTAGAAAAACTCTCGGGAGCACTTCTAGTAATGCTATGATGGCCAGAGGAAGATCCATGGACAAAGGTTCTGGTGGGAGAAAGAAGTCAAGGTCCATATCAAAGAGGCGAACTTTGGGTCCTTGTTGGAAATGTGGACAAAAGGGTCACATGCGTAAAGATTGTAAATCCAAGGAGAATCAACAAAATCGCAAATCTGATTCCCAAAATGCATCAACATCAACAAATTCCCAAGGAAACATCGTTGAAAATGTAGACTTACCTGAAGATGGCGAGGTGATGACTACAGTTCCAATAAAGAGCGTGCAACATCAGTGGATTTTGGATTCGGGCGCTTCTTTCCATATGACACCACATAGAGATTGGTTTCATACGAATCAGTTATGTGATGGAGGTATGGTATACATGGGCAATGATAACTCATGTCAAATCGTGGGGATTGGAGATGTTCGTGTTGTCATGCTTGATGGCATCACGAGTACAATATCAGGTGTACAGCATGTACCAGATATGCGGAAAAGTCTACTGTCGCTGGGAAAATTTGATGAAAATGGCTATAAAATTATTCTGGAAAAGGGACGAGCTAAGATCGTCAAAGGAGCACTTATCGTGGCGAAAGGAGAATTAATAGGCGATTTATACAGGCTAATTGGAGAGACCATAATCAGTGAAGCCATAGTTGCAAATGCTGTGACAGAGTCATCAACTATCTGGCATAGGCGTTTGGGACACATGAGCATGCAAGGACTAAAGGTACTTCTTGATCGCGGTTTTCTTCCTGGTTTAAAGACTATTAATTTAGAATTTTGTGAAGATTGCCAGTTTGGAAAGTTTCATAGAACTCCCTTTCATCGTTCCACAGCAAGAAGTCAAAATATTTAGACTTGATACATTCTGACATTTGGGAGTCTCCTGATGAGTCTTTGGGTGGTGCCAAGTACTTTATTTCATTTATCAATGATTTTTCCAGAAAAGTTTGGCTTTATATCCTTAAACGGAAAAGTGATGCTTTTGCTTCTTTTAAGAAATTTAAAGCGTTAGTAGAAATCAGAAAGGAACAAAAATAAGGTGTTTCAGAACCGATAATGGAGGAGAATATATGCTGCAAGAGTTCTTAGATTTTTGTAGTGAGCATGGCATTCAAAGGCATTTCACGGTCCCTAGAACTCCACAACAAAATGGAGTGGCCAAGCGTATGAATCGTACGCTAATGGATCGCGCTCGAAGTATGTTGAGCTGTGCTGGTATGAAGCAGAGTTTTTGGGCTGAAGCTGTATGTACGGCATGTTATATAGTGAATCGTTCCCCAACAACTGCTCTTAATGGACAGATTCCAGGTATGGTCTGGAAAAACTGTTGACTATTCTTTCCTCCGTACTTTTGGTTACGATACTTATATGTGGGTTCCTAAAGAGCAAAGGACAAAGCTTGAAGCGAGGTCCAGAAAGTGTATTTTTCTTGGCTATGTAGAAGGTGTAAAGGGGTACAGATTGTGGGATCCTACTACCCATAAAGTTGTTATTAGCCGAGATGTCGTCTTCAATGAAGATTCGTTGCAAAAAGACAAAGAAACACCAAATATTGACTTGTCACAGATATTTGAACTTGAATCATCAAAAGAAGTTCAAAATCAATTTGAAAAACATTTGACTGATACTGATGAAGCTAGTGGAGATGAAGCTGATAGAGAGCATACGAACAAAACTGGTGGTGAAACTCAGAGCGATCGAGGATCTCATAGGACTTCTAGACCTCTAATTTGGCTAAACGATTATGTGATAACTTTTGCTTGCATAACTGAAGAGGGAGAGCCTTGTACATATCAGGAAGCTTGTGAGTCCAGTAATGCTCCTCAATGGAGGGCATCTATGGAGGAGGAAATGGAGACTTTACACAAAAACAAAACCTGGGATCTTGTCAAGTTACCTGAAGGACGAAAGGCTATCGGTTCCAAGTGGGTCTACAAGTTGAAAAGAGATACTAACGGAAATATTGAACGATATAAATCTCGTTTAGTGATGAAAGGTTATGCTCAAAAATTAGGTATCGATTTTAATGAAATTTTTTCTCTAGTTGTTCGTCTAACTACTATTCGTATTGCGTTGAGTGTGGCAGCTGTGCTTGACTTAGAGCTTGAGCATTTGGATGTAAAAACAACCTTTTTGCATGGAAATCTTGATGAAGAAATTTTTATGACTCAACCTAAAGGCTTTATTGAAGAGAACGAGAAGAGTTTAGTTTGTCGACTGAACAAATCGCTTTATGGCTTGAAGTAGGTGCCAAGATGCTGGCACAAGCGATTTGATTCTTTCATTGCGAGTTTGTGGTTCAAAAGATGTGAAGCAGACCATTGTGTCTATGTTCGCAATCATGGTAATGGTGGCTTTATAATCTTGTTGTTGTATGTTGACGACATGATAGTTGCGGGTACTTCGAAAAAAGGTATTGCATACCTCAAAGCTCGTTTGGCTAGGGAATTCGATATGAAAGATCTGGGAGCCGTAAACCGAATTCTTGGGATGGCCGTACTCAGAGATCGTGAAAATAAGAAGATCTGGATAACTCAAAAGAGCTATGTTGAAAAGGTTCTGCGGCACTTCAATATGCAAAACGTCAAACCAGTTAATACCCCACTTCTTATTGGTTGTAAACTGTCTTCTGAACAGAGTCCTAGCACAGAAGCAGAGAAGACTGGCTCGAGTACCGTATGCGTCGGCAGTAGGGAGTCTTATGTTTGCCATGGTCTACACCAGACCAGACATTGCACAAGCAGTGGGAGCAGTCAGCAAGTACATGGCAAACCTGGGTCGAGATCATTGGACTGTGGTGAAATGGATCCTTCGGTACTTGAAGGGTACCTTTGATATGGCTATTCATTATAGTAGCCAAAATTTACAGTTGGTTGGATTTGTGAATGCAGATTTTGCAGGAGATCGTGATAGACAAAGATCTACCACTGGGTACTGATTCTCTTTAGCTAGTGGAGCAATTAGTTGGATGTCTAAGTTACAATCTGTGGTGGCATTATCTACTATAGAGGCTGAATACATCGCAGCAACAGATGCTTGTAAAGAAGGCATTTGGTTAAAGAGATTGCTTGATGAGCTAAGAATCAAACAGAAAGTCATCACTATTCATTGTGATAGTTAGAGTGCATTACATTTGGTCGTTAATCCAATGTTTCACTCTCGTACGAAATACATTGATGTCAGGTACCATTTTATTCGTGATGTAGTGGAAGATGGAGTTATCTCTTTGTAGAAAATTCACACCAACGACAACGTATCGGATGTGCTGAGGAAGCCTATTTTGAGAGAGAAGTTTTTATGGTGCGGAACTTCTCTTGGGCTTGTAGTTATCACTTGATTGGTGATGGTTGGGCAAATCGGAGCTGTGGAGCCTATTCGAGAATAGTCTTCAAGTGGGAGAATGTGACACCTAAAAATAGGGAGTAACTGTTGATGCCACTCCTCTACTACTTTAGTGCGTACAATCACCCCTCTATTTCTTTGGGAACGTAAAAAAGAGAGAGAGACAGAGAGGGAATAGTTAAGAGTTAATGTGCTTTGGGTTATTCCTCTGTTTTTTCTCTACGTTCTAGGTGAAATAGAACTTGGGGGTTGAGTTATCTCTTGTAAGGGAATCTTGGGTGTGCAATATCTCTGTGATTGTGAGAGTTGCATTGAGAAAAGATTCACGGTCGAGAGTACGATTCACTGTTTGGTGTTTGTTGGGTTGAGAAGTGTGCGTTGTAATTTCTCCTGTTATACAAGTGAGTTCCGTGTGCTTGCCCCGTGGATGTAGACAGATTTATTTGTCGAACCACATAAATTTGTGATCTCCTCTTAATTTTGCTGCACTCATTTTGCTTATCACTTCGTGCAACGTACGTATCGGTTACGTGAGGTGAATTAGCGCAATAGTCCTCACCACGCCAGATCTGGCGGTCGACGCCAATGGCTGAGTGCGGCTGCCAGATCTAGCGAGGCTCGAAATCGCCGACTCGCCAGTTGCTTGTGAGTTCGACCTCGCCCTCGCCAGCCCTTGCCAGAGTTTGAAGATGAAGGGAGGAAAAAAAAAGAAAGGGAAAGAAAAGGAAAAATAAATAAAATAATTCAAAAAAATAAAAAATAAAAATTGCTACGTCAACATTGGCAGGATGGTCGGCGTCCATGTTAACACCAGAGGGCCAAAATTGGCCGAATGGACTAAATTGACACAAATACAAAAAAATTTAGGAGTGAATTATCATAATTATAACAAATTTAGGACTTTTTTGGCAATTATTCCATATAGACAACAAGAACGCACACTTTTCATCTTTTTTCTTTTGCTGCGTTCATCTTCAATTTGTTGTGTAATTTTTGTATAGTCGCCTCTTGAATGTAATCGTGAAATTTTATCTCCGACCATTCCACCATGAATTCCATGTATATTTTGCAAAGAAACTGCCCGACCGATTTCTTCATTGGATTGACTAGTTTCTCTGTTTTTTTTTTCTGACGTGGAGTTCCTGTTTCCCTTTTCACTTTTGTAGGAAAACAACTAGTCATGTGCACTTTTGTAGGAAAACAACTAGTCATGAGATCACACGTTGCTCTTGCCAGCACATCTCAACGGACAAAATAAAATAAATAAAAAAAGACACAAAAGTAAGACAGAGGTATATTCCCGTTGGTGATTACCGTGTCATCAACCGTAACCTCCTCATTCTCATTTAAAACATTGTTTACCGCATGGATAGCCGCCAGACTCGGAACATATTTTCCTTCTCGTATTCAGACGACGGACAGATCGAATTAATCGAAAATGCGGGGACCTGTTGGGTTTTTCATACTGCCATAATCATGATGAAGAGTTGCTAATCTCAATTTATTGAGAAAAGGGGGTTAGGCGGAGGGAGTCGGCTGCAGTGTAGACATGTCGCGCACGCAAAGGCAGAACGATCATCCTTTTCAGAGCACGAGCTCTCACATTCCCAGCCCCAATCGTCATCATCATCCCACGAGACTAACCTCTTCCAAAACCCTTATTTTTTGACATTTCAAACCCCGCGGACCAGGCAATTCCGCCGGCTATTAAATTGCTCATGATTCTGAATATTGAATGGCAACGCTATCCTCCACTCGCAAAGAGACGGGACTTTATTGCCGGCACCAGAAGCACAGAACGGACGTGACGGTTCCCTACATGGCGTCAATGCAATGACATCGGTTGAGTTGCTTAGGGTCGAGAATTACCTCCATGTATTGTGGGTGCGACCGAGTCGGAGCGTAGGTATCACAGCTGAAGCGGAAAGGGAAGTCCAATTTACGCAAAACAAGAAGCACCCCAAGTTAGTACTCTGCACAACCCCAAGATGCACGGGCAACATCCCGGAGGCAATTACATACATCAATACGAAAGGGTTACGCGCAGCAAGTAACTCAGACTCACTTCATGCCTTATTCGTACATACAAACGTGGCTGGCGAAACTAAACTCGGTACCCGAACATGAGTTCGGGTATTTGACAGCTCTACAAGTTGACATGATGAAAGCAGTCGAGAAGGGCTCTAGGGATGAGTAAAGATAAAGGCCTTTGCGAGCTCTAACGCCTTCTCGCGCCCAAAGAACTTTTCCACTATCGCCAATGCAAATTCCATGGATGTTCCAGGCCCTCTGCTTGTTATGAGGTTGCCATCCACCACCACTCTGTTTTCAGCTTCGCTCGCATCCGACAACTTATTGCACATTGCGGGGTAAGCTGTAGCTTTCTTTCCCTGGAAAGATGCCGAGCAAGAAATCAACGAATAATCACTTCCCCCAAAGGAAAGATATCGCTCACCTATTTATATTAGACAGTTTTAATTCCCCAAACCAAATGGTTCATAAGTATTAGAAGAAGTGCAAAATGAATTCACGACCAAACACACCAACAGGGATTTCCAAGGTCATGTCGCAGATTAACCAACCAAACTCGATTTCGCTTGGAAGCCACCTTGAAATAAACGCGACATTTCATCTGGTTTGCTGCCAACTCATGCCCATTTAGGTCAAAATCTTATCTTTCCTGTAATTGAAAAACTTGGAAAGGCCTGATACTTCAATTTTTAACACAGTAAAATATTTCCAAGTCCAAATAGAGGAATGTTTCTCTTTCATGTGAACAGGCTCTTTAGTCCACATTTCAATCTGAACGACTAATCCGATATAAAAGAACGTATTAACGAAGTGCATAAGTTCGGTCGTCATTTTGGTTTCATATTTGGAAAAACGGAAAACAAAAGGCAAACAATGCAGCAAAGAACCAACCTTCAACAAACCATGAGGCTCCAGAACTAAAGCGGGGGATGCACATATCGCTCCATATGGTCTATTTGATTCCTTCTGCTTTTTCAGTAAATTGACTAATTTTTCACACTTAGCAAATGCCTGAGCTCCACCCAATCCTCCCTGCAATATTAACATACTGTAAGCAATCATCAACTAATTAAAAGACACGGAACAGCTATGGGTAGCCATACTCACAGGCAACACAATAAGATCATATGAGAGTTTAGAAGCCTCATCAAAGAGCATGTCTGCAACTAGTTTCACTTTGCGAGATGCCTCAATCTCAACTTTATCCTCAACAGAGGCTACTACAACATTTGCTTTTGATCGCCGCAGAACATCAATGATGATAACAGCTTCCATTTCCTCTGAGCCATTGGCAATAGGCACCAGAATCTGAAAGGACATAAAACCAAAACAACTTTACCGCAAATCATGTTACATGCAACAAAATGATCAACAATCTGGCAAACACTTTATTATATTCAGGTACTCATACAATTGGATAAGACTCATGCAAACCCACATAAGCCAACTATTTACCTTTACAGTTTGTGTGTGTGCCGTCACTCAGAGATCATTATAAAACAAACAGTGTTAACACCCCTATGAATTGTGGGCAGATAATCATATCAAAGAACTAAGATCTTTTAGAAGTCCAGTCAGGTATGTACCTTATGCTAAGTTCATGGTTTTGCCAATACCAGATGACATGATATTTCCACTTTATACTTGCTCGACTTCTTGTGGTTATACGAAACTCATAGTGGTCAAAAATCCACAAGCGAAAGTGTCACCATATTTATCTTCTTCATACAATCACACAAACTGAGATGACCATTTGCATCAATGAAATGGACCTGAATTGCCTTGATTGGTCTTCAGCGCACTAGAGAACTAGCACTTTACAAGTGCTAACAAGATTAGAGGTTTACTCTTTTACAAGTGCATAAACTGAGAAGACTGAGCTAACCAGATAAACCTGGATAAGAATCAGCCTTAAAACACACTAGACAATTGGAGGTCGTTGTCAAGCGAACAGCAATAAGTTCATTTTCAAGCTAACTTAGACTCAATAAGGTAACTCTGAGAAATTGAAGTTTTAAATTTCATTATCCGCTATATGATTTTATCTAGATGAAGCTTCATCTTTAATCTTGCCAAGTCGATGAGCTACTCCACAAATTCTAAACCTCGGCTCAGTTTGAAAAACAAGATCGAATTCCTTGAACACTCAAGCTACGACATGACCATGTCGGAATTAGCGAAACAAGACCGACTCATCAGCAAACGACTAGTTGCATCAGTGCAGCACATCTAAGAATATAGGTGATTTGAGCTTCTCTTGAATAAACCAAGAGAGACAAGAAAGCAAAGAAAATATTACTTACTCATTTGTAGATCATGGACTTAACTAAGAAATTTACCTGAGGCTGAGGGCCTTGATTAAAAGTCCAGTCCATCGGATTCAGTTCCAATATATGATATTCATCACCATGATTGGAGCGCATCACCTGTAGATAGCAAAAAAAGAGCCAAGTCAATATCTAAGACAAATCCAAAATGATAACAATTGCTGATGTTTTTACGTAACACACCATGGCAGAATAGGTGCAACACAATACATGGTGCTTGCAGAGAAATTTGCTTCCATAAATTTAAGGTGGGAAAATTGTCATCCTATTAATGATTTTCACCACATAACCATTCCCCAAAAATTTGTGATTACCAAAATTACCTGCCCCAAAAGATGTTGAACCATTCATGATGCATTTTTGCACCACCTTGACACCTTCTTGCCATTACTTATACAAGGAAAACATCTCCTAAGCTAGTTCCCTTGTTTGGATCCTTTTAGCAGGAGTACAGCTGTGACAAGCTAGATAATGAGCTTCAGATGGTTTCTACCACCCACTTTCGCGCTTAGGAAATCTTCCTTCTAAACATACCTTACCTCAAATGATTCATTATGCGTCATTGGGCCAGCCACAGCCATCTTAACACCTTCTTGGCACTGTTTGCATAGACCAGTTGCTGTAACCTGATCATTTTCTCTGCAATCTATACCAGACATTTTTGTACCTATAAAAGATACCCGTATTGTTTCTTACTGTACTTTGTCACCGCGTACTAAGAAAGACAAATTATATGCACGAGAAAGGGAGAGGAAAAAGGCATGGATAATTAAACTCATAAATCAAGGGCCAAGGGGATGATTTCAGTGCAATGAAAGAACAAGAATGGACTGAACTACTCAGAGAAGCAAATATTGCTAAACTTCTATATTGAAAAATTAAGCATAAAATCAGAATGCCGCCATTGCTCATCCAAAGCACGTTTACCTTCTCTAAGAGAGCATAGTAAAGGCTCCGAGAAGACTACATTAGCAAAAATAAAGTTCACAGAGGAGATATATACCAGTGGTCCAGCAACTTCTTCCGCCTTCTCTTTTCCAAACAATTGCTCTACTAAGGTAACAGCATACTCCATAGTAGTACCAGGTCCACGACTGGTGACCGTTTTGCTATCTACCTGCACCCTGGATTCGCCGGCTGTAGCCAAAGATGATAATTGCTCCATGAAAATTGGAGCACAAGTTGCCTGTCAAAACCAGTATCCTCACATTCTAAATCTGTTTGTCATCATCATAATTATAGTGATTAACGACATATGAAAAGTCAGGGCCTACTTTCAATCCCTTAAGCAAACCCCACGATCCTAGCACCACCACAGGCGATGCACAGATAGCAGCATACAGCCGGCCGTCTGCAGCTTGTTTCTTCACCAGGTTTTCCAAAATCTTACAGTCCCTGAGGGAAGAAGCACCAGGCATTCCTCCCTAAAGAATAGGATGAGAACCAAACATTTTAATTCAAACTGAGATCATTACTTTGGTACTCGCTACAATATCCACAGCAGACAAACCGCGCATGCATAAGTGCTTAATGAATGCGCAAGTAGCTGCACAGTAAGATGAATCAATCTGAGATAGACAACCAATTGATAGTACTATGCAAGCTTCAGCTAGCTATCATGATCCATCGAATAAATTCCTACTCTGGTTAAATACGTACAGCCTCGAAATTCCGCTAAAAATAACTAAAGCAACAGAACTTCACAGTGGCTTCGCACTCGGTCAACGACCAAACAGAGTCACTAATCCGCTAATACTGGCAAGCGAACGGCACCCACAGGCAAGCGATTGCCATGTACACTCAGCAAAGAACGCAGAGAAGCGGGAGAAGCATACTGCACACGTACAGGTAGCGCGATGAGATCGAAGGCCGTGTCGGCGCAGTCGGAGATCAGCGCGTCGGCGACGATCTTCATGCCTTCGCACGCGTCCACGCGGAGCTGCTCCTCCGCCGAAGCCACGGTGACCTCGGCCCCGGCCCTCCGCAGCACGTCGATCGTCACCACCGCCTCGAGCGGCTCGCTTCCGTCGGCCACCGGGACCAAAACCTAGAGGAGAGACACACGCGGAGGAGACATGCACTCGATAAGCGCGCGCCGCGTGAAGCTCGTACCACACGACAGTCGAATCGAGGGAGAAGAAGCCGGTGCAGTACCTTCTTAGGAGGAGAAGAAGCCATTGACGAAGCGGATACGGAGAAGGAGAGGCGAGCGTTGGTCTTCTTTGGAGGAGGAGGGGGAGCGATTCCGGTAGCGAAAGTGGCAGGGGAGAGCGGGGGTCTCGAAGCGAAGGGAGAACGGTGTGGAGCGACAGCGTGGCGCAACGCCATTGGGGCACACAGAAAGAGAGCGAGAGAGAGAGAGGAAATCCAAAACCCCATCACCAAACTCACCGACGAGTCCCCACTCGGTCTCCCGACTCAGCCATGCATTGACCAACTCGTTCCCGTGAACTCACTCGCTCGCGCACGGACACACACGCACTGCATCATCATCATCATCATCGTTCAGGAGGAAGGAACATAAAGAGAAGAAGAACAAGAACAAGAACAAGAAGGCCAAAAAAAGGAGGAATCTTTCGCTACCCTTTTCCCGACCGCTCGGCCCTCGCGCCGCTGTCCATGGATTCTACCGCCGCCGCCGCCGCCGCCCTCTCCCACTCCCACCAGCACCGCCTCCTCCACAAGCTCGACCTCTTCAGGCTCCAGGGCCACGACCGCCGCGGCCGCGCCGTCCTCCGCGTCGTCGGCAAGTTCTTCCCCGGTAAAATGCCGCGATCGTTACGTGGAAGAGAGGGAAAAAAAAAGAGATGAGACGATTCGCCGGCGCCGCCGTCGGTGATACGATCCGTCGTGCCTGACTTTGCCCCTTTTCCTGCTTTGTTTTGTGATGATGATGATGATGATGATCGCAGCTCGGTACGTGAGCGTCAAGGCGCTGACCCAGTACTTGGAGGCGAGGATCCTGCCCGGGCTGGAAGGCCGGGAATTCGCGGTGGTGTACGTGCACACCGGCATCCGGTGGGGCGAGGCGAGAACTGCCCCGGGATCTCCGCCCTCCGGTCGATCTACGACGCCGTCCCCGTCGGCGTCAGGCGCAACCTGGAGGCCGTCTACTTCGTCCACCCGGGGCTCCAGGCCCGCCTCTTCCTCGCCACCTTCGGCCGCCTCATCTTCGCCGGAGGGTGAGCGGGGAGCTTCGTTTCACGGCGTGTTCCGATCAACAGACATTCGCAATATAAAAAACATCGGACATTCAACATATGATTCCCCGAAAATCTAGACGATATCATAATTTCCCACGAACAAAAAACCTTAATTTTCGGTTTTTAATTTTTAATTTTTTTGGCGGAAAATAAAATTGATGGGCCCTTTTTTTTTTGGTTAAAAAAATGGCAGGTTGTATGAGAAGATAAAGCATGTGAACAGGGTGGAGCTCCTTTCGGAGGAGGTGAGGAGGAAGGAGGTGGAGCTGCCGGAGTTCGTGCACGAGCTCGACGACGAGATGGAGCGCCGCCCGGTCACGGCGGACTCCGGCTCGGAGAGCGATCACCTGCGCCTCCACCACGGCGCGCCCTTCGCGGACCCCGCCCCAGTCTCCAGCCACTCCATGAGGTGCATTGCCTGAAGTCGGAATCGCGACCGTCGGAAGTTAAAATAGCAACGGTGTCGATATTTTCAGAAATTCTTATTTTGATTTTACCTTTTCGGATCGTGTTTATGTTGTTCATAGAGTAGTTTTGGACACAGCGTGCCGTGTCGGGGGAGACGGGTACCAAACACGGGAAGCACAGGAGTGCGGATCACTTCCACCTTCAAATCTGATCCCATTGACTGTTGACTTTTTGGGCTAAATCTCGTATGATCGAGCTAGTGCATTGAACATCTGAAGAGTAAATAAGAGGGGTGTGACAAAAGATGACAGACAGAAATTGTTACGACAACTGATGAGTAAATAATGCTAGATCATGTAGGTTTTAAGCTGAGGCTGGTAGAATTTGGTATCCCAATGTTCATATGGGTCGATGGATCACTTGCATTGAGATAGAGCGCGGCTCCCACGATAAACCCTACCAAATAGTAAATACTGCTGCTATCTTTGAACGCAACCCCAGTGAATGGTCGGTCGCGATCACATCGCGATGGCTGACCTCATCATGAGTCGCTCTTTGGGGTTGAGACTTTGGTTTGGACCACCTCCTGGCATTTTGTTCTTTACCATGTGCGTATTAATGACCGGTCGTCTCAGGTCACAGTGCCAATCTGCGTTCACCACTATATATATCATCGAATGATCAATGATCGGACAATGACCACATAGTTTGGGACTCTCTTTCTCAATTCATATACATGTTTGTCAAAAAAAATTGGCACTTTTAGCATAATCCCGTTCGATCGCGAGTAACCGAAGCGAGTCCCATATTTTCTCGAGTGGCACCATCGAAATCATTTTCTTTGAATAAACCTAACATTACTCCGTTCGTATACTAAATAGGGTAGCACGGCGAAACGAAGAAACCGATGTGTATGACATACACATGGAAGGATAAAAAAGAAGACCAATGAAAAACACATAGGATAATTTGATTTTAAGCCTATTATAATAAGTTGGGGCAAATCTCTTAATTGATGAATTGAGAAAAAATTATTTAATCGGTCTTAAAACTATTGTACTGATGTCAATTCTGTTTTAAACTTCCTAAATTTGCCAATTCAATCCTAAACCTTTATCCGAAATTTCAATATAGTTCTTCCAGTGAATTTTCGTTGAAAATCACTGATGTGACGATCCAGCTATTGCCGACCGTCCTACATTAGCATTTTATGGAAAAAATTGACCAGGAGTACATCGAAATTTCGATCAAATTTTTATGACTAAATTGACAAAATTGAAAAATTTAAGATTGAATTGACAAACGTACAATAGGTTTATGTCTGATTTGACAATTTTTCCAAATAATTTAGAATAATTTTACATCTCAATAAAGCTGAAATTCCCATTTCATTCATATGATCAATTTATTATCACCATTGTTCCACACTCAATGGTCCGAGAAAGCTAGTTCAAGCTTTTTCATTTCAAGCATCAAAACAAATCATCCACAACAGATTACCATCACAATACCTTCTCGTACAACTTTCTGCTATGCATACCTAATAGCTAAGCATATGCATTTTCTATCAAGAGGAAGCACAGCCATAAACTGAACTGCAGAATTCCAGACGTCATTCTCACTCACACAAATTAAACAGCATGTAGAAGTTCACGGCTTCCTCCAAAAAGAAGAGCCAAAATTATGTGATTCCGTTGCAATCTCAGTTAGAGATGACTGCACCCTCTTCAACCTTATAGATGTCTAGCGACAGTTGTAATTGCGATAACAGAAAACAATACCAATATGAACATAATGTCAGTGAATTGAGTTTAGTCACTATATGAATGCTCTCTGGTTACAATATGAAATTGGCATCAGCAAAAACATCGTTGTCAGTCAAGGTCAGTCTTCAGCCCCTCCCACAGACCCTCAATGACAAATTACAAACCTAGGTGCAATGCAATCAATGCACAAAGAGCTCAGGCCGTTCATAGATGTCTTGATCTCAAGATAGACACGATTAAATGACATGTTTGGCTTAAAGAAATGGCACAGAAAAAACGTGATTGCAGCTGACTTGCCTGCTTCTCATGCCACTGCAGAGCATACATAGGAAAGATGTAGAATTTCGCAAAATCGCACAAGCCTAATCTGATTTTTAGGCTTCCAAACTATTCTAAGTAACAAGAGCCTTACATAGGCCAGGTGTCAGGATCAAATACCAAAGTCACCTGAATGTGTATGACAAAACCGATTGGCAAGAGCATCCCGATGAGAAGCATCCTGACACGTTGAACAAATGAATTTCACCATGTCCACATCCATGTCCCTTATTCACTGCTCTTAGTTTCTGTCAATTCTTGCTTATCACCAGCACGTAAATCAGGATAGTTCCGATAATTCAAGGAATGCAACCAGAGAGCCACAACTCCTTCTTTGCGCTCTGTCAAGCCTATATGAGAGTATATGTATTTCATTTTGAAGTCTTCTGCCTCTTTCTCATAGTCTTTCATGGAGAGCTCTTCATGGCTATCCTTCCATTTGTTATTATATGATGCGAAGAAGCACTCGTCCAGGTACAGGCCAACTTCAGGAGCTGTTGGCACGTTGATTTTAACGTCCCTGAGGAAGATAACTAAAAGTTCAAAATAGCAAAATAAAACAAAGGAAAACTGCACTGCAAAAACATATCATTCACCCAAGGAGAAGCAGTGACCGTACTTACTTCTGCAAAGCATTCACAATCAGAGTCTCCGGAGCACAATTCCTCATGATTGCCACCGCAAGTCCTATCATTTTCCGTATCTGATGAAGCATGAAACTCTGACCCACGACCTCACACTTGACAAATTCGATACCTTCAATGGTGACTACAGCATTCGCGTCGAAAGAAATAATGTACCGTCGTGCCGAGGGATCCTCGGCTTTTGTTCTGGTGGTGAAGTTGTGGAAATTGTGAGTTCCCACATAATACCCCAAAATTCTATTGAACCTCTCCTTCTCCTCCTCTCCATAACAATACCCACTTCCTGTCACTGGTTTCTCCTCCCCATGTACTATAGTCTCTGCAATTTCGCCGTCTAATTTAACCACTGAACTAGTATCCAAATCAGCAGGTGCGGTGTCCGCAGATACTACATTGTCCACCACACTGGAAGTGTCTACCTTGTCGATGACATTGGAATTGGATTTGTCATCAATGCCATTGCTCGAGGAATCAACAATACCCTCTTTAACTTCAGTTCCCACGACTGCACAGCAGTCGTTCGACGTAATGCCTGACTCGACTTTGGTCTCATCGGAGTCAATAGTGACCTCCCCAGACCCATTCACATCACTGACTGCACAGCAGTCGTTCGACGCAATGCCCGACTCAACTTTGGCCTCATCGGAGTCATTAGTGACCTCCCCACACCCATTCACATCACCGACCCATCCCCTTAACTGGAAATTGCGCTTACCCATCACCCCAACAACCTTCCGCCCTCTCTCCGAACACTCCAAGCACTTGACGAGCTCATTCCCAGACCACAGACTAGCCGCCACGCTCTCTCTGTCGCGGTGCGTGCTCGGATCAAGCGCAAACACCGGGATCAAATACACGTACCTGCGCCGGTCGCAGAACTTCTTGGCATTGAACGACGACGTCGCCCTCTTGTACCCGAAGATCCGAATCTGCGAGGCGAGGTTGGAGTTGAGCCGGTCGACGAGCCCGGGCGGGTCGATGTAGAACCGCCCGGAGACGACCTGGCCCACGGCGCTCACGCCCTTGTCGGTGCGGGCCGAGCGGGCCCAGTCGTAGCGCTTGGGGCGGCCGCGGTCGGCCTCGGGGACGGCGCCGGAGTGGAAGAGGGCTTCCTCGAGGTCGCCCTCGATGGTCTTGGCTCCCGGGTTCTTCTGCATGCCCTGGTAGCCGACGCCGCAGTACGCGAAGAAGATGGCGACCTTGCGGCGCTTGTACCTTGGCTTCCTGCTGGTGTCGTCGGCGTCCGCGGCGGCGGCGGCGGCGGCGGCGGCGGCTTCCTCGTCGTCGTCGGAGGTGGCGGTGGTGGAGGACATCTTGGGCTTCTTTGGGTCGGGTTCCTGCTGGGGCGGCGGCGATCGCGGGGCCTCGGCAGCAGGGTCGAGCGAGGGAGGGTCGGGATTGGCGGAGGGCTCCATTGGCGGTTCTTTAATGCGACGGAAAGTCGAGGAGGGTGTCGTCTGGTGACTGGTAAACCCTAAGCCCCCGAACCATCAACGTAGAAGAGACATTCGGAAACGACGTGTCGCGTGTTCTCGCGGGAGGGTAGCGTGCGGTGTGCAACTTTTGGTAAGAGACTTACGACAGGAATCGAATGAATTTATGCATGCAAATCCACGGTTTATTTTTCACGTCAATCAATGTTGTGATAGCTTAAAATCGACGAGGTCCAAAAGATTCTCATCCAAACCCAAGACTTAATTCAGAGTGAAAAAAGAAGTATGTACGTTGAGAATTTATTAGAAAAAATGATACATAATATATAATATGATCCATAAACTTTTGATTTATTTATCGTGATATCTGAACTTTAACTTAATATGCAATGCGGTTCCTGAACTTTTAATTTGTTCAATATGATCGTTGAACTTTTTGTATATATTCAATTTAGTCACTAAACTATATGAAATTATTCAATATAGTTCGGGAATTACATTGAACATGTACCAAAAGTTTAGGGACCACATTAAACAAAGTAAAAGTTCAAGAACCATATTGAACATTAAATTAAAATTCAAGAACTACATTCAACAAAGTAAAAATTCATAAATCACATTGTACATTAAGCCAAAGTTCAATAACTGTTTGTATCGTTATCCCAATTTATTATTGACATGAGTTGAACTTTCCGAGTCGTGACTATCAAGTAAGAAGAGTCATTTCTCATTCACTTCATGAAATCTACTAATGGGGCCCTGTCTAGAAGTTCAGAGGGTAAATGCATGTTGAGTCTCTACATAATAGTTCGGTACGACCGAGATAGGATATGCGTTGCGCCGATGATTGAGTGTAGCTGATATTCTAAGCGTAACTGAGACAGTGGATTATTAAGGAGAACTCTCAACCTAATGTTCTGATATGGACTGTAGGAATTCATCCCTTGCCCTGCCCCCAACTTAAAGAAACCAAAGTTTCACAGAATTTGTACACAACACACGCCATGGATCAGGATGAAATCAGATGTTTTTTTTTTCCAATTGTTGTTACAAGAGGATCTCTGATCCAATCAAGAAAAATAGAAACTACAACAGTTTTTCTCAGTGTAAGATGGGATTAACGTGGGGTACCAACTATGCGAAGCACATCTCCCCCATCATCTCCTCATCGTCTGAACTCGAAACGATCGATTTTAACAAATTGGGGGCTGGTCGATAACCTTCATCCTTCATTTGCTTGCTTATAATTCTCAATTCCGAGCGTATTTGCTGTATCTGCGGGTGCATCTGGTCACCGACGACAAACACGTGAACCCCGCTCTTCAGCTCGATCCAGCTACATCCGGGCTCCTTACATACCCCCTGAGCTTTCATCAACCTCCTGACCCGTTCCACATCATCCCTCTTGCCCAAGGCGGTATAGATGCTAGACAGCAGCACATAGGCAGATGACTCTGGCGATCCTAACTCCATTAGCTTCTCCCCAGCGTACGCTCCCAACTCGTAGTCACGGTGGTTCCGACAGGCACCTAGTAATATCCGCCATAAACATAAACCGTGATCGACAGTTGCTGATTCGATGAAGTCTTTGGCTTCATTTAGCTTCCCGGCACGGCTCAAGAGATCAACCATGCAAGCATAGTGCTCTACTCTTGGCTCTATGCCAAATTCATCGGACATCATCTTGTAGTAAGCCCAACCTCTATATACCAGTCCCATGTGGCTACAGGCAGAGAGAACGTTCACAAACGTTACATAGTCTGGCTTTACACCTTCCATCCGCATTTCCTCAAAAAGTTCAAGGGCTGCGCTGCCCAAGCCATTTTGAGAAAGCCCTGATATCATTGCGTTCCATGACAATACATCCCGGGACGGCATCCTCCTAAAAACAAGGTTCCCATCTTCAAGGCTTCCACACTTTGCATACATACTTGACAGAGCACTTCCAATGGGAACTTTGAGACCCAAACCATGCTTAATAATTCCGGCATGGATTTGCTTGCCTTGCTCCAAAGCAGCAAGGCTTGCACAAGCTTTTAAAACACTAGCCATGGTTAGCTCATTAGCAGCGATCCCTTCACTCTGCATTCTACAATATAAACACAAAGCACTTTCGTTTTCCCCATTTTGTGCATACCCTCCGATCATGGACGTCCACAGAACAACATCGGGTTCTTGAAGATAATCAAATCCCTTCCTAGCATCATCAATGCTGCCACATTTTGCGTACATGTCAACCAAAGCTGTCATGATATATATCTGCTCCTCGAATCCTAGTTTTACGCAATAGCAATGGGCCTGTCTTCCTTCTTTGACAGCACCAATGTCACTACAAGCATTGATAACACCAACAAGAGTGAATTCGCTAGGGCCAACCCCAGAAAAATCCATGCTAGAAAATAACTTCAAGGCCTTGTGAGATTCACCACTTTGTGCATAACCAGTAATCATCGCAGACCACGTGATTGAATTCTTAGCAGTAGAAAATTCAAATGCCTGAAGTGCATCCTCTAAGCCACCACATTTCGCATACATTGTGACAAGAGCGTTCCAAACAGATGCGAATGACAGCAAACCCATTTTAGCAGCAAGACAATGAATTTGCTTACCACAGTCAACAGTTTCAGGAACTGTCAACGCACTAAGAATACTAGTGAAAACAAACTCATTTTGATCTTCCCCTTCCTCACGCATCAACAGAAACAGCCCAGCAGCCTCAGCAGCCATACGCAGTGAGGCGTATCCAGAAACAATCGTGGCCCAGGAAACCGAGTTCCTCTCGTGCATTCTATCAAACACCTTGCGTGCATCACCCACGAGCCCCGCCTTGCAATACATATTCAGCAGAGAGCTCCCGACAAAGACATCGCCAAAGCTCGCGGTCTTAATAGCCAACGCATGCGCCTGCGTGCCACCGGAGACATCGACAACATTCGAAGCGGCGGTGAAAACGCCGGCGAAGGTGTGGGCGTTGGGCAAGACATTCTCTTCCCGCATGCGCAGCAGCAGCCCCATCACGAGGAACGACCCACTGGGTCCCTTCCGAGAGTACCCATTGATGAGGCAGTTCCATGAGACGACGTCCCTGTCGGCCACGCCGTCGAAAACGAGCTCGGCCCTGTCCAACCGACCGCACTTGGCGTAGAAGTTGATCAGGCCATTAGCGAGGTAAGTGACGGCGGAGGCGCCGGTCCTGATGAGCTGGGCGTGGAGGGATGTCCCGCTTCGGAGGTCCTTCTGCTGGGTGTACGTGACGAGCGCGTCGAAGACGGAGCGATACCGAGGAGGAAGGAGACTCATCAATTTCACTCCTTGTCGTGCGGCGGAGCACTGCCACGCGACGGCGCATTGGTCGAGAGATCATGATTCATGTGGGTGCAACGAAGAGACACGATTCGAAAGCCACGAAGCTCGCATCGGAGTTCGAAACGAACGGCAATGGCGGTGGAACTCGAGAACACGCGACGGCGAGAGGAAGAAGACGGAGGAGCGCCCGTGGGCTTGGGCCGAACCGGATCGCCTGATCATTCGGTCGTCCTTGGGCCGGCCGGCCCATTACATGTCCGGCCGAGGCTGGTCTTTTTTTGTTTTTGAAGCCCAAGACTGTTATTCGTTATAACGAGCTATACGATTATTATTTCGTAAGTCAAAAGGGTTTATTAATTAATTAAATTGACTAAAAGACGTGTACGTAGTAACTTCGTGAAAGGAAAAGCTTCGAAAGCTGCTTGCGCAAGCATCGCGTCATCATGGCGTCACTTGCATGGGCGCGTTATGAATCCGTTTGTTTCGTTAAAAATGAGTAATTTGAAAATTATTTTTCTAAAATATGATTGCTCATTTCGCTTACAAAATCGAAGAAACGAAAAATATTAATGTTTAGGCATGAATTGTTGTTGATGATTAAATATTTTTCAATCGGCTAATTATTTCAAATAATACGAGTGGTCATTTTTAGGAAAATATTTTTCAAGTCATTCATTTTTTGCGAAACAAACGGAACCTAAATGATCAATAATTAGGTTCCAAGTTCGGCAATTACTTATTAGAAGAAAACTTGATATTGCAGGCATACATTATAAATTTACTTGTTTTTATAGAAACATTTTGACAACCAAAATTGATTAGCACGATAAAAAGTGATACCTAGTTTTTACCAAATACGGTAATTTGAAAATAAATTACCATCCCGATTTCTTATACTTTATTTCAATATTTCATATACGTTTTCATTTCCATTTTCTCATAACAAAACGACAATACGGCGAACTTAACTTCAAATCATCTACTACATAGAGAATTTCGGTTTTCTATGATTCAAATCATCTACTTCATTTTTCACGTATTAAATTATACATGGCCGGGGACGACCGGCAAAGTAAAAATTATAAAAAAAAAAAGAGAACTCTCTATTTAATAATTAATAAATATCTAAAAAGTACTCGTCAACAAAAATCCATTTCATACTGGATTTTTTCTGGAGGGCACGGCTCTAGCAAGAGAGCAAAGTCAATATGTCCTGAGGGACAATGATGATTCTTTGAATGGATGAACTGCCAAATTCAATTGATGTGGAAGAGTTGGAGGCGTGAAATCTCATTCAATTAATGCGCTAGAGTCAATTCATTGGGCCTGCCATGGTAAATAACATGGGGATCCAATAATTTTCGCGTGTTATTAACATTTTGAAAATTAAAATGTTCTGATTAGAAATGATTAGCGAGCACCTTGAACATTCCTTCAAACATCATTTACAAAAAAAAAAGTGCATAATTTGAAATACGGATCTCGTAACAAGTCTTCGAAAAAACATATGTCGAGTAAGAAATGTTTTGACTTTTGATGTATTGGTTCTACAGAGCCCCCGAGAAAAACAATGCGTTGAGAATTTCGAAACTCCTTTTATTTTATTAAATTAAACAATGTTTTCCGTTTTAATTGCATCGTTTTCTGTCTCGTGTTATGTGCAATCACTATTTCGGAAAATTGAGATATTCTTCATTGAACATGCTTACCAAGCGCTCCGCGATACTTGTTCACAAGATGATTTTATTATCAAACTTTTTTTTTTGTTGTGAAATACAAAATTTCTTTTATTCAATTGATTGCGAACGGTGCACTATTTTGAAAAAAAAACGAATTAATTGTTAAATATGTTTAATCAACGTGACTCTTTTATGAATACGCTCTGTAAGGAGGGTCCTGGCCGCGACGAGGGCGACGCATCGGGCGACAAAATGGAAGGATTTCATTTCATTGTTCTCCTGCATGAACAGAATCGAGGCAAAAGAGGAATTACAGAAAAAAAAATGAAAAATAAAATCCACGGAATTAATTACCCCTCTTTGCTTTTAACGAGACAAGTGTAATACAATCGTATTCACACGTCATTATTTGATAAATGGATTTATCATAATTGGCAAAAAAGGAAAAAAAAAAGGATCCGTCATTTTGATACACGAGACCTGGGAAAATATTTGACACGTCACGTAAAAAAGAAAATCTTTATATAGAGATCTTCTTTGAATCTCTACCATTCATTTTTCTTTGACCGTACGGATATCTGGAAGCACTTGGACTTTAAGTAAGGATGTTAGACTAGTAGGGACTTTAAGACTAGTAAATAATAGCCAAAAGGCACAAAAAAAATTTCAAATTATGTTTATTGTAGCACTCTAAAATTTTCTTGCAACATAAAAAATTTCAAATTTATACTTGTGTGATATATTTATCATATGTTAAGATACAATTAGATAATTTTTCAGTTAAAATAATATCGTTTTATTTCACTTAAATCACATAAACGCCATGTCAACACTATTTATTTTCTAATGTTTCATGTAGACTGATTTTTTATGGAGGGTAAATATATTATATTGGTATAAATTTGAAATTTTTAGTATTACAAAAAAAATTTACAGTAAATGTGTTACAGTGAAAATAATTTAAGATTTTTGGTGATTTTTAGCAAAACAAACTTTTGGTGTGTTGATATTATATATAATATATATTTATTTATTGACTCGAAAGAAAAAGGAGACATCTAATACAAACTGGCAATGATTCAGGCACTGAAAAAATGAAAACATGAAGAAATCTATCCACTCATAATGAAGCCATTGAACACACTTTCTGTTTTTAGCATTTTTCTACAAAAGTGACCGCATGAAAAGACATCACTCATCAGTCATCTGATTGCAAGTTAGCCGTTGAGGTGCATGTACATGATTGCACTTTGCCATCTGCGATTGCAATGTTTGAGATTCGTAGGGTGTTCTTGTTCATATTAATAACATCTGAGAAAAGCTAGAATGGAGAGAAAGTACATCAATAGGTTGGGGTATCGCTAGGTAAATACACAAGAGAAGCGATTTGGAACCTGATAAATACAGTCATTTCGGATTAGGAATTTCTAGTTCATGAATTAGAGGCATTTTCAATCAAATGTCACAAATTGCGTTATAAACTTTTTCAGTTAGGGTCACCTATATAAATAAAAGAAATACACTTATGAGATTTGCAGGGTGTTTTAAGGACTTTTAGATAATCGAGCCTCCATGCATACCCCTACACTATTAAAAGGAAAAACACTCAAATGGATTTTCATTGTGGAAAAGAATACATAATTGTCATGATTTCTTGAACCCATAAAGAAACTCCCCCTTGATAATATACCATCCAATTTGACCCTCTCTTCCTTTCCTTGCCATAAAAGACCTTATCTCTTCTAGATAAATTTTGGGTCCGGCCATTATCCTACTAATCGTATAAATCAGGTAAGCCATCGGCTAAAATCTGAATAAGTTATAAGTTATTTACATAATCGATGATGTGGGGAATCAAACATATGACGTGCACTTTAATCTGTAAATCTCTTCGTTCCTTAACCACGAACGGTGGGGTTACAATTTTCGAATGTGTTAATAAGCACACTAAAAAGCAATACCTTAATTATAGGATTGCATTACCTTCTATTGAAACTACAAGAGAATATGGCTGCATTTAGTTTACCTTTTTCAAGGGTTCCGGGCCTCTAAAGTCCATCGAGCAAAAGTCACATGACTTTTGGTAAAAAAATTTTGGACTACTTTGGGAGACAGTAAGCATTGACAAATCCTAAAGCTCAAGACAGGACTTGCCTTGTGCTTTCAACATTTTTGGATAGCCATCTCTAAAGATTAACGAAATTTTTTCTTCCAAATTTACCCTCACTATTGTTTTTGAATTCCTATTTGGCCTTCATTTCTAATGTTCATCGTCTCTACTTTAGTCTTCACCCTCATCGTAAGAGAGTCAACGGAGCTTCGTTGCCTCGCTAGTGATGGGATAATTTGCTAGGAAAGTGAAACAACCATCGTTTTTTATCGACTTTTATGGAAATCCTACTCTTCAACATCTTCCTCAACCCAAACTTTTAGGGTTTCATTTTGCTCTCAACTGCATTTCAACACCCGTCACTCCATATTCTGATCGACGTGAGCCCAGAGTCTATGGTAGCCAGGGGACAATCGTCGAGAGTTGAGTGTTGTTGAGGGTCGACGATCGGTAGTCGCTGAGGTCTGGGTTTGCGGGATCCGAGTTCATGTTCTCCCTCGCTGAGTTCCAAATGCGAGTACAATGGGTATTCCGGATCTTAGTACACATTTTCAAGTTCCCAATTTTGTTTCGATGGATGTGTTTTCCCTAATATCCATTCCACAGTTTTGCTTTGATGGGTATTCTTCTATTTTCTCTCTTTCTTTACTTTAAAGATCAAAACTATATCTACTGCGACATATTTACTCTAAACTTTTTTGGTGACACCATAAGTCCTAAACTTGTATTTATGTGACACATTTACCTCAAACTTTCTTCCGTGACCCTAAAAATCTCAAACTTGTAACCGTATGACACATTCACCCAAACTTGTACCTGTGTGACATATTTACCCTCCGTCAAAATTCTATAAACGAACGTTGTACCTAATGGTCGACGGAAAGCAAGCGGTGCTAATGTGGCACTCACGTGGCAAAAATATATCAACTCATTGTATGTTTTTTTCTCATTTTCTTTTTCCTGTTTTTTTGAACCTTCTCGTTCGTTTTCTTCCTTGGTTTGATGATGGTGAGGAAGGGCAATGGCGGCTGTGAGGGCAATGGTAATGACGAAGGAAAAAAAAAGAAAACAGAAAAAAATCTTGATGAAAGGCGAATGTGTAGTGTAGGTCTAAGTTTGAAATTTCTTGTGTTAGTGAATAAAAGTTTATGGTAAATATGTTACATCAAGAGTGACATAAAAAAGTATGGGATAAATATGTCACATGAATATAAATTTAAAAAAATTAAGATAAATATATTTTGGTAGGTAAGGTGTAAGATTTTAGGTGACTTTTAAAGAAAAATATATCACAATCTATTTAAACATACGATATTTGTGTTGAATAAATGAACCTTAAGTCAAAGATCTTTCGAGAAACGTGCAAAATCATTTCGTCGAAGCTCCCCCAAGCGCACCCCATATATACGCTCATCACTTCGTCCAAGACTAACAATGGAAGATAGAGAGGAGTTTCATCTGATACTTATTTCATGAGGGTATCGCAAAGGGTTCCCAACAGAGTTCATTGGCATTCTGTCCACCTCCCACCGATCTCATCTCAAACCCTCCCAGAAAAGTAAAACAAAACAAGGGGATAACAAGGAAAGATTCTTCATCAGGTCCCCCTTGTGATCTCTTGAAGGTGGGCGGACTGCCAACTGAGCTCTGTTTGGCTCTCTCTGTGAAACCCTTCATGAATCATTCTTCTTGAATCATTTCTTCATGTTTTATCAGCTGATTTCTTCAAGCTTTTTGATAGAGTGAAAACAAGGTAAACACCACCAAACCCTCCCTCTCTCTCTCTCTCTCTCTCTCTCTCTCTCTCTCTCTCTCTCTCTCACACACACACACACACACACATGTTCTCACCTTTTCTTGTATTCATTTATTGTGGATGCAGGAAGTTACCACAACTTTGGTTCTTGTAGATTTGCAGAAACATCTCTTGGTGTTGCCGCTAATTTCTGGTTTTTTTAGTTCCTTTAAAGAGGAGATGATAGACATGTTCATGAGTCCACTGGTCTCGGCGTTTGATCTTTCTCTTCTCCTCATTTTTGCTGTTTGGCAGGGCTTAAATTTAGCTGTTGACACGTCTCGTGCATGGGTGTGACCTGGAAAACAGAAGAAGATGGATTCATAAAGTGATGACCGTCGCTCTGTGATCGATCCTTCGATCTGTCCACTCGAAACCCTAGTTCGTCTTCCTGCCCCATCTCTCATTGTTCCTGGAAAACTAGAGTTAAAATCCCCGGTTTCTTTCCCAGCAAACAAATATATATATCATAGTTTATGTTTCAATTTCTTTTTGTGATCACATGATTCACATCTTCCAAGTCCTTCATCTAGGGTTATCTCAGTTTTTTTTTCTGAATTTTTAGCGGATGAAAGTTAAAAAAGGCAAAAAGAAAAAGAAAATTGGAGGGATTGGCTAGCTAGATAAAATGGAGTTCTTTGGTAAAGATTGGAAAATGAAAAGTTGAGAAGAAATAGTAAGTACATTGATTGACATGAAGTAATTCGACTTTATTAATTACCGTATTGGCCATGGAGCTAGGGGGTGGACCATCATTGAGTCAAGGTTTAAATAACGAGTGGTGGATTCAGAAAGAGCCTGGCCTCTTGCATGGAAGAGCCCAATTTTTCACCATCATTTTTTACATTAATTATTCATTAATTCTGGATCCTCCTCTTTCTTAAATGCACACCGTGATCTTGAGTCTAAATCTTTCGGTGATCCTTATTTGCTTCCCTGGTTTTGTCAAGATCCATCTTATATGTGAGGGGGAGTATTAGCACCTTCATCTTAGACCTTAAACTTTCGAAAAGTTGATAGTGATCCCACAAAATCTCACAATAATATGTGCTTATAATTATAATTATAGTTACTATATGAACTTAGTTGAATAGATTTGGATAATAATATATTTAGAAATAGTGATACTCATGTTGAGTAACACTAAAAGATTATAAATTCTTATACGTATTTTATATTATAATTGATTTATTTATCACGTCATTTGTTAATCAGCCGAATGCATATGATAATTTTTTTATGGAAAAAAGCCACCAAAAATCCCAAATTATGTTCATTATTACACATTTACCACAAACTTTTTTCCGTGACACAAAAATTCCCAAACTTATACCTGCGTAACACATTTACCCTCTGTCAAGGTTTCGTCTATAAGCACCGTTAAAAATCAGCTTATATGGTCGCCGGAGAGCAAATAATGTATGGTGAAATAAAAACAGTGTTGTTTTGATCAAAAAATCATCTGACGGAACATTAATGGAGGAAGGTAAATGTACCATATAGTTATAAGTTTGGAGTTTTTTATGTCGTGAGAAATTTTTTTAGATAAATTTATCATAATGGGCATACTTTGGAGTTTTTAACGTAAAAAAAATTTTCAAAATAAATATATGACCGTGGTCATAGTTTCAAGTTTTTTGAGATGTTTTTTTATATTTATGAATGTATTTGGATTATCGACCGAAAAAAAAATTGTATTTGGACGATCGTGGTCAAGGAAGTAAATGGCCCTCCAAAAGATCATGATTGAGAAAACTGACAAATGCCATACCATCATTAAGTGCGAAGACGCTGCTGTGGCACCGCCACCATTAATGGGGGTGAGGAGGACAGTTAAACCACAGAGGCGACGTGAATTCGAGCTTTCGAGTTAAATGGGAGGGAAGCCTAAAATAGGGGGATGTGATTTTGATGGAATTGTCGTCTAGGCTTTTATTACGTCCACCGACCTACTCGTGGTCAACAGGATGGAAAGAGGTCCAACTCTTACTGATTATTATAGATAAAAAAAAATTTATATCATCTAATATATAGGGAACATATTATGAAATTTTATCTATAAAAAAACCACTAATGTTGAATGATGCCAGGAGAGCTCAATTCGTTTGCCAAGATCGCCACGTGACGGTTTATGATTCGTCAATTTGATCTCATTTGGGTTTTTTTTTTCTCTCGATGAAAATGAGATTTTCCAAGAATTTCTCTTTTTTCCCTCATTATCGTTTTTCTCGTTTATTGTACTTTTAATCTAGTCAAATAAAACTTTGCTTATATTTTTTTAATTTTTTTTTATAAATAAAAGTTTAGGAGAAGGGGAGGTTACCTCATGCCAAGGTAAGGGTGTACCACATACTTAGAAGGTCTTATAGTAGATTTACAGATTGCCTATCAAAAGGGATTGTCAGTAGCGGGATTTAGACCTGGGCATGGTGTGCTGAGAGTTCAAATCTTATTAGCCAAGCCAGCTCACTTTGGTTTTTCTTTTATGTTCTTTTGTTCCCGACTTATCATTTCAGCAAATAATCCACACATAACCATTATGAGTTTTTTCTTATGTCAGCTTATTTTGTTGACATACCTTGAAAAAATACTTTGGAATCAAATCCATATTATGAGAATTGGTTATATTTTTCTTGAATTTATTTATTATGTGGCAATCAAATGCTTGATAATAAAGATAATAATACTTTAATATTATTGTCAAATGGTGGAACTGAAACAATAATCTTAATCCGAATTAATTTGCAGTTCACCAACGGGTAGGTCTAAATGGCCGCCACTTATGGTTGCTCGTCTCAAATTTTTTTTTTAAAATTTTGTCCTCGCATCATTAACAATAAATTTCGAAGTATATACGTTTTTTATGCTGTCTAAGTACAAAGAATATAATCTTGAAAATAGGAACAGCGTACTGTCAAAATATGAGGAAAATCACTATGTATGGAAAATTTTTGGTCATCAAATCATTATCCGATACCATAAATCGAGTATATCGCATGAGTAATATCACAGGCCAATAGAACCCAAGTAGAATCATGTATGAGTGAACGACCGTCTTACCAAAAAGCTAGTTTATCGAATCCTCATTAGCTTGTGACAGTACCATCATTATCGACCTTCCTAGGCGCTCTTGAAAGTGTGTACTCGAGCAAATCGGTTGTGCTCATGTCTAGACGAGGGACAAAATGGTATTGCCCTCCACGAGATCAACACAGAAGAATCAATCAAATCAATCACATTCATAGATACGATATGAGCGTATGATGCTGTGTTTAAAGCCGGAAAGAGACGTCCGTTTGCAACTTAACATAACACAAACCTTGCAATATAACTACAACGAACCCATGGTCCAAATGATGTGAAGTGCTTTGTTATTTGTTGACGAGTAGTTCCTTAAACAGTTGTTAATACAACAATCAACCAAAGTATTTCCTTCCTTAGCATGCTTTGCATCATCAAGAAAACCAACCAGTCAAAAGTACGGAAATGTATATGATTCTTTATGTACACTCCACATATACTCGACATATTTCCATACTTTCATAAGCCAGGGTTTTCTACGTAGCCGAAAACGTCATAAAGAACCAGAAATGGCCATTCTAAGTGTAAGTGGGTTGCGTTACTTAGTTAGTTATCCGTAGTGACAATCCAGATTTACTGCTGCAGAAACCGTCTGCTTTTGCTTTATGGACAAGCCTCACGAGATGAACTTCCATAGCATACAAAACAGTCATATGCTGCATCAGATTTAAATTTTAATGAACAATATCTGAGAATGAAATGGTTTTTAGTATGGTGCTACTAGCAGTCTGTAGATATCTTATTTCTGATTCCTCTTAAACTGCCTTTTAGAAGAACTAGTAAATAAGCGATTGATTTGTCGAAATAACACATTTTCGCTCTGACCTAGTTTACAGTGATGATGTCCAACGATGCAGTTCCACATATCCAGACAGCACAATGCGATTCCTTTCTTTGACCCTTGTCTGATATATGACCCTGCACATTGTAGCAGCAAAAATAAGAACCCAAACCCTTTTAAAAAGTAATAGTCTTTTTCAGAAAGACAAGGTTTCATACCTCGAACCTTCAACCCACATTTCAGTAACCAGAGTTTCCCCAGGGTACACATGTAGAAGAAATCGCCCTGATATGCTTTTCACCATGTCTGGGTCTCCTTTGCAGATGCACTTTATGATTGCCCTGACTGCGAACCCCAGTGTGCAAAGACCATGCAGTATCGGCTGGGAGAATCTTTAGAGAGTTCAGATATGTATCAGATGCCAGTATATATAATTAAGAAAATTACCACTGAGATGGTACGCTAAAATAAAAAGCCCAAAAATTACTCTCATGATTAATGAAGCCAAATCTGTTATATACAAACAGTGTTATTTTAGAGAAAGCAACTATATCACCACTCACTCACTCCCCTCGTTGTGCACTCTTTTGGTAACTTAGGGGAGGAAATGCAATTGCATTTCATAGTTAAATTATGCTACTTCCATATGTCAAACATACTTTTCCCTAACATGCTTGGATTGAGGGAAGTGGAAGAAATTGAAGGGAAACAATAACCTAAGGCATTCTCTCTCTTGTTTGGCCGATAAAATAGGAGGGAAATGGGAAGTAATTACCTTTGACCCACATTTCTTTTTCTTTTGGAAGGTGGGGGATATTGAAAGAAGCACCACGAGTAATCATTTTTTTCAAAGCTACCATTTACTTTGCTTATAGATGTGAATAGTATATAAAAAATATATTTTTTTTCCGTTACTATTTTCATTTCCCACCATATAAATTCCCTTCAATGCACACTAGGAAATTATTGCTTCTAATTCATTTCGTTTCTTTCGATTTCATTTCTTTTCTTTTTCCCCCGTTTTCCTCCTAACATATATTACCAAACAGAATGTCGTCACGTGGCTAGGAAATGTCTGAGGAGAATGATAGCATATGAAAAACCTACAGCCCACTATCCCATGAGTGTGCTGAACCTTGCAAAGAAACTATATGAATGATAAGGTCCCTCCCAATGCTATAAAAGCCAAATTAAAAGGTACACGAACACTGATTAAAATTGATCTGCATCACAGATTTGAGACTGACTCACGAATCAGATTCCAACTTAAATAAATCACTGAAATACTCCAAACTAGGATCTTGAGTGAAAAGCAAACGCACTTGAAAGTCTCAATTTTTTTTCTAATAATATGAAGTCTTCTGCTCCAAATAACGAGTTCAACACTTCTCAACTGACTGAATGAGATCTAATAAATTTCGACAAGATCTCTAAATTACAGTAGCCAGGAAAATTAAAATTAGAAGTAGAGAGGAACTGACCCTGCAACTTTGGCAATCATTGGATCAGAATGGAGAGGGTTGTAGTCCCCAGATAGCGTATATAACAGAGCCTACAGAACAGCATTAAAATGGTTAACGAAGAATTATCTAAAGAGACATCTGATAAGATAAACGCAGTAATTGCAATTCAAATTGTCATTGACTAAATACTGATAGAGTAGTCAATTAAAACTAAATTACATCAAGATCAACCCAGTAGACTGTAATAGAAGAAATTTTCACTTTGTCAGTCTTAGCAAGTACTCAAACATCAACATATTGTAATAAGTGCTTGCTGTTCTGAACAGATGTCCACGCTAGCTAGTCACAAATTTACCATGTAAAAACCTATGTGAAAAAAAAAACGAATTCAACATATTTTTTTGGAGACAAAGATACAAGAAGCTGTGGAATAAAAAGCTCAACGGAAACTAGAGGAAACTGGAAGATAAATTAGAAAGATTTTACTTGACACAACTGACCGGATCCATTCTTCTATAAAGTTCAGCGTGGATGCATAAGAAGAAACTTAAGCTTTCTATTACAGGCAAAATGAAACAAATCTTTCCAGAAGAGATTTAATTGCATATATCCAAAAAAATGCTGAAATTTGAACAAGTAGAAATCCTATACATTTTGAAATGATGAAATGAATGATAGTATGTACATACCTGTGATGGTTGAGTACAATCCTCAAAAACACAAAAGGGTTTATCCTTGGGGATTTTCACAGCTCGGACTTGGTTGGGTGGATAATTTGAGTAAGAAAATGGTTGAGATGATTTTGAAAAGCCACCAGCTCCACGGAGGTAAGCAGTCATCCTGCTCATCAACATTGTATTACATGATGTCATATATAGTACGAAAACATAGTAGGTATGAATAAGTCTACAGGGTGCAGATCTACAAGTTCTCAACATAATTTTTATGACACAGAGATAAACTACACAAAGAAAATGGGATTCAGCAACCAAGGACAATCTTTATCTCCAATAATAAGTTGAAAGAATAATTTCCAAAAGTCACCCAAGAGTATCCCATTATCCAGTCAGAAAACTCAAATCTTGTGCTGGCCTAACTTGAGCAGGTGGCTGGACGTGCTACTGCATATGTGGAATTTTGAGAGAAATAGAAAGACCTGACCTGTTCATGCATAATAATTCACCCGAAGCTTGATCAAAAGTTTTGGTTTCTACCTCCAAAACAGCAGCCTTACCTGGAAAACGAATTACAGAACAGAAATAAAACGAAGAAAAGAACAATCATTTCTCTGCAAGGCTGGAGAAAGACGATAGAAAGAGACAAAAGATACGGAAATTTTGGAGTAAATTCCAGGAAAATGTGTATAAACCAAAATAATAAGCAGAAGTATAAGATGTGCTTCCCTTACATGAGCGCTTACATGGATTGTTGACTTGTTACGATCACTCATGTTTTCCACACTCACATAGGCAATAACCAAATATCTTCACAAAGTACCGTTTTACTTGTTAATAAGAAGTGCCTTCTCATATGTTTTTAAAGTCATCCTAGCACTAGCACATAAGTCCAATATGTGCTCGCTCATTGAAATACCACTTTCCTAATTCTAGATCGAAAATAGTCCCTCGTAAGAGGAGTCCATTCCTGTAACTGATTAGTGGGGCGACAATGCTTTCAAATAGGGCTAGCAGCTTTTGACATGACCCATTTACGTGAGTTGTGGTAAAGCGTGTTCAAATTAAACTTACCGCGTTTGTGTAACAAACAGCTGTGTAAGGGTAACCCTTTTAACCTATTTATGAAACGCTTAAACATGTTAAACGAATTAGGTTAACATGCTATTCTTGGTAACACAACATATTCAGATACATTTAAACACAATTGTCAGTTTCTACAGGATTATGTATAAGAGTTCGTGTTTAAAAGGAGCTACACGTATTGTGTCACGTAATTCAAACAAATGGGTCCTTGTCATGTTAAGATTTGAAAGTTATGACACAATTAATAAATGTATCGTGTTGGGGTTTAATCTAAAATTGACACAATTAGATGACGACACCAAAACATAAATTGCTAGCGCTACTTTCGGGTCAACCTAACTCCATGTAAATAAGAAATATTTCCGCTAGTAAGACCTACCTTTATCGTGCAAGCCTGCAAGACTTACCTTATGTTGTAACTGCATCAAAAGATACAGTAAAAGTCAAGTTTGGACTTAACAACAGCAAAGCACAATGTAACATAGATCTAATATAAGCAAAGAGTGAAATTGCACATCTGACTATATACAAAAGAGGACGATCGCATTGAATGGATTGACAGAAAGCATGTCTATAGAAACTTCATCAGTTTGCATAACAACAGCAACAAGGGCCTTCGAAGAATAATTAAGTTCAGACTTGTTCAACCGATTCACACTCAAAAGTATCAAACCCAGAAATCCAAAAACTAGTGTTGGACTCAATCCAGCAATCAAAAAACATTCACATTAGTCTTGTCTTAAAAAAATTATTCATCATGTTTGTTTCCTAAATCCATTCACTCTTCATATAGGAAATTATTCCACATGTCACCTCCATGTCTTCCAAACATCTTTGTTTGTTGATGGCAATTCTCGGTATCCAGATAACCAATCATACAATGATCAATTTTAGGATTTTATTATGGTTGATATGCTCTTGATTCTTGAATAAACTGGACCTCAAGGTCCGCCGGTTGAGTATCCTTACACATGCTCTATTTATTGTAGATTAAGACCTCCCAAAAAACCTCCATATTTCAATGATGACATCTCAGACTTTTTCAGTTATATTATTCCCAGGGACGAACTGATTGTCCATTTTCATCAAGAAGCAGGATCAAAGTCAATCCATTGGAAGATAACTGCCAGTTGACCTTTAGCAGAATTCTTACATGCGCACTGGAAGGAAAAGGCTTGTACAGTTCTATGTATTGCTGTCCATGCAACAAAAGCCGTTGATCATATCTGTGAGAAATGGAAGCAGAAACCAGAATGAGCCTTCCTCCTTTTGCTCAATTCAAAATCGGAAAACTAAAATTGGCAAGACAACGAGAGAGAGAATTCTGTGGCCTGGTGTCCAGTAACAAAGAAACTAAAGTACATTAGATCCCACGTGGTGCCGTAAAACTGCGCATTCTACCAAACAGACCTGATGGGATTCGTCTCAAGAAGATTCTCAACAAAAGCACACTTACTGCAAACCCGGAAAACGCAATCCATCCGGCAAAGATTGCAGGCAGAAAAGAGCAGCAAACGTTGGCAACACCTGCAAAATATTAAACAAAAAAAAAGAGACACAGGTGATAAAGGACGAATTATATGCACAAGGCGATGCAATTAGTAATACAGAAACCAACTGTTTCGACAGGAAAATGCGAAACCAAGGTAATCTTCTTCTCATCACCTATACAAGTTACCAAGACAACCGGAACAACGGACGCCCCTCTGAGGCACGATACCTTAATACACTGCTGTCCATTTTCATGGTAAACGTACTTGAGCTCGTCCGCGTCCAGCGGATCGCGTCCACAGGCTCCGATCCCCAAGGCATACAGGGCCGCGTCCCTGCACAGGCATCCAATCCAAAGACGGAAACAAAAGCAACCACGCAGCTCCTCAACGAATCACGAATTTTCCGACAAAACAACCGGTGAAAAGAATCCCGAGATGCTCGGTCGCGGTGGGCGGGGCGTGAGCTTACCTCTCCGTATACGCGAACGATGCCTGCAATCCGTCGCCGCAAAGCAGAGCAACAACAGAGCGGCCAGAAAAAAAACAGCATCGATCAGAATCGTCGAGCGACGGGAATCGAGAGGCGACGACGAGGCGGCCACCTACCTCGGGGAACTTGTGGGCGAGGAGAACCTGAGGATCGGTCTCGGAGCTGGCTCCCGCCATATCGAAGCAAGCCGTCGGCGGATTCCTCTTCTTCGGACGAGGCGCGGTTTGATTCGAGAGAGATTCGGACACCGAGAGAATCGGAGCTTGGAGGGAGCAGCGCCGCGGTGGTCCCCGCGACCGGCGGCGCAGATTGCGACGGCGACGGCTACTTATGGACTCGAGCGGAGCTTCGGGAAGAGCTAGGGGGGGGGGGGGGGGATGCCTTTTGACTTTATGTGATCGGGGTTTCTCGCCGAAGCCTTTTTTTTTTTTTTGGTTTGGTCGCATCGAGACGACGATTCGCGTGTCCTGTTTCTCCGACCCACAGAGGCTCGAAGGTTAACGCCAAATTTTGCCCGTACGTTGCTAGAAATTACCGTACATTCGATTTGCTAAAAATTACGCCAAATCTCTAGCGCACAACTTGAGATTTTTACCGGGGAAAAGTCCAAAAAAAAATCCTTCGAAATTATGCACATTTATCCTAAATTTTAAGTGATATCGAAAGTCCCAAGCTTATATCTGTATGGCACATTTTACTCTCCATCAAAATTTTGTTAACCTACATAAACGGCCATCAGAAAGCAAACGATATTGACATAGCGCTCGCAAAAACAATACCGTTTTTGGTAAAAATCATCTAGCAAAATATTGACGAGAGGTAAATATATCACCTAAATATAAGTTTTGAGATTTTGATGCCACAAAAAAATTCATGTGAGCATAGTTTGAGATTTTTTGTGGCTTTGCCCTTGACCTTTCACGTTTTCCGAATTGCTTGTATTTGTGCTTTGTCTATAAAGCCCCCCATATGTGAATGATTTTTTTTGATCGAAATATGTGAATAATTGACGTCACAATAAAAAAAAATGGATTTATAATCATCCCTCCATTCTTTTTCTTCTTCCAAATTTCCCGATATAGTTTTTTTTTTCCAAAATGCGTTGCCCCTAATGATTAGGGGTGTAAATAGTTCGATTCGGTTCGATTTTTCAAGAAAACCGAACCGAACTGAACTGAACCATTAATGGTGCCCCCTTGAACCGAACTGAATTTGAACCGAATCGAATTGAAACCGAACTGAAAAATCGATTTGGTTCGGATCAACTTTCGGTTTCAAGTTCATTAAGCAGAGAGAGAGAGGAGAGACGAGAGAGAAGGGGAGAGAGAGAGCAAAATAGCCCTGAACTGAAATAAACCGAACCGAAAAGAAAAATTGATTTATTTTGACGATCCGAACTGAAATCGAAACCGAACTGAAATGCACGAAATTTTCGGTTCTGTTCGGTTCGGTTCGTATCTCGGTTCAATTCTAACACCCCTACTAATGATCCCGAACCTCATGCTCTCTCTCTTGCTCATCTTCGTCTCTCCTTCGAATACACGACACCCGCAAGCAGCTCGCTAGATTTGAGGCTTAAGAGCGTGACCGCCACCTCGTGGTGGTTGTGAGCTTTGGCCACGGCAACATCGCACGTGGCGGTGGCTGTCGCCTGCGCTCTCTCTCTCTCTCTCATGTGGCGCCTATTCAGCACCAATGAGCCAGATCAAGACTGCATATGTGCCAACAAGGAAGCGATGCGTTCTCAACTCGTCCCGTTCAACATTCCAGCATCCAGTTAGCAGTCCGACGGTATACTTTGACAAAACGATCGGTACAAAAGTCAGCGATGACATTACCCCCAAGAAAAACATGTTCCGTCTTCTTATCGCCTTCGTGCATTAGCGCATGTTTCTTTCTCACGTCCTTGCAAGAGTTCCTCATTTTTTGTTTGTGTTGGGCCGGCAACAGGACAATTATCCGCGTCGAATGCCTAGCTTTTGGAAACATATCGATCGCGACGGAAGCATCAATACTATCGTAGAGAGGCTCACTTCTTGTTTCCCCCAAAAAATGCGCCTCGAAAATAATTGAAATGCCGCCAAAGAAATTATGGTAGGCCGCATCACCGTGCTCTTAAACCACCAAGACATTTATAGGTACGTAAAACAAGAAACCATCGCGCCAAAAAAGTTACAAGGCTTTGTAAATACAAAACTCCAAACCTCGCAAAACTGATCTTACCGTGAAACAGTTCCCAGGGTACCAAAATGAGCATGCTAGGCTCCGTAACCACGAAAGGAGCGCTTGGAGTCCGTTGAAACAACCGACTCCTATCTCCTCCATCCAGAATAGGAATGAGATGTTGCAGAAAGCAAAGCCATGCATCGCGACTTCACACCATCGAATTGGACAACTGCCCCTTCACAATAAGAGACATTGCCAGCCATTTCTTTCTTTCGGTCCCCTTTATCACGTTGGTGCAGCACATGATCACAGAAATTGACTTAACCTACATAGTATAGCTTCTCGAATTAACTAAACTCATCTTCACATTCTGTCTTCTCTCTTACGTGGAGCACAAGTAATGGTTTCATCGACCCTCAAAATCATCTCAGCAGCCTCAGTCGCAGAGAGCAGTATGGCCTGCTTTACTTTAAATGACTCAGAAATCCCCAGTTCCACCATGTCTCCCACCTGCCACAAGTTAAGATCACAGTGTTCAGTATTCCGGAGCTAAATGTGTTGACTGTCAGTGAGTTCATTCAATTCTTAAATGGACAAAAAGGGGACGAAAACATGCTGTAGACATGTCATACAGGTCTCCCTGTGCTCAAAGGAGCCACAACATTTTAAGGCCTAAATTCTAGTTCATTTGGCAAACTTTTCTACCCCATCTTCTCCACATAAGAAGGGTAAAGTGCAACTCCTATCATCACGAGAGAATATTCAAAACAAAGGTCCAAGAATGAAACAGAGATTCGCACCCGAAACTTACAGAACCGGAGATGACATCAATCCCTGCAGTGCATCCTTCCTTGTGGTGCTCTGCACGAAGCTGAGAAATCAGCTCGGCACTATCCAGTCCGGCATTATCTGCAATGATTGTTGGAATGGCCAACAGTGCCCTCGAAAAAGCTTCAATAGCATGGGACTTCTTCCCAGGAGTCTTACGAGCCAGTTCATCGACCTCCTTTGCCATGACCATCTCAGGCCATCCCCCTCCAAGTATAACCCTACTATCATTTACTGTCTGAGACAGCACGCACAAGGCATCATGCAAAGATCTCTCAGCCTCATCCAGCACATGATGGCTGCCATACAGTTGAAGACATGAATGAAAAATCAAGTCAAGCAAAGAAGTGACTGCAATTTCATCCTCTTATTATATAGTAATGCTGTGTGTACTAAAACCGGTATGCAACTAAGTGATGTAACAGACTACCAATGCACCTTTAAACATGTGGATCATATTCCACATTAAAAAAACTCTGCCACATCACTTAATATACCAATATACCATATGATTGTCCGTATATCTAGTATTGTCCACATATGTTATACAGAATATTCTAGCAATCGCTTGTTCTAGACAACGGTCATTTATACACAGATCACAAATAATCATGGGTGAAGTAAGATTTTTTAGATCAATCTCTCATTATGGAAAGGGAGAGAAAAATAAAAGGAATTTGTCATATTGTAAAAATGGAAAAAGACGAGGCAGAAAAGTACAATGCCATGCCTTGCACCTCGCAATACAATTGTACATGCCTGACCCATTTCAACACCAGAAAAGTGAATCAGCTTGTCCTCGCCAATCATAATTTCCTCGATGAGCTTGCAGTGTCCAAGCTTAACTGACTCTGGATTGTCAAAGGTTGATGCAATCTCACCACCAGTCACCAAGGCCAGGCGCTCAATACCATCAAAATCAGCATGCTCAATTGCAAGTGTTCCAGCATCTGCAAACAGCTCCTCTGGAAAATTGTATATCAACTGTCTGTTGACAACGCAGTTAATCCCATGTGCTATGATTTTCTGCACCTTTTCCCTCATCTTCTCTTTCTCAGCCCCCTCAATCTCAGCAACCTTAGACATAGAATTGACACGAACACAAGCCCCATAGATCTTCACTTTATCAGTGTCCATTGCAGTATTTGCCACCAAAATCTTAGCATTCTCTATGCGCTTTGGTTGTCCAATACCTATTTTTTTGTCGAGAATAAATCTGCACAAAGGTAGAGCTCCAAATTAGTTTTGTTAAGCATTCTCAGACGTCAGGTTTGGGTTTACTATGCAAATAAACAGTAGATGATGTTACTAGACCATATACAACAGCAATTGCGTGTCGATCATGTCTATGGTTGGAATACAATATAGAATTTTGATGAAACATTCCAATACCAAAGAAAATACCAAATATGTGTGCATCAAATTGATGGAGGGAGTTATTCATCGACTTATTGCCTATTGTATTAGATGTCTGGTGGATAGAGCCCCCATGAGAACTAAGTTAAGAAGGGAATATTCAGTAATCTCACCCTTCATCCAAGAAAGAATCCTTTAAAGATCCTCCTGGTTTCTTGATTATCTGTATAGCTTCTAGGTTAGTACTACCCTGCAAGTGCCAGCAGAGAAGTGGCATCAGATGGTGGAAATCGAGACAATAATCCATATATCGTATCACTAATCTCATCAACACAAAAGTTAACAATAAAGAGAGCATCTGAGGACAACATAACATTAATCACACTGATCCTACATCTATGATCTTGTGGTCAAAGTTTAAGAAATCCCACAAATGTTAAGAACAAGACCAAATCAAGATTTGCTAAATTTCAAAGGGCAGAAAAAGCCACTCATCAGAGAACCTATCACAAAAAGTACATTAGATTCATGGACTGGCTTAAGAATGGGCATTCCTAATAATATCCATGTCTACCAGCTTGAAACTCATAATGAACAAATCCAGTGAATATAGTATAACCCAATCAAGAAAGCACATGATTTTTTTTTGCACAGCTATGGTTTGAACAGTTTCCTAAAATACAAAAGTTTATAAGTTAGAGAATATCCATTAACAAACTTAAATTCAAGAGTTTGTACGAAAATCCCAATAAAGAATTGCTAGTGTCCCGAAACTATAGATATAAAAATTGCATTCTGACCTCGTCCATCCAGTTTTGGCCCCTAGTTTGAAGGGGATTTTCCAACTCAATCAAAAGGCTCTACCTAAAGTGCATATGCGCAAAATTTCTTTCATGCACAGATAAATCGAACAGTAAAACAAAAACGCCAAATATTCACATGAGAGAAGAAGAGATTAGGATCTTAAATCATAGCTTACTGTTAGTGTCTACCCTTATCATCAAGGACAAAAAACATAGCTCACCTTTAACCTCATAACAGCATCCACAGCCAACTTAGCAAAATGTTCTTTGTCTTGTGACAGAATTTTGGAACTCAAAGTAGTCATTGCAATTTTCATCAAGTCTGACGTAAATTTCTCTGCATCATGCAATGCATCAGGCAACAAACAGTATCAGAAAGTGGAATGCAAATAACTGGAGACCTGCACCCCTCAGAGATATTAGCATCCACAACCTAGGACATAGAAAATTGCATGGTGTTGGGATACTTGGACTAGTAAACTTTATACACGATCATCACTTTCAGTAGACAATTTATGTATTCAGTGTGCACTGCGCAAATTCTTGATAAAAATAAGGGAAAAAACTTCCTTGAGCAAGCCAATGGATCAAAAGAAACGCAAGGGACACAAGAAAGCAAATAGAACAAGATGTGACAGGCAAACCTGCATCCTTTTTATTATCCATAACCTTTTGCAACAAAGCATTACGAGCACATTCAGCTGCCATCCGAAAGCCTAAAATTGAAAAGTGAAAATCCACCATTTATTATTGGAGGACACAGATTTCACATTCACGGAACAATAAAAAAGGAACAGAGATTTGTAAACGTTTCAAAAAACTTAATTTCGACTAGTGAAAAGCAAATTCTTTTAGAATGGAGATAACCAATCAACTGAAAGATGAAAGAGAACCTCAACAAAACTTGAAAGTGATAGCATGACAATATATTTTCACGAATTTTATTTGAATGAAAATACCACTGCAATTAATTACAATCATGATGGACTTCCTGCATACGGTAGGCAAAACTTTTTAGAGACGATTGACCATATGTAGCACATGCGCATTTAAATAAGAGGCCCCCAAAAAAGTAAAATCACAGAAAGATACGAACCGGATATTACTGTCATGGGATGGATCTTGGCTGCAACCAATTTTTCTGCCTCCCTCAAAAGTTCCCCAGCCAGAACAACGACTGAAGTTGTCCCATCACCCACTTCATCATCTTGCACTTTGGAGATATCTAGTATTTATGTTAAGGATGATGATCACATTACACAAAATAAAATCTCAGCTTTGGATACAAAATAAGGACGTCCTTTCTTTTGCTTGAAGAAATATCAATACCGCCAACAAATGTCTACAACTTCAAGGATACCAACTAATACTTTAGCAGCCGGATTGTCTATGTGAAGAGATTTTAGGATCGTCGCACCATCGTTAGTGACAGTAACTTGATGTCCTCTACCAGTTGATTGCAGAATTTTATCCTACTCCAAACAGGTGCCACAAAATCAACTCGAGGCAAGTAATACACCTAGCAAGTGAGTAAGTCCTCTCCGACATCAAATGACACACTGAAGCAACTGAATCCTACCATTCCCTTCGGCCCCAACGTGGTTTTCACCAGGTCCGCTATAGCCATGGCTCCGACGAAGGAGGCCTGCGGCAAAACAAAGCGAACTCCTATCAAATGTCAAATCTTTTTCCATTCACACATCATCAACAAGAAACACATTCTCAGTGAGAAAGCGAAAAACGCACCATTCTGGCGCGTTCCCCTTTCTCCTCGCTCGCTTCATCCTTGAGAATCCTCTCGACCTGCAACATTCACCGAAAGACGCCAAAAAAAAAAAACACAAGAATCAACTCCGGCACCAAAAGGCGTACGGATCCAGAGTCGAGCTCCGAGGCGCCGACGTACCGGCATTCGAAACCAAGCTCGGAGCCGAAGCGGGAAACCTGCAGCGACGCGACCGGAACGATAGGGAGGGAGAACAAGGACGGATCAGGCGACGAAACAGCGCGCAAAACAGTGAGCATTCGGGGAGAGCAATTCAATGCTCAAACTCCCATCGCCCACCCGACCGTTTCCTCCGCGGGGAAAAGAACCAAGGAAAAGCTACGAGACCACAGAGAAGCTTCCCGCGAGTACGAGGTTACCCGAGACGAGAGACGTCGGGCGAAGGGGTGCGACCGAGATCGTCGAAGGTTGTAGGGTTTCGATGGAGAGAGTACGGCGTTCCCGCGGGAAAGCTCGTTGCAGAGGAAGTTGCAGGAGGAGGAGGAACGAATCCTCTCGACGGACGTCGCCTTGCCACCCCGGAAGAGTCGCGAAGGCGCTGACGTGGTCCGGTTCGCTGCGTCGCGGCTTGAGCGGTTCGGCTTGGGGCCGGGCCGGACCCAGAAGATTAGACCGGTTTTCATGCGCGGTCCGGTCCGCGGTCCGATGTTTTGAACGATGTTTGCTCGATGGCATACGCAGTGATGTGCTGATATCATGGATTTTGTAATCTCGTATCGTTTTTTTTTTCTTTGACGTAATTGCTAACCACACATAAAATTTAGAGATTCGGCCAAGCGACGGACGGAGGTGAAGAAGCACACAGAGCCCATGACGCCAGTCCAAAAGAGGACTTGACGGAACTTTCCGGACTCATCCGATATAACCACCGTGTAGGGGTGAGCATGAATTATGGGTAAAATCGGGAATCAGACTGGACCGATCCTAGAAATTGGTTCGATTCCCATTTCCTGGACTCCTCGACCTAGTTTTATTTGGAATCGAGTCGTACGGTCCGGCTCCCAAGTAAAACTAAACCGAACCAAACCGAGAACCGAACCGAATCGAGATAACCCTAAAACTAGTAGAATTGATGGATCTTTTCACCAATTTTCATAGTAGTAGACTAGTAGTGTTAAACTTCAGAATTTGGAACGTCATTTTATTACTACTGTTATTAATATACTCTTCCATTACTTACTTGGATTAGTTTTTAACTTACTCTAGTGCAGGTAGAAGATATGTGCATTTTGGAATCCACTTGCAACATACATACATACATATATATATATATATATATATATTCATTGCAAGAGAAATCCAATATACTATACACTATGAAACTCAAAATTAACTACTCCCGACTCTTTGACACGTGCTTCTAGTTTACTCTTGAATTTGCCCACTTCATTCTTTACATGCAATACGACTTCTCCATATAGGTTTGACAAATTACTTAGGATAGATAGTATTGTGGATGAAATCCCGTCTATATGACGAGGAACTGATCGGTTTCGGGTTTCAAAAACTGGGTACCGGTCCCGATAGAGAATCTGAAACGCATTCCGAAGTCACTCACCCCTACCGCCTCGTTGTTCTCCAATTTGCTGTGACGCCATCGTACTAGTTAGTTGACTTATGTACGACAGGAAAACGATGGAAACGCTCAAATTGTTAAGCAAATCGTTGTTCGACAGAGGGAAGGAAACCTGATTCTCTCGCTTCTGAGAAAAGCCTTATACCTGCGTTGAGCATATTGACTCGGTAATAATGATTTGATGTATGGGTACGAAAAAAGTTCGAACAAATAAATGATTCTGCCGCGAAAAAGAATGAGACCTCGAGCTGAGGTCGTTCCGGAGCTCAGAATGATCTATTGTCCCTAACGAATGACACCCAAGAATGATGGAATACGAATGAAACACTGCTATTCGTAAAAGTTTCTTCCTGCTGAAATGTTGCCGATGATGTTGTTACGCCGCTCAAAGGGGTCGCGTGCGACGCCCGCTCGCCCTACCGCACAGAATCGCGTTCTTAGGGATCGGGTATTCGTCCCTCAGTGAAGTCGACGTGGTGTAGACTTGCAGATAGAATTGCTGCCCGAGGTACTGTCTTGCCCAGAACTCTGACCGTAGGTTCCACATTCCGACGTTGTCGAGCGGAATGTAAATCGCCGACCAGGACTTGGGGTACACCTGCATTCAGCAAGTGCAGGAGAGCGTTGAAGTTATGTCTAGGAATGGCAAAATATTTCGCAGAACTACAAAATTTACTTCTTTTTCGGTTTTCACCGCGCATAAGCACTTGATCGAGTCGAACAGCTTCATGAGAATTTTCTCACCTGAATGTTGCAACGAGCGACTCCATCTCGAAGATTGTACTGATTCCTGCTGGCCGGCGTCCATTGCCCTCCGTCCATACTGTAATATCAGGCGAATCGAGGTCCAACATAAGCAAGAGATGGTTGGATGATCATAGACCGATCAATCAAGAAGGATAACATAGGTGACATCCTTACCCGACTACGAAGAAAGAGTAGCCATCGAGGTGCCAGCTTTGTAAGATGTCCTCATTGTTTTCGAAGACAATCTCGATATAGGCTCTGTAGTCAGCTCTCATGACCGACGTGTCGAGATATATCCCGCCGCCCGTAGGGTTGTCAGAGATGCTCCCAACACGATAAACTCCATCGATCTTAAAGTAGTCGGCGAGCTTCAGAGGAGTATCCGCCGGGATGAAGGACACGCTGTTGACTGCATATCTCTGTTTCCCATTGACAAGACCAGCAGAATTGGCAATTCTTATTGTTCTTGTTGTGTTGACCATGCCGTAGTGGTATGAACCTTGCGGATTTGGCCTCGGTCCACTTGCCGTAAGATTCGTCCTAGAAACACACCCATTTAAATGCGATGATAAGAAGGACGGATTTGGTAAGATCTTTCAACAATTCTTTTGTTCATATATATAGGCCTAGAACACAATTTACCGGATAGATCGTGCCTGGTTCAAGGACCAGTCAACCTCGGTCGTCGGACCACCGGGAATAGGGCCTGAGACGGAGCCAGCAGAGTTGCTGTAATGGAAGACACCTGTTGTGGTCAAAACTGGAGATGTGAAGCGAGAAGAGACCACGACATAATAGTCTTGAGCGGGCTGGTCAGCTGTTACGAGAACTGATAGCGATTGGCCCACATGCACATCGACTGACGAGTAAGTGTTTTGAACCGTATGCGTTCCCTCTACCTCGACGAGCAACAGTTTGTGGCCTTGGATGCGGAAGTTGAGGGAATTCTTCAACCCCACGTTAGAAATCCTAAGCCTGTAGGTCTTTCCTGCAATAGATACAGAGGAATCAAGCTAAAACACCAAATGCGGGGAACCGCATGCAAGCTAAGAGAACTCAAGGTACAATGTCTTCGACGTCTAATGATAGTGTTGAAATTAAGATTTGTTTCATTCTCGAGGAAAAAGTACCGAAATATCAGAAAGAAAGAGCACATTGGACAAGATCCTTAACATACCTTTTTCCACAGTGAAAGAAGCTCCACTTCCGCGGCCATTGATGAGTATACCATCAGGGAATGGGAGCATGTTACCATTGTCAAGAGTGGCCTTCAAAGCCTGCAATTGCACACACGATAAGTTTATCTTCATAGTTCAAGTGCATGATCTCAGTAGGGAAGTTACTTCGATGCACTCGTACGCTACTGTCATTTAGAACACTAAATGCCTTAGGGACATGACCGGGATGGAGTGAAGTGATATTACCATTTCCTGAGATCGATAGACTTTCCTCATTAAGCTTTAGTGAATGGAATGCAATATGAAATGCAATATCGGGCATCCGTTTGATTATAGAATCAGCACAGATATATCAACTCACGAATGGAGGAAACTGATCTCGGCAAATAGGGTTTGAATTGATTAATGAAGTTGGCAATATATCCACCACAGTGCAGTGCAGACATGCAAAGAAGTTTTTATTGGCTGCATATGCACATTTATCAGCCCGCATTAACCAAGACACGACAAACAAGCGCGACTTGACAGACTTCATTTGCGGTGCAAGTTTGACTCTAGACCACATAAGGTGCCCTCGACAAAAGAAGCCAGTGGTTTCGGAACATCTCATTGTCATCAATTGCACGGGCCTTGTCAATCCAGAAAGAACAGAACAATGTTTGGTAGGGGCCCGTTGCTTAAATCATTGGATCACCGTTCATTTCCTAATTCTTGCAAATTGCTGCTATCATCCAAACTAATTTGTCTCCATCGTTCATCCTCTACCCTACCTATTCCCGCTGATTATGGTGTAATAGCAAATCAATAGTGAAGACCGAGTCAAGAAACTTAGCTGTCAAATGAAATTGACTTCTGCAATACCATCAACAGGTCAAACAGTGAACCCATGGTAGAAGAGTTGGAAACACTGAGAAAAATTACAATGGACAGTGGACATCTATCCAAAAAGCTACTTGTGTTTTTATAAGTTACACTAACATCCGTTAAGATAGGTACCATTTGCCTTTAAGAACGTTCTAATCAAATTGAAATTCATCCAATAGAACTCAATTGAGCCATTTTACTGACTTGTTCGAGTTACCGAAAGCATAAGCTAATAGACACACCAAACGACGATGATTAGTTCATAGGTAGTACACTAAGCAGGAAAAGTGCAACTTTGGAACAGAAAACAAATAGAAGGAAAAATGCAAGTAAAACAGGGAGGTGTATGTACCGTGTGATTGGCCTTGTACCAATCTCCAATGAGGACGGTGTAATCGCCGGCAGGGGGCGGGAACGGGACCGGTATCAGCGGCCGGCTGAGGATCCTGATGCCGCCGAACCCGCCGGCAGCCTTGTGGAAGGCGAGGGAGGGGAAGTAATAGAAGCTTCCAATCTGGTCCTTGACTTGAAGGATGTAGGTGAAGTTCTGGCCAGGAGGGATTGGGCATGTGGTTCCATAGACTCCATCCTCATAGGAGTTCCTCCTCTGTTGGATTCCATTCCTGCATATTCATGTTTTTTAGCACCCAATTAGTTCTCTCTTCAGGTAGACCTCAGATCAAGCTAACTGGGTAACTCCGGTTTCCTCTCACAATAAAGACAAACATCAACTGGAGTTTAAATTATTGGATTGTGAAGGGTCCATTTGGATGACTGTTGAATTGGAACACCGTGGTAGCTAAAGCTGTGAAAACAGGTCAGTGTGTACGTTCCCACTTGTCTGTCTTTGAAATGTAGCAGTGGGGGGAGACCTAAGATTGAAGCTGGACCACACAATTTGAATGTGTAAAAGTTGGGGAAGAGCAGCTGGTAGCAGCGCAACACATGACAATTCATACACGATCCTGATTGCGAAGGCATTGATTTGATTGATGATATCACGTCAATAAGCTTTTCATAACGATAGGAAAATAAAAAAAAGAGCATATTCCTTTCCTAGCTCAAAAAAATCGTTACTTTTTCTCTTGACTAGAAGGACGGGTCACTTTCAAAAGACAGACAAAAACAGAGCGTAGTGGGACTCTCTCTTACATAGACCGCCATGACGACTTGATATGGGCCTAGGCCCAATCACAGTGCAAATCAATCATTATGTAATTTGAGTGCTTTAGGTGAGATTTTGGTCCGTGGGGTCCCCGCTCATCACGCCAATGCATGTAATGTGAATCGACAGAATGAGCGAAAAAGCTTTTACAAATTAATGATGCACACGCAACATGTCTGTCTGAAATCTAGGCAATGTGAAACCAGCACCCAGAAAGAAAATGGATCTGATATCTAAAGAAAGGGTCGGATCACGTGAAACCCATTGATGTGCACACACATTCTCTTAAAGGAGACGCGTCTATTGAGTACTGAGGACTCAAAGATGGAGAATATTTGCTATATTCATGAAAGTTCCGCACCATCACACACCCATCAACAGCTGTTGATTTTAGAATAAACCGTGCTCGAGTAATTGACAAATTAATGCTGCAAATCGCTCTTAAGAATGAAAATTTCATGAGGGAGAGAGGGATGGACCATGAGAGGAGGAAAGGCTCGGTCAGGCTGTTGATGACGTTGATGATGAGGTTGTCGTTGGTGACGGAGAAGATATCAGGACCCGGGAATTGTCCATTGATGAGTATGCCCTGCGAAAAACGGAGAGAACATCACTACCCATCATCGTTATACATCGCGTGGATAAAACATACAGACACCTTCATTTTCAAGATCCAAAACGGTTTCTTCATCTTCTTCGTATGCATATATCGGGGGCATAGAGAGAGAAAGAATCAAAAAGAAAGAGTCACCTGTTGGCGAACACCAAGTGGGTAAATGTCTCCATAGGTCACATTCCAAGTGAAGAACCTGTAAGGGTCATCAGCTCCTGCAATGGCGAGGACAGTGGCGCACACGGCCAAGAACAGGGTGCCCACTCCCTGCTTCATCCTTCTTCACACAAAGCCAAACTACGAAAAAACACTCCTCTGTTCTCTCCTTCTCCCTCTGTCTCTCTGTCTCTGTCTCTGGGTGGTACTTAAATCTGGTGGTCTAGGGGGAGAGTTATAAAAGGAAGAGTGTGGAATTGAGTGTGAACCCACAAGATACCAGCAGCGTAAAGGGAAAGAAGAGCCCAAATTAGTAGCCGCAAAGGAGGAAGGAGGGAGGAAATGGGGGGAAGACAGAGAGAGAATGAGCGGCGAGTACGTGCGGACAAAACAAAGGCGTGTTGGTGGTGGGGTCAAAGCAAATGGGGAAGGGAGGGGGGGGGGGGGTGGCTGTGGGGGGATTAGATTAACGGCAAAGCTCGCCATTTGAACTGTGACATCTTGTCTTCCCACATGGATTGTGGGCTGTTCTCTGCTGTTTCTGGAGAGAGATCAATTAAAGACAGAGAGAGATGATTGGAAAGTGGTAAATATGCCTTTTTTTTGTGATCTTCTGGGTAATGTTGGACAGTTGTGCAAGGCTTTGACAGTAGAATCTGGTCATTTTCCTGATCAAGTCTCCATTTTTTTGGCATTTTTGGTGGCAAAAATTTACCATTTTTGCCATTTTTTGGGCCACATCACGTGTGCAATTGTTGCATATTTCCCTACTAATTAGGTAAGTCACGTTCTTTTTATGTCAAACCAGCTCAAGATTAAAGGGAATGCAAGTGCAGAAACAGTAAGCTAAATTTCTCTTGGCCATCTGTTTTGTCGCTAGTGGATGGCAAGACTAATCTTCCTCCTACAATATAAAGGGTACGGCATCCGCATTTGCCTTTTGGTCGTAATCTTGCCAGTTTAGGGACAATCTCCGCACGCGGCTCGCGACGAGAGGAGCTTGATGCCATTTAAATCTCTCTCTATATCGGGGGTGGTATTCACGCGAGGCTCGCCGTATCTAAGTTCTTGCAGGGATTAGAACGGCGAGTTGTGCGATGGGTTTGGAGCAAAATGGGCTATCGCTAAATGAAAACAATCGATTTGGACGGTGTCGCGACAATGACGGGGACTAAATTTTTTACCTTTGCGACTACTAATGCTATTAGGAATGCACCCGAGAGAATCTGGCCATTAGAAAATGGTCACGGTGACGAGGCTGTTTACTTATTAGGGAGAAAGACATAAATGGTTCCTGAATTTTAGCCCAATGTATAATTTAGTCTATAAATATTGAATATTTTCATACAGTTCAGGAACCAAATTGAACATATACCAAAAGTATAGGGACCACATTGAGCAAATTAAAAATTTATGGACCACATTGACCATATGACTAAAGTTCATGAACTATATTGAGTAAATTAAAAGTGCAGAGATCAAATTACATATTGAGCTGAAATTTAGAGACTATTTGTATAGTTATAAGTACTTTTTACTGTCAAACGATCCCAAGTCTTTTTTTTTTCTTTTGTAGTTTCACGTGACAACTTGACCATTAAAGATCACTGACATAGCACTGCATGTAGCTCAAGGCAACAAAACAACAATATCGCCGAGGCCCACCCTTGAGATTTGAGATGGATTTAATAATATTATGGTTCAGGTTCATTAATAACGATACACGCGAAAAAAAAATGAATTTTAGTCGGGAAAAAGAAAAACGTTAAAGAGTGGCCAAGAGTCATTAATCGTGTTTCGGAAAATTATAATAATTTGTATTAGAAAATGGATGGGTATTTCGAAATTTGACGATATCTTTCTCCGACCACCCTTCTGATTGACGAGCGATAACGCGGATGAGATGTGGATATCTGCCCTGCATTGCAAGATTAACCGGATGTATGTGATGTCGATGGTTGCAATTGGTGTTCTTGAAACGGTGCTGCAGTTTACTAATAGGAAAATGAAGCTAATACTGAGAAAAAAAAGGAGCAAAAGCCACAAAAAAAACTTCAAATTATGCTCACGCTAAAGCGTTTACCATAATTTTTTTTCTATGACGCAAAAGATCCTAAATTTGTGCTTGCGTTACACATTTACCTTCGTCGGAGTTCCGTTGATGAGGACTGTTAAAAATCTGCTTACATTATCCCGGAAAGCAAAAGCCGTTGATATGGCGCTCACGTGGCTCAAGTGAAATGAAAATGACGTTGTTTTGATTGAAAAATCATCCGACGAAACGATAAGTGCATTGCATAAGTACCAACTTTGCCATAATATGGAACCCGTGTAACAGAATTCTGCTACCGTGAAACAGTTTTGAGGTGCAAATCAAAATCCAAAAGAGGGCTTGGTGGCCAACGGGCAGTCCCTTCAGTAGACATATGAGGAGCTGTCTATATGTGGGCTAGCATATCTGTCACAAGCCTTATTTTCGATTTGCCTGATTTGTATCGTAGTACTCTTATAGTTGGAGATTTTTCGTGGCTTTTTTTTATCAAAAAAAAAAAGTACAAAAGATTAGGCGCTCAAATGCAAAGAAGCAGGCCATCGATTTAAGGTCAGCGTTTTCCCACGACGATGCAACTTGAGTGAAGCAGGAGGAGTGTGCAAATATGAAGCGCGGCCATCAATACAAATAATTAATGGCACCGCCTGGACCGGACGCTGACTCACCCACGCGCATTCACGACATGCCCACGTTATGACAGCCTCGCAACGCGGCAACGCGAAGAACAGCACCACGTGCTCAAATTGACGAAATCTTCCCGCATCCACGACCTCGACGCGCTTTCTGTGAGTCCCGTCTTTCGTTAATGTTGTTCCCCGCGGCAACGTCCCGTGCGATGTATTGCCGAAACTATGGGCATGGCGAAAGCTGCGGCGGGGTCAAGAGGTCAACTCTCCCGTGGTGCACTCGGCCGTAACACGACACGAGGAGCAACCGGTCCGATTTCCGATTTTTAAAATTTGTAACTAGTGTTTATGGATCTGGTTTTTGGCTCTAGTTGTGTGGACCGAATTACTCCGACCGTTTGGACCGGACTGATAAATTTTTTTTTCTATTACCAAAGGTCCTAAGAAGAGAATAAAACAACATTTATACACGCACACTTACACTCTGCAAGAGCGTTCCGTTCAACTCCGTTCTTTTTTATACCTTATTTGGTCCAATGTTCCATTCCCTACCAAGAAAAAAGGATAAAAAGAAAAAGAAAAACATCACGCCAGTTTTTAAATCCACTAAAGAATTGGATAGGTCCAGCGATTCCTAGACCCACCTAGGTATCAAACTGGTCCGATTCCAGGATCAGGTGGACTGGTTCCCGATTCAACAAATTGGAAACCGACCCTTCTGATCCGGTTCCCGATTTCAGAATTGGGAACCAACCCACCCTGCAACCAATCCACTTATACAAGATTGGCAACAAAATCAGAAGTGTTAGTCCTTGCTGAACAACCTCGGTTGTTCTCATCTTAATGCTAACAAAAAAAGATAGGAATGGACTGAGTTCATGGACCCTCCGGCATTTTCCGTACGCCCAAGGCTCAGTGCGGCTCGAGCATCTTCCGAGAGTAATTCAAGATCTCGTGAGACCAAGAAACAACCGAGAATTCAAATCTAGAATCTGGATTCTCTCAATCAATCAGAATGAGTTTCGAGCCACTCGGTCAACCGCTGCCATGGTACAAGCTCGGTTTTTCTCAATCTCTCACTTTTTTCTCTCTCTATGCGACGATGCAGACATCCATCAACTTAACCGGGAAGAACCGATGGCCAGTACATTCTCAATCTACTGGTTTCTAATACATCAACATGCTTCAGTGACCATATCCTGCCATCGTCTTGGAAAAGAAATCAATGCGGCCGTCGCATAAGAAACTATCCTCTAGAAAGTACATTGTCTATCGAGACTTCCCATATGCGAGTAATGAGCTACTGTGGCAGACCAGCATCATGAAGGATGATCATATCTTGTGTCGAAGCAAAATTTGACTGCCTAAGAAGCTGTAAATAGTAGCAACATCCAGATATTCATGAGACCACGGTGCAAGACAGACACCAGTTGCTTGTCCAATGACGTGAGACACCAAAGCTAAACTGACTTCCACAAATCAAGAATCCTCTGCCTAGATATGGCCCCAACATAAGCACACTACCTATATTCGGGGATCTCTATTCCGGCACTCGACTTTCAAAATCTCCTAAGGACCCCATTGGCAGTTAAAACTGCAAGTTCAGAAACGCATACAGGAACGTAATCTCAAACGCACGCGACTATCGTTTGAAAATTCACTGCTCCATTTACTATGCTCACTAGCAGCCTAGGAGCACCGGAAGAAATTAAACCGTAACAGTAAACACCCCATCAGACAGATCATACTTCCACCATCTATTTAGTGCCATCTTCCACGATTCTCTCAGATGAGAGAGAATGTCACATGTATTCTCACCGTGTTGCATAATCTACCACCGCACCATATGAGAAGCTGACGAGCACCACCTATGAGCAGCACCAATCGAATGAAGGAGCTAACATCATGTAAAAAGTAACAGAGAAAACGAGCAACTAGAGCTGAACGCATCCCAAGGTTAAGCCCGCCTTCTGAAGGCCCCACCGAAACCTCTCACAGACAAAACTAGAGCAAAATCCAGAACTCAAAGGGAACAATGTATTAACAGAAAATATATAAAGGTACACAACAGCAAAAGGCAACCGTTATAATAAAATATACATCAGAAAAGTAGATGCTCGGGTTCACTGACACCTATATATGACTACATTGTTAATTCCTACAAGCCTGAAACATATCTGTACAAAATCTTTGAATGGAACCTCATGAACAATCCAAAGTGGCCTCAAAGCTAGACCAAATCCATCAAATTTGCAAAAGGTTGAAGATCTTGACAGCAATTAGCAGTACTTACACTTGCCTTGAGTCACCCTGCAGCCGCTGCCGCACATCACGACGCAGCAACTCGATATACTCCTGCAAAATGCACCATCGTGATTAACATTTGAGCTTGAACAATATGCATGTCTTTCACTGAGGGCAATATTCTCAATGAAACGGAGAACAGAGGTCTGTACATGCATCAAGATTATATCTTCATCAGAAGAGTACTCACCCTTGCTAGATTCTCATCCCCACGAAGTGCGACCACAATGTCTTCGGAATCATTTCTGCTGCCATACAACTGACTTGCATTTTCAACCATCGAGTTAAATACATCTAACGGAGGATGTGAGTCTTCAATGTTGCTAATTACATGTTCCAGGTTGACCTTCATAGAACCCAATGCAAACGACATGTTAACATACAAGACATGACCAAGAACAGGAATTTCCTCATTAAAAAGATGGAGCTGCCTATCTGTTGAAAGCATTAGAAGTGAAATGAATACCAGAGTAGACCACATAACGTACTTCAAAAAAGGAAAAGGTTATTTTTTGAGTGGAGGAAGTGGCTGATGCATGGTAGATGGGAGTTTATTAGTTAGCTTTTGCTATTATTTTATGAAAAGTAATTTTGGAAGGGACAAGAAGCGAGACCAAAAAAAGTCGTCCAGTTATATATTAGATACATTAGACAACAAAATCAGGCGAAGAGGAGGTTCATTTGTTACAGAGGGACAAATCCTTTTATATTCTGTTCAAACTTTTGCCCTTTAATTTAAATGTAAATGGCCCTCCACTGCCTTCGAGGGTTATATAGACTTCTAGTAACTATTAAAGAAATTATGTTTTAGTGCAGCCAAAACAACCGACTTCAACCAACCGTAAGACTATTACAGACACTTAAACACTACATGCAGAACTCAACATCCTTACTTCATTGTCCAGGTCACACATACATGAGACTGATTCATGATATGTCTACATCGGCAAAATCACGAAACATCAAATAGGTAAATTCAAGAAACAAATTCCCCTAGCCCTATAGCATATATCGAAGCAAACATAATGAGGGAAAAGCTGAGGGTATTTATCTACAATCGTCACTCTCTCTAACAAGCGCATCAAGAGTGAACAGGACTGAGCATGCAACCCCTGTTGCTAGTTCTTTAGGTGCAATGTACAAACCTGATCAACAGAATCACCGGTCGCGTAGTCTCTGTTAGGTCTGCTCTCATTGGAAGGTCTCTGAAATTCAGATTCGAATTCTGGGAACAATGAACTGCCATTTGAGACACCACCTAAAGCTTGAGACACAATGGGCATCATCTGTTGGACCATCCGAGACAGATCAATTCTACCACCTTGGCCTCCCATCCCGGCAAACATACTACCGAGATCTTGGTGGTCAACCTGTCTAGCAATCTGATTTACAGCGTTCATCATTACAGGACTCTGAGTGAGCTGTTGCATCATATTTCGCAAGGCATCAGGAGAACCAACCCCCGTTTGCTCCGAAACCCCTGAGAGCAAACCATTTAATGCAGGACTATGCAGAACCTGTGACATAAGACCACCCATATCAACCTGGCTATCAGGACCTTGTCGTTCTTGTGATGAGTTTTCCGTAACTTGTGCGGAAGCAACAGCTGATGCTCCCATTGGTTGATTATTTGCCTCTTCTCTGTTTACAGACAGACCTTGAGATAACAGAGACTGCAAAATCTGTTGCCCACTCGTTCTGATGAGCTGATCTTGATCAAGAGGAGCACTTGATGATCCATTGTCTTCCTTGGCTGGTGGTTTTGATTGCCTCCCCCGCCGCTGGTTCAGTGTTTGCCATATCAGTTTACAGAGTATGTGTGTGTGAACAACTTATTGCAACAGAATAAAAAGGACGACTTTCATACGAAGAAGAAATCATTAAAACCTTTCACCCATTTGGAAAATGCATATTTTCGCATCCAAATTTATGAACAATTATTGCACTCCTACCAAAAGAAGAAATGTTGATTCGAGGACATCAAAATGCTGCAGAACCAATGTTCCCAAAATGATGATCCTTCCAGCCAAACAAGCAAGTAATTTTGACCAGCAAAAACAATCATGGTGCCAGGGGATGCAGACCCTATAAAGACACTAATAAATATATCTAACTTATCAACATCTACCGATCTAGGGTTGCACTTAAAGAAAGAGTTATGAAATAAGTCCTTTGCACGAACAAAATCACAGGCCATCCAGTATGTTTGATGGGAACTGGTTATAAGTGAGAATATATCATAGACAGTGTACATCAAATGTCATTCTAACCTTCCTCTCCAAACTTCCAAGCCCTAATCCCTTTGGGACATGCGACTCCTCACGAACATCATGCTTTTCATTGTGGCTCGCTGCACCTTCTGACTTTACACTAACAGCATCTTCACTTGAACACGTCGGAGAGCTTCCTGATGGACAGCTAGGTGGACCTCTTGAAATCATGTCCGTCGACTCCTTAAGATTTGTCCCATGTTAATGACAAGGCCATACATTTTTGACTTATTAAAATGCTTTAAAACTATCTAAGACAACTAAAAGAGTTTCCAGTACAAGGGCATGCGTGCAGTGGAACTTTCTGTAGTCTGTACCTTGTGTTCACTTTCCTCAAGTGACGCACCTGAGGAAACAGCAGGTTCCCCAACTCGATCGACTGCCATATTATCTAACTGTACAGTAGCCTCAGCAGATCCAACAGCTGGATTCTCCACATTCAAGTCTGCTTGAGCTGCTAACCCAAAAAGGTTCAGTATTTTCAAGAAGTTGAACATATTGTGATCCTCAATTGTAAATAATCAACAGGAAACTACCTGACTGCATCTGGTTCCTCCCTTCCTGTATATTGCCAGCTAAGTTTCTAAGGCGGGAGTTAATTTCAGATATGAGAGACGACGCTGGAGCAGATTCAGAATTTGGCTGTGTCGTAGAAGCAGCTACATTGGATGGTGGTGCATGTGAGCCTCCAAGACCAGTAGGTCGTGCAGGAAAAGATGCTGCAGCAACACTACTAGCAGGACGTGATGCCCCTGAACCAACAGAACCAGTAGTATCTCCACGTTGACCCAGCATTCCTTCTGAATTATTCGCCCTGCTACCAAGAGCCGAAACAATTGGAGCAATCGAGGAGCCTGGCAAGCAAGATATAAAATAACTTTTGACTGTTGGATGACAAAAGCAACAAATAACACTAATGTACGACTATTACCACCGGCATGAATATGAATGTTTATGTGCCTTGGAGGACTCCCAATGCCAACAGGACCAAAGGCTACTGGGTTTGATGGGGGAACTGGACCCCCAAAAAGAGAGTTGGTCTGAAGGGGAAAAGGCTGAAAGAAAAATTTCAAGAGTCAAGACTACGTAAGGAATACAGTCATTTGAGGGAAACTTGAACGATACTATCAAATCTCTGTGCTTATGCTCCCAACTCTTGCTTTGTGTACGAGAAAGAATCCATATGTCCTTTTCATGCAAGCAAAAACCCTAGACTGAAATGGAATAGCTACAGCAACATGATTGCCACAATATTTTGGAAATACTTAAGTCGTACTGTTTCTGTTTGTCCAAGATTTAACTAGCTGTAAGCATCATCATGCCCAACTTATATTTCCTTTCCGATCTGATCAAAGTGAAACTCAAAGGATTGGAAGTCATTCTCTTCATACTTCATTCTTAAACTACATCCAATCAAATAAAGCTATAATACAGTCATGAGCTTCTGAAGAATAGCTACGCTAGCTAGAAAAGATATCCACTCCTAATCCTACCCCTACACCTGAAAGATCTAATTACTAAAGCGATTGGACTGATACATGAAAATTAAATCAAACCATTAGATTGGACATCAAAACAAAACTATAAATAGCTGGCAACGCTTCCAAACCTGAACCATAATGGGGTTAGGCCCTGAAGGACTGATGTACACTGCGGGCCCAGCATTCACAAAAGCTTGCCCCTGTGAAAAGAAAAATATTCAACATCAGGGCCTGTTTCTTTCAGCTTAAACAAAGCAAAAAGTACTTTTCCTTCCCACCAAAATTTAGAATAATATTCAAATTTCTAAAGATTAAGAAAGTTAAAAAGGAATCCACTTGTCGATATTTGCATTTTATGAAAGTTTCAAGTGTTTTAAATTTAAAAAAGTCAAAGTGCGCAAGTCACAAGATTTTGATTAGGCAAAAGGCAAAAGTAAAAGACAGTCCAGACAAACTTAATAAATGAACTAATCCAACAAAGTGAAGCATTTTAAAGTTCATACAGGAGATTGTCCCATACGCAGAGTCAGCATAGTTCGCCCAAGCTCCAGAAACAGAGCACCTAAATGTTGCATTGCCATCCCAGTTTGAGATGCCTCTGCTTGTATTTGCCCCCTCACTGAAGGATCTGAAGATCCTCCCTCTTGCTCCAAGCGCCCTGCAATATGCTACAAGTTGCAGCATTACAAGTACCACAATCAGAAAAGAGGACAAAAGTGAACAGGAATCCCATATCCGTCATTAGTAAATCATCTTAAAAGTGTTAGCACACCAAAAGTTATCTCCAATAAATAGAACGGACTATAATCACATCTAAACCCCGATTAATCAAAATTATCATAAAACTATATAATACATTCATGAAATTGAGCAGCACTAGCCAATTCAGGCAACAACATGCAATTGATTCATGTGCATTCCAGTGAAAACAGAAAAAAAGAGGACGTGTTCATCTGGAGACATTGTCACCACGGCACATATCTTGCCACTTCCTTGAGCTTGAACTTCCAGTGACAAAAAAACAAATTCCATTTCTCATCTATCAAGCACATCTATGAACAAGTCCATTGTAAAAAAATTAAATCAGTGTAAAACTTTGAATAAAAGGTCGGGGAAGGGGAGGCAACCTCTTTCCCCAAAGAGCTTTTTGTTTAATATTGTTTCATCCAAGAATTGTTGGTCGGCTAAATGAAAACTCACACACAGCCTGTGAAAAGAATGAAAGAAAACCCATGACGGTCACCAATCAGTGTAGCAATAACCTCAGATCTGAGTAGAATATATTTTCCTCCTCTCAAGCCAACAAGTTGAAAATTGATTTGTACAAAGCATGCACATGGGACAAATGCAAAACGAATAATCACACGAGTGGAGAACTGTTAGACAGCCTAAATAACGAGCAAAGCATCGGGTGGCAATTGCATGGAAAATCATTGCCAATGACACCATTTATACAAAATGAGCACGAATAAAGTGCAAGAGACAATGCTCTGGATAAGAGCTTACAGAGATTGCCGCAACCAACTGACCACCAAGAAGCCGCTCAGCATGACGCAGAACAATGCTTAATGCTTCTTGAGAAGGCAATCCCCGAGCATTGGGCCCTAGTTCTTCTAGATTGGGGGAGGGTGAATTCGGTTGATACCCTGATAAAGCATATATCCATTCATTATGGACTCTGAATTTACTTGAAAAGACAAAAAAAACAAAAAGGCAATGTCCTAGAGATACCATTTTGTGCGAATGACTGCTCCATGCGGGTCATGAACTCTAAAAGTGTGTTCAAAGAATCAGGAAGTGGCTGCATTTCAAGAAGAAAGAACATTCAAATCCATCATCTAACCTGAAACAAACTAAATTTTATATATTACCGCATTGAGTGAAGGAATAGGAATTGCGGCTGTTGCTGCTGCTAAGGGAATTTGCACAACTTGAGGTGTAGACTGAATTGGTTGATTGGAAAATGATTGTCCACTTGATGGCTGATTTCCAGCTTGGTTTCGACTGCCAGCACCAGTCGCCTCAGACTCATTTCCATGGGGACCTCGACCAGGAACATTGAACTGTGAGCAACCAAAGACTAGAATAAGCAGGATTATTTCTCAACGGTTGAACATTCCCCAAGAGATCTGATTTTTCAAGTTCCATGGTCAGAATCAGCATGCAAACTATAGCACCAAATACTCATACATAACCACTTCTATTAATTTTTCACTTTTTTTTTACGGTTAAGACAGTACTTTTACTTGCATGCAGCTGGAAGCAGTAGCTACCACCAAATGCATAAAAGAAATTGCTCTGGAACCAAAAAAAGGCGACATGGCCTAAAAGGAATAGGAAACTGCATGGACCCTAATTAGATGGCTGAATAAGGACTTCATGCAATTGAAAAACAATTCAGATCAATGACCAAATACAGAATTCCGTCCCGGTGTAATCAACACAAATTGTCACTGAAAACAGACTTGTGCAGAATGGTAGAACCAGGAATGCTAACAATTTACAGCACATCAGAAGAATCACAGAAAAGGCTAAAAAAATGTAGATTAACTTTTACACAGCTTTGTCTCAGTCAAGATTAGTATGATTAAGGAATGCAAAGAGCTGTCAAGGATGGTCACAAACGTCGTAAAAAAAGCCCACGAGAAAGGAAAGAGTGCTTCTGTAGCACACCAGCAATAAAATGCATAGTCACTTTTACATCCCACACATGTGTTCACCCCACCCAAAGAGAATTGCTGATGCAGCATAAGGTTAGTGGAAAAAAAAGAAAGAGGTAATTGTTACCCACCGACATGGGGGCTTGAATGTTGCCACTACCATTTGCAGCATTTAGACCACCAAGTCCAATAGAATTGAGAACAGCACTAATGACCTGCAAGTAAGAACCAAAAAGCATACAAAGAATTGGAACCAAGAACATAATTCAGGATAAACTCTCATATTCTAACAACGATGAAAAAAAAAATAAAGAAGCAATTTACCCGAGAGATATCTGGTACAGCACCTTCACCTTGATCCCCAACATTGAAGGTCCCAAGAACTACACTGTGGGAGATTTGCCCAATACGACTCCTAGGGGGACCAGCACTTGTATCACTCCCTGTAAATTTCCATCAAATAACAAGTTAAAGTTTACCACTTGATTTCATTTGAGACTTTCCATATATTACAATAGCCAATTTCTTGTAAGTTTGACAACTTTTTCCGCACTAAAATTTTCAAGGAAATGATTAGCAAAATTCAAGCCCTTCGTCATTAAAATATGTCAAGATACTCCAAAGACAGTTAAAAGTAACAAACACGTCAAGGTCCTTAAGACAATGTTTTAAAAAGTTGAAACTACGTAATTTTGTGGTTGACGAAATAAGATTTGATTATACAACCAAGGGCAGACTTCAAAAGAAGCACTTTGTCCTAACAAGCACAGTAAACCAAATTTTCTCTGCATTAAGCATTGTATTAAAAGGGCACACTAAAGTCCGCAAGAATAAGTGAAGCAGTAAGTGGTGCATGAGATTAGCGAAATTCTGAACACCACTATCGAGAGCTACCTAACTATATGACTCAGCAGCAAGACATGTACATCCATATACCAGACTATGGATCATAGATGATATGGGTTAACAGGTTACATGGGGCATCGATCACTCCAGTACGCCGAATAAAAACAGGATCGCAGAACATCAACATGTCAAAGGTGTGGTACGATAGGGGTAGGCTTCTTTTAACTATATGTTAAAATAAGAAATGATATTTTAGTTAAGAATAAGATAGATAGTATACTATACTTCAAACATATCTAAGTCGCTAAGTCGCACAATCAAACAAAACTTTTCATGTAAAAGAACTTGCAATATAAAATATAAGCATAGAATAGATATCATGTGTAAGTAACATAATTATTTGTATCGGAACATAGGGAACACTCATTTAAGTCTACCAAATCGCCACTGTACCATACAACGGAATGTGCGTACCAAAACACGGATCTCTAGTGAACTAATACTTTCTGGTAACCATAAATTCTCTCTCGTCTTCCTTTTCATTTTCTCATCCCTTTTCCCTCTCTCTTCTTTTCTTTTCTCAGGTTTCCTTTCTTTACATGTAGTTCTAATCTTGCTCTCCACAGCCGTCTAAAGATAAATTACGGCACATGTTACAGTGCTCACAAACATTAAATCAAGAGTATTAGAATACAAGCAGATAATGACCCGAATAGGCTATAAGGTGGCATAGTAACTGTAATTGAGCTTAACATAGTTTAGGAATAACAACTTAAATGCCTTAATGAGACTAATAAATCCAAAGACAAATTCAATGATACAAAACGAAATTTCAGGTATACATTGACATAGACATTGAGATTAAGGAAAACATCCAATTTATCACTAGACATTATGATAGGAATATGGAGCTGATGTACTTATTAGTGTACTTATGGACGTTCTTCATCAACCTATACGAAATTATTTGTCTCTACTGCTTTTCCCCTATCACTCATGGAGCTGATGTGCTTTTTGGTGTACTTTTAACATTTTTACAACCTTGGCAATGCACTATTTTTCTTCAGATCACATGAATACTACAGAGAGAAGAAGGGAGGCAAATGTAAAAAGCTTACATATCATCTTATGTCATCAGAAAGCTATCCAAACTAAGCTTACTCCTGGTAAAGATCCTTGCAAGAGTACTATACTCCAAATTTCCCAGTACAATAGGCCATGGGGACCACCCCTTCTAAAATCCATATTAATTTTCGGGATGTGTGAGAAACCCATACAGAATTTAAAAGTTTAGTAAAATCAAGCACATACCTATAGATTCTACTCAGGTAGAAATAACTAAAGAAAAAGAATTAAATAAAATAGAAAGAGATCTTCTATCTCATGGTAACCCGCTCCAGTTCCCTCGTGACACTTTACTAACAGGAAAGCCATAGACCTCACATGTATAGCTATTCACATGGCCTCGTCAAATGATACAAGTCTTGGATAAGAACCTAACACAACCCACAATTGCAAACAAAGCTTCCAGTATCTTGCAAACCATACATGTAGAAGAACAGGATGAAAAATATGTACCTTGGTTGACATTACCACCACTAGGGTCGACACCCCCTGATGCAGAAGAAGGCTGTGACTGTGTTGGCTGTCTTTCAACTAAATGCAAAGTGTCGCCATTTTCCACATCTTGTACGCATTAAGGACTAGCATTATAGCATTCTCCATATAAAAGAGGAAGTGAGTATATAGATAATAATCCATGCATTTGCATCAACAGTATTTACTCAAATGCAGCAGCTAGTTTCATCGTTGCAAAAACCATAGTAGCATCAACATAAACACTACTATTGTAAAGCAAAAAAATTACATACTATTGCTCATACGGTTTAACCATGCCGCTTCTATCAGATTGAGATGAATGCAGCTATCACATTCAATTTTCCAGTAAATGAGCCAACTAGTACTCGATATTGTATGAGAAGTAATGCCTAATGAGTGTCATTTATGTTTGGTGAAAAGTAGGATACGGTACTCAGAAAGAGGATGCTCATCCTTCAAAACCTTCCCCCTGAAAATCAACCTCTGCTGACCTACCGAGATGCCCATTGCGTTGGCTATTTTTTCCTTGAATGCTGAAACCGGCATCTGGAACAGTTCCACATTAATTATCAAGAGATGATTGATGAACTATACCATTCTCACACCAGGCATTTATCATTGTGTTTTCAGGCCAAAAAATTGTTACGTGACATGCATACATGGAAAACTTAGTTAAATTACAGAAAAGCATAACCTCAAGAACAGAAGTGTAAAAGCAAGCTGCAACTAGCATATTGTCAGAGAGAAAAACTTAGTGAAGCAGACAGAATGTCCACTTGAAGATGGGATAGGTACAGAACAGACTTAAGGTTTAGGTCACTGGTCAATCGAGCAATTAAGGATTTATTTTCGTCAATCAAAGACTTAAGGTTAAAATATTCCAAAATCAGGTCTTGAGGTTGCCATCAATAGATTTCTAGTGTTGGAAATTTGGCATGCCTCCCACATGGAATATTCGATCATTTGCCATGTGTCACTTCCGATACCTGAATTCCACCAACAGCAAACTCGACACCTGATTGTGGCTTTTTATAAAACTTAAGTCTTCAATTGTCCCAAAAAAAAAAAAAACCTTAAGTCCTAAATTGACCATGGCCCAAAACCTTAAATCGTGTTTTTGCGCTCTGGTTAAATTGTGTAAATACATATCGTTGAGAACAAAAGTTTAACAGCAAGTGCAACTAGCATATCGTCACACAAAGAACTTAGTGAAGCAGACTGAGTTGATCTTTGGTTGCTTACATTTCTGTCCACCGGAAATTTGAAAATTCGTGAATCTAGAGTCTTTATGTTCAGCTCAATATTTGAATCTGAACTTTCCCCTGAGAAAAAACTGGTGCTGGAGGAACCCTCACCATTGAATTGTTCAGCCATGCTACCTGTGTAGCAACAGATCCCAATCAGAAACAGCGTAACAAGAAATTCCACGAGGACAAAAGGTCAATACAGGAGCTATGTCATGCTAAGGACAACAGCCAGAGAAAATAGAGAAAGCAATGGGTATGAGTGGATAAATAGTAAGTAATTAGTGTACCCATAGTCGCTCACAAAAAGTAATGATGGCAAGAAGTCGCTCAATGGAAAATTGAACTGTGCCAAAGTAATGAAGATACGATAAGCGGAAAGAGCAAAACCCACATAAGTATCAGGCGAATGAGAAGAAAAGAGAAGGGAAAGGGGATCTTTTAATGCATGAAGCAAAGCCAGTTAAAGGTGATCTTTCCTGAAAAGTTTATGAAGCTCGACAATGCAGACAAGACACTCCAAAATCTCTGACTTGAAAGGATAGCTCGACAATCATGTCTTTCAATCAACCGCAAGAATTGGCATAATGCATAGTTCATCCCAAACACCCAAACAAAAAGCATTCCGGCAGACCGAAATTATTACGCTGGACATTAATGATCAAGCACCATCAACTTTCACGCGTCGCATACCATCAACCATTAAATGACCGTACATTAGTCGCGAAAATTTATGGACATCGGTTGCCTTCTAGGGCTTCATTATCGGCCAATGCCGGACTAAAACTGACTATAATCGATTCCGACATCTAAAGAGCCAACAGCCCTTGCTCGGGATGGCAGTACTAAAACACCTTAAAAACCGATAAAAACCAGAACTAGGGCTTCATTCCGACCACAAGCCTCGTGAAACTACTAACGCGAGCAAATTCCATCATCCTAAAAGCCGATACCGTTTCTCCGCAGGGCCGTGCTCAAACAGCTCGATCGACCGATGAACAGCCAGGCAAATGACGAACCATTTTCTCCCGAATCAAAGCTCAGGGAAACCTCTACAGTAGCACACGATCGAACGGAATTCGGAAAAAAGAAAAAAAACAGGAACAAACAAACGCGCGGGTCGACACGAACCGTGCCCGGAGAGAAACCGCGCCCGGCGAGAAGCGGCGCCGATCCTGCGGAGCGACGAGGAGAGAGAGAGCCGAGGCGCCGAGCTCCCGACCGCGATCGCCGAGAATGGAGGGCGGGCGCGAGGAGGCGGCGAGGCGGCGAGGCGGCGGCGGCGCAGCGGCGACTCGTTTGGACGGAGAGCGAGTCGAGTGGAGAGCGGCGGATCTGGGGGTTCGGGCACGATCGCGAGGAGCTCGTGTCGCACGGTGTTATCGGTAGGAGCGCTGCTTATGAGCTCCTCCGATTCCAGAAGGATCTAGAACGCACCCCCGCTCTGCGTTTCTTTTGAAGAGTAAAGCCAACGACAGAATTTTATTGTACAAAAATATTTTATAGGAAAATGACACGAATAATCTCTTTACTTTGAATCAATGTATAACGTGATCCATGAACTTTTAATTTATTTAAAATGATCCTTAAACTTTAGCTTAATGTTCAATATAGTTCCTGGACTTTTGGTACATATTCAATGCAATCGTCGAGTTAGATGAAAATGTTGAATGTTTGCATGAGCTTGGGATGATCCGTGTAAAATGTCATTTCACCCGCACCCAAAGGCCCGATCCAAATTTCCTTACTAGCTGTTACTTACCTTGCTAGCCATTTTCCGTAAAACTTTGTAGCTGTTAACGTGTGAATTTTTCTTTTGGGGTCGGTTTAACTAGTGAATTTAGGTAGCCATCTTTCTCACATTTCTCAATTTAGACATTCCCGATTCCCCTATAAATACCGCCCATTCTCTTCCTTATTTAATACACCTAAAAATGACGTGCGAAACACTTTATTCTCTTACTCTTTCTGTCGGGTCTATATTTTTAAGCTATTCCTATTTTGCCCGAACAGTGGAATGCACGCTGATAGGAAGGTCTATTGAACCACGGAGGATAGCCCTGTTCTCCCTTTTGCGCTCTTCAAGAAGCGAAATTATCCTTAAAGAGAATGCCTACGCAAGCCATAGTTCAGCATCGGGATCAGACGGATGGAAAGCACCAAAGCTTGGAGAAATAGAAGATCAATGTAGATGGGGCGTCTTCATAAGAGGAGAAACGATGAGCTTGGGGCTTTCATTGTTAGAGATAACGAAGCAAACATAATAAGAGGAAGACACAAAGCTTTCCTTGCAGCGCGGGAAGCTCTCAGTTATGTTGTCCATCGAAAGAGAAGAGAGAATCTTCGAAATGGACAGTAAAAACTGTCTTTTTGAAGTACTATATGGGTCAAAGAGTGCTTCTCGTTCACCACAGGGTACGAGATTACATAAGCTTTATTGAACAAATGGCCAACCTAACCTTGCTTTGGTGTTTTCGAGAAGCTAACTTGGCAGTTAACTGGACCGCAACTCGTGAGAGGATGGGCACTTTAAATGCTTTTTGGTTATGGGATGTACCTCATAGTCTTTAGCTTATTCCTGACTCGAAAAAAGTTTTTATATACTCTTTACTAAACCTGTCAAATGGGTGGGTCAAGTCGAAAATAGTCATTATTGATTATTTCCTTCAGGCTTGGAAATCCATAAGGAAATTCTTGAAGCATAATCAAATTAGTCATTATTGATTTGGTAGATTGGGTTATTACAAAGTATAGCTAACTCTATTTCGGAACCTCGCCATTACCAATAAGATATGATTGTATGGGTGACCAAACCTATGCTCATTGTGTTTGTCATCTCCAATAGCATATCAATTCTCTTGATGGAGACACTGCAACGGAAAAACTGAGAAAGCTACAAACATTGATATAGTCGCATGCTTACTACAAGTGATATATGTGTTACTCATGATTTACTCCATTGAGAGTTGTTATTTATAACACAATATTTTAGAAGTGTACAAGTGTGCGAGTAGTGTTGAGTTATTCATAGTGTGATCTATCGGTTTTGGGTAGAAGTAGCATGTGCTAAGTTGTAACACTTGAGGGACAAATTGTTGGATTCTCCATTTTAGTGCCAAAAATTTTCGTTGGATCACTTAAGTATCAAATTGAAGAAAAAATGATCACTTAAATGCCAATGACGATAAATTCCGATCAAAATTTATATGTGGCTTGTATAATAAAAAAAAGGTGACGTGGCATATTTTTTAAAACGCAATCCATGTGGACTTGGAAAACGTTGTCGTTTTTCTATCCGACATGGCTCCAATAAACGAAATGACATCATATATAGCCTCGGGCCAAAACGACATTGGAGAAGGTGGATGAAATTAGGGTTTCTGAGGCAGATCTTCTTCTTCCTGAGGAATGTAGCAGTCCCATCGCGATTCTCCCATATCTCCATACATCAAAATCCGACTTCTGTCGCTCGAGTCTCTTGTAGATCTCGATCTCCATTTGATCTGACGCTTTGTTCTGTTTCCTTTTCTTCTCAAGCTGGCTCTGTTTGTTTTCGCTCGCTGTGTATCCTGCATCATTTTTTCGATTCAAAATTTTTTTGGGGCGTTTTCTTCTTTGAATCGGGGAGTGAGTTGTTTTGTGGAGAATGAGGGAGGGTGTCTTGTCTGGGGGGCTGAGTAGATGATGAGAAACGATGTGATTGAATACTAATTGCTTCTGCCTTTCATTTAAAAGTTTGAGCACTTAATTTGGGGCCAAACCGAAATAGGGTGAATTCAACCGGTTAGGGTTTTTAATTTGGGAATTTAGGATTCTTATTTGGGGTAAATAAGCCACATCATGTCATTTTCAAGTGTACATGCGGACTGGACCTTAGGCAAGCTACGTCAACATAAGAAACTAATAAATCGAATTTCTGGCCAATCATATCGGATGTGGTACTTAAGTGATCATTTTTGAAAAAAAATTGGCACTTAAGTGATGCAAAAGAAACTTTTGACATGAAAGTGAGCACCGTACATAACTTTTAGCACTTGTAGTATCCTTCTAAGTCCAACTTGTTGGTGGTTGTAAGTTTGGAAGAGTGAACATAGGCTTGGTTATAAGTCGAACCTTTACAAGCTCTACATGCATCGTATTCTCTCTCTTTACTTAAGCATCTTGTATTTGATATTTTTGCATATATATCAAACTTAACTTGTCTTATCCTGCTAAAACTGTGAAGTGTTTATAAATTGACCCTTATCCCCTCTAGGTTCCGTTGTTAGCTTCCATAATAATGAGATCGAGACGACATTAGGATAAAGTGACTTCCAATTAAATTCATATGGTCTTCCGCTGAAAGCCGTCGCTAGATAACCCAAAACCGTCTTTGAAGAATTCACTAGATAATAACGTAGTTTTTAGCGACAAAAGTAGCAAAACCATAGCAAGCAATATCGTTAGCTAGAATTTTACAGTACTTCTGGCGACCGTTTTATCACTTTCCTAAAACCCTTTTGAAATTCATCTGTAAAAAAGCAAATTTCTAACCCCAATTTTAGTTTTCGGGAAAAGTGTTACAAAACCGTATTGATTTCGACAGGGTTTTCAATCTCTAATGAAGAATCATTCTGCATTTGAGATTTCAAACATTTTATTCCGAATTTGATTTGCTCCATCCCCCCCAATTGATTGACTACTTGCTAGATAAATGTTGCCAAATCGAATGACATTCGATCAACATTCAACACAAAAGGGCAACGTAGATACTTACCAAAAAAAAAAAAGGGCAACGTAGATGGATGAGTACAAGGAGGGTGTCCAGTCTAAGTAGTTGTTGGCTCTCTTTGAATATTTCTTGCACTGAGAAGGATGGAGTACCAAAATTCCCAGTAGCTTAAGAAAACTCTTCGAAGAACTCTTGCCCTTTTCGTTGCGAACGTTACATAGAGAATGATCCACTAAACAAAGTTCTAAAGAGCAAAAATAGTACAGCTTTTCAAGAAGAAAATATAAGAAAGAGGGTCTATCGCGTGCTTCCTCTAATCCATTGTTAGATTTCACATCCCTTCATTGTCAATCAGATGTTCTAAATTGTTATTTCCGGGTCAGCATAGTATATCACATCTTCTCCATCGAGCCTGGAAGAGCAGCAGTCCCACCTGGTAATAATTTCCAATATCTATGTTCTCCATGCATGCAACCAAAGGTTTTTCTGGCACACGAGGGTCAATGAACATGGTTGCCTCTCTCATTCCCCACCTATGTTGAAGTTATGCATTGCTATACTCACATGCTGCATTTGGTTATCCGAATTTCTAAATAGGATAGGACTGGATAGGATAGGATAAGAAATATTGGGATTTCTTTATATCCTATCCACTATTTGGTGGACTACGGATTTAAAGTCGGATAGGATAAATTTTTTTTTTTTGTTATTCATGGGTCCGGAGGAGTCGGTAAAGGAAAAAAAGTCGAGAAATTTTTTTTGGTGAAAGAGCATAAGGTGTGGACATGAAGATGACGGTGAGTGGAGCGTAGGGTTTCTGGAAAAATAGGCATTAGAAATCTTATCCGGGTCTATCCCATCTCTCCCCCTCGGATTTTTTTATCCGAGCTATATTCGGTCTATATCCGACCTTATCTTATTCTGGACCATCACCAAACACAGGATATGATAAAATATATCATATCCTGACTTTTATCCGGTCGACCAAACGTAGCCACATAGTAGTAGTGTGCGCTTACACTACTACTATGATCTAATGTCAACCTTGGGTGCCCTTGTGAAGAGCTTCCTTTTCCCTAATTGTAGCACTAGCTTTTCTACTTATGCTAGCCCTTATATTACCTCAATTAGATGTTTACCTAATGACAGTCGGGTTACAAAAACATTCTATCCATCCGGTGTCAAACCTTATGCCTTCATTCATAACACCTTAGGTATTGCTCCTTTTTCCAAGGGTATCACGCCCATCATTCGTAGCTCTCCACTTTTCATACTATCCAGCTACAACTTTGTAGATTCAAATCATGATTCATGCTTCTTTTCCATGTTCGGAAAACGTTTTGATTGTAACCTGTTTAACCTTTTGTTGCTCTCTTTCTACACAAAGCTTGTTTGCAGCTTCCGATCGGACTAGTGAAGTATATGGTCAAAACAAGTAGTAAAACACTTAAGTGAGGCTCTGATACCAATTGAAAGGCATACGTGTGTCTATAGATTAATTAGGCTGTGCATGGCAATCATTCTGTGCCCGGAAACAAATTCTGATCAGAAATAATTTTTTTTTATTCTGTGCCCGGGAATTGATTCTGAGCATTTGAAGGGGTTTGGTAACGATCGAAAATTTTTATTTCTGAAATAGTAAAAGAACAGAAATGCGTTTGGTAACGGCATAAAATTTCTTTTTATTAATAATATTTTAATAACATTTTAAATATTTTAATATTTCTTTCTTTTCTTTTTTTCTTCTCCTCCTTCTTGGCCATGGCCGATAAAATATTTTTTAATTAATAATACTTTTATTAAAAATAATTTTTTTTATTTTTTTAGCCATGGCCGGTAAAAAAATTTCTTATAAATAATTTTTTTAAAAATATTTTACTAAAAAATATTTTTATTGAAAATATTTTTTTCTTTTTTTTCGCCATGGCCTAGTCGCTGGCCATGGCCAGTAAAATATTTTTATTAAAATATTATTAATAAAAATATTTTTATTGAAAATATTTTTTTATTTTTTTTGCCATGGCCTGGTCGCTGGCCATGGTCGGTAAAATTTTTTTTATTAATAATATATTTTTTGTTTTTTTCGCCATGGCAGGTAAAATTTTTTTATTAATAATATTTTTTTTATTTTTTTTGCCATGGCCTGGTCGCTAGCCATGGCCAGTAAAATTTTTTTATTGATAATATTTTTATTAATAATATTTTTTTATTAAAATATTTTAATCTCGCTAGATACGGCGAGGGTGGCCCTCGCGCCTGACATTAGAAGTTTTATTAAAAACCAAAAAAAAGAAGAAGGAAAAAAAACTAATTCTTATTTTTGTTCCCAGAATCAAGAAGATACTTTTTTTTTATTCTTGATTCTGCTCTAAAACTGATTCTGAGTACAAATTTGCAAGAATTTGTTCTCAGAATCAAAAAATTAAACAAACGAATTTTTATTCCCAAACTGATTCTGGGAACAAAAGAATAAAATCAAACACTATTTGGCAAGTTGCCATGCGCAGCCTTAATATCGTTTGTAGAAATCCTTATAAGAATATCCGCAGGAACCCAATGAGTCTTATTCTGTCTGTCTGAAGTGCAAGTACTGTGCATATGATATTTTGCCCAGTATGGCCCGTTTGGTTCATCTTTTCAAATGCAATTTAGGGGAATGCAAATACCTTTAGGTGAAAGTCACTTGGGGAAATGCAAGTGGTGTTTGGTAAAAAAATTTTTGTGAAGCTACTTTGACCTAAGTAGTGTTTGGTAAATTTTTTTTTTGCAAAGGGCTTTTGCAATTTTTATTCTTAATATTCCGGTTTTGTCCTATTACTGTTCATCATCTTCTTAGCCGGCCATCCTCACTGGCCACCCTCGCCAGCCAAGAAGATGATGAACAGTAACAGGGAAAAACCGAAAAATTGAAATTTGAGTGAGGGCAATTTGGGAAGGGAAAAATAGGCTTCAGCATTTGTGGAATGCTGAAAGCCCAAAGCTGGTCCGGACCCGCTTTGGGCTTTCGGCATTCCAACGGCATTCCAAATGCTAGCTTTCGACTTTCCGGACTCGAAAAGCCGAACCAAACGGTTCAGCATTTTGGGAAGAGGCTTTCGAGGCCGAAAGCCCCTTCCCAAAGCGGAACCAAACGGGGCCTATATCTTCATTACGGCACTAAAAATGTCTAGCAAATAGGCAGTCTTTATGCAATACACGTGAATCGGACCTGACCATTAAGGACAAAAATACACTAGAAAAACAATACGAAAGCAAAAATTGCAAAACAGTGAGCACGACTGGCATGTAGGACCACAACAGTGGTAAATCCAATTAGAAAATGCACTATAGATACCATATGCCATCATAAAATGCAATTCATATACGTCGATTTGGACAAAAAAAGACGGAATGCACTCAGAAATCCGAGCAAACAAGCTAAAGCAACACTAAAAAACAAAAATATATTCTCCTCACTGTCGTCGATGTAATCGCTGTGGTCTTCCACGATATACCTACACCTTATCCACTTGTTGTTTGAACAAGCTGTAATGGCTTTCTCTTGAACAAACGAAGGACCAGCTACACCAATTTGAACAGAACTAACCTTGGTTAAACGTGAGTGGAGATTGAAAAGAATCGCCAACCGAGGAAAGATGATGGAGAATCGAGACCCTCGGTTGCCCATGAGTGGAGATCGAAAGTGCCCTTAATCCGACAGTCTTCAATTGGATAATGTAGAGTGGAAAGAAACGAACCGGGAAGAAACGAAGCAATTTCGGAGTTTTTTTGTTTTCAGGGATTGCAATTTATTTACCCAGAATATTTTTGACGTGTTCGTGCCCTTATTTGGGACCGATTTAGCCGTTTCACTCTTTTGAGAAAATGTCTCTCGCTTCGCATCCGTACTTGAAGTAATGGCAATAGAAAACAGGGGTTGGAATGCTGTACATCGTACTGTGTCAGATTCCCTTTAGGACACACAGGTTGGCTAGAAGAAAGACAGTACCAACTTCAGATTCGTCCTTGGATGGACAGAGGCGGGCGGCGGTTGGAGCCCATACATAAAGTCAGGAAGAAAAATCAGAACCTTTCGTCATCCTCCTCTGGCATCAAGTCAAAACCCGGACTTTTTCCGATTCAGCAAAATGCAAACGCAAACCCCCTTCAAGATTTTCTGCAGAAACGGGCTGGGAAAACGGGGCGGGTGACGTCGGGGAGGGGGACCCCATCCATGACCATTGCAGCAGCAGCTTCAGATTAAACTATAGCCGTTGACTCGTTGCTGCCGACCGAGCGCTGTCTCCTGACGAAGCGTTATCCGCTGCAAGTTTCAGATGGCCCATCATCTTCCCCGTCTCTCCACCCATTGGCCTTCGCGGTTGTTGGGACCGTCGTGATTGCGTCCGTCATTCCCCTTCCCTCTCACCAAACCCCCCCTACCCCCCTTCTCCTTCTTCTTCATCACCAAACCGTTCCTGTTCCTAGTCAAACGCCAGAGCGTCCTAGGCCAAGAGGGTCGAGCTGGTTCGTCGTGGCAATGGAGGCCGGGAGATCGCCGACTGCGGGGAAGCCGATCCGATGCAGAGGTAGGCGTCGTGATCCTTTCGCCATTTTTCTGGAGCCGGTTTCGGCTATTGCGGGTTGTGTTAGTTTTTCTGGAAGTGATCAATGTGGCGGGTGTTGGAATTAATGAAAATTGCAGCTGCCGTGGCTCGCGAGCCGGGGGAGCCTCTGGTGATCGAGGAGGTGATGGTGGACCCGCCGATGCCTCACGAGGTTCGGATTCGGATCATTTGCACCTCCCTCTGTCACAGCGACATAACGTTCTGGAAAATGAAGGTAATATCCATTTCTCTCTCCATTGTCACCTGCATGCTTGTATATGTGCGCAATCTGCCGTGCATAAAGCATGCTTTGCCTGCGGATTGCAGGATCCTCCTGCATATTTCCCAAGGATTTTTGGGCACGAGGCGGTGGGGTAAGCTTGATGACTCCGATTGTTTGTTCTCTTCGAATTACGTATTGGGCACTTTAAGTTTCTTCATCTCTGTCCACTGCTCTATCTTGATGAGTAAATGGGTCAGAGCGAGGATTCAAGGAGTCCAGTAGATGCTTGGATTCGTCTAAGCTCAGCTTAGCTGTTTAATGTTTTGAACGCGTCTGTTGTAAATTGCTGAACTACAAAGAAACTTTTTTTTCACTCGAAGTTTTATCATCCACTCCGCCCGGCATTTGGAAAGTATTTCGGAAAGTACACATTACCGTAAATGAGAGGGAAACTTTGTCTCTAGACCTATTTTTGACACTGGCATGGTGGACAGAGCCAATGTTTAGGGTTTGTGTCTTTTTCAGTTGAGGCCAGTCCAGATCTTATCATTAATTTCTTTCAGTGTGATTGACTAGGTCTGCTTGAACTAGTTTAGGCAATATCTTTTCCACTCTAGGTTTATGATTGCTTTCTTGAGAACAGTTTGCTGTTTTCTTACTTATCATTTTTAAGAGTTATTTCAAGAAAATACATGTAAGAGTCAAACTTGCTAGATAGCCAATGGAAATGATGCACATATAGAGCAAAAGTAGTATATGCTATGAATATTAGATCTCTAAACGGATGTTCAACTCTGATAAGGTGAAGTAGTAGTATTCAAATTGGATGAATTTGAATCTAGGGAAACATTAAAAAGGTAAACTGAGTTCATCAATGAACATTGAGGATTTTCAGCTTCATTCAAGGATGGCTGTGCAGCAATCCATGCAACAACAACCATATTATCTTCCTAATATAGGCAGAATATTCTCCAAAAGGCATACCTTTATTTGATTTGATCCGTGCCCAAATAAGTTCCCAGACAATCATTGATCTGCAACTTTTGCAGGTTCTTACTTTCCCATATATGTATAGTCTAACCATATGATTCCAAATAGGCCAAGACGTTTTTTCCATAATGCTTTGTCTAATTTTTCATCACTTCTACCTTGAATTAATCCTGCTAGTTTATGAGCACCCCGATATAATTTCTGTAGAGTAGCACTTCTTTTCTCTGATATACCTTTCCGAAAGCCAATAATCGTGTAGCTTCTGCTCACATACATATAATATTTGCTGTTAACTGTTAATTCTGACTTGCCAGAGCATGGGCTATATCTTTGTATTTTTTTTTCTCTTTGTTGATGATAAAGATTACGCTCTCAGGATCAGATTGTTCTTCATTTTGGGGAAAAATGACACCAGAAGTGTTATGACTTTCATACGGCGCTCACTGGGTACAAAAACTTATCGTCGGATCACTTAAGTGCCACTTTTTGAAAAGAAACGATCACTTAAGTGCCAACTCCGATTTGGGACGCCAGGAATCTAACATGGCAATATTCTAACATTTCTTTCGATCGACGTGGCTTGCCGGCGTGCCTAATTAGCACTAATGGCCCTAAACAATGCAATTTAGTACATGATTGCCCCAAATCACAACCGTGTATTTGGGACAAAATTAGTAAGTAAAACTTGCAATAGAGGTTTGCTATTTCGATTGTGTGATCTCGTCTCACTGGAATTGCAATTTTTAGAGTGGGATTTTGAGGATGGATAGTAACAAAAAGCCGTGATGAAGGTTCAAAATGCTGGGAAAAAGAAATATAGCATGAACATGTTTAGATTGAGAGAACGAGGGACCACTAATTGGTGGTAGTGATGACGGTGCTGGGGGACATGATGGCGAGGTAGACGACGGGAAAAGAGATGGAGTTGGGGGAGAGGAGGAGGATGGCGTGCACATGCGGATGCCTATGGCGGAGAGGCGAGGGAGTTGACGGAGTGCCAGAGCTCACGGAAAGGGGCGTGGAGGCCGGAGGAGGCGTCAATGAAGGCGGTGGAGCTGCAGTGGGAACAGGAGGAGATGAAGGTGGTGATGTTGAGGGAGGGGGAATGGGTTGCACTTGCTGATGAAGGTGGAGTTGGAGCTGTAGAAGTAGAAACCACTTTTGGGGTCGATTTGGAGTGGATTGGTCACTATTGAAGATGAATCCTGACTTCCTAAGAGCTTGAGCTTCAAGCCAAACGATCTCTTTTCTCGGATTAGAGAGAGAAGAGATGAGTTTTAAGGCCAGGTCATCGTCCAAGTTGGACTTCCTTTTTTTAGAAGAAAGCCACAGACATTAAAATTTCATAAAAAAAAGTCACGTGGGACTAATTGCCAGAATTTGTCGCCAAAGGCACTATCGGTTTTTCTCCGATTTGACACTTAAGTGATCCGACGAAAAGTTTTGACAATAAAGTGAGCACAATATGAAAGTCATGGTACTTCTAGTGTCCTTTTCCCTCATTTTGGTATCCTTGAGATATTGCATTCAAAATTTCCTTGTCTTCAGGATTGTGGAGAGCATCGGAGAAAATGTTGACGAGGTAACTGAAGGGGATGTAGTGATTCCAACCTTCATGTCAGATTGTGGTGACTGTGCAGATTGTAAGTCAAAGAAGAGCAACTTATGCTCAAAACTCCCCTTCAAGGTATCTCCATGGATGCCTAGATATGAGACAAGCAGATTCAAGGATATTAATGGAGAGGTTCTGTATCACTTTCTGTTCGTGTCGAGCTTTATTGAGTATACCGTGGTAGATGTTGCCCATGTAACTAAGATTGATCCTGCAATTCCTCCAAATAGAGCATGCCTCATTGGTTGTGGGGTCTCAACAGGTGAAGCACATTTCCTTTCAATCTCAGTTATAGTAATTGCTTCCCTCGTCAGGTCAAGACTTCTTGCAGCTGTTATTTTCATTTTGACTTCGCACGTGATAAGGAGTTGATGTCTTTGGCTCTTTATTGTTGGTTCACTGTTTTGTGGGTGGCTCTTCCAAAGCCAACTATTGGATCTTCCTATTGGTTTGCATATTCTCATGCCAATTCTGTCCATTCAAACTTCTGTAAAGCTTTTACTGTTGGCGTGGTGCATTTCAGCATTATGCCTACAACTTTACTTAATAAATGATTCATGCTTTAATGTGCTTTTTGATCCCTCAAGTAGAATATGCGTGCTTTGGCTATTCAAATGGCTGACACAAATTAGTCTCTCTCATTGCTTTACTACCAGTACTGGTCTTTAGGGATGGTTGTATTGAGTCAGAAAGAAATTAGATTGAATGGGTGGGCTTTGAAAGGTCTTGTCTGATTGCATATTTGTTCTCAATTTCTTCATGTTTCAAACTTGCATGAGCCTCTTGCAAAAGAACTATCTTAGCGAATTTTGACTGACACAGCTACAAATAGTGGATACAATAAATGTTGAAAACTGGTTGGTTCTGTTTAGGGGTTGGGGCTGCTTGGAGAACAGCGAATGTGGAGGCAGGATCAACCGTTGCAATCATTGGACTTGGTTCAATTGGATTAGCAGTATGAAATATTCCAATATTATGTTTTCCTGCCATACTTTTCCATAAATCCCTTGATCCGAGAATTAAATTGAAAGGACAAGTTCATACCGAAGGATTATAAGAGAGATAATGGCTTGGGATTGTCTCTGTAGGTTGCAGAAGGATCGAGATTGTGTGGTGCTGCCAGAATAATAGGCGTGGATGTGAACCCGGACAAGTTCGAAATTGGTAAGACATGTTGACGAGTTTGCAGTAAAATTATAATTCAAAAAGTCTTTTGATTACTAGCAGTGGCCAATATGCAGTAATTTTATATAATAGCAGTTATCGTGGTAAAAGACTGCAAGTTCAGATGATAGACAAAGATAGAAGTGAAGTTAGGATTAAGAGCTTGGAAGGACCAAGTTCAATGTCATTTATAAAAGTTAATGCTTCTGAGAAAAATGTCATGTTCTGCATGCCCATAAATGCAATTTGTAAACAAGAAACTACTCTGCTCGTTGACGAATGTGTGACGTCTAAACATTGGATTCTAGGATTGTCTACTCCAAAGTTTGATCATCATATCTGAATTGATATCTCAAACTTATGGCATATGTACCCCCTTTCTGTCCCCACCAAAACAGATAGGAAAAGTCCACAATATAAAAGAAAAGAACAACTCAGATTAAGGACCTGGGTATACTTGCATGTAAAACCATCAGCATCAGTTGTCCCTAATGTGAAATTCTCGGTCTGCCATTGATCAGAGTATCTTTCATTGTTTTGAAGTCCAGTTCATGTTTTTCCTTACTGACACAGGAAAGAAGTTTGGGGTGACAGATTTTGTCAATGCTGGAAAATCGGATAATAAATCGCTAAGCCAGGTTTTTTCCTAAACATCTGATCCTTAAGTTCACGGCAATAAATTGTTACTGGTTGCAAGGCAACATCTCTTATCTTTGGCAACAGAGATCCTACATATTTCATTTTGTTTGGCTTCTGGAAGTATAACTTGAAATGTTTTCATGCACTGGCATGGTGCTCTATTTTTCTGGACTGCTCTAGTGCACTGTACCTACTTTGCAGTAATAAGGAAGATAATGTAAGATGAAAAAATAATAGCTGATTATCAGGTTTTATATGGTGTTTTTTTGGCCATGTAAAGCTCCTCTACATGTTAAACTCTTTGCTTCATCACATTGTTTAAATTTCTCTTATCTCAATTGAACAGGTGATCAATGAGATGACTGGCGGGGGAGCAGACTATTGCTTTGAGTGTGTTGGTTTGGCATCATTGGTGCATGAGGCCTATGCTTCTTGCAGAAAGGTCTCTCTCTGTCTCTCTCTCTGTCTCTGTCTGTCTGTCCGTCTCTCTCTCTCTCTCTCATGCTAAGACACATGACCGCTTAGAAAGGCCACAGAATTCTGTGGTTATTGATCATCTCTTATTCGCTTGAGGTTCAGGGTTGGGGAAAAACAGTTGTGTTGGGAGTGGACAAGCCAGGGTCACAGTTGACCTTTAGCTCCTTTGACGTCCTTCATAGCGGGAAAAGCCTCATGGGATCTTTGTTTGGAGGTCTCAAAGCTAAGTCAGATATTCCCATCCTCCTGAGGCGCTATATGGACAAGGTGACTCTTCTTTTCTATAGCTACTGTATTATATCTTTCCTTCCTTTGCTCTTAATCCTAGGTTGATTGGAAAGCACTTTTGCATCATCATCACAAACATGAAGCTGTGCAGCAATTCCAGGCAGCTGGTTATGCTATTTATTTATCTGTCCCTAGAGAGTTGAAAATGCCGAGGAAATATTTCATTTTTATATCAGTTCTTGTTTCAAATCAGAGTCTGATTCCAGATATTCGTGATGATATGCCTTTGAACTTCTCTCTTTCTTTCCTCTTGTACTTTCAGGAGTTGCGGTTGGATGAGTTTGTCACACATGAGGTAGGCTTTGAAGATATTAACAAAGCTTTCGAGTTACTCATCGAGGGAAAGTGTCTTCGATGTGTGATATGGATGGGCAAATGAGTTGACTTTTGCTGTTTTTTTCCTCTCAGAGCAAAAACTCTACATTATTCCTGCATAAAATAGTGTTTTATTTGGAATTTGTTGTTCATCACATTCTAAGGTGGTAAACACTGTAAATGTTCCCGAATGCTGAAACTTTCATTGGGACTCTTTGGTGATAATTCTGCACATGATACTACGACACTGAAAACGCACTGGACGCACCAGTGAAGTACTCAGTGGGAGAGAATATCTTCTGAGAGGAACCATAGTGCCTCAAGCGGTAAATCCCGGGCTTAGCCTCCTCCGGAACTTCCCACTCGATGGTTGCCGAACCATATCCATAGTCTTCTGACTTCCACTTGAAAAACAAGCAGAAGTCATCGTCATCATGTACCGGTATCCACCGTTCCCCCTCAAGCTTTTCTACGACTGCAAACGTGCCTTCTGTTAATAGGTCGTGTCTCGGGTCCGCACTCCAGAACGTGGCGTTTACTCTCTCTCCCCTTTTAAATGCTTTACTTTCTGGTAGGGCGACGTCTTCTTTCATGTCACCGAAATTAATGCCTGGAGGAGGAGTGTCACCCAGTGGGGGAAGCAAGAGGCTGAGCTGTACAGAGGAAAGGTCGGGCGGTGACAGACCTCTCGTGGGGACCTTTTCTCCTGTTGCCATGGCTTTTGCTAATTTCTTGAATTCTTGGATATAGGCTGATAACGTGTGGGGGCCGTAGAGCGTAGAAGCAGCCTGCAACATAAGTTAGCAACTGTAATGCAGAAAGCATATGGATGCTATCTCACAGAACGGCAAGTTCTGGTAGTCCTATGACGGTAATTCTTCTCGGTTGCCCCTCCAAGTTAAATCAATTTAGTATCATGGCTGCCTCAAAAAATCTATTGAGATTTTCCTCATCTCTACTTATAGAATTTTGCTGACTAGATAGTGATTGTTGGTAAAGTCATTGGAGCGCTATCATTTGCTTTTATGAGCTGCACAAGAGAGTACCTCGTATCGCTGTTGTGTGTACTCTTCGAAGGTCGCCACATACTGCGAATAAGTGTTTGTAAGGCCTGCAATCACAACCTGGAGATCCTCCTGCAATTCTCCATTCCCATTGCTTATCAATGTCTCCTTCACCGCCTCCCTCAGTCGCCGGCCAGCCATTGTTGTGAATTCTGTAAATTCCGAAAACAGGATTTTGATTAGCTTGTATAATAAATGTCACCCCGACCACTCAAGGTTTCCATCTAGCAGTGCTACTTCTGTTCTGGCATAGACCAGAGTCTCCAAATATCGTGTTTGGGACATGTTTAATGAACTCTAGGAAACCCATATACGATCAAAACCTGTTCTCGACTGAAACTGCTTTTCTTCGTTAACATGACAAATTATGGGACTTTGTCATCCATCTTGACCCAAAAAAATGTCTTACTTAAACCACCTGTGGAATTACTTTTGGAATTTCCTCTTTAGTGTCTAGACGTGGGTCTTGAGATACTATGTTCAATTTAGATATGTAGTGGCCGCGACATTCCCGGTTGAGCATGATCTAATTCCAGAAGAAGTCTTAACACTTCCATACATGGAGGAATGGACTATTTCTAAGCAAACCGAAGCTATGGCGAGAAATTAAAATTCGCTGCATGAGGGAATTGGAGAGAAACGAACCTCCTGGTACAGAGAGAATGATAAGTTGTCCTAGCCTGAGCATTTGAATCGGAAGGATCGCTGGCTGCGTTACAGTAGAAAAAGGACTGTTGAGACATTTGATCATGCTTGTCTGTGGTGACGTTAAGATAATGTGATCATCACACGCAACCCGTGACCGCACATTGTTGTTGCATTAGCTATTAATCCTCTTAACAATTTATCAGCACTTGGGGCTAAAATTGTCTGGTAACATCCATCTAGCACCTCCTACTTAAGCGTATTACTGAAGTAAACCAGCTAGGCGACACTGAAGGATCACAAGATGTGAGCAGAGCATATGCTTCTATCAGAAGAAGTGGATTTCAATACTCTGAATGCATTAGTTTTGGATCTGGTATGCTTCAAGCAGGTTGTAGCTCATGGTGAAGTTAGATAAGTCCATTAGAACAGCTGGCTCATGTGAGATTACTATGACAGTGTGATTGGATAGGGAGACGATCATACCGCCCAAGCATAGGGATCGAACATTTCGCCGGTGCTGAGTAAGACGGGCTTTGGCTTCTGGCATTCCTCCTGATACGCACTCGGTTTTTTCAGCATATTTCTCACAAGCTTCCAAAAGGGGTTGATCTGTAAACACGTGAGACATTCACGTGAAATGAGATAATAAAGTATAAGTCGGATTCTAATCTGGCTGAAACTTGCAAAGTATCATTGCACGGTAAATGTGGTACGTGCAATTGAAATTACTCGAAAGCCGGTGGTAGCTAACTTAGGAATTTACTAACCTCTGTATCGCCTTGCTGGAAACCGAACTGGCCAGGGCCATCAGTGGTTCCCGCGGCAAAACCTGCACCTAGGGCCGCCGGACATGTTTTAACCACCCGGTTTCCCTCTAACTCCACCTCAATATCTGTGAAATTTACATATGCATGACGATAATCTATCTTTCCTGTCAGTTCTTCTTTAGCAGACTCGAATAGCTCGATGGCCATCTTGAGTTGCCTGTCACCTATGATCTTGGTGCTTAGTATTTCATCTGGGTACCTGTAACCCAGCATCACGAACCCTCATATCAATTTAAGCTAAGAAGCTAATGGGCCATTTCACAACCACCACACAACTAAAGAAATGCCCGACGATGATTAACTTATTCCGGAAGCAGTTAGAGAATACCCGGGTCCACGCCCCATGCAGAGTGTATCATCCCCATTGCATGAAGAGCGGTTGAAATCGCACGGTTTTCCTGTATCTGTGCAGAACGCTCCGAGCACGTTCGGGCTCACATCCCCTACGTTGGATTGGCAAAACGCAGCCACAAACAAGGAGCCATCGTTTATCCTCACCTTGGAACTCCGGCTCTTCGTTTTGCTGCAAGGCTTCCCTCCGGTTGGGCCTATAGTTTGTGCCTTCTCGACCAACGACGAACCATCTATGTCTAATCTCACGAACAACACAAACAGAAAAAAAACTGTAACGACAGACATTACCTTAGTTATAAGAACTCGTGATCATCACTATTGCCAAGTGCCTAATTATGCAATGTTACTAGGAGTGCAAAATCGAACATGAACGTTTTAGCCTCGGTCTATTGAGTAATCTAACATTAGAAAAAATGCGCAACCGGGGCTTCATCTTGCCGTCGTAGGGTTCCTGATGCTGTTGATCTGTCGTGTCTTGCACGGAACCCTTTTTAAATGCCCCGTGGCCACGAACCTCAGAGATATGTAAGATTTCTAATCTCGGAAATCCATCGACGGTGAGCACAGACTTGATTACACATTTTTTAAAACATTAATGAATGATTGAGCAATTAACCCAATGAAACCAAAAAATCCCTTGAAAAGCTTATATAAAGGCGCGATCCTGGAAAAGAAAGTGAGCTTACTAGATCGGTTAACCGGTTTCCCCTTCCCCGAAGCAGACCGGTACCAGTCCTCAAAGAACCTGGCGGCGGCTCCTTTGTTGTCTCCGCTGATGAGCAGGTTGTCTCGGCTCATGGACGTCCCATGCGTCGCAAACCAATTGAACGCTCCGATGCTTTCCCTGCTCTCGCCGTCGACAAACTTCAACAGCGTCATTTGCGTGTCGACATTGGTCGGGTATCGAGCTCTCTCCTCCGCTGGATTGAGCAAGTACGCACTCGGGCTCCGACTAATGCCCGCATTATCCACATCCCCTATAAAAAATAGATCATATCAGGATCGCGGGCACGATTCGTCAATCAACAAAATGCCACCCATATTGAGCTACGTACCTTGGTTAATGAATATTGAACCAGGCTTGAGGTGGTTATGAGCTTGGACGATGCTTTGCTCGACGGCATCAACGATGGCGTCGAATGATTGTTCGACGAATCCGAGGGAGGTCACGATGTAGAGCACGTACTGCAAGTAACCTCCAGGACCAGCGTGAGTGTGTGTGCCACTGATTGCAACATTCTCTTCGGTGTACATATCTCCAAACCTTTCAACATGTTGGAAATGAAAAAAAACTTGTTCACTAAGATAAAAACCTATTACAATATTAGAAGACTCGGAACTGTATTTGGAATATCAATCTACCGGACAGTCTAGACAAAAGTCCAGGCAACGACTCCTTCGCAAGCTCTCTCCTCTTACCTCGACCTTAGCCTTTCGAGAACCTTAATAGTGACGAGCTGCGAAGCCATCCCCGCATCGAGATTGACGAAGGCGAACCTCGTCCCATGCGGACTTTCCGCCACAACAAACGCCCTCGCTCTCAACCGGAAGTGAATCCCCGCCGTGTTCTGCTGCATGTTCCCATAGCCCATCATGTTCACATCAGCGGCCGGTCCCGTTGAGTCGTAGCTCCCGACTCCGACCAGGTATTCCCCATCTACGACTCCCGAAACTACGAGCGCGAGTGAAGAGAGAAGAAGCAAACATCTGTGCCCTTTGTTGCTCATCATCTTCACCGTCTAGCTTTCATGTGGGATTAAGATTGTTGCTCAGTGGCCTAGGATTCCTAGGAGATTGGCGTTGTATGTTCTTACATTGTAGCGACTGGGGATGTAAGATGATGCTATTATATAATAATGTTGAGAGAATGATGTCGTGATTTCATGTGTTATTTTATTTTTTGGATTAATGAGAAGGAAGTTTTGGGATAGTTGGCACAAGAGAATCTTTGGATTGCTCGATCTGTTCGGAGAGATTGACAATGCAATGCCTTGTCCATTTATTGTGCGGATTTATGATGATGGTCGAATATCAGCCCGCAATTGCAACAGACAAAAGAAAAAAAAAAGAATAAGGGTGTTTGCATTTGGCTATATTATTCATTTTTTAGGCAACGTGGGATATTGAACACCCCTCTCACGTGCTCGACACATGAAGAGCCAAGGGGAAAAACTTATGAATGAAGAGAGACCTCATGGATATAGATATAGAGAGTATATAAAGTCCGTAGACGAGGGACATTGGATACTTTAGCAATATTAATTAAGGCGCACATGGACCGGCTGGGCAGCCTTTGTCAGAATTGGAGGTAGCAATATTAATTAAGGAGCACATGGACCGGCTGGGCAGCCTTTGTCAGAATTGGAGGTAATGACATCGCAAGTACTTGAATTTTTGTTCGTTTTACAATCAAGCACCAAATTTTTTTTTTTTCAATCAAGTATCTCGACTTTTCAAGTGTCGGTCAATGTGATCATCTGACAAAATCGGAAACGGAAAATGCTTCTTTTGTCATTACAATGGCTAATGGAGCGACCCATTAAGGAGACAATTGCAAGGGAACAGACTATTGCTTTGAGTGTGTTGTTTGGCATCATTGCTTCTGGACGCTTATGCTTGTTGCAGAAATCTCTCTCTCTCTCTCTCTCTCTCTCTCTCTCTGTGGAATTCATGCCGAGACAAACGTGAACATGCACGAGCCGCAATATTCTGTGGGTATGAATTCCTTGAAGCCTGAAGTTTCCATTAGGACCTCCTGATGATTCCTGCAGTGTATATCACATATCACTGGCCTGCAGTTTTATGACACCTTAAATGCACTGGATGCACCAGTGAAGCAGCCGACAGATGCACCAGTGTCGTCTTATAGGAACCATAGTGCCTCAGGCGGTAAATCCCGGGCTTGGCCTCCTACGAAACTTCCCATTCAATGTTTGCTGAACCGTACAATCTGTCGAAGCCCGAATCCCTCTTGAAATACAAGCAGCAGTCATCGTCATCGTATGCCGGGATCCACCGTTCCCCCTCCGGCCTTTCTACAACCGCAAATGTGCCATCCATTGACAAGTCATATCTCGGGTTTGCGCTCCAAAATGTGGCGTTCACTCTTTCTCCAATTTTAAACGCTCTGCTTTCTGGTAGGGTGATGTCTTCTTTCATGTCACCAAAATTAAGTCCAAGAGGAGGAGAGTCGCCCAAAGGAGAAGGCAAGAGGCCGATCTGTACATCGTAAAGGTCAGGAGGTGGTGGACCTCCTAGAGGAATCGATTCTCCTGTCGCCATTGCTTTAGATAATTTCTTAAATTCTTGGATATAGGCTGATAACGTGTGAGGACCGTAGAGCGTAGATGCAGCCTGCCAAACATAACTTATCAACCTTAATCTGCTCATATGTGCCTTGAATTGAGTCTCATCCTTATTCTGTGCAGATGTACTTCTTGCCTTCTTGGCCCCAACTTTAATCTATTCAGCTTGTCAAACACTAGATAATGATCCCATAGTATTATGAACGATGCAAAATTTTTCAAAGGAAAAATGATCTTTTGTGAAACGAGCAAAATATCCTATTTGGACCAATTAGAAGACTGGAATTCGACCATTTTTTCCTCCTAATGTATCCCAGTCGACGGTAAGAAAAAGCAACTATGAGTGTTGCATTTTGTTCTGGGTTTGACGCTGATTTGCTTCTATAGTCTGCTTAGGAAATAGCGCATATCGTTGTTGGGTGTACTCTTCAAAAGGTTGAGTGTACTCTTCAAAAGGTTGCCACATACTGTGAATAAGTGTTTGTAAGTCCCGCAATTACAACCTGGGGATCCTCCCCGAATTCTCCTCTTCCATTCAGTATTAATGTCTCCTTAACTGCCTCCGTTAGTCGCCAGCCAGCCATCGTTGTGAATTCTGCGAATTCAAAAAGCTTTGGAAAACTAAGCCTTGATGATTAAGTTGCTTCTAGGCGCATGTTGCTGTAAGGTGCTCAAGGTTTCCATATAGCCGTACGACTTGTTCTGATACAGTTAGCTCTCTCTGAGTCTCGCAATTTTTGTCGGGACATCCTTAATCAACTCTGGAATGCATACCTAAAGGACGTGCTTCAATTCTTTAATCTAATTGTGCGAAAGTTTCTGCATGCTGACATACATAGGTTCACTAGTCACTACAATTGTGTGGTTATTTATATCATGTCATCGGAGCGAAAGATAGTCTATCTTTCTCAGATCTGGAAAAGTATTTACATTCCGATGTTAGTTAGTAGACACATAGAGAACAGAACTGCTTGTGTTGGCTAACATCATGAATTATAGGGACTGTCATCCAGCTTGAGCCATAAAATAGTGTTAGGTCGACCAGTTGCCGAGTTACTTACGGAGTTTCCTTTGTAGTCTTTATATGTGGGTCTTGAGATTCTGATTCTAATTTAGGTACAGAGTTGCTGAGACATATTAAGTTATGACAGTTCAATGGATGGAACAATGGACTCTTTCTAAGGAAACCATTGCTATGACAAGAAATTAAGATCCTCTGATGGTATTAGGGAGAAACGAACCTCCTGGTACGGAGAGAATGATCAGTTGTCCTAATCTCAGCATTTGAATTGGAAGAATAGCTGGCTGCATTACAGTAGAAAGAGTAGCGCTTAGGCATTGGATCATGTCTATGTGATTGTCATAAAGGCGAAAGTAATGTCATCATAACAGACAAATTGGTATCTGTCCTTTTAAAGCATGTTTCCGAAGAGATGATCCCTGTTATCATGTCTCTTTCAGTAGAGCTCATGGTTTTTATATTTTGATGGAGCGTGTTAAGTTCGGAGACTTCTTCGGCAGGTTCATGTCTAGTGGCAAGTTAGATAAGCCACTCTACAAATAAATGGATGTGCATAGATAGTATGTCATGAAGTTTGGTTAGAGACTCCTACCGCCCAAGCATAAGGAAGGAACATTTCGCCTGTGCTGAGTAACACCGGCTTTGGCTGCTGGCACTCTTCCTGATACTTGCTTGGTTCTTTCAGGAAATCCCTCATAAGCTTCCAAAAGGGGTTGATCTGTGATCATTGGAGCAGGACATTCCAGTGAAATGAATCAAACTTCATTGCACGATTCAAGACGGTGGATGTCGACATGGAGGAAGTGGGAAGTTATTGACCTCTATATCTGCTGTATAATCGACGACGCGACGGAAGCGGATTGTAACTTTGCAATTAAGTCGGGAGCCGTAGAAATTTAATAGAGAAATAAAACAAGGAACAATAAAAGGACACGAGAAATTTATGTGGTTCGGTTCGAATGTTGAAACCTACGTCCACGGATAGAACCAGCAAATAATCCACTAATAAATCGAAGAATTACAGGATTACAATTACCCACACACTAGAGTGTTTCTCAGCCCTAGTATATGCCCAATACCCATAATGTTTAATAACTCAACTCGATGATCTCACTCTCGGCACAAATCTCTCCGTCTCTGGAGAGCTCTCTCCTTCGTTTCGTCTCTGGAGCTCTTTGGAGTCTATCTTTCTCTCTTCTTCCGTCTCTTGCTTTTATAGAAGCGGGGAGCAATTTCAAGAGAGAAGAAAGTTAAGAATGCGCCCATAATCTTTGAAGATACTCATAAGAAGGGGTGGGTCGCCGGCTTCACAGATCTTGTCCATTGACGTTCAGCTCCTTCAATTAATGCGCACATGGAAGCTTCATTGTTCTTTCCTTTTGTCGGTCTCGGCCGAATGAACTAACAGAGAAAAGAGACCAAAGAAAGTCAATGAACAAAGACAAAACAAGCCCACGACTTTTACTTTTGCCTTCATCTTCAACGTCAAATTATGGGACATGCACGCACATGTGCATACATTTAAAGAAGTGGGAAATTGATGGACTTGAAAGACGTGCACATCTTTGACAAATATACGCATGTGCAGAGGACGTTCATGCTTTGCTTCTTGATTGTCAATTTTTCCCGAGGCTGTGAGCAATAAATGATCCACGTGTGTGTCGGGTCTCATATATGTGCTCAAACTCGAGACATAATTTAACAGTATCGTCTTGCTGGAAGCCGAACTAGCCAGGGCCATCAGTGGTTCCGGCGGCAAAACCTGCGCTGAGGGCTGCGGGGCATGTTTTCACCACCTGGTTTCCTTCTAACTCCACTTCGATGTCCGAGAAATTTAGATATGCTTGTTGATAATCTATCTTCCCCATTAGGTCTTCCTCGGCAGAATTGAACAACTGAATGGCTGTTTGAAACTGCCTCTGTCCGATGATCTTGGTGCTCAGTATGAGCATGAGCCTTGTATCAGTTCGAATCCGACTTCCTGTACTCAGATGACAAACCAACACGCTACTGCTAATTAAGGCTATCCATGGAGAATGTCCTTTCCACCAAGAGTGCTTACAATATGTAAAAATACTTCCGTAGTAATTTTCTACAACGAGGAAGTATCAAATCAATACCCAGGTCCCCGTCCCACGCAGAGCGTATCGTTGCCATTGCATGAGGAGCGATTGAAATCACAAGGTTCCCCCGTATCGGTGCAAATCGCGCCGAGCACATTGGGGGACACATCTCCGACGTTGGATTGACAAAACGCTCCCACAAACAACAAGCCGTCGTTTTTCCGCACCTTGGAGCTCCGGCTACTTGTTTTACTACAGGGTGTACCTCCGGTTGCTCCGATTGATTCCGCCATCTCAGACGACGAGGAGCTGTCCAGGCCTTATCTCACCAAAAAAAAGGGGGGGGGGGGGGGGGAAGGCAGTATGCCCTTAACGTTTGGATCAATTAGTAGTTTAGTAAAGACTCATGATCGTCATTGCTGCAAAGTCTTTAGTTGTGCATTCGCTGAAAATCTGTTTCAAAGCTTAAGATAATTGATAAAGGCGTTCTGTTCCGATATATTTGACAACTCTAATGCTATGGAAATGAGCTCACCAGATCCATTGACGGATTTCCCATCGACTGTGGAGGGGAACCAATCCTCGAAAAACCTCGTGGCAGCTCCTTTGTTGTCCCCACTGATGAGCAGGTTGTCTCAGCTCATGGATGTCCCGTGTGTCGGGAACCAATTGAATGCTCCGATGCCTTTTCCGCTCGCGGTGTCGACGAACTTCAGGAGTGTCATTTGCGAGTTGACATTGGTCGCATATCGAGCTCTCTCATCAGGCGGATTCAGTAAATACGCACTCGGGCTCCTGTTTATACCGGCATTATCCACATCCCCTCAGAAAACGCAAACGCTGTCATTGCAATTTTTCCTAGCAGGTTGAGTGAGCATGCATATATAGTCATGCAACTTGGCTGTTGAACACTGAACCGGGTTTCAGGTTATTATGAGCTTGGACGATGCTTTGCTCAATGGCGTCGACGATGGCGTCAAAGGATTGTTGGACGAATCCGAGAGAGGTCACACTGTAGAGCATGTACTGCAAGTAACCTCCAGGACCCGCATGAGTGTGTATGCCACTGATTGCCACATTTTCTCCAGTGTACAAATCTCTAAACCTGCAACAATTTGGAACAAAGGAGCTTGCTAACGCATTAGAATCGGGAAATTATCAAATGTTACGTCAAAAGTATGCAATAATCAGGCATATTGTTACATTTAAGTATAGTCAAAATCCACACAACGTGCGTGATTATGAATCAATCAAGTTAGACTCGACAGATGGACCAAACCTTAATCTGAGCCTTTCGAGAACCTCAATGGTGACGAGCTGCGAAGCCATCCCAGCGTCGAGATTGACAAAGGCAAACCTTGACCCATCTGAGCTCTCCGCCACGATGAACGCCCTCGCCCTCAACCGGAAGTGAACCCCGGCCGTGTTCTGGTGCAAGTTCCCGTAGCCCATCATGTTCACCCCTGCGGCCGGTGCCGTCATGTCGTAGCTCCCGACTCCAATCATGTAACCTGCGTCCGCGCCGTCCAAGAAAAGGGAGGCAAGGGATGAAAATAGAAGCAACAAGCGCTTGTGACTTGCTTTGCCCATCGTTTTACAAAGTGCCCACGTTGGTTATTAATAAAAGGGTTAATACCATGAAAAACCTTAAACTGGTACACTTATGATAATTTTACCCCAAATTATTTTTTTGATAGTAAAAAATCCCAAACTGGTACATTTATGATAAATTTACCCTGAACTATTTTTTGATCACCAAAAACCCCAAACTAGTATATATGTGACAATTTTACCCCAAACTAATTTTTTAATATTATTTTTTATTTTTCGAATTTTTTTAAATTTTTTCTTTGCTTTTTTTTTTCTTTCTCTTCAACCTTTGGCCGGTCGCCGGACCTGCGACTGGCTAGAGGCGGAAGCCGGCGAGGTCGGCCTTGCCAGATCTGGCGGGGGCCCGACCCCGCCGGCAGCTGGCGAGGCACGACCTCGCCGGCGTTGGGCGAGGTTGGCCTTGCCCTGGAACGGCGAGGTCGGCCTTGCCCAACGCCGGCGAGGTCGAGCCTGGCCAGTGGCCTACGGGACCGGGCCCTCGCTAGATCTGGCGAGGCTCGACCTCGCCATTACAGGGCGAGGTCAGCCTCGTCAGCGTTGGGCGAGGTCGGCCTCGCCCTGCAACGGTGAGGTCGAGCCTCGCCAGATCTGGCGAGGGCTCGACCCCAACGTTGCAGGGCGAGGCCGACCTCGCCCAACGCCGGCGAGGCTGACCTCGCCCAATGCCGGCGAGGTCGGCCTTGTCCTGCAACGGCGAGGTCGAGCCTCGCCGGATCTGGCGAGGGCCCGGCCCCACCGACCGCGCTGGCGAGGCTCGACCTCGCCGTTGCAGGGCGAGGCCGACCTTGCCCAACACCGGCGAGGTCAAGCCTCGCCAGTGGCCGGCGGCGTCGACCTCGCTGGCTTCCGCCTCTGGCCGGTCGCTAGTCCGGCGACCGGCCAGAGGTTGAAGAGAAAGAAAAAAAAAAGTAAAGAAAAAATAAAAAAAATTTGAAAAATAAAAAATAATATTAAAAAATTAGTTCGGAGTAAAATTATCACATGTATACCAGTTTGAGGTTTTTGATGGTCAAAAAAATAGTTCGGGGTAGATTTGTCACAAGTGTACCAGTTTGGGATTTTTTATGGTCAAAAAAATAGTTTGGAGTAAAATTGTTACAAGTGTACTAGTTTAGGGTTTTTCGTGGTATTAACCCTTAATCAAATGATCATTAAGGGAATTAAATACGTCATGAGGGGCGCAATAGCTGAGGATATAGAGTGCGTTTGTTTGAGGGAAAATGTTTTCTGGGAATACGTTTTTCGGACTTTCACCCGTTTGGTTCGCTGAAAATGATAAGTTAACGGAAAACACTTTCCGATCAAGGAAAATATTCAAGTATAATATTAGGAAAGTGAATTCCCTAATCTGAGGAGGTGAAAACACTTATTGTTCATCTTAACTTTTTTAATATTTTTTTTCTTTTCTTTTTTCTTTTTTTTCTTTCCTTTTCTTTTTCTGTTTTCTTCCCTCCACCGATTGCCATAGGCAGGGTCGGCGAGCCAGCGCAAGGTTGCAGCTTGCCGGGATCCAAGCGAGCTCGGGCTCAGTCGAGGCCGGTGAGCTCGATCGCTTATGGCCGTCATTGGGTGAGCCTCAACCTTGCCTGTGGCCGTCGCCAGCCGATTGCGGCAGAGGAAGAGGAAAAAAAAAGAAAGAAAAGAAAAAATACAAGAGAAAAAAGAAAAATAATTAAAAATTTAAATTTTTGAAAAAAGAAAAGAAAAATAAAAATAATCAAAATTTTGATTTTTTAAAAAAAGAAAATTAATATAAATTCGAATTTTTTTAAAATAAAAAAATCAATTTTTTTTGTCCAAGATAAAGTCATGAGATCAAAATCATTTTCCACATAATATCCAAACCCAAAAAACATTTTCGATCATATCTTACCAAACAAAAGAAAATTGACTGTTTTGTTGGAAAATGATTTCTAGGAAAACATTTTCCAAAAAACGTTACGTTTTCCGTAAAATAAACGCGCCTTTAGTGTGGAGTTTTAGCATTGTATGTCGTTCTTCAATTGTAGTGACCGAGCCGTCAAGAGGATGTGTCCTAATCAAGTTGATTTGGGGAGTGATTTGTGACTTAATTATTGGGAAACTTGGCACAGGAGAGAGTCTCGTCTTTGGGTTGCTCGGCTTGGAGGGATTGACAATGGGATTCTCTTGTCCATTTATCGGTGCGGAATATTCGTGATCACACAATTGGCCCGCGAATTGCAAGCAACTATAATCTAGGTAAGAGCGATTGTTGGGTGATATCCGTGTAACTATTTGTCAAAATTGTCTTAAACCGTGAAACGGGCTTTGTGGGAGAGCAATGGAAGAGCAATCCAAGCGTCGTGCTGTATGGGCAAAACGATGGAGCGCTGCACCTTTAGATGGTGAGAGTCCAGTAGCCGAAAGCATCGCCCGTTTGGTATATGTGGTAAGTTGATGGTCTGCTTTACTTTCATTAAGTGCGTAGAGGTGCCGCACTTGATTTATCGAGAAAGTACATAGATTGGATTGCACATAATGTTGTTTTCATTTATGATCGGTGCTATTCACCATGTCAGTCACAATCTAAATTACGGGTGCGTTCGTTTCGTGAAAAACTCAATGATAAAGGAAAATGATTTTCCGAAAAGCATTTTCTAGGAAAACGTTTAGTGATATGTAATCGAAATCGTTTTCTGATGTTTGGATTTTATTGAAAAATAATTTTAATCTCATAATTTTATGTCAGGCAAAAAAAAATCGAATTTTTTAATTATTTTTATTTTAAACAAAATCGAAATTTTAATTTCTTTTTTAATTTCTTTTTAAAAAATTCGAAATTTTAATTCTTTTTTTTTTCTTTTTTCTTCTCTTTCCTTTTCTTTCTCCTCCTTCCTTCGTCGTGACAGGTCGGCGATGACCCCAGGCGAGCTGGGGCTCAACTGAGGCCGGTGAGCTCACTGGGCTCAATTGAGGCCGGTGAGCTCACTGGCCTCAAGCGAGGTCGAGGCAAGGTGGAGGTTGTAAGGTCCAGGCAAGGTAGAGGTGGTGAGGTCCAGGTGAGGTGGAGACGGCGAGGTCAGGCCTTGTGTGACGCCGGCAAGCTAGAGTCTCGCCGGTATCTGGCGAGCTCGGCCTCACCTGAGGTCGGCCATTTTCGGCCTGTGGTTGCGGCCGGTCGCTGGCCGCCGCCAAGGCCAGTGGCCGGCAAAGGGAGGAAGAAGGAAAAAGAAAAAAGATAAAGAAAAAGAACAAAAAGAAAAGAAAAATAAAATATTAACAAATTTAAGATAATCAATTCCGAAAAGTGTTTTTACTTTCTTAAAGTAGTGAATTCACATTTCTAAATTTATACATTAATGATTTCTTTGATCAGAAGGTGTTTTCAATTGACCAAATTATTTTCGGACAACCAAACAGATGAAAATTCGAAAAACACTTTCTCAAAAAATAATTTCACCAAAATAAACGCACCCTACATAACATCAAAGAGTACGTTGTTATAGTGTCGAATATGGATCTTAATCCTTCTCTATATAGAGTTTGTAGCACACGTGTTGGCCTTGTGGATAGCAAAATCGAACGAGAACGAGTGCCCAAATTTTGCGCATGAGTAATGGATGCGGCCCATGGCCCATTCTCCGTTTGCTTGATCATTGATGAATGCATAGAGGGGCAAGCGCAATGGCAAATCTTGCAACTTGATTTATGTCGGCAATAACTCTACCTATGATAAGTTTAGGACTTGATTGATTAGAATGAGAAGTATCCAACCCTCCACAAGAAAATGCCGATCGATAGACCACAAAACATTGAGACCGTCCATCAACGGTCATAGACACGTAGGAAAGGAAAGAAGAAAATCCTCATAAAACTAAAATTGGAAATCTCTAACATCATCGAGAAGAATCAAGTCTAGATTAGACTCGAGAAATTTTATAAGTTCATTGACAATTACTCACAGACGACTGACTAGTGAGGAGGATTATCAGTGGTCTACATCACTCTTTCATTGACATAGATGTGTGTGCATTCCTTCAACAAAAGGAAGTCCTCGTTTTGCCCTTCATTCTAGATATATCTACGGCTGCCACGTGGGGTTGTTATCTAACTACAGAATGAACCCACGTAATCTGGTCATGACAATCTTCTGTCCATTGCTTCGAGTCGATCAGCCCAAGATTTCCCAAGATCAGATGAAATTGCCACCCATCATCATGTGGAGAGGTGGCAGTCTTAGGCTGTCTTGGGTCATCTGGTTGGAATGCACTCGAACTCCTCCTAGACCCTTCCATGATTCCTACTCACTAGTTCGAGACCTTCGTTTTCATGCGTTAAGGAAACATCCAGGCGGGCTTTCAAAGCGCCCTGCCAAGTGGGTTTACAAAGCATCATTCCTTGCATGCAAGTCAATAAAGAAACTATTTACTCTCTCTCTCCATTAAAGCGAAAGCTATATTCAATGCCGACATGAGATCACGCTTAGCTTTTTCTCTTCTCTCTCACCCCAGCTTCAGCAAGAAGATAAGGAGAAAGTGACCATTGCACTAATCAAGCCACCTGATATGTGGGCCTAAATGTAAGTTTAATCAAGAACAGAAAATTACTTCATTAACAAACCCTAGTAGCGACAAAGCAGATATATATATAAGCAGGTAAAAGCACTTATGTACAATACTCTCACACTTCTTCCTCGCTCTTTTTTTTTCCTTTTCACATGAAAATGGAAATTATAACGTCAAATCAAAACAACCACCACAGGAAAACAAAACCACACGTAAAAGTAAAACTTTAACAAAAGAGCAAAGGCGGTCCTCTCTCTCTTCTTTCTCCCCCTCAGTGGGACTCCTTTTCCTTTTCCTCGTCGCTCTTGGGGTGGTACCCGGGCAGCTTTTCCTTGATCTTCTCCAGCAATCCCTTCTTCTCCTTGGGCGATCCGTCCTGGCATGGCGGCTCCACCGGCGGACACTCCGCTGAAGGCGGCGGCGGCGGCGGGGAAGAGGCCTCGTCGGCCTTCTTCTGACCTCCAGGCAGTTTCTCCTTCAGCTTATCGAGGAAGCCCTTCTTTTCCTCCGCCGGCACACCCGACTCGTCGCACTTCTCCACGGGGACGGTCGTGTCCTCCTCGTGCTTCTTCTCTTCCTCTGCTTCCTTCTTCTTCTTGTCTTTCTTCTCCTTCTTCCTTTTCTTCTTTTCCTCTCCCTCACCTTCCTCTTCGTCGGACTGCACATATCATATTCAACACACGGTTGGTGACTATTTATGACACCGCACGGAAAACATCACTTTTATCGGAGCGGACTCTATGTCCATGATCATCGCAAAATACCCATCTGTTCACGCACGATCATGATCGAGAAACAAGCCAAAACTAATCCAATACAAGAAGACGCAGAGAGAGAGAGAGAGAGAGAGAGAGAGAGAGAGAGAGAGAGAGAAGGGTGGGGCAACTTACAGAGCTAGAGCTGCTGCTATCAGATCGGTGGAGTTTCTCCAAGAGGCCGCCATGCTTCTTCTCCTTCTCCTTATCCTCTTTCTCCGCGCACTCTTCGACCTTCACCTTCTCCTCGAACTCCGCCGCCATCACCACCTCCTCTTGCTTCATCGCTCCCTCGTCCTCCTTCTTCCTCATGAAGTCGAACAGCCCTCGGTCCTGGGTCTCCACCGGCCCTTCCTGGACGACCGGCGTCTCGCACTCGTGGGTGGTGGTCTTGCTCTCGTGATCCATACTCAAACACACACACACAAGCGCTGCGATCAACGACCAGCGATCTTCGAGCAACGTGCGTAACGTGAACAAAGCAAGAGACACAGGCGTATCTGTCGGAGCCTTTCTGGGTGTTCTCGATGGTGTTTTCCTCTGTGTGATGCTTAAGGAGTGAGCCGATGGGAGGGTTTTATAGCATCGAACCGACGCGGAGATGACTCGACCCAGGATGAAGGATACATCAAGGTGGGCCCGCCGTGGGACCGGCGAAACCGGACAATCCGGTCCCGTTTCTGTAACCGACGTGTGCATTCAAACAAAAGGCGTGGCCAACCCAAGGATAGATAGGGCCAGCGCGACGCGCCGAGTGACGGACTCGCTCGCACCGCTCGACACCTGTACCGTCGGTGCTTTTCCAACGGGCGCCTTGCTTTCGTGTCGCGTGCGAGCTTGCGGCGCACGCAAGTGGGGAGCTGGAAAGGCACAGTCAAACCGGGGGAAAAATTTGAAGAAAATAGAGAAAAGAAGGCGGGGGGCGGGGGGGCGGGGGGCTGTCTAACCACTAGGAACGCGACACTTGGAAGGCCGTCGTGGAGTGGATGTCCATCGGTCGGTCGGGGGCCCGCGCGCGCAAGTGTCGGCCTCTGGGCAGGATAATTGCGGAAGGTAGGTGTGTGGGCCCACAGCGCGAGGTACGGCGCCACGTGGCTGGTCACGGATGCTTTCTTCTCCCTCTTCAATTGCTTATGGCGGGCGCTTCTACGATCTTTTCGGGCGAGGGTTTATATTAGGGGTGACAGATCCCGACACGACGTCGTTATCTAGCCCGATCGTAACGGGGTTATATCAAGTCTAGCCATGTCGGTCAAGAAACGATTTAACAGTTGTGTTGCATTCGCGTTCGACTCGCAAGATACGAAATTGATCCGTATAACCCATTTGTATTAGTGGATTAGTCTCGACGCTACTCCTATGTGTTCCATTTTTCAGGTTATGATACTCAACTGATCGAAAAATAAGTTATGAAAGTCAAGTGAACGCTGAATAAAAGTTATGACACTTGCGGCGTCTTTATCCCAAAGTTAAACTCTACGAGAACTAAAGGCAATGATTTCATTTGAATTCAATTTGATGTCAAATAGGGGCATCTTTGAGTCAAGTTTAACTATGGCTCGGGGTAAGGATTACTAGAGATCAACTCGCCTAATTTTGAGTCGAGCTTGAGCTCCAATTACTCGAGTATGTTAACAAGTGGAGATCGAGCTTACCAATACTAACAAAATCGTGATACAAGGCAACGCAAAGATGATCTATTTCTTGCAAAAATCAAATACAAAAAAGGGATTGATTTGTGAGCCATCGACATTGGAATTAGATGGCCAAGGGAGAGAGGGGAGAGCTTTCGAGATCTGCGACTGGTAGGTGCACTCTCAAGTTGTGGCCCTCTCATTGATGAAAATGTCCACTCTGCATAGGGCATGGGATATTGATGGGCTAAGATAATGAGTACTGTCTCATTCTCTTCTGCGGCTTGTCTGTTTTTATTGCAGTGACAATGATCTCTACGAATGCGCTTCTTATTATTTTAAGATATCGATGTTCACACGCCCTGCCTCCAATTTCCTCTATATCTTTTGTCTTCTCTAGAAAGGGGGAATTCCTCTCCTTGCTTTATATTCTAGGGTTCCTAAGATTCGGACGAGGCCTAGGATGAAGCGGTTTAAGGACTTGCTTAGGTACTATTCTCTTCTTTTCTTTTTCGCCACCCCGCATTTTGTGATCTTGAATTAAAGCCTCATCAAGAGAACCTCACGAGTAAAACTCCTAATGCATCCGATCCCGCCACACGGGAGAAGTGCGCCTCTAAGAACGCCCAGTAACATGAATCGGGCGAGTCAGTGTGCACGAAAGCTAGTTAGAATGCCTCCGAACTATTATTCTCCAAAAAAGATCCTCTTGGGCACCTTTTTGTTTTTTGTGGTGTCGGATGGATTGATTGAGATTATTGCTTTCTAGAGGATACGTTACTTCGGGCAAGCTCAGCACCCAGATGGTTTTGAATCGGGTCGAGTTGAAATGCGCAAAAGCCAGTTTGGACACTGCCGAATTATTTTTATCGCGTCGGGTGGATTGATTGAGGTCATCACTTTTTAGAGGATACGTTATTTAGGACAAGCTTAGTGCCCAAATGGTCGTGAACTGGTTGAGTCAAAATGCGCAAAAGCTAGTTAGAACATTGCCGAACTATTCTTACCCGAAAAAAAAAATTCTTTCTGCTTTTTTTTTTTTTTGGCGCGTGGGGTGTATTGATTGAGATCCTCGCTTTCTAAGGATACGTTGCTTCGGGCGGACTCCGTGGACAGATGGTCGGTGGAGTGTCGCCAATGCTCCCGCTTTCCCGATGCACGAAGATGCAAAAGAAAGCCAAACAACTTCATGGCCGCCGGATTCAGCGGCACGCCCCTCTCAATTCGCAACGTACGGGCTCTTCGTCTTATAATCGAGCTGACATGCTGCACGTGCGTGCGTTCTGTCGGCATTTTCGGGTATCCGTATCTCTCTCGATTGGACCGGGTCCTGAGATCACGGGCCTCGGTCCACTCCTCCGGTCCAGCCTGAAACATCAAGGCCGACCAGTTTTCCTCCCGACCCAAGTTGTGTTGTCAAGTTGTTCGATCTAATATCAGGTGGTTGGGCCCCGATGTGCGATGAGCGGAGGCGTCTGAACGGGTGAAATGAGTTTCGTTCCTCTCCTCTTGTAATGGGAATTCTCAACTTAAACCGGATAAACACGAGGCCCATGAAACGAGGTACCCAATTGACTACGTGTATCGAGTTAGAAGCAAGTTAAAATCCGAGCGATGCTATAGGGTAGACCCATCAAATGGGTACATCAGTTGGGGTTGAAGATGGTCTGACCGAAATAGACTAATTTAGCTCGTTTTGATTTATTTCCTTGTAATGCAAATCTAATGACCTATATCCGATTCGACTCATATTGCTAAAACAATTCAATATTTAACCAAATATATGAAAACTCATATTCAAATTGAGGTGGGAGTACGGAGTGGGCGAACGTGAGATTGGGCAAGGGCGATAGAGAATGAAGAGAGAGTCAAAGAAGTATGCTGGGTTTATGTAAGTTGTAAATGCATATTATGTTGGGTTTTACCATTTTAAACCGATTTACTGAATATAACTAACGCATAAAATAACTCAACCCATTATATATGAGCTGAAAAATGGGTTTATGACACATTTCGACAGATCTATTGTAGGGTAGCCTAGATAGAGCAGAACAAAAGGTACGGTAAGATGCCACATGTGATGAATGATACGTGATCACACTACACCCACTAGAAAGACTATGGAGAAGATGTCTTGCTCTTCTTGTGAGAATGACTATGAGTTCATCATGTTAAAACTCTCTAAAACATCGACAATTGCCGCGCAAGAGTTTCTACCTTTTTGATACCAGATAGATAGAACGATCAAATCTTGGACAGACCCAAACATATGCTGACAGTGCTGACATTTAGTATGCAGGACTGGGAGAGGAGGGGTTACTGGTCTCTAGGGTTGCTCATATCCCCTTGCGGACACCATAATGCGGCTGGGATTGATATTTGGCTGACTTTATGCCTTGCTATGCTTGTGGAAATAGCCTGGATTGATCTGTTAGGAGTTGCTTTATGGAGGATGCAACCTTAAGATGATTCGATGGCTTTGTCTCCTAAAGGAAAGTGGTGCTTTTGTTAACCCTTGAAAAGATTGATTGCACAAGTAGTTCTTGTTGGAAAAACAAACTTAGAAGTGTCTTGTCCCATATAGAATAAATGAGAATATGTGAGACAACAAAAAAGGTGTGGTGTCTTCTATTATTATAAATGAAGATGATGGACTAAGGGCTGGACCCTAAAATTACACTCATAGGTGTGCGATTATTTGGTGCACTTTCCATGCTTGCCCGCACATGGGCTAGATTTTGTACTAATTAACTATTATTATTTTATTTAATAAAATTCGGATTTGTGTTTTATTGAAACAGTATGACTATTCGCAATAAAGTTACGGTTATTTTTTATTATTTAATTATAAATTTTATTATTTTTGCCTAACGGTTATTATGTGCTCTTATAACCTTTGGAATGTTGTATATGTTCGGACATAACTTATTAACCTTTGGAAGATTGTGTTTATTTGTACATAACTTCTTAGTCTTTAAAATGTTGTATTTCTTCAATTGTTATTTTTCAGAAGTTATAAAATTTGGAATTTAAAAAAAATATTATTATTATTTAATCTAAATTTTCAACATGTTTGTTCGCTTTGCAACCTTTCTCGAAGGGTTTCTTTTGTTTAAAAGATTGATATAAATTCGTCGGTTTTTCGTCTCATAAAAAAAGTCTCGTCGATTTTTCTTTCTATAAAAAAAACTACAACATTGTTACTAAATTGTTTCTTTTTTAGAGTTGTTGAAGAAATACCAGAATTACTATATAGTATTCTCGTTGAGACTTTGTTGTATCCCGAAAGATTTTTATTGATAACCATTAACAATGTCATGGGACAAATAATTCCTTATAAAGAGTGTTATCACCTGTTAAAGTCTAATTCCATTCTTCTTCTCGATCATATTTTTTCCCAAAAGTCTTGTCATCTATGCCATAGTTTATAACTTTTCTTTTGCAAGCAATCGTACGCAGTTCAATCAAATTGATTGTGCAATTCTCAAATATTTTGTTTTCGCACTTTCATGTTGCGTGCTAAGTTTAATGGTAACTGCTAGGAAGACTTCACTGATGCAGGATGGATGGAGTGGTCGTTGTCTATGGGGGCTCGTCAGCTATTTTAGTTTTTTCAGCACTTTCTCTATACTTTACACGTATCCGAATTGCTTTACTCTCGGTATGCCTCACGATGCTATTGCTGTTTGCTTTAGGATCTGACATGAGATGATTGACACCTGTGTCGGTGCTCAAACTTTAAGGAAGCTACCAAGCAAAGATGTTGATCAGATTCCCTGGTCAGTGTTTGCTTTTTTTGTTTCTGGGTAAGATGGTCGGTGCTTGCTTTATCTACCTTGATAAGCATACAAAAGCGAAGATCGTGCAGAGCTCTCGCTGCAAGTACCACATAAATTTTGTGCAAGGATGAACACAAGTTACACAACATCATACAGTACTTTTGTTCCTCGTGCTTACTCTGCTGCTGCCCTTGCAGCTCCCAGACATGATCAGTCGCTAGACGTGGTTACCGAATAGTAATTGTCTTATGGACATTGGTTATGTCGACAGGTTCTGCGTAGACTTCTGCATACACTAGCGTAGGAGATTACCTCTTCATTGCTACTTGTGCTTTCCTTCATCAAGTCGAGGGCCCGACGGTTCCACATTATGGAGTTTCTACACTATGAGTACCACCTTGCAGTTAAAATTCTATTTCGGCTTGAAGAAGTGGACTTCTATTCCTATTGTCACTATGCTCCAAATGGCTGCCCCAACTATGAGAACACTGAGCACCATCCCCGACACCCCCAGAACTCCGTTTATACACCACGTCACGCTGTATTTAGCGGGTTTCTTTATTAGAATCCACATCAGGCACGGGTATGCCAAGGTTATGGGCAACGCGATTCCTCCTATCAGTCCAGCCAGGCTCGGCAAGAAGGGCAACGCGATCGATATGAAGAAAGCCAGGCATCCGAAGAAGATGCGGATGCACGTGCGCAGCCACCGAGGACATGGTTTGTGCTTGCTGCAGGTATACCTAGATTCTAGGTTGTCAAACACCGGCATCGCGTATATCTGGAACGAGCTCAGGCTGTTGATCACGATGAGCAGGCTCGCTAAGACAAGGATGACCTTGGACGTGTCGCGAAGGTGGTAGTTGTACAGAGCATTGAGGATGCCTTCATTTGCAGGGATCTGTTAGCAAAGAGAGACTAATCATGGAACGGTGGTTTAAAAAGTAAGTAAACCTTTCGTGAGGACATTGAGGAAACGTGAAATCTAGATCGATTCTTGTGTGATTCTCACTGAGTTTCCATAGGCCCAATAGCCACCAATTGCTAGGGGAAACAGACACATTGCTATTGCCAGGTATGCATATTTGACCCCTTTCCACATGGGCTGCCGAGATGGCTTTTGTCTACTTGAAGGCATGGTCCCCTGCAATCCAAGGCAAAAACATAAGATTTAGGGCAAATACTTTAGTCTAAGTGGAACAGTTACATTCGTTAGTGATATCGTATCTTCATGAGATGACGCGTTCTTTAGTCGATAAGCAGCGTACTTTCTCGAACAAACGGCCCTTTTTACCTGGATCTCCAGCACGACATTGTGGCCTCTAAACGCGAAAGCTACAATACCGATCGCGTTCAGGACGCCACAAACCCTAGCCAGCTCCGACCCTGTCTTCAGCGGCTCGTAGGAGACGCCTGCAGGCCGGCTCTTGGTGATGGACAGTGCCCAGATCAAGGTGCAGTACCCGATGGCCGTGACCGCCCCGATCAGCGAGACTCCAGCTATCGAGTTCAGGTTGGGTAGCTGGGCCAGTATTATGGCGCAGCAGATGAACACAAGGTACCACTCCACGGTGGACGGAGGGTTGATGCCGCACGCGCCGCCACACAAGATCTCGAAGATTATCTTCATGGTCCCGCCACCGATCATGATCAGGGCTACGCAGGTGCCCCCCGAGAGATACATTATTGGGAAGAGGGCCAGTAGCTTCCCCTTCTTTTCACCTGCAATTGCATCATTGGCTTTAGCATTGTCTTTGGCTTTTGCCATCCATAAACGCATTATCTAAAGCTTTGGTTGATCATGCTCACGTACCAAAGCGGTCAAAAGTTGTAGCTTGATCAGTCAAGGAAAACTAAGAGTCAATCCCTATGGTTGGACCTACGCAGATATGGCATTAGACTATCTTCTCTAATCTGATCAATATATGTCTTTTATATATATTAAATTAAAATACCATTTCGTCTCGCTTTATATTCCTTTCGAATCACCGGACACCAAATAATAGAAAAAGTTATAAATTAGATATTGGGTGCCATCAAAGCACCCACTTGCTCCATTAAGAAAAACATAACTACTCTTATTTAGTTCCACCATTAAAATGATGACTACCCTTTTTCTTTTTTAATGTTATCCTCAATCTATCATCCTTTTCTCTTACATATTGATTCAACTCTAGTTACCAATGAAGGAGAAGAAAAAAATAATTCTTTGATGCACAAGATTAGGGAGAATTACCACAAAAGACATAAATCTATTGTCATTATGCTAATATAGTCCTAAATATTTTTTTGTCAATTGAATCATAAACCTTTTATATTTATGTCAATTCAGTTTATCTGGTCAATTTTGACTAAAATCGTCAATATGGATGCCAATCGTTCTACGCAGTGAAGCCGGGGCTGACGTAGATTTCTTTAAATAATATTTTAATAATTTTTCGAATTTTCCTATTTTTTCTTTTCTTTTTCCTTTTTTTCTTTCCTTCCTCCTCTAGCCGACGAGCTCACCCTCGCTGGACAATAGCAAAGGCGAGCCTCACCCGCCCCTGGTGAGGCTTGCTAGCGCTGGGCTGGCGAGGGCGAGCCTTGCCATGGATGGGTGAGGCTCACCCTTGTTGGCCACTAATGAGGCTTGACCTTGCCAGCTCGACGATGGCGAGCCTCGCCCAACGATGGCGAGCCTCGCCGAGCAATGGCGAGGTCGAGTTTCATTAGTGGCTAGCGAGGTCGACCTCATCGGCTAGAAGAAAAAGGGAAGGAAAAAAAAGAAAGAGAAGAAAAAAAGAAAAGAAAAAAGAAATAAAATTAATTAAATATTATTTAAAAATATTCACGTCAATGCTGGCAGCATCACATAGGATGACTGGCACCCATGTTGGCGATTTCTAGCCAAAATTGACCCAATAGACTGAATTGACACAAATGTAAAAGGCTTAAGATTGTAAAAAAAAAAGTTTAGGGTTAAATTGACATAATTATAATAAGTTTAAAACTTTTTTGGTAATTTTTCCCACAATAATATCACGTTACTAAGTTCACATGGCTATTCTACTTTGTTTTTTTTAACGCACATGGTTATTGTACTTAAAATCGTGAATTTTCGTAACTTTACAATAGTGCTTCATCATGGACACCTGAGTCTATTACCTAGTATATCTGATTCGAATCTAGCGACTCCATAAGTCCTCAGTCATGTCCGATAAAAGGAATTTGACCGTTCGGTCGGATCATTGTACGTAACTGTTCTTTTTCCCTTTGCCTTTGCCTTCCAGATAAAGTTTCTGAATCTTACATGACTCACTTAGCATACGACAACACCTAACGAACCATAGGGCATGTGAATGCACATAAAATCCGATCATATCTTTCCATTTTTGGGTTGACTTGGGAGACCCTTCATACCTCACCACATGTATAATCACAGGTTCATAATCAAGTTTATAATTATATAGTTCTAGTTAGATATAAGACAAAGGTGAATACATATACCTAGGCATATTCTAATAACTCACCGAAAGCTGCCATGGAAAGTCGGAGGTATCTGCTGTAGCGTGTCCCGTCCTCGGACTCGTGAAGCTGAACCAGCAACCAGAGCGTGTAGAGCTGCCACATGAACACCGCAGACAGACAGACAGTTCCCCAAGTCCTGCACCACCAGAAACGCATCAGCAGCAGTTTCTTGAATCCCCCATAGCTTAGGAGAGAGCAAGAGATTTCACTTTTGGGACGATGAAGCCAACTAGGGTTCAGTGTAGTGTAGTGCACATTCAACCAGAGCTTCGCGCAGTTTGGTTAGGAGGGCTTTAGGTTAGATAGTTTCTACGTCAAGGCTGATCGAACTTACCAACCGAGCACGGAAAAGGCTAAGGGAAGAACGAGGGCTTGGACGCCGATCCCCGAGCTCAGCGTGTGGAACGCCGAGTAGTACACGTTGCCGTTCCTGGACTCCGTGATGGGGAGCCAGTTGTCCTGTGGGTCGAGCTTGGTGAAGTGTCCGACCTCTTCCAAGTAGCCTTGCACGCTCGCCAAGGCCTTCTTCACGGGGCTCGCCAGGGGCGTCATCATGAGCCGGGCTGCGAAAGGGCTCCTCGCGGGGGTCTTCGGTGCAGACCCGATGAGTGGCGAACGGGCCATGGAGGGGGAGCTGTGTAGCTGAAAGGGCGGTGCCGATATCGCCGGGGTCTCCACGGTCGCCGCCATAGAATCCGGCAATCAGTGCTGAGCTCTTTCCAAATAGCCCTTTCTCTCTGTATAGTGATTATCATATGCATCTTTTCTTCCCCAGTTCTTGTAATACTTATAGGAAGGAGAGGATGAAGACATTATAGGCCTGAGAGAGTGAAAAAGACAATAGCTTTTTTACAAATGATTTGGTTATGTGGATGCTGAGTCCGTGGGATTGTGAACTTTGAATCAAGGCTAATTTGGTGGGGGAAGGAGAAAAAGATGGAACCTTTGACGGGCCCCATTTGCATGGCTGCTCTGCTTTTATTTGAAGACAGAAAAGCTTGCGCAGCCACTCAATAGTTGGATTCCTTTTTGCCTTTTCATGACTATCTGACCTTTTGACCCGACTAATCACGACATACACATGGAGGCTGTCCTCTTCACATGGCATCGGAACTTACTCCGAATGAAATACGCAGTTGATTTGAGTACGAAAGCTGTCGCCTTCAAATCGAGCCCCGGATAGCTGAATCAACCCGAGTTTTTTAATGTCATTTTACTGTACTATACCCCCCCTTCTTTCCCCCCGTTCTTTTGGTAATCTATCGGCTTTATAGTAAACAAAAAAGGGCTTAATGCAGCAGACACAGACGCCATGCAGGTGATGCACGCAGGTTGCATCATCGATGATGATCATCATCTCTGCGGACAGTGAAGGTTCATGCAGCCCAGCAATGACTTTGTCCATTCTTATGAATCCCGCGGACGAGGGACGACCACCACGTGCTTATTTCCACGCAGAAGGAAAATTCAAAATCCAAGAAAAAGGAGGCAGAAATGAACTAGTTTGCTATTAGTTGTTTTGATATCATTTTCCCGAAGCTGTTTGACAAACTTAATTAGGGTATCTATTATATCCTCCGCTGGTGAAAAAAAAAATTCCGACACGCACTATTCAGAATGATCAGATTAAGATTGTCCACACGGTAAAATCTCACCGGTGCACAAAGGAGCAATTTTCTTCTTCTAAAATGGTGAAATTTTTTTAGGTTCTCTGTCCATGTAAAGAATTTATGACGCATGCACTGTTTGATGAATAACATGTGTATGTAGAGATAGTTCTTGTAATCGAATTTATTGACATGTCGATTGTATTAATGGTAGTCACTGGGATTTGCCCCGGTGGTTACCCTTTCTACTTAGAAAGGGGGAGGGGTGGAAAGTTCAATTACCCACCTTCTCAAGGAGGGTTAAGGATGGGGACGTTGAATTTCAAGTGTGGATTTCAACTTCTACGCCCTGTAAGGAGGCATGGTAAAAGTCCAAGAGTGAGTTGAGAATTAGATAAGGACAGTAAAAAAAAAATTGTATTAATAGTGAATATGCAATATGTTTTTCACATTCACAGTGGATCCAATAATAATTTTTAATCTATTCGTATATGTTGATACACAATCCAGCCTCCGAGGAATCTGTCGAGACGTCCACCTCTAGTTGGACCCACACCAATCGACCACAAGCTGCGGCGCCCGCTCTGTAGCCTAGATTGGCCCTCCGATGCTTAAGGCAACGTATGGAAGAGCATAGGTACAACAATGAGCTTATAACTAGATGAGAAGGAAAGATTGACCAAAGAGAAACTTACTTGTACGTAGAAATTACAATTTATATGAACTTAATGGGATTGCATGGGAAGATTGTGATTAGGTTTGAGTCATCTAGACTTCCACATCTGAATTCAAGAAAAAGTTCACAAAATGGCTTGTGTCTCACCAATTACCTCGATCCTTCTTGCCCCCCCCCTCCCTTTTTAATTTGTCCTCCTAACTGATCATGCGCAAACATATTCTATCATTTCCTACTTTGTTCACCGCTGTTTTGGCTTCAATCGATCGCCTATATATCAATTGTGATGTTCTAAAGCTATATCTTTTAATAGATCTAATTAATTGACAGTCCTTAATCTACAACGAGATTAACAGTATGTTCTTGGACCACAAAAAAATAATTAATTGTTGTGAGGTACACTTTTTCAAGAATTTGCGGCTTATAATATGTTGTTACTTTCACAGCAGCCTAAAGACTATTATGTTAGCAAAACCCATATTTTAATGCCCGTAAAGTTCTTACATGGAATCGCTTATGACAGGACACACAGCATTACATTAATCTAGATGTTGTCTAATTAAATAACAAAGGGCATTGGATGATGACGTTATTGATCATAGAGGGACCGTCGTTTAGCGACTGAAACTCCAAATGTTTCCTTCATGAAAACAAATGGAGTGTTTTCGGGGAAGGAGATGTGTGTCTTAATCAATAGTTGCATCGTCCAATTGAGTATTTTAGTGGCACTAAATAAAGGGTGTGTTCCTACATGCACGATTTTTGTCGTGGGTTTGCTTTTATAGCTAGCTTTCTTACATGTCATTTTTAAATTATTTTAATAATTATTTTTATTTTTCTTTTCTTCCATTCTTCCTCTAGCCGATCTCCAGACCTCAGCAACCAGCCAAAGGCGTGGGTAGGCGAGGTCGACTTTTCTATCGCTGGGGCTAGGCTCGCCCTTGCCAAATCCGGGGATGGCGAGCCTTTCGAGCTCTCCCGCCCTCGCCTCTGGCTAGTCACCGAGATCTGGCGACCGGCTCGAGGAAGAAGGGAAGGAAAAGAAAAGAGAAAGAAATGAAAAAAAGGAAAAAGAAAAGAAGAAATAAAAAAATACATAAATAATTTGAAAAATTAGCAGAGTATTATTTAAAAATGTCCACATCAACACCTGTCGCATCATGTAGGATGGCCGACGTCCATACCAACGATTTCTAGCTAAATAAATTGACGCAAATACAAAAGGTTCATGACTTAATTGACCCAAAAAAGGTTTAGAATCGAATTGGCACAATTGCAATAAATTTAAGACTATTTTTGTCACACCCCAAACTCAACAAGAATAAGGGCATGACACGGCTGCCCTTTCACAAAAGGATGCAACCTAAACATAATCAAAACTCACCTAATATCATAATATATGCATCCACATATATATACATGATATAGAATTTATTTAGTTATAATATCAGAGTTAATTACAATCCATCAAAAGGCCAAAAGCATAATCAGCAACATGCTAAAATTTAAACTCCACGTCCATGTGTAACTTGTACCAAAAAGTCCCAACTATCAAAATGCCCTCCCCGACACTGGAACTCTCATGCCTACTAGCGTCTTGGTAAAGAACCTGAAAAACAAGTAAGATGAGAGGAATGAGCTACCACGGCTCAATGAGTAATACATTTCTTTTAAGTAGATCGAGCACCCATTATGCACATTGTTAAAGACCAAACGAAAGCTCAATTAACCCAACTCCAACATAGCACAAACTTCAAGGTCAAAATACGTTATATACCACTTTAAACATAACCTTTTCACAATAGGAAAATCTCGTTTTAATTAATAATATCAAAGAAGAAATCAATGATCAATTCCATTGGCCAATCTCGTCGAAAAGCACACGCCAATGGTCCATTCCATTGGCCAATCTCATGCTCAGAAATCTAAGTATGATCACAGATAACGCCCCGTGTAAGGCAACCAAGACTCCCCTCTTGGCAAGGTCTCCACTTACTATAAGCCGATGGCTCGGCCCATAAGGATATTCTAGACTAGTATGCGCATATCCACAACCCTTCATTTGGGTTCACAGAGATACTGAGTATCAAAATCCACATCCTTCCATACCAACAACTCCAATCCACAATATTCAGAAATCATTTCGCAAACAGGTATATAACCCTTTAAAAATCACATTCAAACTCAAGAACTCCTCATAAGTCTTTCACAAAAGGTTTCATAAATCCTTTTACATTCCATAAGTTCAAACCAAAACCAAAAGGAATCTTTTATTTCAAATACACAAAATGGCAGTAAATGCTTAATCCAGTTTTTATGCAAATAAAATGCCATTTCTTATATGATAACATATCTATAACATCTCATTTTCTAACCATGAGCTTACAAATTCAAAGAAAAAATAATACCACTCACCTTGAAAAGCTGAAAAACTAACTTACAGCGGTTTCTTGAACCGACGCATTCGAATACCTAACAATAAGTCAAAAAACGGTATCAAAACCGAGTAAAATGTTACTTCAACTACGACTCGGCTCAACTAGGCTTAGACGCTAATATAACGACTAAAAGACGCCCCTAAATCACTCGTCCAAAGCGATTATCCAAATTCGTCCGCGACGTGGAACTTGAGCGCGAAATTTGATTGCGCCATAATTTTCTCCACTAAACTCCGTTCTAAGCGAACTTATAGTCAAGAGAAAGTTTATTTAGAGCATTACAAGAACCCCAACTTGGCCGTCCTAAAATTGAGCTGAAAACTGACAAAAATCGGCTTAAAAACCACTGATCGCGCACTGTTCATTGCGCGCACTCAACTTCAAAAATTTATATCTGGCAAACCGTAAGTCCAAATCAAGTTCCGTAAAATCCCACGGCCTTGCAACACCCTAAACTACCAATTCTATAAAAATATGCAGCTCTACGACTCAAAAATTTGATTTTGCCACTTGAATAACACATGACTCCGAATTACGAGCCCTAACTCGAAAAATATTCTGATTAATTGAACGAGGGGTGCGAATACTTACCGATCGTTGCGTTACGAAGTCGAATCGGCTTAACGAGACCCCCACGGTGCAAAGCCCTCTTCTGTTTTCTCTTTTTCTTCTTCCTCTTTCCTTTCCTCTCCTTTCTCCTCTTTTCCTCTCTTTTCTTCTGTTTCTGTTCGTGGTCTTGGCTTCTTAAAAGGAGCCGAGCATCACTGCTGCTTCTTTTGACTGTTCAACCATATTCCTTTTTTTTTTGACCCATATTTTACATTCTCCCCTCAAAAAAATTTCACCCTCGAAATTTAGACATGCCTCAATCATCGAACAAGTGAGGGTATTTGCATTTTGCCTCCTCCTCAAGCTCCCAAGTGGCCTCTCTCTCGGTGTGGTTTTTCCATTGAATCTTTATGTAAGGAATAATGCGTTATCGTAGCACTTGATTTTTTCTATCAACAATGCGTACCGGTTGCTCGTCATATGATAGGTTTTCCTTTAACCTTAAAGGTGCAAAGTCAAGCATATGTTCAGGATTTGGCACATATCTTCACAATAAAGACACATGGAACATATCATGCACACCCGATAACGCTAGTGGTAAAGCCAGTTTATAAGCAACTTCATCAATCTTCTCTAATATTAAGAATGGTCCTACATATCTTGGACTTAACTTACCATGAGTGCCAAATCTCATAACACCTTTCATTGGAGAGACTTTGAGGAATGCATGATCTCCCACATTGAACTCTACCTTGCGTCTTTTGAGGTCAATATAGCTTTTCTGACGGCTTTGTGCTGTTGTCAAATGCTCTCGAATCACCCTGACTTTCTCTTCAGACTGCTGAATAAACTGTGGGTTGGTTAATCTTTTCTCACCAACATCATCCCAACATATGGGAGTTCTGCATTTTCGACCGTATATAGCTTCAAAAGGAGCCATCTTGATGCTAGAATGATAGCTGTTATTATAAGAAAACTCCGCCAAATGAAGATGTTCGTCCCACGAACCGCCAAAGTCGATAACACAAGATCTTAGCATGTCTTCTAATGTCTGAATCGTTCTCTCAGACTGTCTATCTGTTTGCGGATGAAAAGCCCTGCTGAAGTTGAGTTTAGTACCCAATGCTCCTTGCAAACTCTTCCAAAAGTTAGACACAAACTTGGGATCTCTGTCAGAAACAATGCTCACTAGCATCCCATGAAGCTTCACTATCTCATTAACATACGGCTTCGCCATATCCTCAAGTGAAAGACCGAATCGATATGACAAAAAGTGAGCAAATTTAGTCAATCGATCGATAATCACCCATATAGCATTCTTACCCCTAGGTGTCCTCGGTAGACCGACGATGAAGTCTATGGTAATATGCTCCCACTTCTACTTAGGTATCTCAAGTGGGTGTAGCTGTCCACCTAGTTTTTGATGCTTAATCTTTACTTGTTGGCAAACCAAACACTGGTCAACAAACTTCACGATATCTTTCTTCATGTTGATCCACGAAAAATTCTCTCACATCCCTGTACATTTTAGTGCTTCCCAGATGGATAGAGAATCTCGTACTATGAGCTTCCTGCAATATCTCTTTTTTCAACCCTGAATCATCAGGAATGCATAGCCGATCATGAAACCTCAATGACCCATCTGCATGGATACTGAAGTCCTCTTATCTCCTAGCTTCTACTCCTTCTCTAATCTTTCACAACTGAGGATCCCCATTCTTTTTAGCCTTAATTTTGTTAATCAATGTCGGTTGTACTCGAAGATTAGCTAATCGAGTACCAAGTTGATGTACCAATACTTCCAAGTCCAACTTCCTCATATCCTCAAGAATAGGCTTTTGAGAAGTGAGCAATGTAGCCATATTTCCATGAAATTTACGACTTAGGGCATCGTCTACTACATTTGCCTTACCTAGATGGTAATTGATAGACAGGTCGTAATCCTTTAAGAGTTCTAGTCATCTCCTTTATCTCATATTCAATTCTTTTTGAGTAAAGATGTACTTTAAACTCTTATGATCAGTAAAAACTTCACATTTCTCATCATACAAGTAGTGCTGTCATATCTTTAAGGCAAACACAATCGCTGCTAACTCCAGATCATGAGTAGGATAGTTTTTCTCATGTACTTTCAATTGTCTTGAGGCATATGCCACAACTTTACCATCCTGCATAAGAACACAACCTAAACCTTCCTTAGATGCATCACAGTAGATTGTGAAGTGTTGACACCTAAATTTTGGGAATCCATTTAGGTACATATTGCATAGGAAAATTAGGAGTTGATTCCGACACTTAGCAAAAATAATAATCAAATTGCATATAGTTTTTAGTAGTATTTATCATATAGTGTAATTGCATTTTGCATGTTAATTGAACTGGAGTAAATGGACTCAAACTCAATGGAAGTAATTGGATCAAGCCCGTGCGAGTTGAATATTCAACCAAACCCGTTATTCCCTCAAGTGGTCAAGATTGACATGTGCATTGCGCGTGTGGCACATCAGATTAGGAGATATTGAGAAAATATCATTAAAATTTTTTGGTCACGTGCGAAATTAAAGAACGAGAAAGAAAATAACAAAAGAAGGAAAGAAGCAAAGGGAATTTGGTCAGCATGGGGGCATGTATTCTGAATAATATATTGGACAATATCATGGAGGCCTTCACGTCTTTCGGTGGCGTGGATAGAGGAAAATTGATCACGTGCAGTGAAGAACCTAAATTTGGCCATATTCTCTAGTCTCGAAAAAAGGCAAGTGCAATATATGTTAGGATCAGGAAAGAAAGAAGTCATAGCATAATATATCTCAAATATCCCTAAGAGGTTCTCTTTCTCTTTCTCTTAAAAGCCTAGGCTCTCTCACCTATAAAAAGGACTTTCTACGGACAAGAACGGGGACTCTCTTTTTGGTCTGACCACGCACGAGAAACATAGAGAGATATCGTTAAGAAGAAAAGAGAGAAGAAGCTGATGCTTCCTTAGCGTTTCGCTTGGCGCTTCAACCTGCAACTCGAACCACTCGTGCCCTGCTCGCTGCTCTTCGCCTGTGACGCTCTCTTGCTGTGCTCAGACTTACACCGCGTCTACTGCCATTGATCGCTTGCCCTCGCTATGACGTTTGCTGCTGTTCCAGATGTCCCTCCGAGCGAAGTCTGACGATCCAATCCAATCTTAGACCAAGAGTTCCAGGCGGCCATCAGCTTAGCAATTCTCGGAAAGTATCAACCCTTCCCGAAAGTGAATCTTGGCTGCCATCATCATGCCTCTGACGTTCACTTAGCCTTGCTTCCTTGCTCAGTGGGTCCAATGAAGTCAACAGAATTCGTTGGATCCAATTTGAGTTGTCTGCAAGTTTCTTTGGTCTTGCTGGGAAGTCTCATAAATTTCCTTGCCAGTTATTGTAATTCCCTCTGACGACGAAGCCATGAAGTAGCAGCCCCGCGCTTAACTGTGCTGAGATTTCCGTGAGCATCCCTCATCGTGAGCGTCCACATTACTGGCCAGCTTTGACTGTGAACCACCATCGAGACGAGCTGCTCGTGATCCATCGCCAGTCTACCCTGTCCGCGAGTCCGATCCCGAGACATCCAAACTTGAAAAGCAAATATTCGAATTAGGTAAAAGTCTCATCTAATTTGTTTTCGAGTATATTGTTTCCTTGTTTAAAATATTACAATCTTGTGTGAATCTTTTAGCGATAGTGCCGTATCCATGAAATTCCCGAGTAAACTTTAAATTAGGAATTATTTCCTAATTTCACAACGTGCATATGATCGACGGTCCGATTTCATGCCCGAAATATGACTCGCGATCGCACGAAAAATCGTCAATTCGATCTCCCGTCCGAGATATGATTCGCGATTGCGTGAAAAATTGGCCAATCCGATCCTCATGCCCGGGATACGATTTGTCAATCTTTGTTTCTAAATTTAAATGGATGTCAGTAATATTTTGTGATATGGTGCCGTTTGATTTTTTTTAAAGAAAATCCAAAATATGTTAATTAGGATTTCAATTAGAAGTTTTGCATATTTAGGGAACCCTAAATGTATCTAGAAGATAGGATAATTATTTAATTTAAATCGGGACTTAAGATAATTTATTTCCTAGTTTAAATTAGGTGTTGTTCTAATCCTAATAGATTATTTAGGTTATTTTAAGATTCCGAATTTCCATTAAAATCCCAAAAAGAATGAGTTACTTTAGGATAGATTAGAATAAACTGCATTCTTAATTTGAGTAATTTTTAATTTCGAATTTTAATAGAAAATATCAAAAAAGAAGTCGTTAGATTACATGTTATTTTAGGCATTTTTTAATTCCGAATTTCATTAAAAAATACCAAAAATAAATCATTTGTCCGTCATTAGAATTAGGTCACGTCGTCGCATGACATATAGTTCGCATGCTAAGTTGCATTAATCACATGTCATCTTTTGCACGTCATTACATATAGGTTAGTTTGCATTTTAATAAAGCGCAAACCCTAAAGAACGCCTCGAGTGCTTTGCTTTGTTAATTAGAAATCATATTAGTATTGTCTATGTGATTTTCTAACTAATAATGCAGATGCTTGCATTGCATTAAGGTATGTCATTCTCCTAATTTTGCAATCTATTTGTTACTTTCTTGGGTGTTAAATTGATGGTTTGCGCATCCGCATGAACATCTCACATTTTAGTAATTAGATAATAAAATGGATTCAGACTGCCTGCACAAATATTTTTGAAAAGAAAAGGTACTGAAAGGGCGTTAGACTAGATCTAGCGTAACCAAGTCCTCGAGCTTAGAATCTCTGGTTCGTAGGAATAAAACATACCTCCCTATATTTTATTTAGGTTTCTAATCGACCTACCATAAATAGATTAGTGATGACTCCAAGCATGAAAATTTTTGCATTTTAAAAACTTAAACCCTAAGTTGCGAATTGATAGGAGTTGGGAGGGCCCGAGTTAAGCTTAGTTTTAATAATCCATTAACCTGAGAAATTTTAGGTCGCGATAGCTTGGCGACTCCGCTGGGGACTAGAGTTAAAACTCTTAGCAGACTTAGGCCAGTTTTTCTTTTCAAGAATTATTTTTGTTTGGCAGTGAGGATCCCAGGTACGTCCCTAACGTTTAAGGTGTTAAATGTTTTTGCAGAATGGGAGTTGTAAGGGGTGGAGTATTTGTTAACCATTTTCTTGTAGGGAGGTGTTCAGATTGAATGTTTTAATTTTGATATTGAAGCACTGTTTGCGTATGGTCTGTTATGCATGCCTGTGCATTTTCACTACACTCTAGCACACACAACCTGTCGCCGGACTTGGGCCGCATAGGATCACCTAAGATGGTATTGAGATGGATACTACTCCGACCGTCCGTCCGCGGTACAAGTTGCCCATCTCAATCCCGAAACTTCTTTCTTGATGTCAAAGAGATTACCACCCCGGTCTGCATGCCCGCGACATGGGTCGACTCTTTGATGAAGCTGGAGTCATGAGGACCCGACTTAATCCGCACGCCCGCGGCTAGTCCGATCATTCTTGTGGCTCCACTTTGTTAAGCCTTCTAGAGTAGAAATCGAGCCCCACGTGTCATCTGCATATCTATGTGATTGCCATTATCCTACCAGGTGAAGTAAGTTTTCTAATCCTATGCTTTGCAATTTACTTACTTTTTCGTATATTTGGTCGGTCCATGATAGGACTAGGTCGATCGTAATTTTTGAAAGTAATAATCATTGAATTTTTTGGAAGGGAAAGAAAAAGAAAAAATAAAGCTTTGAAAAGAAATTACTTTCAATTCTTACTATTATTTTCCTAGGTCTGTCATCGGTCATTATTAATTTGCCATCATTTTCGCAAGTACATGGAGTAATGAAAAATGTCATGAAAAATGGGAATAAAAAGGGACAATTAGACTGTGTCATGGATTGATCGTTTTGAGGATGTATACTTACCATGCTCTATTTTTTTAATAGGTTATTACGGACCGTCAACGTTCCCCAATCCGTACTCGCTCAAGAGCAAGAATGACTGACCAAAATGAGCATGCTCGTGTTGCTGTCCTTGAAGCCGAGATGAAGCAAGTCCTGAATGTGCTCGAGAATCTTACCAAACAAGTTGCTTCTCTATAGACAAGCATTTCCACACTGTCTACACCTGCTCAACTGAGTCTAGAGATTGTACTGCCCGATGACTCTCCTCCTGTTGAGTCAAAAGATAAGAGAAAAACTGTTGCCATTGGCACTTCCTCGATCGAGAATGGTGCAACTTTAACTGACAAAGCTCGTTCGATCATTACAAGTGGGGGCGATGCATCTTCTAAGCCACCAAAGAATGATGAGGCTGAGCGTATTGATAAGCTTGAAGAAAAATTCCGTCAAATGCAAGGCTTTGATGATCAATTCTCACGAGGTCTTGCTCACATCGTCAAGGTTCAAGTTCCTAAGAAGTTCAAGGCGCCTGAGTTTAATAAGTTCGATGGCCTTTCCTGTCCTAAGGTCCATTTACAATACTACACGACGAGGATGGCGTCGTATGCTGATAATGTGCCACTCATGATCCACACTTTCCAAGATAGCTTAACTGGACCCCCCTTACAATGGTTCGTTTTGAAAAAGATTCATTTGCTCAAGACATGGGAGGATTTGTCTGATGCTTTCATTCGTCAATACAAATTCAATATTGACGTGGCCCCATCACGTGAGGATTTGATTCGCACTGAGAAGAAAAAGACTGAGACCTTCAAGGCCTATGCTACTAGGTGGAGAGCTCTAGCTGTGCAAATTACCGCCGAGTTAATTGAGAAGGAGATGCTTGATACCTTCATGAAGACTTTACCGTTCGAGTTTCGTAATCGAATGTTGGGTTCTAATTTCAATTCTTTAGCTGAGTTGATACCTGCGGGAAAACGCATTGAGATTGCTCTGTGCGATGGTTGGGCCACTGAGCAGGCTACCTTTGCTAAGAAGTTCACCCCAAAGAAGGATAAGGAACCGACATCTGAAGTGAATGTAGCTTACTCTCAACAAAGCCGTGACACTGCCTCGACAATGCAGTCTGTTGCAAACAACAAGGTGGACGCCAATTCACTAGTCGACAACAAGGTACTAAAAGGAACTTCACGCCTCTGCCTGGGCCGTTATCCAAAGTTCTGCCTGTTCTCCAAAAGAAAAATTTGCTTTCAAGTGAGCCGAAACGCCAGAACCCAAAGCGGTTCTCTGGTTATGACTCCTCTAAGAAATGTGAGTATCATATGGGGGAGGTCGGTCATTCTACTGATGATTGTTACGTACTGAAACATAGAATTCAAGACCTCTTGGACACAAAGGCATTCTCTTTCCGCAGTGATCAACCAAATGTCCAGTAAAACCCTCTACCCAATCATGTCGGAAGCGCGGATGCTGTTATTGAGTAGAGAAATTTCTGTACTCCTCTGTGAAGGAGTCTTTCATGCTTTCTAGGATTTCAAGTGTTTTCTAGGATTTCCTGCTTTCTAGAATTTCAATTCATGTTTATGTTTTTATTCGTAGGGCTTTGATTATTTGCATTTCCCTCCCAATAATGTAATTCATTCGACTCTATTCAATGAAATTATAAGTTTATTTGCATTTTGAGGGCATGTTGAAGTATACCAAACTAGCCCGGTGATGATATCTAGCCATGAAAAGAAAATATCATCCAAAGAGAAATTCTGAGGGCTAGGCTTTCTCATGCTCCCTCCAAAAAAAGACTTTTTGAAAATAAATAGCATTTCATTGCTTTAAAAAAAAACTTTTCCAAAGTGTGCATCAGATTTACCCTGTTTGTTTTTCTGATTCGCTTACTTTATGTCTCAAAGCATAAATTCTATAAGTCTTGATGACAAGGGGGCATTTGAAGATGACACATCAAGTTCAAATGATGATGAACCTACAAGGAAAAAGATCAACATCTACTTGGGCATGATGCTATCTTCGAAGAACAAAAATGAGTGCTCAATAGTAGGGGATGACGAACTGAGGGGCATGTCGAACTTTGATGATGATAATGGACTGATAAATCTGATTGAAATAATGTCATAGTTCTAATTGGAATCTTCTGAGTCTCAATTCACATTTGCTTAGTATCCTGTTTATGCACATTTTTTTTGCAGGGGCAAAACCAACGATGGATCATTCATGTGTCTATTCCTTCTAAATAGGGGCAATCAAAGGGCTCCCATTCCAAAAAATGTCTCTCTGTGTTGATGTTCTCACACCTTTTGCAAGGACCATTTATTTTGAATGCTCAATGCCATATTTTTCATACTTATGATGAGATTTTTGAGTATGATAAATATGATCGGAAGTTGCAAACTTTTTTGTGCTTGAAGTTGATAAGCTTGTGAAATGATCACATCTTTCAAGAAAAAGAAATTTTGTTTGGTAAGTTTACCTATTTGACCCATCAATTTCATGTTAAAATTTGTCAAGATAGACAATTCAATGAATGATGTGGAATTGTTTGAGTATGCTAAATGAGATATGTTGGGATGATGAAAGGCAAGCCATATCCTACACATTGTCCCCTATTCATACACTTATGAGATGAGCGAAAAATTTCATGTCCACAAGGTAAAGGGTTATCTCGCGAAAGGTACGGCTATCGAAATGATGAGAGGCAATTCACTTCTCTATCCTAAACAATACAGGTTATCCATTGTTTCGCCACTTTGAGCCTAAACACTTACAGAAAATTTTTCAAATTACCCCTATCAAGAATCACCCAACATCGGGGTAAACTGGAGGTAAGTCGACATCATAAGGTGAGAAAAATGGATAAAAATTTTCTTGCTCACACTTGCATCGATCTTCAAGTGTTGCTATTGCAAATGAACTCAAACATTAATTCAAGTGCCTTAGGATGATGAAGAGCGGTTCTTTCTCTATCCTACACACTTTATCCATTGCTTAGCCCACTTGAGCCTATATTTTCATTTTATATGAACCTAGTTGGTGATCATCCCCCACACTGGGGTAAAGCAAAAACCATCATTGTCCAAGCAGCATATTTGGAGCACCAACTGAAGATGAAGACCCTTGAGAGTTTAAATGTCGAGTTGAAGTATAATTGGCCAATGTATGCATTATAGATAGTGTGTGTTAAAAAAAAATGAAAGCTTGGGGGCATAAAAAAGCATTGTGCCTGATAAAAGCAAGGCCATGACCCTGAAAAAAAAAGTCGAAAAAAAAAGGGAGAACTTTAGAGAAAAAATGTCAAGATATGACATGTCAAAGTCATGAATTCTGGTGGAGCAGTAGTCCTACAAGTCTCGAAGGAATCAAGTGACGAACTCTCGTGGCCAATAAAGCATCTACCAAGAAGACAATCCCTGGCAAAGAAGAAGATCAGTGATTATGCCTAGATGATCACCAACTCTCATCCTTATACACATTTTCGAGCCTGATATATCCTTTCGTTTCTCAACCCGTGAACCTAGCCTACATTACGTCCCTCGTAAAGTCTCTTCTGATTAGGGCATTTGAATTAACGTAGAGTTTCAGATGTTTATAAGCTTAGCTCGAAAAAGTGCGAGCAAGTCTATTTCTATCTCATTTTGCAGGGTTTTTGACTTGTAAACCCAGAGATGATTGTGGAGTATTTTCTTTCAATAGCCTCGACTCGAAGAGTCTCCTTTGTTAAGCCATTGACCAAACCGACACTACGGTCCTAATAAAGACCTCTTGGATTGGTAAAGTCGTACCGCTTGCGAGAATATTCGGATCCTTGTCGACATGATGATGGTGAGACGGAGTGATTCTCATAAAATAGCCCTTCTGAATAAGAGTGAGTGAAAGCCCTTTCTAACTGAAAGTCTCTCATTTAGCACTCTTAAGAAATCCACGTTATGAGTGAAAATTGTCTTAATTAATGATTCTCCCCAGTGAAAATTTGGTGATGCAAATATGGTGAAACCGTCATGCATAAACCTCAATTGAATTGATGAATTCTGAAATGTGAGTTCTAGAATAGCTGAGATTGCTAATCTCCTTAAATGAATGCATATGTGTTTTGCTCTAATCATGTCTGACAAGTAATGTTTCCTCAAAGACTAAAGAGTTCTTGACGCTACAGTTATTTTTTGAAGCTTCGTGTTCGTCTAAATATTTTTGAATATTCAATTACCTGATTGTAGTTTCAGGTATCATTTTCGAAAATCTGAAGGGAATTTTCGATCCTATTAATCATATTTGATTGCAGTTTCAGATATCTTTCTCGAAGACCCGAAGGGAATCATTGAGCCCATTCAAATATCTGATTGAGGTTTCAGGTATTATTTCCGGAAATCCGAAGGGAATTTTCGATCTTGTTAATCATATCTGATTGCAGTTTTAGATATCTTCTCGAAGATCCGAAGGGAATCATCGAGCCCATTCAAATATTTGATTGAAGTTTCAGATATCTTTCTCGAAGATCCAAAGGGAATTTTCGAGCATATCCATATTTGATTGTAGTTTCAGTTTCAAGTATCTTTCTCAAAGATCCGAAGGGAATTTTTGAGGCCATTCAAATACCTGATTGGAGTTTCAGGAATTTTTCTTGAAAGTCCAAAGGGAATTATTCGATACCTTTTATCGAAAATTCGAAGGGAATTTTCGAGCCCATCTCATCTCAAGCATCTTCTCTGAAAATCCGAAGGGAATTTTCAAGATTATTTCAGGTCTTATTTCGAAAATCCGAAAGGAAATTTCGAGCTTTCAAATACTATTGGGAATTCCAGATACTTGGCGGGTTTCGAAAGTTGTTCCATACCCCAATTTTGGTTTCCCAAATCTTCAGGTAAGTAAATGCACGTATGTTTTCTATTTTTGCATTTGCATTTTCAGATCACATTAGAAAATGGGTGTGGGATCATTGAGATCCCATTTACTCGACAAAAAGACTAATTTTTTCTCATTGCATTTGCATAGTCAAAATTTAGGTATCATTTTGTCTTTGAATGCAACCTCTTCGAGCTCACTTTCAAAGAGGGGCAGCTGTTGACACCTAAATTTTGGAAATCCATTTAGGTACATATTGCATAGGAAAATTAGGAGTTGATTCCGACACCTAGCAAAAATAATAATCAAATTGCATATAGTTTTTAGTAGTATTTATCATATAGTGTAATTGCATTTTGCATGTTAATTGAACCGGAGTAAATGGACTCAAACTCAATGGAAGTAATTGGATCAAGCCCGTGCGAGTTGAATATTCAACCAAACCCGTTATTCCCTCAAGTGGTCAAGATTGACATGTGCATTGCACGTGTGGCACATCAGATTAGGAGATATTGAAAAAATATCATTAAAATTTTTTGGTCACATGCGAAATTAAAGAAAGGGAAAGAAAATAACAAAAGAAGAAAAGAAGCAAAGGGAATTTGGTCAGCATGGGGGCATGTATTCTGAATGATATATTGGACAATATCATGGAGGCCTTCACGTCTTTCGGTGGCGTGGACAGAGGAAAATTGATCACGTGCAGTGAAGAACCTAAATTTGGCCATATTCTCTAGTCTCAAAAAAAGGCAAGTGCAATATATGTTAGGATTAGGAAAGAAAGAAGTCATAGCATAATATATCTCAAATATCCCTAAGAGGTTCTCTTTCTCTTAAAAGCCTAGGCTCTCTCACCTATAAAAAGGACTTCCTACGGACAAGAACGAGGACTCTCTTTTTGGTCTGACCACGCACGAGAAACATAGAGAGATATCATTAAGAAGAAAAGAGAGAAGAAGCTGATGCTTCCTTAGCGTTTCGCTTGGCGCTTCAACTTGCAACTCGAGCCACTCATGCCCTGCTCGCTGCTCTTTGCCTGTGACGCTCTCTTGCCGTGCTCAGACTTACATCGCGTCTACTGCCATTGATCGCTTGCCCTCACTATGACGTTTGCTGCTGTTCCAGATGTCCCTCTGAGCGAAGTCTGACGATCCAGTCCAATCTTAGACCAAGAGTTCCAGGCAGCCATCAGCTTAGCAATTCTCGAAAAGTATCAACCCTTCCCGAAAGTGAATCTTGGCTGCCATCATCATGCCTCTGACGTTCACTTAGCCTTGCTTCCTTGCTCAGTGGGTCCAACGAAGTCAATAGAATTCGTTGGATCCAATTTGAGTTGTCTGCAAGTTTCTTTGGTCTTGCTGGGAAGTCTCATAAATTTCCTTGCCAGTTATTGTAATTCCCTCTGACGACGACGCCATGAAGTAGCAGCCCCGCGCTTAACTGTGCTGAGATTTCCGTGAGCATCCCTCATCGTGAGCGTCCACATTGCTGGCCAGCTTTGACTGTGAACCACCATCGAGACGAGCTGCTCGTGATCCATCGCCAGTCTACCCTGTCCGCGAGTCCGATCCCGAGACATCCAAACTTGGAAAGCAAATATTCGAATGAGGTAAAAGTCTCATCTAATTTGTTTTCGAGTATATTGTTTCCTTGTTTAAACTATTACAATCTTGTGTGAATCTTTTAGCGATAGTGCCGTATCCATGAAATTCCCGAGTAAACTTTAAATTAGGAATTATTTCCTAATTTTACAACGTGCATATGATCGACGGTCCGATTTCATGCCCGAAATATGACTCGCGATCGCACGAAAATTCGTCAATCCGATCTCCCGTCCGAGATATGATTCGCGATTGCGTGAAAAATTGGCCAATCCGATCCTCATGCCCGGGATACGATTTGTCAATCTTTGTTTCTAAATTTAAATGGATGTCAGTAATATTTTGTGATATGGTGCCGTTTGATTTTTTTTAAAGAAAATCCAAAATATGTTAATTAGGATTTCAATTAGAAGTTTTGCATGTTTAGGGAACCCTAAATGTATCTAGAAGATAGGATAATTATTTAATTTAAATCGGGACTTAAGATAATTTATTTCCTAGTTTAAATTAGGTGTTGTTCTAATCCTAATAGATTATTTAGGTTATTTTAAGATTCCGAATTTCCATTAAAATCCCAAAAAGAATGAGTTACTTTAGGATAGATTAGAATAGACTGCATTCTTAATTTGAGTAATTTTTAATTTCGAATTTTAATAGAAAATATCAAAAAAGAAGTCGTTAGATTACATGTTATTTTAGGCATTTTTTAATTCCGAATTTCATTAAAAAAATACCAAAAATAAATCATTTGTCCGTCATTAGAATTAGGTCACGTCGTCGCATGACATATAGTTCGCATGCTAGGGAACACCTCGAGTGCTTTGCTTTGTTAATTAGAAATCATATTAGGATTGTCTATGTGATTTTCTAACTAATAATGCAGATGCTTGCGTTGCATTAAGGTATGTCATTCTCCTAATTTTGCAATCTATTTGTTACTTTCTTGGGTGTTAAATTGATGGTTTGCGCATCCGCATGAACATCTCACATTTTAGTAATTAGGTAATAAAATGGATTCAGACTGCTTGCACAAATATTTTTGAAAAGAAAAGGTACTGAAAGGGCGTTAGACTAGATCTAGCGTAACCAAATCCTCGAGCTTAGAATCTCTGGTTCGTAGGAATAAAACATACCTCCCTATGTTTTATTTGGGTTTCTAATCGACCTACCATAAATAGATTAGTAGCGACTCCAAGCATGAAAATTTTTTTATGTTAAAAACTTAAACCCTAAGTTGCGAATTGGTAGGGGTTGGGAGGGCCCGAGTTAAGTTTAGTCTTAATAATCCATTAACCTGAGAAATTTTAGGTCGCGACATGAAACCACCGGTACCTAAAGGCAAGGTCAATATAGGAGCCGACGCTAACCGTCTCTTCAACTCTTGGAAACTATGCTCACATTGATCGGACCATACAAATTTAACTCCTTTCTGAGTTAGGCGAGTAAGTGGATCGGCAAGTTTAGAAAATCCCTCCACAAATTGCCTATAGTAGCTAGCTAGACCAAGAAAACTTCTCACTTCAGTGACATTGGTAGGGCGACTCCATTGGACAATTGCTTCATCTTTCTTTGGGTCGACTGAAATGCCATCCTTCGAGATTATATGGCCTAAGAATTCTATATGATCAAGCCAGAAATCGCACTTATTAAATTTAGCAAACAACTTCTTTTCAAGCAAAATTTGCAACACAAACCTCAAGTGTTGCTTATGTTCCTCCAAACTCTTCGAATACACCAAAATATCATCAATGAACACTACAATAAACTTATCAAGATACTGCCTGAACACCCTATTCATCAAATCCATAAAAGCAGTAGGTGCATTTGTTAATCCAAAAGGCATGACAAGAAATTCATAATGGCCATACCTCGTCCTGCAAGTAATTTTTGGTACATCATCTGCCTTTATCTTCAACTGATGATACCCAGAACGAAGGTCAATCTTAGAAAATATCTGAGCTCCTTGAAGTTGATCAAACAAATCATCAATCCGGGGTAAAGGATATTTATTTGTTATCGTCACCTTATTAAGTTCTCGATAATTTATGCAAAGCTGCATACTACCATTCTTCTTTTTCACAAAAAGAACAGGAGCTTCCAAAGGCGAAACGCTAGGTCTAATAAAACCCTTATCCAACAACTCCTGCAGCTGTGCTTTCAATTCCTTCAATTCAGACGGTGCCATCCGATATGGCGCCTTAGAAATATGCATAGTACCAGGCATCAAATCAATACAGAAATCAATCTCTTTATTAGGAGGCAAGCCAGGCAAATCTTCAGGAAACACATCTGGAAATTCTCTGACAATAGGAATATTTTCAAGCTTTACAACATTTTTACTTGTGTTATTTACATAAGCCACATAACCACAGTAACCTTTCCTCAAAAACTTCCTCATTTGTAAAGCTGATATCAATCTTGACAAGGTGCCTTTACAACTTCCCGAAAAAGAAAATTCGGGTTGATTTGGAAGTCAAAAGATAACTTTCTTAGAATAGCAATCAACAGTTGCATGATATGTGGATAACCAATCCATTCCCAAAATAACATCGAAATCCCGTATACCTAACTCCACCAAATCGACAGGTAATACTACATCATTAATCCGGAGCAAACATCTCTCGAACACACGGTTAGCAATCAGGAAATTTCCAGTAGGAGTATCAACATACATTTCATGCTCAAGGGGCTCAATCAACACATTAAGTTTCCTTATGAAGTCAATGGCAATAAAGGAATGCGTAGCACCCGGATCAAACAACGCATACGCATATTGAGAGGCAATATAAAAATTACCTGCAATAACTGCGTTGGACGCCGCCGCATCCTCCTTTGTTATTGCAAAAACTTTCCCAGTCGTCTTTTACCTTTCCTGATTTCCTTGGGGCCTACCAGCTGAAGATGCAGTTTTCCTCATAGAACAAGCAGATGCTAGTTGCCCAGGCTGCCCACAAACAAAACACACTCTACTATCTCCAGGGACATCCTTCTGTGTGGGACAATCACGCGCCATATATCCCATTTTCTCACAAAGGAAGCAAGCTCCTATCTTGCGGTAACAAAGACCGCTATGACGCTTCCCACAAGTAGCACAAGGGCCCGGATTACTCTGAATCTTGGGCCTTCCTGACTGATTGAAATTCCTTTGCTTTTTGCTACTACTGGTCCAACTACATGATAATCAGTGGGCTTAAACCTCTTGTACTGAGGTGCACCCTGTGCGCCGCTCTTCAACATGTCTTGCTCCACCTTAATCGCTCGATCCAAGACATCTTTGTACGTAGTCAGTACAAAAGGCGTGAGAATATTGCTAATATCAAGTTGAAGTCCTCACTGAAAGTGTTCAGCCCTCCGCTTTTCACTAGCCACGAAGCCTTCCTCGAATCTACTGAGATGATTAAAGCGGACTGCATACTTCATAACCGATGAGCTACCTTGAGATACATTTGCAAAGTCACTCCTCATCTTCGCTTGGAATGACTCGAGAAAGAATTGGGCATTGAACGCTTCAGTGAAGTCCTTCCAGGAAATGATTACATCAGTACCTCCAAGGGCGGGTCTAGTCCCTTACCACCAACATATAGCTTCACCTTCCAAATAACGAGTGTCAAAGCTGACCTTTTGATTATCATGAACATTTTCCGCTCTAAAGATTTCCTCTATACTTCTAATCCAACCATCGGCCTTAAGAGGATCTGTTTCGTCGGAAATGTCCTCACGACGAAATATAAGTCACCGAAAGTCGTTCTTCGGCTCTTAATGAAAGGAGACTGAGTTCTAGATCTAATTCCGGATAGGAATAATCCATACGTGCATAAAGAACTTGATTTTTATAGAAAATCCAGACGAAACCATCCAATTGCTGGTGGCATCCAAAGTTCATGAAGACCTAAACAGCTACAGTTAAGGAAACTGAAAGTGCAAAACTGGAGAGTAAAAAACTACAACTATGGAAACTGAAAGTGCGAAAGTTAGAAGTAATGATAAAAGACAACATTTGTTTTGTTCATGTGTGCCGGGGTCTCTTCTGTTGATAATCAGACGCTATTTATAGCACAGACTTGATAACCGTTCTTGGTGTTGTATCCAATATCTACCGTTGATTTCATCTTCATCGTTCATTTAATGATACCTGTTTATCAACTGTTATCGATCTTATCTTCTATATGAAGTGATAACCGCTCGTGAGCCCATTTAATCTCTAACAACAACCGTCATCGAGCCCATTAGTTCTCTAAGGCGACAACCGTCATCGAACTTTTCTCCATTTGACACTTGTCTTTTGGAATGGTAACTGTCATTGAGCTTTCTCTCTGTCTGATATTTGTCTTTCGGGACGATAACCGTCATCGAACCTTTTCTCTGTTTGATACCTGTCTCTCGAGATGATAACCGTCATCGAGCATTTTCCCCGTTTGACACCTGTCTCTCGGGATGATAACCGTCATCAAACCTTTTCTTCATTTGACACCTGTCTCTCGGGATAATAACCGTCATCGAGCATTTTTTCCAGTTGACACCCGTCGCTCAGGATGATAACCGTTATCGAGCCTTTTCTCCATTTGACACCTATCTCTCGAGATGATAACCGTTATCGAGCCCCTTTTCTCCATTTGACACCTGTCTCTCGGGATGATAACCGTCATCGAGCCTTTTCTCTGTTCGACACCTGTCCACCAGAAAATAAGGACCTTCGTCGAGCTTTTCTGACTTGACATCTATTATCCTTTTCATCGATGAAAAGCACCTTTAGCACTTGGACATCTATCTTTTTTGGAGCGAAGACCTTTATCGAATCTTTCATAACTTTTCTCCGTCTAACACCTGTTCACCAGAAATAAGGACCTTTGTCGAGCTTTTCTAACTTGACATCCATTATCCTTTTCATCGATTTCATCAATGAAAAGCACTTTTTGCACTTGGACATCTATCTTTTCTGGGGGAAAGGTCTTTATCGAATCTTTCATAGCTTGATATTCATTCTTTTTTTTGTTGACATCTTCGATGAAAATAACTTTCAGCATTTTTATCCCTCTCCATCTGAGTTTCAAATCTCCCACTTATGACTATCCATATCTACCAGCTACCATTTTAGTACAGGTGATGTCATCTCTTGTCGTTTTATTCATATATCCTCACGACAAAATCTCTAATTAATTCAGGTGTCAACATATGCCCCCTTTTAAAAGAATTAATTTTTTTGTTTAATTCTTTTAAAACAAATTTTTGGCCTGAATAATCTTACTCTTAATGCCTTATAACTTGTATTTGCTTATCCTTCCTGAAACGCTTCGCTTTTCTCTGACACATCATCTCGATTATTTATGACCTAGCAGATCTTCATGATAGCGAATCACTTGAACCGTCGTATCCTGGCGAAAAATTGCAACTTTTGACCTTCCATCTTCTTTTTCGATTCTAGGTTTTCTTCTTAGTTTTTACTCCTTCGTTTCTATTTAGATTTTTCACTCAATCTGTACTCATGGCCCGCAAATATTCTCCCAAATCATACATTGAGAAATTTGATAAACTACGTCATGATCAAGAATCCTTGAACTGTGACTTTCGACTATTACACTTAGTCGATGAGTCCTCCAACCAACTCATTATGGGTTCTTGCTTTCATGATCATCAACAGATTCTCGTTTCTCTTCATCCTTGTTTTCCCAAGAGGATAGGAGAACTACTTCCTATTCAGAAGTCGTCAGTTGCAGATATCTGGTTTCTGAAAACCTCACGATTTCGGGGGTTTCCTTCTCTTGAGATGGGTTTTCACCGCTGGTATGTAAAACCAAAAGGAGATATAACTACTCGGCTTGCCTGGATAAGAGCTGGTATTGATACTGCTTTAGAAGTCGGCATGCTGTCGTATGATTTAGATGTAGGGCTTCTAGGTGCTGCCATCAGTTTCTGGTCCCCTTCGACCAATTGTTTCTTTTTCTCCTGGGGCCCTATGTCTGTTACTCTCTTGGACATATATGCCATTACTAATTTTCCTCCTATTGGGACCTCTATAAGTGACATGGCTTCGATACCGGTACCCTTTATTTCTGATGAACATCTTTCTTATGGTAGATTTTTGGAAACATATTCTCTTAGTGCTGAGCCAATAACTCCTGATGAGCGTACCTGTTTCCTCCTCTTTTGGCTATCTAAATATATTTTCCTTGCCCCCACACTGAAAATTTCCAAAGATTTCTTACCACTCGCAGCCAATCTTGCTGCTGGTAAAACACTTGCTTTGGCACCATTAATATTAGCCATTTTGTATCGAGGAATAACTCGTGCATCTTCATCAATGACATCTAAAGATGAAGGTACTTTATTTGGGCCATTCTGGATTCTTCAATGTTGGATGGTGCATTATTTTCCTTTTCTTTCCATTCATACTCCTCGCACCTTTCGTCATCATTCCTGTCCAGAGTTCCAGCCACCAACACTTCCTCCCTTTGGATGTCGTTTACTCAGTTATTCCTCATTAAGTATCTCGGAGAATCTTTCTCCTTTTGCTTTTTACCTTCATAAACTCCTGACAGTTCACTCAAATGAAATTGAATTTTTTGCTTATGATGCAAATGACTTCAATTACTTATTTGATTCGATAGCTCGCCTCAATTCAACTGACTTTTGGCTACCCATCCTTACTCATGTGAACCTTCCTTTAAGGCTATCCCAGAAAGGCAAATTTTACTATGGCTTTGAGATTTATTCTCCTTAATACTGCGCCAGGTAGTTCGGTTTAGTTCAAATCATTCCCATGTCAATTCCTTATTCTCTTGAATTCCCAAGCATGGTGAAACAAAAATATCCTTTCAAGAAGGATGCCCCCTTCACATGCTGTGCCGAAATCACTCGGCTTATGTATGCCAAATTTGCCCCTGATGTTGATGACTTCGAACCTAAGCCTGGATGTACTCCTGCATAGACTTCTTGGTGGCTTTCTTTTTGTCTTGAAAGCCCTTATGAGAAGGCTACTCAAAACATACTGAGTCAAATTGCAGGAGGCGTATTTAAGCCAAGGAGTAAAGGTTGGAAGGGTAAGAAAGCCATTTCTGTAGGATGTGATGCTCCAAATTCTGAATCAGAACCACTGCGGATAACTCAGGGGGCACAAATCAAAATTTCTAAGGCCAAGTCAACAATTCCCTCCAAGAAAGTGGTTCCCCCAAGAAGTGCTCCTATTTGGACCCGATTGTATTGCGCCACCGCAATGGATCAACCTCGAGTTGATGATAACACACCTCTTCTCAAGAGGAAATATGATCCGGTGCAAGGTATTCTTTTATTGTAGTCTTTTCTGTTTCATATGATTCCCACATCATCTCTTAACCCTAATATTTATTTTTTATAGGGTCCCTATCATCTAGTCAATCTATTGAGAATGCAGATGAAGAACCGATTACTGCATTGATCAAAAGAAAACGTCTCAATCCCTTATCTACATCGGCTTCCTCTTCTATAGCCACTGTGAATCCTATAGAGGCTTCGGATTCTCAGGTCAATCTCACCTATTCTGGAGACAATTCAAATGGTATATCTTTGTCGTGCCCTTCTTTATTTGTTCTTTTTATTCAATGCAAAGTAATTAATCTTTTGGCAATTCATTACTGACAATATATATAGTAGGACTCTCTGTTGACCCGGCTCTTGAAGTCGCTACTGTTGATTTGCCCATATTACTCCTTACAGCGCTAGAACAAGGTATTTGTAAATGATTTGGTACCACCAATTCAGGTAACTTCAGAACTTGAAACAAGTGCCGGTACTGCACCCATCGATAGCCACATCACCTCTGGTTCCCCTGTCCATTCTACTAAAGCCGACCCTTCTAGTTCAACTTTGGCCCCGACCACTGCTCTTGTCCCAATATAGAATGCTGTTGCTCCTTTGATACAGCCTTCCTCAAGCCATTCAATTCCTTCTGCCGAAGAAATAAATTCCCTGGAATCTCTCTTGAAGACTAAGCGCATGCTAGATGAGGCTTCTCACATACTGGGTTTTACTTTGGATATATCTTCCTCAAGGCAAATGGACATTAAAAAGGTCAGAGATAAACTATTACGACTTCTAAATCTTTCTAGTGGGCGTTTTCCTATGCTTCTGTGCAATCAGACAACTTTTGATCGACTGAAATTTCTGCTCGATGAGCTGTGTGGTGCTGCACCGAGTGAAATACTACCCCCTGAGTTGAAGGTCAAACTTGATGATTTTTCAAAGGTTTTTGTCAGCAGGATAGAGCCTTATCGACGTAATTATGACCTAATTATGTTTTTAACTCTTTTTGATCAACCTCTTGTCGAGAATAATCAAGCCATAAACAAGCTCAGTCATACTGTAAAGGAAAAGCAGACTAACCTTTGTACCCTGGTTGAAGAAATATCTGGACTTGATAAGGAGGAACTTCATCTTCTAAAGCAGAAAGCAGAAATTAAGCAGAAGCTGGCCCTTTTTCGAGATACGCAAAAACTCAAGCACACACAGAGGCTCCAACTGGAGATGGACTTCGACAAAGACATTACCACTCTCAAAGACCTCAAGCAGACTGAGCATCGACGTCGACTAGCAATTGAAGCTGAAAATCGACGTACCAAAAACAAGTGTATAATCGAGAATGGTCAATTTGACTGGAGTATGTCGTCCCTCCAAAGTGATGTAAAGAAATTATTGTTCCCCAAGACAACTTCTAATCAATAAAATGACCTTCATTTCTTTTTGAATTTATCTTAATATTCCTTTTCAATATCTTATTTCCAGCGGAAACATTTTCATTCAAATTTCTCCACGTTCCTCATCGTGGGTGAAGTTGGTTACCACGTTGGGTCTATTTATACCCTTCTACCTCTATTTTTACTTCATCCACCTCAAACATGGCATCCAACTTTCTTTTCTTTTCTCATGCCTCACCTTCTATATTCTTGAATCGTCTTGATGATCTTCAAGTGTACGAAACAAAAGGTCGTATCTCTTTGTCACTTATGGACCATAATACTAACAACGATCACATTATATTGGGTCCTTATCTCAAATCCATTCCAACCCCTCTTATGTTCACCGAATATTTTCCTCGCCATTATCAAGAAATTCTTCTCATTTATAGCCGCATTCATGCTCATGCTTGCTGACCTCCAATTATAAGTTCAATTCTTATCCCGATTTTGACATGAGATTTTTTCAATGGTATAAACGCTTGCGTGGTGTGATGAAGTCCAAATGGCAATCGGCTCGAATTGACACAGCTATGATGCTTTATTGCATGTCTATTAATCCAATGGAGTATGATCTTATTGGCAGTCTCTGTACCTTTTGGTCACCTTCTTTGCATTATTTTTTCCTTTCCTATGGTCCAGTAACCATCACTCTTTTGGATATTTGGGCCTTAATGGGCCTTTCACCTTTTGTCGAATTTCGAGGTCAAGAGGTCCTTGAATGTTTGCCTTTTCAAAACTTGGTATCTCTTAATCTTTCTTATGATGAATTTATGGACCAATTTGCTAAGTCCGAGGGGGAAATTCATTCTGATGAACATGTTGCATTCCTTCTATATTGGTTTTTGTGGTACATTTTTTATACACCAACTTGATCAGTTTCTTCTGAGTTTCTCGACATTGCTCACATGCTTTCCCATGGTCTTGATGTTGGTCTCGGTCGAATTGCTCTCGCGGTTATTTATCGATCTCTTACAGATGCTCATACCTCTTTTTTTAATGCGCATCCTGATCCTTTCTTTGGTTATTTATGGATGGTGCACGGATGGTGCCGTATGTATTTTCCTGATCTCTTCTTTGATGTAGGAATATCCCCTGTCTACTGGTCTGAGACTGATCTTTCTCCTATCGAAAAGGAATTTGGTCTTTGGATATTTTGTCGTCCTCTTTATTATCCATTAATAGGAACTTTCCTCTTTGAGGGTTTCCTTCAATATTTGCTTTCATCGAGAAACTTTGTCTTCTATAGAATTTGCGTCGATGTTCTTGAAACTAGCCCTTCTTATGATTAGTTTAATGCCTGTATTTTCTGGAAAAGCATTCTCACTCCTTGCGATCTAATTGTGGACTTTTCGATCAAAAGTCAATTTTTTCCAGGGTTTGAAGTATACAATCCACACTACTATTCTCGCCAATTTGGTCTTACCCAAGGTATTCCAGCTCCTATTGTTTACTCCATAGAATATCCTTTCTCTCATACTAGTAGTCATTGCTTCATCAATGAAGGAAGTATTTCTTGCTGTAATGAAATTACTTGTACCATTCTTGGAAGATTTAACTATATACATTTTGCTGGAAATTTGCATAGTACCGATGCCTTCGATGAATGGTGGGTGGAATATCGAGCATATGTTTTTTCTTCGCACGTCGATATAGTGATGTTCAAAGTCACTCACTGTCTTCTTGGACTAAACCACCCATTTGAGAGGCCTTGTGATCCATCATCTAACTACGATGATCTTTCCTTAGAATCAGAATATTCATCCGATAAAGGTATCATTTTTAGCTTCCAACGCACATAAGGCTCATTTCTTATTTACTTTAAACTTCATCTTCTATTGTTTCTTATCCTACAGACATGAGTGTTACGTCTTATAAGAAAGAAATTGAGACTTATAGTGGCACACCTGTCGATGTCTATTCTCCAACTTATATCCTGGTTTCTGATGACAACCCATGTTCATCGAGGCGAACTTTTGGTAAACCGTCCTTTTCTTAGGGAAACGACGAGTTTCGACCCAAATGGATTCGACTTCTCCATTTACTGTCACCTGGTTTATCTCATATTTCTAATAATGTTTCCATGGAGACAGAAATTAAATCTCTTCTGATCGAGTTATCCAATTTACCTTATTCATGGATTGTCTAGCTATGGAGTACGCTGTCGAAGAGTTGACTCAATCTTTTAACTCAGCTTTGGCATCTTATAAGTTTCGACAGGATCGTATCAATACCTTCGACCAGATGGAAAAATCGTATCTGAACAAGTAAGAGGATCTGGAGCAAGCACGTGCTGTCCTTACACATTATCAAGCAGTTGATGATATTCCACTGCAGCACCTAGGTGATCAACTTAAACAGGTTAAACAATTGGAGATTGAATGCAGGACTATGAAAGACGAACTTCAAGAGATCACCCCTGAAAAAGATCAATTCTTCGAGGCCAATTGTGATTTAGAAATACATTTACGCAATTTCTATCTAGGAATTGAACAGCATTTCATGTAACCATAGGTCTAGTTTGCCTTGTAAATACTTAATGTATATATTAGGATCTTTGTTTTATTCGCGTCTGAGTGTACTCTTAACTCTTGAATATATGCACTTTACTTTTCACTCAACATGCTTGATCGATGAGCTTTACTTTTTTTCCAGTATCCTTTATCCAACCAGCATTATACCAATTTCAAATGTCAAACATGCTCAAATTTATAGCTGATCATAATGATCTATCTTCCCGGCAGATGAAGTATATAATTGCAACCCTTCATATTCCTGTACTTGGCAGATATGGATCTTAAATATCCATTACTTTTGATAAGCTGCTCCTACCCTTTTCTCGTAAAAGCTGCAAATAGGTTCGCTGCACACGTTTTCCCGTACTCCTACTATGCCGTTTTATTCTTTTCGATAACAATAATGCCTTGACATTTCTTTATTTTTGTCTATTCAAAGAACTTATCAGCGATGCCTATTTCCCACTTTGCTTGATTTCCACACGACCCTTTTATGTTACTGGGTCTTGATTCATTATACCTACCTTTTGTTGCAAAAAACTGCCGGCAGACACGATCCCCTATATGACACTATCTTGTCGTTCCATTTCTACCAGGATTAATAACTCGTCGCGACGTGTTCTTACTCTCCAATTAGTTCAAAGCACCTGTCAGTTACATTCATTACTCATGTCGCTTAAATCCTTTAGACTTCTTATCGTGCTTATCTACTTTGGCTCTCTATTTAAACCGTCTTTGTAGTCTTACTATCCTACCATCTTCATCCAATCATCTCATATTCCAGACTAGCTTTGCCATGGCCAAATCTTTCTCTTCTTCATCTTCACATGCTTCACTTTTCAACGAGGAGTTTATCTCCTTGTGGAACGACCTATTATGTCGCTTGTCCTTCACCTATGCTTATCTGTCTGTCGAATCCCGAGCTATGGATGAAATCTTCACTTTCCTCAAAGAAGCTGAACCTAAGTTCCTTTCATCTGACCATCCTTTCAAATTTGATTTTAACGAATTTTGCAGCATTTTTCCCTATGGTCTTCAAGCCTTTTCTGACAACAAACTGACAATCAAACAGCATGCAATCACTGAGGGTGATTATTTCAAAAGGTTAACCTTGTCACTCAAGTCAAGAAAGTATACTTTGACCGGCTCAAAGTTCTGGAATCCGCTCGTGTTGGACTAAGTAGTTTGACCCGAACAAGAGAAGCGAAAGCTGATCTACTGGACATCACCACCCGTTGTCTCCGAGGCAAGCAGACATCCGAAGAAAGAGTAGCGAAAGAGACAAAAAAGAAGGGGCCGATTGAACTGCTAGCCCAGATAGACGAAGACATCAACTCCTGCAGGTCGCTGGTGGATTACTTGGACGAGCAGGCTAATGCATGCTTCGCTAAGCTCACAGCACTAGAAGCAGAGTGTAACCGGGCCTATTCCTTCACATGTTTGTTATATGCTTTAGCAATTCTATTCTTCTGGGCATTTAATTTCTCTAAACCTATAACCCTATTTTCTCCCAATTCATCGATGTTTCCATATATCAATTCGTCATATTCTTCCTTGGACATGCCCCCTTGTAATTTTACCCTTAATAATTGTACTGTAACACAGCTTATTGGCCATAAGTTAACATGTATGAGGTTACTCCCGTACTTGACCTCCTCGATGTTCTATAGGCCCATAATACCGTCGATAAGAGTGAATCCCATTCTCTAGGGTTTTCTTCCAAATGCCTTTTAATAAGATCAATAATAACCTTATTAGATGCCTCCGCTTGCCCATTCGCCTGAGTGTAGTAAGGAGTTGAATGAAGCATCTTGATCCCCCAGGATCTAGTAAACCTTAGAACTTCCTGACCAGTAAATACAGTACCCTGATCTGTCGCTATTGTTTCTGGTATTCCATATCGATGAATAATTCTTTCCTCTATAAATTTCTTTACTATTTTCTGAGTTATGTTCTTATACGAGGTAGTTTCGACCCACTTAGTAAAATAATCCGTAGCAATCAATATGAAACTATGTTTTTTAGATGATGGAGGATATATTTTTTCAATTATGTCCATTGCCCATCCTCGAAATGGCGACAGTTTGATAATGAGTTGCATAATTGGTGCCGGGACATGTTGTAGTGGTCCATGTTTTTGGCATGTCTCACACCCTTTAGCATAATCAATACAATCTTGAGTCATTATTGGCCAAAAGAAACCATGACGCTTTAATAACCATTTCATTTTTGTACCTGCTTGATACGCACCGCATATTCCTTCATGTACCTTCGCCATTGCTATAAATGACTCTTTTTTGCTTAAACATCTAAGCAGAACATCATCAATTGTCTTCCGATATAATTCTCCATCCATCAACAAGTATTTCAATACTTGCTTCTTAAACGATTTATCATCAGAAGCAAGGTTATCTAGATATTGAATGAAGGGTTTTCTCTAATCTTCTTCATTGACATCGATATGCTTCCTATTGGATTGTATCATCAGAATTCGATTATTTATTGATGGCAAAGTTTTTGTTTGTGTAACAATAAATTTTGCTAATTCTTTTGATATTTTATATCCAGATGCCATTTGAGCTAACTCATTGGCTTCCATATTATCATTTCTTTTTATATGCTCCAGTTCATAATCAAAGAACTCGTTCAATAAAACTTTTGCCATATCAAAGTATCGAATAATATTCTCATTGAAGCATTGATAATTTCCCGATAACTGATTGATCACTAATTGGAAATCCCCTTTTATTCTTACAAACTTAACATTCATGTCAACCAATATATTAAGGCCAACAATTAACACCTCATAGTCTGCTTGATTATTGGAACAATCAAAATCAAGTCGACACATAAGTTTTGTTCGATGTCCCTGAGGGGATACGATCATGACCCCAATACCAGATGTTATCGTTGTACATGATCCATCAAAATACAATGTCCATGGTACCACCTGTATCGATCTCTCGACATTCTCCTCTTCTAGATGTACACATGGATATTCTGCAAAAAAGTCAGCAACCGCCTAACCTTTAACTGCTTTAAGCGGCACGTATATCAAATGTATTTCGGACAAAGCAAAAGCCCACTTGGCAATTCTTCCCTTGATAACCAGGCGAATTAACATATATTTGATAATATCCGTCTTACAAATTACCTGAACTGTTGTGAGCAATATGTAATGACGTAATTTTGTACAAGCAAAGTACAATGACAAGCATAATTTCTCCACCGGAGTATATCTTTTTTCTGCATCATTCAACATCCGGCTGAGATAATATATTGCTTGCTCTTTTCCATTGTTATTTTCCTGAGCCAAAATGCTTCCAATGGTATTGTTGGTTGCCGACAAGTAAAGCTTCAATGGTCTACCTGGCTTGAGTGGCATCAAAACTGGTGGACTGATCAAATATTTTTTAATCTGCTCAAAAGCATGTTGATGCTCTTACCCCCAAACGAATTGATCTTGATTCTTAAGTTTAAGCAATAGAGAAAATATTTCTATCTTACCCTTACCAAAAAAAAAAAAGAAAATATTTCTATCTTACCTGACATATTAGCAATAAATCTACGCAAGAAATTTATCTTCCCTATAATCATCTGCAATTATTTCTTACTTACGGATTGCAGCAATTCTAGAATAGCTTTAGTTTTATTCTTATCTATTTCTATTCCTCTCTGATTAACCATAAATCCTAAAAAGTTGCCGGCTCTTATTCCGAAAGCACATTTAAAAGGATTCATTTTCAATTTAAATTTCTACATCCTTATAAAAGCACACTCAAGATAAGTTAGATGACTTACCTGGTCTAATTTGATGATGATATCGTCAATGTAAACTTCCATGAAATCCCCAATCATATTGTGGAAAACAAAATTCATAACCCTCTGATAAGTTGCTTCGGTATTTTTTAATCCAAATGGCATCACCAACCATTCGAACGTCTCAATAGCTCCTGGACATCGAAATGCTATTTTATGCACATCTTCCTCTGATATGAATATCTAATTATAACCTGAATGACCATCCATTAATGACATAATTTCATTGCCGGATGCTGAGTCAATTAACATATCTGTCATTGGCATTTGATACTCATCTTTTGGGGTTACTGCATTTAGATCACGAAAATCTATATACACCCTTATCTTCTCATTCTTCTTTTTAACTGGCACAACATTTGATAACCACTCGACATATCTTGCAGTTCTAATAAAACCTACTGCCAATAAGCGTTCAACTTTCTCTTTGACCTTCTGCACAATTTCTGGTGCAAACCTTCTTGGTGGTTGTTTGTGTGGTCGGAATCCTTTCTTAATTGGCAATCTATGCTCAACCACATCTCGTCTTAATCCTGACATTTCATGATAATCCCATGCGAAGCAGTCTCTATGCTTTCGTAATAACTCAATCAACTGGGACTTTGTAACCTCATCTAACAATGCACTGATGAAAATTGATCGATGGTGTTGGGCATCTCCAATATCAACTTCTATTAGCAGGTCATGAGCTTCAATAAGTTTATTATCCTCTCTGAGAGGTGATTCTTCAAATTCCATAATGCAGTCGTTAAGATCTTGACTACTTACTTTGGCCTTATAGGCCGTATACCTCTTACTGAGGTTGCCTAATAATGTAAGGTTCTCCATGAATAACCTTGTCCAAACACCCCGCCAGGTCAGTTTTGGGAATCCAATGGACATTTCCCTTGTCAAACCGGCAGAATGCAACATCTCTTGAACCAATTCTATGTGGTTCGATAACGCATGAATTATCATCTGGCGCATTCCTTAACTCTCGATCAGTTCTTAAAGCATGTGTCCATGACACATGAGGCTTACTATTAGCTTTAACATATTCAACTTTGCTTCCGTTCTAGAAAGCTAACATCTGATGAAGGGTCGATAGTACACACTGATTTCCATGAATCCAACCTCTTCCTAACAGCACATTATATGAACCATCTACCTCGACAACACAGAAAGCTATTCTAGACGAGACGTTTTAGATCCTACAGTCAGGTCAGCCACAAATACTCCTTTAATCTCTGTTACTTCTTCTATAAAATTCGACAATTGTATATTCGATAGGATAATTTCTTCATCTCTTTTTCCTATCTTTTTAAAGAATCTATATGGAACCAGATTTAAAGTGGATCCTCCATCGACCAGAGCCTTGGAAACCAGACGATCATCTATCTTAGCATTTATATTAAGTGCCCTCAGATGTTTGGATCCTTCGTAAGAGGGTTTCTCAAACTCTATTAATTCTTCTTCATTTTCAAATTGAAATTTTGCCTTGTCTTCCTCATCAATAATTGAACCTCTATTGGTTGTTGAGTCTACAGATGTCACTCTATATTGCAATGGAAGTCTAGCTTGAACCATGCATGAACTTAAAGGCGAAACAGATCTCGATAATAGGGCAGGTCTAAATATAATTTTATCATTAGTCTTAACCTTTTTCTGATCATTATTGTGCTTATCCCGACTAAAATCCCCAGGATTCCTTTTCCATACTAAATTCCTAGTTCAGAATTTCTTAGATTTATAAGACATTGATGGAATTTGAGTAATATGAATCTGATTAACCTGTCTTTGTAGTTTATGCATCTTCTTCTTTCTTTGTAACCTTTTTTTTTAGTCTTTGTTACATTGCCCCCTAGACCCTGAACTTCTCCTGATTCAAACCACTCATTTTCTGGTGGATCGCTTGGTATTTTCAAAGTTCTAGTTCGGTGAGGTGTCGAGTCGTCATGGTCTCTCTTTTAGGTGGATCGTCGAATTCCTCATCCCATTCAGTTGCAACCACTTCCCCCGAATATATAGGAGGTGGACCATAGTCAACATAGTAATCGAATTTACTACTAGGCTCTCCTAATGTTCCAATCCTAGAGTCGCCCTCTTCATAGCGTTGCTTGAAAGACTTCTATTTTGTTGGGTATTGTATCGAATTATCGATAACATGAGCATTTCGCTCCCGATTCGGACGTTTATTCCTATCTTGAACATTTCGGGATCGACTCCGATATTCAGTCTTTTTGTTATAATTTTGATATCTAAATTGATCCCAAAAAGTCTTTTCTTGTGAAACATCCTGTGTCGAAAGATGCTTTCTTTGTTGATCATAATTGATTTCTTTTTTACACCGAGTACATAGGTGTGGCTGCATCATTTTACCTTTAGGTTTTAGTGACACCATTCCCATCATCACGGGGAATGAATCAACATCTATCTCCATAGGAGCCTTTTCTTTGTCATCCGTGAATTTGATTTTGCATTGTCGAATCGCTTCTTGAATGTTCTTTCTTAACACAATACAATCAACTGTATTATGACTCCATGAGTGATGCCACTCACAGTATTTCTTTCCTCTCACATCCTCTAGGCTTGGTATTACTTGGCCCTCAGTAAGCTTGATTTGCCCATCAGCAAAAAAAAAAAATCAAATATTTCATCGACCTTATTTATGTCAAAAGAATAATACTAGACGTCCTTTGATTTGACCATGACGATTCCCTTTTCTTTTGTTTTAGCTGGCTTCAAAGCACGGCAAGTATATGACTTTTCTATTATCATCTTGGCAACTGCCACTTCAGCGTACTCTGATTCTTTTTCATCGACTAGTGTTTCATTGACAAAGTTTATCTCGTGTCTAGTATACTTCCAATCCTTTTCTTTCAAAAAATTTTCATGCTTCACAGCAATGGTAGTCAATGAAAACAAATCATAATAAACCTGTCCTACCATTCTTTCCCTAATGGTAAACTTTAGGCCATTAAAAGCAAATTCAGTAAACATTCTCTCGGGTAATGGTACAAGACATCTATTTTTTGCCTTTCTAAATCGAAACATGAACTGATCAACTAATTCATTATTATACTATTTTATTACTGATAAATCTACCACAAACATATCTGGCATTGCCTTTGAAATTGATTATGAAACATCATTTCCATTTGATCCCAAGAGGTGACAGAATGAGGCGGTAGAGATGTGTACCAGGTAAAAGCGGTTTTGGATAATGATAATGGGAATAAGTGTAACTTCCAATGATCTCCATACGTAACATCTCCACATAATGCAGTGAATCGATTGATATGCTCTTGTGTTGACTGATCGTCTTCGCCAGTACACAAGCTAAATTTCGGCATCTTGAACCCTCTTGGGTACGGAACGGTATCCATTCATTCTGGGTAGGGCTTCCTGTATATTTGCCTAAAAACTCCTGGTTCACCACCGTATTGTCGTAATATTGGATCGACTATGTGATGATTTTATCCTGTTGGGATTACAACTGGCGGTGCATTTTGTTGCAGAAGTTGATGCATCTGATATTGAGGTACTGGTGCTTGTGGGATTGGTTGTAGTAATGGATATTGTGCTACTGGCTGTGGATGTTATGGAGCTGTATTTTGTAGTGTTGGTTGTCGATATTGTGGTATTGTGTTTTGCAATGTCGGTTGTGGATATTGTGGAATTGTGTTTTGCAATGGTGGTTGTGGATATTGTGGAATTGTGTTTTGCATTGGTGGTTGTGGATATTGTGGCATTACCTGTGGTGGTGTTACATTCCTCCCCGGACTATCCGTATTTACATTTGACCTGAACAATATTTGAGGAATGTTTGGTTGAGGCGCCAAACCACTAAATAACACGTTGTCGTGTGATTGGTATGGAGCAGTATGCTAAGGACCCATATTTACAGTAGTCACATTTATTTGAACTGGACCAGTCAAATTTGCTCCATTGGCTGGTAGTTGACCTGTATTGAGATTCTCGTTTCGATGTGCCGGATTAATCGTGTTACCTTCATTTGTCAACAACTGGCCGTATGTTTGACTTGCCAATGCGTTTCTCCTCTCTGAAGAATCCTTACTGGTGTAAGAGGCATAAGTTGCCTTATTGTTGCACTGCTAGAATTTGTAATTATAGGTTGTCCAAGACCTCCTACTGAAGGTACGATTGGGACAGTCTGTGGTTGAGAAGCATTCATCGATGAATTCGGCCTTCCAGTGATCTCCTGAACTGTATTGATAAACAATGGCCTAACAGTATCAGCCACGCATCTAGTGACTAGATTAGCCAAATCATTATGTTGTTCTTCCATGATTCTTCTCATAGTAACAAGTGTAACTGGATTTGGTTTCAATTGCCTTCTTTGCTCTTCAGTAAGGTGTCTGGGAACATCTATCTCCCCTACCTGACTTTGCTCTGTAATTGTTCGTCCGTTTGATGATTCTGTGCGTGTCACTCATTCTACAGTAGGATTCGGGGGTGTACTGCTTCCTAGAATATTGTTATTCTGATCTAATTGGCTCTGACTTCTCGTTTGTGCCATTATTACTCCTCCAATTGATCTAAGAGGTCCCACCGAGCGTGTTAAAATTATGTTTCGTCGGAAATGTCCTCACGACGAAACATAATTTACCGAAAGTCATTCTTCGGTTCTTAATGAAAGGAGACTGAGTTCTAGATCTAATTCCGGACAAGAGCAATCCAGACGTGAATAAAGAACTTGATTTTTACAGAAAATCCAAACGAAACCATCCAATTGTTGGTGGCATCCAAAGTTCATGAAGACCTAAACAACTACAGTTAAGGAAACTGAAAGTGCGAAACTAGAGAGTAAAAAACTACAGCTATGGAAACTGAAAGTGCAAAAGTTAAAAGTAAAGATAAAAGACAACATTTGTTTTGTTCATGTGTGCCAGGGGTTTCTTCTGTTGATAATCAGACGCTATTTATAGCACAGACTTGGTAACCGTTCTTGGTGTTGTATCCAATATCTACCGTTGATTTCATTTTCACTGTTCATTTAATGACATATGTTTATTAATTGTTATCGATCTTATCTTCTGTATGAAGTGATAACAGCTCGTGAGCCCATTTAATCTCTAAAACAACAACCGTCATCGAGCCCATTAGTTCTCTAAGGCGATAACCGTCATCGAACTTTTCTCCATTGGACACTTGTCTTTCGGAATGGTAACTGTCATCGAGCTTTCTCTCCGTCTGACATCTATCTCCCGGGACGATAACCGTCATCGAACCTTTTCTCCATTTGACACTTATCTCTTGGGATGATAACCGTCATCAAGCCTTTTCCCCGTTTGACACCTGTCTCTCGGGATGATAACCGTCATCGAACCTTTTCTCCGTTTGACACCTGTCTCTCGGGATGATAACCGTTATCGAGCCTTTTCTCCGTTTGACACCTGTCTCTCGGGATGATAACCGTCATCGAGCCTTTTCTCTGTTCGTCACTTGTCCACCAGAAAATAAGGACCTTTGTCGAGCTTTTCTGACTTGACATCTATTATTCTTTTCATCGATTTCACACCTTTAGCACTTGGGCATCTATCTTTTCTGGAGCAAAGGCCTTTATTGAATCTTTCATAGCTTTTTTCTGTTTGACACTTGTCCACCAGAAATAAAGGATCTTCGTTGAGCTTTTCTGACTTGACATCCATTATCCTTTTTATCGATGAAATCGATGAAAAGTACTTTTAGCACTTGGACATCTGTCTTTTCTGGGGCAAAGGCCTTCATCGAATCTTTCATAGCTTGATATTCATTCTTTTCTTTGTCAACATCTTCGATGAAAATACCTTCAGCATTTTTTATCCCCCTCCATCTGAATTTCAAATCTCCCACTTATAACTATCCGTACCTACCAGCTGCCATTTTAGTACAAGTAATATCATCTCTTGTCGTTTTATTCATATATTCTTGTGACAAAATCTCTAATTGATTTCAGATGTCAACAGGATCAAACTTCCCATCAAACTTAGGTGGATCTGCCTTTCTTAATTGTGCGAAGGTGCATGAGTCAGTGGTGCTACCTTCACTTAATTTCTTCGCCTGATGATACCAATGAATCATTGCTTGAGTGAAATCAGTCGGGGGATTAGGCTCTTGGGTTCTTCCCTAGCTTCTTGTGAGTCAGAACTCACTTCATATTGGTCTTCCAGTCTCCTTTTTAAAGTCACACCTTGAGAACGTTGAGGCATATCTCTAGTGTCAGAAGTAATAACTCGCTTGCCTTTATTATTCTTAAGAAGCGAGGCAAGTGGCTCCGAGTCAGAACTCATGGTCGCCTGTATCCAAGAACGAAATACTACTTACTATATAAAAGACTAGCGCAAAAATCTATCACACAATCTCACAACGTCCCATATCTATGCTCCAAAAATCAAAACCTATGTTCTGATACCAATAAATGTCACACCCCAAACTCAACAAGAATAAGGGCATGACACGGCCATCCTTTCACAAAAGGACGCAGCCTAAACATAACCAAAACTCACATAATATCATAATATATGGATCCATATATATATACATGATATAGAGTTTATCCGGTTATAATATCAGAGTTAACTACAATCCATCAAAAGGCCAAAAGCATAACCAGCAAGAGGCTAAAACTTAAACTCCATATCCATGTGTAACTTGTACCAAAAAGTTCCAACTATCAAAATGCCCTCCCTGACACCGGAACTTTCACTCCTACTAGCGTCTCAGTGAAGAACCTGAAAAATAAGTAAGATAAGAGAAATGATCTACCACGGCTCAGTGAGTAATATATTTCTTCTAAGTAGATCGAGCACCCACTATGCACACGGTTAAAGACCAAACGAAAGCTCAATTAACCCAAATCCAACATAGCACAAACTTCAAGGTCAAAATACGTTATATACCACTTTAAACATAACCTTTTCACAATAGGAAAATCTCGTTTTAATTAATAATATCAAAGAAGAAATCAATGGTCAATTCCATTGGCCAATTTCGTCGAAAAGCACATGCCAATGGTCCATTCCATTGGCCAATCTCATGCTCAGAAATCTAAGTATGATCATGGATAACGCCCTGTGAAAGGTGACCAAGATTCCCCCCTTGGTAAGGTCTCCACCTACTATAAGCCGGTGGCTTGACTCACAAGGATATTCTAGACTAGTATACGCATACCCACAACCTCTCATTTGGGTTCATAGAGACACTGAACATCAAAATCTACATCCTCCCATACCAGCAACTCCAATCTACAATCAAAATCACCAATATTCAGAAATCATTTCGCAAACGGATATATAACCCTTTAAAAATCACATTCAAACTTAAGAACTCCTCATAAGTCTTTCACAAAAGGTTTCACAAACCTTTCTACATTCCATAAGTTCAAATCGAAATCAAAAGGAATCTTCTATTTCAAATACACAAAATAACAGTAAATGCTCAATCCAGTTTTTATGCAAACAAAATGTCATTTCTTATATGATAACATATCTATAACATCTCATTTTCTAAACATGAGCTTACAAATTCAAAAAAGAAATAATACCACTTACCTTGAAAAGCTAAAAAACTAACCTACAGCGCTTTCTCGAGCCGACGCATTCGAATACCTAATAATAAGTCGAAAAACGGTATCAAAATCGAGTAAAATGTTACTTCAATTATGACTTGGCTCAACTAGACTTAGACGCTAATATAACGACTAAAAGACACCCCCAAATCACTCGTCCAAAGCGATTATCCAAATTCGTCCACGACGCGGAACTTAAGCGTGAAATTTGATTGCGCCATAACTTTCTCCACTAAACTCCGTTCTAAGCGAACTTATAGTCAAAAGAAAGCTTATTCAGAGCATTACAAGAACCCCAACTTGGCTGTCCTAAAATTGAGCTGAAAACTGACAAAAATCGGCTTAAAAACCGCTGATCGTGCACTGTTCACTGTGCGCACTCAACTTCAAAAATTCATATCCAGCAAACTGTAAGTCCAAATTAGGTTTCGTAAAATCCCACGGCCTCGTAACACCCTACACTACAAATTCTATAAAAATACGCAGCTCTACCACTCAAAAATCTAACTTCGCCGCTCGAATAACATATAACTCCGAATTGCGAGCCCTAACCCGAAAAATATTCCGATTAATTGAACAAAGGGTGCGAATACTTACGGAGCGTTGTGTTACGAAGTCGAATTGGCTTAACAAGACCCCTATAGTGCAAAGCCCTTTTCTCTTTTTATTCTTCCTCTTTCCTTTCCTCTTTTTCTTCTTCCTCTTTCCTTTCCTCTCCTTTCTCCTCTTTTCCTCTCTTTTCTTCTGTTTCTGTTCGTGGTCTTGGCTTCTTAAAAGGAGCCGAGCATCGCTGTTACTTCTTTTGACTTTTCAACCATTTTCCTTTTTTTTTTGGACCCATATTTAAAAATTTTGATAATTTTCCCTATGTCCACTGTGATGTTCTAAAGCTATATCTTTTAATTCTCGTAAAGTTCTTGCGTGAAATTGCTTATAACATGACACACGACATTACATTAATCTAGATGTTGTCTAATTAAAAAACAAGGGACATTGGACGATGACATTATTGATCTTAGAGTGACCTTCTTTTAGGGACTGAAACTCCAAATGTTCCATTCATGAAAACAAAAGGAGTGTTTTCGAGGAAGGAGATGGGTGTCTTAATCAGTAGTTGCATCGTCCAATTGAGTATTTTAGTGGCACCAAATAAAGGGTGCGTTCCTACATGCATGATTTTTGTCGTGGGGTTTGCTTTCGTCGCAAGCTTTCTTACATGTCCCTTTTTTAAAGTCTCAAGGGTTGGTCTAGATAGTGATGGTACGATAATATATGTCTGGTCGTTCTCCCGAAAAGCAATAGATTAGAAATTGCCTCGGCATCATGGACGTGGAAAGAGAGAAGGGAAAGGAAAAACTAAAAAAGAATTGATCTCTCATCGGTCAATTTTCTAGGCAGCTTCCTAAATTTTTGCCGGGTAGATGCACTTTATTTAGCATTAGCATTATCGGTTTGGAAATCCATAGGAATGGATTTTGGCTGGCCCCTCCTAACACGTTCTAGAAGCACGACCCCGATGGGAAGACCCATTTAAAACACGATTTCGATGGGCCCGAGCTGCCCTACTGACGGTGTTTGATAAGACATCACTTTAAGATCACCTCATTGAAAGAGGGACGGTCTAACTACTGTTTGAAAGACTAGACGTGCATCAACCTCTGAAGGAGGTACGGATGTCACTTGTCAAGCCATCTCGTTCACTTATCGCAACCCGTTAAGTTTTACCCCGACAGGCCACTGAAAGAGTAATCTACACACATAGCGATTCAAATACACAAACACGAGATCGGCCGTTTTATCTGCTTAATTACTTTTCAAGTTCTTGCTCTCTCCCTTCCATATATGATGTGTAGTTCTATACACATATACCGACTAAAGTATCGGAGGGCTAATCCGGGTGCAAATGCCCGATGCCTTGACCCTGTTTTTGTGGTGTCGGTCAAGTTCCGGCGAGAGCTCCGGCCAAGTTCGCGGTACCCTTTTATGTCAGTATCGATAGCTTGCTTTGTTCGTTGGAACCGAGCAATTAGCTTTGTTATTCTTTTTGCGAAATCTCTAAAAGTGTGAATGGCCTCCCCCAACAACTCCCTTTACCATCTTTCCTCGTACGACCACTTTGGCTATGAGCAAGTACCACCTACACCTTATACCTCGTTTGTCCGTCGTCTACGCGCAATAATTGCAGGAAAAAAAAATCACGAACGAAGTCGGTTGAGTTTCAAACCATGACCAAAGAAAGATGCGAACAATATCCACATGGATTCTTTTTCCACGTATTTAGCTTAGCTGACCTGGAAGGCAGATACATTGTTTAGCCTGGATTCGGGCCATTGCCGATGCGGTAGATTAAGCCGATGACGTAGTCAAATTTACGAGGATCATTTGCTTTTGGGACATGCATGCGTCTGATCTCATCATTTGCGATGTGTCTGATTGTTTTTAGATTATGTTCGGACAATATTACCTCAAAAATAATTCATATGGTATCGCATGGAGTAAAGAACCTAGGTTCGGGCCAGTGCTGATGCGGTAGATTAAGCCAACGACGTTGTCAAATTTACAAGAATAATTTGTTTTGAGACTACTAAAATATTTAAATAATAAAATATGCCTTCAATTAATAGCTTAAATTTTTAGTACAATTGACAGTGATGTCTAAATTGCAGTCATTCAATTAACTTTGAGTTACACATAGGTCGTGATTGATACTATGTATTGTGGTGTGAAACAGGTTTAACTGATGGATTCAAGTTATGAGTCGTCACATAATCAGTTAAGTCACATCCATATCACTATAACATGCAGGAGAACCTGCTCGACAATATACAGAGATCGATGTGAAGAGAAGAGAAAGAGAAAGCTAGGCGGGCTTGAAGAAGCTCACTTGAATGCCAGTGTCAATCACCACGTAAACCCCAGCAGCGATCAAGATCACAGATAGAACGATCCCGGAAACCCCCAGACCCCAGTTCAAGTACCACATGAAGCTCTGCTTCTTGGGCTTCTTGATCTTCAGCCACATGAAGCACGGGTAAGCGAAGGTTATGGGCACCGCGATGCCCCCGATCAGGCCCGAGAAGCTGCCCAGGAACGGGATCGCCACCGCCACGAAGAAGCACCCGTACGTGAACATGACCCGGAACAGGGCGCGGAGCCACCACGGGCACGGCCTGTTCATCCGCCCGGTGTACTTGGACTCCATGTCGTCGAACATCGGCATCGCGTAGATCTGGAAGGAGCTGACGGCGTTCACAATGACGAACAGGCTCGTCAGGGCCAGGACCGCCTGCGGGGTGTCTCTCCCGTGGAACTCGTAGATTGCCGTCAACATGCCCCCATTAGGCGGAATCTGATACAAGAAGCAGCGGCGGAGCCAGACCAGAATGAATCCTCATCAGGATCATGCTAAACATAAAACCTAAGAGGAAGCAACATACAGTTGCTCCATGAACTGAGTACCTTGTGGCCGTAAGCCCAGTAACCTCCTATGGCGAGAGGGAAGAGGCACAGCGCAACGATGAGGTACGCCACCTTCACTCCCCTCCACATTGGCACGTGCGACGGCTTCTTCTCATTCGACGGCATCGTCCCCTGCAACAACCACACGTGCCAAAGGTCGAACATGATTTTCCTAGGAGAAATTTGTTTTAATCTGTCATCACGCCGCATGTTTCTATGCTAAGGTTCGAATTTTCTCGTGTGGACCATGGTAATTTTGTGTGCTAGGGCCTCAGTTCAAAGTCTCTTCGTGACTTCCCCTCTCTTAATCTTTAGTCTAGACCCTCTAATCGGTTCAAATCAACTGAATTTCAGGGAATTTGGCAGATGAGAAAAGTAAAAAGTTTATCAACTATCTACCTTCTTCCACGCGCTTAGTTTTCTTCTTAGTCACACCTCGTGAAAAAGACGGTCCACACGACCTCGACTAGACTGCTTCCAAACCCATTATCATATGAAAAAAAAATGTTTTTGACTTGGTAAAATGAATGAACCTAAGCACTAATTTACATAAATGCGTAAATATACTAACTAGCTATCTTTGAAATACGCTTCCAAACTAGATTTTCTTGAATTACGCATACAACTAGTCATCTCTAGTATACAAAAATGATACACGCGATGATTTCTTATGTACCTGGATTTCGAGGGTGAGATTATGGCCGCGGAAGGCAAAAGCAATGATCCCGTAGGCATTCAAGATGCTGAAGATCCACGCCATGTTCGGCTCTTCCTTTATAGGATCGTACGACACTCCGTCGAGCCTCCCATTGGTCACCGACACCAGCCACATGATGGTGCAGAAGCAGATGGCGGTGACGGCGCCGATCAGAGAGACCCCGGCGATGGAGTTCAAGTTCGGGAGCTGGGCCAGCACGACGGCGGCGCAAGTGAACACCAGGTACCACTCCACGTTCGTCAGCGGCTTCGCGGCGCATCCCGCGCCGCACAGGATCTGGAAGAAGAGCTTGGAAGTCGAGCCGCCGACAATGATGAGCGCGACGCACGTGCCTCCCGACAGGTACATGATTGGGAACGCCGCGAATATATTCCCCATTTTTTCACCTGTCGATTTGAGAAGTACAAAATATTATGGTAGACTCGTTCTACCAGCTGCTAAACATAGCAAACAAAATCAATCACAAGTTCACCACATAAAGATGTGTGAGCTTTAATTTCTTTTGAGTGGAGGCTCAAACTAATGGATTTTCATTATTTCTTGAAATACTATTATTTTTCAGTAAAACTACTCAAAATTTTCTAAGATATGCACTCTTTATTGATTGATCACATTGAACAAAATAAAAAAGATAACTATTTGAGTTAAATTCTGGTGTATTCTGTCGAAGCTTCTGTTTCCACTTTGCTGCAAAATCAATGGAACAAGGGGAAAATTATAGTAAAAAGAGAAAAAAAAAACATATTTTTTACCAAAAGCGGCGCTGAAGAGATGGAGGTATCTGCTGTAGCGCATGCCAGTCTCGTTGGACTCATGAAGCTTCACCAGCACCCACAGCGTGTAGAGCTGCCATACGAATGCTATCGTCAAGCTTATGATCCCCCATGTCCTGCAACCATTAACATCAAGACTCAGATTAACATCACACCATGGGCTTCTGTCCTTTTAAAACGAGAGATTTCTTCTTTGGGATATTGTGATCAGGCGGTGTCTTAGGCTGGCTTTCATACATGCTAAGTCCACTCTGGTTCCGCTCCAAGGCATGTCGTCCATACCAAGATTACGTGATCTGCGAGGAATCGCTTTCTTTCATCCCGATCTTTAAGAGTTGTTACGGTGCAGAACGGCATATATGCGAGTCTCCCGCAAGCGGTTTGGACCTCGGTGCATAAGTTCATTTTGAGTTTAGGTAACTACTTCTATGGACAACTTTATGGAGATTAAGGTCGTCGCTTGTGGTGAGTTCAGTTGATGATTGTTATCCTTAAAAATGGGGAAAGCAAAAGAGCGATGCGAAAAATGCGAAGTCTCTTACCAGCCAAGAATGGTGAAGGAGACAGGGAGCACGAGGGCCTGAATGCCGATCCCGGAGCAGAGAGTGTGGAAAGCAGCGTAATAGGCGTTCCCATTCCTCGACTCTGTGATCGGAAGCCAAGCGTCCTGAGGGTCAAGCTTCGTCATCTGTATCGCCTTCCTCACCGGGCTCCCCAAGGGCGTGAAGAAGCTCCGGTTCCTGTTGTGTCCTCCTCCTCCTCTTCGGTTGTTCCCTTGGTTGTTGTTGTCATTATCTGCCGCTGCGGGCTCGAGCGTAATGAGCAGTGGCTTCCGCGACAGCGATGGCGAGTTGTACTGCGTCTGCATCGGGGGGACAGAAACGGGTGGCGCCGACGGCAGGGCAGAATCATTCTCTACCACCTCCTCCATTTTCGCTCTCTCTTTTGCGCTCTTTGCCTGGCCCTTCACCCGTTGTCGCTCGGAGTCTTGAGGGTCGGTTTTATAGTCTTCTCATGCATGTCAAGTTGCGGAGAAGTTAGTGGCGTATTGGGCGATGTGATGACCTCGGGTTTCAGTGGGCATCATTTGTTGACCGGCATTTATGGAGTCGGATTGACTTCTTGATGCCTTTAGCCTTGAATTTTCCTCCACCTGCCCATTATAATAAGTCTTAAAACGCTTCACAGAGGACGTCTAGAAGCTGTAAAACATATCGTTGATCGTGGATTTCACATAATCATCTGCAATAACATGCGGGGATTTTCTTTAGTCATTCGTAACAAAGTAAATCGGTCACGATATCAAATCTTTGCATGTGTTCCGAGATTTACGATACCCGTGTAAGATAATTTCATCCCCTATTAGCAAACCCGATAAATAATCCGCCAAATATACGGACTCGTTTTACTGCCAACGCAACAATAAAGCTAACTTTTGTGTAGAAAATGCAACTATCTTTAATTGTACTGTTTCTGGATGTTTGATTGAAACAGCATGTAAATTTTTTACTCAGTCATGACGTAGTGGAAGTGCTTATTTGTTGACGTTGAATCAAAGAGCCTCAGGTCAGCAATCGTCGGAACGGCGAGATTGTAGGAAGGCTGCTGCAATTATTGATGCAAGTTTTCCTCTGTTTTATGCTATTTTAAGTTGCTTTTCTTGCTGTTGGCTGAATCAAAGAAAGGTCGAGCTGATCATTAAAGTCTTCAAATCTTTGGCACGGTTCTTGAAAAATCTAGGGTTTTTGTTGAACTTAGGTTTATGTTGAGCAGCTTCAAGATCGAGCTGATCATTAAAGTCAATAACGTACCCGTGAGAGCATTTGCGGGCAGCCTGATTTTTGGTAGTCAGAAAGATTAGCCTCAACAACCAGAAGCTACACGACCAACCAAGGACCAAGTTGTTGAAGGAGATATTCTCTCAAGGGATTGGCGGAAAATGATCATCTTTTAACAACCAGATTCACGAGCATCAATCAACAGCTTTTATGTGAATGAACATGACAGTCGATGAAAAGCAAGAGCCAATATGGATCGAATCGAAGCGACCCTCTTTGCTATCTTTTCGGAGATTTGATCGTCCTTTTAGTGCAGGTCCTGTGGCTTGCCTTCTGTGTTGCAGTCGGCGCTGGATTAAAGTAATTTGCATGGTTCGCTACATCTTCACCGTTGCAATCTATTAGTCTCGAACGCTCCGTCCCATGCCAACAGGCTGCGTGCCTGTAGGCACAAATCAACAGCTTTTGATTTTCACGTTTTATGATCACAATCGGATTACGATCACATGCCCATCCTTCTCAAAAGTAAAATGACTGATTGTGTTCGATATGGGGTTTTGCAGGTTCTCCCTCATGAATCTCATCATTTCAGATATTTTCGATCTTTTTGAGTAACTTTTCCACCTTGCAACTTTGCAACGACTCTGTCTGCTTTATACACAGAATGATGGAGTGGTTGTTGATTCTTGGTTCTATCTTATTCAGCAACCCCTAGATCATTCTTAAAGCTGTTTCCTCAAGGTAAATTCTAGACTGTCTCTCATTGATCAGTTGACTTCTGCTGCTTCCTTGGTTATTTAAAAGCATAATCAACAAGTTAGAAAGCTTCCTTTCAATAACGTTTAATCTCTTGCGAATTAGCGCACGTTTATATGTTTCCTTTACTCGAATCATTGGGTTTATGACGACTAGAGGACCGTAGCAAGTTGCCGGAACTTTGGACGCGTGAATGTCCTCAAAAGAATTGATATGGTGAGGCTTATTCACCAAATCTCACCTACTAGCTCAAGGGTGACGCCATTTGTGGAAAGACTTGATGTATATGAAATATCTTTTCATGTTTGCTTTTGCTATGATATGAGTTTTTTGCAGATTAGAAAGCTGCTAAGCGTGTTGAAAATCTTCCTATGAAGGAATTTAAGGTTGTTTGCCCTAAAAAAGAGCTATTGAATCAGAAGTTGGAGATTATGACCCCAAAAAAAATAATAATCAGAAGTTGGAGATTGCCTCTATCTAATCATCCATTTTGTCAAACTCTCTTCCGGTAGCGGCCTTGGATCCTTGGTATTGTGGTAAGGTTTACCTCATCAGAATCGGGTGTTTTCACTTCCAAAGGCTGCAACACATTTTTTAACGACCCGGCTGCCGGTTTAACCTTGGACCGCATGTTCCTCCCTCTATGTTTCTCCTAGGGTAGGTGAGGAGTATCCCCTTGTGGGCTTTACATCCCTAAAAATTTCAGGAAGAGACCTTAGAGACGGAGCAATTTAAGGAACTGCTCGTGTCCGAGCATTATAACTTGTACGCAATTACAAAATAGATGTGATAGAAATCCTTTGAATCGACATGGAGACCAAGTGTCACATGTTTCTCAGCTCCTACCCCCCTCTTCATTGATGATTCACAGGCTTCACATTGGATTACATGCCGTGGTCAGCCGACCACTTCGATTTCGACCCAACAGTTTTTTCGTCCTTCCTTTTTTAATTTTTCTATCTATCGATCGATGTGGACGGTCGGGATTGGATGCTTGACCCTAGAGGAAAGGAGCGTGGGTTTCCGGTCTGACTTAAAAACTCCATGCTTCTCGAAAAGCTTTGAAAAAACCTGCGATTCCGGGCTTGTTGGACCGTGGAAAAAACAGGCGACTTCCTGATCGATGCTATCAATGCCATAATGCAGATGCAGAGAGTCGCAGGACAGACTGAGAAGTCAACACAGTTTTGGTTTAAACAGAAATGTGGTTGCGAGGTTTGTCAAACAACATCGCTTTCCCACTTCTACGCGTTCTCTTCTCATATGTCTTCTAGATTGGGGATGATGACTTGAGGTCGCCCTTTCTCTTAAATAAAGCAAAGCACAAGTTTAGAACTTTAAATTGCTCTCTTTTTTTATTTCGTTCCGAGAGTAATTTTGGCGTCATGGCCGGCATCGTATGGGTTGAACGGGTGGCAAACGCAGAATAAAGAAAATTTCAACACTTTGGTGCCGGGTGGGGGTGGGAGGGTTTGAAATTAAGAGATTTTATCGAAAACTTCATCAAACTATAATACACAATTTATGAAAATTGCACTAAACACCGGAGTAGCTAAGTGAGTGGTCGCACCGATTTGGCCCCTTGAAATCCATCTCTAGAGGGAACCTTATCACATGCATGTGGTTGGGGTTCACACACATTTGTAAAGATGAGTTGAGTCAAAGGTCTGAATACGCCACCGACACGATGTTTTTGGATTCTCATACAATAAATTGTAAATGTGGAGCATTTGACGAAATATAAGATCACATTTACAGAGATCAAAAGTAAAATCGCTTCAATAAATTCCTAGAGGCTGCATTTGATAGTTCGGATAAAATATCTCGATTCGGTGTTTGGTGACGTTTTATTACATCGATCTATATGAAGAAAGAATACCACTCGTTATGTAATTTCATATTTGAAATGAAAACATTAAAAAAAAAGTGGGAAATGACACAAATAGTCCTTGAACTAAACCTAATGTTCAATGTGGCGTCTGAACTTTAGCCCAATGTGCAATATGATCCCTAAACTTTTAATTTGTTCAATGTTGTTCCTGAATTTTTGATACATGTTCAATTTAGTCCTGAAACTATATAAAATTATTTAATGTAGTCCTTCCATTAATTTAAATTCAGGGACTTCATTGATCATTTTTATGCAGTTCAGGGACTACATTGAATATGTACCAAAAATTCATGTACCACATTGAACAAATTAAAAGTTTAGGGATCATATTGAATATTAAGCTAAAGTTCAGAGACTACATTAAACAAATTAAGCGTTTATGAACCATTGCACATTTGGCCAAATTTCATGGACTGCTTATGTCGTTATCTTCAAAAATTAAAAATTTTAAAACCACGATTCAAAAGTGTCATGTCACTGTACTTTCTATTCTTTCAATTAGAGAAGAAGAAAATCAACTCATAACAATTCTTATGGGCCGATAATGTAGTAGATCATAGATCGCACAAGGTTGCATGACAAGTAATTTGCTCACCTAAAGGGAAGGAGGATTGAGTTTACCAAATCTGAACAAATGGAACGAAGTATTGTTGGGCCGCATGATCGTCAATCATCCATCCTATTCACTTTGGAGTATATGGGTTCACAACACCAAATACAGAGGCACTCCAATTATGCAAGTCAACATTAAGGGCAATATGGTATGGCGTTGGCGCTACCTCCTAAAATTACGACTCGTTCTAACCCCGATTATCCCTATCTCAAGTTACTATTGCCATAATATATATGACGAACTTAGGTATGTGGAATCAGTTGTGGAGTAGTATAACCTAATTTGGTCCAGCGGCATTAGCAAATACAATTTTATTGGTTGGCTAGTTTGCAGAAACAAACTACCGACAGTAGAGATCGTCGCCTAATGGATGTCTTCCATTGATATCCAATGTCATTTCTATAGGGCCAGTGCAAAAGATAAAACACATTTGTTCTTCCAGTGTGAGTGGATAGGCAGCATATGGCGCAGTATCCTTACACAATAAGGGATCAGGCATCCTTTAGGAAGATGGAATGATGAACTTCAACTGATGATTAGAGCAACAAAAGGTAAATACTTGGCGGCAAGACTTATCAATGTATCATTTCTAGCAGCTGTGACATCCTAGAGCATCACATAGTAAGGCACTCTTTAGTCTTTTCACTTAAAGCACAAACGGAAGACAATGCACAATCAAATTAAACATTTCTTGTTCAGTGGACACATCCACAACAAAATACCACATTTGCATTTCCAAACTTTTTATTTGTATACAAGGATGATTTGAATGACATTATCATCAAACACTATAACAAAAGATAGTGTCTGGGAGGTCATAAAGGTATCCTACTCCTCCTATGCCATCCAAGTGAAACCCACGGTTTCCACCAATCTCCAATCACCCAGCCTCATGGTTATAGCCAAAAAGTGAGTAATAAGTAAGGTCGATTTTGGTTTTGTAACATCTTCCAACGAAGAGATATTCATTCTAGTTATCTGAAAAAAAAATGTAAATCAACGGGAATGAGCCATAACTCAGCAAGAGATAAGACTAGTTTATAAATTGATCGATCTTACTAACTCTCAATTCCTAGGGCACACCTACATGATATGCATTTTAGGCAAACAAATATGATTAATAATATCTTTAATGATCGTAAGTATCAAGCAATTTGAATAGAATCATTCGGGATGGTATCTAATCCAACATGCAAACTTATTGGGGAAAAGTGCTCAATAAGTCTTAAACCTTGTGAGAAAGTGCATATTTAGTCCTAAATCTATTTTTGGTGTCAATTTAGTCCTAAACCTTTTGATATAGTGACAATTCAGTCCTTTTGGCCGGATTTTGCTGACGTGGACGTCGGCCAGCCGGCGACTGGTCACCGGAGCTAACGTGGACAAAATCTAATAATATTTTCATATTTTTTTGAATTTTTTTCTTTTTTTTTTCTTCTCCCTCTTCCTCCAGCCGGTCGCCGCCGAAGGCCAGAGGCTGGCAAGATCGACCTTGCCGGCCTCGAGCGAGCCATGCTGGCCACTGGCGAGGCTCACCCTCGCCGGCGATGGCGAGCCTCGCTATGGCTGGGCAAGGCTCGACCTCGCCGAATCTAGTGAGGTCAGGCCACGCCGGCGGCTAGGCGAGACCCGACCTTGCCGGATCTAGCGAGGTCGACCCTCGGCTGGCCATAGCGAGAGTCAAGCGAATCTTGCCAGCCCAGCGCGAGGCTCGCCCTCGCCGGCGACTGCGAAGGCGAGCCTCACTAGTGGTCGGCGTGGCTCGCCCGAGGCCGGCGAGGTCGACCTCGCCGGCCACTGGCCTCCGGCCGGTCGTCGCTCCAGCGACCGGCTGGAGGTAGAGGGAGAAGAAAAAAAATAAAAAAAATTCAAAAAAATATTACAATATTATTAAATTTTGTCCACATCAGCTCCGGTGACTGGTCGCCGGTCGACCAACATCCACGTCAACAAAATCCATCCAAAAAGATTGAATTAGCACTATATCAAAAGGTTTAGGACTAAATTGACACAAAAAATAAGTTTAAGACTAAATTGACACTTTCTTAAAAGGTTTAGAACTTATTCAGCACTTTTCCCAAACTATTGCAATGTACATGACTCACTCTTTCTATCACTGATTCTGGAGCTTAAAGACCAAAAATCAATGGTAACAGGCAATCATACGAAGCATACAAACACATGCTATTTATGTTTTCACTTGGGCTTTAAATCTCAACTCCAAGACACACGCTCGATGCGTTTGTCGATCACGCAAAGAGGAATATCTCTTGTCTAGTAGGGTTCGGTGCGCTCTCTGGTCTATCGCGGTGTACGTCGGTATTCTCACCGGCCCGTGCAGACTTCGTAGTCCACTGACCACGGCATCCCGATCACACTCCCGGAGCATTTAGGGTAGAATCCTCCAAGGCATCCGGTTCCCATAACAATGCATCCTGCTTTCCCTTCGGCTCCTCGGGGCAACCACGGTTCATCGACCGTAGGCATCACATTCACATTGCCCAAATATCTCGTACATAATCAGTACATGACACAACATGCAAATATGATAACTCATGTGTACATAACACCATGCCACTATGGTATTGTGACACCCTTCTAACTCATGGCAACTTTCACACCATATTCCATATTCTGCCATCACATACACAATCACATTTGTCCCATCACTTGACATCACATCAAGGTAAATCATATCTCATTAGAAAGCTCAAAATGTGCGCATTAAATCACCAGAAGATATCAGGTCTAAATTCCCAAGGTTTCATGTGAGAAATGGTGTATCTTTGAAATTGGGTAAGTCTGGGTAGTTTTATGCGGTAACGGAAATTCCTTCAAAATAAATTGTAGATGGACTCCGGAAATTCTAAAATTTGAATATGTTATAAAAGACACCTGGATAAAAAATTTTCATGAAGAAACCAAAGTCCAAATATTTTTTTAAGTATCTCATTCACTAACTCAGAGACAAACTAAAAATTTCTCACTAGAACAGAACCGTTGTTCCACAAAATCAGTTCTTTGCCATACTCAAAACATCTCGAAAAATTATTAAATTTTTATATGTTGTAGAGAAAGAAGTCCTTAAGAAATTTTGTGAAGGAAGTTTGTTCAAACTCAGCCCACAAAAGTTTGTAGAAAATCGAGAAAGTGTAAACATAACAGAAATACCCATTCTGTGCAGTTTTATACAGTCCGAAAACTAGGCTTTTGATACAACTCATATCAAGTCCAAAAATTCTGAAATTAAAATATGTTAAACTTAAAGATATTTGAAAAAACTTGAAAGAAGGAAATTTCTAGAAATTCTGTCCAAAAAATTCTCCGCAAAAATAACAAAATGAAGTGGTATAGAGGACCAGAATTTGGGTTTTTCAGAACAAGAACAAGAATTGAGTCGAATGGGAAAACCACCAAATTTGATTCAACAAAACTCATACCCAGCAACTTGAATGGACATGCTACACCCATTTGGAACTCAAGAACATACATGCACTTCATTTCCAGGTCTGGTCATACCCATTCATGCATAATAAACATCAAGAACCACACATGCAAGCCACCAAATTGCATCTACAACTAAATTCTAGTAAAATCAATGGTGTAGAAAGATTGGAAGGCTTAGAAATGAGTCTCATCTCATTGCCTTAGAACTTCTAGAACCTGTTTCTCCTTTCTTGAGTCCTAGCCATGAGCCTCAAGAGGAAGAAAATGAAAAAACTCGAGATTGATGGAGAAAGAAGGACCACGGCCAGAGAGAAAAAATGAGAGAGATGAGACAAAAATGAGGAAATGAAAGGAGGGAGAGAGAGAGAGAGAGAGAGAGAGAGAGAGAGAGAGAGAGAGAGAGAGAGAGAGAGAGAGAGAGAGAGAGAGAGAGAGAGAGAGAGAGAGAGAGAGAGAGAGTGTATGTGTGTGTGTGTGTGTGTTCAGTTGAAAGTTAAGATGGAGTGTGTCAAGCGAGCTTCATCATTAAACTCAAGGAGTGTCGTTCAAGTTTTTATCATTAACCCCATGAATGAGTGTTATGCAAGCTTTGTCATTGTGTATGAAGCTTCATTGGTGGACATAAGCAACCCTTCATAATTAATTGACTTTAATTTCTCTAACTTTGCATGTAAAGATGGGGACTAAATTGCCGGCCATGCGTGGGGGTAATAGGGGCACAAATTGTGTCTTATAATGTTTAATTCAAGTGTACAAAATGTCCACATAAGACATACAGTAATAGCCATTGTCCCTAATCATCATTAAATAATCACCACATATATATACATATGATTGAAATAGGGCCCCTCAATTGTCTAATGAATCCTCCAAAATTTTCAAATCAATTATATGCCAAGCGTATATCATCGAAATTCCTTAAATGTCTCGATAATTGCATAATTGATCATTGGTCATTACTAATTTCAATTCACGAATCATCACTAATGAATCACACGAAATTTTGGGATGTCATAGCAATCATCTATTACATTTGGATGGAACGCTGTAGAAGATATTTTCAAACACAAGTCTACTAATAGCCATATCATTTTTGCAAAGGTGTGTAAAAATGTAAGAGGTAGAGCCTTGCTCTATAAAAAATTAGAGATTCCCAATCAAATGTTGTATTAGCTACTATATGAAGACTTCTTACCTCCATATTTTCGAGTCATTAGCTTTATTTGTAATACTGGAAAATGCTCCTAAGCTACTGTACTTCATTGATTTTATAATATTTACATCTTACCAAAAAAAAAATCAACTCATGACTCTAAGGAGGCCACGTCAACAAAATGCAATTCATACATCTTACATTATATAGAATCGGATGGGTCAAAAAAACACTAGCAAATTACCCAAGAGCTCAAATTGATAATTCTCAATCACGAACTTGTCCTGAATCCGTCACTGAAAGCCCTCGTACCCCATTGGAAAGCACTGTTCATCGGACACTGGTGCACATGCTTGCGTAATTTCGAATCACCCATATAAAATTCGGGTTAATTAAAAAAAAAGCACTAACTTTAGGTCTAGGGATAATTTTGGCCCGAACTTTTTTTGTCCCGTAAAAAATCACTAACTTTAGGTCAAGGGACAATTTTGGCCCGAACTTTTTTTTATCCCGTAAAAAAGCACCAACTTTAGGTTAATGGACAATTATGGCTCCAACTTTTTTATTGTCTTATAAAAAAGCACCAGCTTTCACTTAAATCTTAAATTCGGTCCCCATTGACTCAGAATCATTGATTATCTAACTTGATTATTCCACTTTAGCAATAAATCCACGTGGCATGCTGAATGGATTTAAAGCAATATTCATTATCTTATTCTCTAAGCCACAATTTGAAGAATAACGGTAAAACTGTTTGTCTCATTCACTTCACCAACAAGCCAAAAATATCTTCAGATTGAATCCCTCTGGCCAAACGTAATCTAAAGCTGACCACTGCCTGTCGATAGACACCATGGACAAGATTCGCCAAGCTCACCACCATAACCTTTTTTCTCAAATAATGGTGAAAATTAATGGGGAGTCAAATTTGGGATCATGATGAAAGTTGGTGATTTTTTACCGGACAAAAAAAATTCGGATCAGAATTGTCCCTCGACCTAAAGTTGGTGCTTTTTTTTGGAATTAGGCCTATAAAATTCACGAAGAATCAATCTCGGAATAAAAATCAGGGCTTTAACAAGTAAGTTTCGCCTGAATTCAACAGTTTACGAGGGCCTAGGCCTTGTTGTCTAACTCCACCTATCTCCTCTCACCTGTCGACGCGATCGGTTTTCCGCTTCGAGGCTAATTTCAAGAGTACACGGGTGCTCGTCAGGAAAATTAATTTGGATTAGGGGCTCAAATTGAGACATCTCTGAAATTTTTTATCTTTTTTTTGGGGGTCGGAAAAACCAGATGCTTTAAATGGTGCAAGCTGCAAAGGGCTCAATCGGGACGGGCCGAAACTTTCGGGCCCAAGTGCAGAAACTCTCCCGTTACCGGGCCGAAGTTTCTGGCCCATCGTCAGCATCATACGGGCCGGAGCGGTCGACCCATCGGGTTCCCGAGGCCCATTTTGCAAAGCGGAACCACTGTGTGTGCGCGCCTCTCTCTGTCTAGATCCGACGTTCTGTTCTTTCATATTCCTCGCTGTCGAGCGTGGTGGTCGGAGAGCTAGAGGAGATAGAGAGAGAAGATGGGCGGAGGCGGACATGGAGGGGGCACGACCTACAAGGGCATCACCGTGCACCAGCCCAAGCGGTGGCACACCGTCACCGGCAAGGGCCTGTGCGCCGTCATGTGGTAAGCTCGCGATGCTTCTCGGGTTCCGGAGTCGCCGCCCGATTTTGTGTCCCCCTCTTCGATCGCGTTGCGGGATGTGTGTTTTTGCCGCGACGCGTTCCGCGGCTCGCGGTAGCGATTTCCGACGGGCGCTCCTCTGTTCGATTGGGTTCGCGTCGGTGATTTATGTTTGTGTTTGTCGATGGGCTGCGCGCGCGCGCGTGATGGATTTTGCAGATTCATTTGATTATGCGAATGGGGGGGATCTGGAAGATGAAAGCTTTGGGGTGTAGTAGGCTGTCTTGACTTGGGTTTCGTTAGATGATGCGACATTTATGCTAGGGTTTCATTTCTGGTTTCGATTGATGGTTGGATTCGAAATCTTTTTAGGATGTAGTTTGGAGTGGCTTGGTCCAGTCAAGTAGTTTGCTTCTCTCTGATTTGTCGAGCCATCGGATGGGGGGACTGACTCGGAAAGCAGACTGGTTAATGGACATTGATAAATTAGATGAAGAAGGAAAGGTATATTACTACGGAGAAAGTGAAGAGTTTTGTGCATGATGGTCGAAGTGTAGAAGCACATGTGGTACCTATCTGATATCTCATGTAATCATTAAGTGTCGCACAAGGCTTGAGGAGAAATTCTATATGGTAACAGTAACAGTGGTGGTGAGAGGTGGCATGCAATAGAAGAAGATCACTGAACTACCAGGCCAATTTCATGCATTTCTGGATAATGCAATTGTACATCATACATATTTGTCAGAATCAGTTATAAATCAGTCATGGTAGGATAAATAGAAGTTAAATTCGACCAAATACTAGTTTTATGGAAATTATATGACAAGAATTTCATTGCATGCAAAGGAACGAGGCTTAATGTCTTTTTTTAGTTATAGGATGAGCTATGCAGCTCATCTTTTGGCCAAAGGGAAGCACACATTCTTATTAACAGCACAACAGGAACAAAAAGAATACAAGTCCTGCCGGGATGGATGTCACCGCAAGATTTTGCTTCTGGCTTCTAGCTTTTGAGTTAATAAGCTACTTTTGCCATCAAACTCCAATGAAAAGTACACTACTCTTGCTCTCTGTTACTCAGACACGGATATAGGTGCCCGGTACTGATAAGTAACCTAGAATCTGACTCGTCTATGGATCAAGATGTGGGATCGTGGTCTCGGCATATGGATGTTTAAAACGCAAATCCTACTTGGTTACATACAATTTGTGTGCATTTACACTCGTACAAAGCAAAATATGACTAGATGTTCTACATTTTCTCGGACACTCAATTATCACCCTTCAAATTCTTTTCATACTCTTTGTTCATTAGTTTTGTTATGGTGATTTAGATTTGTAGTGATCTGCAATAATGGAAAATTTCGAGGTTGGGATGAAGCATTCCCTATCCATAGTCACGACATATCCTTTAGTCACGGGCACATCACCTAGAAGAAAAGTGGAGGGGCACGGTCCTCGCTAGTTTCTGCTTTTTGGGTTAAAATACATTTAGAATCTTAATTATACTTTCAGCGTGTGAAAATGAGCTATTTTTAAGGTTTTCTATTTCTCCACTTGAAGTCATAGCTCAACTTCAAAACATTGATTTAACAACGGTCAAAGGTAAATCCAAAAGTGTAAACTAAAGTCACAACTGAAGTAAAAAAGTCATGTTAGCCATAGCCACACCGAGCACACTAAACAACTTACTTATCTCTTGGGTGACATCGCATCCTATAGCACAATGAAAGTGATAATCAATATGCCTTAGCTCGAAGCTTCTTCGATCCCATTAGTATACCTTAATGTTGTGGATCATGCTTCAAACTTTTGCTCTTTATTCAGTGTGCTTCCAATTTTGGACAAAATGTTTTAGTTTCTGAGTGAAATACGAAATCTGTTTTCGGCTGATGTCAGAAGTTAACCTTGAAAGATCATAGTGGTGAAATTGGTATATAAATCTCCATGAAGCAAAATTTTGACTCAGTTTAAATTGTGCATTATAGGTTTTGGGTCCTGTACAGGGCTAAGCAAGATGGGCCTGTAGTACTGGTAAGACAACTTTTCGGTTCCTCTACCCAAATAATCCCTTTTAACCTGTAGTTGATCTTCATCTGAGTTGGTTTTGGCTTCTTGCTATGTGTATAGGGTTGGCGACATCCTTGGGATGGTCATGAAGATCACTCCCATGGCCATGGACATGGACATGATCATGAGGTAAATATTACTGCTTCCTGATACTTGATTTTTGTTAGCTGAACTTATGAGAATTTCCTATCCTTGGTTTTCTGTCAAATAACCAATAACATGATAATCTATCTTTATCTTCTGAAATAAGAGGTTTAAGAGCTCATGTTAAGGACAAAAACTTCTGCATATGGTGGTTCTCATGCGGGTGTATGTGTGTGTGTATAGAAATGTATTTTAATTTATTAACCAAAATCTATCCTTAACTGTGTGATTCCTGAATGGAAAGTGCTGAGGCCATTTTTTTTTATCTTAAACCTCAATTATCAGCCAAGCAGTAAGATTTACATTTGGAATTAAGGGGAGAGCTCAAGTTGTGCAGATCTACACCTTCTGGATATCAATATTGTAGGCTCTGAAGAGGGATGGTGTATAATTCATGGATCCCTGAGTGGCTGTTCAGTTCATTTTTGTTGATAGGTAGATGCTGGAATTTTAAAGGAAACTGACCTCTGCAACTGTTGTACATATTCTGCCAACAGGTGGCTTGTATATGCACATTTGTTTTGTTTAACATAGCATTTAATTAGAGAGACAAACTATAATTTCTTAGTTACTTGCATTCTGTTCCATCATACTTTTTAAAACTGGTGGCCGGCATGCCCTATTGATTGAAACTCACAAATCGCTCAAAGTTTTTAGCTTCAGTCGCTAGATATTCTTTTTTGTTTTTTAAAAACAAAAAGTGAACTAAGCACGACAGCCTAGTGTATATAGGAGCATCCTCATGTCAACCTTTATTCAGCAACGTGCAATTATGGTTAATTCTTTCATATTTTGCAGGCATCCCATTGAAAAGCCAAAAAGGGATAACACAAAAAAGCCAGGGGTTCTAACGCAGTGTATCTGGATTATCTGTGTTTGTTTGAGTTCAAATAAAGATCTCTGTGAGATTTATGATCTCATAACAGCAATTCTGTTAGCTTGTAAGGATGCTAAACATTTTCGGTGTGCAAAGCTTATACTTGAGCATTCTATTCGGTTCTTGACAGCTGCTTGCATAATTTTTCCTGAAAAAGTTGGGTGACATCTGGTTTATTGTATTCAAATTAGCGGAGTAGTCTCTGCAGCCTCAAAAATTGTTTTTGCACCTTAACTATCCAGGTAACCTATTCTAGTGGACCAGATGCATTTTCCTCATGTATAACATTAGAGCAATCACTGATGTCAGCGTGCAAATTGCATCTGGAATGGCGCACTGAAACTGCAGTGATCATTGACAATTTAAGATGAGTGAGTAAATACTTCTTGTGCAGGAGTTGTTGGTCCATTCATTCGAACTGCAGCAGGTAATAACCTGAAGTATGTTGTGCCTTTACCTTTTCATTAAAGATGCAATTGGAAACTATCAACACCAGTAAGATTGGGGAACATACTTTCTTTAGTTTCACTATTTAGTGAAAAAACCGCACTGAGTCCAATCTTAAAAGCGAGAACTGCCACAATGTTAATTTAGCGAGAGCTTTGAGCAAGACAAAAGCCAAAAGCAAGAGCCGTAGGCGAAATTTACGTAGGCCATGTTCTGGAAGGGAATTTTTGACTTATTCGGGGTGTATTGTACCTATAAATCAAGTCGCAGATCTTGAATGAGCGACTTGGGTGTTGCAAGGTTATATCATAAGCCTAAGCTACCCAATCAGGCTTTTCTGACGTGTTGGTCAAGCTCTTAGGATATGTTGGTCTGATGCGATGGAGTTCGATTGGGATCACAGTCCAGCTTTCAGAAGAATTTGAAGGAAGCAAAACGCTTGAGGCTTGTTGTCAGGAAGCTTTTGATGGAAGGATCTTTACCCGAACTGCAACATTTCCTTCCACTCTTTATCCATAGGAAAAATATCATAAATGGTCTCTGAATTTTGACCAAATATTTAATGTAGCCTTTGAACTTTTAATTTGTTCAATATAGTCTATAAACAGTAGCCTAATGTGTAATGTGGTCCTTGAAATTTTAATTTGTTAAATGTAATCTATTGATTTTTGTTACTTATTTAACTTAGTCTTCGAACTATATCCTTAAACTTGAATTAATAGAATGACAACATCTAACATTTTCAGTTTAAGGACTAAGTTGAACATGTACTAAAAGTTCATGAATCACATTGAATTAGTTAAAATTTTCGGGATCATAATGAACAAATTAAAAGTTCAAGGACTAAATTTATATATTGGGTCAAAGTTCAAGGATTATTTGTGTTATTATATCCCTTATCCATAATCAGTGATATATTATTATGTCCACAAGTTTTGAGCATCAATTGGATAGGAGCATATCGATCCCGCGTAACATTTTTGCATCTATATTCTGTGAGTGGACATCATATATTCTCGATATTGTTTCGAAATTATATCTGCTAAGTTTTGTATCAGATATATCTAGCTAGGAGGCAGCTTTCCTCCAGCTTGATGGCTTCGAGACAGGGCCCGCGCCACTATATGCTCAGCAAATTTTCCCTCTTAATAGGCATCTTGGGTCATGAAAATTTAGTTTTGTTCTCATATGTTTAATCTTTGACCACAGTCAACGATTTGTGTACTGACGTTGACATTAAGATTTCTCGTAGGATTATCACTAATTAACAAGGTTGAGTTACAGCGAAAACAAAACTCCAAGTACAGGAAAAACAGGAAGAATGATCAAAGTGTCTTCTTACAAAGTGGGGCTTGAATCACTAGTTTTCTTACGTAATTTGCTATGATGATTCCAAGTCTCAATACGAATATATATGATAACATTTTGTAAGGAAACTAGACTTTGTTAAACTCATTTTACATAGGTAAATATTTATAGGACACGTGATTAGTCAACCAGTTGCTTTGATATGGAAAACTATGTTAGGGCGTTGGTAAGGAAATTTTAGTCGTAATGCATTTCTTTTAAGGCACATGAACAAGTCGATACTTGTAAGAGATGGTCATTAAATTACTAGAGTGTTGGGAATGTGCCATGCTCGAGTGCAGTGTTAGATGGTTATATACACAGAAAGAAAATAATCAATTTGGGAGATAATGTAAATATAGCTAGAAAGATAGAAGAGCACAAATTTGAGATGGGACAACCACTTCATTTGAAAGAATGAAAGAATACATCACAATTAGACTATAGTTGACTATATTATTATTTAGTGTTAATGTTTAGCTAGAGCTCATTGTGCATTACAACACCCTGGAGGTCTGCCCTGGCTTAGCCACTAGTTGCAGACGAGATATGTCTCTCCTAGTAGCTGAGGATGTTGAGAAGTGAAACTCTCGTCTGGATTAAGCGTCTGAACATGGAATCCAACTCTAGCTCGAGTTCGTTGATGGCTATCTTCACCTCGTCCAACCTTTTGTCCGTGCCCTGTAGAGTAGTGACGTCCCAGACGCTGCATGGGTTCTGGCCACTTGAGAACATGAGCTTCGTTGCGCCAAACCCTTTGCCCAATCTTCTGTCCAGCCAGGGGTCACTTACTAGGGACGACAGCGACTCCACCACAGCTATGACTGTTGCCCTCACTTCTCTTAGCACTTCCGGCATAATGTTGAGGGTGTGATTGACCGGAGAAAGGTCTAGATTGGAGAACTTGTCTTTCGTTCCTTTCAGTGAGCGCAGGCACTTCACTGTCACTTTCTTTAACTTCTTTCTCCTAGGGGAGTAGCCTGCTACTGGGCTCTCGTTGCCTAGTTCACCACTAGGTGCTTGCCGCAATGAAAACCTTACGTCTTGTATGTGCTCCTTCACTAGAAGGAGGACCTCTTTGGACGTTCCGCAGGCGTCCAAAATAGTTAGAGACACTTCTGAGAGATATTGATCCATCTCTCGTGACAATGGCGAAGTAGAGCTTGTTGGGTCATTGGGGAATGAAGGAGGTCGTTGGCAAAGTCGTGGAGGTCTCTCAGAGCTTCGAAATTTAGGAGTGCCATGCTTGAAAGAAGGAAAAAGAACGGAGGGAAGTGTGAAAGGGGGATCTTGGGTCAGCTTGGGATTCGAGGATGGTTGAGACACGAATTGATAGAATGCTTTTGTAGACTTACATGCCTCTTATAGACATCTTATGTTTTATGCAGGATCTGAAAGGAAAGGACACCTTTGGTACGGAAAATGTTAATGGGAAACTGGTGGGGAACCAACTGCATCCACAGAAACCTTCCATGAGAGAGAGAGATTTTTGTCGAGATTTTGTTGTTGGTAATCCTAAGAGTGTTAGACATATGTGCACGAGGTAAGGATGCCAGACTGTGTGCTTAATTGGTGAGGCTCGAGAGCAGACAAGATCTTGCGAACTAAAAAATATTGTGCATGTTTCTATATGATTGATCTGATCCAGAGGCAGATCTGACATACTGCGTTGTCCCTGAAAGACAGAACTTACACTTAACAACTAGCGATTTTCTCTCTAGGTACTTGCCACGCAACACCTCGGAAAGTTCCTGCAGTGAACAAGATTTATCTGTAAGAAATAAGAGCAACTGCAATTATGACGTGACTAGCTGTTCTTATTCACTAAAATTTGAAATCGTTCTGCAAATGATTCTTTCCCTCTTTTAGATTTGCATGGACAGTTTATTTTCTGATTTTGCTCCTCTTTCAATGTTTCTTGGCTTCGGCCAACTGTAAAATCACGTAATTATTGGCATATTTGTTTGTCTACTCTTTTCCTGTTTACTACCCTTATCCAATCTTTCTTAAAATCTGCTGCTGCGATGCCGGCAATTGCAAGGAGTTCGAGAAAACTTTTTGATTCGCTTCACCGGTTGAGAAGTCCAGCAAAATTTAGATAGATAATAAGGTGAGGCTCCAACAAGATTAACATGATGCCTCCCAGTCTTACGCATCTGTTCATGCAAGAACCTGAAAGATCGTAGCCACATTACGCTCCTAGAAACGTCACTGAGTAACCAAAGAGGAAGAGAAGGAACTGGACTGACCAAAGTTAAAATGACAAAAACCTTCGTGGTCCAGACGAACAAAACCACAAGAAGATAGTCTCCATCTAATCTAAGGTGGTTTTTTCCTAACCATTTTCATATCACTGATGTGTGCAGATGGCCGGATATCAACCACAGCCTACATCTTGCATTTCATAGTTGCAATGGCTTAAAAGTTAAGCAGAAGAAGATTGGGAAATATTTCCTAGGTGATGTCTATGGCAGTGAGCTTCTGTGATTACTTGACATATTGATACTCTAGTGAAACGGGAGAAGGACACTAGAAGTGCCAAAAGTTATGTACGGCGTTCACTTTAGTGTTAAAAGTTTCATTTGGATCATTTAAGTGCCAAAATTTTTGAAAAACGATCACTTAAGTGCCAACTTCGGTCAGTTTGGCCAGAAATCCGACATGACATTTTTTTATTAATTTCTGAAGCCTATGTGGCTCGCCGGAGATACAGTCAGCACGTACAGTCAGCATTTTTTATTTTAAATAATTTTTTTCTTTTTTCCTTTTTTTTTCTTTTCTTTCTTTTTTCCTTCTTTTCTTTTTTTCTCTTCTTTCTTCTCCCTTTGGTCACCGCCGATGACCGGAGGCCGGCCACCGGCCGCCTAGCCTCGCCTCGACGAGGCCGCCACCGACCCTCACCTAGGCGACGGCGGGCAAGCCCCGGCGAGGTCGGCCTCGCCTCGCCTCGCATGGGCAAGGGCGAGCCCCGGCGAGGCCTCCCCTCGCCAGATCCGGCGAGGCCGACCGTCGCCCAGGCCACAGCGGCCCCACCGGGTGTCGCCTTCCACCAGGCGACGGCCGGCCTCGCTGGATCTGGCGAGGGGAGCCCTCGCCAGGGCTCGCCCTCGCCCATGCGAGGCGAGGCCGACCTCGCCGGGGCTTGCCCGCCGTCGCCCAGGCGAGGGTCGGCCAGGCCTCGCCTGTGACGGGCGGCAGCGGCCTCGTCTGAGCGAGGCTAGGCGGCCGGTGGCCGGCCTCCGGTCACCAGCGGTGACCAAAGGGAGAAGAAAGAAAAGAAAAGAAGAAAAAAAGAAAAAAAATTCCGAAAAGTATTTAAAAAATCGATCGAAATATATACGTGGAAATGCCACGTAAACTAATTTTTTTAAAAAAAAATCCAACTAAGATTAAAAATTTAATTATAAATGCCACGTATTAATTTGGCTGGAATCTCTCGCCGTTGGCACCAAAGTAATCATTTTTCCTCCGATTTGGCACTTAAGTGATCCAAATGGAACTTTTGACACCAAAGTAAGCTCCGTACACAACTTTTGATACTTCTGCTATTCTTCCCCCCTAGTGAAACTATCAACTGTTAGCTGCTATATAGAGGGAAAAGATGACGGTTATTCTGGAAAGATTGTCGGACTGCGGAAAAAGTAAACACTGATTGGTACAATGAGGACAGACTAGTCGCCTTGAAGCTAATTAGAGGCCATCTTCGGGATCAATAATGCAAAGAGTTGCAATTAAGATAATTTGTTGGAAAAGCTAAGTCGATAAAGACGATTTATTAATTCAGCTAATTACAAAATGTTAAAGTTTCACCTGATACATAAATGATTTTTCTTCAACCTTTTGAGCTCCTAAAAAATAATTCCATTGGTCAAACAATAAGCAGAGAACTGTAATGGAGAGAGAGAGAGAGAGAGAGAGAGAGAGAGAGAGAGTAATTTCAGTGAAGCTTTTTGATTCACATTGTGTCTATCCAATTACAATGTATGCGGTGAAGATACAATATACAGACTACCAATTAGGATGCCATACATGGGTTGGCAGCAAGGAAACATATGACACTAGCAGTTGATTATATTCAGAAGAGCAGCTCTTGTTTTGACAAGTCTCCTGTAAATGCATTCCGGGTCCTCCTCAATTTCCTGAATACTCTATTCCAATGCCTCCACTCTCTTGGACACATTGCATACTCGAGGATTAGCGTCTTTAGCTGATTTCAGAACGGTCAATTCAACATCCAGGCCTTCGATTTTGTCATATTCCGCTTTCTCATCACATGATACGTGTTTAGGTGACAACATATTTGAGACCAAAGACCAACTGATAGGCTTTGATCTTTCCCTTGGCCCTAAAAGGACATGTAACAGGGACTCAAATACTGTTAAGCTGATTTCTTCAGCTTCTCTTAGTATGCTGAGAGTAGCCTCAGGATTCGTGTGTTTTCTCAGGTTATTTTTCCTCTCCATCTTCTTCAAATGATCCAAAAGCTGTGCGACCATCTTCTGCAATCTTTTCCTTGATTTTTTGTATGTCTCGACTTCACTTGACTGTGCAGGATTTCCTTGTCTCCTTCTCCAGAATGATGACTCGAGTTCCTGGATGCATTCTTTCGTCTGTGAAAAAATGTCTTTCACATTCCCACAAACGTCCAATAGCTTCAAAGATCTGTCCAACAACTCTTCCATGGAACTCCTATGGTGTTCATGGGAAAGAGGCTGCTGGTTTAGAGCCATTTGAAGCCAATCATCAATGCAGTCGTACAGATCTTTGAGGCCTCCTAACTTTCGGGGTGCTGATGAGGCCGGAGATGAGGAGGTTGCATCCGATGAATTCAGCCTCTGCAACAGCTCTTCGACAGCTGTTGCTAGAGCGTGACTTCTTGAAGGCAAGCTGAATGAGGTAGAGTGGAGTGTGGTTTTAGAAATCTCAAGTGAATCAGCCATTAAGGTTCTGTGCGATAGAAGGAAGCTTTTCACTCTTGTTTATGCAAACACCGCTACAGAGGAGTTGTTCAAACCAAACACTTCAACCTTGTATATATACAAGGGCTGGAGGACATTGACAAATCAGTATTCTTCCAAGTTTATTTTTGCTGGCATGTGACGGATCGTCCAACTAAGCAGAAAGTGTGTCCCGTGGTTTCTGATCTAAAGGAAAACCAGAATCTTCAACAAAAGCGAACCAGCTTAATGTATTAACACAAACAGGGGGTATGCCACCATAACTCCCAGGCAAGCAGCTCAAGATTAGATGGATATATCTTGTAGGTTTGAACTTGAGCATGTGGAAATTATTCAACTCTGTGTGTGCTAATGCTGCTAGGAGCAGGAGGAATCTTGACCGCTTCGAGTAATCACCACAGTTTATGAAAACTAAGTTAGTTTGCTGTTATGTACAAGTGGTTTGTCCGCTGACTTCCTGACCAGCTAACCAATACCGCTATAGAGAGATAAATCAACACTTAGGCCACTTTAACTTTGTAGTTCCAGCAAACATATGATCTGCATCTGCAATAGCCACGACAGCTCAGAGTATTGTTTAAATATTCGTTGACTTGGGAACCTCATCAGCTGTGGTGTTGATGTTTGGGAGAGACCAATCAAGATCCTTCTGTTGGGCTGCGGATCAATATGAAATGATCTGAAATGTAGCAAACAATATGTACGGGTGATATGCCACCGTGATTATAAAAAGAAGGAACCCATTGAATTATGCATTGTTGAATACTGGAATGGAGCCTGTGGATTGTGAAAATGTTTGCGCAATAATATTGCCAATTAAGAGTCAAGTCCTTCCAAGCTTCCATTAGCCGTAATGTCACGGATCAATTGACAACCTCCTGACAATATTCCATTAGTTTTTACATTGATCAAGAAAACCAAAATCCATCTAAAGTGATCTAAATTTTTTTTTGACAATGGGCACGTGTACAATGCCACAATGATTCTCAGAGAAGAGGATAATAATTACTTCACGAATCATTTAATGTTGAAATTGAGCATGTGGGTTGTGAAAACATCTGTGGACTAATGGAGCAAGGGGACAAGTGGAATCTTACAGCTTAAGCTTGTGCAACTATCTTAACGTTATCCGTTTGCCTCATTTATTAAATTGGGTTGATTATTGGTTGAGATGCTTCTAGTCAGTGACATGAAATGGTCAGGCTAATCTAAAAGGCATGCATATAATGGACTCCTGGGTTTGCATGAGTCGCTTGTCCCGTCTTCTGGACCAACAACCCAGTCCACTGTTTTGAAAAACTTAGTCAACAGAAGCTTTTAGGGCATCTAGTTTTACAGATCTAACCAAATGCATCCATAGGACCTTCCATGGGGAGAGAGAGAGAGATGCTTTAGAGTTGACTTGTCAATATGTGATTAGAAAACTAAGGCAAGACATAGGTACGAGGGAAGGATTGGTCAGATCTCACAAAGTTGCTTAATTGGCAAAGAGCAGACAAGAAATTGAGAACAAAGTGATAAAACTATGTTCACATTTCTGTAAGATTGATTAAATACAATTGCAAAAGCATGGTAAGTTTATTATAGAAAGCAGGTCTCGTATTGGGTGCTTCCAGGCAATACGTTGGAAGGTACTGAACTGAGAACAGTGCGCAACAATCCATACAGAACTGCGACTTCATTAAAACCTGAAATTTCTTTTGCAAATGATATCCTTTTGAAATGGATATTGAATTCGATTTGGAAACATCGGGGGTTGCAAAAAAATATGAGAGCACGTGACCGACTTTCCACTGAGAATTTGGCCAGAGTCAAAGTTAGAGGTATATTGAAATGGATTTCAAAATGTTAGGGTGGATATCGCACAAATTGAGTTATCAGGGGGCAAACTGCCGCAACCAAAAAACCTAGGGGGCATGATGCAATTATCCCATATGATAAACCTAGAATATGTCTTAGCTATCAAACTTGGCCTTGTCTAGCACTTTGTGGCTGGAATGGAAGGATTCAGCTGAAGAATCTACTAATCATACTTGAGGCAATGCTTGCGGAAGAGGAACCTGATACCTGGAGAGTCTCAAATTGAGATTCAAGGAATCAATCGTTGATGTTATTGAAATTCAGGAATGTTATCTTGTCAAAACAGAAATATTAATTAACGCACTAAGCTAAAAGCATCAAGACGGAACACCTGGAGCAGAAAGTTTGTGTTGTGAAAATGTTAAATTGTCAACCGTCAAATCGAAAAGCTGATTAGATGAGTCTTCCTACGAGAAATAGAAGTAGCTATCATTAATCGGGCTAAAATGCTTGAATTCAGACACCATGGATATACGTCATTAATCATTACAATCTATTTTAAAATCGGATGAGAAAGAATCGGGCAATAATATTTGGTACTCAAGTGTTTTTGTCTATTTACATCTTGTACTAATACATTGTTACACTGTACATACTACAAAATCTTTTCCGAATTGTATAGGCACCGTTTAGAGAATGACCCTAATGGTTGAGAATGTTGAGAAGAGAAGCTCTTCTCTTCACTAAATGCCTAAGTAGGCATTCTAAATCCTCTTCGATTTCCTGAATGGTTGACTCTGATGCCTCCGGTCGCTTTAGTACTTGAAGCTCCATGTCTTTGACAGACCTTAGACCAGACAGGTCAACATCCAACCCTTCCACATTGTTGTCATTTACATTCTCTTCGCAGGATACGCGTTTGGAGAAGACAAGCTTGGAAACCAAAGACCAACCATTAATCTTTGATTTTTCCTTTGCCCCAGATAAGAGACATAACAAGAACTCAAATACCAAAAGACTGATATCTCCAGCTTCTCTTAGCATGCTAGGAGCAGCTTCTTGCTTGGAGTCTTTCTTTTTCTTCTCCACTCTCTTCAAATTCTCCGAAATCTTGGAGATGACTTTCTGCAGTCTCTTCTTAGATTTCATGTATGACTCGACTTCACTTGCTAGGCCAGAATCACCTCCTCTCTTTCTCCTAAGTGACGACTCTAGCCCCAGAACACATTCCTTCATTTGCGAGAACACGTCTCTAATAGTTCCACAAATGTCCAACAGCCTGAGCGATCCATCCAACAACTCCTCGATGTGTTTGCTGTGATAATCATGGGAGATAGCCTGTTGAGTGAGGGGCAACTGAAGCAAATCATTAATGCTTTCGTACAAGTTTTCGAGGCCTCCTAAATTTTGGCACGCTGATGAGGATGTTTCTTCTAATGATCTTAGCCTATCCAACTGATCCTCGACTGTTGTAGTCAAAGGGTGGCTCTTGGAAGGCAGGCTGATAGAACGGGAATGCCCAGTAAATTTAGAAATCTCAACTGGGGAAGCCATTTTCTGCGACTCTCAGAAGATAGAAGCCTTTCACTCTTTTAGATGTGGATTTTGCTCTTAGAGAGGTATGTTCATGGCACACCTCTTACCTGGTATATATATAACTGCTGGAGGCATTTGGCTGTCCAGTTCTTCCCAACTTGACTTTGCTGTCATTTGATGGGTCCTCCAACTTCCCCGACAATGTTATTGGTTTCTGATCTCAAGCGAAATTAGAATATTAGAGAATGATCAATCATGTGTAGTTGGGCAGTGTGCCACCGATTCCCAGACAAAAGGATCACTATTAGATGGCCATATAATTTAGGCCTGAGTTTATGTGGGATCTGCAAATAAACATCAACCGGCTTTAAATATTGATACACGTTGTATGCCACCAAGTATCCCAGACAAGATGGTGAAATGGTTATATCGTTTGTCTTTGAACATGAGCACGTGGAGAAAACTCTAATATCAGTGTGCTAATGCAGCTAGGGACATGTTGAATCTTGCCAGCACTGAGCTTATAGTATTCAACTTGTATTCTTTGTATAATCGCTGCGTTTTATGTGAACAGGAGATGTAAATTAAGTAACTTCATGCATATGGGCGAGTGGTTTGCCCACTGACTTCCAGACAAGTAACCTGACACTTTTATAAATAAAATAGATCAACAGTTACACCTGTTAACTTTGCAAATCTATCAAAGCAAATTACCCTTAATGACTCTTTTGACGCTCGTAAACATCTTTTGAAGGCATAAATTGTTCATCCTTATGGACTTGTCATTACTGCTGATAAAGTTACTCATCAACATGGAAAAAGTTCTGATGGAAAAGGAGTTATTTGGGAATGAATCGAATATATATACCTATGGGCTTTCCTACACATACTGAAAAGTAGGATGGATGCTAGAAGCAAGTTCATTTTATCCTTATGTTCTCAGCTCGTTAAATTGCATATACATATATTCATTCGGTTTACACTTTGTTTCTAATAACTTTCACAATACAATTATTATGATATATAGAATGACTGTTATTTTCGTAACTGTCCAAAAATTAATTGTTACGTGTCCTCGATACCCCTGAACTAGCTTAACTATTGGGTTTTCCCAAGTTCCCTGTTGCTTTTTGCAGTTGGTATTTTGCTGTTTAATTTTCTTAGTGATGCTCTTGGCATTTCTTGAGCTATGCTCAGCAGGAATCAATTATTAAGTCGAATCAAAGAGTCTGAAGAAGGAAACCCAGGAGAGAACTAATTCGGAGAAACCATTCGTTCCAAGTGTTTTTTGATGGATAAACTATACTCTAATTACATACATAATACAACTTCACATGCAAGTTACAGCTTACAAAACTGTACGTGAGGCACCATTGATGCATTTCCCTCCATTCACTTAGTCTAGAGGTTAACAATGTTAAGTAAGGAAACTCTCATTTTTAGTTTGTGCCTGAAAATGCACTTCAGATCCTCTTAAATTTCCTGAATGTTAAACTCTGGCACCTCCAAATGCTTTAATATATTGCTCACTCTATGGTTGACATCTTTGATTAAACTCTGTGAGAGCATTTCGATATCCAAGTGTTGCAGTTTGCTAACATCCTCTTCTCCCTCCTGTGATACTTTTTTAGATGATGATAGCTTTGAAAATTGATGACCAGCCTTTAGGTTATGATATTGTCCACACCGGGAGCAGGAAACTGCTTGACTAATGTCTTCTGCTTCTCTTTGCATTCTCAGAGGAGCCTCCAGGTTAGAGTCTTGGTACTAAAATGACTATAAGAAATTGGTGGGAACCAAATGCATTTGCAGGAACCTTCCATGTGAGAGAGAGAGAGAGAGAGAGAGAGAGAGAGAGAGAGAGAGAGATTTCTGTTAATATTTTGTTGTTGGTTATCTTAAAACTATGGTTATACATTTTGGCACGAGCTAAGGATGCCAGACTGCTTAATTGGTGAGGCTTGAGAGCACACAAGATCTTGGAGAATATAAGAGAATAAATATTGTGCATGTTTCAGTATGGTTGATCTGAATTTAAGGCAGATCTAATATACTGTGTTGTCCCTAAAAGACAGAATTTAATAGTGCTCTCTCCCTAGGTACTTGCCCAGCAACACCGAGGAAAGTTCCTATGGCGATCAAGATTAATCTGTATAATATAAGAGGCACTGCAATAATGACGCGATTAGCTGTTCATATTCACTAAAATTTGAAATCCTTCTGCAAATGATTCTTTCCTCTTTTGACTCGGATTTGTATACAGTATGGACGGTTTCTGATTTTTCTCCTCTTTCAACGTTTCTGTGCTTCCGCTGAATGTAAAATCAAGTAATTATCGGCACATTTGTTTATCTACACTTTTCCACATTGCTAACCTTATCCAACCTTTCTTAACATCTGCTGCCCATTGCAATGAGTCTGAGAAAACCATTCGATTCGCTTCACCAGTTGAGAAGTCTAAAAAATATTTAGATAGATAATAGCAAATAAATTAACATGGTGCCTCCCATTGTCTAATGCATCTGTTCATGCAAGAACCTGAAAACTTGTAGCCCCATTATTCTCCTAGAAGCATCTCATAGAAAGAAATGACAAACCAAAATGGAAGAGGAAGAACTTGACTGGCCAAAGTCAAAATCATGAAGATATCTGTTGTCCGGATGAACAAAACTGGAAGAAGACAGACTACATCTAATCTAAGGTGGTTTCTTGCTAACCATTTTCATAGAACTGATGTGTGCAAATGACTGAGATTGGTTATATCAATTACTGCCTTCATCTTGCATTTCATAGTTATGCGATGGCATAGAAGTTAAGCAGAGGAAGATTCAAAAATATCCCCTAGATGAAGTATAGAACAGAGAGCTTCTGTGAGAACTTGATAGATTGATACCATCTTGAAATTATTAACTGTTAGCTGCTATATAGAGGGAAAAGAATATGGCTATTCCAGAAATATTGTTGGACTGTGGAAAAAGTAAATACTGATTGGTACAATAAGGTCAGACTACTTGCCTTGAAGCTAATTAGAGACCGTATTCATGATCAATAATGCAAAGAGTTGTAAATCAGATTATTTGTTGGAAAAGCTGAGTCGATAAAAACCATTTATTCATTGAGCTAATTGCACAGATGTTAAAGATTCATTAATACATAAGTGAATTTTCTTCACCCTTTTGAGCTCCTAAGAATTAATTTTATTAGTAAAGAAAAAAGCAGAAAATTGAGAGAGAGAGAGAGAGAGAGAGAGAGAGAGAGAGTAATTTCGGTGAACTTTTATGATTCACAATGTATCTATACAATTTACAGTGTATGCGGGGAAGATACAATGTACAGACTAGCAATATTTTTTAAGGAAGCCATACATTGGTTGGCACCAAAGAAAAATATGACACTAGCAGTTGATTATATTGAGAAGAGCAGCTCTTGTTTTGACAAGTCTCCTGAATATGCATTCCACGTCCTCAATTTCCCGAATGCTCGATTCCAATGCCTCCAGTCTCTTAAATACATTGTCAACTTGAGGATTAGCATTTTTAGCAGATTTCAAAATGGTCAATTCGACATCCAAGCCTTGGATTTGGTCGTATTCTGCTTTCTCTCCTAACTTTTGGGGTGCTGATGAGGCCGAAGATGAGGAAGTTGCATCTGATGATCTCAGCCTCTGCAACTGCTCTTCGATAGCTGCTGCGAGAGGGTGACTTCTGGAAGGCTGATTGAGCGTGAGTGGCCTGTGGTTTTAGAAATTTCCAGTGAATCAGCCTTTTTTTTTTTGGAGGTTCTGTTGATAGAAGGATACTTTTCTCTGTTGTTTATACAAACACAGCTACAAAGGAGTTGTTCAAACCAAACACTTCAACCTTGTATTTATACAAGGGCTAGAGGACATAGACAAATCAGTATTCTTCCTAGTTCATTTTTGCTGTCATGTGACGGATTGTCCAACTAAGCAGAAAGTGTCTCCCATGGTTTGTGATCTAAAGGAAAACTGGAATCTTCAACAAAGCGAACCAGCTTAATGTGTCAATACAAACAGGGGGTATGTCACCTTAACTCCCAGACAAGCAGATCAAGATTAGATGGCTATATCTTGTAGGTTTGAAGTTGAGCATGGGGAAATTATTTAACTCTCTGTGTGCTAATGCTGCTAGGGACATGAGGAATCTTGACAGCTCCTACCTCATATCATTCAAGTCCTTTTTATCAAGTAATTACCACATTTTATGGAAATTAAGTTTGTCTGCTGTTGTGCACGAGTGGTTTGTCAGCTGACTTCCAGACCAGCTAACGAATGCCGCTATAGAGAAATAAATCAACATTTGGGCACTTAACTTTGTAGATCCAGCAAACGTATGGTCTGTATCAGCAATAGCCATGACAGCTCAGAATTTGTTCAGATATTCGTAACAAACACTACCAGGCATACTCATCAAATGTGGCGTTGATGTTTGGGAGAGATCAATCAAGATCTGTATGTTGGGCTGTGGATCAATATGAAATGATCAGAAATGTAGTAAACAACGTGCATGGGTGGTAAGCCACCGTGATTATAAGAAAATGGATCCACATTAGATCACGCATTGCTCAATACTGATGTGGACCCATGGGTTAGGACAACGTTTATGTAATAATATAGCCATCTAAGACTCAAGTCCTTGAGCTTCAATTAACTGTCATGTCACGGATCGGTTGACAATCTCCTGACAATGTTTCCATTGGGTTTTAGATCGATCAAGAAAACTGAATCCATATGAAATGTATTGACAAATTTCTTGAAAATGTGCACGCATGCGATGCCGCGGGGATTCTCAGAGAAGAGGATGACAATTACTTCATGCATCGTTTAATGCTAAACTTGAGCGTGGGGGTTGTGACATCTGTAGACTAATGTAGGAAGGGGACAAGTGGAATCTTTACAGCTGCCGTTTAAGTCTGTGCGACTATCTTGAAGCTATCCCTTTGCCTCTGTTATTAAATCACGCTGACTATTGGTTGAGATTCTTCCAATCAACAACATGAGATAGCCAGACTACTCCAAAAGGCATGCATTTAATGGAGTCGTGGGTTTGCACGAGTGGCTTGTCCTGTCTTTTAGACCAACAGCCTGGTAAATAAAAACTGTCAACAGAAGCTTTTAAGACATCTAGTTGTATACATCTAACCAAATGATCCATAAGAACTGCCATGGAGAGAGAGAGAGAGAGAGAGAGAGAGAGAGAGAGAGAGAGAGAGGCTTCATAGTTGACTTGTCAGTATGCGATTAGAAAACCAAGGACATAAGGGTAGGAGGGAAGGATTGGTGAGATCTTCGAAATTGAAGTGATAAAATTATGTTCACATTTCTCTTACCAAAAAAAAAAAATTATGTTCACATTTCTATAAGATTGATAGAATACAATTGCAAAGCATGGTAATTTTATTTAGAAAGTGGGTCTCTTTTTGGGTGCTTCCATTTTGGAAGGTTCCTAAACTGGGAACAGAGTGCAAGGATCCATACAGTGGTACCGATTAAAATCTGAGATTTCTTTTGTGTACCAAATAACTTGGCTTAAAGGTTGATCTAGTTCTCAGACACCGTTTATATGTCTTTAATCATAACAATCTATTTTGAAATTGGATGAGAGAGAGTTGGCCAATAATATTAGTACTCGAGTGTTTGTCTATATACATCTTGTAATAACACATTCTTACACTGTACATACTACAAAATCTTTTCCTGATTGGATAGGCACCATGCGGACAAAGACCCTAATGGTTGAGAATGTTGAGAAGAGAAGCTCTTGTCTTCCTAAATGCCTGAATAGGCATTCCAAATCCTCCTCGATGTCCTGAATTGTTGACGCCGATGCCTCCAGTCGCTTTAGTACTCGAGGGTTCATGTCTTCGACGGACTTTAGAACAGAGAGGTCAACATACAAGCCTTCCATATTGTTGTCATTTACGTTCTCTTCGCAGGAAAAGTGTTTGGACGGGACAAGCTTGGAAACTAAAGACCAACCATTGGTCTTTGGTTTCGCATTTGGCCCAGATAAGAGACATAACAAGGACTCAAACACCGAAAGGCTGATATCTTCAGCTTCTCTTATCATGCTAAGAGCAGCTTCTTTGCTGGAGTCTTTCTTTTTCTTCTCCACTCTCTTCAAATTCCCTGAAATCTTTGAGATGACTTTCTGCAGTCTCTTCTTAGATTTGATGTATGACTCGACTTCACTTGCTAGGCCAGAATCTCCTCCTCTCTTTCTCCTGAGTGACGACTCTAGCTCCTGCACGCATTCCTTCATTTGCGAGAACACGTCTCTGATAGTTCCACAAAAATCCAACAGCCTAATTGATCCATCCAATGACTGCTCGATGCAATCGTGGGAGATGGCCTGTATAGTAAGTGGCAGCTGAAGCAAATCATTGATGCCTTCGTACAAGTCTTTGAGGCCTCCCAAATTTTGGTACACGGATGAGGATGTTGCTTCTGATGATCTCAGCCTATCCAAATGATCCTCAACTGTTATGGTGAGAGGGTGGCTCCTGGAGGGCAGGCTGACAGATCGGGAATGCCCGGCAAATTTAGAAATCTCAACTGAGGAAGCCATTTTCTTTTGACTCTCAAAAAATAGAAGCCTTTCACTGTCTGAGATGAGGATTTTTCTCTGAGAGGAGTGTGTTCATGCCATACCTCTTACCCTGGTATATATATATGACTGCTGGAGGCATTTGACTGTCCAGTTCTTCCAGGCTCGAATTTGCTGTCATTTGAATGGTCCTCTCACTCCCCGACAATGTTATCTGTTTCAGATCTCAAGCAAAATTAGAATATCAAACAAAGATCAATCATGTGCACTTGGGCAGTGCGCTACCATGATTCCCAGACAAAATGATGACTATTAGACTGTCATATCATTTAATCCTCAGTTTATGAGCATTTGGAATATGTGAAAAACATCAACAAGGCTTTGAATATTGATACACACAGGTGGTATGCCACCAAGAATGTGGTCGTGAGCTATTTTAGCCTATCTGTTAGGCATTTTTATTTTATATATATTTTTTCCTAGTATAGAATCCTTCCTATTATATATCTCATAATTAGGATTGTCATATGTCCTATATATATAACAGGATTGAGCATTGTAAATGTACAGAAACATTATTCACTGAATACAAAAAGGAGAGTCTTTTTCTACATGGTATCAAAGCCCTAGGGTTTGATCCTTGGGGTACTGTACGTCAATCATCGACTACGGCGGTCCCGCTGACGTGCTTCTTACCCGATCTTCTTCATCGCAATTTAGTTTGCGAAGCTGATCTCATGGCCGACAAACAGCCGAGTTTTCCAACTGATCAAGCAGATGCTAGTGCCTCTGCTACTGCCATTCTGGCAGACCTGACCGCTGCGATGAAGCAGCTCTTGACCCAGCAGGCCGCGCCGCCGCGCGTTGAACCTCCTGTTGCACCGATTGCTGTCAAGCTTGATGGCAAAAATTATGACGTATGGTCCCAGGTTGTTGAGATGTATGTCTCGGGCAAAGACAAACTGGGCTATTTGAATGGTGATTCTCCTGAGCCTCCTGCTACTGATCCGTTTTTCAGACAATGGAAGACCGATGATTCTACAGTGAAAGGTTGGCTTATCAATTCTATGGACCCAGCCTTGATACCAAACTTTATTCGGTTTCCTACTGCCAGAGCCGTATGGGATGCTGTTGCAACGACCTTTTTTGATGGATCTGACATCTCCCAAATCTATGATGTTAAGAGGCAGGTTTCTCGATTGAAGCAAGGCGGCGGACCCATCGAGAAATATTACAATAATCTTCAAGGGCTCTGGCGTGAGATTGATTTCCGCCGTCCTAATCCTATGCAATGTCCGGCCGATATTCTGAGGTACAATGCCATTGTCCATGAAGATCGAGTTTATACTTTTTTGGATGGTCTTGATGATCGCCTGGATAATGTTCATGCTGATGTTCTGAAGATGGATCCATTTCCCACTCTTGAGCAAGCTTATGCCCGAGTCAGGCGAGAGGATATGCGCCAATCTGTCATGCTCTCCAATCCTATTGAGGTCACCTCTGGTTCTGCCATGGTGTCACAGCGGAGCAAGGGTAATCAGTTAATGCTTTCTGCCCGGGGACCTCGCCCTAAACCTGGTATGCCAATTCAATCCGAGGGATGCTCTCACTGTGGGAATCCTAAACATGCAGCAGCATCTTGTTTTAAACTACACGGTTATCCAGACTAGTGGGATGATTTTCAGACCAAGAAGAAGAAATTAGGCTCCCAAAAGGGGCGGAATGGAGGGCAAGCCTCATTAGTGACTAGCGGCTTGTCATTAATTCCCATGGAGCCTGAATCTGCTAATGCCGAATCTGTTGAAGGTAATTGTGGGTTTGTCTTTGCTAATGGACATGGTGATGGTCATCATGGGTGGATAATCGATTCTGGCGCTACAGATCATATGACTCCGGAATTTGGTGACCTTCTTACATCTACTACACCATGTCGAGATCATATTTACAATGCTAATGGATATAGCTTTCCTGTGACGGCTGCTGGGCGTGTGTCTATCACACCTTCTCTCACTCTATCTCATATCTTGCTTGTTCCTTCATTGTCTAATCGTCTGTTATCAGTTGGACAGCTTACTAGTGAGTTGAACTGTGTTGTGCTTATGTACCCTGATTTTTGCCTGTTTCAGGACATTCTCACGAAGGAGATAATTGGGCGTGGTACTAAGAGGGAGGGGCTGTATTTCGTGGATGAAATTACTTCTGGACGGACATATCATTCTCGTGGACAGTTAGCTCAAGAGAAGGAACTTTGGTTATGGCACTGTCGGTTAGGTCACCCATCCTTTGGGTATTTACGGCATTTGTTTCCCAAGTTATTTCATGGTCTATCGAACTCTAGTTTTCAGTGTGATACATGTATTTTGGCAAAGAGCCATCGCACTTGTTTTCCTCCCAGTTTGAATATAAGTTCTACTCCTTTTTCCTTAATTCATTCTGATGTATGGGGTGCGTCTCCTATTACTACTGTATCTGGGTTTCGATGGTTTATCATCTTTGTTGATGATTGCACACGTATGACTTGGCTATATTTGATGAAACATAAAAATGAGGCTGAAGCTATCTTTCGGACTTTCCACCGTATGATTCAAACTCAGTTTGGGGCCAAACTTCAGGTTCTCAGGTCTGATAATGGTGGCGAACACTTAAGTAAACCTCTTGCAGCTTATTTTCAAGAACATAGTTTGATACATGAAACTTCTTGCCCTCAGACTCCTCAGCAGAATGGTGTTGCTGAGCGCAAGAATCGCCATCTTCTTGAAACCACTCGAGCACTCTTGGAGGGTAGCCATGTTCCCCATCGTTTTTGGGATTCTGCAGTAGTCACAGCTGCTTATTTGTTGAATCGCATGCCTTCCCGCATTCTGAGCTATCGCACGCCAATGCAAGCACTTGCTACCCATGTTTCTCTTCCTTCGGTTCTTACATTGCCTCCTAAGGTGTTTGGGTGTGTCGCTTATGTCCATCTTCACAAAAATCAGCGGACCAAACTTGACCCTTGTGCAGTCAAATGTGTGTTTCTTGGTTATGGCCCTTCTCAGAAAGGGTATCGGTGTTATGATCTGGCCGGAAAGCGCTCGTATGTCACCATGGATGTAACATTTATAGAGACAGAGTCCTATTTTCCTTCCCCCCAGTGTCCTGTTCAGGGGGAGACTAGTTGTAGAACCAGACATTGGTGGGAGGTAGGAATTGCAGGAGCGACGGATGGGTGCGCACGACCACATGATTTTGAGGCTGCACGTGATTCTGAGGCTGCTGAGGCTGAAGATTTTGAGCTACTGCCGCATGATTCTGAGGCTGCACGACCAGACAACACTGAATTACTGCATGGGTCCAAACAGGTGTCAACAGATACACAGCTGCAACAGTCCTCTATGTCTTCGCCCTCTTCCCCCTCTTCAGTACCACTCCAAGCTCCTGAGAATGTACCTGAGGTAAGTACTTCTACTGTACTTGATTCTTTTGAAAATACTGATGTGCTTACTAGTTATAAACTACCCGATAGACATAATAGGGGTAAACCACCGAATCGGTATTCTCCAGATGTAGAGGACCGCCGGTCTCGATACCCTATTGCAGACTATGTGTCTGCCAAGAGGCTGTCCACACCACTACAAGCCTTCGTGTTTACGATTTCCTCAGTTCAAGTTCCAAACAGAGTTGAAGAAGCCATGAAGGATCCAAAATGGCTTCAAGCGATGGAGGCAGAGATGGAGGCGTTGGAGAAAAATCGAACTTGGAAACTTGTGGAACTACCAAAGGATAAAACGCCGGTTGGATGTAGGTGGGTGTTCACAGTCAAACATAAGGTAGACGGCACTATTGAGAGGTATAATGCGCGATTGGTAGCTAAAGGGTATACACAGACTTATGGGGTGGATTATCAGGAAACATTCTCTCCAGTTGCAAAGTTAGACACTATAAGAGTGTTGTTATCTCTGGCTGCAAACTTGGACTGGCCTTTGCATCAATTTGATGTGAAGAATGCATTTCTTCATGGAGATTTAGAGGAGGAGATCTATATGGAGCTTCCACCTGGATATAGATGTGCAGATAAGCCAAACATGGTTTGTAAGCTGGAAAGATCATTGTATGGGTTGAAGCAATCCCCTCGTGCATGGTTTGGTCGCTTTAGCTCAGCTATGAAAGGGTATGGATACTCCCAAAGTAACTCAGATCATACTTTGTTCTTAAAAGGTGCTCAAGGAAGAATGACAGCTCTTATCATATATGTAGACGACATGATTATTACAGGCAATGATAGTGCAGAGATTATGAGACTGTAGGAATTATTATCTAGGGAGTTTGAGATGAAGAACTTGGGAGGTCTGAAATATTTCCTGGGAATCGAGGTTGCTAGGTCGAAGGAAGGGATTTACTTGTCTCAGCGGAAGTATGTTCTTGATCTTTTGACCGAAGTTGGCATGCTAGATTGCAAGCCTGCAGACACTCCTATGGTACAAAACTGTAAGCTTGGAGAGTACCCTGATCAAACGCCTACTAATAAAGAGAAATACCAAAGGTTAGTAGGTCGATTGATTTACTTATCACATACACGTCCTGATATTGCTCATGCAGTAAGTGTAGTGAGTCAGTTCATGCATGCACCTAGTGAGGATCATATGAGTGATGTGTGGCGCATCATTCGATATTTGAAGTCAGCTCCAAGAAAGGGGTTGCTATTTGCAAAGAATGGCCACCTTGAAATAGAAGGTTACACAGATGCAGATTGGGCTGGAAGTGTGACAGACAGGAGGTCTACATCTGGATATCTTACATTTGTGGGAGGCAACCTAGTTACATGGAGAAGTAAGAAACAAAAGGTTGTAGCTCGGTCTAGTGCAGAAGCTGAATTCAGAGGTGTAGCAAAGGGGTTATGCGAACTTCTATGGCTTCGGAAGCTGTTAACTAAGCTCGGGTATCCACTGGGTTTGGAAATCAAATTGTTTTGTGATAATAAAGCAGCCATAAACATTGCTCATAATCCAGTTCAGCATGATAGAACCAAACATGTGGAGATTGACAGACATTTCATCAAAGAGAATTTGGAGGCAAAAGTGATCCAGTTACCATTTGTCAAGTCTGAAGACCAGTTAGCTGATATATTGACAAAGGCTCTATCAAGTAAAGAATTTCATTGCTCACTTATCAAGTTAGGTATCAAAGACATCTTTGCACCTACTTGAGGGGGAGTGTGGTCGTGAGCTATTTTAGCCTATCTGTTAGGCATTTTTATTTTATATATATTTTTTCCTAGTATAGAATCCTTCCTATTGTATATCTCATAATTAGGGTTGTCATATGTCCTATATATATAACAGGATTGAGCATTGTAAATGTACAGAAACATTATTCACTGAATACAAAAAGGAGAGCCTTTTTCTACAAAGAATACCAGACAAGAGGACGAAAAGGTTATATCGTTTGTGTTTGAGCACGAGCATGTGTAGGACACTCTAGGATCAACGTGCTGATGCAGCCAAAGACACGTGGAATCTTGACAGCACTAAGCTTATAGTATTTAACTTGTTTTATTTGTACAATCACCGCATTTTACGTGAACATGAGAGGCATATTAAGTTAATTCATGCATGTGCACGAGCGGTTTGTCCGAGAGACTTCCAGACAAGTAACCTTATACTTCTATATATAAAGAGATAGATCAACACTTACACCGGTTAACTTTGCAGATCTGTCAAAGTAAATTTCCTGTTGATTTTTTTTAGCATATGAACTTCTTTTGAAGGCATAATCATGACTTGAAATTGTTGATCCTTATGGATTTATCAGTGTTATGGATAAGATTCTTCTGCTGCTATAATTACTCTCCTACATGGAAACAATTCTAGTGGAAAAGGAGTTATAATGAATGAATCACATATATACCTTTTAACACTCCTATACATACTAAAGATAAGATGGATACTAGAAGCAAGATCATTTTATCATTGTTTTTTGAATTATTTCAAGTGCATCTACATTCAGTTTACACTTCGTTTCTGATAATTTTTACAATAAAATTATTATGAGAAATAGGATGACTCTATTTTCTGCGTGATGGTCCAAAAATGAATTGTTACATGCCCTTGATACTCCTGAACTAGCTTAACTATTGGGGTTTTCCCAAATGCCCTGCTTCTTTTTTCATTTGGTAAGTCAAATGATCAAAGAGTCCAGAAGAAGAAGGAAACAAAATATCCCAGGAGAGAACTAATTTCGAGAAACCATTAGTTCCTAGTGTATTTTGATGATCTACTCTAACCGCATATGAGATACAACTTCATATTCATGTCACAACATACAAAACAGTACATGAGGCCTCCATGGATGCATTTGCCTCCATTCACTTGGTGTGGATGTTAACTGTGACATCCCGATTTTTCATTACAATATTTTTGTGGCATTAGGAATTTTCAGTGTTCGAAAATAATACTTAGATTGTAAAGCTAATATTATTTATTGTAGAATTTGGGCGGACGGGTAGAATTCTTTGTTAGACAGTAAATTTGTGCGGCGCGGATTCGGGAATATAATCATTCCGAATTCGATGTATTTAAAATTTATAAACGTTGGTGTGTACGTTAATAGTAGAGCGGTGTTAATTAATTTACCGTCGCCTTAGTTATTGATGTGTGATATTGTTAATTTAAACTCTAGTTAATTAGTGTTAATTGGTGTTATAAAAGAGAAGAAATTCTGTTTTTATTTTAATTCCTCACATGACCTCTCTTTAGACACCAAGAACTCACGTGGCTTATGGAGAATTTATGCATGGCCACTTGTCACATTTGAAGACTAAAAGCATGGTCACGTGCCACTTTTGGAGAGTTCAAGCATGCCACATGTCCTTCTTAAGCTAAGCTTCTTATGCTAACAAGACACATAACCATAAGTCATCGTTACCTTGGCCATTAGTCATCTCTAATAAGTCTTAATTTCATATTCACTAAAGTTTGAACTCCTGCAAATGATTCTCTCTCTTCTGACTTAGATTTGTATACAGTGTGGACATTTTCTTTTTTGATTTTTCTCCTCTTTCAATGTTTCTTTGCTTCAGCCGACTGTAAAATCAAGTAATTGTCGGCACATTTGTTTGTCTACTCTTTCCCTTATGACTGTCCTTATCCAAACTTTCTTAAAAGCTGCTGCATTGATACCGCCATTGTGGGGAGTTTGAGAAAACCTTTTGATTCGCGTCACTAGTTGAGAAGCCTAAAAATAATTTACATTAATTATAAGATGAAGCACCAATTAAATTAACATGATACCTCCCATTTTCTAATGCACCTGTTCATGCAAGAACCTGAAAGATTGTAGCCACATTATGCTGCTAGAACATAGGAGGAAAATGAGCCAGCAAAAAGGAAGAGAAAGAACTCACTGACCGAAGTTAAAATTACGAAGATCTCCATGGTCCGGACGAGCAAAGCTGGAAGAAGACAGCCTACATCAATTCTAAGGTGATTTTTTACTAACCATTCTCATATCACTGATGTGTGCAGATGACCGGGATTTGTTATATCAACCATTGTCTTCATCTAGCAATTCGTGGTTCTGAAATGACGTAAAAGTTGAGTGGAAGAAGAGTGGCAAATATTTATTTCCTAGGTGATGTCTATGGCAGAAAGCTTTTGTGATAACTCGACGGATTGATACTCTAGTGATACATCAACTGTTAGCTGCTATATAGAGGGAAAAGACAGATGGTTATTCTAGAAAGATTGTTGGACTGCGAAAAAAGTAGATACTGATTGGCACCATAAGGACAGAGTAGTTGCCTTGAAGCCAATTAGAGGCCGTCTTCGAGATCAAGAATGCAAAGAAATGCAATTCAGATATTCTGTTGAAAAATCTGAGTCAATAAGGATCATTTTTACTATTCAGATATTTGCAGAAATGTTAAAGATTCATTGATACATAAATGATTTTTCACCCTTTTGATCTCCTAAATATAATTTGATTAGTAAAGCAATAAGCAGACAATTGTAATAGAGAGAGAGTAGTTTCAGAGAACATTTTTGATTCCCAATGTATTATCCATTTATAATGTATACGGTGCAGACACAATATACAGACTAGCAAAATTTTTAGGATGCCATGCACGGGTTGGCACCAAGGAAATATATAACACTAGCAGTTGATTATATTGAGAAGAGCAGCTCTTGTTTTGACAAGTCTCCTGAAAATGCATTCCAAGTCCGCCTCAATTTCGTGAATGCTTGATACCAAAGCTTCCAGTCTCTTGGATACTTTGTATACTTGAGAATTTCCGTCTTTAGCAAATTTCAGAATTAAATCGTGTCTCGAGTTTGAGTCCGTATACGATACCTAATCTGCTCTCGGAGCATTTGTCAGTACGCTGAAATGAGGAAGCACGACCGCGGAGCATTTAATGAGAAGCGACGCGTGTTCTGAGCAGACGAAAGAATTATCCAGCCTTGGAAAATTCTTTCGTGGCCGAACGTGGAGCATTAATTGAAGAACATATTACAAAGTCTTCAGTCTTCTTGACTTTTGCTCCATCGCTTTCTCCTTTTGGCTTCTTTCGTCTTTGCTAATGGACGAAGAAAGAGGAAGGGCTATGCGTAAGAACGTCTCCATTTTTCCACCTCATTTAATGCATGCACATTGATACCCATAGACATTGGAGGGTGCCCATGCTGCTTCAGAGGCTTGGTCTTGCGGGCGCCGAATGTCCTCTTGTATTTTGTCATCCATTGTGGGCGCCTGTGCTGCCATTTAACGATGGCCACTCTGTCTCATTGACCGCAAGCTCTTCCATATTAGGAGAGGAGCTCTCATCAGAAGCGAGGTGAGAAGTCCAGACAAGTCGAGAGCTCAAGAGAACATAGGCGTGAGCTCGGAGAGACTTGTGCGTAGAGAGAATCCATTGAGTTGAGTTATTAAACACCGTGGATATTAGGTATATACTAGGGTTGGGAAACATTCTAATATATGAGTGATTGCAACTCTGTAATTCTCCGATTTATTAATTGATTATTTACTGATTCTCCTTGTGGACGTTGGTTCCGACATTCGGACCGAATCACGTAAATTACTCGTATCCTTTTATTTTTCCTTGTTTTATTTCTCTAAATTTCTATGGTCCCTAACTTAATTGCAAAATTACGTTCTGCTTCTGCCGGGTTGCCAATTAAAACAAAACAGCTCAACATCCAATCCTTCGATTTTGTCGTATTTTGCTTTCTCATCACACGACACACGTTTAGGTGATAACATATTTGAGACCAAAGACCGACAGGCTTCGATCTTTCCCTTGGCCCCGAAAGAACATGCAACAGGGACGCAAATACTGAAAAACTGATTTCTTCGGCTTCTCTCAATATGCTGTGAGTAGCCTCAGGTTTCAAGTGTTTTCTCAGGTGGTTTTTCTTCTCCATTTTCTTTAAATCATCTAGAAAGTCCCACCCAAAAGCTTAAATTTTTAGATGAAGACATGATTTATTATCTCACATCAATTAATAACGAGTTATAAATGTTCTTTATATTCATGTGATCTCCCTCTACCTAAAAGCTTAAGCATTTATAACAGTTGATTGTGGTCCCATAAAATCTTACATCCAATTAGAACAAGAGATCTTGAGTTCAAATCTTTCCAGACCCTATTTACCTTCTCAATTATATATTTCCATGCTTTTTTGCTAGGCAAAAAGACCAGATTAAGCGTGAGAAGTGAAAATTTCAGAGCAGGAGGTATTAAGTTCAAACCTTTCCATGCCTTATTTGCCCCCTCAATTAAATATTTTCACGCTTAATGCTAGGCAAAAGCTTTTGGTTAGACTTTCTAACAGATCCAAAAGTTTTGTGACCACTTTCTGCAATTTTCTCCTAGATTTGATGTATGTCTCGACTTCGCTCGCCTTTTCAGGGTCTCCTCCTCTCCTTCTCCGGAATGATGACTCGAGTTCCTGGATGCATTCCTTTGTCTGTGAAAAAAAATATCTTTTACGTAACCACAGACGTCCAATAGCTTCACAGATCCATCCAACAACTCTTCCATAGAACTCCTATGGTGTTCATGGGAAAGAGCCTGCTGGTTTAGAGGCATCTAAAGCCAATCATCAATGCAGTCATGCAGATCTCTGAGGCCTCCTAACTTTTGGGGTGCCGATGAGGCCAGAGATGAAGAGGTTGCATCTGATGATCTCAGCCTCTGCAACTAGCTGATTGAGCGCAAGTGGCCTGTGGTTTTAGAAATCTCAAGTGAATCAGCCATTGCCCTTTTTTTTTTTTTTTTTTGATAACCCAGGGAACCCCCGCACGGCCGACAGCCGGGGAGCAAACCCTGGGGGCGACACGTGCTAGTCACCACACACGTGCCACCGGTTAAGTCACTCTGCGGCGCCCGGGATTCGAACACTCAACCTTTTGCGAGAGGAAGAGTGCGCGCTCCAGCAGCGCCACCCAGGCGGGTGGTCCATTGCCCTTTTTTTTTATGACTCTGTTTGATAGAGGAAGCTTTTCTCTGTTGCTTATGCAAACTCTGCTGCAGAGAAGTCGTTCAAATCAAACATTTCATCCTTGTATATATACAAGGGCAAGAGGACATTGCCAAATCAGTATTCTTCCAAGCACATTTCGCTGTATAAATTGTCCAACTAAGCAGAAATTGTCTCCCGTGGTTTCCGATCTGAAGGAAAACTGGAATCTTCAATATAAGTCAACCAGCTTAATGTATAGAGACAAACAGGTGGCATGCCACCATAACTCCCAGACAAGCGGATCAAGATTAGATGGTTATATCTTATAAGTTTGAACTTGAGCATGTGGAAATTATTCAACTCTGAGTGTGCTAAATGCCGCTAGGAACATGAGGAATCCTGACAGTTCCGAGCTTATATTATAGAACTTCTTTTATCGAGTAATTTCCACATCTTATGGAAAATAAGTTTGTTTGCGGATGTGCATGAGTGGTTCGTCCGCTGACTTCCAGACCAGCTGACAAATTCCGCTATAGAGAAATAAATCAACCTTTAGGCCATTTTACTATGTAGATCCAGCAAATGTATGATCTGCATGAGCAATAGCCATGAAAGCTCAGAGTATTGTCCAGAAACTCCTAGCGAAGCCCACTGGGCATACTCATCAACTGTGGTGTTCGTGCCCGGGAGAGACCATTCAAGATCCGTCTGTCGGGCTGCGGACAAATATTAAAAAAGAAGGGATCGTCGTTGGATCAGCCATTGCTGAATATGAAATGGAACTTGTGGGTTGTGAAAATGTTTATGCAATAACATAGCCATTTAAGAGTCTGAGTCCTTCTGAGCTTCAATTCACTGTCATGTCACGGATCAATCGGCATAATCTGAACTTCCATTAACTGTGCTCCTGAGCTTCCATTGGGTTTCGATCGGTAAAAGGTAAAACTGTAACCAATATGAAATAATGTTCAACAGTAATAACTTTCAAATCATCATACCCGTGCAGGATGCCACTGTGATTCTAGGACAAAAGGATGACAGTAACTCCATGCATCGTTCAAGGGTCGAAGATTAGGATGTGGGTTGTGAAAACATTTGCATAGTAATTAGATAGGGGACAAGTGGAAGCCCTGCGGATGTTGCTGGCCATTATAGAGGTGTTGGCCGTGAAATACAGATGAGACGAAGAGCGGTTGCTTGAGGAGACTCGTTGTGGCGACCGAGGATGGTCTCGTGGTGGCTGAGGATTGGTGGTGAGATCGTGTAAGACTTATAGCGGAGATGGTGATGGGTGGATGGTTGGAAGAATCAACGCTTCAACAAAATGAATGAAAACAGGAGAAAGAAAACCCGAAAAATTCTATCCGGAACACACCAATCAATGACCATCTTTCTTCCATCATTGGCCACTCATCATCTTCCCGCAATCATCATCTTCCCGCAATCATCATAACATCACCCTCTTTAATCTTCAAAGAGCACATTAACGGATAATCGATTTTCTAGTCCTATTACACCCCCCGAAGCGTTAAACCTCGCCGGTCCTTAGGCAGCGCATCACCGCCATCACCATAGCGGTCGCCGGTCGCCCCCCATTTGAGAAAACATGCTCACCGTGGCAAATTGAAGTTTTTCCTTAATAGTGCTATTGGATCGGCTTGCCCATATCAGAAGGGCTACTTTCGCAGACAAAATCAGCTCTAATTTTACTTGAACTGAAGTGTAAACGCTCTTTATAAACCATAAACCAAATAAGTCGAGTCTAAATAGTTTCTTTTAGAAGCAAAGCAAAAAGAAAATAGGAAAAATTTCATAAAAAAGGCTTAGAGAAGGACCAGAGGGGACTTGCCTCAAACAAAGAGTATAAAGTGGTTGACTCGAATAAAGACATCAAGTCGATAGTCAGTGATGTTGTGCTTGCTGGGAACGAGAGGGTAGTGGAGAACGAGTTGAAAATGGTGGGGCTGGAGACATTGGTATGTTTCTGATACACTAAAGGTTCTCGAATTGTTAGGAGATATGTGTTCCTTCTCTCTTGATTTTCGTCTTAGTCATCCGCGTGAGTATGATCATGTGCTCAACTTGTCCAGTGGGAAGGCCTGGATGAGGATTGACCGACATTTTGGCTTAAATTCTCTTCGTAAAACTGACCTGTTCCACAGAGAGAGGTGCGCATAACATGGTCGATCAAACTCATCACAAGGTTGGCCTGTGCACCATAGATGCTCATATTGTTGCTAAGAGAGTCGCCTAGTAGTTTCAGCTTTACTACTCTCGTGGCTTGGTCCTATGTATATTCGAAATCTGCGATGACGATTGATTCGCCAATTAACCGAAGTGTTAGTCCGTAAATCAGATTTTGATCGTTTCGCTTGTGATGAACCGATTTCCCCGGCTCTCAGTCAATTGTGGTTCTTGAAGTGTTGTTTGATGCAATTTGTCTTCCTAGCCTGAGACTTGGTGAACTTTTTGAACTGAGGTGAAATCCAGATGCTCGGGGTGGGTTTGGGAATTGCTAAATACATAAAATATATGATGATGAAAGTGTACTACACTTTGAAAAGATTATCTAAAACTACTTTTGAGTAATGGCAATGCTTCATGCAATACACTACAAAACATGAATCAGTAAATTGGTTATTAATGATATAACAGATAAAACATAATAAAAACAATAAAAAAAATTCCATCGATTTGCACAAAAGAAAAAAAAAAGTAAAAACATGGACCACGACCGGCACATTGGGAATACGGCGGTAACAAATCCAACTAGAAAATGCATAGCAACTGCCACTGGCCATCAGAAAATGCAATCAATTCACACAAAAGGAGACCGAATGCAATCATAAATCTGACTGAACAAGCCAGAGCAGCACTAAAAAAAAAAAAAATTCCTTCCTACCGTTGCTGCCACGGCCACCCGTTGTGGGGTGCTCCGCGTTATGCGCATGCCTTATTGACATGTTACTTTAACAAGCTCGATAGCCTTCTCTTGGATGAACGAAATATCAACTGCACAAATTTACTAAATTGACCTCGGTTGAAATGGAGGAAATTAGAGTAGGCTGAAATTTGGATGCAATGAACTCTCCTCTGGTAGAGGATGGAGCTTGTGACAACGAACTTGAAAGGGCGAGGAGTGATTTGCTAATTGGCAACGGACTTGAGCTAGAATCGAAGAGCCCGAGCCTCTTTAAATTTTTCTTAGATGGAATCGATGCTCTTAACTTGCTTTTGTCAACTTTTGTTTTGGGATAATTGTCCAAAAAGTCATAAACCTATTATACGGCGACTAATTTAGTCTTAAACCTTTTATTTATGTCAATATAATCCTAAACATTTTGATAATTTGTCAATTTAATTCAAAACCTTTTGAATTAGCACAATTGAAAAGTTATAATTAAATTGGCAAATTACCCTCCGTATAATAGATTTAAGACTTTTTGAACAATATTTTCCTTTCGTTTTGCTATGTTTTTCCTTTGATTTTCTACAACAAAGATATGACTTAATGGGTGTATCGTACAAAATATGTGTATTATAATTGTTAGAGGCGGAGAAAAATATGAATAAGTGAATTCAATTTGGGACTTTTTTTATTTTTGTGGTTTTGGCCATGTTTCAATTGGTCAGCATGCACACAGCTTTAATTTGAGTAAAATAAAAATTGGACAAAATTGCCCTAACTCCAATAGTTAGAAAATGTCGGTTGGCGAAAATTTGGCCAACCGAAGAGGTGAGTCCTTATTTGAGATTAAGTTGGTTGGTCGTCATCTTTCGAGTCTTTTATTAAAATGTTTTTTATTTATTGAAATTAAATAGGACACGATAAAATAAAAGTGATAAGTTCATTAGAAGTCTTAAAATTTATCATGTACAATTGAGTTCTAAAATTTTCAAATAATGCAATTAATGCATAGTTAAGTAGAGTTAACGGATGGACTTGATTGATCTAACTTGACAAGTTTTAGGAATTGATTGCACATTTTAAAAATTTTAAGACTCAATTTTATTTTTTTGATAAGTTATAGAATTCGATTATGCTTTTTAAAAATTTTAGGATTTAATTATACTTTTCGTGCGAGTTTTTGGACTTTTTATCCCTAAAATAAAAGAAGAAGAGAGCGAAAAAAGGGAGAGAGTCCACCGTCCACGCGAAGGAACCCCACGCCAATCTGTCGCGACCGGCGATGCTCTCCCCGACTCCATTTCTCCCCTCCGTCGCACCGTTCCTCCGCTTCGCTATGCAAGCCCCGAATTCTCCGCCGTTGCCGAGTCCCCGAGCTCGAGGAGATTGAGGGGCAAGGCGACCGATCCCGCGCCGTCGCCGATCATCGTCGCATGAACCAGCAGGGCAGGAGGGCAGCCATGATCACGCGATCGAATCTGGCGGAGCAGCTGAGGGAGTACCAGATTCGATCGAAGCACAATTGGGCCACCGTCTCCTTCTTCTCCTCCTCCACTTCCACCCCCTCCTCCTCTTCCAGGTACCGTGCACGTCTTGCCTCAAAATTTGGTCAATCCGCCAGCCTTCTTTGTTCATGCCGCAATTCGAATTCGTAGCTTTGATTCGCGGAGTTTATGGTGGTGGTGGTGGTGGTGGTGGGTCGTGATGTTTAGAGAAGTTCGTTTTTTATTCCGTTTGGAATTCATGCTGGACCGGTTAGGTCTCTGGATGCTCCCGATCGATCCTTGTGCTCGGCGAAAAGTGGGGGAAGATCTTATGTCGCGGGCGAATTTCGAATTGAATCGGGCTTCCTTGTGCTTGTGTACGGCTGGGAGTGCGTGTCGGGTGAAGTATTTGATTCGTAATTTCTGCTAATTCGTGTAGAGGGGTTTCAGGGTTTGGCTTTAGGGAAGGGTTAGTATCGTTTTAGGGAAAGTAGCGGCGAGAAGGATGAGGGGAGTGGAGAGCGGATGATACTAGTATTCATTAGAGGGCTTTTGGATTGTGATAGCAGGCGAAGAACGCTAATGCGACTGGTGGAAAGAAGGGTCATTGTGACTAATGTCGCCCCGTTAGTGGTTCTTGGTCAACTGTTCAGGATCATTGGTTATATGGATCGTGTGAGTTGTTGATTACCGCGAGGGACTGTATTCGTTGCCGCCACGCGATTATTGCGATGCCGCAGGGTAGTCTCTAAGGAGGAAAACGGAACATATGGCAAGATGCCACATGTTGTAAGTGATACATGCTCAAGTCATACCCACTAGAAAAATTCAAGCGAAAGATATGTTGCTCTTGTAAGCCCTATGATGAGTTCATTAATTAAAACTTTCTCAAACATTGAAATGCCATGCAAGTTCTTCGTACTCTACGATACGCGATAGATGGACTAATAAAATCTTGGACCAACCCAAACATATGCTGACATTTACTATGTAGGACTGGGAGAGGAAGGTTTTGTGGTCTCTATTATTATGCAGATCCTCTTATGGACACCATAATGCGGCTGGAATTGATATTTGGCTGAGTTTTGCCTTGCTGTGCTTGTAGAAATAGTTTGGATTGAGCTGTTTGGAGTTGTTGTATGGAGTATGCAACCTTAAGATGATTCAAGTGCTTTGTCTCATACAGGAACCTAGGTTTTTTTTATTAATTCTTGAAAAGACTGATTGATTGCACCTGGAGTGTTGGTAGTTCTGTCGTCTATGCCATAACTTATAGCTTTTTCTTTTGCAAGCATTCATACATAGTTCATTTAACTTTTGTGCATTTCTCAGCTTTTTTTTTCTTTTGCACTTCTGTTTTGCGTGCTAAGTTTGGTGGTAACTGTTAGGAAGACTTCACTAATGCCCTCTCTAATTTTCTCTATGGATGCAGGGTGGATGTTGTGGTCTTTGTCATATGGGGGCTCATCATTTTAGCTTTTTTAGTTTTTTCAGCAGTTTCTTTATACTTTAGACGAATCCAATTTGCTTTTATCTTGGTATGCCTCACAGTGCTGCTGCTCTTATGCATGAAAATTGCGGAGAAAATAAGATCAGCTAGGAAAAAGAAGCGAAGGATGCTTCTTCCTTTGTCCATGTAGACAGGTTACGGAAAAATATGCATGCTCACTTAGTTGTATAAAGATGAAAATCTTAGGCTGTGCCTTCATCCATTATCTTCTTGGCTAGTCGAAAAGGGTGGCAAGGATTATACAAGACATATGCCTTGGCGCAAACGGATTGTAAGTGAAGTGCTCCTGTCACTTAAGGGAGAAATGCTGATTTTTTGGGTTGAGTTAGGTGAATTGGTTTTAGGAATAGTTCTGCTCGTGCTCCTTGTTGGCTATATACAAGCAGCCTCATCAAATTATACTTGTACGAGCTTGCTTCGGAATTTGACTTGAGATGATACCTGTGTCGGCACTCGAATTCTAAGGAGCTACCAAGCAAAGATGCTAATGAGATATTGATTTTTCTGTGGTCCATGTTTGCCTTTCTTTTTTTCTTCTGTAAGATGGTCAGTTTTTGCTTTATCTACCTTTAGAAGCATTCAAAAGTGAAATTTGGGTGAATATTCCATTACCTAGTGAAACTGATGTTTCTTGATTGGTTAGGTGTTCTTGGTTTCGTGCAAAAGTTGTGGTCGGAATTACCATATAGATTTTGTACAAGGACGAACACAAGTTACACAACAGCATACTGTACTTTTGTTCCTCTTTTAATGACTGTCTTATCTATTACTTGATTTGCTGCTGCATTGCAGCTCCCACACATAATCATTGCTAGTCATGGTCACTGAATAGTAATTCTCTATGGACAATGATTATGTCAGACATGTTCTGCGTAGACTTGTGAATGCACTTGCGGATAGTGTAGGAGACTAGGAGATTACCCGTTTATTACTACTATTGCTTTCCTTCATCAAACCGAGGGTTGGATGGTCCCCGCATTCTATTGTTTCTGTACTGTGAGTCCCACCCTGTAGTTGAATATTTATTTCGGCTCGAAGAAGTGGACTTCTATTCCTATTGCCACTATGCTCCAAATGGCCCCTGGCTATGAGACTACTGAGCTTATGCAACTTCTTTGAAGTTATCTCTTTGCCTCCTTTGCTAAATCAGGTTGACCATTGGTTGAGAGTCTTTTTATTGATGACAATGAACTAGTCAGACTATTCTAGGAAGCATCCTTTGATGGAGTATTGGATTTGCACGAGTGGCTTGTCCCGTCTTTTGGACCCAACTACTCAGTCCCCTCTCATGAAAGAAGCTTTTGAAGAATCACTAAAACATCTACCTGATAGATCTAAAGTTGAACTTTTGTATCTTACAATCTCTTTCCTGTCATTTATATGATAGGCTAAGGATTGGTATTGGCTACCAGAGCTTGACCAAGTCTTGGACTTAGCATGTGTGGGGTGCCGCATATTTAAACACAGGAAATTGCAGTTGCTATATGTGTCAGGAGGAACACCTGGATAATAAAGTTGTATGATTGTATTGTGAAAACACAATTGGGTCAATAGTTTTTGGTCTTCAAGTATTGGTGTCTTTTACATCTCGCTATGCACTTTACATGGATACGTATATTGCCCAATCCAGCAATTTGCTGGGACTTGGTCTAGAGTTCTGCAGACTTAAAAGCAAGACCAGTAGCGTGTGAATGACCAAGCATGAGATCGACGGATACTATGCTTCCTTAAAAGTCTTTTCTGAAGCATGAGACCTGCTTAAAACAGATCTTTAGAAAAAAAAGAAATCTGAATTTTGTTGCTGTTTTAATTTCATCTGTATGGATTGTAAATTCCACATCCAAATTTAATGTTTAGATGACATAATCTAAAGAGGGAAGAATCTAACTTAACTAAAGAACAACTGTTTAAACTCCAGAGGACCAAAAAAGTTCTGCCACATCTGTCTGTCATGCTTAGCTCATAGAGGCTGAGGAGCAATCGGGTTTTTTTTTTTTCAATCTCCAAACTCCACAAACGTCGACACGTATTCAATTTCTATTTCCTCTGAGCTGCAGTGGCATCATCGAGGGGGACAAAAAAACTTACTCAAGAACCATTTGTTGGAGGTTAACATTTGTGAAATGCCTTCGTCTTTCTGACCGAGTCAATATAGCCTGATTTTTCGACAAAAAAAAAATATAACCTGATTTGGTACGCAGTTATGGCCACCTCAAGTGCGTAAGTACGTTCTTCATGAAAAAGGAAAGAACTCACAATATCACAGGTGATAGTCAATTTAAGATGTTTTGTGTGTCAATTCTTAAACTTCATTAATCGAACTTGAATTATATGGAAAATTCAGATAATTACTATCAAACTAAATCAAGAAACAGAATAATTATGTGAAGTGGGGGAAGATAGAAATAGGATAGATCTTTATTTCTGAAGGTGTTGATGTATCTATTGATTGTGGATCTCATATGACACAATGCCGTATTGTACAAGTTACAAAAATTGTACCATAGATGACGTTGTCACATCGGCATCCCCGGGGACTAAGGTATTCTAGTGGTTAATAATGTTGAGAAGGGAAACCATCAATTTCACTAGGCGCCGGAAAATGCATTCCAAGTCCTCCTCGGTTTCTTGAATGCTTGACTCTAGCATCTCCAATCGCTTTGGCAGATCACCCACTTGATTATTGATGTCTTTGCTCGATCTGAGGAATAGCAATGCAGCGTCCAACCCTTGCACTTCATTGGTTTCCTCTCCTCCCGTTTTGCTTCCAGCAATTTTGACACTAGAGACAAGCCTCTAGGCTTTGTGGTTGCACTTGTCAGAGCAAGGAAACCTAAGAGGGACTGGAATACAGAAAGGCTGATTTCTTCAGCTTCTCTTAGTATGGTAAGGGTAGCTTCATTGTGAGAGTCCTTGTTCGGGCCTTTCTTCTTCAAAGTTCTCAAGTACTTGGTGATGACTTTGTTCAACCTCTTTCTAGAGTTGATGTATGCTTCTACTTCACAGGCGAAGCTGGAATCTCCTCTTTTCCTTCTTTGGAAAGAAGGGTTGAGTTCCTGGACACATTCCTTCATCTGTGAGAAAGCTTCTCTCACATATGCACAAACATCTAACAGCTTGAGAGAACCATCCAACGACTCTTCGGCTGGACTTCTTCGGCGGTAAAGAGCCTGTGTAGAGAGAGCCAACTCAAGCAAGTCATTGATGCAATCATACAAGCTCTTGAGTTGTCCCAATTTTTTGGATGCCAATGAGGATGAGGATGCTGCTTCCGATTATCTGAGCCTAGACAAATGCTCCTCTACGGTGGTTGTGAGAGGGTGGCTCCGAGAAGGTAAGCTAATTGACCGGAAATGGCTGCTAAATTTGGAGGTCTCAATTGATGAAGCCATCTTTTAGAGAAGGAAGCTTGTTAACTTCTCTGGATGTAGTTTTTCCCATGAGAGAGTTGTTCGAGCCAGGCCAGCCAAATCCTTGTATATTTATACTGAGCAAGGGGCACTTAACAATCCGATTCTTGAGTGCTCACATCAGTTGTCATGTCATGGATCTTCCAACAGCCTCCTGACAAATGCCTCCGCTGGTTTTCCGATCTCCACAAAACGAGAATCAATAATAGTGATCTAAAGCTTTAAAAAAACTCATACACGCGTGTAGTGTGCCTTGGAAATTCTCAGACAGAGGGGCGACCATGCTATTATGCATCATTAATGGCTGAACTTGAGCATGAGGGCAAGAAAATTATTCATGTGATGGTAGAGCTAGGAGACAAGTGGAATCTTTACATCGTGGAGTTTATGCATTTCACAAGTTGCAGTTCATCCAAAAACCTCCCGTCAATGTCTCCTTCGGGTTCTTGGTCTAAAAAGAATTTGAATTAAAATGCTTTAAATAATCATACATAGCTGCAGCTTGCGACCATGATCTAAGACAGAAGGATGGTAATGCAATCATGCATGATTTAAATTGAAGTTGAGCATATGGATGGCAAAAATTCATGTAATAATGTAGCCAGGGGACAAATGGAATCTTTACAGCATTGGCGCTTGGGACTGACTCGAAGTTATTTATTATCGTCATCTATTCATGAGATTGACTAATTATTGGCCTCTCTTTAGATGTAATAATAAGGACTAAGTTTAGGCAACTCCGAGAAGAACTTTCATTATGAAGCTGGGGTTGTTAATGTGCATTCCTTTAGCTATCTATTTAAAGAATATTGAGGGCCACAGATTACAGTAACTTCATCGTCCTATAAATCATATATAATCTGATGACTATTGACCAAGCAAGATTGGTTGTCCGACGCTTATATTCCTGTACTTTAAAATAGAACTAGCCAAATATGGTCTAGAATGCAGCAGACTTTAAAGCAGGACCAGCAGCATATGTATAGCTGAGAACGAGATTGACGCATGTTATACTTCCCATGAAAGTTTTTTCTGAAGCATGTAACTTCTTAAAAACTTATCTGTAGCAAAAAAAATAGAAATCTGATCTTTGTTGCAGTTTCGATTTCGTTTTTATCGATTGTAAGTTGCACATCTAAATTTAACATTTAGGTGACATAATTTTAAGAAGGAAGAATCTAATTTCACTAAAGATTATATGTTTAAACTCCAGAGGAAAAGAATGTTCTGCCACATCAGTCAGTCATGCTGTAGATCACAGATGCTGGAGGAGGAATCGGCTTTTTATTATTCTCGAAACTCCACAGACGATGACACCAGTTCATTTTCCATTTCCTCTGAGCTGAGATAGCATTATTGAGAGACAAAATAACTGACCCAGGAACCATTTGTTGTTAAAGCATATGTATGAGACTCCTTTCATCTATCTGACCAAGTCAATATAGCATGAAATTAGGTACACCGTTATGATGAGGAAGAGGACACCGCTTCCGATGATCTGAGCTAGAAAAATGCTCCTCTGCGGTTGTCGTTAGAGGGTGGCTCCTAGAAGGCAAGCTGATTGATCAGAAACGGCTGCTAAGTTTTGAGGTCTCAGTTGATGAAGCCATCTTTGTGAGAAGGAAGCGTATTAACTTCTCTGGATGTAATTTTTCCTATGAGGGAGTTGTTCATGCCTGACCCCCCAAATCCTTGTATATTTATACCCAGCAAGATGCACTCAACAATCCCATTCTTGCGGGTTTTCATTAGCTGTCTTGTCATGGATCTTACAACAGCCTCCCGACATTGCCTCTGCTGGAATTCCAATCAATACGGAAGGACAATCAATAGCGATCTAAAGCTTTAAACAAACTCATACACGAGTGTAGTTTGCCTTGAGATTCTCGGACAGAGGGGCGACCATGCTATTATGCATCATTAATTGCTGAACTTGAGCATGTGGGCTAGAAAATATTCATGTGAAGGTAGAGCTAGGAGACAAGTGGACTATTTACATCGTGGAGTTTATGCATTACACATGTTAGAGTTCATCCAAAACCTCCCTTCAATCTCTCCTTTGGGTTCTTGGTCTCCAAAAAAAATTAGGTTTAATATGCTTTGAATTATCACACATACGTGCAGCTTGCTTCCAAGGTCTCAGACAGGAGGATGGCAATGGAAATCATTCATACTTAATAATTGAAGTTGAGCATGTGGATGGCAACAAATAATATGATAATCGAGCTTTGGGACAAACGGAATCTTAACAGCATTGCAGCTTCTGACTAAGTAGTTGTTATCTGCTGTCATCATCTATTCATGAGGCTGAGTAATTTTATTGGCATGTCTTCAGAAGTGATAATAAGGACTAGTTTAGGCGACTCCGAGAAGAACTTTTAGTAAGAAGCTGGGGTTCTCAATTGTTAATGTGCATTCATTTAGCTTTTGAAAACCGCAAATTACAGAACATCAATCATCGTTGAAATCAAATATAATCTGATGACTATCAACAAATTAAGATGGATTCAAACACCCATATTTCCTGGACATCAAAATAGAACTAGCCAGATATGTATATATTGCCCAATCCAGCAATTTTCTGTGACTTGGTTGAGGATGCTGCAGACTCAAAAGCAGGACCAGCAGCATATGCATGGCTAAGAATGAGATAGATGCATACCATGCTTCCAGAAAATCATTTGCCGAAGCACGTGACCTGCTGAAAAACCAATCTGAAGCCAAATATAAAAAAAGTAATCTTTGGTGCCGTTTCCATTTCGTTGTTATTGATTGTAAGTCTCACATCTAAATATAACATTTAGATGCAAAAGCTTGGAAGGAAGAATTAAATTTCACAAAAGAATACATGTTTTAATTTCAGAGGAAAAGAAAGCTTGGCCACATCAGTCTGTCATACTATATAGCTCAAAGATGCTATCAGATCAATCAGATTTTTGTTATCCTGCAAACTCCAAGAATGATGACAGTCATTCAGGTCGACACTTTAAAGCCGAAAACATGTGTCAAGAACAGAATCGTCATGGGAAATGCTGGGAGAGAGAATTAGGAAAGATCTTTAGAACTGAAGGTGTTGATATATATATATATATATCAATGTTATATATATATATATATGTATATATCGATGTTGGATCTCGAATGACACAATTCTGTATTGTACAAGTTACAAAAAATTGTACTATAGATGCCGTTGTCGAATTGGCATCCCTAGAGACTATGGTTTTCTAGTGGTTAACAATGTTGAGAAGGGAAACCCTCAATTTCACTAGGCGCCTGAAAATGCATTCCAAGTCATCCTCAATTTCTTGAATGCTCGGCTGTAGTTCCTCCAATCGCTTTGACAGATTGCCTGCTTGATTATTGATGTCTTTGCTCGATCTGAGGGAGAGCAACAGGGCGTCCAAGCCTTGCACTTCATTGGTTTCCTCTTCTCTGTCACACGATACGCGTTTAGCTTCCAGCAGTTTTGACACTCGAGACCAGCCTCTAGGCTTCGTGCTCGCACATGTCCAAGAGGGACCCAAATACAGAAAGACTGATTTCTCCAGCTTCAGTTAGTACGCTAAAGGTAGCTTCATTGAGAGAGCCCTTCTTAGGGCCTTTCTTCTTCAAATTTCTCAAGTACTTGGTGATTAATTTGTTCAACTTCTTTCTAGAGTTGATGTATGCTTCTACTTCAAAGGAGAAGCTGGAATCTCCTCTTTTCCTTCTTCGGAAAGAAGACTTGAGCTCCTGGACACAGTCCCTCATCTGTGAGAAAGCTTCTCTCACATTCACGCAAACATCTAACAGCTGGAGAGAAACATCCAACGACTCTTCGGCGAGACTTCTCTGGTGGGAAAGAACCTGTTGTGTGAGAGGCAACTGAAGAAAGTCATCGATGCAATCATACAAGTTCTCAAGTTCTCCCAAACTTTGGGATGCTGATGAGGAAGAGGACACTGTTTGCGATGATCTTAGCCTAGACAAATGCTCCTCTACAGTGGTCGTGAGAGGGTGGCTCCTAGAAGGCAAGCTGATTGATCGGAAATGGCTGCTCATTTTCAAGGTCTCAATTGATGAAGCCATCTTTGAGACAAGGAAGCTTATTAACTTCTCTGGATGTAAATTTTCCTATCGAGGAGTTGTTCAAGCCAGGCCACCCAAATCCTTGTATATTTATACCCAGCAAGATGCACTCAACAATCCCATTCTTGCGGGCTTGCATTAGCTGTCATGTCATGGATCTTCCAACAGCCTCCTGACAACGCCTCCGCTGGTCTTCCATTATATATGAAAGGAATAATAGCAATCTAAAGCTTTAAAAAAACTCATACACGAGCTTAGTTTGCCTTGAGATTCTCAGACAGAGGTGCGACCATGCTATTATGCATCATTAATTGCTGAACCTGTGCATGTAGGCTTGAAAATATTTATTTGATGGTAGAGCTAGGAGACAAGCGGAATCTTTACATCGTGCAGTTTAAGCATTACACATGTTAGAGTTCGTCCAAAAACCTCCCTTCGATGTCTCCTTCAGATTATTGCTCTAAAAAAAATAGATTTAATATGCTTTGAATAATCACATATACGTACAGCTTGCTTCTAAGATCTCAGACAGGAGGATGGCAATGGAAATCATTCATACTTTAAAATTGAAGTTGAGCATGTGGATGGCAACAATTCATATGATAATGGAGCTTCAGGACAAATGGAATCTTTACAGCATTGGAGCTTCTAACTAAGTAATAGTTATTGCTATCATCACCTATTCATGAGGCTCACAAATTGTTGGCATCTCTTCAGAAGTGATAATAAGGACTAACTTAAGCGACTCCGAGAAGAACTTTTAGTAAGAAGCTGGGGTTCTCAAGTGTTAATGTGCATTCATGTAGCTTTTGAAAACCGCAAGTTACAGGACATCAATCATCGTCGAAATCAAATATAATCTGATGACTATCGACAAACTAAGAAAGGGTTCGACGATTATATTTCTTGGACATTAGAACAGAACTAGCCAGAGATGCATATAATGCCTAATCCAGCAATTTTCTGTGACTTGGTTTAGGATGCTGTAGACTCAAAAGCAGGACCAGCAGCATAAGCATGGCTGAGAATGAGATAGATGTATACTATGCTTCCATAAAAGCATTTTCTGAAGCACTTAACCTGCTTAAAAACCGATCTGTAGCCAAATATAAAAAAAAATCTAATCTTTGGTGCTGTTTTCATTTCGTTGTTTTTGATTGTAAGTTTCGTTTCTATATATGACATTTAAATGCAAAAACTTGGAAGGAAGAATCTAATTTCACGAGAGAATACATGTTTAAACTCCAGAGGTAAAGAAACTTCTGCCACATCAGTCTGTCATGCCATAGATCATAGATGCTATCGGAGAATTCAGATTTTTGTTTTCCTCCAAACTTCACAAATGATGACAGTAATTCATTTTCTTTTTCCTGACTCACATATATAATTCAGATTGACACTTTCAAGCCGAAACAATTGTTAACAAACAGAATCATCATGGGAACTGGGAGAGAGAATTAGGAAAGATCTTTAGATCTGAAGGTGTTGATGGATATATTGATTGTGGATCTCAAATGACACAATCCCATATTGTACAAGATAAAAAAAAATTGTACTATAGTTGCGTTGTCATATTGGCATCCCTAGAGACTACGGTTTTCTAGTGGTTAACAATGTTGAGAAGGGAAACCCTCAATTTCACTAGGCGCCTGAAAATGCATTCCAAGTCATCCTCAATTTCTTGAATGCTTGGCTCTAGTTCCTCCAATCGCTTTGACAGATTGCCTGCTTGATTATTGATGTCTTTACTCGATCTGAGGGAGAGCAACAGGGCGTCCAAGCCTTGCACTTCATTGGTTTCCTCTCCTCTGACGCGTTTGGCTTCCAGCAGTTTTGACACTAGAGACCAGCCTCTAGGCTTCGTGCTTGCACTTGTCAGAGCAAGGAAACCTAAGAGGGATCCGAATACAGAAAGACTGATTTCTCCAGCTTCAGTTAGTACGCTAAGGGTAGCTTCATTGAGAGAGGCCTTCTTCGGGCCTTTCTTCTTCAAATTTCTCAAGTACTTGGTAATGACTTTGTTCAACTTTTTTCTAGAGTTGATGTATGCTTCTACTTCTAAGGGGAAGCTGGAATCTCCTCTTTTCCTTCTTTGGACAGAAAACTTGAGTTCCTGGACACATTCCTTCATCTGTGAGAAAGATTCTCTCACATTCGCACAAACATCTAACAGCTGGAGAGAAACATCCAACAACTCTTCGGAGGGGCTTCTCAGGTGGGAAAGAACCTGTTGTGGGAGAGGCAACTGAAGCAAGTCATCGATGCAATCATACAAGCTCTTGAGTTCTCCCAAACTTTGAGATACCAATGAGGATGAGGACACCGCTTCCGATGATCTGAGCCTAGACAATTGCTCCTCTACTGTGGTCGTGAGAGGGTGGCTCCTAGAAGGCAAGCTGATTGATCGGAAATGGCTGCTAATTTTCGAGGTCTCAATTGATGGAGCCATCTTTGTGAGAAGGAAGCTTATTAACTTCTCTGGATGTAATTTCTCATATGAAGTTGTTCATGCCAGGCCACCCAAATCCTTATATATTTATACCGAGCAAGATGCACTCAACAATCCCATTCTTGCGGGCTCGCATTAGCTGTCATGTTGTGGATCTTCCAACAGCCTCCTGACAATGCCTTCACTGGTTTTCCAATCTATACGAAAGGACTATCAATAATAGTGATCTAAAGCTTTAAACAAACTCATACACGAGTGTAGTTTGCCTTGAGATTCTCGGACAGAGGGGGGACCATGATATTATGCATCATTAATGGCTGAACTTGAGCATGTGGGCTAGAAAATAGTCATGTGATGGTAGAGCTTGGAGACAAGTGGAATATTTACATCGTGGAGATTATGCCATACCCATGTGAGAGTTCATCCAAAAACCTCCCGCCAATGTCTCCTCTGGGTTCTTGGTCTCCAAAAGAAAATTAGACATAATATGCTTGAATATTCACACATACGTGCAGCTTGCTTCCAAGGTCTCAGACAGGAGGATGGCAATGGAAATCATTCGTAGTTTAAAATTGAAGTTGAGGATGTGGATGGCAACAAATCATGTGATAATGGAGCTTGGGGACAAACGGAAGTTTTACAGCATTGCAGCTTCTAACTAACCTGTTGTTATCTGCTATCATCATCTATCATGTGGCCGACTAATTTTATTGGCATCTCTTCAGAAGTGATAAAAAGGACTAGTTTAGGTGACTCCGAGAAGAACTTTTGGTAAGAAGCTGGGGTTCTCAATTGTTAATGTGCATTCATTTAGCTTTTGAAAACTGCAAGTTACAGGACCTTAAACACCCTAGACATCAAATATAATCTGATGAATATTGAGAAACTAAGAATGGGTTCAATGCTTATATTTCCTGGACATTAAAATGGAACTAGCCAGAGATGTACATATTGCCTAATTCAGCAACTTTCTGTGACTTGGTCTAGAATACTGCAGATTCAAAAGCAGGACCAGCAGCATATGCGGGGCTGAGAATGAGATAGATGCATAATATGCTTCCATAAATCATTTTCCGAAGCATGTGACCTGCTAAAAAACCGATCTGTAGCCAAATATGAAAAAATCTAATCTTTGGTGCCGTTTCCATTTCATTGTTATCAATTTTATATTTCACATCTAAATATAACATTTAGATCCAAAAGCTTAGAAGCAAGAATCTAATTTCACAAAAGAATACATGTTTATACTCCAGAGGAAAAGAAAGTTCTGCCACATCAGTCTGTGATGCTATAGATCATAGATGCTAAAGAAGCAATCAAATTTTGTCATCCTCCAAACTCCATTGATGATGACAGTAATCCATTTTCTTTTTCCTGACTCACATATATAATTCAGACCGACACTATCAAACTGAAAACTTGTGTCAAGAAACAGAATCATCATGTAAAATACTAGGAAAGAGAATTAGGAGAGATCTTTAGATCTGAAGGTATTGATGCATATATTCACTAGAGAATAAATGTTTAAACTCCAGGGAAAAGAAACTTCTGCCACATCAGTCCGTCATGCTATAGCTCATAGATGCTAGCGGAGCAATCAGAGTTTTGTTATCCTCCACGCTCTACAGATGATGACAGTAGTTCATTTTCATTTTCCTGAGTCACATATATAATTCAGACAGTCACTATCAAGCTGAAAACTTGTGTCAAGATACAGCATCATTATGGCAAGTACTGGAAGAAAGAATTAGGAGACATCTTTAGATCTGACGGTGTTGATGTATATATTGATTGTGGATCTCTAATTACAAAATGCTGTATTGTGCAAACTACAAAAAATTGTACTATTGATGCTATTATCAAATTGGCATCCCTAGAGACTACGGTTTTCTAGTGGTTAACAATGTTGAGAAGGGAAACCCTCAATTTCACTAGGCGCCTGAACATGCATTCCAAGTCATCCTCAATTTCTTGAATGCTCGGCTCTAGTTCCTCCAACCGCTTTGACAGATCGCCTGCTTGATTATTGATGTCTTTGCTCAATCTGAGGGAGAGCAACAGGGCATCCAAGCCTTGCACTTCATTGGTTTCCTCTCCTCCGTCACTTGAAATGCGTTTAGCTTCCAGCAGTTTTGACACTAGAGACCAGCCTCCAGGATTCGTGCTTGCACTTGTCAGAGCAAGGAAACCTAAGAGGGACCCGAATACAGAAAGACTGATTTTTCCAGCTTCAGTTAGTACGCTAAGGGTAGCTTCATTGAGAGAGGCCTTCTTAGGGCCTTTCTTCTTCAAATTTCTCAAGTGCTTGGTGATGACTTTGTTCAACTTCTTTCTAGAGTTGATATATGCTTCTACTTCAAAGGAGAAGCCGGAATCTCCTCTTTTCCTTCTTCGGATAGAAGACTTGAGCACCTGGACACATTCCTTCATCTGTGAGAAAGTTTCTCTCACATTCGCGCAAACATCCAACAGCTGGAGAGAAACATCCAACGACTCTTCGGCGGGACTTCTCAGGTGGGAAAGAGCCTGTTGTGTGAGAGGCAACTGAAGCAAGTCATCGATGCAATCATACAAGCTCTTGAGTTCCCCCAAACTTTTAGATGCCGATGAGGAAGAGGACACCGTTTCTGATGATCTGAGCCTAGACAAATGCTCCTCTGCGGTTGTCGTGAGAGGGTGGCTCAAAGAAGGCAAGCTGATTGATCGGAAATGGCTGCTAATTTTTGAGGTCTCAATTGATGAAGCCATCTTTGAGAGAAGGATGCTTATTAACTTCTCTGAATGTAATTTTTCCTATGAGAGATTTGTTCATACCAGGCCACCCAAATCCTAGTATATTTATACTAAGCAACATGCACTCAATAATCCCATTCTCGCGGGCTCACATTAGCTGTCATGTCATGGATCTTCCAACAGCCTCCTGACAATACCTCCGCTGGTTTTCCAATCTATATTAAAGAAGAATAAAAAATAGCGATCTAAAGTTTTTAAAAAACTCATACACGAGTGTAGTTTGCCTTGAGATACTTGGATAGAGGTACGACCATGCTATTACGCATCATTAATTGCTGAACTTGAGCATGTGCGATAAAATATTCATGTGATGGTAGAGCTTAGAGACAATTGGAATCTTTACATCGTGGAGTTTATGCATTCCACATGTTAGAGTTCGTCCAAAAAACCTCCTGTCATTGTCTCCTTTGGGTTCATAGTCTCCAAAAAAATTAGATTATATATGCTTTGAATAATCACACACGCATGCAGCTTGCTTCCGAGATCTCAGACAGGAGGATGCCAATGGAAATCATTCAAACTTTAAAATTGAAATTGAGCATGTGGATGGCAACAAATCATGTGATAATGGAGCTTGGAGACAAATGGAATCTTTACAGTTTGCAGCTTCTAACTAATGTGGAGTTATCTGCTATCAACATCTATTGACGAGGCTGACTAATTTTACTGGCATCTTTTCAGAAGTGATAATAAAGACTAGTTTAGGCGATTCCGAGAAATACTTTCAGTAAGAAGCTGAGGTTCTCAATTGTTAATGTGCAAGTTACAGGACCTCAATTATCCTGGACATCAAATATAATCTGATGACTATCCACAAACTAAGAATGGATTCAATGCTTAAATATCCTGGACATTAAAATAGAACTAGACAGAGATGTATTTATTGCCTAATCCAGCAATTTTTTGTGACTTGGTCTTGAATGCTGCAGACTCAAAAGCAGGACCAGCAGCATATGCATGGCTGAGAATGAGTTAGACGCATACCATGCTTCCATTAATTCATTTGCCGAAGCACGTGACCTGCTTAAAAACCGATCTGTAGCCAAAATTAAAAAATCTAATCTTTGGTGCCATTTCCATTTCGTTGTTTTTGATTGTAAGTTTCGCATCTAAATATAACATTTAGATGCAAAAGCTTAGAAGGAAGAATCTAATTTCACTAAAGAATACATTTTTAAACTTCAGTGGAAAAGAAAGTTTTGCCACATCAGTCTGTCATGCTATAGCTCATAGATGCTAGCAGAGCAATCGGATTTTTGTTATCCTCCAAACTCCACAAATGATGACAGTAATTTAATCGACACTTGCAAGCCAAAAACATGTGTCAAGAAACAGAATCATCATGGGAAATACTGGGAGAAAGAATTAGGAAAGATCTTTAGATCTAAAGGTGCTGATGTATATATTGATTGTGGATCTCAAATGACACAATGCCGTATTGTACAAGTTACAAAAAATCGTACTATAGATGCCGTTGTCGAATTGGCATCCCTAGAAACTATGGTTTTCTAGTGGTTAACAATGTTGAGAAGGGAAACCCTCAATTTCACAAGGCGCCTGAAAATGCATTCCAAGTCATCCTCAATTTCTTGAATGCTCGGCTCTAGTTCCTCCAATCGCTTTGACAGATTGCCTGCTTGATTATTGATGTCTTTGCTCAATCTGAGGGAGAGCAACAGGGCGTCCAAGCCTTGCACTTCATTGGTTTCCTCTCCTCCGTCGCATGATACGCGTTTAGCTTCCAGCAGTTTTGACACTTGAGACCAGCCTCTAGGCTTCGTGCTTGCACTTGTCAGGGCAAGGAAACCTAAGAGGGACTGGAATACAGAAAGGCTGATTTCTCCAGCTTCTCTTAGTATACTAAGGGTAGCTTCATTGTGAGAGCCCTTGTTCGGGCCTTTCTTCTTCAAATTTCTCAAGTATTTGGTGATGACTTTGTTCAACTTCTTTCTAGAGTTGATGTATGCTTCTACTTCAAAGGCGAAGCTGGAATCTCCTCTTTTCCTTCTTCGGAAAGAAGACTTGAGCTCCTGGACACATTCCTTCATCTGTGAGAAAGCGTCTCTCACATTCACGCAAACATCTAACAGCTGGAGAGAAACATCCAATGACTCTTCGGCAGGACTTCTCAGGTGGGAAAGAACCTGTTGTTGGAGAGGCAACTGAAGCAAGTCATCAATGCAATCATACAAGCTCTTGAGTTTTCCCAAACTTTGGGATGCTGATGAGGAAGAGGACACCGCTTCCGATGATCTGAGCCTAGACAACTGCTCCTCTACGGTTGTCATGAGAGGGTGGCTCAAAGAAGGCAAGCTGATTGATCGGAAATGGCTGCTAATTTTTGAGGTCGCAATTGATGAAGCCATTTTTGAGAGGAGGATGCTTATTAACTTCTCTGAATGTAATTTTTCCTATGAGAGATTTGTTCATACCAGGCCACCCAAATCCTAGTATATTTATACTAAGCAACATGCACTCAATAATCCCATTCTCGCGGGCTCACATTAGCTGTCATGTCATGGATCTTCCAACAGCCTCCTGACAATGCCTCCGCTGGTTTTCCAATCTATATTAAAGGAGAATCAATAATAGCGATCTAAAGCTTTTAAAAAACTCATACACGAGTGTAGTTTGCCTTGAGATACTCGGACAGAGGTACGACCATGCTATTATGCATCATTAATTGCTGAACTTGAGCATGTGGGATAGAAAATATTCATGTGATGGTAGAGCTTGGAGACAAGTGGAATATTTACATCGTGGAGTTTATGCATTACACATGTTAGAGTTCATCCAAAGACCTCCCGTCAATGTCTCCTCCGGGTTCTTGGTCTCCAAAAAAAATTAGATTTATTATGCTTTGAATTATCACACATACGTGCAACTTGCTTCCAAGGTCTCAGACAGGAGGATGGCAATGGAATTTATTCGTACTTTAAAATTGAAGTTGAGCATGTGGATGGCAACAAATCATGTGATAATGGAGCTTGCGGACAAACGGAATCTTAACAGCATTGCAGCTTCTAACTAACTAGGTGTTATCTGCTATGATCATCTATTTATAAGACTGACTAATTTTATTGGCATCTCTTCAGAAGTGATGATGAGGACTAGTTTAGGTGACTCCAAGAAGAACTTTTATCAAGAAGCTGGGGTTCTTAATTGGTAATGCGCATTCCTTCAGCTTTCAATTTTAAGAATATTGAGGCTGCAAATTACAGCATCTGGATCATCCTAGAAGTCAATTATGATCTGATGACCATTGACTAACAAAGAATTGGTTCGACGCTTATATTTCCATGACATTAAAATAGAACTTGCCAAAAATGTGTATTGCCTAATCCAACAATTTTCGGTGACTTGTTCTAGAATGATGCAGAATCAAAAGCAGGACCAGAAGCATATGCAAGGGTGAGAGCAAGATCGATGCATACTACGCTTCCAGAAAAGTATTATCTGAAGCATGTGATCTGCTTGACACCAATCTGTAGCCAAATCTAAAAAAAAAAATTAATCTTTGTTGGCGTTTCCATTTCATTGTTATCAATTGTAAGTTTCGCATCTAAATTTAACATTTAGATGCAAAATTTTCAGAAGGAAACATCCAATTTCACTAAAAAATACGTGTATAAACTCCAGAGGAGCCCCATCAGTCTGTCATGCTATATAGCTCATAGATGCTGGAAGAACAACCAGTTTTTTGTTATTCTCCGAACTCCACAGATGATCAGATGATGACACCAATTGATTTTCTTTTTCCTTTGAGGTGAAGTAGCATTAAGGGGAGGAACAAAATGACTGACCCAAGAACCATTTGTTGCAAGAGCACATGTACGAGATGCCCTCATCTTTCTAACCAAGTCAAAGCCTGAACTGAGCACGCTTCTTCATGAAAAAAGAAAGAACTCAACATCGTAGGTGATAGTCAATTTAAGATGTTTTGTGCATAAATTCTTTAACTTCTTTCTCCGAACCTGAGTCATATCAATAATTCAGATCAATACTAGCAAGCTGAAAACTTGGGTCAAGAAATCGAATCATGATGGCTAGTACTGGGAGAGAGAAGTAGAATAGATCTTTAGTTCTGAAAGTGTTTACGTAAATATTGATTGTTGATCTCGAATGACAATGCTGTAATGTACAAGTTACAAAAATTGTTCCATAGATGCCATATCCAGATTGCCATCCCTGGAGACTATGGTTTTTACTAATGGTTAACAATGTTGAGAAGGGAAACCCTCAATTTCACTAGGCGCCTGAAAATGCATTCCAAGTCCTCCTCAATTTCTTGAATGCTTGACTGTAGTGCCTCCAATCGCTTTGACAGATCGCCTACTTGATTATTGATGTCTTTGCTCATTCTGAGGGAGAGCAACGCGGCGTCCAAGCCTTGTACTTCATCGGTTTTCTCTCCTCCGTCACATGATACGCGTTTAGCTTCCAACAGCTTTGACACTCGAGACCAGCCTCTGGGCTTCGTGCTTGCACTTGTCATAGCAAGGAAACCTAAGAGGGACCTAAATACAGAATAGCTGATTTCTCCGGCTTCTCTTAGTATGCTAAGGGTAGCTTCATTGTGAGAGCCCTTCCTTGGGCCTTTCTTCTGTAATATTTGGATTTTTATCCAAAAATAAGAAAAAATAAAAGAAAAGAAGAGTTGAAAAGTAAAAAGGAACACAAAAGAAAAGGTGGACCTCAGCTATATAAAGGAAAAACAGCTTCGAGAGAGAGAAGACCGAGAGCTTGCAGGACAATCGGGAAAGAAAGAGAGGAAAGAAAGAAGAGAAGAAGAAGAAGAAAGAGATGTGTACTCATCACGTGAGTCTCGTCAAGCCGGAGTTACTTCGTATTGTAAGTATTCGAGCCCCTCATTCGTCCAATCGGAGAAATTTTCAAATTTAGGGTTTAAATTCGAAAGTTTAAGAAATTCAAGCCGTGAAGTCCGATTTTTGAATCGTTGAGCTACGTATACATATAAAATTGGTAGTTTAATGTATCACGGAGCCGTAAGATTTTATGGATCTTGATTTGGACTTGCCGTTTGCCCGAAACGAATTTTTGAAGTTTTCCGCGTGAAGTAATCAGTACACGTTTGGCAGCCTTCAGGCCATATTTCGTCGGTTTTTGGCTCAATTTTGGGGCCTTTTGAAATACTCTGAACGGGCTTTCTTTTGACTATAAGTTTGCTAGGGTCGGAGTTCGATGGAGAAAGTTATGGCACGATCAAATTTCACGTTCAAGCTCTGCGTTGCAAGTAGTTTTGATAATCGCTTTGGATAAGTAATTTATGGGCGCCTTTGAGTTGTTTTGTTAGTGTTTAAGCATCGTTTAGCCATTTCATAGTTATCGTAATATTTTACTTGATTTTGACGTTGATTCTCGTTTAATAATTAGAATTACGATATCGTCGATTCGAGTGAGCGTCGTCGTTTGATTTTTGGAGATTCCAAATAAGTGGTACTATCTCTTCTTTGAGTTTGTAAACTTATATTTCGAAAGCGATATAAATCAGATATATTTTGAGTTAAATAGCATTGTTATTGCATAAAAGCTCAGATCGGGCATTTACTACCTGTTGATTATTTGAAATGGTATGGTAAAGCATTTCTAGAAATGACTTATATTGATTACCGTAAAATGAATTGAGGAAATTCTTTATGAAAAGAATTCTTTTGTCAAAGGTTATACATATCGATTTATGAAAAATTTTGAAATGATGTGAAAAAAGTCTTATAAAATGCATTCGATTTGACAAATGAAGTAAAGAAAGATTTTGTATTTTGTTTTGTGAAATTAATTAGCGATATTGATTGTGGATTTGATTACTGGTATTAGAGGATGTGTGTTTTATGCTCAATATCGCTATAAACCCATTGAGCGGTTTGGGGGTATGCATACTGATTTAAGATATCCTTCTGGGTCGAGCCACTGGCTTTGTAGGTGGAGACCTTGCCAAGGAGGGAATCTTTATAACTTTATCACAAGGTTTTGTGTCGTGACCATGGATAGATATTGAACAATATAGATTGATCGATGGAATGGATCATCGATATGTGATGTGATATGAGATTCATCAAAGGAATAGATCATTAATGTATGATTTGAGATTAGTCAATGAAATGAACTATTGACGTGGTTATTAATAGAGATTGATCAATGGACTTGACCATTGCTATTTTAGACGATTTAAATAAGTATTTTCTGAATTGTATAAAGTCTTGTTGAAATGAAATAACTCTTATGTGATTTTATGTGTTTGATATCTTGAGTTTGGCTCCTGAAATTATGGTATGGCTTTATGTATTCATGCATAGTGATTGCTCGATCTACTTAAAAGAGATACGCACTATTTATTGCGCTGTGGTTGCTCACCTCTCTTTTTCCTCAATCTTTTCAAGTTCTTTGGTTAGTAGCCAATAAAGCGATAGCGATATCGTGGGGACTTTTAGATGGTTTGAGGCTGCGTCCCTCGGATGGAAGGACGGCCGTGTCATCTCCTATCTTAGTAGGTTTTGGGGTGTGACACCTTCAAACTTCTGAAGGGCGTGGTGATGACTTTGTTCAACTTCTTTCTAGCGTTGATGTATGCTTCTACTTCAAAGGCGAGGCTGGAATCTCCTCTTTCCCTTCTTCGGAAAGAAGACTTGAGCTCCTGGACACATTGTTTCATCTGTGAGAAAGCTTCTGCCACGTTACCGCAGACATCTAACAGCTTGAGAGAACCCTCCAACGACTCTTCAGTGGGACTTCTCAGGTGGGAGAGAGCCTGTTGAGTGAGAGGCAACTGAAGCAAGTCACCGATGCAATCATACAAGCTCTCGGGTTCTCCCAAACTTTGGGATGCCAATGAGGATGAGGACGCCGCTTCCAATGATCTGAGCCTAGACAAATGCTCCTCTACGGTTGTCGCGAGAGGGTGGCTCCTAGAAGACAAGCTTATTGATCGGAAATGGCCATTAATTTTCGAGGTCTCAATTGATGAAGCCATCTTTGAGAGAAGGAAGCTTATTAACTTCTCTGGATATAATTTTTCCTATTAGAGGGAGTTGTTCAAGCCAGGCCACCCAAATCCTTGTATTTTTACACCGAGCAATAGGCACTCAACAATCCCATTCTTGTGGGCTCGCATTAGCTGTCATGTCATGCATCTTCCAAGAGCCTCCCGACAATGCCTCCACTGGTTTTCCAATCTCCACGAAAGAAGAATCAATATTAGTGATCTGAATCTTTAATAAAACTCATACACGCGTGTAGTGTGTCGTGAAGATTCTCAGATAGAGAGGCGACCATGCTATTATGCAGCATTTCCTACTGAGCTTGAGCATGTGGGCTAGAAAAATATTCATGCGATGGTAGAGCTAGGAGACAAGTGGAATCTTTACAACGCGGAGTTCATGCATTACACATCTTAGAGTACACCCAGAAGCCTCCTGTCAAGGTCTCCTTCATGCTCTTGCCTCAAAAAAACTTGAACTAATATGATTTGAATAATCAAACCTATGTGCAGCTTGCTTCCATGATAATGGAAGTTGAGATTGTGGATGAAAAATTCTTGTGACAATGGAGCTGGGGAACAAATGGAATCTTTACAGCATTGGAGCTTCTGACTGACGAGTAGTTATCTATCGTTATCCTCTATTCACGAGGGTGACTAATTATTAGCATCTCTTTCGAAGTGATAATGAGGACAACTTTAGGTGTCTGAGAAGAACTTTCATTAAGAACGGGGCTACTTAATTGTTAATGTGCATTCATTTAGCTTTCAATTGAAAGAATTTTGAGGCTGCAAATTACAGGATCTGGATCATCCTAGATCAGCTTGGGTGGTAGGCTCACAGGATCCGTCACTTGAATCCTATAAGTCGGGACTCCTATCAAATCGATCCTTCAGTTTCCTTTTTGAAGCCGCACCTCCATAAGCTTGAGGCATATGTGTGGTGTTGGGGGTAATGACTCACTTGCCGTTACTACTCTTACGAAGCGAGCCAAGTGTCTCTGAGTCAAAACACAAAACTGAAACATAACCTTAGCACCTAAAAGACTAACGCGCTAAAACTCTTGCACAATCTCACAATAATATCATAATATATACTCTCAAATAGATCACAACCTAGGGTCTGATGCCAAAAAGTCACGTCCCGAAACCAACAGAAATAGGTATATGATAAGGACGCCCATGTTAGAAGTTCGACGTGCATCGTCAGAAATTCGATGCGGCAATTTTTTGTAATCACTTTTTTTGACTCACGTGGCTCACTGATATGCCAGTAAATATTGATAGTTCCAAACGACCCGTTTACATGTTTGTCCCACATATAATAATTTCACCGGTCCTTTTGCGTTGGAGTTGGGAACGGCGGCTACGGCAGGTTTGTCGGTCATTGCGGTGGTTTTCCTAGGTGATCGTCAACCTGTCCCGAGCTACTTCTGTTTTTTTCTGCGGTTGCCGTCGCCTGAGCCATTTCTCTCGGAGATGATGGATGGTCACGAAGTTCGGAGGTAAAAATGGGTCGTCCATCTGCAGATCCTCCATTGAAGCTCAAAGAGAGAGAGGATCGATCAATCCTTCGACACCGATCTTCTTCAAACTAAAGAAGAATGTGAAGAGAAAGTGCAAATTACAAAGAAAGAGAGATAGAGAGAGCCAGCAACACAGTCGAGACAAAGAACCGGCACAGGAGGATCAACGAGTTGGAAGCATTTCAAGCTTTTTGGCCGAAAAACAGGGCAGGATAGAGCTGCTCCTCTGTTGAGATTAACGCAGATGGACGGAATGAAACGATGCAAGACGTTTGGTTGGACCCACTGGAGCACTTTTGCGGCGGCTACTGAATGTGATCAATGGGCGGCAGAAAGCTGTCGAACGTCGGGACTCCCTCAAAGGACGCGAGACTAAATTCAAGCCAAGAGCTACGTGGAAATTCCTGGGATGACAAACTGAAATGGTCAGCGGTGGCTCCAGCAGCTTGAAAATAGAGAGGAAAGCCGTCACTAGTGGTGGACACCAATGAACGAGCTCTAAGCGAACCCCAAACTCTTCAAGCCTTCTTCGCCGGAAACAGAGAAAAAATCGGACGAACTGATTGCGACTTCGCCGGCGACTAGAAAGGACGATGAACGACAAGCAGGGTCGGTCTATGGCCGGCCTAAGATATTGGCAACCGATGTGGGTTAATAGTGGCTGTCCAGTCTCTACTCATGCTCAGTTGGGCGATGCCTTCGAGAGAATGGCTCTGGCAGCAAGGTGATCGATGGTGGCCATGCGTGAGAGCAACAGAGGCGGCAAGCGAGCGACCGCAACAGGGAGAGTGGTGTGATGGTCAGCCAATGTTGAAGACAATCAAGGCCCATAACCTTTTTTGTGTTGAGGAAAACTCCTATTAATTTTGAAGTTGACAAAACCTTTCACGTTATTATAAATCTGATACTTATTCTGAACTAATTTATTCCAGATATGTATATTCTGGAAGCTCAGAAGGAAGTTATTCAGATTTTACAAGATGTCAAATACCTTATTGAAGACCTACATAATCTTAGTTCTGAGATTCAGTCGCAGAATTTATTCAGATGCAGACGAAGAAATTATTCAGACGCAGACGCAGACGCAAAAGTTCTTCAAATGCAGACGCAGAATTTCTTCAGATGCAGACGCAGAATTCAGAACCAAATATAATAGCTAGTGATCCGGTATGGATTTCACAGAAGGAAAGTTTTGATTGTTTCAATCTAAGGCTATAATTGATTGACAATCAAATACTACGACGAGTATGCATTACAACGGACAAAACTCTACTTATGGAAACTAAGATTCTGATTGTATGGGCGATCAGAATCAGCGGGATTCAGAATCTGTCATCCAACGGTTACTCAATCCTTATTATACAAATCTGTCCAAGGTAAAGATTGGAAGATGATCTTCTAATAGCTGTCCAACGGCTAGTTTGGAAGTAGAGGAGTATTTAAAGAGATCAACGAGCAGCAGAAGGGAGAATAAATTCAAGAATCAACAAGTCCAAAGTCTGAGTATACTCCAATCATTTCTCTTATCTTGCTGAGCCAAAAATTAAGATCTTGAGGGATACTTTGTAAGGGTGATTGTGCGAGATAGAGAGTCTTATTATACACAAGAGTGCTGTCACTCTAAAACTGTAATTCCTCATTGATTACATCGTGAAATCCAGCCAGTAGGCTGTCAGCGTGAAAGAGTGAACGTAGGCTTACTATAAGCCGAACCACTATAAAATTGTGTGCAGATTCTCTATCTCTTATCTTTTACTTTACATTCTGCACATCAAGAGTATCGTCTATATAATCTATCTTAAATCTGAATTTTATTCAGACTTTTCTGTGATTTGTTTTATTTCCGCATAAATATTTAAAAATTGTTTAAAATTACCTATTCACCTCCCTCTAGGTGATCCTTACTAGCTACATCAATTGGTATCAAAGCCAGGTTGCTTATTTATTGAAGTGTTTTTACTTCTGAGCTAACAATCTATATAACTAACTTGAGTGCTCCAAGTCTCATTGAAGGACAAAGCAACAACATACCACCATATTTCGATGGCAAGGAATACAGTGTCTGGAAGAATAAGATGAAGGCATTCATTAAGTCAATTGATCACATGCAATAGGATGTCATCATCAGAGGAGTCAAGCCAAAATCTTCTGATTCAAAAAAAAAAGGCAAATGCAAGCAAAGCAGCAGATCCTCTATTATCTCAAATTGAGATATCCAAAAAAAAAACTTTAGATTCCAAAGCAATTTATTCTTTATATTGTGCCTTATCTCCTATTGAATATAAAAAAAATTGCTGCTTGTGAATCAATTGAGGAAATCTGGGATACGCTCCACATTACTTATGAATGAACAGATCGAGCCAAGGAAACTCAAATTAATCTTTTGCTTGGTCAATACAAATCCTTCAAAATGAAGCCTGAAGAATCAATTGCTGATATGTATGACAGGTTTACTAACATAGTAAACGGTCTTGCATATCAAGGATAACCAGTCCCAAATGTAATGAAAATCAACAAACTACTGAGGGGACTGACAATGAAGTGGGATAATATCAAAACATCTATTCGAGAGACACAAAAGATCAAGCCTCTATCAATAAATGAGTTGATTGGAACTCTTTAATCATATGAGATTGAGTATCAGAATGAGGAGAATGAATCCAGAGGTAATAAATCAATTGCATTAAAAACTAACATTGATTCTGATGAAGATTTTGAAGATGAAGATGTTGACGATGAAGAACTAGCTCTCTTCATAAAGAAGTATAAAAAGATGAAGATCATAGGAAGAAACCTCAAAGGAAGAAGCCTTTTGAGAAAAAGAAGTCTATCGATGAAATAGAGAGATCAAAGGATATAATATGCTTTCACTGTAGGAAACGTGGACACATTAAGCCTAACTGTCCATTTCTAAAAAAGAAGACCAAATTTGAGAAAGCAAGGAAAGCCTTAAAGGCAGAAACCTAGAGTGACACAGAGTACGAAGACAGTGACCAAGATATCTCAAATTTCTATCTAATGGCAAAGTCAGATTCAGACTCAGATTCAGATTTTAATCCTAAAGTGGAAATCGAGGTAAAGCCTTCTAAAATGACTATTGAAGTATCAAATTACATTGATGAATTATGTTTTGAATTTAAGACTGCTCTTAAAAAAATCTCTTCATTGAAAAAGGAAAATTCATCTATGAGGTAACAGGATATTTCACAAAAAGAAAAAATCAATTTCCTTCAAAAAGAATTTCATCAAGTCAAGGAAAGTCGAGATTTTCTTTCAAAAGAAAATGCTGTTTTGAAAAAGGAAGTTTAAGAAATTACTTCCAAGTTTTCAAAAGGTTCAGAAACCTTGAAGCATATCCTTTCCATCCAAATTCTTTACTATAACAAATCTGGTTCGGATTTGTAAAGAAAAGTGACAGCTTGATTGATTTTCCAAAGGTCAAGGAGAGATTAAGACAAAGACCTCCTCGACAAGCTTATAAAAATCATTTTAAAAGGAATTTTGTCAAACCTGTTGGTCGAAGTGCTCTTAAGTGCTCAAATTGTGGAGATCCACAATATTTTGAGAATGAATATCCTAAGGTCTGGAGACCTATCCGAAGAGATTTTGTTAAGACAGCATATACTAATGCTCAAGGACCCAAACAAATTTGGGTACCAAAGAAAACTTGAGATGTTGTGATTTTTGCAGGTTACCACAAAGAGAAAAAGAAAGTGGTACCTAGACAATGGATGCTCTAGACACATGACAAGAGATCCAAGTATATTAGTTGATCTATAAAGTCTGAATGGTGAAAAAGTTTCCTTTGGAGGAAATACCAAAGGAAAAATCGTTGGCAAACGAACGATTGAAATAGGAGGACTTACAATCAATGATGTTTTATTGATAAAAGGACTCAACTACAGTTTGATAAGCATAAGCCAGCTATGTGATGCAGGTTTCAGAATCAACTTTCAAGAAGATATATGCTCAGGAACAAGCAAAGATTCTTCTCAAACTTTCACAGGAAGAAGACATGCCAATATTTGTCTCCTAGATGTCAATCCAAACTCCACTCATTGTCTGATCTCAATCAAAGAAGATGAAGATCTATGGCACAGAAGGTCGGGGCATATCAGTATGAAACAAATCTCAAAGATCTCAAACAAGAAGCTGGTTCGAGGTCTGCCAGATTTGAAATAAAAGAAAACAGAGTTATGCAATGTCTGCACTCTAGGAAAATAAGTAAGAAGTTCTTTTAAATCTATACATCATGTTTCCACTTATCGTGCCTTGCAACTTCTTCATATGGATCTGTTTGGACCAACCAGAACACAAAGTATTGGTGGTAAGAAGTACTATTTAGTTATTATTGATGATATCACAAGATTTACTTGAGTGTTCTTTCTTGCTCATAAAAATAAAGCATTTTCATATTTTTCAAAATTTACAAAAAGAGTTCAGAATGAAAAGGGCTATACCATTTTCTGCATTAAAACTAATCGTGGGAGAGAATTTGAAAATCAAAGTTTTTCATATTTTTGTGAGGAAAATGGCTTTCAAAACAATTTTTCTACTTCATATACACCAGAACAAAATGGTGTCATGGAAAAGAAAAATCATTCCTTGCAAGAAATGGCAAGAACTCTATTGATTGAAAGCAAGATTCCCTTTCATTTCTGGGCGGATGCAGTTTTTATAGTATGTTATATTATTTACAGAGTTTTCTCAGACCCATTCTTGAGAAAACCCCCTATGAGCTTTACAAAGGTAGAAAGTCCAATATCTCATATTTTCGTATGTTTGGTTGTAAATGTTTTATTCTCAAAAATCTAAATGATCGCACTAGCAAGTTTGATGAGAAAGCAGATGAAGGACTCTTCTTTGGATATTCTACTGCAAGTAAAGCATATAGAGTTTTCAACAAGAAGTTTCAGACCGTGGAAGAAACAATAAATGTTAAGTTTAAAGAAAATATTCAGACTCACAAAGATGAATCTGAACTATTTTCCAACATTCAAGAGTCATCAGAAGCTCAACAAGTATTTTCAGAGATTGTCGAATTAACAGAAGAAGGAAAAGAAGATACAATCCCGACTCAATCAGAACCTTCAGAGTCTGATAATATTCAGAAAGAAAAATTTGACAGAAACTGGAAACATAAATCCAGTCATCCGAAGAACCTCATCATTAGAGAAATAGAAGATGGTATCAAGACTCGATCTAAACACAAGGAGAACATCGGCAACTTGGCCTTGATATCAAAAATAGAACCAAAAGAAGTTGGTGAAGCATCGTCAGATGAAAGCTGGATCGAAGCTATGCAGGAGGAATTTCAGCAGTTCAGAATTAATAAAGTATGGGAGCTTGTGCCAAGACCCAAAAATCATCCAGTCATTAGAATAAAATGGGTATTCAGAAACAAACTGGATGACAAAGAGAAAGTTATAAGAAACAAAGCAAGACTGGTAGCAAAAGGCTATTCTCAAGAAGAAGGCATAGATTATGATGAAACATATGCACCAGTTGCCAGGTTAGAAGCCATTATGCTGCTATTAGCTTATGCTTGTTTCCATAAATTTAAACTGTTTCAGATGGACGTGAAAACTGCCTTCCTAAATGGATATATCAAAGAAGAAGTATACGTGGAACAACCACCAGGCTTTGAAGAACCAAGGAAGACTGATTATGTCTATAAACTCAAAAAGGCTCTGTATGATCTGAAACAAACACCTCGTGCTTGGTATGAGAGGTTAAGTAACTTCCTTCTGCAAAATGACTTCACAAAAGGTAAGGTTGATACAACGTTATTCATTAAAAGAAAAGATAAGGACTTTCTGCTTGTTCAAATTTATGTTGATAATATCATCTTTGGATCCTCTAACGAACTGCTGTGCAAAGAATTTTCAAAGAATATGCAGAATGAGTTCGAGATGAGTATGATGGGCGAGCTAACATTCTTTTTTGGCCTATAAGTGAAACAAACCAAAGATGGTAGATTTATTTGCCAAGAGAAGTATGCAAAAGAGATTGTCGAAAAGTTTGGATTGCAAAATTGCAAGAAAACAGACATTCCCATGTCTCATTCATCCAAACTAGATAAAGATGAAAATGGTAAAAAGGTTGATAAGAAGGTATACAGAAGCATGATAGGTTCATTATTGTATCTTACTGCATCTAGACCTGACATACTTTTTAGTGTTTGTATGTGTGCAAGATTTCAATCAAACCCAAAGGAATCACATTTATCTACAGTTAAGAGGATAATCAGATACATTGGAACTTATCCAATATTAGGTCTTTGGTATTCCAAAGATTCAGATTTCGCTCTTACTGATTATTCTGATGCTGATTTAGCTGGATGTAAAGTGGACAGAAAAAGTACTACAGGTATATGTCAACTGCTTGAAAATATGTTGGTATCGTGGTACTCAAAGAAGAAAAATACAGTTGCACTTTTTACAATAGAAGCAAAATATGTAGCCTTGGGAAATCGCTGTGCACAGATTCTGTGGATGAAGTAGTAATTGCGAGACTTTGCCATTGAAGATTCAAGTGTTGCAATCAAATGTGACAACACAAGTGCTATTAATCTGACCAAAAATCCTATTCTTCACTCTCGTGCAAAGTATATTGAAATCAAACATCATTTCATTCGATATCATGTTCAAAATGATGATATGAATGTTCAATTCATTGATTCTAAGAATCAATTAGCTGATATATTCACAAAACCTCTTGATAAGTCCCCTTTTGAGTATATTAGAAATAAATTGTGCATTCTTCATCCATTTTCATGAAGTATCTGATAGACAGGAATTTTTCAGACTCAAGTGTTATCAGTCTGAATGTCCTTCTCGGACTCACAAAGAAAGGGTGGCTTCTGAAAATCCAAACTTTGTTCAAGGATCTAAACGACATCTTTCCTACTCTGACTTGTCCAGACGATCTGTGATATTACATAAGATCATAATCAACTGCTTGAAGCCCAAAGCAGCCTCAAAAACTGACCTATCAAAATCAAAAATCAAGCTCATCTGGGCTATCTTAAAAGGTCAATCCTTCTCTCTTCCTCATATCATCATCTTCCATACGTACAGAGCATTGCAGAAGGACAAGGGACAATTGCCATATGGTGCTATAATCTCTCGCATCTTCATATTCTTAAAAATATCTATTCCTGATGATATGCGCAAGAACCTTGTTCCCTGTATGTACGTTGGAAAAAGAATGCTCTCCAAAATGAAGCAATTTGAAGATGTAAGGGAAAGAGTAAGAGGAAAAGAGGCTCAACCATTGGAGGCAAAATCTGTTGGAAAGACAAGTGAAAAAGAAAAAGGGTAAAGGAAAAGATCTAGTCCAGCCAGCAAGCAAACTGACTCTCCTACCCCAATCAAAGTGTACAGAAAGAAAAGAAAAATTCTTCTGCATGATGAAAGTGATGAAGCAGAAACAGAACACTTTGAAACAGGACACACTGAAGGACCAGAACATGTTCCTGAATCAGTTCCTAAAGTTTTAGAACCAATTCATGAAGAACATGTTTCTGAAGATCAAGCACCTGTTCAAGGGGAGAATCAACCAAAATCAGCCATAGGGTATGATCAGTCTAAGCAAGCAAATGTCCAAGAACAGCCCTCTGACAATCAGAACATTCTCTCTATTCTGCTCGAGATTAAAGAAAAGCAAGCTGCACTAAAACAAAATATGAAGAATCTACAGAGTATTGTTGAGAAAAACTACAAGACTCAACAACTTCAGGCAACAACAGACAAAACAGAACTAAAGAAAGCCATTGCTATGTGCTCATCCAACATGGATAAAGCCATAGGTCAATGCAGTTCGAAGATTGAGGAGGCTGTCTCAATATTGAAAAATTTTCAACTGATTCGCACCCTTTCTAAAAAATAACCTGTTTTTCAAAATTTCTCTCCAAATCATCTCCTTTTCATTTGGTCTGTAATATCACTAACAATTCTTGTTAGATTGGTTGATCGTTTAATATCATTGATTTATTCTCTCTATTATTTTTGCTGGTGACAAAAAGGAGGAGAAATTATATGCAGATTTGCTATACTAATTTTAAAATACAGGATCATATGCAGGTTATATACAAATGAAGAGAAAGACATAGATTTCAATAGAGTTTGCTCTTTCAATTTCAATCTGTGCCTCAATGCGCTTAATATGCTTATTTACTTACAAATCAATTTCAAATTAATTCAATCTGCAAGAAATTTTTGTCACTATCAAAAAGAGAGAGATTGTTGAGGAAAACTCCTATTAATTTTGAAGTTGACAAAACGTTTCACGTTATTATAAATCCGATACTTATTCTGAACTAATTTATTCAGCTATGTATATTCTGGAAGCTCAGAAGGAAGTTATTCAGATTTTACAAGATGTCAAATACCTTATTGAAGACCTACATAATCTTAGTTCTGAGATTCAGACGCAGAATTTATTCAGATGCAAACGAAGAAATTATTCAGACGCAGATACAGAAGTTCTTCAGACGCAGACGCAAAAGTTCTTCATATGCAGATGCAGAATTTCTTCAGACGCAGACGCAGAATTTAGAACCAAACATAACAGCTAGTGATCCGGCATGGATTTCACAGAAGGAAAGTTTTGATTGTTTCAATCTAAGGCTATAATTGATTGACAATCAAATTTGATTGTTTCAATATAAGGCTATAATTGATTGACAATCAAATACTACGACAAGTATGCATTACAACGGACAAAACTTTACTTATGGAAACCAAGATTCTGATTGTATGGGCAACCAGAATCAGCGGGATTCAGAATCTGTCATCCAACGGTTACTCAATCCTTGTTATACAAATCTGTCCAAGGTAAAAATTGGAAGATGATCCTCTAATAGCTGTCCAACGGCTAGTTTGGAAGTAGAGGAGTATTTAAAGAGATCAACGAGCAGCAGAAGGGAGAATAGATTCAAGAATCAACAAGTCCAAAGTCTGAGTATACTCCAATTATTTCTCTTGTCTTGCTAAGCCAAAAATTAAGATCTTGAGGGATACTTTGTAAGGGTGATTGTGTGAGATAGAGAGGCCTATCATACACAAGAGTGCCGTCACTCTAAAGCTGTAATTCCTCATTGATTATATAGTGAAATCCAGCCAGTAGGCTGTCAACGTGGAAGAGTGAACGTAGGCTTACTATAAGCCGAACCATTATAACTTGTGTATAGATTCTCTATCCCTTATCTCTTACTTTACATTCTGCACATCAAGAGCACCGTCTATATAATCTGTCTTGAATCTGAATTTTATTCAGACTCTTCTATGATTTGTTTTATTTCCGCATAAATATTTAAAAATTATTTAAGATCACCTATTCACCCCCCTCTATGTGATCCCTGCTAGCCACATCACTTTGTTTGCAACGTCGTTTTTGCTTGGTTGGATTGAGTGACATCGTACATGCCCTTCCCAGCCACATCGGATCGAGCGACGTCTACATGGATGGGATTTCTTCATAAAAAAATGTCTTGCTCATTTTAATATATTAATTATAAATACCACATAATACTTTTGATCGGAAATTTTCACTTGAAGCACTTAAATGGTCGTTTTTTCTCTAATTTGGCATTTAAGTGAACCCGCGAAAATTTTTTATACTAAAGTGAACGTCGTATGAAACTTTTGGAACTAAAGTGAGCATCCTACGAAACTTTTGACAATTCTGATGTCCTTTAACCAAAAGTTAATAGTTTTTTTTGTGATTAATTTTCAAGCTTAATACATATGATGGAGCCTTGTTATTATTAGATATGCAGGTGCATTTGGTTTAGTATTTTGAAAGCTCATTTAGGCTCCAAAGTCTTATGAAAAATTTAAGGTGTTTGGCAACTATTTTCAAGGGGCTTTCAAGTGAAAGCTAGCATTTTCAAGGCTAAAAGCCCAAGGCAGGTCCCTACCTGCTTTGAGTTTTCAGCATTTTCGGAATGCTGAAATCCTCAATTAATGAAATATGGTCAGTTTCCTTTTTTACCCTTAAAAGCTTATTATAAGTCCAGTTTTGCCCAACCCTACTCCCCACACGCCTCCGCTCCGCACCTCCTCTCCTTCGCTTGCTCTCTCCCTTGCTCGACTACTCTATTCCTTCACTCGCTCTGTTCATTCCCTCGCTCTACTGCTCGTTCCCTGCAGGTTCAATCTCTCTCTCCCTGTGATTGTCTCTAGTCTCTTGCTGTTCGACTCCGTTGATTGTGCAAGTGGTCAGTGAGCTGGGGGCTTGTTTCGATCATAATTATATTCCAGATTTTGCTGGAGTTTGGATTTGGTGTTAAGTTCATTTGATGGTTGTTCCGTGCAAGGTGAATCTGTAGAAATTTTAAATGATGGTGTGTCGGGTGAGATTGAGCTGGAGAGAAAAACACACAGCATATTTCTATTGTAAAAATGAGCAACTTATCTTGATGTTGATGATGAGCGTGATAAGGACTGTGGGTGGTTTTTGTTAGGGATGTTCATGGGCAGCTTCACAACGCTGTGTTCCCGTTGAGGAGTGATGTTTTCCTTCTCAGCCACATATAATAAGGGTCTTGAAAGTTGAAAGTATTTTTAGGGAAATGGAAAAAACCACAAATGACGTTAAACTATACTTGCTGCAACACATTTATTCCAAACTTTTTTTTAACACCAAAAACTCCAAACTTGTAACCGTGTGACTTAATTACCCTCCATTAAAATTCTGTTAATGAGTACCATTAAAAATCCTATGTGATTGCCTATATGGATTATGGAAGGCAATCGATAATGACGTGGTACCCATGTGGATCAATGTATGTTTGTCTTTTCTTTTCTTTTTCTTTTTTTTCTTTTCTTCCTTCCTCCTTCCTCCCCTTCCTTGGTTTGCACCTGGCTGGCATGTCTGCCGCCGCCGCCCTCACCGTCGTCATCAACAATGTTGATTTCTCTTCGGCGATCTACATCTATGAAGGAATCCTCAGCCGACCCTCATATTTGATGCGCAAACTCAGGGACTAGTTTCCCTTGTCGCCATCCTATGGACGATGGAGCCCCATCAGACCAAGCATATTCGAATCTGATCCAAGAAGTCCCTCTTGGGAAGCAAGTGAATCAAGCAAACTCTTCGCCAGGTTCACATCCACATCAACCGGAGTAAAATCCTCATCCATGTCTTGGGTCGAACTTGATTCTCCCTTATACGAAAAAGACCATGGATGCTCAACTTAGTTAGGAACATCGAAAATTAGATGGAATTGAAGGGTTTCTTAGAAGAAAAGGGCACACGCATTCATAGGCAAAGGAAGAAGACCAAGGAGGAAGGAATAGATAGACGCCATGTCACCATCATTTGTCTTTTGTATGTAGGTTGCCTCGTTGAATTTGTAACGGTGTTCATTATACTATGAGTAAAGTTCAATGAAATAGGTTAAAAGATTCATAGGATATTTAAAGCACATTGTATCCGAGGGCCTTAGCTCTTTAGCTTTGGTCTAATGTGTAACACCATATCTAAACTTTTAATTTGTTCAATGTATCACTATAGGTAAAGTTTAAGGTAATCCTTTCATTTGCTCAAACGACAAATCACACGTTATTTGCTTATGTGGATTTTAAAAATGCTGAGTTGGATTTTTAAAAATGATGAGCTAACATATCCATTGTTTAGTTTAACCAAAAAGAATTAGAGCGTTAACATGTCATCATTATTTTATGACATGGATTACCATGTCCAAATGTCATCATTATTTTATGACATGGATTACCATGTCCAAATTTGAAATGAATATCTTCATGGATAATCTACGTGTAGCTTGTTTTTATCCAGCATCCAAACTTAACGGATTGAAAGTCACATCAATAGATTCCATTAACTTGAATTAACGGAAGAACGACATGAAACATTTTCATATAGTCTAAGAACTAGATTGACCATTTATTAATAGTTCAAGAATTATATTTAACAAATTAAAAGTTTAGGGATGACATTGCACATTAATTCAAAATTTAGGAATTATTTAAATAATTTTCCCAAAACCTAATTTTAATCCAGCAAAGCAACCATATTAATTTTAATTAGGGGGTTTAGAGTCTTTACCCGTCACAGCAAATTTTCTTCAATTCGCACCCTCATGGGATCACTAAAATCTTGAAGTTTGAACCTCGAAGGAATTTTATTTACAAAATCAAATTAAGATGATTAGCACCAAAAATTTGAGAGAATGCAATCGAAAAGGGGTTTTGGCATGATTTATACCTTGTTGAAAATGTAAAACCTGTTATGGAGAAATTTTGTAAGCCAAGATGAATCCTAAACCCTTCAACGTGTCATAATATCCCTTCAAAAAGGTGAAATGGCCTTTCGAAAGGTCAGGCCTGCCATTCGAAAGGCTAAGTCGGCTTTGCGAGGGGCAGGCTAGCCTTGTGCGAGGCAAGCGAAGCACACCAGCACTAAGTAGGCCCAACAACTGCCAAATTTTGCGAGGGCCTACATAGCAACGTTTCTGTTCCCAGAAACAATTTTTGATCAGAAATAGTTTTTTCTATTTCTATTTCTTGGAACAGTTTCTGACCAAAAAATAGCGTTTAGTAACTACACAAAATTTATATTTCTGAAATAGAAAAAGAATATAAACGCGTTTAGGGTGCGAATGATCCATTTCTATTCCATGGACGAGTTTCTCCCTTCTGGGCTACCGGCGGAGGACGGCGGGTGGCGGTGGGGGGTGGTAGGGGCGGAAGATGATGGTCGGCAGCGGCAAAGGATGGCCGCCGGCGGTGAGAGGCAGTGGAGCACGGCGGTCAGCGATGGAGCACGGTGGCATCGGGCAGTGGTGACGGCAGCGGGAGGCGGCGGCGGGAGGTGGCTGGCGGCGAAGGGTGGCCATCGTCGGTCGATGGAGCACGGTGGTCGGTGGCGAAGGATGGCGGCCGATGGTGGGTGACCACCGGCGGTGGCCAGAGGCGGGAGGTGGCCGACGGCCGAGGGCAACCAACGCCGGGTGGTGGCCGGCGTCGGGTGGTGGAGCATAATGCCCGGCGGCGGAGGATGGCGGTCGGCGGCGGCCAAGGACGGCGACCAGTGGTGGGTGATCGCCGGCGTCGGGTGGTTGGCGGGGGGAGGCGGCCAGCGCCGAGTGGCGGCCAACGTCGGGCGATGGAGCACGGCGACCAGCGATGGAGGACGGCGGTCGGTGGCTAGTGGCGACAAGCGTCGAGCGGTGGAGAACGATGGTCGACGACAAGAGGCGGCCAGCGGGCGAGAGGCGGCCAGCGGGCGAGAGGCGGCCGGCGAGCTTTGGCCGGCGGGCGGCGGCGACAAAAGGCGGGCCGTAGGTGGCGGCGAAGGACGGTGAGAGGCGGCGGTGGGTGGGTTGCGACCGATGGATTGTTTCTTATTTTTAGAGAATTCTAGAGAAAAAAAATCGTTTCTTTTTTCTTGTTCCAGAAACAAGAAGCAGATTTTTTTTGCTTCTTGTTTCTGTTCCAAATCTATTTCTAGAACACTTTTTTTGTTTCAGAAACAAAAAAATAGATTTTTTTTACTAAACGGATTTCTGTTCTTTTTCTGTTCCGGGGAACAAAAGAACAGAAAAATAAAGAAACAGAAACGTTACTAAACAGATCCCAAATTGCGAAATTTAGCCCTTTTCTTGATAATTTTTCCAATTTGACCAAATTTCAATTAGACATAAGTTTTTTGTATAATTTTCAATTGACCCAATCTTTGTATCCATGGAATGCTCGTGACCTGTATTTCCCCAAAATGTGTTAGGATTGCGGATTTCCAAGAATCGGTTAGTACGAATAACCATAGTGAAAAGTTATCATAGTTTCTTCAATAAAATCCGATTGCCGACATTTTTGCAGCATCGGAAAGCATATGACTGGATCTTTGAGGTGAGTTATCAATCTGGCCAAATCATAAAACCCTAGATCTCTCAATCATGGTCGTGATTCAATGATGTGATACATTAAGGCTGTCCAATTTGGACAAATAGGGCATCCTTGGAAAGCTCTTGGTGATCGACTCGTACCCATTGATCAAACTTTTAACAAAGTAATATTGTCTTTGTCAGTCTTGTTCAAACCTTAGGTCAAAAATTAAGTGTCTGCAAATAGCATGATGGACTCGGAGGACAATTGTGCTTGTGGTGCACGTTAGATGCGCTTCAAGTCTCTTGGAATACGGACCAAACAAAAAAGTCTCTTGGACCAAGCCATTTTGAAGTGCGTCCGTGTTCATGTGAATCTCCGTTGCATGCTTCTTCCGGGAAAATCCAAGGACATGACAGCCGATCTCTAGGAAAAAGGTACTTTCCCTTGATTCTTGTGAGCATATCCATGCTTCAGACTTCAGATCACATAAAACCGGTAATTTGAGTCGAAAATGGCAGATTAGCAATTTCGACATGAAATAGGATAAACGAAAAGTCAGAGAGAGGGGGGCATGAACTTCTTGTTGAAAGGTTTTGACATATATTGTTGTCTTTCATGTACAATGTTGTGCTGTACAAGTAACAAAAATGTACAATAGATGCCACTATAGATTGGATCCATGGTAAGTCGGATATCTTTTAGTGGTTTACAATGTTGAGAAGGGAAACTCTCATTTTCACAAGGCACCGGAAGACACATTCCAAGTCCTCCTCAACTTCCTGAAGGCTCGACCCTAACGCATCATATCGCTTCAAAATGTCGCTCACTTGGAGACCGGAGGCTTTTCCTGATTTCAGGGAAAGCAGTTCAGAATCCAAGGTTGCCATTTCATTAGCGTCCTCTTCTCCTTCACATGCTACCTGTTTAGGTGAAAGTAGTTTCGAAACCAGTGACCAGCCGCTACGTTTCAGATTTGCACTCGACTGAGGAAGAAAATACAGGAGGGAAGCAAATACTGAGAGGCTGATTTCTTCAGCTTGTCTTAGCAAGCTAAGAGTAGCTTCCTTGTTGGAGTCCTTGTTAAGGCTGTTCTTCCTCTCCATCTTCTTCAAATTCACTAAGTACTTAGAAATGATTTTCTGCAACTTCTTTCTAGCACTCATGTGGGCTTCAACTTCCTTGGCAAGACAACAATCTCCTCCTTTTCTTCTCCGGAGAACTGACTCAAGTTCTTTAATGCATTCCTTCATCTGTGAGAAAGCATCTTTCGCATTCCCACAAACATCCAACAGCTCCAGAGATCCATCCAACAACTTTTCCACAGAACTTCTTTGGTGTTCATTCGAAAGAGCCTGTTGGGTAAGAGGCAACTTAAGCAAATCATTGACACAGTCAAAAAGATCCTGTAGGCTTCCCAGCTTTTGGGAAGCCGAGGATGTGGATGTCATTTCTGATGAATTGTTCTGTTTAATTGCTCGTCAATGTTCATGCTAAGAGGATGAACCCCACAAGGAAAGCTATTCGAGCGAGCATGGCTAGGACATTTCGAAGTATGAATGGAGGCCATCTTGAGAAACAGGATGTTCTCTATGTTATGGATTGGAAAATGGCTCAAGTAGTTGTGAAGCCAAACACCCTTCAACCCTTGTATATATAGAAGATAAAGAATTAAGAATGCAAATACATCCTTCCAGAGCTACTCTACTGTCATGTCACAGATCCTCCAACAGTGATGAATGCACCATCAAAGCAGATCTTATGCAGATTACAATATATAAGAAAAGTTCTAAGCAGATTTAAAAATCATGCCACACACGGTGTTCTGCAAAAATGGTCGCCTAAAAAAGTAACAATAACTGGCCGTTCCTAATTTTTTTAAACTGAACTTGGTCATGTGGTCACAGAGATGCCAAATGCCAATGTGGCTAGGGAACAAGTGGAATCTTTCCATCCTCGAGCTCAAATAATGGGCTCGAACCCATCTCTATGATGGATTCAGCAGCAATAATGACCATTTGTTTCGGTTTTTCATCAATGCCCAATGATGCTTTAATCAATCAAAAATTTAAAAGTAAATTAGATATCTACACACACCAGGCCTTGCCTCCATGATTCCAGACAGAGATGTGATTATCTCTAGGGGCATTGATGAGTATGAAGATTATCATCTGAACTGCACTCATCTCCATTCACATTTGAATTGCTCGTTAGTTGTGATGCAGGCAAAAAATGGGCTTGTGGAAGCCTCCCTAACTCATCAGCCATCACCATGTTAAAATGTCAGAATACTGAATATATAAAATGGGGTCTGATAACACTGTTCCCTGCCACATAAACAAGTAATAACACTCTCTTCAATAAATTGGTAAAAAGAAAAAAGAAAGAAAGAAATCTAGACACCTGTGTTCATAAGTGAATTATCATGTCACTGGAATAGTTAAAGGATTTCTTTAGCCTTTTGGGACTTGTACAAATTAGTAGCTCTTGTCTTGTATATGACAGAAAACTTGGCCAAGTAGGATCTGTACATGTTGCTCATTTTCCTTGTATTGCTTTCAGGGCCTAAAACTCTAACTACTAAATTTCTGTAAATTTTCAATTTGTAGGGGATGCACATTTTAAACACTGTACTTCAACACTTTTGTTTTTCTCTTTTCATTTTCAGCCTGAAATATACTAAAAAATTGTGTATTTTTGTTTTTCTGAGCACTTATTAGGACCATACTAACCAGTTCTCGGTGCTTCTCAATGTTTTCGACCAATACTGACCTGTAAAACATTGGCTTTTCCTGTTCATAATGTTGGGATGGTAGAGTGTATGTTCATGTAATGATGGTCAACCTTGTCGCAGATCTTCTGACTGATAATCATGCTGTGCCAATCAGACAGTAGAACTGGTCATATGGTTTTTTTTCATCTGCAAATAGGCCACAAAGCAACCTCATGCGCATTTTTAATGTATCGGTGAATAATACAGTAAGTGTTTTGTTTGATAAGAACTCTCCCATGAGATGAGAGACTAGAGAAAATCCATATATTGAGGCAAACTAGTAAGGTTCTATATTATACTGTATACAGAACAAATTGTACATTTGAAATGCTCTGTGCAAACTATGATTTTGAAGATGATGGTGTTCAACTTTGAATTCTCATATCATGTCATGGCGCCTAGTGTTTTCACTGAGGTTTGATTCAACATGAACGTCGAATCATATCTCAGGATGTCTAGCTCTTCGCCCAAGGACAATCTCCTAATTACTAGTAAGAATCAAGGGCCAAAGTCCGAACTCATGATTTGACGGAAGCTGTATGGACTATAGTTCTTCACTACTTCTACAGAAAGGACTCTATGTTTGTAGGGATTCATTTTGTCTCAATCCATCATGTCTCAATTGGATAAATTCACTTTAAGCTGACTTTCTTTCCAAAAAAAAAGTTCAGCAAGAATGCGTGGATCAAATAGGTCTAGCGAACTCCACCCTTCATTTCATTCTTCTCCTGTGGGACTTTTCTTTTCTTTTTTTTCTTTTTTTTTTTGAGCGGGTGCGGGACTTGAAAATAAGCGAAGACTGGGAGATTCCCGAAATAAAGCCTAAGAAATGCTAACTCTGACGTGGATATAAGTAAATGGAACACACACATAAGCACCTGCGTGCACCCACAGAGAGAGACAGACTGAGAGACAGAGAGGATACTGGATATTGTTTCTCTAGTTTCTATTGATTGTTATAACACAATGTTCTAAAATGGAAAACTGTAAAATGGGCATACATTGTGTCAATACATTAGGGGTTGAGAATATTTAAAAGGGAAACTCTCGTTTTCCCTGAGTGCTTAAAGACACACTCAAGATCTTTCTCTAGTTCCCGAATGTTCGAATCCATTGCCTCCAGTTGTTTTAATGCAGCGGGCATTCAAACATTGATGTCTTTGGCAGATCTCAAGACAAGCAGTTCAAGATTCAACTCTTCCACTTCATTGGCATCCATGTCTCCTTCACAGGATACCCTCTTAGAAGATAGCAATCTCGATACCAAAGACCAGCCTTTAAGATTTGGTCTAGCCTTCGGCCGACATAGGAAGCTCATGAGGGACCTAAACACTTAAAGACCGATTTCTTGAACATGTCTTAGTGCAGTAAGTGCAGCGCCTTCAACAAAGCCTTTGTTCGCAGCGTGCTTCTCCATCTTTTTCCAGTTCTCAAAGCATTTGGCAATCACTTTCTTGAGTTTTTTCCAGAAACTTCGTATGCCTCAACTTCACTTACCAGACTTGAGTCTTTTCTTCTTCTGAATGATGATTCAAGCTGCTGGCTGCATTCCTTCATTTGTGAGAAAACGTCTCTCACAGTTCCGCCAATATCCAACAGCCAGAGAGATCCATCCAACAAGTCCTCAACACCTGTTCTGCAGCACTGATGAGAGAGTGCTTGCCGGGTCAGAGGCATCTCGAGCACATTGTCGATGCAAGAGCAGAGATCTTTAAGGTCTCCCAGCTTTTGAGATGCTGATGATGCTGAGGAGGATGTTGCTTCTTCGGATGATCTGATTCTGTTTAAGTGCTCCTCAACACTCATAGCAATCGGATGATTCCTGGAAGGTAAGCTGACAGAGCGGGCATGGCTAACGGATATAAAAGTTTCGGTTTTTAAGGCCATTTTGACACGGTAAGTCTTGCACTAATCTGGAATTGTAATTGGCTTTGACACCTGAGAGGGCTTGTGAAGCATGAGCGACCTCTTACCTTGCATATATAGAAGGGCTCAAGTTTATCAAAAAAAAACCATCCTTCCAGACTTTGTTTGCTATCATGTCGTGGATCCTCTGACATCTCCACGAACGCGTCATTATTACAATGAGATTAGAGCAGATAAGAAAGTTCGAACGACTTCAATTATTGATGCGCACGGACGGTACTGCTGTCACGATTTCCAAACAAAGGATGAATAATTGGCTTTTCTCTGTAGATCTGAGTCTGAACTTGATCGTGTGGGCCACAGAAATATCCTATTGACAGCATTTAGCTAGGGAGGGAACAAGAAGAATCTTCCCATCCTTGAGCACAAATTATAAATTCATAAGCTCCAATCATGTGATCTATTTATTTTTCTATGAGGACTACTATTTGTTGCATATTGTTGAACTTCAAAGACACCACTCGGACTTGCTCAAAAGCCGTCATTACCCATTAGATAATCATGTGCATTTTACATCAGTAAAATTAGCACTGTTCTTTAGGCAAGTGACGCTAGACTAGATCCTTGGGAGTGAAGAGACTCCACATGTTTGAACTCTCTAAATCTTGTTAGCAGTTATCTCATGAAACCCAAGAGAAGAATAAGATATAAAGGAAGACTAGGCATTGCCTCCATGACTTCCAGACAGAAAACAGACCATTTCCAGGCACATTTAATGAGTTTATGAAGCCTGCACATGAGCTGCACTCATAACTATTTTCAGTTTTCAGTACCTCGTTTGTTACAAATGAAGATGCGCATAGAGAGACTCGAATTCCTGATTATACAAATCTGGTTCCTTCCTGAGTTGAGTAGTTCTGCTACACAAGCAATAGTCCCTGCACGACAGGAACAAATAAAAGGATTGTGTTAGAAATTAAACCACATACCATTCTCTTGATTGTTCCCCTTTATTTCCATAGTTCATATTGGACATGGTGTAAAGGAAAATTGATTCTTAGGATCTGCTTTGGGTCTCAATTTGTACTTTATTCATTCCATTTTAGTTGCATACTTCAGGGACTTAGAGATCTGTATAATGGTTAAGACAAAATAAAAAAATGAAAAAATAAGAATAATTTGGGTTCAATATAAGACAACCATTTTAAAGTTGCCCCACGAGGAGCATTGCCTTCTGCTTGATTAAGCCATGAATTTTAAATTTTATGGGTTCAGGAGTTGTGGTTTAAGGCATCTTGCAGATCTCAAGAAAACTGGGAATCTTGACAGCCTAGCTAATTTTCTAATGCGAAACAATAACATATCATTTTCCCCCATCCGATTGACAATGCCACAGATCCACCGTGACAGCACGTCTGGTGCAGTTTACAGCTTGACATCAAAGCAATCGACTCAGACTCTCACATGGGTCAAATGACAACTCTGTTTCAAAATGAACATGATGAGGCGACGGGAAAAATGCATATGCATGTCACAATTCAGTCTTTTTGATGATACAGATCCTAACTTTCCAACTCCACTGGTTTCACAGAGGCAAGCTGCAAATCGTTCCGTTCCACATGCGTCCTGTGAAGCTATGCGTCCTGTACATGGTCCTCATAGTTAATCAATCAAAGTTAATCAGAATGATCGATGATAAATTCAAAGTCGGAATTTGCCATATCAATTTAAACACTCAATTCACTCGATGTGACTTCTTACGTTCTGCTTCATACACAAATAGGATTGACTGATACATGTAGAATGCTGGTGTGATTTTTTTTCCCTACAGTTTCCCAGCATAAAGAGCATACAATGCATAACCAGAAAAAAAACCACCTTAATTCGCTTCTCCTGTAAATAAGACTACCTTAGTAGGCTGTTTGTGAAACCCAACATTGAAGCACTGCACTTGGGGCCCTCGGAATGTAGAGTTATAACTTGCTCTTAAAAAGTTCTGTGGGGGCAAAATTTACACGGGCTGATGAAGATCAGCGATGATCAAACTCAATGGCAAGTGGTTTTGCACATGAATAATTGCATCCAATTTCCAATTATACAAGAATTCCATGTTTTTCCTTTTTAGTTACAATAACAATACCACCACCTCAAGGACAAGGAGAAAGAAAAGGGCCCCAAAAAACAAAAATGACAAAAAAAAATGGCCATATCTCAAGATCCTTTTCCGCCACGTTGCCGCTTTTCTTCAAGGGCAGAGGCCTCATGCAACATGTCGGCTGCATCCTTGTGCATGTCTAGCTTCGCAAGTGCAACCGCCTGCATGTAGAATGCGGTGGACCATTCTGGGTACACACATTGTGCCTGCATTGCATCTCGGAGGGCGGCATCAGGTTGGTCACACATAAGATGGCAAAGACTCCGGCGTGCAAAAACAGTCGGCGACACCATTGTTCCTACATCAATGAACTGCAAGAGAACGTCGTGAAAACAGAACTTAGTCATGTAAAGTAATTTTTGTTCGCTCCTGTTCAATTCTAAACCATCCCATCGCTACTATAAGTTCATCTGTTAGTTCAGATGGAGAAGTCGCCAATGGCACTACAGAGATGTTTTGGTCAACCATTCGCAACCCAATGACAACAAGAAAATTTGCCAGGTGGATTTAGATGAACTAGCTATTTCAATTGCTTGATATCCTCATGACACTGACAATAAAATCACAATACAGGTTCCACTGCATTTAGAATGTCTAAGAATTTATAATATGTGAAATTGATCCACTTGAGGGTTTCTTGACTCGAAGTTTCTAATTCAAATAAAGGTTTGTATCTTGGTCTTCCCTCACTTGAATAATAAAGCAACTCACCAATGGCAGAATCTTGCATAAAATGATTATTCTATGGTATATCAGCAAGTAGAAACCATACCTGAGAATAACAGTCAATTGCTGTCCTAAAATCTTTATCACGGAATGCCAAGTCGCCACGCTTTCTCGCCTCCAGCATATCCCTTATTTGTTGGGTCCATTCTTGGAAGGACAACTGACCATTTGGTAAAATAAGGTTAGTTTGTCCTTTTCCAAATTAAAATGTGCCAGACCATAATGCCACACCCAAATTACCTCATTGGTTCCTTCATCGTCCTTGTAATGCGTCGTTACCAGAATTTGATGAATCGCTGTGAGATCCATTCTCGAACAAGCATCACCCATTGGAGAAAGTGGGTGTGGGGGAGTAGGAGGCGCTTCCTCATGCTTCGGAATCCCCAGCATCACATGAGACGGAACCTGAAAGCTAAAGGTTATGATCAGTGCCACGCTCCATAAAATGAAGATGGCATGGAAAAATCAAGATATTCAGAATGCAATGGCATTACATAATATCTTTTGAAAAGGCATCAGAGAGTTGGCCATTAAAAGATAGAGGCATCAGAAAGGTGGACACCACAAGTAAGAATTCAAGCCGATGTAAAACATGAGTTTTATCAAAGCAAAGCTGGCAGCTTACATCGGGCGTATTTTGCAGCGGCGCAAGGGTTGCAACTAGGTCTTTAGTGTTTGGACGCTCCCTAGGCTCATACTGCAAACACCGTGAGGCAAGATCCAAGACCAAAGTAGCTTCTTCAATTGAAAAGTCACCCTCCAAATGCGAATCCATCAAGAGGAGGATGTTTTTGCCACGGATCATTTCAAGAGCCTGTCTCAATGCAAAGAATACTTAAGGACAGTATACAACATCGTTAAGAATACAAAATAAGAAACCACACTCTTTAAATAAGTTATGATGAACATTAAGTTACTTATTAGATCAACACATTTACCCTAATCTAGTATAGAATAAAAATAAGGAGAAACAATGTCACAAGAATATCTGACAGAATCCAACATTCATCGCAATTGGTACAAGAAATGCTTGCAGTCCATACTTCCCTGGTGGTTTATTTAGCCAATGAGTAAAGTTTGCTCAGCGCAAGCCACAAGGAGACATTAAATTAGACTGTTAATCATATCAACATCTATTGGAAGAGTTCGCGTTCAAGCATTGCACAGGTAAGGCCATTCAAGAAATGGGGAAAAATTCACACTGAACCATGTAGGCTGCAGCCTTCATGAGTAATCTTTAGACAACTTCAGAACACTGTAACTAAGAGAAACTTCATTCCATGTAAGTCGCTGAAGTAATGCCCATAGCTTCAGGAGGCATTGCTTCAGAATGAGAAGCTAAACTACAGGAGATATATCATTTCATCAGAGTTCATAAGCCCTGAAAGTTGGGTTGTCTACAAAAGGTCAAGGATTCAGTTTGTATGTAGCATTTAGAAACGCATACACGCCTAATTGCACGTTGGTAATCCGTTAAAGGTACATATTTTTTACGCTCAACGCTGATAGGGCAGCACCTTCTCATATTAACTGAAACAATGAGCATAAAACAATAGCACTATCTCTCACTCTTCTACTATGCCTGCAGCAAAACTCTAGCTGTTTGTCTAAGGTTAGTGTCTGCTTAACACATCCTCAAAATTGATAATACCACAAGTATGTCAAGTTTTTTGCGGCTCTTGTGTGGACAAAGCACTAGAAAAACATAACATCTATAAGGCTACTTACATGAGTTGGAGGAATGTGCTTCCCACTAAGAAGATCCAAAAGCACTGTCCCAAAGCTGAAGATAACACTTTCTGGGGTTACACGTCCTGCATGCATTGCAAAAAGTGAGCCAAAAAATGCATGTTATGTCACCCTGCAAAATCCACCTAGCTGAAAAATGAATAAGACATGCTTTGAAGAGGGGTTAGCAGAATAATTTTATCAATGCATACACAAGCATCGTTATCTGCTAGATAGATCGATGCTTTAGCTATAGCTAATAGCAGCAACGAGTTTGACATGGGCAGTTTCCATCTCTTTTAATCTATTGTGATGACTGAAACCTAAAAATCATTGCCTGGGATATTTTCGGCCCCACAACAAGCATGCTTAAAATTCATGGGATGTTAGGTTAAGACCAACCCTCGTACAGAATACCTATAAATGAGAGACGTTTGAAGTTCACCCAAATCTCGGAGTCTACCCTATTTTCACTAACTCAAGGCGACATTGAGCAGACAATAGTCATTGTGTCCTAAAAGAACCGATTATAACAATCTTCCAAGGAAAGCAGCTAGCTTGTTTTTGTGAAAAAATTTAATCAGAGTCGGATGTTCCAAACAGCTTCTTTTGATTATGATAGGAGCTGGACAACAATTGTCACCTGATGGGACTACAATCTATAAGAGTAGGGCCTCACTCAGAAACATATAAATATTCCAGGATTTCCTGCAAGCAAACACTGGATAAAACTTTGCTATACACTCTCTGGAAATCCTCACAAAAGCTCCTCCAAACCGCCTTCCACTCTCTTTCATGCAAAGAGAAACATTCTCATGACAAAGAAAGCCAACTTAATACAATAGAAAAACGGAATAAATCCGAGGTCTCATGCACCAAAGATTGGAGAGAACTCATCAATAAATGTAATTTATAAGTATAGATTACCAGGAAACCGCAGATGTATTGGCAAGGAGTATTCATAAAAGAGGCAAGGGGAATGGATTTACCATTTCTCAAATACTCAGGTGGAGTATACGCAAGGTTTGTGCTATAACTTTTCCCATCCCTGCTATTTTTCATCAAGCCAAAACATGACAGTCGAGGATCACCATTCTGCCAAAAGAACCTGTATATCAGCTCACCAGTTTTGCAAAATCATATAGGTCAATAGACCATCCAGATGTTATTGTCATCATTGAGCCAATCAGTCAAATCACATCATTACGTAATAATCGATCATTTATTTTCATAATTACACCGTGATCATTAAAAAGCAGTCATTACCTAATACATGTCATACCTCATCGAAGAGAACCCTATATGCATTTAAGTCATGGTAGAGCGGACGGCCTTCGTTACTACAATAATCTAGGGCTTCGGCAATGTACAGAGCAACTCTAAGACGCATATCCCACTGGATAGTTTCATTTTCCCCTGCAACAAAATGATCAAAGCAGTTAAATTTACTGGAATCCAGCAACTTAACCAATGTACTGAATGGCAAATGTCTTGTCCAGCTGTAGAAAGAAACGTCCACTAAACATGACCCGTTAATTAAACATGCCATAAACAGGTTGGTGCGTTACTATACTCAAAGCTCGCTGTTTACTCATTAAAGAGGCGAATCTATCAAGATTTTGCTATGGTTAATCGCATGCCAAAAGAGTAACAAATGGTAGGCATCGATCGAATGAAACAGACAAGGGCTGGAACCTGAACACAGACGCAGTTAGAGACAAAGATGCGGCGTCATGATAAAAGCAATCAAACCCAAAAACACTCGAAACAAAAAAAAAATTCTGCAGGGAGCTACATACAGTGGAAGAGATGCTTCGCAAGAGTGTCATTTGGCATGTACTCTGCAACGAGCAATCTCTCATCCCCATCACAGCAATAACCTATCAAATTCGCCAACCTCTTGTGCCTCAACTTCCCCACTCCCTTTGCCTCTTCCTACAAAAGTTCCAAAAGACACCCAGCACGAAACCTGTAAAAATAAATCACAAAACAAAGAATAAAAGGGCGGAGAAAACAGCGAGTGGCAAAAAGGGAAAGTACAGCGAACTGCTTCGGATCGGGCCAAGCCTGCTTGGTGAACTTCTTGACGGCGATCCAGCGCCGGTTGTTCTGGTTCTGGAGGCGGCCCTTGTAGACGACGTTGGGGGCCTTCTCGCCGCTCTCGGACACGATGAAATCGGAGCTGAAGTTGCTGGTGGCGGCCCTCAGGTCGGCCAGGGAGAACTCCGAGATGAACCCCGCCGACCCGACCCCCCCGCCGCCCCCCGCGCCGGCCCCGCCGGCGGGGTGGTCCGTGCCGTTGGAGGGCTGGGCCCGGTGGTGGTTGGCGGAGGCCGTGTAGCTGTTGCGGCGCTGGTGGTGGGGGAGTTGGTCCTTGTCGTCGGTGCCGGGCTCCTTCAAGAACGACGACCCGCAGCAACCCATGACTCAAGAACCAGAGAAGAAGCAAAGCCAAAAAAATGGAGGGTAGCCCGAGTTGACCCACTGCCGAATAATGGAAACTCCAACCCCTCCCCCACTTGGTCCTGGCGCTCGACCTCCTCCTCCCCCTTCTTGTACAACCCGAGGAGAGAGAGAGAGACAGAGAGAGCGCCAAGAGAGGCTACAGGAAAAGTCACAAGGAGGAGAGATCTTTATACATCTCTCTGGTGAGAAAGCAGCCGTGTGCTAGAGAGAGAGAGAGAGAGAGAGAGAGAGAGAGAGAGGGATGAGGTGAAGCTTTCTTTCTTGTTCTGTTGGTGACTTCGACTTCGTATTCGCCTCTCTCTCTCTCTCTCTCTCTCTCCTCTTTCGCTGACAACGGGGAGCACTGTCGCTGACAGGGGCTTTCGCCTTCGCCGGTTTTTTTGTTGGCTCCTGTTTTCTTTTTTTCGGGTTTTTTCGGGGTCGCGACTATTTTGTTGTCGTTTTCCGTCGCCATATGGGACTCGAGTGGAACGTCTCGTCTCTCGCCCCAACTTCTCGCGCGGCGATATTTCGGCGTTCCGCTTCCTCGGCTCGCGAGGGCGCGCTTTCTAACATTCGCTCGGGGGGTTGCCTTCTTCGCTTCTGGGTACCGCTGCCCGTGCTGCAAAGGGAACCAAAAAAAAAAAATTTTTTTGGGCAAAACCCTAACCCAGAAAAAAAGGTTGTCACCCCCCCAAGTTTAGTACGTGAAATAAAAAAAATACGCTGCCTTCTCGAATGATCGACAAGGACCACGAAGTTCTGCTCGGAAGACACAAATCGCGGCACGTGACTTGGCAAAAAATGCCGCTCTAAAGAAACGAGTTAGTAGGGAGCCCAAGGACGTCAAATGAGTGGGTCGGATCGGATTTTGATCTGATCGAAAATAGCCCGATTCAAACTGGCCATATAACCCGTTTTTTCACTTATTTACATTTAATGCAAATTTATTAACACGTGCCCGACCGATCCATTTGCTAAAATATTTCCTTGTTTAATCCAATCTCCGAAAATCCGTATCCACCTTACTAGCTCACGTGTGCGGGATAAGATCACTGTTTTCGACTATAATAAGCTAAAGAATTGGCTTTCAACATTGCATTGGATTTCTCGATTTTTTGTATGGATTCATAATGAAGAGTAAGAGAAAGTTAGTACTTGATAATAAATTTATTAAAATTACAGCAACAAATAATGCAGAGGAATTGAAATTTTAATTAAATGGAACGTAAAGTATTGAAGAAGAAGATTTATGCAGACCGTGGAATGTAATGACAAGAACTAAGATTAGAATGTCACGTAAAAGTAATGATGCCAAATGCGAACATGAAAAGATATACCCTAATAACTAATAGACAAAACCTACAAGATTAATAAAAGTAAAAAAAAAATAATGGGGAAAAAAGAAGGGTAAAGTCAGGACCATCTTGTTGGCCACCAAGATTTCCTTGAACTTGGAACAATTCTAGGAATCCATTATTTTTTCCTAAAGGGCGAAAAGAAAGTCATAAAAGTTGGTGAAATATAACTCATTTACTGAATATAACTAATTCATAAAATGATTCGGTCTATCAAATATGGGTTTTAAAAATGGATTTATGACTTATTTTGATAGATCTGCAAATTAGAAAAAAGAAGAGCATAGTGATTTTTTTTTTTTGGTTAAGAGCATAGTAATTACTTAAAACATAAGTGAAGTAGACTATTTGTAAGAATTTTGCTTTTTGCCTGGGGCATCTTTTGGCTCTAGGTAATAAGTCTTTTCTTACACATCAACTATATTAATCACATCATGATTCATATCAATTTACATAGATAGAAAAACTCAACGGTAGTTATTATTTTTTTTATTAGATAGAATTTCGCGGTTTTCTTTTCATCCTTTGAAAAGTCAGGGTATATTGATTCCTCGAGCGAAAGTTTGTGCATTCCTATGGGATTGGACTACGAAGAAATGGGAGAAGATAAGAACAATTCCAAAAAAAGTTCCTCGCTTGGAAAAATAGGGGCATAAAATAGGATTTGATTGTCAATTCTTTACTTATCTTGGTAACGAAGCACTAAACGAATATTAAAGTTTTCTTTAAAAAAAATGAAAAGAATAAAAGTGTCCCATCAAAATAGCGTAGGAGACCTTCCATGACTTGGTTCTCCAACCGCTTTGTCGCAATCAAAATGACACTAAACAAATGTCAAAAATGGGAAAGGCTTAACTTTTTGAATAAAATGGAAATGGAAATTGGAAAAAATGCAAAAAAGTTATTCCATGAATGTGATCTAAACCTTTCCTTAGTGACATTACAAAATTTTGTAGGGACTTTCTTGACATTTAAATCCACAAAGTGAATGGCAAAATGGTCATTTTTAGAATGTGGGACAATGTGCAATTCTTCTTGCCCCAATCACTTTTTTTCTCTTTCTTTTCATTGTACTATTGTTCATAAAAAAATATCGACAAAAAATTGATAATGAACCAAGACGATCCGGACTACGAATGGCTGGAGAGCGATCGAGATCACTCCACTGCGCTACGCTCGATCGCAGAGCGCGCGAACGGGGTTCAATGGAGGGATGAATTCCACGCAGAAATCTAAATGCGATTGAAAGTACAAGCAATTGAAATGCATCGAATTGAAAAACGCATATTAGGGATCAAAAGATACATAAAAAGAGAAAATGCGCAACAATAAAAAGCAAAGGAATGAAAGGGTAGAACGTTGTCGGACAAGTTTGGTCGAAGCGTGTGCTTCGCGAAAGACGAATATTTGGGAAAATATTTTCCTAAAAATAATCTCTTGTATCGCTTACAAAATGAAAGAAAATATTTAAACATAAACCGTTATTGATAATTAAAAAAATTCAATTAACTAATAATTTCAAGCGATACGAGCTATTATTTTCAAGAAAATATTCTTTTTAAAATTATTTATCTTTCGCGAAACAAACACAATTAAGCCGTGCATCGTGAGTGCAGGCCACGGCACGTTTGCGAGCACCAATTCGATACTCGCGAGCCGCGTCGCGCCTTTCTCAAGTACACAAGTCAGATGGTGTTACTAAGTTGCAATAAATGTCAATAGGGGCGAATCGCGTTCCTGCTACGATCCGTTCAAAACACGCTCCAGAGCTACGCGTTCATGGCTGACCGGGGGTCCTTGGAAAGTCAACAATCGAAGGACCCACGAAGCAAAGTATTCTACGCACCTCCACATCGTCTTTTTATTATCGATGCTTACATGTAAACACTTTTATCGACAGGGTACTTGCGTGCACACCGTCTCCATCTAAGGACGTGTTTATTTCTGAAAAAATTTCGTGACCCAAAAAAAAAAAAATGCTTTTCGAGAAATTATTTTTCAAGGAAAATACTTTTCTCCTTTTCACATTAGGAATTCGCTTACCTAACTTTAATCGTGCATATTTTCTTTTATCGTAAATGGTTTTTTTGTCAGCCGGTCATTTCCAGCAAACCAATCTCGTGAAAATCCCGATAATTAATTCGCAGAAACGTTCTTTTTCAATCGAACAAACACACCCTGAATCTTGAAGTTTGTCGCCCTAGCTAAATGAAAAATGAGACCGTCAATCCCGGTGGCATGGGTGGACCGGAGATGTGTACGTCCAAACACCTTTCGACCTAAATAGAAATCGCTATTGAGCTAAATGATCAACAGCCGCGTCTATCGAATTAAAGTTTTCATTTGCGGTGTTGACCGGTCGAACTCGACTAATCATGACGAATGCAAGCGGCTACCCGATCAATATGTATCGGACAAGGCTTCACTTACGAGGCGAGAGCCTCCAAAGTTATTTCGAACGAGAGACACTACAATTCAAACACAATCGCATTTCATTCAAATCAAGACGTGGCTTAACTACACAACCGAACTCTTGTGGATCTTTTATTTTTTTTTTAAGAAAATAACACAAATGGTTCATGAATTTTGGCTCAATGAATAATGTAGTCTTTGAACTTAAGTCTAACCTGCGATATCGTCCCTCAACTTTTAAATTGTTTAATATGGTCTATGGACTTTTGGTATATGTTCAATTCAGTCCCTGAATTATATAAAAATGTTCATCGTTAGCCTGAACTATTGAATATTTTTATATAGTTCAATAACCAAATTGAACACGTATCATTAATTCAGAAATTACGTTGAACAAATCAAAAGTTTAGAAATTACATTACACATTAAGATAAAGTTCAGTTATCATATTGAAGAAATTAAAAATTTTAAAGATCACATTAGCATGAAGAAAAAATTTAAAAATTATTTATATTATTATCTCTTTTCGATAAGTTCGTAATTCGTTCGTGTTATCCGAAACTCACGCCAAAATCAGCGACCGACGTGTCCTCTTCTACTGAATTTATACGGCGCTCGCATGAGAAGTGCACACGAATCAGACGAGCAAAAACGCATTCCAAAATCTCACGAACGAACCGCGAGTTCTTGCCTCAAGAACTCCTCCACCTGCGCAATAACTTCGGTCGGACGGATGTCTCACTTGGAAAAAGCATTAATAAATCTGTCTACGACCTAGGGCACTGACATCTCTTCGAGGCTATATAACCCTCACTTCCATTCATTGTCCTCTTCCCCAATTGGATTCTCTATTCGATGCTCTAAAACTTTATGCATAATTTATCAAGCATCGACACATTCAAACGTTCAAATTCACCCATGAATCCCTTTTTCAATCACGAAGTTCAAGCCCACGAGCTCAGGTCCGTTTGGATGTAAATAATGCAATTACTCTAGCATGACATCATTTGAAAGGTTAGAACTAAGCATGCGAGGAATAAGCAGGGGTTAGGTGAGCCATTTCTCCAGTCTCCCTCACTTTTTGGAAGTTGATTTGAGTTCGATTGAGCCGAGACCGATATTGTCAACATTAATTACCAACGGAACATGACGATTGACTCAGATGGAGCCGAGGAAAGAGGATATCGTAGATAGGCCAATGATCGTTCATTCCACAAATACGAGTCATTATGTGAGTGGCTAATAGTTATCAACATAGGTTGAATCTGTATCAAGAGAAAGCATATAAAAATTAAATTATACGCAGAACCTCTATGACTTCAAATACAAATGGAATGCATCCAGGGTGATTTTGACGAATAACTGATGGATAGAGAGACGGAGGCAAATTGGCTACTCTAACCGAATAAATCAACTCACTCAATCAACAAATGTAAACTTTTAGGTAATCACATGAAGAATTTTGGTCCGAAAGTTGTCTTGTTTGGATTTGGACTAGAGGGTCCAGGTCCACCTTTAATTAATTCTCCAAACATTTGGTTGGACAAAAGAGCTTTGCTAGGGTTTCCATCATCTGACACGCCTGTTGATATGATCAGCATAGTTCATTGACCTCCCTAGCTTTGTCAATAATGGGGCATATCCCAAACCAAAAGATTAGAATGTGATGTGGAAATTTTGTAGACTTTTGGACCAGCATAAAGGGTCCAAAGTGGAATGGCTAGCTCTAGTCTTAGAAATTTTTTGCAATGACCTTTAGATGATTAAGAATCACATTGGTTTGTACCGCGAAAGAGGAACTCTTGGACCAGACACATTGCTCTAAAAAAGGGAAAACCAATATATGTTGTCCGCATATAGACAATACATTGTGATTCGTCTCTACGTGTAAGTTGGCCATTTGTCTAATCGCGTCACAACTTTTCCTGATTCATATCAATTTCCTTGTTTTGCACCAAAATGGTATGACTTTTTTCCTTACATTATTCATACTAAATTCATTTTCAAACCTGACTAACCTTTTGGTTTTGCTTACCTCTTTTTCCGTGTTACTTTTTTTGCGATATGGGTATATCGAATTTTGTTTCCACTAATCTAGAAATATATACCCAAATCATATCGTCAACGTACATTGGATAAATCTCCCAAAGTAGACTAACTAGCATGGCCCACAAAAGGTTACTTTTAATTTAGAATATTACAGTTTGAGCTGGAATCTGTTATGTCTAGATGAAATCTGAGTTGGCTGAATGATCTTCAAGAGTTACGTTATGTTCTATGGTGCCCAACTTTGAATGTGAAAATTGGAGATTGAAAGTCTTGTGTTATGTAAAGTGAAGTATATATATATAGCGCAATGCCACTAGTGTTGTGTTCTTAGATCAAATGCATGTCTTGTCACGGCACAATAAACATGAAGGCATTCACAAAACATTATAGCATTATATATATATATATAATTTTTTCGCAATCCAATGATATAAGTTTTCGAGTAAATTGGGTTTTTAACTGGGCATGTTTAACATGATTGAATTTGGACATTCTCTTGGCGATCTCCAACTTTGACTCCCATTCTGAACGAACATCTTATTTTTCGAGGACCATTTGAAAGACACATTTTCATATTCAATTGCCGTTCGATGGATGCAGAGGAAGCTTAAGAGTTGAGAACGCATGGTCGAACGGGGGAATCGAGCCTCCGCGTCCCTCGTAACATGCCATATCAAACGTATTTATCCATAGCAGATACATGTCACCCATCACGAACGAAAATGTTTAGACAAGAACACCTAATCAACCCAAAACCTCTCGTCACGTTCTAAATAGGAGCAGATCATCTGTCATCTTCATCGCATCGAGGGTGACTAGCAAATCACTGTTTTTTTTTCACTCGGGACATGTTAGATCCACAACAAAAGCTTGTAGCAATGGAATCTTGGCATTCGGTAGCTAATAGTTCCGGCGCATAAAATTCAAACCAACGGTCGTAGAAATCGAGGAGCATCATAGGTCTTGGAAATTTGGCCCCTTTGGCGACGAAATTATGGCGCAGCGTACCCGGAGATGTGGTTGATTAGACGAATAATTAGGCCTCTTCTCTCTCTCTCTCTCTCTCTCCACGTGTCGTTCGACAGCTGTCCAAAGGATTACTTGGCATTCGCACCTATCTTTCGCGGGTGGGGGAATATTCAACGAACATATCGGAGGACATTAGCATAAAGTTTCCAAATCCGTCTGGTTTTTAGGTTAGGAAAAACGTAGGGGAGCATCCAAAGCGTGCCTTCTTTCCCTACGAGGGCAAGAAAGGTCAAAAGGGTCTACAAATCATTGATTGTCTTTGGATAAAGCCATGGCTGCTTGTACTCTCTAGCTTGGCATTTGAAATGTGACGAGGTTCGAGGAAGGATATTTTCGGTGATCTAATGTGCGGTTCGTTGAATTGGATTGCGTAGCTTACTGGATATGAAAGGTCGAGCGATTTGAGGAAGATGTGCTGTCATTGTACGTGCACCCTATAATGGCATATGCTACTATATTATTGGGTTAATTCCAAAAAAAAAAAGCAGAAACTTTAAGTCGAGGGATAATTCTGACCCGAACTTTTTTTTATCTCGTAAAAAAACACCAATTTTAGGTCGAGTGACAATTATGACCCCAACTTTTTTTTGTCTCTTAAAAAAGAACCAACTTTAACTTAAATCCCAAATCTGACCCCCCATTGATTTTCTGTCTGAAGTAACCCTTGTTTGAGAAAAAAGATTATGGTGGTGAGCCTGGCGAATCTCATCCATGGCATCTGTCGACGAGCGGTGGTCTACAGTTTCAAATTACGACAAAACAACAAAGTCTACCTAGAGAGATTTAATCTGAAGATATTTTTGACTTGCCGGTGAAGTGAAGGAGACGAATAGTTTCACCATTATTCTTCAAGCTGCGGCCCAGAGAATAAGATAATGAATAATGCTTTAAATTCAATCAGCAAGTCACTTGGATTTATTGCTAAGGTAGAATAGTCAAGTTGGATAATCAATGATTTTAAGTCAATGGGGGCCAGATTTTGGATTTAAGTAAAAGTTGGTGCTTTTTTACAAGACAAAAAATAGTTGGGGCTAGAATTGTCACTCGACCTAAAGTTTGTGCTTTTTTACGAGACAAAAAAAGTTCAAGCCAGAATTGTCTATCGACCTAAAGTTTGTATTTTTTTATGAGACAAAAAAAGTTAAGGCCAGAATTGTCCCTCGATCTAAAATTGGTATTTTTTTTAATTAAAAAAATTCTGTCTAGAATTGTCCCTCGACCTAAAGTTGGTGTTTTTTTTTTTTTGGAATTAACCCTCTATTGTGACTAGACAAAATTGGATGACAACAAACAAGGATGCCATGAATAGAACATGAGACCTTATTTACTATTAAGTCGACTTAGATATTGATCAAAGTTAGACTATTGGTGGACAAGGTGAGCTTTTACCGAAGAAAATTATCCAAAAAGTCATAAACCTATTATATGGCGATCAATCAATCATAAATCTTTTGATAATTTGTCAATTTAATCTTAAACCTTTTGACAATTTACCAATATAGTCATTCTGGCCAATTATCCCAACAATAGGTTTAGGACTAGATTGGCAAATTTTCAAAAAATGTTTAGGATTATATTGACAAATTGAAATGTTTAAGATTAAAGTAGCAAATTATTAAAATGTTTAGGATTAAATTGGTATAATTGAAAGGTTTAGGACTGAATTGATCGCCATATAATAGATTTATGATTTTTTGGCCAATTATACTGATTATACTATACACGTGACTTCATATAAAACCTCACCACATAAGACCCTTTAGGGTTATATGAAAATCATGTATACGGTCTCTCAAGGGATCAACCCCCTTTCGCAACGATGTGCATTTAACCGCGACTCGTATATAGGGGGGCACACGAACGCTTGCAAGCTTTCAATAAGCGAGTGCGATCTATTTATTTGCGATCTGTTTGACTATTAATCTCTCCAGCGGCGGCTTCTCGAGTGATTCTGGTAATTTCTCTATCAAGACTAGACGATTTGACCCGTACCTAACAATTGTATCTGCTCAAATTCTTATGGGTGATCTGACTTCAACGATCGAGCAAGACCAGCGAGTCCAGCTTGGCCAAAGGGTAGCTTTCATGATTCTCTGCGGGTTGACTTTTTCCTTCTCCATCTTGTTGCATGGTTTTCTGCAGCTTTTGGCGTTTTCCCTCTTCAACATCTCTTCGCATTATTTTCCCAGCCCATCTCCTGTTGTCTGCAAAGTTCTTTTATTTCAGTGCATGTTGGGACTACGCTCGTTCTGATATCTGATCTCGACAAGCCCAAAGGCTGTCCTAGACTTCGTTCAATTAAATGTACCCGAAGAATACTAACTTTGGTGGTTGGTCGAAAGGTCCAAGACTTAATTTTTGAGTCGAGGGTTGTGAGTTCGATCCTTCTCTCTATCCCTGATTTTAGAAAACCTTGATTAGTCTACAAAATGACCGTCCTGAACATAGATATATCCCCCAAGTCGGTACTCGGTCCTAAGAAATCTCGGGTAATCTGCTAAGAACATGCTTGGGCTTATGAGCTTTCGACTCTCATCATGCTGGGGTAGGGGTGGCGGCCCTGACGGGCTCGCCTGTTGAGCAGTTGTGCGCTGCAAATCTGCGGCCTAAGACTGAGCCTTCTCCTTGAGGTGCTTCAAGAAATGCCACAAAAGAAGTTTTGTTCTTCTTCTCCTCTTGGGCGAAGGGTAATTTCCTGAGATTATTACGTGGTATCGTTGGATTTGGATCGTAAATCCCCCAGTCACTGGTTTAGGGCCTGCTTATTTGGTGATCTACGTCCAACAAATGAATCCGTTTGTGCCTTTCCGGGCTTGGGCTCAAGGAAGCTAATACCGACTAAGGAAAATCTCTGCTCATGGCCCATTAGCCAAGGATTGATTTGAAAGTTCATTAATTCGAAATACACTATTTGAAAATATATCGAGGCGAATAAGTAAAACCCGACTTGTGTTTTTAATTTCGATCGATTGTCGTGAAGACAAATTTGTACGTGCAAAACGACTTTGTAAAACTAGGATTTTTAGATGCAAATTGACGATTTTTCACCAAATAACTATTTTGTAGATGGTAGAGAACCGTGGTTTTAATATTCATGCGAGCATCTTGGCCATCTCGTGCGAACACCATGGCCATTCCATTTTTGACATTCTTGATCATGTAACCTTAATTTCTATATGGGAATCGCTAGAGACTAATTCAGCGAAGCCGTACACTCCATGCATCGCAGTAACCTCCATATAATATCAATTGTGGCTACTGATTGATCGTACTTGACCCAAAGCCATCTTTCTATGGTCTCCTAGAATGGAATTGGACCTTGAGTCGGGGACGGGCCCCTCCACGACAAATCTTAAGGACGGAAAGCATAACTTGCTTAACCAATAAGCACACTTGTTTCCCTTTCGAAGCGCAAATATTTTAGGATTTTTGGGAGAGAGGGAGTGGGAATCAATAACGACTATTTATTTACTTAATTGACTTCACATTACACTTTATCAGAGAAGCGTGTTTATATTTAAACAATATGCATGGAAAGGAAATAATCTAATCTAACAAGAAAATTAGTTATTTTAGAAAATAACGAAATATCAATATTCGCTAATATCTAATGATATTTCTAACAAAATTCGCTAATAGAGAATTCTCTAATATTCATAAACACACTTCAACATTCGTCCTCAAGCTGAAGCATTTAACTTGTATATGAGAGGTGCGACTTTCTTCTAAAATTTGTGATCAAGCAATGTGTAAGCTGGACCTTATACTAAACAAGGGATGTGAGTCCATCAAACGCAATTTGAGATAATGACAACTGTGTTAGCTGGACCTTACATGATAAGTTGAATGTAATTCATATCATCACCGGATTTAACAGGCGTCGAAGAAACACATGATTGGAAAGTTGACACATTTTTCTCATATAACCTTAATAGAATCACATGGAAATCCAACTTGAATTGCGGCAAACCAAACTACATCATCGCACGACGCTCAACTTTGATTGCTCAATGAAAGTGTGCTTGACTTTGGGGCTGATAGTTACCTGGATACTTGATGGCATCACCTCATGACGCTCAACTTTGGCTACTTGATGAAGGTGTGCTCGAGCGCTCATAGCTGCCTGAATACTTGACGGTGACTTTGCTTGTTGATGACGCTCGCAATTAAAAGAGAATCCCACAACAAATAATGTTCAAGGTAGGCATTGCAGAGTTTTGACAAAATCGTGAAGTTATTGAAGATAAGATGACAGAAGTTGGCGGGGCACGACTCTCCTGACGATGAGCAAAGATTGGAACGAAGCTTGACGCCTTGATAGAGACAAAGATGCTGATGTTGCCGGCCATGGAAACGGAACAAAGAATCTGATGGTTGCAACATAGACAATGATAAAGACTGACGGCAAGAAGAAAGGAAAAGTTACTGTTTTGATGTGGGTTTTTATATCTTGGTGGCTCTTATACCATATAAATATTTTAGGATTTTCAAGAGAGAGGGAGAAAGAATTAATAAAGACTACATCTTTGCTCAATTAACTTCACGTGACACTTTATTAGAGAAAGGTACTTATACCCGAACAAAATGCTTAGGAAATGAGATAATATAATCTAACAAAAAAATAAACTATCTTAGAAAATAATGAAATATCAAATAACATCCTTAATATTTAATGACATTTTTAAGGCTGCGTTTAGTGGGTCGGATAAAACTCCATATAAGATAACTTTGATCCTATTCGAGATTTGGAGTGATATGAAATTCGAATATGATTGGATATAGTTCATATATAGTTCGGATAAAAATAATCCATCCTAGGATATGAGATAAACCTTGATAGGATATATGAAATCTAGAAAAAAAAATACTAAATTTCAGAATCTGGCCGAAATCTGATGCTATCCCTGCAGCTTTTGCCCTCTCTTCCCAACATCTCTCTCCATGTTCTTCTTCGACCTATTTTTTCTCTGTTCACATTCGTGACTCATCCACCACCATACGAAGACAAGAAAGTCTTTGAAAATTCCTCAAAATCTACTCTGCTTCACTCCGACTTGTGATCAAGGTTTCGACTCTGGTCTGGATTTTTCACACCTACAAGTACAGGTCTCAATTGCATATATATATATAATCCCCACACTCTATTACATCTACACGAACCTAGAATTGGAGCTCGTGCTCGCCATCTACGCTGTCCCGGCTAGGACTTGACCTCTAGTGGTAGTTCGACGAGCCTTATCTCACAACCTCACTGCAGGACTTCTGGGGCAGCGACGGGACCTTATGGTCAGCAACATTCTCCGGTCCACCGTGTACAACCCCGTGCGGTGTCGCTTGTGCCCCTTGTCCAAGGTGATGGTGGCGGCCATGGCAGTGAGTCGTGAATAGTTTTCCGGACTTTCTTTTTAGTTTTAATCTTGCAAATTAAACACTCGTTTATATAAATATTTATTTGAATCCATGTTATATCCGGATGTCAACAAACATTATATGGGATATTTAATATCCGATCCTATCCGACATTATCTTATTTAGCAGAAATGTCCGGACAAAGAAATCTCTGACATCCATAACTATACTTTAACACTTACCCTCAAGTTGGAGCATTTATCTTGTATACAAAAACTGTGATCAAGTGCCGTGTAAGCCGAACCTTACACTAAACAAGGGATGTGGGTCCATCAAACTAGATTCAAGCAATTGTGTAAGCTGGACCTTATATGACAAATTGAATGTAATCCATATCATCACCAGATTTAAGAAGCATTGAAGAAACACATGATTAGAAACTTGACACATTTTTCTTCTACGACCTTAATAGAACCGTGTGGAAACCCAAATTGAATTGCGGCAAATTAAATTGCATCACCCCATAGTGCTCAACTTTGGCTATTCGATGAAAGTGTGCTCGACTACGATGCTCACAGCTGCCTGGATACTTGACAATGACTTTGCTCATCAATAATGCTTGTACTTAAAAGAGAGTCTCCCAACAAATAACGTCCATGGTAGGCATTGTTGAGTGTTGGCAAATCGGGAAGTTACTAAAAATGAAATGACTGATGTTGGTGAGGCGCAACTCTTCTGACGATGAGCAGAGATTGGAATGAAGCTTGACACCTTGACAGAGATGAAGATGTTGGTGTCGCCGGCCATGGGAAGGGAACATAGCGTCTGATGGTTGCCATAGAGACAATGATTGAGACTAACAGCAAGAAGAAAGAATGTCAAAGAAGACTTAAGAAACCAGCCTTCTCTGTTTTACGATTTTTTACCGAGAGAGATAGAATTGAAGACTTAAAATTATCAACATAACAAAAACTGTCAAGAACAAGCTTAATAGGAACCTATTTTAACTGCACACAAACGTGCAAAATAAACTGACTTGTTCCACTTCCTAGAAAATAGCTAATAAACTAACTGCCTAACTGTTCAAATTTGATTGCAAACCAGAAATGACTAAAACGACAAGACAAACAACAGCAGCACTGGGACACAGCTCCAACAAAGTAAAAGCTACCAGTTTGATTTGGATCATTCTCTCCTGATGCCTATGATACCATGTATATATTCTAGAATTTTCAAGAGAGAGGGAGAGACATTCAATAAAGACTAAATCCTTACTCAATTGACTTCACATTATGCTTTATTCAATAAAAACTACATCTTTAGTCAATTGTTTCAACCTTTTCGTGGAGTTTCTGGGTTTCAGAAATTTCCATTGCTGGCCCTTGAATTTGCAATTGAACTTCTTCAAGCCCTAATCCACCATGACCCTTTAGCAACACAGGGACTTTGAGTTTTGAAGATGCGGCATTGTCTTGTTATAAAGGGCCACTCATCATCCTTGTTGGACTCATTTTTTTTAAATAAAAAAGCCACGTAGGCATTCCCATTTTTGCCAGAATTTGTTGCCGAAGGAATTTAAGTTATCGTTTTTCCTCCAACATGATATCGAAGTATCACTCGAAAAGTTTCGGCATTAAAGTAAATGTTGTACGAAACTTATAACACTTTTAGTATCATTTTCTTGGTTGTTTCCTTTCTTGAATGAGTTAGATTTTGCTTAACCAATGACTCTGAATCTACTTCCAAAAGTGTTCTCTTGTAATCCAGGGTTCTTGCAAGATTGAGACCAAAATACACGGCTCGAAGTTGAGGAGCAGTAATCTACAGGCTGTGCGAACAAGCCAGTTACCAGACTCATATCTGTTGAATTCCTCCAGCTGAAGCTATTCCCAGGTTATCTTTATCGGCCGTCAGTATTTGGACGACCAACCCACAGAAGCTATCCCCTTTCCTTGATGAGAGAGATCGTCCGCGAGACGTCTCATTTGCAGCAAGAATGCAATCACATGAATTGGGAAACTTGGCATTTGAAAATCATCTGGAAACAAACGTTATTTCCCTCCATTGCCATAAGAGCCAGCAAGTGACGGCAAAGAAAGTCAACCAAGGCAAGTCTCCAAAAGGCATTCTGGATTCATTCAAGTTCTGAAGGGTCCACTGATGATCTCAACAACATTACAAGCCTTAAAAGCCACGGAGAACATCAGGAAACCATCTGCTAAGCCAAGAGTACACCAGAGAGGCCCAAGCCAATGCAGCACCCGAAGAACAACTAGAACAGCCTAAAGACAGCATTCAAAGTTGATTATGCCATCTTCAATAAAGCCGTAAAAGCGCAGCTGAGTTCACTTTCAGCTTAAGAGCAATTTTTGCTCTAAAGAGCGCTGAGATCATTTTCTATAGAACTCCTGCAGACGGGAATTCTGAGCTTCAATGGCCGTAGCGGGGTGCTGATTTCCAGTCCATCTCATCTTTTTTCTTTTTGACAAACCAAAAGTTTCTCTCTTTTCTGCTAAATTGGGATACATGCATGTGCAGAAGCAAAGCATGCCAAGAATGAGCTAAGATCCCGTCGAAAATGCTGGGTGGAGAGAGACCACGTAAGGAGGCAACTTGGAGACAAATCATATGAATTTTTCGCGATTCTCATGATTAATCATCCAGAGAGGAGAGATCATTGTCTTCAACTACAATGTTCTCTTTCTGATTGCTTACTCCTTTTCCACATGATTCATTGTAATCACAATCATGGGATCGTTATCTAAATGCATGTGTTTTATACACATCAACGTGCAAGCCTCACATCTCTCTATTATGACTGTCACCTCTTTCCAATAATTGGGTACCTATTTCTAATCATTTGCTTATCACTAACCACAAGAATAAGACCGGATAATTCGTTGATCAATAATGTTTAATCAATTACGTATAGCTACATTGAATTTGGTCTAAGTATGGAACGTGAAGGTAGATTTGTTGATGGTAGAATATTATATTTTCATTTGAAAAAGGACCGGAAAAAAATTGCCGTACGGTACATTTTTAGTAAGTTATCGATTTTTAAATTACTAACTTCGATTTTTTTATAGAGATATTAGGAACAGTTCCAATTAATTACTAATTTTTATTCGTGTAGGTTGTTGACGTTTTAAAGTTACCACTTTTACATAAAATTACCTACTCTAATGTGAGTGAGTTGCAAACTAGTTATTAGCTGATTATAGATTACCAACTCTTATATAAGCCATTTATGACATTTACTTGGTTGATAACCAATCACTTTCTTTTACTAGTAACTTCCATCGAAGTTATTGACTCTTGTACCAAATTTCTAACTTTATTTGAGCGACTTACTAATTTCTTGTATGATGAAATTACCAACTAATTTTAGGTTCCGATCCTTATCTGAGCCACTTATCAACATTAATTAAATCAAATTGTACCAACATTTGAAATAACTTATCAATACTTTTATTTGAAATTTGAGTTACTAACCAATTTTTTTCTCCAATGAAGCTACCAACAAGTTTAGAATACTAACTTTTTGTGCCACTTACCAATGCACTTTTGATCGGCCTGGAATTACCTAAGATGCGCCCTCTTGTTGTAAAAATAAATCGTTTAAAAAGTTTTAATAAACTTGGATAAGTTTTAAAAAGTTGGTCATTTCAAAATGACCCAATTAACATTGTTGATAAGTGTGAGGCTGTTGAGCAATAATGAAAGAGAAGAAGTATTTGATTAAAGTTCGATTTTTTTAAGAGCAATTACAAGACTCATATGCGGATATTTGTCCAAAAAATCCTAAACCTATTGTACGGCGGTCACATTTTTTATCTTTCAATTGTACCAATTTAGTCTTGAATTTGTGAAGATTTGCCAATATAGCTCTTATGGCCAATTTTGACCAAATTCTAGTGACAATGATGCTAGCCATTTAATGTGGCATGGCCGACACTAGTATAAATAATTTTTGCAATTTTTTTTATTTTTATTTGTTAATTTTGTTTTATCTTCTTTTCTTTTATTTTTTCTATTGTTAAGGGCCTGCTAAAATATTTAAATAATAAACCACCCTTTCATCTAACAACTTAAGCTTTGAGCGAGGGCTCGCGAGGCTAGTAAGAGCCTAGGTGAGGGTCACAACCAATGACCTCCAAGGTCATTGTTGGTAGAGCGAAATAGGTAAAATGAAAAAGGAAAGAAAATAAATGAAAAGGAAAAAAAAAGAAAAATTAATATTTACAAAAGATTGCAAAAATTATCCACGTTAGCATCGGCCATGCCACGGAAGTCAACTGGCGACAACATCAGCACTTTTTGCCCAAAATTAGCCTGAAGGATTATATTGGTAAATCATCAAGATGCTTAGGTAAATTGACATAATTGAAATGTTTAGGACTGAATTGGTGGCTGCATAATAAGTTAAGGTTTTTTTGGACAATTTTCTCACTACATGCCTACCATCAATAGACTCGGATGTCTCAAGCCCGAACATCGAAGGCCTGCTGCGAGCTCATAAGTCCTCGGAGCAACCTGTAGCTGGGGCAAGTTTCAAACATTTAACGACGCACGGCTGGATATCTGATGAGTAGCCCGCATTTAACGAGGCATTTGTTTGGAAAAAAATGTAGCACAATATAATAAATCGAATCTAGACCGGTATGATTAAACCCTACAATTTCATTATGGTCTAAACTCAATTTAGTATATATACTACAAGCATGTAATAATTTTTTATTTACTGCCGTCCGAAAATGATAATCTTATAAGAAGCCTGACTCCGATAGTTCTAGACCGTCGAATTTCTTTGGAAAATTTTTTTAGTGAAAAGACTCGAGAGATTGCTTGCATTGTACATCAAAAGACTGAAACACATTTTCACTCTCTTCTTCAATCTCTCTTATCTCCATGCTTTCATATTTTTTTTTTTTTTTTGATAACCCAGGGAACCCCCGCACGGCCGACAGCCGGGAAGTAAACCATCGATAGATAATCGAATATAGCTCATGCTTGCATTGAATTTAGAAAATCTGAACACATTCGTTTTTGTATAAAGCAGTATTGTGGCGTTCGGGTCAGTTTTAGCGCATCTTAACTGGTTCACCTCCCCAGCCGATCTCAATGACGCATTCCCCCACATGGACCCAACACATTCACCATTACCAATCCTGGTTCCTGACCACACGTTTCACGCTTTAGATTAGTTTCTTTGTTCAGCTTCCTTAGAGAAATTGCAACATAATGATAGGAACACATATAGGGAGCAAAATTTTTGAATTATACTATATATCAAATTGCACAAGATTCACCACTATACAATATTTCATTCTCATGTCTGATTACACATCTGGATTTGTACATGACTACATTTCCTCAAGTTGATCTTGTGGATCTGATATACTCAAATCAAAAGCTACAAATGAAAACAAAATTACTTCAATGTTTACGGTGTGAGAGCGTTGAGCAATGAAACCCTGGCGCTGATCAAACTCCTGAACACTCTCTCACTCCCACTCTCTATACACTCAACGCAGCCTTCCAAATCCTCCATCTTCTTCAAAACCTCCCTCACTTCCGCATCCTTCATCTTCCTCAAACTCCACAACCTCTCTTCCGTGCACTGGAGCTCCTCGATCCACTCGTCGACCTTTGCTTTCTTCGACAGCCTCAACCGGCCGCTCCACGCCGACCTCCTTGTCGCAAATGACAACACGAAACCGTCGAAAAGCGCCAGTGACACTGAGGTCGTTGCCTTGACGACGCCTGATATTGCGGCCGCAAGCTCAGCATCAGGGGCTGGGGAATGATCGGGCTCACGAAGAATATCGCATTTCGCCACGCATCTTATGGTAGAAGTGAGGTCTCGCATTTCCTTGTGGATCCTCTTCCGGGCCTTCACGTAGGAAGCGATCTTTGACTCGTCTCTCTTCCTTATGGCCACCTGAACCGCCGTCTGCGCTTCCTTGAAGGCGAGGACTGCGGACTGGAAGATCCCGTAAGCATCGGCAAAGCGGAGAAAGTCCTCGAGGAGCTTCTCAGCGAGCTGCGGGCGCCCGCAAAGGAGGTTCTGGGCTTGGGGGAGGTGGAGGGCGTCGTCGAGAGAGTCAAGGGCGTTTCGGAGGCAGCTCAAGCCTTCGGCGAGCCGAGCAGAGGAGCGAGCTGTCGAAGAAGAAGACCAGGCGTCGAGGTCGGAGAGCTGGTCGCGGAGGTTGGAGAGCAAGGGGTGGGACCGGGTGGGGAGGCTGACGGATCGGGTGTGGTGGGTCATGGGCGGTTTGGGGCGGGCCGGGTTCTTGTTTGGGAAGGAGAGGGAGCGACGGAACACACCCACCATGTTTTCACTTTCTTTCTCGTTTCTTGAGGGGCTCTGGCGATGCTCTTTTGAAGAAGATGACACAGAGAGCGAGAGAGAGAGAGAGAGAGAGTTTGAAGTTTGTGAGGAAGAGAATGGGGGTGGTATGATGCTTTAAAAGGGGAGGACAACTCACACGTAGGGTTTGCATGGCTGGGTGTAGAGAGAGAAAGAGAGAGGGGGGAGACTGAGAGAAGACGCACGAGGGGTAGAGACAGAGAGGGAGACGAGATCCGAGAATAATTGGAGGTGGTTTAGCAGAATCATGTGAGCTAGGAGGAGGGGGATGGTGGGTTTCTTCTCCACTTCTAGTGGAGAGGGGACACCATGTGGGCACGCCAAGCTGGCTCCTCTACCACCAAGAACTCGATCTAATCTGAAGTTTGCCATATCAAATAATGTAAGATTTGTTGAGTAAATGCATCATATTATATACACACTTCCCATCATGGGAGAGATGTATAACTAAAAATGATGGGGTTTTGGTTTCCAAAAGGGTAGGAATTAGGTGGCTTCATTTGCACCGGAGTGATTGTGATACGAGCAAAAAATTTCGAGTTCATAGAAGAGACTCCAACTTGTAGCGATCGAGAATTGATTATAGTCTATACTCAATAGGGCATGCTAGGTTGGTTCTTGTTAAAAAGTCCAATCCAAAAGGTTTAGATTGGATTTTCTAATATGGTATCAGAACCAATGCTACTTCTTTCGCGAATGTGCCTTCACCTTGCATTAGTCAAATTCCATGAGCTGCTTATAATTCGGCCTGCACATGAAATGGGGTGTTGAAAGTATTGTCTCACATATCTTGACAATGGGTTCTACATACTTTTTATATTTATGTGGTCTCTCTTTAGGTTGGACTTTATAATGGTTTTTTTTTAAATGGAATTAGCGTAGTCGATTCTTGAAATGCAATCGGTCGATATGAATTACGGAGCATTATGGCTAGGTAAATGATATGTTAGTTGATAACGGATACCCATCAATTTGGTCAACCTTCTTGATTCATAAACTCATGAACTTTGGCAATGCAATGAATGTGCATGTTGTATGACATGATAGCACTCCTAATTTCTCTTTCCCCTACCGTCAGATCCGTGCTTGAAGTTCGTAAGCCGCGTGTGAGTTGAAGTCATCACACGGTTTGCCAACGTGTCTGCGTTTTTGACATCTTTATGGGAAATTGGGAACTTGGACACCCCGATTTTTTATAATATGGTTAGAGCACCAAGGTTTTCAGGCACCCACATGAGGTTTTTGTTCTGTTCCTTGACAGAGTATTACCTAGAGTTGACGCGCACGCGCGCGCGCATACACACATTACTATATATTACCCACAAGTTCTTATTAGTCGGGTCTTCTTTTGTACTCCTGAATTGACATCAATTATATGCTTGAGAGAATATTATATTGTAGTTGTCCACAACAATTATACTCCAATGTGAGGTCATTCGAAATACTATGGATTTCTTATATTTGTTTTCCACAATTGAGATTAGATTAACTCTAAGAAAAATTATTTAATCAGTCTTGAACTTATTGTATGGATACTAATTTAGTCATAAACATTTCAATTTTACCAATTTAGTCATATATCTTTGCATATAATTCCAATGTAATTTTTCCCATCAACTTTTGCCGTAAATCGCTGACATGGCGATTCAACCATCGTTGGCCATTCTACGCAACATACTGCCACATCAGTGATTCCCATCGATAATTGACTAGAGTGACCATATGAGGAATTTCACATAAAGAATTAAAAAGTTTAGGATTGAATTGACACCGTACAATAGGTTTAGGACCGATTGGACAATTTCCCCATCTACTGCATCTACCGCGTTTGTGATGTCGTGACTATCATCTAAAATAAAGTCTTTTCTCCTCGGTTAGATTATTCCAATTCCATTGTGAGAATATCATGAATTGTCAAACATGATGATCATCATCTAACAGATGATGAGGATGCATCATGGCATTGGCAGCGTTGCCAACTATTGAAAGCTCATGATCTTCACAAGCTCGACTGTTCAAGTTGTGGTCCTGACTCTCGTGGTATTGGAAGAAAATCAGAGGGTTGGCCAGGAATTTTGTCCTCATGCGTCACCTAACATTTTTCCTAGCGGTGCACTGGAAATGTTCAAGAGCTGAGGTAGCATGCACTCTTTGACCACACCTAATTCCCTTGTCATCATCTCTTGCCATAAATTAGGATCGTGCAGAATCTTGGAACTCACATACACAATTGAGAAGTCCCTGGAGTAATAGTATTAGGGGGTCACGGATTGTGACAAACCGTGAGTTGGTATTTACATTATAAACTCTAAAGGAATTATGTGAATCAATCTCTAAATCTATAAAACATTGTATTTTTAGGCAGTTGAAATATTTTGGGATGCATAAGTTAAGAGCTTAGGCACAAATCGAGCGATACAATAATTTTGTTGTGCCATAGATCATGAAATACTAATAATCAACTCATCGTTGCACATTCTTTAATACAAAAAAAAAATGTCTAAGAAATGAAATATTAGCCAAATCATTGTAGCAAGTGAAATATCTCATGCGTAGACGAAAGAAAGATCAGTTTGACCTATTGTCACTTGACCCCGAGGGGGGTGTTTTGTTTGAGCCGTATCTATGGGCAGACAAATCCACGTTCCTTCGAACCCTCCACTTGCCGGGACTGAATGAACTATCTAAGGGGTCGAAGTGCAGGCGTGAGATGCATGTGCATGCTGGTCTCAACGGTTGATGTGCGTGTGAAAGCGCCTTCTAACAAGCTATAAGACAAATACACGGATCCAATAGGACTCAAAATGGGTAATTGCAAGGGCATCATAACTTAATTTCTTTCTGTTAGGCACCAGAAAATCACAAGTAAAAGTAAAATGTGACTCCCTCAGCTGGATCTCCCAGAGAAAGGGTTCATTCCTACGTGCTTCCCATTTCGTGATTAGATCCGGCTATCCCAACACATGCACACAGTGATATTCCCTATACAATTGGCCAAACCAATTAAGCAAGCATGCCAACAGATGATGGACAACTTAAAGAGAAAAGTAATGGGATCAGTCTCAAATGATACAATCAAACGCCAGACCGTGTCAAGAACACACAGAGATTCGACATTCCAAGCTGACCACGTTGTATTTCTGACTCGTCAAGGTCTTGTGTTCTTGTCCTTATCGTGGGGGCTCTCCTCTCTAGTAAGTCTTAAGCTTCTCTGATTATTTAAAAAGAGCAACTGTGTAGTGTAGGCCAGTTAGCACACATCACAGGTTGGCCGTGGAAGAATTGTCCAACCCAAAGCGTTCGTTCATTTTGTCAATGAAATTGTTTGAAAACTACGACGTGGGGCCTGTTCTCTCCATCATTAAATTCACGTTTTGTGTGCGGAAAAAGGCCATGGATAGGCGTTCAGTCAGCCCATGTGAAGGAACTGGACTCTATTTGTCTGCTTTAACAAATTTTATTGATTGTCAATTTGGTTGCTGAACGTCGTATTCCTCCATTTCATGATGCCCACAGCAAGTTTACTAAGAAAGGATTTTGGCAAAAAAGAAATAAAGGAATAGAGAAGTAACTATTAAGGACATGGGAAAAGCGTTAGAAAAGTCATAAATCTATTGCATTGATGCCAATTTAGTACTAAACATTTTGATATAGTGCTAATTCAGTCATTGCAGCTCATTTTGGCTGGATATGGCTAACGTGGACATTAGCTGGCCTATGTGGCACGGTCGGCTCTAACGTGAACAATTTTTAATAATATTTTAATATTTTTTTGATTTTTAAAATGATTTTTTGATTTTTTTTCTTTCTTCTATCTTTTGTCGGTGATCAACCATAGGCCACAAGCGATGATCGAGTGGGCTAGCTCGCCTGAGCGAGGGGCACCATCGACCACCACAAACGAGGCTCGGTTAGGCAAGGGCGAGCTTCGGCGAGCATGGCCTTGAATGGCATCGCCTACGCCTCCCTCGTCTAGGCGAGGACTCTCCTCGCAAAATTTGGCGAGGCTGGCACTCACCCAGGCTAGGCTAGCCTCGTCGGGCATCGCTCGCACCAAGGTGACCTCGGCAAGGTTGCCGTGGCTTGGGCGAGGGCCAACCTTGCCAGATCTAGCAAGGGGAGCCCTCGCTTGTGGCGGGCGATGGCAACTGTTGCCAAGGTGAGGCCAACCCGCTTGGTCGTCGGTGGCCAGTCATTAACAAAAGGAAGAAGAAAGAAAAAAGAAAATAAACAAAAATTAATAGAAAATAAAAAAATTTATTAAAAATTGACTACATCAGTGCGACGTCGGCTGCCTAATGTCCATGTCAGCAATATCAAGCAAAATCAGTTGGAATGACTGAATTAACACTATATCGAAAGATTTATGACTAAATTAGCACAAAAAAGAGTCTAGAACTAATGCAATAGGTTTATGACTTTTTTGACACTTTTCCCAAGGATATGTTTATTAGTTATCGCGAAAGGTTATTTTTACCCATATGTAGCTCCTACTTTGAGCTCCTAATATTGAAATTAAAACATATATAAAGTAGGGTAAATAAGTGTTGGATATTTCAATAAGTTTTGAAATATTAAAATCTATCAATTTTGTAAACGGTTTTTTACCATCATCAATTTGTAACGATTTTTATTCGCCATTAATCTATAACGGTTTTGTAATGTATTATAATGGTTTAGTTAACAGTTTTGTAATGGTTCTATCAATTTCAAACGGATTTATAACGTTTTCAATTAAATGCAAGAATTGATTTTGGAGAACTGCTCTTTTTTTTTTCTTTTACTAATAAATTGTTCTTCCGAATATGATTGGAAAGTGATATCGATGTATCAAAACTAGAATATTCTTGTTTCTCGTTACGTGTCTTTCCTTTTTTTGCTGGGTTATGTACATAACGTTATTCCGGTTACTTCATTATTCTTTGCGGGATAAAGAAGCATGCATGTTGTGTTTTGGGAGGATAGCCTATCACTCCGAGTTTCGTACTCCGAATGACGGAATTGTCCTTAAATACAGTGATTGCATACCAAGACATTTGGATCTTATTTTTTTTAAAATATTTTTCAACAAAGTTCCAACAATTATTACTTTTTATATTATCTAATATTTTTCCAATAATAAGCTTCGTATAGTCGAGCCGTGTTAAACGAGAGTTTCTTGTGGCTGCTCTCCCCGTGCCATGGGACTTCGATTTCTCATATGTTGTAAATAGGCATACAACGGAAGGGAGAAAAGTTTAGCGAATATCTTTTGTTTGAAGTTCCAAAAATTGAAACATCAAGTCGTTTCTTTGATTTACATCAAATTAATGACAATTCACAAGGTCGTCTCTTTGTTTACAAGTATTTACGTGGACTCTTTTGACTTTATGAAAGAAACTCTTTATGAAAAGGTATGCTATATTTCATCTTATCGTCTATGCTTGTTTCGCTAGAATATGCTTCCGCAATCAAATACCTCTCACCGAAAGTTATTTTTCGATTTTTATTAAAGGGCACAGGTTCTGCGACAATTCAGACATGAACTATTGTAGGTACACAAGGAAATCGGCAATTCCACTTCAAACGAAATTGAAAGTACACAAAATTTGCCGGAATTTAATCTGCGATAACGCCTGAGAACCTAAAGATGTAGCGCTAGAATTAAATCGACAACAAAGCACCCATAAACTACAGCAAAGATACACGATAGAATTTAATCAACGACGAAGTATTTGGGAACTACCATCATAAACTACATTACATAAAGTGAGAGATAACAATTTTTGTGAGTAGTGTGCGGGGGGCTCTTCAGTAACATTCATAACATAACTTCCTATAAGCAGTTCTTTTGCAGTTTTAGCCAAGCTTCCAAACCTCCAAGAATCTTGGTTCCATGTTCTCACGTTGTCAAGATCTTTTTTCCAAGTGATTGTTCCTTAAAATTGCGCCTTGGTCTTTTTGCGCCAGTTTGCTGTCATTTTGGATTAACTTTAGTCTTCCTCCACAATTTTCTTGACTTCATTGCCCGATCCACCGGTGATTTGAAATTTGAATATCATAATTGAGTTCAGCACCCGCCAAACATTCAATTTTCATTTGGTTTCTCAACCGGTAATCTGTCGATCCCTTTTAATCGGTATCCTGATCGACCAACTATATCATGATAATTGGCAACTAGATGCTATCATGTATCCACAACTAGTCCATGGTCGTCGATGTATATCAATATTGATAGCCCTTCTTATGGTCATCGATAATAGTTCACGTGAGCGTTGATAGCTATTCATCCTTAAATCATGTGCCTACTCATGCCTAGGACCTGGTTAATTTTTGGTGCAAACAACACTATATATAAAGCCAACTTTCGAATTCTGGTGTCCATCCTCTAGATAACTGTCGTCATTTCCACAAATCTAGAATTAAAGTCTAAGTTAGGGAAGTCGTTGAGGAGGCAATTGTGACTTTGCAATTCCATTACACATTCATGCTCTCATATCTCACTCCCAGCCCATTGCACCAAATATGAAACCTCGAACACGCGCGCATCTCTTCCACTAGAGCATCGATAGCAATAGATACGATGGAAATTAAACTTTACCTCTCTAAACAATTGTTATCATGGAAAATAAACACGGCATTGACGAGGACACATTGTTATGAAAAATGTGTCAAGACTTGATCAAGTCCCCGACCAAACTCAAATCCTAATAGGTTTCGATTGAGTCTTGAGTTTTGGAACTACATGCACATCTTTTTCCTATGAAGTGACAAAACTTCCCTCGAACAAGTCTAATATTCACCTTCCCAACCGAGAAGGACAGCCTTCCTTTACTTGTCCTTCCTTTTTTTTTTTTATTATAGGAACTCCCTTTAACTCTCCTTGGACCGTGGGCCATTTGTTTATTCTCAGTTTGTAAATATCTTTCTTCAAGATTCACATCATTAAGTTATGCAAGTTTGGAGTTTCAAGTTTTCTTTTTAAGTGATTCATTTCGGTAAAATGCTAATGAATTCAATTTGGGGTGATTGGTTTCAAATCAAGGCGAAGTAGGTTCAAAGATTTGAAACTTACCATGTTAGAGTCAGTTTTTGGTCTCTTGAGGAACTGGCCTAGAACCAAACCGGCCAGTTCCAAGCTAATTGTGGGGAGACACTTTTCTTTTTTCCGATTCTCATTAATAATATTTTTCATTAAAGTTAAGTCGTGAATTGAGCATATTCTGTACTTGTAATCTAAAAAATTCCGCAAAAATAGAAATCTAGAAAAGAAGGTTCAACAACACATGCTGGGCTTAGTCACACATTTCAGAAGAGTTCTTGAAGTTCTTCTAAATACGCCCACAAGAGGCATGAAGTCGATCGTCCACCTAACATGCAAGTTCGCGTTCGAATATGAAGTATGTATGACCAAAAGAGCAGAGTGACAAAAGCCTCGTGCACATCGCAAACTTTTTCTTTTCCCTATGACATTAGTACTCTCAATTCCAAATATTTCAGCGTGGCTAGTTTTCATGAATACACACAAACCATGTTGTTCGTATGCCTTGAATAAGAATGTACATATAGGAAGACGGACAATGCCCACGAAATTACTGTAAATGAGAGATGCTGGGATTTAAATACGAGATTAGCCGCCTATGAATTGACGACCTAATCATTCAGCAAAATCTAGAGAGAATGAAGTTGATGTTAGTGAGTTGTGAAGGTGGAGTTCATGGTAACAAATTCTTACAAATATTCTCTTTACCGATGCGACAAAAAGGTGTGTTGTAAATTGGCCCCATGAAGGAATCAAACACGGTTTCTCCTGCAGAGGTTTAGTCTATTAGATTAAAAACAAAAGGTCTATTAGATTAACTCAGTCACATTTCAAGAATCCGTGGACCCATATCGAATCTCCTTAAAACAAATTGCCATACTGGTTCTGTCCAACATATCACTCACAAACTAAGCTTACAAAAGTTTCTTCTCGTTTTTCTTCTCGCACTTGTCATGACAAAAAGAAGGTTACGGTTCGAAACGTCCAATGGTGGCTATGGAATAGTGGCGTTGTCTTTTGTCTGTGGCTTAGCTTTGGCTTGAATCATCTGTACCATCATTACTCAAGTCTAAATATACAATGCTATTTCTACTTGGCTTTCGCTTGAATCATCTGTGCTTTTCTTTACTCACAATCCTGGTAGGTTCCAGCTATTTTTAGAGATGAATGGAGTACCTTCCTCATCATAAGAATGAAAGAATCTTATTATAAATTAATCGCTTGGTAAACGCAAGCTCCTTCGATTGCAAACTTGCCGGAGTTTGAGAAAAACTCCATCGCACCAAGCACATGAACTGTTGAATGAGATAAAAGTGTCCGCTGATCTTACAATCCATGTAAGTTGAGCTTCCATGAAGCGGATGCACTTAGCATTACCGTCAAGAGAGCTTAGAACGGCAGTAAATGGTTTTAAAATGATGGGTCTCATCCATTGATCAATATAGCTCATAAATTTTTTTATATGTGGGGAGACACTTCATACAGGGATCGTGACAAAATACACATAACTATAACTGGTTTCCATACGGAATCGCGACAAAAACACACGGTACTTATGACTTGTAATGAACATGGAGGTCCTGCTCGAGGGAACATAGAAGTCCCCATTTCTAAAGCCCACACAAAACATGAGTTCTTCGACTATCTATGTTTTAGATAGGTATATGCATGTTGGCCTCCGAAAGATACCAGCTTGTTCCTATTTGTACCCTATTGACAGTATAGAAGAGTTGTGGGAATAATGACACTCATTTTGTCTTATAAGTTTCTCTTGTATATCATGTTCCAATTTATCCGTTAACTCATCCCCCCAAAAGATTATAACCAAAGAGAAAGCAAAAAATCCTAAGCAAAAAAAAAAAAAATATCGAACCAGAATAACTGTACTGTAAATTCCTCAAAAATTACAAAAGAACATATATATTATCTATACCTGTTAAAAATTGGAAGCCATCAGTTTCCAGCTTCAGCTACTCTCTCATCTCGCGTAATCCAACCCGGCTTTGCAGATCTCGTCTGCAGTGGGGGCCTGCCAACTTACGGTTCGCCTCCTCATCTTCTCAAACTCACTCACACAATCCTTCAGCTTCAAATTCCAAACTCTCTTCCTTTGTTTTGCCAGCACCTTCCCTGCCACTCTATCGAATCTCTTCTCCCACCCTGTCTCCCACTCCCCATGTGCGTCGCAGAGCTCGAGTGTCCCATTATCCCACTGAGTCCAGCTCCACCCTTTATCGAGCACTGGCATCACCTGCTCCACACAGGCACCATGGCACACGGGCGTGCAAGGCCTGCACTTGGCGCCGCTCAACGGACCCTTGCTCGAGATGGCGGCCACCGGAACTCCGAACCGGCTTGGAGGGAACGCGTATTGGCGGTCCGTGACAATGCAGAAGGGGAGGCGCTTGGCGAGGTGGGTGACGTTCTGGGTGGTGAGCTGGGCACGGAAGGATGTTTCGGAGTTAAGTTGGCGAAAACCAGCCTGGTCAAGTTGGGGGATAAGGGAGAGACGGGAGAGTGCAATGGTGGAGGTGGGGAGGTCGCCAATGCCGAGGCGGTCGTTGAGGCCGCCATAGGTGGAGCCTGGCGGGACCACGTAGTGGCCCGGGATGAAGTTGTCAGGGTCAAGCGGGGCATTCCAGAAGCCATCAACCCGGGTCCGGACAATCCAGTCGTAAGCGAAGTTGTGACGGGCTTGGTGGGACTTGATCATGGTAAGGCATCCTTCCACTAGGTTAAAGTATTGCAATAGACCCTGCAGAAAAAAACGCTTTGTCATAATGAACAACCTGTCTATAGGATTCGCAAGAACGAAGGTACTCAACATTCATTAAGGCACCCAAAATTCAGCGTGCTGCAAAAAATTAAAGATGCAGTGTTCTACTTCAGATTCCATGTAGTGTGTTAACGACTAGATGTCTGTATGACACAAGTTGTACTGATTTAACCCCTCAATTGATCTTGTGATGATACGATTGATGGTAATATCCATTTCCAATTCAAAAATATATGATATCTTAATGAGCACCATATTGACGCATTACATTTAAATTCTCGACTAAAAATCAGTATCAAGAAGAAAGGGGGATTATTTGAATTTAAATCACACCAGATTCGGTCAACTGAAATTGTCCCGTGCACAGAGAAGTAAATCCTTTAGATATCCCATTCAAAGGTAAGTTAGAAAACTGACTTGGACTGTCTTACAGAAAATATCAGGACATGTTTATAATCCCAAAACTGTAGTTACTTATCTGGATCGGTAGCACAAATCTATAGGGCTAAGCAAATAAGTAAAAGATCCCTTGAAACATTAAAATAATATCTAAAACATCAGAGATCGAGAAACCAAATCCTAAATTGGAAATCTTGATGATTATCTACTAGGTTCCTGTGAACACAAAAATTAAACTAATACTAATAGTCAATAGATCGCATCACATGATTTAGGTCTGACATTCAGGGGGGTCGATTCAATCTCATTTAATGCTGAGATCTAATGCGCTCATATAATCCGGTTACATACAAGAACTTATCGACCTAATAGGATCAACATCCGCGATGTAAAGGGTGGCTCATACGAGTGCGAAGCCCCTTAATCTTTCCCTAAATAGTAAGTAGATACGCACTATACAAGCCTTAAAGAATAGTCATTCACATTCTTAGCTTATTGGTGAAAAGAATAATGATATATTGCCTTTACCAAAAAAAAAAAAAATAATGATATATTGCTGGCGGGTGGGAAGTGGGTAGTCTTGTTGGTAGAAGGTGGGGCCACCCACTCCTTTCTTAATCCAACGAACGTGACGGTAGCAGTGCCGAATGAAATCAAGATTTTAAAAGGGGGTGGGGGGATCCATTAAAATATTTTACCCTTTTGACTTTTCTTCATCCGGCACCACTCTATCAAGAACAGTTCATACGGCTGCCAAACCCCCTGAAAACCAACTCCCTAATTAAAGAACTCTTCCTTAAGCCATGAGCCCAAACCCGGAACCAGAAGAGAAGCACCGCAGAAGATGCAGGTTCTCTCATCAGTTCTAATGATGAACGAGTCCAGTCTTTCAGTTCCCCATCTAATCTAGAAACCCAATGACAACCTGGTAAAAGTTTGCTTACTACCAGGTCGAATTGCAATTTTAGATGAACAGAGGAATGTAAACCCTGAAGGAAAAAAGAATTCAAAGTCTGCACTGTAACCCGCAGATGTACGAGTTTAGCCGTTTCAAGTCGCGCCGAAATGCTAATCTTTTATCATTGTGCCGATGATAAATATTGCCATGTAGAGCAAAAGGCAAGTTTAATGGTGCATTGAAGAAATTATTGAGAACAGGACCGCTGTCAAATCCAAGCCGAAACGATAAAAGGGAGAAAACAAAATTGAAACTTGCAGCGGAACAAGAACGACGATAATGAACAAAGCATCCTGATCAGTAAAACTTGATGCGCAGTAAACGATCATCGGAGACCCAACAAAGACACAGCCATAATGACTCATGAAGTCCGCTTCCCCAGCGTACCTGAATTCCGTTGGGCGAGTTCCTGGCGGTGAGAACCCGGAGCTCCGGCTCCGATTCCGCCATCGGCTCCGGGCGAAAAATCCGGACCGCGGCGATCCGCGGCGCGCTCCTGAGCAGCAGGAACTTGAACGCGTTCTCATCGAAGGGGCTGTGCAGGAAGAGATCGGAGTTGGGGTAGACCTTGAGAATCCTCTCCACGATCGACGGCCCCGTGAGCTCGAACCTCCGGGCCCCGCCCACCAGGCACACCGCCATCCTCGACCGAACCAGCTCCTCCTTCCACGTCCGCCGGACCGGGGCCGACGCCGACGCCGACGCCGACGCCGACGCCGACGCCGACGCCGACGCCGACGCCGACGCCGACGCCGACGCCGTCGGCGGGGGGAGCCCCCGTCGGCTCGCGGCCCCGCCGCCGCCGCGGAGGAGGAGGAGGGGGGCGAGGTTGGAGAAGGGGTTGGCGGCGGGGGAGGAGGATGAGATGGAGAGGAAGAGGAGGAGGGAGATGGGGAGGAGGAGGAGGAGGAGAAGGAGGAAGCGCCAGTCGAGACCCGCGATCCGTCGGGCGAATTGCATGGCGATCCCGAGCGGCTTCTTCAGCAGCAGCAGCAGCAGCAGCGGCGGCGGCGGCGGCATATCCGCCCTCTCTCGCTCTCCATGAGAAAACTTGTTCCCCCCCGCCCCCCCCCTCCGGAGAGATCGCGCCCAGCAGCCGCCGCCCACCGCCCGGCAGGCGAACGTTCGATCGGCCAAGTCCTCTTCCCGGGACAACGCTGACCCAAAAAGTATAGTCTATCTCTATCTCTCTATCTCTCTCTGTCTCTCTCTTCTGGTTTTGGGGTTGGGCCTGTGGGGTGGGTGGGGGAAAGAAGAAGAAAGAAGAAGATGGCGAGAGAGCTCCTAAGGTGGCTGCTTTGGGGGCTTTTCGGGAATTTCAAACGCACGCTACTGCTCTAGCCTTCATATCTCTCTCTCTCTCTGCCCTGCTTCTCTACTCGTCCTCGGGGTCGGTTCGCTTTTGCGCACATAAATATATATTTATTTATTTATTTATTTATTGCACGCGACATGGCGCGTTTCTCGTCTTGGACTGTGGGGCAGGAGAGCTGACGTGGCCGCTGGGGGGGAGAATTATTGGCCCCCTCTCTGAGAATCACAGATCCACCCCCCCACTCCGAATCGACGTTTCTCCCTCTCTTTTGTTTATTTTTCTTCTTCTTCTTTTTTAATAAACATTCGCGGATCGGGACTTATACCGACTGTTTGAATTTACCGAGGCCCCCCCCCCCCCCCCCTCGTCAATTTTTTAGAATTTTCCCACCTGCCCCCTTATCCACGAATATAATTCGAAACTCCCCGAAGAGTTTTTATCGCCCGATTTCGCTTTCCGCCTATTTTCCGCCTATTTTCCGAGCTACACGGTATCAGATTTGGACGGCCGGCGAGCCCGTGCACGGACCGGACCGGGCCGAAGCCTTCCGGCGGAAACAGTTTCTACTACGGATTTTTTTATTTTTATGTTTTTGGTACCGCACAAAGGGGTAACGCAGGTAGGTAATCCACCCGAAACCGAAAATAAGAAGTTGCGGTCAGTCATCGTCGTCGTGGGGGCAAAACTCCTATCAATCCCACGATTGGAATTTTACAGAAAGGACCCATTCACGTGCGACTGCAGGTGACTCCTGGGCGGTACCCACCGGAGGAGAGAAGCCGCGTACGACCCCGATCCAGCCGTTTCGGCGATGCACGGCAGTACTCCTACGCACGCGTTCGATGCGCGGGGAAGCGGTGAACTAACAGGAATGAAAATAAATGCTAATTGAGAACATTACGATTTTGCTGCTTCTTGTCCCCTCCCCTTGCTCCCGGACATAGAATGTCCGCAATACTTACTTCCAGGGGAAAGAAAAATCCAGGAACAACGATCTGTCTCTAGTTAATCCTGTAAAACTACCTTTACTCAGGACGTGGTCCTCTACACTTCACTTTCTACTCACTTTCGGGTCCCTTCGCCGCATTCCCCCGGAAATGGACGGAGAATCTTTGATCTCTTCCATTTGAGGTAAGAACGTCCTCGCACCTTCTTCTACTGACTGTCACGAACTCGCTCTCATGAATGGTCCAGAGGCGTATGTACCGATTCCCAGCAGTCATCTTGTCAAGCTGGTCGGCAATATCACTGCATAATCTCCGGGGAATGGGAGAAAACTGAATTTGGTGAAAAGATCGGTCTGCTTCCATTGCAGAATATATTAACATGGTCGAGATGATTACGGTGACTAGTCCGAAAGGATATCTTCCAACTCAGGTTCTTCAGAAGCAGCATCATAGTCCAACAGTGTCCCATTGAATAAACTACTCTCCTGAAGGGCATCTCCATTGTCCTCGTCGTCTAAGTCGGACCATTCTGGATCTTCATTTATATTCTGATCATCGGCTACGACGTCCTCATCTTTCGCGGGGGTGTCCTTACCTTTCCCGAGTTTCCTTGGTCTTGAATCTCTCTTTGCCTTAGCCTCGGAATCCTCACAGATGCAAGAGGATGGGTTCTCATGAAACTCGCCCCTGCCTGGTCTCACTTCCATTGGCTCCCCCATGAAGCCTCTCTGATAACTACGGACTTTAGATGCAAATGCTTCCCAAGTCATGTTAGTCTTGGCTGAGAATAAGCGATACAGTTTCTTAGCATTTGGACGAATAGTAGGTTTATGCCCGAAATACCTCCTGCAGTAACAACAGAATGAGTTAAGACCTTGGAGAGAACTACTAGAACGATGTGGACAAAGCACACATCTTGACACAACGAAACATAAATGAACACATTCTGCATACCTTCGACCAGCCAATATCCGAGCCATATTTCCGTTGTTGTTGGTGACAAACACATCACTTTCATCACAAACAATGAAGTCAAGTGCAGCCATACGAGAGGAAAATGAAGAAAATGGTTCCAATTCCTTTTTGCCGGCTAAAGTTTCTTTGGTATGGAAATTGGGGAAGAGTGCCTTCAGGGGTGCAAGAGTCTCTTCCCCTCCATATATTTCACCAGATGCCACATAGATGTGCACATCGCTACCATATCCAAGTGCCCGCAATATCAGGCCAAGTTCTTCAGGAGTGAGTGGGCATTTCCCTTGTCTCCTTGCTCTATCGGGGTTAGTAATCTGCAAATTAATTGACATGCCCGGGAGTTCACTAAAGCTTAATGCGATGAATATCAGACAAGCATCATTTATTGTATTTTTACAAGTTCCTCTCACTTCTATAACATATCTCAACCAAAGCATATCAAAAGAAACACATGGATGTAGGAAACTCACATGTAAAGTCTTCCACCTTTTTCTAATTGCACCAAGTTCTTTGATTTCCTTCTCTCCTCCACCATAATAGCAGCCAGAGAATGCGAGCATATCAGGTTCAAACCTATGGGAAGAATCTCATTGTGTCAAGATATCATCCAAAATACATACGTATAACAACAGCCAAAGCAATGTCATCCTTTGAAAAGCAAAAGAATATTCAAATGCCAACACATAGACATGCCTTGCAAATCAAATTCAGGTGGCAGAAGTCCCCAAAATGTTTCCTATGTTACGAGACTTATAAATAATAACCAAAAAAAATAATAACTGTCAAATTTTGATCATTTCCTGTAAGATAGGCATATAGTGCTACAACTAACAGGTATAGAAATTGTCGTTCAATCCTGAAAAATAAAATCATCACGAGGACAAGAAGTTGCCATATGACACCCCACTATGGGTATTCAGGCACTTAAGACATGAATCGCGGGGTCAAGCAATGCAGTAGATGGATTCACCGGTAGGTATTCCTAACAGCGCACAAGAATCATTGTACACTTCATTATTTAACACAAAATACCGAATTACGGTTGGAGATTCAAAGTTGAGGGAACAAAGACAAATAACCTAAGAAGTACACTTAAATTGTCGTAACACTAGGCAGATGCCAAGTGGCAGAAGAGGGAGAGGGACAAGAGGTTCCGGATGCAAAACTTGGACCTCACAAGATTTTACCAATATATTGAAGCTGCAGGTTAGCAGTATGAGGTTCAACTGATCTAACTGGTTAGGCTACTATCACTGGTCCGTTTAATTAAAGACGCTTCCCGAGTCAAATATGTAGTGTATATAAAAAAAATGAGCCAATTTAACACAAGCCGGGTATGGTTGAGATGGCAAAATGTGCCCTTGTAGGAAGATAAGGCCGTGGGTTGGGGCTCCATCAGTGCAGGTGGTTTTTGTGTTTGGAAGTTTCACCTAAATAATACAAAAATATCTTTGCAAGAAATTACCAAAAGAAAAACGCTGTGCCCCGATGGTGAAGCGTCGGGCGGGAGTTGGAAAGGGCTAGGATTGAATCCTTATCCAAAAACCACCAAACAGTAGCTTTTTAAAGATGTCCCCACTATGTACTCAGATCCAGTTCAAACCAAAACTGGTTCACCGGTTGAACTGGGTCAACTCCAATGCTTGACTCGTTCTTAGTCCGGACATTGTAGTGTGCTGAACCAGATTGGTGGCCTGACCAGTAACCGGCTGAACTGGTCGAACCGGCCGGCTCGGTCTGGTTTTGGAAGCACTGAATTCGAGTTTAAAGAGGGTTAAAAACAATCTGATTACCTTAAATGCAGGGCGATGAAGTTTTTGCTTCTCATTCTCATTCGCTGCACCAACTTATCACCCATCTTGCGTATAGGATTGGTGAACTTTAGAGCATGGTAGTTAACTCTACATCTTAGTTTCTGCAGTCCTGTATCCAACTTGTTTGAGAGTCTGTAATCGAACTTACTGAGCTGCACAACCTGTTGTAGGAATGAATACCAAAAACTGTGACAATCTGACGAAAAGAATGTGTGTCATTTAGATTAGAAGATCCAACAGATCAAGCATATTCATCCAGCCCATCCCTATTGGTTTTGATTTACCAAACTAGGGAAAAAAAGTCAAGCCCTTGAAGCTATCCACTTTGTGGCCATCAATCCAGATACCACTAAAACCAGATGTCCACTAGTAATGAAGTGTCTAAACAACTTGATGGCATAGGTCTCATTTTATTTTTATTTTTATCTTTATCTTTTCAATCATACATTATTCATGGGATGGACAAGCTATCCACTTTATAGAGCGAAACCCTACACCAGGCAGGTAGGGAGAAAATCAAATAAACGGAAATTTAAGTTTGATTTCTATTACCATGTCATCCCATGTTTGATGCTTCTTCCACAACCAGGTCAGTTCTGTTGCATGCTTGAAAACTTTCATGATTCTGTCAAAATTATAAGTTTTCTAGAGATTCAAATCGAAATGCGATTGAATCCATGTTCCCTGGATACACACTTCGTGAATTCATCTTACATACAACTAATGGTTCTCTGAAATAGTTTTCTTCTCACATTTCCATTAGACAATAAGAACTACTCTCTGCTGAATATGTGCATCGACTTTTTTGGAAAGTTGGAAATATCATGAGCTCTCTAGCAAAAGCATCAATTGAGCGAACAGAACAAGGGAAAGGAATCCACAATTACAACAAAAAGAGAAAATGACCGAACAAAAGGGACCAAAACAGAGAACTTACATGCCTTTTCAAAAGGACAGGCAGTACACGATTGTGATAGCATCTTTCACTACACTTCCTGGGGACACGCATGGAGCGGAAGCTCCATGGTTTTCCTCCCTTCTTAGGAAGCTGCTTTATTATTTTCACATCGTTTGCAAGAGATGAGATGAACCAATCAACATCAAATATCTCCAAGAAGTCACTGCGGAGTGAGAAGAAAAAACTGGTCAATTAAAGGGAATAACAGAAACCTGAAGAAAACCATTGTCCTTTCCAGATACAGCAGCTATCAACAAGAACTTTCATACTTCGAATGGAGAAAGGAAGTGCATGCAATCAATCACCACAAACCTGGTGTCCTTCCAGAATGATTTTTGGTCTAGTTTAGGAACAACAAGAGTGGCATTCAGAATACGAGCAGCAACAACTGCATCTGTAATCTGAAAAAGAACATATTAGGAGATTGTCCAACGTGTTTATCTGTCAAGGAATGACTAAAATCATTACGAAAACAATGGCCAGCATAACTTGTAATAAAAAAAAAATGGCAGCATAACTGAGAACACAATATCAACTTAGTTATACACTTCAAAATTACTTCTTCCAAAGGCTAAATGAAATATGTAGTAAGTCCAAGGAAAATACTATGCCTGGCAACCATCCATTGCGATTGAGTGCATGGAACAGAAATGAGTATCTTAAGCCACATCATATGCAGCCCTATTGTCTCTTTCTCAAGAGATTCCAAGACAAAGCACATCAATCCAAATTTCCCTTAAACAACTTATCTAGTGCAAAGGCCAACAGTTTAGAAGGGATAAGGTAAAGCTCAGTGATCAGGGAACAGAAAATTAAAGTGAAGCGCAAAATCGTTGTGCTCGAGTTAAAACACAATCTTTCATTTAACATGTTGTCAATCAGCAAGGTTTAAGAAGATGCATATTTATAGTTAAACCGAAAGACTATGCTTCTTCAGCGATGCCATAAAAACATTTAACAGTCAATACAATTCCCCTGAGAAGAAAATGACAAGAGAATCATAATTGACATCAATTGGCAGCATCATTTACATTTGGGATCTGAAAGTGTCAAATTTTAATTCCAATCATTTGGACAAAAATCTTCTGGATAAGTTGTTTGGTGAGTTTTGCGCAGTCATACAGACTTAACCCTCAGAGCAGAATATGAATGGAAGCCACATTAAGTGTGTGGGCAAGCTTGGACTGTAATGAAAGGTACAAGAGCAATAAACCTACCCCAGTCCTTTGTTGGTTCAAGCCTCCGCTGGTCGCAATCATCAAGTATCGGTTTGGCTGGGTAATAGCCGCAGCTCCTAGACAATAATGACCACATCTGATTCAATTCATCATATATGCCTATTTTACCGAATCATACGAAAGTAGGAAGAGGGATTTCATGACGAGGTATAAAAAGCCATAGCACATTTAAGGAACCTTCAAACTTGCCACAAGTGCAAGGATCAACTGCAAAAGCAAACGAGGCGTGGCATGTCTATACCAATTGCTGAACAAGGTTTCCAAGTTTCGAAACAGACAGGCAATCAAAATCTCAGAAATATTTCCCAGGTACATTCTAACTATTCAGATTGAGGAGATTATATTCAAAACTAGAATTCGGACGACGCTACTAGATAAATTCATAGATGTTTCGCAAATGATGACTCACTGGCAAACTTGGTGCTCGCATTGCTGCATCCGTAATAGAACCCGGAATTCCTGGAACTCCAGATGTCGCGTTGGAGCTTGCCCCCACTCTTCTGCAGCGAAATGACAGGAAATTGAACGTTGAGCGAATTCAGAAAGAAAAGGTTGAGCAAAAGCGAAACGGAGCCAGATCAACAGAGAAGCCAGCGACCCACCGGAACACGAAACGACACAGTGGCAGCGGCCCCATTGTCGACTCCATCACTAACCTACAACCAAACAATCCTCAAGTCAATTCGATCAGAAAGAAATCATCCTAAACGAGCACATCCGATCGCTCACCGAAACGGAGGAAGACGGGAGGGAGCCAACGCGTGGTGTTACCTTGGAAGGGTGGTGGTGCTGGTGCTGGTGCTGGTGGGAGCGACGGTGGTCCAGCTCGATAGGAGGGGGAGCGAAGAACGAGAGGAGAGAGAAGAGGAGGAGGAGAGCGCAGGAGGAGGCGAATATCACCGGGGAGAGCCGCCGGAGCCGATGGTACCAGTTATGGCGCCGCCGCGGCATAGCCATGCGCGGCGCTGGCGCTGGCGAACCCGTCCCGCTCTCTCACGCCGCCTCTCTCTCTCTCTCTCTCTCTCTCTCTAGAGATGTCAGTGCGACGGCCTCCGATTCAGGCGAGCGCGAACAAAGCTCCGGAGCAGCGACGGATCACTCCGGCGGGACGGGCGACGATCTGTGGGGAGACTGGCTTCTCAGCTCATCGCAGTCCCGGCAGGTGAGGAAGACGGAGGAGGGCGTGGCGTGGAGGTTCGGATTCCATGACCACCGGCCGCCTATGGATCGAGGAGGAGGAGGAGGAGGATTAAAGGCAGTGCTGAAGAAGCTGAGGTTCGGATCTCTCCGTCTCGGCGACGCCAGTGTGGCACCGGTGAAAGATCTGGCGTTCAGGGGACTTGAGATCCACGTACGTACACTTATCCACATACACTGTATTATGCTGGGTACCGGCCTTCCGTAGTTTCGAGCTCGGTACCCCGGGTTCTTGTAGACCCGCCAAACGGACAAATAAGATCAAGTCGGATCGAAATTGGTCCGATCAAAATTGACCCATTTTCGTGCAAATGCAAATCCATTGATTCGTACCAAACCCGATTCGATCTATACCCGATGCATACTCGACATAACACATATGTGGTTATTGAGAAAATCCATACCTTAAATGAAAATGGAGTGTGAATTGAGCTAGACGAGATTAAATGAGAACAAGAGAAAATTGTAGAGATGTGTTAGGTCTAAATAAATTTGAAACCCATTTAACACCCATATCATGTTTAAATTAATTTATAACACATTTACTAAATATAACTAGCCCACACATAAATTTATAACCCATTTTTGCGTATGTAGTTCTCGAAGTTGACACCTGAGACCCAGCCCCTGAAACCAGGCGATCGGACTGTTCCATTCCGGCGGACCGAATGGCTTGTCAGTAAGTGATGATTTTTTAGAAACGCATGTTTAACGGACTCGTCGAATAAACGACTTTATCTCTCTCTCTGTCGGAGAAACTGATGATGTGCATAACAAACCTCGCATTACTGGGAGCTGAGAGACGCACTAATTTAAGGATCCGTTTCGAGCGTTTTCAGTTGATCTTGTCCGCATTCTGATCAAGGACAACGACAATCTCCATCGTATAAGTGTCGTGTATATTAAGGAACACAAACGAAGATAGAAACAGTCTAGTTTGCTACCAATGATGCCCTCCTCGTGTTCCTACTCATTTGGGCGCGATATGACTACAGATGTCCCGCGTGCCGCCCCATCCTAGGCAAAGTAGGCATCACAGTTTTGTACAGAGATTATTAGTCGCACACGACACTCAATCTCCCCACTCAGAGGCGACCCGAGAAATGCCACCTTTCGATGGCAACAAGCGGGAAAGGTGAGGTGAAGAGCATTCACGACCTTCACAAAACCACCACCTCTCTTTTGTCCATCACCGTAGGCCAAGCAACTCAAATTCCACAGGACTGCATGATGATATCTTGAATTGGCATTTCACGTGCAGCCCGATGCCGCAGCCACCATTCCGCTCGAATCTTGGGCAGAAGAACATTGTCCGATTCCTTGAGAAGATAGGACTGACCAATCGCGGCAAACTTTTACCTTGGGGTTATCTGCACAGCAGATAGTGAAGAATATTGACCAGCGGAACTGGATGTACGGTATTCGTTCATTGGAAAAAATGATGAGAAGTTCCCTTCTAACACAGCCTTCATCGATCAAACGTTGAACCTGATACAATTATTGCCGCGGGGTGCAAAACCCTCAAGTTTCATGCAATGTTGCATGGAACTTAGGCAACCAAAAGAAGAAATATAAATGATGGCACAATTTACAAAATCCTCTCTGGCCTTGGAAAAAGATCTGTAGGAATTTGTGGAGAGTCCCAAACAAGTCCCTCACATCGCCGAGATGATACAAATCTTCAACTACAGGAACACTTTCCCTTGTGATTTCAAGATGCTCCTCTCCAACTTCATTTCCATTATATCCAATTTTCAAACCCATGCCGACATGATAGTAACCAATTCAGAGCCCTAATCTATCCAGGGAAGGTGCAACAGTCTGGTTGCAAACATTGCTTAAGTAGCAGGACGAATCATTTGTATGGCAAGCAGCTTGAAAACAAATAAGAGAACCAAGAAAATTTGCTGAAGTACCAGGGTCATTCATTAGAAGGCTCCCACCTTCTGCCCGAGTAGTCATACCACCGACAACAAATTTGAGAACTCATGAAGCTGAGCAGCAAACAATATCATTCTTGTGTACATCTCGCAAGCCTTTGAGCCCAGGGGCTTTGCTCAGGTAACCAATCAATTGGCATCCCTTCAATGGCACACCATCTCAAGTTCAACAAGGCGAAGGCAAGATCATCCTGATTATTTTCAAAGAAGCCAGTTAAATAAGACTCAGCATCTGGGTCTTCGCTGAAGATAAAATCCTCGTATTCAGCCATCATTTCTTGAGGAGGGTTATCCGCTTGACAAATCATTCGCATGCTCAATACTCGCAATGCCTCGATGGCTGTGCTGTAAAATCCATTGTTCACATATGCAGTGTAGACATAGCAGCAGGATGATGGGTTAGGCTGAAAATTCTCTTGATGCATTAGCTCAACAATATGCTCAAGTACGTCAAGTCTTCCCTGCAATAGAAGAGACCACTTAGTAATTTGTATTAGTAGAGAAGCAGAGAACTTCAAATAAAATGTGCTCAGGAAAAAACAAACCCCAATACGACCAAGGAATGCACATTTGACTTCCTCAGTGGCTTATAAGCCAGGATCTCAACTTTCTGTATAACGACATCAACATCTATACAGACACAACTAATCTCACAGAAAGAAGCAAAGCAGCACTCCTGCAGTTAACTTGTGCTATTAAATTTTGCAATAAACATCATGAAGATTACCCACTAGGCACCACATACTTGGCGAAGAAACACCTATATCCTATAATATCCCCAGTGCTTCAGCAAGTTGCCGTCGACATTTCTTTTGGTTATATTGTAAGGAGAACATTTTACCACTCAATCTGTAGACAAACTTTTCGGCTTCTAATCCATCTTAGGTCATACCAGAGCCATCTCTGACAATACTTCCTAGTCTAGGTTTTTCCTCTCCACCTTCTTTCTCCGATGTGCAAATCTTCAAGCTCCAAAAATCACAAGATCAAGCATTTAACCACAAAGGAGCCAAACTTTTTTTGAATTGAAAGTTCTTCCTTTAGAATGAACTATGGCCCTCAACTTGTGCTCCCAACATCCCGGAATTCCAATAGAATCAAATTGGACCAAGATATAGAAGGTTTTTTTTTTATATAACATGGGATATCATAATCGTTCAGCTCAACTAATCGCTCGAGATGCATGCAAACCACTCCGTCCATGTGTATTGTATAAAGCGCCAACCATAGGATGACCGGTGTGCCCCCAAAGTTACTTCGGGAGACGTGATTTGAAAATAGAATCTGTTGTATTGAAGCTAAGGGGAGAACCGGATCCACTTCAACCCAGGAATCGGCATGGTTGAGTCCCAGGCCGGTTCTATCAATAGATTTAGGATATAAAAGAAACCGGCTTAGACTGGTTTGGTTCTCGGTTCCTCCCATGAAACCACGGCAAACCAGAAAAGTAGGCCTGTTCCAAGATTAAATCGGTCCACAGAAAAAGGAGAGAGTCTTACACACATGCAGAATCAAACCAGCGACCAAAATCCGGGAGAGTACACACAAAACAGTAGGAGTAGCAACTCCTCAAGTTTTAAAATTTAGGGAAACAAAAAATTCATATACTGACAATCTAATGCTTCTTGGTAGAAAATTAAAACAACCCTTAAAACAACTTTTCTGGTCCTGTGCATGCCTTTACTCTCTCTCTCTCTCTCTCTCTGTCTCTCTACAGTCAGAGTAGCAACTTCTCGAGTTTTAAAATTTAGGGAAACAAAAAATTCATATACTGACAATCTAATGCTTCTTGGTAGAAAATTAAAATAACCCCTAAACAACTTTTCTGGTCCTGCACACGCCTTTACTCTCTCTCTCTCTCTCTCTCTCTCTCTCTCTTCACAAACTTGCAGCAATGAGCAAGCAAAGATCACGAACCAACCTTATCTCTCTCTCTCTTCACAAACTTGCCGTAATGAGCAAGCAAAGATCACAAACCAACATTATATATCTCTCGTTGCCTCGAGATCAACCAATACGTCTACGACAGTCCATCTCTCTCTCTCTCCCCACTTTGGCTTACCAGTTTTCTCCGTCTCCCTCTTCAGGAATTTTTCTGTGTCCCCTCTAGAATGTGTTGATGACAGTAATGGTAGACTTGATATCAAAATTGATTGCCTGAACTTTCCATTCTTTAAAGAAATCAAGGTTCCCAGGTCATTTTCATGCTTTCAACGACCCAAGAACTAAATCCAATTAGGTTTACAGGTAGACCTGCGAACTGGCCGCTTTGGATCCAAGCCTAACCAGTTCGGTTCCCGCTCCAGACTTTTTAGAACCTAAACCTACATCGCCATTTAAAGTTCCTATTTTGAAATCAACCCACCTTGGAACAAATCACCTTGAATCCAAACTAAAAGCATAACCATTCAGCCAATCCTTCACAAAACATCTTGAAACTCCTCTCCCTAAGTTCTCCAAAACTAGTCCTGTCCCATGACAAGCTGGCAAGTATTAGAGGCAGTTTGGGCATAAGCAAATCCAAGTTTGACCTGCCATTTCCAGATGGGACCAAAAACTTGGAATGAAAATTATAAATGCACCAAAGTGCAGGAAACTCACTACCTTCCAAGCCCAATGCAAAAGGATGGATAAGCTCAATTTATTCCAGTACTAACACAAATGCTTTTGAAGCTTAAAATTCTCAAGAGTACCCTCAATCAAATCAGTGATTCAATTATGAACATTACTGCACAAGGCAAAGATGCATCATTATGAGCCTACTAGATGTGGTTACATAAGCAGAACATCTGCAACAAGATATTTCTTACCAATAGTGACATGCAGTTACAAAACAACCGACAGATGTGAATACATAAAGCAAACAAAAGGCTTGATTACTTAATGACCAGACATCATTTCCAAGCTTGTCTTCAAAAAGCATGAGTGCCTCTAGATGAGAGGAGAAGAGAGGCTATGACTGCCATATTCTCACAGCAATTTTCTCCTTTCTAATTCACAGACAGATGCACATGCAAAGGGAAAGAAATAGAAAAGGAAATAAAGATGCTACACCATTTCACAAGCTTTCAGAAGAAAAGTGTTGAATAATAGGAGATCAAATTGAATCCTTTCTGCTTTGGCTTGATCAAGAAGATTTAAAGCTTCATCGTAGTTTTCAGAAACCAGCAAAACCTGAAAGAAAGTACCTAGTGAGCATACCATTGCCAAAGCCAGAAACTAGATGTTTAGATGGAACAAAGGGAGGAGGGGGTGGCTGCGGCAGGACTCTGGCAGGAAAAGAACTGTGAAAGTTGAGATCATTTAGAGTTCACCTTTATAAGGGCTGTGTAAGTAATTGTTCCGGGGTAAAATCCATCACGAATCATCATGGAAACAAGTGCACAAGCAGATCTGTAACATTGTATAATGCTACAACAATCAATCATTATACAGTACGTCGCAGGATCCGGTGAAAAACCGTGCTGCTTCATATTCTTAAATATGTCCACTGCTTTGCGGCTCTACATCATGGACAGAAAGATCATTAGGACCCAGGGAAAAGTCGAAAAGACCGCAGTTCGATGGGACAACATACCACAATGATCATTGCAGAAAAATTAGCACTTACTTCTTTAGCCGCAACCAAGGAGTGCAACACCACGTTGTATAATGGTGCTTCCACAGAAGTCCCACTGCAAACAAAACGGCTTTCTACCACATGTAGCATCTTTTCTATCATTCCCTCTTGTCCTAGAGCTGCCAGCTGAAGATAATCAGAAACAAATTAATGCCATTCAAACATGTGAAAAGAAAAGAGCAAGTTTCTAGCTCGAATGCTTAGGATATAGCGAGTGGAAAAATTAAAAATCATTTAACAGAGAGAACCATCCTCATATAACTGAATTTCAAAAGATTGTCCAATTTCCTAACTGCATCTACAGGGATTCAATCTGAGTGAGAAGAGCAGTACTCCATGCATACATAAGCAAAAAATAAAAGTTATCCTAAAGTGTAACTTATTGCATGTAGTCTACACTCAATACAAAAAATTTCTCAACTAAAGGCAGCATTTCTGACCTGCATGAGACCCATGTTGAAGCCTCACAGCAGTGATTGTCAAGAAAACTGGTTTGATCAAGGGGTAACATTTCAGATTTAACAACCACAATGTGTATCCATGGTTACTCAAGAGAAGCAATACAGCATGTATACATTTACATTGTTCATTATCTCTAGTAGATAAGCCTAATCTCATAGGGCTTATATAGCTAAAAACGGTGTGCACTGACTCAACAAAAAAAAACATGCTAATAAATAAGCCCACAGAGCATAGAGAAGCGCATGAAAACAGGATTACAAACTAAACAGCTCGTGCTTCTAGAGATAGCATTAGAAGCAGACCTGCCCCAATCCCTTGATTTGACAATAATGTCTAAAGTTGAATAAGATTTTTCCTTGCCAATAAGTGACAAGAAATCAAATGTATAGGCAGTTAAGGCCAAGCATGATATGAAATCATTGAAAGACGTCACCTCTCTAAAAGCCTAAGGATCCCAATCCCATGCTTTCACACCCTTGTTACATCTTGCATGATGCAAAGAGAGATTTCTTACACAATAGTATTCAATCCAAGTACAACCTCTGGATAGTTTTTGAAAATACTAGTATGCTTCCAACAATACTCAGGTTAAGTTGTCATTCACTGTGCCAATATAAATGATTGCTATATGGTAAGACAAATACCAGATTTTTTAATGAGATAAGGCTATGCTCGACACCATTTTTGGCCATATCCATTTCTATAGCTTCTATCCTTTTTGCAGCTTCTACCTGTGACAACATATTTCCCTCTTCATACGGAGCATTCACAGTACCGAATAAGGAAAACAGCAGCTCATACGTCTGGATATTTGGTTTAAGTTGTATTTGTTTCATTCTTGCCAATACATGAACTGCACGCTCAGGTCGATCCTGCATGATGCAAACCATAGGTCTTTCATGCTGTAGAGGGAAATAATGTGCAAGTGAACTTAGAGGATAGTGAAAAAACAACTATCTGAAAAAAGAAAAAACCAAACATCCTCCAAACTTTCAAAGGTCGCCCTCAATAATAACTTCAAAACATTAGCAGACCTCATGGGACTGGTAGTGGCCCCTGCTTGCTGGCTGCCAAAATATTATTAAACCCTTGAAACTTCGGGTAAGATCTTTTGCTTGCCCCCAAAAACCTAAAATTCTGGGTGCGTTACTGATCTCACAGTTATTAGTTTCTCTTCTAAAACATTCAAACTGTGACACTAATGTGCAGAGAAAAGCAATTTGTCACTTCTAACTGAAAATGAGCATCCCACATAAGAAGCACCTTTTGTAACCCAGAAATCTTTTTTTACATCTCACAGTACTTATCAACACTTGGAATCGTCTTCATGGTCTATGTATGCCATAAAAGGCATCAAAACCACAGCAAGTTGTGGGCTGAAAGCTCAATATCTCATATCTGTCAAATAAGCCTGAGAATCCATAACAAGTGGAATTGCTGGTGACGTAACAGTAACCTCTAATTTCATACTACTAGATGATTTATTAAGGTGATTGGTGGAACTTGGGAACTAGCAAGTACTCTCTTCCCAAGCATTTCTGAACTGATTGATAGAACTATTAGTAATAATATCTTGTTATATATCTTCCAAATCTAATAGAACGTTTGTGTCATTGAAGATGAACTGTTCAGTATACCATAAATAAGAAGTGCTAACCAATCCTGTACAAAGTAGATGGTGACTCATCATCTTCCTTTCGTAAGATTGTGAATATCTTCTTACTCTCCTCAGCTTACTAAAAAAAATAAGATATTCAAGGTCTATCCCCATTAGCCACTATACATTCCCATCCAAGTTGTAATCTTAAGCTAAGGCCAGGTCGGGAAACCTTCACAGTAAAAAACAAAGAGCAAACAGTGTAAATCATCACAAAAATTCTCCTAATAAACAGCCATATAGCAGAATATGTGAAGATACCTACTCACCATTGCATTACAAGCTGCAAGGAAAACATTAAAAGGATAGGGATGCGGACATTCAGAAATTTGAACCAATAGATCCTCAGCAAAATCCAGTTCCAAGGCTTCACTGCACTTCACTGAAATGGTTGCTAGGGTAGAATCAAATGGCTTCAGTTTCTGCTTTTGCATTATTTTCAACTGCAAGGACAAAAAGTTTTATTTCCAAGAACATTTTGATAAAAGAATTAAAAGTAACTGGATGAAGGCAATGCAAATGGAGTGCCAAGAGCAAGCTGGCAAAATGAATGATACTCACCAGCTCCAAACCATCAGAGAAACCTCTCTCAGTAACAATTGCTCTGATAAATCCATCGTATGTACGACTGGATGGTTGCAACCCTAGGTTTTGCATCTAGACAGATACAGGAACCTTCTCTCAGTACCTTTTACCATCATTTACACAGAATAAAATACTACATAAAGTAAAATATTCACAAAACTAGACGCTCAAGCACAATGGAGGGCCTAATCCAAGGTATCAGATTCTGCCACAACAAAATAATTAAGCAGGATAGAAAATCATATAACTAAATTCACACGCTACTCAACAAAAAGAGCTCCATTACATTTGGAGATTTTGTTGATGGATAAAGTTCTTATGTCGACTCTTCCATGTGACTCATCATCTAAACAAAGCATTCAAAGTAACAACTCTATTATCAGCAACTTCTATCAGCTTTTTTATACACAGTAAAAAGAGGAGATGTCACTAGGCAGGTCCTAGTACCTGTTGAAATAACTGCTCTGCCAAGCTGTTGTTGCTTGTTAGTGCACAAGTACATATCACGTCTGTGAATGATCGGCTCAGCACATTCTTAAGCGCAAGATATTTAGGATTTGGTGTGTCGATTCCAACACACATGACTTCGTTTCTAGGACCATAAGTAGTGCATAGCCCCATGTTATGGGCAAGACCATCCTCTTTGTCACAGATATGTTCAGTTTCTCCCGTGTCAAATCTCGCCAACTGTAGTTCACTCATGGAAGGTATTGGAATATCTAGCTTTGGAGGATGCAAACCTCTCTCGGCATATCTAATAGATAAAGTACCTCCAGTAGCCAAAGCCACCATAAGTTGCAGACTTTCATATGCAGATTTTAGATCTCTCAACCTTGTAAAAGACCAAATAAACTTTCTTAATGATGTAAGGCCCAAATTGTAGTGCTTGCCATAGTCCTTCCAAATATGATGCACTGCAAAAAGATTTTGCTTCCACACAGCAATCTGAGAGGAGAAGACAACCATTAGAAACAACAGCATTTTGTTTAACCTAACCTCAATCAACATAATGAATTCTAGTCAATGCAGACATTTAGCATGTGTACAGAAAACTGTGAACAAAAGGAATCTTTTCAATTGTCAATGAAGCTTATCAATAAAATAAAGCCGCCGACTGCAAATGATTGCAAGAAATGGATAAAACAAGTGAATGCCTAGACAGCGAGAAAAACTCCAACTTTTGTTTTGGCAAGGTGAAAAATGCTTCAAAATCTAACAGCCACATGGAGCGGCTCATAAATTCAAGAGCACAGGAATCCACATTTCTAATATTTGAACTTGGTCTATGGTTCAAGATTCATTCGTTCAAGATTCATTCCGCATTGTTACAACATTACAAAAGAAAAACGGCATGTGATTTGTGCTTCTAGGATAGTATAAGAAATGTAAATTTTCTTTTCCTCTAAAAGGTTATGGAAATGCCTTCGGCATCAGATTCATTCTGCAGTCTTCCCGTCTTAATTAAAAAGGAATATTTTTTTTTTTTGATAACCCAGGGAACCCCCGCACGGCCGACAGCCGGGAGGTAAACCCTGGGGGCGACACGTGCTAGCCACCACACACGTGCACCGGTTAAGTCACCCTGCGGCGCCCGGGATTCGAACACTCAACCTTTTGCGAGAGGAAGAGTGCCCTCTCCAGCAGCGCCACCCAGGCGGGTGGTAAGGAATATTTTCTTTATGATTAGCATTTGTGAAAGTTTACGTACACCGGGCATTTGGACCGGTGGTATAGGAGGTCACTATAACGATTCAATTTAGTACAATAAAACAAATCAAATTACAAAGTGTCTATGCTGTTCAATATAATCTTGAGTCTTTTAACAAAATAAAAGAGGGTCATATCTGTGTACGTTGTAGTGAATAAGTAATATAAATCAGCCATATTGGAGAATCTAAGAATCAAGTATCAAGAAAAAACGGAATATGTTCAAGGTCACTTGTCCTTGGACAACATTAACGATGTTCTCATTCGAAGAAATGGCTCAACTGATATTGGAGGAGCCAGACATTCACAAAATCTAAAATGCCTCGACAGGTCACTCTGACTTTTTTTTCCTATCAGACAATTATTTAGAAAACTTGGTGGGGCAAAGGTCCCTCTGCCCCTGCTTAATTCTTTAGCTCATCAAATGTGCCTTATCAGATTGTTTTTCTGATTAACATTTCCACAATCGTCCTCTATCACTCAACAAAATTAGTTGCCCAACATGAGTTCATCAGAAACTTTGAAGTATGCTAACCTACACATCTCTCCAGTAACATCTGAATTGGTTGGTTGTTCTTAGGAGATTAGTCAAAAGTTTAAAGTGTGCAACACATCTCTCACGTAAAAATATCCAAACTACTGCCCACTTGACTAAGAGAATAATTGAGAGATGCACATGCATGTGCGTGCAAAAAAATGAAAGAATCTACACTATAAGAGCAAAAAAGGATCGACAGAAGCAATCCTCAATATGTTAAAATGCACTATATGTCAAACAATCTTATTCTTGGACTTCGGATTTTTTGCAAGGTACCTTTATAAGCACATGATGAATCTAAAGACAAAATGGTGAGAACGTTTTACCCCAACCCTTTTACTTACAAAAATAGATCAATTGCCCCAAATAATTGGGGAAGAGCATACCGAGAGCATTGACAAGGAGCCATAAAAGAAAGGACTACTCACACTAAAACACGTCGGGAAATTTTTATGAGCGAAGGACACGTATGACATGAACTTATACTTGGAGAAAAGTAGTAAAAGTGGCATGGTTTGGAACTGGAACTAGAGTTTAATTCTTAGAACGGCATCAATTTAGGATTCTCTTCAAAGCATAGGTCCTTAAATGGCCCATGACTCCATGCTCAATTCCCCCCCTCTCAAACACACACATTTTCGGAATAAGAATACTTCTATTTGGTACTTTCCTGCATTTGCAATGGGAGAGAAGATGTCGAAGTATTGTTCCACATCACTTCACAATGGGTCCTAAATGCTCTTTATATTCATGTGGTCTCCCTCCACCTATTAGCTTAGACTTTTGGATTGGACTTTCTAACATAATATTAGAGCGAATGCTATCCCTTTCAGGAATGTGTATGTCAAAATTTCACATGAATGTGCATAATCAAAATTCCACGTGCCGCCCATAATCCGACTTCCATGTGAGAGAGGCTGTTGAAGTATTATCCCACATCGCTTGACAGTGGATCTTAAATGCTCTATATATTCATGTGGTCTCCCTCTACTTATTAGCTTAAGTTTTTGGGTTGAACTTTCTTACATAAGACAATAAGGGGAAAATAGGCATGACATGCAAGGCGCGAAAAATCCATTTCACTCTTCAGAAAAGCGAAAGTACAATGAAGATTAAACACTAGCCATGGAAAAAAAAAATCATCTACAGCATCATACCTCAAGGAGTTCCAAATAAGTTGCTTCATTCTTCCCCACAAGCCGGTGCTCCATCAGATCTAAGCAATCAGCATATAGTTCACTTTGCACAACAACACAGGCCCTTAGGAAATAATTATACGCATCCAAGAAATGAGTCACATGATGATTTTCTCCGAGATTAGATAGTAAATTAAGTCCCTGAATAATGTGAAAAAATGAACAAGGTTAGCACTCCGATATGAATGAGTACCCATACCAAATAAAATAAATATGATAGTATTACAAACTACAACCATAACATGACTATCACTCACCAGGAAAAACGAGAATATAAACCTCAACCTAGGGAAACTAGTTTATTTTCAATACCAAGATTCCAAACCTTTGAAGGTCTTAAATTCTAGTCCAAAATGTTAGAATTCTTTATCAATAGAGAACCAGATTTAAGTATCCTCCAAAATTTAGCTGTACCAGTGAATTGTAGTTTTTCAGCATTTTAAGATACGGTCAATATGATTTCTGCAGCAAATAACATATTTTCTGCCAACTTTATCAGGAAGAAATGTTAATCCATCCACGTAAGTTATCAATGTCTTACATGTCAGAGTAATTGACAAATTTGTGTGAAAAAGCCTGGCAATTCTACTTGTCCTAACAGTTCCTACTTACTACACCTTTGTCAGCTTAGAATCTTATTTTTCAAAGTTCTATTAATCAATAGCTGAGCTTCAGTCCAAATACAAAGTCAATGCCAGTAATGGTGACAAAGAGCTTGGCCATAGATTTGCTAATGTGAATATTATAGGGTCTGCAAGAGAGAGGGGGAGGCAGAATCAATAAAGATTACATCTTCAATCAATAGATTGATAAAAGAGTGCATTAGATGGCTCTATTTATAGAGCATGGGAGACACTAACAAAACCCTAATTTCTTATTTATTACCACCTACTAACTATTAACTAATATCCCTACTTATAATTCAACATTTCCCCTCAAGCTAGAGCATCCAGCTAACTTATGACAGGTGCAACTTCATTCCATAGTCTGACTAAAGCAGTGTGTAAGCCGGACCTTGCACTAGATTACGGATTTGGATACATCAAACCACATTTAACACAAAGATTATTGTATAAGCCGAACATTACACGACAAATTGAAAGTAACCCACATTGTCGAATTTGGCAGAAGCACGCTAAAGAGACAAATGGAGACCAGAAAGTTGACACCTTTCTCTCCCTCAAACAATGAAGACCGAATCGTGTGAGAGCCTAACTTCATGGATTCATCACCCCACGGCGCTCAAGTGTGGCTGCCCAACAAAGGTGTGCTTTGCTCTGGCACTCAGTTGCCTTGGAAACTTGATGGCAACTTTGCTCATTGATGACGCTCACAATAGATGACATTCACAGTAGAGGTCGTCGAGGCAAATGACCAAAATTGGGAGATTTTGCTGAAGACAAATTCCTATTGACACAAACCTAAAACCAAACCAGCAAACCCACAATACCAGAGAGCTTCACTTTTATGGAGGAGCAAAACTGATGACTATGCTGGAAAGGACCAAGGACAACAAATGATGAGGCATGGAATGGGCTCGAGTAGGATGACAGACCCTTGACAGTAATGAACACTAAAAACAGACTAGGTGTGCTAGCCAGTGACAAAGGTGGAGAATGAGCTCGCAAGGACACCAGGAGGACAGCTTTCAACAACAAACTGTACAGCTGACGGACATGCCCAATAATAATGGCCGGCGAGAGAGAAGTGGACAGACCCACAATGCCAAGAACTCGTGACTGAAAAAGGAAGGAGGATGCATGACTCTCCAAATCTGGACAACCTGGGCTGGCGACAAGCTCCCCCTGATGACTAGAGAAATTGATGAACAGAGGAGACAGCAACGGATGAAGCTCGAATCCTTCACAGACAAGAAGATTTTTATGTAATTGACAACCAGCTCAGAACACTAACAGCGTGGGACTGAGCAGAGCTTGCAACAGAGAAGACCATGGTTGCCTGGCTTGGTGGCCTAATAGAGAAGATGAAAAAAACCTTATTGTGTGACTAACGACAAGAGAAAAACAGCTGCGTTTTGGCATTCTCGGGCTTTGATTTTGGTCCCTCTCTCTTGGTAGCTCTAACACCATGTCAGTATTTTATGATCTTCAAGAGAGAGAGGGAGAGAGAATCAATAAAGACTACACGTCTATTCAAAAACTTAATGAAAGAGTACATAAGATGGTTCTATTTATAGAGACTGAGAGACACTAACAAAACCCTGATTCCCTTATTTATGACCAACTACTAACTATAACTAATATCCATGAATATATTTCTGAACTGTAAGTTTACGCGATTGAAGGAAAAAGAAAATATCACAATATCCTTTGATCCAAAATGTCCATGAATATTTTTCTGAACTGCAAGTTTACACAATTGAAGGAAAAAGAGAATATCACAATATCCTTCAATCCAAATCTAATCCAATAGATCTCTCTTCCCCAACCTTCCTATTAGTTCTGTGTTCTACATCTTCCATCTCCTTAGCTGCAAGCAACGAAAAATATCTAAAAGGTGTAAAGATGCTGAAGACTAGGTTCCGTCAATTCCTTTCCAGCATATGGTTAATGTAGAATGATTCAAGTTCTCGGTTGTCCTTTTCCCCTTGGTAGGTGTCAAACTAGAACAAATCAAAGAAAGCAGTTAACATTGGGACAATCATTCCCAGAATGTTTAGCAACTTTGAATGTTCACTGTCGACAATAATGCCTGCTGAATCCTCACATCAATCTGGTGATGTGCAATGGTGAGAGACAATATGCGACATAGCAGTTGGTGCCATTGATACTAATATGTTGGACAATCAGTTACAGTAATAATGAGTATAGAACTTTAACCTAAATATCTATCTACTAGATCGCAATGCGATATGCAGTCAAAAAAATTATTGATAATCTGTATTTGAATGTGTTGCCATGTTCATTTTCAACACTTCGAAGAAATTAAGTACAGAATAAATGGTTCATATTTGGAGTAATTGCGTGGCACAACTAATATATTCTCAGCTTCTTATTGACTAATTCGTTATTGGCAGAAATCCAAAAGATAAGTCTTAAAATCAATATTTTGCGAGCATACATATTATAGATGATACTCAAGGTTATCAGGACCATTTTATTGTCAATACTAAATGACCTGTAGAATGAGTGTATATTAACAAACTTCAAAAATAGAAGAGAAGAAACTTCAGTTACCATGTTTAACTTCCATAATGAGCAACAAGCTAATTATCCACTATGGATCATTTGTGAAAGGAATTCTCATGACTTTTATCCAGAGCACATAGAAAAAGATCATATACCACTGCCAAGCAACCAGCTTTACAAAGTGCCTGCAAAGTAAGAATGTGGCATCTTTCACCTATGCTGATCTTCTTCTCATTAATCAATTTCCAAGTTTCCATGGCAAACTGCATACACATCAAACGCCACATCAGCTTAACTACCTAAAGGCTTGCTTGAATGAGATCCAAATACAGTCCCAGCAAGGGATCACTACATTGACATGACAATAGATCACGCCTAGCATCAACTGAAAGAGGAAATATGAAGTCTATGTTGCATATCATCGAACGGGATAATGAAATTAATAATATGATTGTGAGTAAACACCAAAACCTGCATCTGTAGTATCCTTTCTTATAAGATATTTAATTTGTTCAATATATACATATAATAAAGTAGCAAAAATCAATTCTGCTCACAAAATCCATGATCTTTTCCATTTCAAAATGCCAGAAGTAGCCTACTTTAACAGATTGAAGTTCATAAGATCTAAGTAAGGAAGGCTATCCTAATGTTATGATCAGTTTCTGGGGCTATATTTGGATTAAACAAATTTCTTTTCAGTTTAAGTTGGAAACTTCATACAGAGATAAGACATTGGACCAATGATACACAATGGCATAGTGTATCCTATGACGTGCATGCTCTAAGGGAGCAAAAGAACTGATTGCCCATCTCTCTGCTATCTTCATAACTGAGGCAACTTATACATAATCAACAAGAGTTTAAAATCTACTACACTGAACGCCGATAAGGAAATTGAATGCTGTCCTCTCCCATAGTCCATTTGGTGAGTTCCGCTCCGACCCAAAAGCTAAAGGAAAAAAGCACTTAGTATCTTCCTAGACTTCCAATATTTTCAGAGCGAGTATATGCATGGGATTTTTGCTCATGAGATAAATGGCTTCTTAGGACAATGAAAGTCCAAAGAAATTTACCACAATTAAGCAAAACCCTCAACAAATGAACATAATAAAATTTCATCTTGTGTATGCCATGTAAATGAATAAGCAATATCAGCACATAACAGTATACATGCCCATCTGTACAAAGAGTGAAGAAAGGCAATTATTCTTAAGTTATTTTCAAAGAGCATGCAAGTTTTAGAGTTCTACAACCCGATCGACCGCATGGATAAGGTAGGGAAAAGGGTCGGTCAGGAAGCCAACAGCCAGCACTCTTTTTGATGTCGAACTTTTATGAATGAATCCCATACGAAATGGCGCAAAAGCTAGGTCATCGCCGGAAGTGACGCTGCTTGGCCTGAGCACAGTGAGAAGTGAGCAAAGGCCACAACATAGGTGCTGGGATGCAGTGTCAAATAAGCAAGTGTTCCCTCATCTTGTCGGAGGAATGAGGGTAAAGAGGTTAGTCCAAGAGGGAAGGATCCAGATGGGGACTTGGAACATTGGGACTTTAAAGTGTAAATTGATGGAAATGGTAGATGTAATGGTTAAGTGTAGGATCAGCATCACGTGCCTTCAAGAGACTAAGTGGGTTGGTTCACAGGCAAAGGATCTTCGAGAACTCGGATTTCAAGCTTTGGTATGCAGGCACTTAGAAACGGAGTCAGAATCGTCGTCGATAACACCTTGAAGGAAGACGCAGTAGATGTTAAAAGAATGGGATAGGATCATTGCTATCAAAATTCTGGCAAGCCAGGAGAACTTGTAATTAGTTTTGACGCACCTCAAGTTGGTTCCTTGAGAAGCACTTTCGGGTAGACCTTAGGGAACTAGTTCAAGATATCCCCATTCGTAGAAGATTTTTACAGGAGATTAAATGGGCATGTGGGTAAAGATACGGAAGTTTACAAAAGCTTTCGAGAAGGTTATGGCTTTAGAGAGGCAAAGGAGCAGGGGAAGGCCATTTGTGACTTTGCAATGGCTCCTAATCTTATATTAGCCAATACCTTCTTCAAGAAGCTGGAGGAGTATGCAAGCACTTAGAAGAGTGGATCCTCAAGATTGCAAATAGATTACTATTTGATAAGGAAAAATGTTCAAACAAGTTATAAAGATTGCAAAGTTGTGCCCAGAGAAAGCTTAACTATCCAACATCTACTAATGGTGCTTGATGTCCACGTTAAAAGGGGAAGCCAGAGAAACAAGCCAATGAAGGGCGCGAATGATAACCAATTTGTTTCTCTATTTTTCTATTTTTCTGTTCCTGGAAACAGATTTGGAATAGAAATCCGTTTGACAAAGCAATTTCATTTTTTTATTTCCAGGACAAATTTTGAGCCTAGAAATAGGTTTGCAACAAAAATGAGAAGGGGATTTTTTTAACTTTTCTATTTTTGAAACAACAGAAATAACAACTCTCTTTATTGCTCGCCCTCGTCGCTCGCCACCGCCTGCCCACTGACCCTCCGCCCCTGCCCGCTGCCCGTCAGCCGACCAGCCACCGGGAACATAAATTTTATGTTGTTATCAAACGCTACTTTTTGTTCAGAAACTTATCTAGGGAATAGAAATAGATTTTTCTATTTCTAGCCAAAAATAGGGCCGGGGAAGAGGATGGCTATCATTCGCGCACGAAGTGTCCTAGAATCAAATGGTGGAATCTATAAAGACAACAATCCCTGTTCAAAGAACAGTTAGGGTGCGAATGATAACCATTCTATTCCTGAAATAGATTTCTAGCCCAAAATAGATTTTTCTATTTCTATTCCTTGGACGAGTTTCTGAACAAAAATATGCGTTTGATAACAACACAAAATTTCTCTTCCCGGAACAGAAATTCGTTTGATAGGCCTTCTTAAAATTCTCTCTTACACTCTTTTCCACTCATCGATGGGCGGCCAGCAGGGGCTGGTGGCGGCCACCGATGGGTGGGGGCGGCCAGCAAGGGTGGCGACAGCCACATGCAGCGAGAGGCAAGAGCAATCAATGATGAGAGTTTTTATTTATCTTTTTGCTCCAGAAATAGAAAAGTAGAATATTTTTACTTCTCATTTCTATTCCAAACCTATTTATAGACTAAAAATTTGTTGCGGAAATAGAAAAATAAAATTTGCATTACCAAACGGATTTCTGTTCTAAACTTATTCTCGAGAACAAGAAAAGTAGATTTGACAAGAAATAGAATGGTTATCATGCACACCCTTATTGGCTAGTGTACATGGGAGGACAGACGGGTTCAAATCAAATTTCGAATCTTGGGCTAGTTGCATATGGAGAGTGGCAAAAGCGGTCCTTGAGGAGTCTAGGGCTTGTGCACCACACCAGGAATCATGGTGGTGGACAAAGGAGATACGACAAAAGATTAAGATTAAGAAAAAATGCCACAAAGTCAAGTACAAGGATAAAAGTGCGAAAAACATAGCAAAGTAAATATTAGCAAAGACGGAGAAGAAGAAAGTCCTATGTGAAGCAAAACTAGCCACTTGTATGACCTTTATAAAGGGCTAGACACCAAAGGAGGAGAAAGTGAGAGGTAAATTGGCTCAAGAGTGAGGAAAACAAGAGTTCTAAACCAGGTGAGATGTATCAAGGACAAAAATCAGAAGGTCCTCCTAGAAAGAAGATGTTGTCAAAGGTAGCTGCGGAAATTATTTCCATGAACTTTTCAATGAAAGATATGAGAGGAAACTTCACCGAGAGTTGAGCAATTCAGAAGAATGCAGAAACTACTCTTTCTACCAATGCATAAGTACGAAATGTTCAGAGCTTTGAAGAAGATGAAGAATGGAAAAGGGGTGGGCCCTTGTATTATACCAATAGAAGTGTGAAAAGTTTTCTGGGAGAGATTGGCATATCTGGCTAACAACCCTTTTTGACGAAATCTTCTTTAAGATCCAACCAAATGCCGGATGAATAGAGAAAAATATACTCAGGTGCCTATCTACAATAAGAAAGGTGGCATTCAGAATTGTACCAACCATAGGGAGTCATACCATCAAGCTTTAGGAAAGCGTAATCCAGCTCAGGTTGAGGCAAGAGACTCATATTTCAGTTTAACCAATTTGGTTTCATGCTAGATAGATCAACTATCGAGGCTATTTACCTATCATAAAGATTAATGGAAAGCTATACGAATATGTGGAAGCATCTGCATTTGGTGTTCATAGTTTTGGAAAAAGCATATAATATACCAAGGGAAATTTGGAGAGTTTTCAAAATGAATGGGGCACGCATTGCCCATATACAAACAATAAAGGATAAGCACTTGGAACTGTCACATATTCGTTAGGACAATCAGAGGGGAAACAAAAGAATTCCATATAACTATAGGGTTACATTAAGGCTTTGCTCTAAGGCTCTATTCGTTTCATGGAAAAAAACTTCGGGGAAAATGTTTTCTGCTGTTCATTTCACGGAAAATAACTTTCCACGAAAAACATTTCACCCCATGGGAAAAACACCTTCATCTTTGAGGAAAATGACTTCCTCTTTTTGAGAAGAGGAAAACATTTTCCCCCCTCCTTCTTTCACCAGTCATTTTTTTCTTAGGCGAGCCGAAGCCTTGCCACAGGCCAGTGAGGCTCGACCTGGCCAGTCGCCGGCCGCCGCCGTGGCCAGCGACCAGCTAAGCAAGAGGAAGAAGGAAAAAAAAGAAAAAGAAAGAAAAAAGAAAATTAAAAATATTTTTAAAAATAAAAAATTATTAAAAGTAGTGCAAGGAAGAAAATTTTTTCCATACCGAACATCGGAAAATGTTTTCCGAAACTTTTTCAAATTTCAGCCTAACACCAGAAAATTAAAATGACTTCCTGGAAAACATTTTCCAGAAACGTAACATTTTCCGCAAAACGAACAAAACCTAAGTCCTTGATCTTTTTGCCCCGATTAATAAGCTGACAAGATATATGCAAGATGTTCCTTGATTTATGCTTTTCGCAGATGGCACAGTGCTGGGATATGAAACCCAAGTTGGGGTTAACCAGAAACTCAAACTTTGGGGGGAAACTTGCACTCTAAAAGTTTTCAACTCAATCGGACTAAGAAAAAATATATGGTGTGTAACTTTACTAATGGCAGAAGTTCAAACAACCCCTTGGTGAAAATTGGAGTTTAAAAAGTGCCAAGGAGTGAACATTTCTCATATCTTGGATCCATTATATAAAAGAAAGGAGGAAAAGGGGTGGACCCTTGTAGTATACCAATAGAAGTGTGAAAGTTTTCTGGGAGAGATGGCGTATCTTGGCTGACAACCCTTTTTAACGAAATCTTCTTTAAGATCCAACCAAATGCCAGATGAATGGAGAAAAATATACTTAGGTGCCTACCTACAATAAGAAAGGTGGCACCCAGAATTGTGCCAACCATAGAGGGGTTAAGCCAACGAGCCATACCATGAAGCTTTCGGAAAGTGTAATCCAGCTCAGGTTGAGGCAAGAGACTCATATTTCAGTTAACCAATTTGGTTTCATGCCAGGTAGATCAACTATCAAGTCTATTTGCCTATCACGAAGATTAATGGAAAGGTATAAAAAAAATTAATGGAAAGATCTGCATTTGGTGTTCATAGTTTTGGAAAAAGCATATGATAGAGTACCAAGGAAAATTTCGAGAGTTTTCAAAATGAAAGGGGCACGCATTGCCCATATACTAATAATAAAGGATAAGCATGTGGAGCTGTCACATTCATTAGGACAAACGGAGGGGAAATAAAAGAATTCCCAATAACTATAGGGTTACATTAAAGCTTTGCTCTTAAGTCCTTGATCTTTTTGCCTCAATTGATAAGCTGACAAGATATATGCAGGATGTTCCTTGATGTATGCTTTTCGAAAATGGCACAGGGCTGGTTCATGAAACCCACGTCGGGGTTAACCAGAAACTCAAACTTTGAAGGGAAACTTGGAATCTAAAAGTTTTCAACTCAATCGGACTAAGACAAATATATGGTGTGTGACTTTAGCAATGGCAGAAGTTCAAACAACCCCCTGGTGAAAATTGGAGTTTAAAAAGTGCTAAGGAGTGAACATTTCTCACATCTTGAATCCATTCTATTAAAAAAAAGAGGAAAAAGATGGAGATCTCATTCACAGAGTACAGGCAGGAAGAAGTGGTCCATTTGGGGTTTTGTGTGACCACCAAATGACACGTAAGCCCAAGGAAAAGTCCTATTGGACAGCAGTAAGGCCAGCAATGCTTTATAGCATGGAGTGTTGGGTGGGCAGCAGCAGGTGCACAAAACCAGTGTAGCAGAGATGAGAATGCTTCTTTGGATGAGCGAGCACACAAGAAGAGATAAGATCGATAATGAAGCTATTTAAGAAAAGGTAGATGTTACTCCACTTAAGGAAAAGATGAGAAAGTCTGTCTTAAATGGTTTGGTGATGTTGATTGAAGGCCTTCAGATGCCCTAGTGAGGCACCGTGACAAGGATTGGATACATTGTTTAAAAGAGTAGGGAAGACCTAGAAGGACGTGGACAGAGACAATATGAAAAGATATGGAACATCAAGAATCTCACAGAGGATTTAACAAAACATCAAGCACAATGGCAGATTTCATGTAGCCAGCCCCACTTAATGGGTTATCGCTTGCTTCTTGTTGTGTTGTTTAATTGTTTGTTGTTCGTCAATTTCAGGCAAAAAAGCAACTCTATGACGATCACTGTTGGATGATCCTCTAATCTGCATTATAAACGCTGCAGGGCACGGATGAACATTCTTCTAGGCAAGACTGAATAATATGCATCTAGTGTAGCAACAGCATATAATTTCATCTTACCGAAGCATCTGATGATCTGGCACAGTAATCAAGGATATGAACTACATCGTCAGCCTGTAGTGATTGGTTCTCATAGCCAAGATATGAAAGAAGATTGGAAGCTCCGGTTCTGTCGCCCAATTGTAGTGCATCAACAATTTGATGCCCGAAACATTGATCAGCTGCACTTTAAAAAAAGGAAAAGGAAAAATCTTTCAATGTTCTACAATAGCTCCGACCACAAAGCATTGCCATGCACACACAATTTAGATAAAAGACCAACAAGCCATCCCATGGCCCCCCCAGCCAAGACATAAAGGAGGGAACCAGGATTAACGTAGGAGAAATGTAAATCAAGGGAAAAAGGATATCTTAGTTCATCAAGAATACTTGAAAGAATAGCAAACAACTATAAAAGGTGATAGCCATAGACACCACAGATATGCCTTAAGAATTCTAGTCTAATGATGAAAGCCTAAACAGAACATGCAATTTAATCTTTCGTGACAATTATGATGCTAAATAATTACCTCCCGATGTTGCATGAGTTCTATACATATACTCCTTGTCAGTGATGTTCTTCCGACCCTGTGAAGGCACTCACTATTAAGCAGGACCATGGAAACTAAATATATTAGAAGGCATGCACAAGTGATATAGCCAAATTAAGACCAGCACTCCACAATAGCACTAGATTCACATAGAAAAGAAAGCACATAAGGAAATTAGCAGGTCGGAGAAATTCCCCATTTGTCTCATCCGCCCACCCCGCACACAACACAAAAAAAAAGGGCACCCGCAGATGTATACAGGGCTAGCTCAGTAACCCATTCAACAAACGCGAAAATTCTTCCCATCTTATATGCGCTGTAACTATATGTATCTCCACGCATGCAGCTTGACAAACAGGTGATGCCATGAAAAAGAAGATGATGGCAATTGTATTATAAGAATTGACATCCAAGAAGACGAAACCAATTATCAGCTGGAAATTAATAGGACGATAATGCATGTTGAACTACCACTAAATGAAACTTGCATTAAACCACTATCTCAACCACGCACAAGAGCGCGCCCAGCATGGACAGACCAAAAAGAACCACAAAAAGTTTCCATTGAGCTCGGAGTTTCTCAAAATTGTACCCACGGGTTATTCCCGATCACGGCACTGCCTCCTTCTCTGGCCCGCAAATGCCGAGTCCATCCAAACGCAATCGCCCTCTCTCCCGATTGCTGCAAGGGGGGAAAAACAAAACAGGATTACGCAAATCACCAACGCATTGGCAATCGCCTCCGAAGTGCAAAAAGCAACACCCATTGGTATGAGGGAGTGGCGCACGGTGAGCGAGCTCGTTCTCGGAGCAGAAGACGACGACGGAGGAGCTGCGCGCATCCTGTCCTCGCCCGCACTCGCCCGCCGCCGCGAGAGAATCGGACTGCGAGCGCCGAAGCGACGCTCATCTCCCCCGCTCCTGACGCTCCCCCCGCCCTCCAACCGCCTCAGGCCGCCGGCGCTGCTCCACACCTTCCGGCCCAGCGCCTCCGACGCCATCGATTTCCGGGATGGCTCAGGAGATCTCCGGCTAGAAGGCGGTCGCGCGACGTTCGACGGGCGAGGCGCGTCGGAAGATGCGGAGGCGGGAGCTCATTGAGCGCAGCAGAGATTCGCTCGGGAGGCGCGCGGATTGAAAGACTTTTCGCTGTCCTTGGAGCTTCCCAAGCGCGAAGTGGGGGAGAAAGGAGGAGGAAGAAGAAGTTGGATCGGTGGGGGCCCGGAACGGCGCTGTGGGCGATTATATGATTAGGAAAATTCTGCGGATTAGGGTTTATGAGAAGGCAAAGGGCAAGTTACCCAAAATCTCAAGAGGTTAATAACATCATAAACTCCAAATTGACCCAAATTAATTTTTCGATCATCAAAAATTCTAAATTAATATATCTGTAATAAATTTATCCTTTGATATTTTTCATTAAATTTTACTGTCAAATTATTGAGTTAAATGACACGAATATACTAGCTTGAGGTTTTACTCTCCCTTTGTCACAGGTGTACAAATTTGTGATTTTTTTTTGTATTAATCCAATTTAATGAAAGAAAAAATTGTTACAAGTATAAAGTTTGGGGTTTTTTATGGTCAAAAAATTAGTTTAGGATAAATTTATTACGGGTATACCAGTTTTGAAATTTTTATGATCAAAAATTAATTTGGGATAAATTGACCATAGATATACTAGTTTGGGATTTTTCATGGTATTAACCCAATCTCAAATTATATTGACACATTTACCCTTCGTTCGTTAAAAATCGCCGTTAAAAATCTGAAGAGGATCGATGCGAAGCTAACATGATGCCCCATGACCGCCACATTAGATATAAAAATAAAAATAAAAATAAATTGTAAGTTGTTTTCGACCTCACCATCTTCACCCAAAGCTCTTTTGAGGCGGTCCATCTTTGCCGACTGCCGCCTAGGCCCTGACAGAATATGTCAGCCCTTGCCTGACCAGCCTGCCAGATTTGGCCATGGCAACCACAAGCTTTGAGGTCGGATCTAACTTCGAAGCCTGCTACTGCCATGGCCTCTCGAGCTCAAAGCTTGGCCTAAGGCAATGCTTTAATATATATTAGGTCCATTTATTTCGCGAGAAAATAAATAATTTTGAAAATATTTTTTTAAGAATAGACGTTCGTATAGCTTGAAATAACTAGTCAATGAATAATGTTTTCATTATCGACAACAATTGAAATGGAAGCAGTGCATAAGGAAATGTAGAGACCTGCGTCTTAGCCCAACTTCGGTTCATATGAAAATGATAATTGATACAGAGTGCTCTTGCAATTGACAATCCCATTAAGCTTTTGCCTCATCGACAGCAGAATCGAAATGAGGGAAACATTTCACAAACACCCCGAAAGCCTGAACCCAAATGAATTGCGAAAAAACGTTCTCAGCCACGGAACCAACAATTGGGGCTTGGAGTCGTTGAATGATGCAAAGGGACTTACATATTTGTTGTCTAGAGACTTCGATTTGTAAAAGTGAGAGGTGGTAATGAGCATGGGAACTAAGATCCCGGGTACAGCCTTGATGGAGCTAGGAACGAGCTCCGTGCTCGAGAGCGGAGCTTCCGGTTCAAATACTCTATAGGCTACTAGTGGGCTTGTAGGCTAGTATCACGGGTCGGTTGTTTGGGATTGGATTCGTGTGGCCACTTAGGCCTCCTTGAATAATTGGAGCGCCTAAGCTAATCGATCGCTCACTCGCTTGTCCGGATCATAGAGAAAGAAGCTCCAGAAGATAATGGATTTGTATGGCTCACATCGACACTAGTATTTTTTCTTGGGTAGTGTCTATGTATAACCTCTGCTTAGTATTTTTCTGGGCATTAATAACGACTGCGGCAAATAGACTTTTCTTTTCTTCTCTCTCAATGTTCACTAGAGGTGTCAATGGGTCGGGTCGGGTTTTCATGATACCCGACCCGACCCGAAATATTAGATATGTGTGTTTGACCCGGCTCGAAATAAGACTTGAATAAGATATCACCACACGATCCGAAACAAGACCCTGCACCGCAGTGCCGCCGAGGCCGGTCATGCCGACAGCCTTGGTGCGGTTGCCGTCAGACTCGAACTGGATGGAGGACAGAAAACGCAGAAGAGGCGAGAGAGTGAGAGAGAAAAGTGGAAGAGAGATCTTAGGGTTTCATTGTTTGGGTTATTGTTTGGGTTGGGCTCGGGTACCCAGCCCAATAAATCCAAACAATACCCAATTATTTTTATTGTTACCCAAACAAGTTGAGACCCAACCCGATCCAATATGAAAATTTTCGGGTCGGGTCGGTTCGGGTCGGGTCGGGTCTTGTTTGGCCGAGTTATTTTGACACCCCTAACGTTCACGCACAAACTCTCGCAAATAAAGAAGAATCGGCGAGGCTCATGTTCGGTGTAGGTGAACATAGAGTCGCTTTTTCCAATCTTCATATGACAACAATGGCCGAAAGATGAAAAGGAAAAGAGGAGAGTGGGTTAACAGGAGCTTTCATATGTTTGAAACTTGGGCAGAAAAGATGACACCACCAGTGGAACATAAAAGGGTTAATACCACAAAAAACCGTACACTTATGATAAATTTACTTCAAATTAATGTTTTGATCATCAAAAATCCCAAACTGATACATTTGTGACAAATTTACCTTTCATTAAATTGAATTAATATTACGAAAAATCGCAAACTGGTACAATTATGATAAACAGAGGGTAGAACTCCAAACTAATACACCCGTCAACTATCACAAATCATCCAACTCAAAAATTTAACGGTAAAATTTAACGGAAACTAGCAAAGGATAAAATTATCAAAGGTGTACTAGTTTAGAGTTTTTTTCGTGGTATTAACCCAACATAAAAATGTGTGCAGATGGACTTCTACATTTTACATTTTATTTAATCTAAATTGGATTGATGGATGCACTTTGAATTATTCTAAACTTAAAACAACCAAATTTTTTTATTATATTTATTTAACAAGTATATTTATACATAACATCTTTATAATTTTATAAAATTTATGCAGTAATTTAAATTTTGATTGGAAAAAAAATGTCTTTTACTTATTTAAAATGCCTAACAAAATAGGCCCTACGAGTTAGAATTGGATGAAGATTTTCTAAAGGTAGAATTTAAAGGTATATGGATATCTTGTCCAATTGTCATTCGAGATTGACCAAAATGTCCCTAACTCTAGGGGAATGCATTTTGTTAATAGTTAGAATTGGATGACTTTGTTTGTTTCATGGAAAATGAATGATTTGGAAAGTATTTTCCTAAAAATAGATGTTCGTGTAGCTTGAAATAACTAGTTAATGAACAATATTTTCATTGTCGACAACAATTGAAATGGAACTATTACACGAGGAAAATGTAGAGACCCACGTCTTAGCCGAGCTTCGGTTAAGATGGAAAATGATAATTGATACAGAGTGCTCTTGCAATTGGCTATCCCATTAAGCTTTGCCTAATTGAAAGCAAAATCGAAATGAGGGAAACATTTCGCAAACAAGCACCCCAAAAGCCTGAACCCAAATGAATTGCGAAAAAACGCTCTCAGCCACGGGACCTGTAATTGTGGCTTGTGGTCGCCGAATGATACATAGGGACTTACATATTTGTTGTCGAGACTCTTCGATTTGTAAAAGTGGGAAATGGTAATGAGCACAGGCACCGGGGTCTCATATCCGGCCTTGATAGACCTGGGAACGAGTTCCATGCTCAAGCGCGGAGCTTCCAGTTCAAATACTCTATAGGCTACTAGTAGGCTAGTAGGCTAATGTCGGTCAGCTGTTTAGGATCGGACCTTGTGTGATGACTTAAGCTTCCTTGAATTGTTGGAGCGCCTAAGCCAAGTCTTTTCTTGAGGATCAATTGCTCACTCATTTGCCCAGATCGTAGAGAGAGAAAGTCTAGAGAAAGAAGCTTTGGGAGAAACTGGAATTGTATTGCTCACATGTTCACACAGACATTAGTGTCTATGAATAACCTCTGCTTAGTATTTTTCTAGGCATTAATTGTAAGAGTTGACCTTTGGCCCCACTTGCCAACGATATTATCCGCTTTGAGCCGCAGCTTGTACGGTTTTGTTCCTCTAGGCTTCGCACAGAAAATAACTTGTCGGTAGTTAAGATTAGTGCTACCCCTTATATAACATATCCCCTCACCGTCCCCAAGCAATGTGAGATTATGTTCATTCCTCCCCCCTTCACTATCCTCAAGAGGAAGCCGCACTCCTATCCTTCGTAGGATCGGGTTATTACAGGCCTACTGGTTACCACCTAGTTTGTCCTCGCACCACACACTCTCCAGCTGGGCTTTACTTTGATACCATTGTAAGGGCCGACCTCTGTAGGGGTGATCGGTTCTTGATCTGATCCGGTCCCATCCAAGAACCGGGAACCGGACCGAGAGGACCGGTTTCCAATTTTTGGGACCGTGGACCGGACCGACTAGTCTTGGAACCGGGGATCGGACCGGACCGACCGGTCCGGTCCGGTCCGGTCCGACCTGTCCGGTCCGGTCCGGTCCGGTCCGGTTCAAATGAATCAAATACTTTTTCGATTGAGAAAGGGCTGTTCGTTTGAGATTGAGGGTCAAGTGAGGTAATGATAAATCTCGTGAAATATACAAGATTTGTTCCTCGCTTTGTGATTGACAGACAATCTAAGAAGCTTGATATTTTGTTAGCCTACTTGAACAAACTCATCCAGAAAGAATTTCCCTGAAAATCGCAGGTGATTCAGACTCTTGAATGCATTAAAAGAGATGACCAAACTATGCATAAATCATTAGGAGCCCCCCATCGCATAAATTAATTCCACGACAGATCAAGTCAGCTAGAAAGAAAGGTACAACACTAGAGAGAGAGAGAGAGAGAGAGAGAGAGAGAGAGCTCACCGACGTAATCTTCTAGGTTTAACGTCAAGTAAAAACCCTTGAAGGCCTTCAAAAATCCATCATCTTCCACCGTAGTCTCTTCACCTCCAACTTGTTCTCCATCAAGTAAACTGCCAAAAAGCACAACAATTTGAAGACGATCATTTATACTTTGGAGGGACATAGAAATAACAAAAATGGAAGCTCACGTATGACTGCATCATCATAGTGAATTTGGCGAAACTTTGAGGCGAGGCCGTGAGGCGTGAGGCGAGGCCGTGAGGCGTGAGGCGAGGCCACGAGGCGGAAGGCGAGGCCGCGAGGCGGAAAGGGAGACCTAAGGCGAGGCCACGAGAGGACGTTGAGCAAGGCAAGAGGCGAGGCTGCAAGAGGAAAAGGCGAGCGACGTCGAGCGACTCGCTCAGAGCAAGGTGTGAGGTGAGGCCGCGAGGCGTGAGGCGAGGCATGAGGCAAGGCCGCGAGAGGGCGTCGAGCGAGGCGAGAGGTGAGGCTACAAGAGGGAAAGGCGTCCGACGTCGAGCGACTCGCTCGGAGTAAGGCGTGAGGCGAGGCGGCAAAAGGGAAACTGGGAAGGCTTGGACGCGGGAAGGCTTGACTTTGCTCAAGTTACTGTGGTTAGGGTTACCGAGAGAAAGAATTGGGAAAGTAAGTAGAAGGCAGAAAATTGGGAAAGTAAAGTAACTGTTTAGAAATTTAAAATAAAATAAAAAAGTCAACCCATTCGCAGCAACTTAATGGCTCACAAAATTGGCAAGTCAGTAATAACAAATAAATTCCTTGAAAAGATAAAAAAATAACTAACTAATTTTTAAAAAATATGCATAAATGATCGGTCTGGTCCTATCGGTCCGGTCGGTCCGGTTCTCACCATGGAACCGGGAACCGAACCGACCGTCCACTGGTTCCAAAAATGGGAACCGGGGACCGGACCAACACCCCCTAGGTCCGCCCAGAACTGACCGGTCCGGTCCGGTCCGGTCCCAGTCCGGGTGGTTCCCATTGCACACCTCTAGACCTCTGGCCTCACTTGCCAATGATATTGTCCGTTTTGGGCTGCAACCCGCACGGTTTTCTTCCTCTGGGCTTCGCCTAGAAAAGGCCTCGTTGGTAGTTAAGACTAGTGCTGCTCCTTATATAGCACATCACCTCACCATCCCTAGGTGACGTAGGATTCGATTCATTCATGTCCCTTCGCCATGCTCAAGGCCTAGCCGTACTCCCATCCCTCATAGGACCTAGTCGTTACAGGCCCACTGGTTTCCACCTGGTTCATCTCCGAACCACACACTTGCTGGCTAAGCTTAGCTCTGATACCATTGTAAGGGCTGACCTCTAGCCCCACTTGCCAACGATATTGTCCGCTTTGGGTTGCAATCCGCACGATTTTCTTCCTCTGAGCTTCGCCTAGAAAAGTTCTCATTGGTAGTTAAGACCGGTGTTACTCCTTATATAGCATATCACCTCACCGTCCCTAGGCGATGTGGGATTCAGTTCATTCCGGCTATTGTAAGGGCCAACCTTTGGCCCCGCTTGCCAACGATATTGTCCGCTATGGGCTGCAACCCACACGGTTTTGTTACTTTGGGCGAAGCCCAGAAAAGGCCTTGCCGGTAGTTAAGACTGGTGCTACTCCTTATATAACACATCACCTCACTGTCCTAAGGTGATGTGAGATTCGGTTTATTGATGTCCCCTTCGCCATCCTCGAGGCGGAGTTGCACTCTCATCCCTTACAAGACCAAGTCGTTACATTAATAATTAGGGGTGTCAATGGGTCGGGTCGGGTTTTCATGATACCCGACCCGATCCGAAACAAGACCCGAACAAGATATCACCACACGATCGGGCCAGGCTAGGTTGGGTCAGGCCGTGTTTCAAACAATGAATCCTAGATTCTACTTTAGTCAAGACTCTTCAACTTTTCCCACGCGCTGGTCTTCTTGCATCACCAAGTCCCACAATACTCCTCCTCCTCCCCCTTCCTCCACCACCATCGCCAAAAGACCATCTCTCTCCCTCCCCCCCTCCGCGCCTCGCCTCTCGCGATGTCGTTCAAGGCGGTCCACCATGCCCGGCCTCCCAGTCCTCCCACCAATCACAGTGCACGCAACCATCTCGACGGCGGCAGCGGCGGCGATGTGCTAGTGAATCCATACCTCGCGAGCATCCTCCTTCTTGCATTACATTGCTTCGTCTTCCGAGCTTCTGTTTCCGGTAGGGTGTCCTCGTTTCTTCTTCTTCATTGTTTCCTGCGAGGGAAGTGGCGAATCGCGAATTTGAGAACGTGACGAGCATTTAATGATCGATTCAATTCCCTTCCATTCCATTCCATTCACTCATGTGATCTTAAAATCAGCTGCCGTTTTTATCCTTTCCTTCTTCGGAGATGGCGAGAGGCTCAAATGGCGATGGTGGTGGAGGAAGAAGGAGGAGGAGGAAGAAGATTGGAACTATCTCTCGTCCGTCGTCGTAGCTCTGTAGATCCCACCATCCAAGGAGCCCCTGATCCATTCCCCCAATATTCGTCGATCTCGGGATCTCATGTCCGCCTAGCATTCCCTTGAGGTCTGCCCTCAGTGGGACCGCGAGCCCAGCGCTGACGACGTGGACGCCGCCTTCGCCAAGCGAGACTGCTGCTTCTGGGTGTCGTTCCTCAACTCCTCCGACGACGACGAGGACCTGCCACCATAGCCCCTCCCCCTTCCCCTGCCACCGTAACCCTCGCCCTTGTTCCCCCCGCCGGTGTAGCCGCTCCCCTGCACCGTGGTGCCGCCGGGGCCGATCATGCCGACGGCCTTGGTGCGGTTGCCGTTAGACTCGAACTGGATGGAGGACAGAAAACGCAGAAGAGGCGAGAGAGAGAGAGAGAAAAGTGGAAGAGAGATCTTAGGGTTTCATTGTTTTGGTTATTATTTGGGTTGGGCTCGGGTACCCAGCCCAATAAATCCAAACAATACCCAATTATTTTTATTGTTACCCAAACAAGTTGAGGCCCAATCCGATCCAATATGAAAATTTTCAGTTCGGGTCGCGTCTTGTTTGGCCGGGTTATTTTGACACCCCTATTAATAATGACGGCGACGAATAGACTTTTCTTTTCTTCTCTCTCACACACGCAAACTCTCACAAATAAAGAAAAACCGACAAGCCCCATGTCCGCTGCAGGTGAGCATAGAGTCGCTTTTTTTCATCTTCATATGACAACAATGGCTTAAAGATGAAAAAGGAAAACAGGAGAGTGGGCTAGTAGGAGCATTCATATATTTGAAGCTTAGGTAGGAAAAGATGACACCAGAACATAAAAACGTGTCCAGATGAACTTTTACATTTTACCTTGGGTGCATTTGTTTTGTAAAAAATGAGTGGTTTGAAAAATATTTTCCAAAAAATAATTACTTGTATCTCTTACAAAAATAAATGAATGGAAAATTTTTTCGTCGTCTATGAAAATAGTTAAGCGTAGATTATTATCGATGATGCAAACATTTTCTGTTGACTTATTTTTCTGATATAAGCAATCATTTTTCAGAAAATATTTTCCAAATCACTTATTTTCCATGAAACGAATGCACTTTTAATCTAAATTTGATTGATGGATGCACTTTGAATTATTCTAAACTTAAAACAATCAAATTTTTTATTATTATATTTATTTGACATGTATATTAATACATAATTTCTTCATAATTTTAGAAAATTTATGCAGTATTTTAAATTTTGACCTGAAAAAAAATGTCTTTTGCTTTTTTAAAATGCCTAACAAAATAGGCCCTAACTGTTAGAATTGGATAGAGATTTTCTGAAGGTAGAACTTAGAGGTATATATGGATATTTTGTCCAATTGTTATTCGAGATTGATCAAAGTGTCCCTAACTCTAGGGGAATGCATTTTGTTAATGAGTGTCCTGAGGCATTTTGAAAACAATCAATTATAGAAATGCTATAATTTCCAATGCAATAATTGCCCTCGGGCTATGCAACAGTGCCTTGAAAATTAAATTATTGCAATTAAATCGTACATAATAGTGTACCAAGGGAACTCGTTCACGGGACCCTAAAAAAATTTATCGGTTGTCGCCTCAAGCCACACCACTATCACACCTCTACCTTCTTCATCCATTGCTCCCTCTCTTTTACTCTCAAAATAGAGGCTTATAGAACTTAGGGATAATTAGGGCCATCAAATGGGTGAATTGGGTCCAATTTGTGTTGGGTCATAAATGGTCACCCCCAAATTAACCCATTTAACCCGTTTTGACTCATTTAAATGATATACATATTTAGTCACCCACACTCATACCCGATCCGTACTTGACCCATACCTAACTTGACCAATTTTGTGTGCTTGGGTTTTGCAAGAGTTTGAGGTCAGCATCTACGAGAGAGAGAGAGAGAGAGAGAGAGAGAGAGAGAGAGAGAGAGAGAGAGAGAGAGAGAGAGAGAGAGAGAGAGAGAGAGAGAGAGAGAGAGAGAGAGAGAGAGAGAGAGAAGGACTTGGAGAGGAGCAACAATATAAATTTTGCAGCCATTTTATGTGCTTGGGTTTTGCAGGAGTTTGAGGTCAGCATCTACGAGAGAGAGAGAGAGAGAGAGAGAGAGAGAGAGAGAGAGAGAGAAGGACTTGGAGAGGAGCAACAATATAAATTTTGCAGCCATTTTATGTGCTTGGGTTTTGCAGGAGTTTGAGGTCAGCATCTACGAGAGAGAGAGAGAGAGAGATGGTTATGTCACAGTGCTTGGTCAATTGAAGTAGGAGGAGGAGGAGGAGGGTTAGGGTCGGCAACAACACTGATGGAATCTACTGTAATATGATGTTGTCGTGCTTGATTAGCTCGCCGATCTGAAAAAAGAATGCAGTTGAAGACGACAAGATGTGTGCCACGAAATCCAAAGCTGAGAGCGAGCTAGTCGCACGCATCAGTTTCGGCAATCCTCTTTCCTGTAATATCAAAGTAGGAAAGCACTTGTTTATTGGTATATGTCGCCAACATTGCTAATCGAACTAGCAGATTTCTGTATCACCGACGTTGAACTGGAGCCTAGTAACTACGCGAGCACTGGAACGGCGCCTTACTTAGCCAAAGCCACTTTTATGTATTCCACATTAGCGATGTTCCAAATTGCCCCTACTGCACGCAACTAAGCCGCTGGAGAACTTGATTTACGCCAGCAACTGGCAAGGGCGAGGGTGAGGGCTTGCAAGCTCCCCCAAGTCGAGCGGTGGTGGCGCCACCATCGTGTAACACAGATAAGAGCCTGCAAGCCCTCTCCTTTGGCGATGAGCACTGGCAGCCCTCACCAACCCTCATGAACGCCTCAACAAGGGTCGTCGGCCCTTACTATAACAAGGGTTGCCGAACCTAACCGACAAAGTAGAAAAGTCCGATGATTTTTCTTTTTCTTTGAATTGTGAATTTTTATGACCCCATTATTTAATGATCCCAAATTTTCTTAATGAGGTGATTTTCCCCCCAGTTTTCATATGCGCGGAACAAGCGTACCCATTTGCTAGCATATTAGAGCTAACAAGTATGTTTAGTAATTTTTTTTTGTCTATTCTACTTTAATTCTCAATTCACTTTTAGATTTTTTTTTATCTAAAGAGAGGCCCAGTTGAATCTTCTCTCTTGCTCACACACCTATATCATTATTAAAGGCAACCGCCGTTACCCGCCGCCCCGAAGTCCGATTTAGCTGAACATTGTGAGTTACTTTTGTTACCTTCAACGTGAAGGCCAATGGTTGAAAGAGAAAAAGGGAAACATGAGAGTGGGCAAACAGAAACTTTCGTAGGCTTGACATTTTTAACGAGCCTATCGCCTAACAGAGACGACAGGACGGCCAGCAGACGGGACATTACGGTGACAATCCGGTACATATGGCAAATCAATTTACGAAGACGTGTGTCAGGATAGAGTTTTACATTTTATTTTTTATTTAGATTCCGTTCGTTTCGCAAAAAATATTAGGTTTCTGAAAATTTCTAAGAAGCTATTTTCTTGAAAATGACATAATTTTTCGGCGTTCGGCTGAAATCTGAAAAAGTCTTGGAAAATATTTTCCGTTATTCGGTACGGAAAAGGTTTTCCTCATTGCAATAGTTTTATAATTTTTCTTTTTAAAAAATATTTTTAATTTTATTTTTTTTTCTTTTTTTTTCCTTCTTCTTCTTTCTCAGCCGGTCGCTGGCCACAGGCAAGCTTGAGTCTCGCCAGCCTGTGGCGAGGCTCCATCTCACCTGATCCAGCAAGAGCGAGCTCGCCCAAGGCCAGTAGGGCGAGCTCGGGCCTCGCTAGATTCGACGAGCTAGGCGAGGCCCAAGCTTGCCGGCCTCAAGTGAGCTCGGCCTCGCCACAAGCCGGTCGTCGACCGGAGAAGAAGAAAGAAAAAAGATAATTAAAATAATTAAAAAATTAGAATTTTAAAAAAATAAAATAAAAATAATTATAATGAATAATGAGAGAAGGAAGGGGAAAATGTTTTCTTCTTTTCAAAAAGTGGAAAACATTTTCTTCATTTTTGAAGGTGTTTTGTCCATTGAGGGAAAAATGGCTGGTTTATTTTTCGTGAAACAAATACTGGAAAACCCGAAATTTTTTTTCCCAAAAGTTATTTTTTGTCAAATGAATGGAAATCTGAGTGTAAGTTTTGCGGTCAAAGGCATTTTGGATTTTTCTAGAGTCAAAATAGTCCAAACTTTCGTGATACACAAATGTTGGCGGGGGAAGTAAATTTGTGTTTTGCCTCGAAAAATGCTTAACCAAAGAAGCCCTAGCCCTTAAAATAGGATGGAGATTTTCTGGAGTTAGAATTTAGAGGTATATGAATACCTTGTCCAATTGTCATTCGAGATTGACCAAAATGTCTTTAACTCTAGAGAACTGCCTTTTTTTTTTTTAAGAAAAATGATATAGTGATAGTCTTTATTCTATTATGAGATTAACAGCCTATTGTAGAATACAAAAAATAAAAAATAAATTATTATAAATTATTATGAGGTTTACTCTTACAATATGTCGTTACTCTCACGGTAGCTCAAAAGCTATTACTCAAGCAAAACTCTCTTTTTGTTAATGAGTGTTCCAAGGCACTTATTAAGCAACCAATTATAGAAATATTAAAATTTGCAATGCATCGATTGCTCTCCTATTTATCTGGAAATATCAAGTATTTCAAATAAATTATACTTAATTAGTCGGGTTGTCTGGTCCGTCAGTAAGGCTTACCTGTTCCAAGGAAACTTGTTAACACGATGATAAAGAAATTTATCTCGGAAACTTAAACCTGACTCTCTCTCTCTAGCTCTCTCCTCTCCGGCTCCCTCGTCGCTCCACTTGCCTCTGCCCTTGCCTAGCACCTCCATTGCCGTTCGCTCCGCACCACCGTCGCCCCTCCGCCTCCTCTGATGTCCGTCGCTCCCTCTCTTTTCTCTCACAACATAGGCTTGGAGAACTCGTGGATAGAGAGGCTTCCGCCTCGTCTGAAGCGACCTCTGATCAAAGGGTTCCTCAGGCTAGAGACCTAAGGTCCCCCGCGGCAGCACCGTTGAAGAGGGATAGAGAGAGAGAGAGAGAGAGAGAGAGAGAGAGAGAGAGAGAGAGAGAGAGAGAGAGAGAGAGAGAGAGAGAGATGACAGATCATGGAGACGGGGGCGATGCGGGCTAGATCGCCACGCTACTTGAGCAGAGTCCGTGATGACGGAGGAAATCTTGGCGTAGGGTGGGCCACAAGAAGGTAAACATTGGAAAATGAGAGAAGGGAATAAAAAAAAGGACAAAAAGAAATCCCATTTTATTGATGGACGAATATCCCGATAATGGCAAATTAAGCCGCATTTGTTTCGTGAAAAAATAAAGAATTTAAAAAATATTTTTTAAAATATAATCGTTTGTATCACTTACAAAAATGAGCGAACGGAAAATATTCTCATCATTTATGAAAATGTCGAGGCGTAAATTTTTATCGATAACAAAAACATTTTCTTTTTGACTAATTATTTTAAGCAATACACATAATTAATTTTAGGAAAATATTTTCAACATCGTTCATCTTTCGTGAAATAAATAGAGCCTTAATGCCTAACTCAAGAGGAACCAAATCCATTAAAATTCCACAGTGTTATTGGATTCGACATGAGAACTATCAAACTCAACGGTCTAGATGAATATCAGGACTTTGACCACAAGCTGGCATTCAATAATTTCCTAAGGGATTAATTTTACGTAATCAACTTGTGTAATAATATGTTTTTACCCAACTCACGTCTGTCATCCTTAGGCTGGTTAGGTAGTCGGTGTTTTAAATTCTAACTACCCATATAGGTTATGCTAGAAACAAATTAGGGAAACTTACCAAAATAATCTTAAATATATTATAATTGTGCCAATTCAATCCTAAACTCTTTATATTTGTGCCAATTCAATCCATCCGGTCAATTTGGGCTGGCCGGTGCTGACGTGGCAATTTTTTTAAATATTTTTTGAATATTTTTTATTAATTTTTTTATTCTTTTTTTATTTTCTTTCCTTTTTTTCCTACCTTCATCTTCAACCTTCACCTACGGGTTAGAGGTAGGGGCCGGCGAGGTCGGCCCCGTCGACCGCTAGCAAGGCTCAAACTCTCCCTTGCCCAGCAACAACGAGGTCGAGTCTCGCCAGCGGTGGGCGAGGCTGACCTCATCCAACCATGGCGAGGCTCGTCCTCGCCCAGTTGTGGCGAGGCCAACCTCGCCAGTTGCTGCGAGTTCAAACCTCGCCTAGCGACGATGAGGTTGAGCCTCGCCAGCGTCCGGTGGGGCTGACCTCATAAGGGCTGGTCGCCAAGATGAACGCAAGAAAAAAAAGGGAAAGAATAGAAAAATTAAGAATTTTGAAAATATATTTATAAATTGACACGTCAATGTTGGCTGAACGGCCAGCGTCCACGACAATGTTGGCTGAACGGTCGGCGTTCACATCAGTGCTAGCTAGCCAAAATTGGCCAGATAAACTAAATTGACACAAATACAAAAGATTTAAAGTTCAATTGACACAAGAAAAAGATTTATGATTGAATTGGCATGATTGTAATAAGTTTATGACTGTTTTGGTAATTTTTTTAACAGACTGTGTAGGCCGTGTAATATAAGAAGTCCTTATTCAATACTGAAATCGTTGAAGCTCCTCTTATAAATTAGTACTTGGGCATCCAACCTTGTCAACTCATAAGACCCCCACTATATATTCCAAATGGAGGTTGAAGTGGTATCCAAGGAATTCATAAAACCATCTCGTCCCACACCAAACCACCTCAAAATCCACAAGCTGTCCCTTCTTGATCAGTTCTTGCGTAGCTCATACATTCCCTTGGTCCTTTTCTACACCGTCAACGAAGCTGAAGAAGCCACCAGAAAAGCAACACACATAGTACCACTTCTGAAGCAATCTCTCTCCGAAACCCTAGCACTGTTCTATCCCTTGGCGGGGAAGATCAACGACGGCCTCTCCATCAAGTGCGATGACGAGGGCGCTCTCTTTGTCGAGGCCAGGGCTGATTTCCCCCTACCGCTGCTTCTCCACCAGCCTGATCTGGAAACGATCACGAAGCTCCATCCCTGCCCCGTCGCATGGACAGAAGCGAAAGCAGGAGATCGCGTGGTGATGGTCCAAGCGACCACCTTCGCCTGCGGCGGAGTTGCGATCAGCGTGCTCATTTCGCATGCCGCTGCAGATTGTGCCTCGTTCTCTACTTTCCTCAAAGGTTGGGCAGCCATGGCCTGCAAAAGCGGCGGAGCTCCGCGTCCCAACTTCGATGCATCCTCGCGGTTCATTCCAAGCAAAGGACTCGCCGAAGAGGACTCCTTGTCAGCCATTTATCTCCCTTTTCTCAAAACAAGCAGGTATGCGAGTGCTAGCAATTTGGATGGTAATGCATGTCAGGAAAACAAAGTACCTTCATACTATAGATAGATACTCATTATGAAACTGTCTATATATGCTCCAGAAACAATTACATATATCAAGTTCAAAACAGACAACTATAGAAACCTACACATGCATCGACTTTGGAGATTTTGAATTGATTTTCCTGAAGTCGCAAAACAATTTACTATCGAATTAATTTTCTAATTTTTATAAAAGACGACCTAAAATGATTTTACAGAAGTATCTATTTAAAGAAGAGGGAGATATTCGCACGCTCAAACTTCGACGAAAAAGGTAATTTGCATTGCCGAAACATTTTGTAAGTATCTTTCAAATCCAATCACGGGACACATTGTAATCAACATCGTAAAAGTAGCACATGAAGATTCACTGTCGGGTACAGGATTGTGACGTTAGGTGGTAATGAAATCATAGGTAAATTTACTAAATATGGTCTATAAATTGATACGTTAAATTATGAGATTGATTGCAAGCGTGCATTTAAACAAATGGCTCATGTTTAAGCTCTACTAATACTATGTCATGGTTCCCTGTACCAATTTTATGAAACACTCATTGGAAAATTACCGAAACAGTCGTAAGCCTATTGAAATTGTGCCAATTCAATCCTAAACTTTTTTTTTCGATTTTTAAAATATTTTTTACTTTTCTTTCCCTTTCATTTTTTTCTCTCCCTTCATCTTCAACTTCTAACCGGTTGTTGAACCAGCAACCGGCCAGAGACGAGGGCTGCTGGCAAGGTTGACCTCGCTAGGGGTGGGAAAGGCCAACCTCGCCAGTGATGGCGAAGACGAGCCCTCGCCAGATCTAGTGAGGCTCGAACTCATTGGCAACTAGCAAAATCGACCTCACTTAGTAGCGGCGAGGCCGACCTCGCTAGCGATGGTGAGGATTAGCCCTCACCAGATCTGGTGAGGCTCGAACTTGCCGGCAACATGCGAGATCGACCTTGCTCAGCAACGGTGAGGTCGATCTTGCCCAGCAACGGCGAGGTCGAGCCTCGCCAAGGGCGGGCTAGGCCGACCTCGCCAGCAGTGGCGAGGATGAGCCCTTACTAGATTTGGCGAGGCTCGAACTTGCCTATGGCTAGCGGGGCCAACCTCGCCGGCCCTACCTCTGGCCAGTTGCCACTTCAGTGTTGGCCGGATGGCCAGCGCTAGCTGGCGTCCACGTCGGCACCGGCTGGTCAAAATTAATTGGATAGACTGAATTGGCACAAAAAAAAGGTTTAGAGCTGAATTGACACAATTACAACAGGTTTATATGATTGTTTTAGTAATTTTCCCAACCACTCATAGTTTTAAAGTTTATACATAGCATTTTTCTCTCGGTTTATGGGAAATTAGCGATAATAAAGTGTATCATTGTTGTTGCAAATCATAACTTGGACACGTCTATGAGCATATGGTACTTTTTAATTGTTTCGTGAAATTGTATAGGTAATAAAAACGAAATGCATCTAGCATTGGAAGTGCCCTACATTCGTACACATCAGCTTAGTTTGATGAATATTGATGTGTCGTCCTTTCCCAAGGTGTGGTACGTGGAGATTCGTATTCGACTCATCGGCCATGGCAAGGCTCAAGGCCAAAGCAACCAACTCGCAAGTGCAGAACCCGACTCGAGTGGAAGTCGTCACGGCTTTAATGCTCAAATCGATCGTGGCCACATTGAACAAGGTATCCAACCTTGAAAAGCCTGTGGGAGTGATCCTTTTCCTGAACATCCGCCGGAGAGCCATCCCGAGTTTCCCTGATGACTCCATGGGGAATTACGTATGGGCCATGACCGTGCTATGCTCGCCTGAAGAGACGGATAACGGCCTGCCCGACCTCATCAGCCGTTATCGAGAAATCAAGGACAAAGTAGACGGTCCATTCGTGAAAGGTTTCGTAGGTGATGGTGCATTGGTCATGCTGCGCAACGCCGTTAGGGAAATTGGTGAGTCGTTCGCCAGTGTGCAAGATCAAGTGACGATCACGAGCTGGTGTAACTTCGGTCACTACGAAATCGATTTCGGCTGGGGGAGACCGGCATGGGTGAGCATGGTCGGGTGCACAGAGGAAATCCAAAACAGGCCGACGAACTTCGTGACTCTACTGGACACGAAGTCGCGCAAAGGAGTCGAAGCGTGGGTTTTCATGGGCGAGCAGGAGCTTCACGTACTCGAACAAAACGAGGAGCTTTTGGAGTTTGCTTCGGTAAATCCATCTACTCTAGAGATCTGACTGATGACCCATGGTTAAATAAATGGGTTTTTATTAGGTTACGTCCACTGCTTAATAAATAATTTGGTTAATAGGACGAGAAATTCCAAACTTGTACGCTTATGATAAATTTACCTTGAATTAATTTTTTTACTGCCAAAAATCCCAAACCGATACGTCCGTGACAAATTTACACTCCGTTAGTTTCTATTAAATTTTGTCGTTAAATTACCGAGTTGGATGACACGTGACAATTGACAGGTATACCAGTTTATGACTTTACCCCTCTATTTGTCACATATTTACCTATTTGTGATTTTTCGTGGTATTAATTCAATTTAACATAAGGTAAATTTATCACAAGTGTACAAATTTGAGGTTTTTTGTGGTAAAAAAATTAATTCAGGATAAATTTGTCACATGTTTATCAGTTTGGGGTTTTTCGTGGTCAAAAAATTATTTCGGGATAAATTTATCATAAGTGTACCGATTTAAGATTTTTCGTGATACTAACCCTAAATAATTTACACACACCGTTATATCATTGACGTGTAAAAGGTTATGAAACCAACGCCAAACACACATTCATGTATCCGACGCTGAATGCGTAAGAAATTCTACACGGTGGCAGCGAGCTTCTTGTTTAGCTTTTTACGGAAAGAAGTTGGTTTCATTTAAATTAAAGGGCCTCGTTTTTCGCCCAATGGGGTGGTCGAAACTTTGCTTCAACCACCCTTCCGATTGATTTAAAGGATGGACATAACTCATATTTATCGTAATTAATTATTTCACGTGAGTGGTGTCTATAACTTATAAATAATAAGTTAAGAGGATATTGCAAAGAGGTTTCCTTTGCTCAATAAAATAGGATTAAGTGATGAACGAGCTCCAGTTTTTTATTGTTACTTTATGAAGCTGTTTAGTCCAGTGGAACTAGGTAAATGGTGTGAATTTAATCATTGGTATGTATTTTGTAATTGGAGTAATATCATGAAAAAGTCAAAATCGGTACAACTGTGAAAAATTTATTTTAAACTAATTTTTTGACAATCAAAAACTTCAAACTGGTATATTTGCGACAAATTTGCCCTCCTTTTAATTGGATTAACACTACGAAAAATCATAAACTGGTACACCTATTACAAATTTAACAAAAACTAATTTTTTTAATCACCAAAAACCCCCCAAACTGGTATATTTGTGACAAATTTTATCCTAAATTAAGTTTTTGACAACCAAAAATCCCCAACTAGTACATTTGCAATAAATTTACCCTCATATAAATTGGATTAATACCACGAAAAATTACAAACTGGTACACCTGAAACTCCAAACTGGTACATCCGTCAACTATCACGTGTCATCTAATTTAGAAATTTGATGGTAAAATTTAATGGAAACTTATTTAGTGTAAAATTATCACAAGGGTACCGGTTTGGGTTTTTTATGGTAAAAAAATTAATTTTGGGTAAATTTATCACAGGTGTATTAGTTTGAGGTTTTTCGTAAAATTTATCTTTTGTAATTTTAATAAAAAATGCATGCGTTGCGTTTTGTTACCAAACTTCTTTCCTTGACGAAAGGTTTCTTGAAAATAAAAGAAAGAAAAGAAGAGTTTAAACAGTGGTTGCGAACGGCTTGTCAAAATTGATTCTTATATTCTTAAGACCTGTTTGTCTATGTGACATTTCCTGAAAATAATTGTTACGAGGTCATTTTTCAGGAAAATGAAAAAAAAAGATCGATGTTTGACTAAAACCTGAAAATGTGCTGGAAATATTTGATTTGATTTTCCTAAATAAATGTATATTATTCGGGATGCTAGTAACTTGCACATGGACAGCCATAGAATCGAGCACGAGCATTAGAGTCCCAGGTCTGGCCTCCGTGACATTCCGAATTTTGACCAATTTTTGGGATTTATAAAACGTGTAATTCGTCAGTGCGCTTATAATAAAATCTCGCCCGGAACTGATCACTCCTGGGTTCTTGTTTTTTTTAAAAATAGAGATTTTGCTAGAATCGCACTCGATCGAATTTGACCGTTATTTAGACCCCGAACTTGATAGTCGATTTTCGGGAGTTCCGAGATGAAATAAATTGGACGGTGTCGATATTATTGTGGCCAGCCTCGAAATTGCCAGGAATAATGGAAAAGTGAAATTTTGGATCGGGTGCGAATTTGGACTAGTAGACCTCCTTCGTAGTGTATTTTGAGTTATTTTATTTTGGCTATTTGTCCTATAATATTAATTAGGAGTTTTGAGAGCCGTTATATTTTTATTGGGTTTGAAATCATACCGTTAGATCGTGCTCGAGTGCGCGTTGACTTTTTCCTCTCTCTCTCCTCTGCGCCGCGTCACCTCCCTCCTCCTGCGCACGTCTGCCCCTCCCCTTCCCCATGCAAACTCTCTCTCCCTCTCTTCTCTCTCCTCCTTTTTCCTTTTTCTTTTCTTCCTTCTCTTCTCTTTCTTCTTCTCTTCCTTCCCTTCCCCGACGTTGCTGCTTCTGCTTCTTCCTCCGCCCAACCGCAGCTCCTCTCCGCCTCTGCAGCCGCTGCTCGACCGCCCTCCGCCTCCACCCGATGCCGCTCCACCAGCCGCCGTCGCCAACAAGCTCGGCCGCCGTCACGCCGTCCGCTAGCCGCCGCCCCCGACCGTCCTCTTCTCCTCCTTCGCGCGCGCAGCAGCGAACTCGCCGCCACTGCCCGTCGCGCCCGGCGCTATCCAGCCGTGCCTGGCTGTCGCCGCCGTCGTCCCTGCTGCACCGACCGTCGCCGTCGTCGCCGCGAGCGAGCCCAGCCCACTGCTCGAGGTCGCCACGCCCGGTCGTCGCGGCTCGCCAGCTTGCTGCCAGCCAGTTCGGCCAGCGTGCCCGTCGCCGCCGCGCCGCCCCGTCGCCGCCCCATCGCCGAAGGTTCGCACCCTCTCTCTCAGCCCCGATCTCTCTCTCTCTCTCTCTCTCTCTCTCTCTCTGTCTCTCTCTCTCTCCACTACAAAAAACTGGATTTTTGCCACGAAAATTTGCGACGAAAAAATTTTCGTTGCAAATTTGCGATAAATTTTCCAACGAAAAGCAAAATTTGTTGGAAATTTCCAACGAAAAATTTTCGTCGCAAAATTCGTTGGAAATTTCCAACGAAAAAAAATTTGTTGGAAATTTCCAACGAATTTTCCAACAAATTTCAATTTTCCGGGAAATTACTTCAGTGTGTACAATTTTCATTGGAAAATTCGTTGGAAATTTTCAACGAATTTTTTTCGTTGGAAATTTCCAACGAATTTTCCAACGAATTACAAAAAAACCCACATTTTTCATATTCGTTGGAAAATTCGTTGGAAATTTCCAACGAATTTTCCAACGAATTTCAATTTTCCGGGAAATTACTTCAGTGTGTACAAATTTTCGTTGGAAAATTCGTTGGAAATTTCCAACGAATTTTCCAACGAATTTCAATTTTCCGGGAAATTAATTCAGTGTGTACAATTTTCGTTGGAAATTTCTAACGAATTTTCCAACGAATTACAAAAAAAAACTCGATAATGTTTGGCATTTTTGATATTCATTGGAAAATTCGTTGGAAATTTCCAACGAATTTTCCAACGAATTTCAATTTTCCGGGAAATTAATTCAGTGTGTACAATTTTCGTTGGAAAATTCGTTGGAAATTTCCAACGAATTTTCCAACGAATTACAAAAAAAACCCGATACTGTTCGGTATTTTTGATATTCGTTGGAAATTTCCAACGAATTTCAATTTTCCGGGCAATTACTTCAGTGGGTACAATTTTCGTTGGAAAATTCGTTGGAAATTCCCAATTCCGGACAATTATTTTAGTGTGTACAATTTTCGTTGCAAAATTCGTGAGAAATTTCTCACGAATTTTACAACGAAAACCCTACTTCTTTCTTATTCAATATTTTCGCGCTCGTTATTCCCACAACCTTCAATTTCAACATTCATTCTCTCTCTCTCTCTCTCTCTCTCTCTCTCTCTCTCTCTCCTTCGCCTTCACCTTCTCCCTCCGTCTCCCCCTCCGCCTCCCCCTCCGCCTCCTCCCCCGCCGCCCCCCCTCCTCCTCCGGCTCCGGCTCCGGCGCCATGGACACCAAGCCTCCGACGCCCCCGACGCCACCAAGCCTCGTCGCCGGCGAGGCTAGGAGACGACGACGGACTTGACGGGCCGCGACCCCGAAGCCTGCTCCCGCCCCTGCTGCTGCTGCTGCTTCTTCTTCATCTTCTTGTTCTGGGAAGAACAAGAAGAGGCGCAACAGCCTCGCCGGCCATGAGGGCAAGCCTTGTCGTCGGCGAGGGCCGAGCTCGCCCAGATCTGGGCGAGTTCGGCCCTCGCCGGCGACGAGCTCGCCCAGATCTGGGCGAGCTCGGCCCTCGCCGACGACGAGGCTTGCCCTCGCCGGCCATGGCAAGGGCCGAGCTCGCCATGGCCGGCGAGCTCGAGCTCGCCCAGATCTGGGCAAGCTCGGCCCTCGTCGGCGACGAGGCTGGCCCTCGTCGGCCATGCCGAGGGCCGAGCTTGCCATGGCCGGCGAGCTCAGCCCTCGCCGGCAACGAGGCTGGTCCTCGCCGGCGGCGAGGGCTATTTTCGACCAAAAAAAAATTTTTGACCAAAAAAATTTTTTTTCGATGGAAAAAAAATTTCCACGATTTTTCAAAAAAAAAATTTGTAGTTTCCAACGAAAAAAATTCGTCGGAAAAAAAAGTTCGTTTCCAACGAATTTAGCCACAAGTTTTCCAATGAATTTTCCAACGAAAAAAAATTCGTCGCAAATTTCCAACGAAAATTGAAATTTTTCGTTGGAAAAATTTGCGACGACTTATTACAAACGAATTTTTTTTCGTTGGAAAATTCGTTGGAAATTCGTTTTCCAACGAATTTTTTTTGAAAATTTCGTTGGAAAAAACATGTTTTTTTGTAGTGCTCTCTCTCTCTCTCTCTCTCTCTCTCCCTCACCCTCGCCCGGCTGACCTCTCCCCCTTCAGCTCGCTGCCGCCGCACCGCCGTCACCGCCACGTCGCTGCCGCCGCCGGTCGCCGCCCCGGCTAGCCAGCCCAGCCGTGCCCGGGCTTGCTCAGGCCGTGGCCGGCTCGTCGCCCATGCGACCAAGCCCGCGCCTGCGCCCCTTGCCCGTGCCTGCGCCCGCGCCTGTCGCCGCGCCCGTGCCCGCGCCCATGGCCGATCGCCGTGCCCGCGCGTGTGCCTAGTGCGCACTGTTCACCCGGGCCATCCTAGGCCCAAGCCGACTTTTCCCAAGCCAAACTTAGGTAAGTGACTTCCTAAACCCTACCTAGTATATTTGGTATTATTAGACTTGTCTAGGGATTAATTAGTACCGGTTTAGGGGCTAAACGTGGAGTAGTGTCAATATTTGTATGTGCGTAATTGTTATATTAAATTGTGATGTTTGTGGGGGCTTACTTAGTGGCTATTTATGGTGGGCTAAATAACCGTATTGTCGTGGCGTGTGTGGGGGAAATTGACATTTGATTGTGATCGACTTGAATGGTTTTGGGTGCATGTTAGTAGCTAATATTGGTGGGTCAATGATTGGCTTGTTGTGGCATTCGTGGATGGATTGGATGTTCGTATGTGGCCGATTAAAGTCGGGTTTGTGGATTGGTGTGGCGTGTCGTGAATTGGATTAAATTGTGATTATGGATCGCTTGGTGTGGCGTGTCGTGAATTGGATTGAATTGTGATTATGGATCGCTTGGTGTGGCGTGTCGTGATTTGGATTGAATTGTGTTTATGGATTGCTTGGTGTAATTGGTGTGAAATTAATTGAATTGAATGGCGTGTGTATACCTGTCGATTGCAAGCCCGGATCGATTGGAAGGCTACGGACTTGGGACGTGTTGACGGCGGTCCGTGTGAAGGCTTGACTAGCCGGTGTGCCAAATGGAAGTCAGACTTGGGACGTGTTGACGGCGGTCCGTGTGAAGGCATGAATGGCCGATGCGCCAAATGGATGCGGGCTTGAGACGTGTTGACGGTGGCCCGTTAAAGGTGTGTTGGACCGGGACGTGTTTACGTCAATCGTTGGAAATTGAGCTCGGATTGATCGGAGGGCTACGAACTTGGGACGTGTTGACGGCGGTTCGTGTGAAAGCATGAATGGCCGGTGTGCCAAATGGGCCTGAGGCGCAGTGGCGCGGGCAGTGAGAATGGACTTGAGGCGCAGTGGCGCGAGTCGTGAGAAAGATGTTCGGCCATGCATGCGATTTGAGTGTGATTGAATTGACTGGTTGAGCGTGTGATTGAATTGGCTAGTTGGATGTGCGGTTGAGTTAATTGGATTGATTGAGTGCAAGTGTGGTTGGCGTTTGAGCGATTGTGACGTGTTATTGAATTACTATTATTGCATTATCACGTTGTGACTAACGTGCAGAGTTGGCATGAGCTTGATGACGAGGTAAGTACAACGATGCGATTTTATATGTTATGGGGTGGATTGCGTGTACGACTTGTCTGGGTACGCATTGGCCTACGTGGGGTATATGGGATTGCTTATTGAGACTCGTTCTCATGGTTATTATATAATCATTTCAGATCCGCGACCATGAGTGATTGGAGACGCTGCAAGGGTATCTCGGAGATCGAGGATGGGTCAAGTATCCGGTATTTTGAGTCCCCCCTTTTTGTAGAGGAGTTAAGTTTGCGAATTATTGTCCCTTTTGAGGAATGTGGCTCTGTTGTTGTGGCCTAGCTTGGGGATTGTCTTTTTGTGGATGTCATGTGTATCTGCCAAGTGTAGGAATTACAATTATTGTTTTGTGCTATTGTTACCCCGTGTCATTATTAATTGTCCGGGTTGTTTCTATTGTTTTCGCGCGTGCCTAATCTCTGATGTTTGGGTTGGGTCAGCGATGTGTCTGGGACGTCGCATTCAATGATCGACCATCAAGAGATGATCGCGCGCTCGTAGGGTGCGGGGCGTGACATCCCCGTTGATTTGGTATCAGAGCAAGATCAGCTCGAACCAAGATGGTCGAAACTTGGAGTGATAAGGAGCGATGACTTTGGGGTAGCCAGTTAGGGAGACTTGTTGGCCATGCGTTACCTAGACTGCTTGGTTGTTATTGCTGAGTGATTTTATGCATTAATATGTAAGGTGCACGTGCGTCAGGACTTGAGGTAAGTGCGCGAAACCTGTTGGTTGTGATTGAGTGATGTTGGTGAAATGCTACCTGCTGTGTGAATTATTGTGTGATGCACTGCCTAGGGCTTTAGACTGGTATAGTTGGCCTAGGGTTTTAATTCTTTAGGGGAATTATAGCAGGTAAGTGGGTGGTGTGAACCCTGTGAGTATGAGTAGCCGAGGAAGAGGTCAAGGTTGAGGTCGTGTAGGTCCGCAAGTTGGAGTTGTGAGGGATCTCAGATGGGATGAGATTTTGAGGGCACTCGAGAAAGTTAGAATTTTAATGGGAAGGCAAATTGAGGAGCGAAATGCTACTGTTGCTATTGATGCTGAGACCACTGTTGCCGCTGCCAATGGAAATAACGAGAATCATGGGTATAATGGAAATATTGGGAATCAAGGTCAATGGCAAGTTAATGCAGTCAAACAGATGCGTTAGTTGGTTGGAAAATTTTTGAAATTTAAGCTTGCAAGGTTCGATGGGAAAGGGAGGGGGGCTTTTGAGGTATTCGGGTGCACTGATGAGGAGAAAGTGACCCTGGATACGCAAGTGATTGGTAAAAGGATCCCCAAAGTAGGATATTTCGAAGGACATAACTCCAAGCTGGGGTGTAGTTGTCGAGGCCTTTAATGAGAAGTACGTTCAGAGAGTATGCGAGGGCAGAAAATGACATAGTTCCTTCGACTTCGCTAAAATCGAATGTCAGTCGATCAGTACGAGGTCAAGTTTGTAAGGCTGCCTAAATACGCACCAAGGAGGTTTCGGGATGGATTGGAGCTAGAATTCCGCAATCAGTTAGTACTTTTAGGTCTTAAGGGATTACAATGAGTTGTATGAGAAAGCTCGATGGTTGACACGGATATGAGTGAAAGGACTGCCGCTTCTGGATCGCGGTACGCGTCGGCTAGGGACAATAGGAACTTTGGAATGAAGCCTATGACAGAGAATATGAGACTTGTCCCTCCGGTAAGGAAGAACTCTGGAAAGCCGAACTACTACTCTAATGCCGCATGTCGGTCTTATGGAAAGAGGCATAGGAATGGCCATTGCCAAGGTAAAAGTGGAGTATGTTGTGGATGTGGACAGTAAGGTCACCAGATGAGAAATTGTTGAACCAACAGGTTAGGTCACTAATGCAATCGCAGCAACCGCGGGTAGGACATTAAGCGAGAACTGCCCTGCAGACTAATTAGAATCGGCTAAGGATGTAAGGAAAAGTGTATGCTGTGGCTGAGAAGGAAGTAAAGGATGTGTCTTGAAAGTCTAGGTGCGTTATGAGATAGTATTGGGTACAGTAGGAGATGATTTTGAAGTTATCGCCCGAGTGGTTATGTAAGACTTAAAATCAAATTTATAAGGAATCGGCGCAATCGGTTTAAGGATTTATGGATTACTGATGATATTTTTGGACGGGTTAGGAAGGATGTGTGTTGTTTGGAAATTTCGGATTCTCTAAAGAACTAAGGTAATTTGTTTTGGGAGACTGTGGGTTGAAATTGGACGGATTGAGTTGTCTTGAGGTATCGAAAAATAATTATTTTGTGGTTGACTAGTTGGTTGAGGAACCAAGACTAAAGGACATAGCTGAGGTGTGTAACTTTCCCGATGTTTTTCCTTAGGAATTGTTGGGATTATCACGTGATGGTGAAGTGGAGTTTATGATTGAGTTGGCCCTATGGACGGAACCGATTTCGAAAGCACCTTATAGGATGTCAATGTCGGAATTAAAAGAATTAAAGGTTTAAATGCGGGAATTATTGGATAAAGGCTTCATTCGCCCTAGTGCGTTTCCATGGGGAGCGCCAGTATTATTCGTAAAGAAAAAGGATGGATCATTGAGATTGTGCATTGACTACAAACAACTGAACCAAGTGACCATTAAGAATAAGTACCCGTTGCTAAGGATTGATGATCTATTTGACCAGTTGCAAGGGGCGTCAGTGTTTTCTAAGATCTATATGAGGACTGGCTATCATCAATTGAGGATCAAGAAGGAGGACGTGCCGAAGTCGGCATTTAGACGAGGTATGGATACTATGAGTTTACGGTGATGCCGTTTGGACTGACAAACGCCCCTGCAGCCTTTATGGATTTAATGAATCGGGTATTTAAGGAATTTTTGGATCAGTTTGTAATCGTGTTCGTAGATGATATCTTGGTATACTCAAAAAGTTCCGCCGAGTATGAGTTACTTTTGGAAAAAGGTTCTACGGACCCTAAGAGAACATGCATTCTACGCTAAGTTCAACAAGTGTGAATTCTGGCTTCATCGAGTGGCATTCTTAGGACATGTGGTATCCGGAGAAGGAATTGCAGTGAACCCGACGAAAATTAAAGCTGTCGTGAACTGGCCAAGGCCGACAATGGTAACCGAGGTTTGGAGCTTTTTGGGTTTAGTAGGGTATTACAGACGCTTCGTGGAGAAGTTTTCGGCATTGGCGACGCCGTTGACGCGGTTATTAAAGAAGGAGACGAGGTTTGAATGGACGGATAAGTGCGAAACGAGTTTCCAAGAATTAAAACAGAGGTTGACAACCGCGCCAGTGTTAACTATTCCGTTAAGTCTGGGAGGATATGAGATTTACAGTGACGCGTCGTTAAGAGGATTGGGATGCGTGTTAATGCAAAACGGGAAAGTAGTGGCATACGCATCGCGGCAATTGAGGCCACATGAGCAGAATTATCCGACACATGACTCGGAGTTGGCCGCGATTATTTTCACTCTTAAGATTTAGAGACGCTACCTGTGTGAGGAGAAATTTTAGATTTATACGGACTATCAAAGTCTAAGGTACTTGTTCTCTCAAAAGGAATTAAACATGAGACAGCACCGTTGGATAGAACTCTTGAAGGACTATGACTGCGATATAATGTACCACCCTGGAAAAGCTAATAAGGTAGCGGATGGACTGAGCCAGAAATCAAGCATCGCACATATGATGGTCAAGGAGTGGACTTTGTTGGAGGGAGTCCGGAACTCGGAATTTAAGTTTGAAGTAAGTCACGTCTCAAGTTTGCTCGCCGCATTAAGGATTGAACCAGAAATACAGACTAAGATTAAGGTTCTACAATCGACGGACCTGGAGATTCAGAAAATTTTGAGTATGGATGCCACGAAAAGGAAATCGGATTTTCAGGTATCCGAGGACGGGATTCTAAAGTTCCATGGACAGTTATGTGTGCCCAGTGATACAGAATTGAAGGAAGAAATTTTGTCTGAAGCACACCGTAGTACGTATAGTATTCACCCGGGGAGTACGAAAATGTACCAGAATTTACGACAGCATTATTGGTGGAACGGCATGAAAGTGGACGTGGCCAAGCATGTGGCTAAGTGTTTAACGTGCCAACAAGTGAAGGCGCAGCATTGCAAGCCGGGTGGAATGTTACAGCCATTGGAAATTCCCGAGTGGAAATGGGAACACATCACGATGGACTTTGTAATGGGATTATCGAGAAGTCAAAGGGATTATGATTCGATTTGGGTGATAGTTGATCGGTTGACAAAGTCAGCATATTTTCTACCGGTACGAAAGGATTTCGCCTTGGAAAGGTATGTCGATTTATATGTGCGACATGTAGTCCGTCTTCATGGAGTACCAGTGACTATCACTTCAGGCCGTGATCCTAAATTTACTGTCGCCTTTTGGAAAAGTCTTCATACGGCATTAGGAATGAAGTTACGGTTTAGCACGGCCTATCATCCCCAGACAGATGGTCAGTCTAAAAGGACGATTCAGACTTTAGAGGATATGCTGCGAGCATGTGTTTTGGATTTTAAGGGTGGCTGGGAGGAACAGTTCCATTTGATTGAATTCGCCTACAACAATAGCTACCAGCAGAGTATCAGAATGGCACTATTCGAAGCGCTTTTATGGCAGGGTTTGCAGAACACCGATTTGTTGGGATGAAGTGGGTGAGAGGAGCATCACGGGTCCCGAGTTGGTTCAGCAATCAGTCAAAACAGTCAAGGTAATTCGGGATAGACTTAAGACCGCTCAGATCCTCCAAAAGAATTATGCAGACCGGAGACGTAGGCCCTTGGAGTTTCAAGTAGGGGACCACGTATTCCTCAAGGTGTCGCCGATCAGAGGATCGTCACGGTTTGGTAAGAAAAAAAAGTTGAGCCCAAGGTACGTGGATCCATTTGAGGTCTTAGAGAGAATAGGCACCTTGGCTTATCGTCTCATGCTACCGCCAAATTTATCTCATGTTCATAATGTATTTCACGTGTCTATATTGAGGAAGTACGAATCGGATCCGACCCACGTGCTGAGCCATGAAGAAATAGACGTGGACGACAGGGTGTCGTACGTGAAAAAGCCAGTTCGGATCGAGGACATAATAGAAAGAGTATTACGGAACAAGAAAATTTCGATGGTCAAAGTAATTTGGGAGCACCATGGGACCGAAGGTGTGACGTGGGAAAGTAAAGAGTTGATGCGACACCAGTACCTCCATTTGTTTGAATAGTTGGGTTGGATTATAAATTTCGAGGACGAAATTTTTGTAAGGGGGAAAAGTTGTGACATTTCGAATTTTGGCCCATTTTTGGGATTTATAAAACGTGTAATTCGTCAGTGTGCTTAAAATAAAATCTCGCCCGGAACTGATCACTCCTGGGTTCTTCTTTTTTTTGAAAATAGAGATTTTGCTAGAATCGCACTCGATCGAATTTGGCCGTTATTTAGACCCCGAACTTGGCAATCGATTTTCGGGAGTTCTGAGACGAAATAAATTGGACGGTATCGATATTATTATGGCTAGCTTTGAGATTGCCAGGAATAGTGGAAAAGTGAAATTTTAGATCGGATGCGAATTTGGACTAGTAGACCTCTTTCGTAGTGTATTTTGAGTTATTTTATTTTGGCCATTTGTTCTATAATATTAATTAGGAGTTTTGAGAGCCGTTAGATTTTTATTGGGTTTGAAATCGGACCGTTGGATCGCGCTCGAGTGCGCGTTGACTTTTTCCCCTCTCTCTCTCTCTCCTCTGCGCCGCGTCACCTCCCTCCCCCTGCGCACGTCTGCCCCTCTCCTTCCCCATGCAAACTCTCTCTCCCTCTCTTCTCTCTCCTCCTTTTTCCTTTTTCTTTTCTTCCTTCTCTTCTCTTTCTTCTTCTCTTCCTTCCCTTCCCCGACGCTGCTGCTTCTGCTTCTTCCTCCGCCCAACCGCAGCTCCTCTCCGCCTCCACAGTCGCCGCTCGACCGCCCTCCGCCTCCGCCCGATGCCGCTCCACCAGCCGCCGTCGCCAGCAAGCTCGGCCGCCGTCACGTCGTCCGCCAGCCGCCGCCCCCAACCGTCCTCTTCTCCTCCTTCGCGTGCGCAGCAGCGAACTCGCCGCCGCTGCCCGTCGCGCCCAGCGCTATCCAGCCGCGCCTGGCTATCGCCGCCGTCGTCCCTGCCGCACCGACCGTTGCCGTCGCCGCCGCGAGCGAGCCCAGCCCACTGCTCGAGCTCGCCACGCCCGGCCACCGTGGTTCGCCAGCTCGCCGCCCGCCGGTTCGGCCAGCGTGCCCGTCGCCGCCGCGCCGCCCCATCGCCGGAGGTTCGCACCCTCTCTCTTAGCCCCGATCTCCCTCTCTCTCTCTCTCTCTCTCTCTCTCTCTCCCCCCCTTACCCTCACCCGGCTGACCTCTCCCCCTTCAGATCGCCGCCGCCGCGCCGCCGTCACCGCTGCGTCGCTGCTGCCGCCGGTCGCCGCCTCGGCCAGCCAGCCCAGCCGTGCCCGGGCTTGCTCAGGCCGTGGCCGGCTCGTTGCCCACGCGACTAAGCCCGCGCCCGCGCCCCTTGCCCCTGCCCGCGCTCGCGCCCGTGCCCGTTGCCCACGCCCGTGCCCTTGCCCGCGCCCGCGCCTGTTGCCGCGTCCGTGCCCGCGCCCGTGGCCGACTGCCGTGCCCGCGCGTGTGCCTAGTCCGCACTGTTCACCGGGCCATCCTAGGCCCGAGCCAACTTTTCCCGGGCCAAACTTAGGTAAGTGACTTCCTAAACCCTACCTAGTACATTGGGTCTTATTAGACTTGTCTAGGGATTAATTAGTACCGGTTTAGGGGCTAAACGTGGAGTAGGGTCAATATTTGCATGTGCGTAATTGTTATATTAAATTGTGATATTTGTGGGGGCTTACTTAGTGGCTATTTATGGTGGGCTAAATAACCGTATTGTCGTGGCGTGTGTGGGAGAAATTGACGTTTGATTGTAGTCGACTTGAATGGTTTTGGGTGCATATTAGTAGCTAATATTGGTGGGTCAATGATTGGTTTGTTATGGCATTCGTGGATGGATTGGATGTTCGTATGTGGCCGATTAAAGTCGGGTTTGTGGATTGGTGTGGCGTGTCGTGAATTGGATTGAATTGTGATTATGGATCGCTTGGTGTGGCGTGTCGTGATTTGGATTGAATTGTGATTATGGATTGCTTGGTGTAATTGGCGTGAAATTGATTGAATTGAATGGCGTGTATATACCTGTCGATTGCAAGCCCGGATCGATCGGAGGGCTACGGACTTGGGACTTGTTGACGGCGGTTCGTGTGAAGGTTTGACTGGCCGGTGTGCCAAATGGAAAGTCGGACTTGGGACGTGTTGACGGCGGTCCGTGTGAAGGCATGAATGGCCGATGTGCCAAATGGATGCGGGCTTGAGACGTGTTGACGGTGGCCCGTTAAAGGTGTGTTGGACCGGGACGTGTTTACGTCGGTCGTTGGAAATTGAGTCCGGATTGATCGGAGGGCTACGGACTTAGGACGTGTTGACGGCGGTCCGTGTGAAAGTATGAATGGCCGGTGTGCCAAATGGGCCTGAGGCGCAGTGGCGCGGGCAGTGAGAATGGACTTGAGGCGCAGTGGCGCGAGTCGTGAGAAAGATGTTCGGCCATGCATGCGATTTGAGTGTGATTGAATTGACTGGTTGAGCGTGTGATTGAATTGGCTAGTTGGATGTGCGGTTGAGTTAATTGGATTGATTGAGTGCAAGTGTGGTTGGCGTTTGAGCGATTGTGACGTGTTATTGAATTACTATTATTGTATTATCACGTTGTGACTAACGTGCAGAGTTGGCATGAGCTTGATGACGAGGTAAGTACAACGATGCGATTTTATATGATATGGGGTGGATTGCGTGTACGACTTGTCTGGGTACGCATTGGCCTACGTGGGGTATAGGGGGTTGCTTATTGAGACTCGTTCTCACGGTTATTATATAACCATTTCAGATCCGCGACCACGAGTGATTGAAGACGCTGCAAGGGTATCTCGAAGGTCGAGGATGGGTCAAGCACCCGGTATTTTGAGTCCCCCGTTTTTGTAGAGGAGTTAAGTTTGCGAACTATTATCCCTTTCGAGGAATGTGGCTCTGTTGTTGTGGCCTAGCTTGGGGATTGTCTTTTTGTGGATGTCATGTGTATCTGCCAAGTGTAGGAATTACAATTATTGTTTTGTGCTATTGTTACCCCGTGTCATTATTAATTGTCCGGGTTGTTTCTATTGTTTCTGCGCGTGCCTAATCTCTGATGTTTGGGTTGGGTCGGCGACATGTCTGGGATGTCGCATTCAATGATCGACCATCGAGGGATGATTGCGTGCTCGTAGGGTACGGGGCGTGACAGCCTCGGTGGACCCGACCTGAACGTTGGGGATTGGGGCACAAGCACTTGGGTCTTGAGCCCGACCTTGATGGATCGGGGCATGAGCGCTAATATTTCATGCCCAACCTTCGTGGACCCGAGTGCGCGCTCTAGAGTCCTGGGCCTTGGCCTTAATGGACCTTAGCTCGAGCACCAGGGGCCTGAGCATTGAGGACCCAAGCATGACCTTTGCAAACCCAGGCCCGAGTGCCAAGGGCAAGAGCTCAAGTGTTAGGGATCCAAGCACTGCCTTTGTGGACCCTAGCCCGAGTGTTGGGGATCCAAGCTAGGGTACTGGGATCTCACATTCGGCCTTTGTGGACCCAGACCTCGGTGCCGGGGCATCGGGCACGGGCATCGTGGCTTCGAGCCTAGCCTCAATGGGCCCGGGCGCAAGTGCTCAGGTCCTAGGCTCGGCTTCAATGGACCCGGGCGCAAGTGCTGGGGTCCTAGGCTCGACTTTGATGGCCCAGGCACCGAAGGCTTGATTTGAACGTCGAGGTCTTGAGTACCAGCATTGGGGTTTCCATACCTAAACATATAGTTTTTAGTCTAAGCGCTGATACCTAATTATATTTTAGAAAATGATTCCTATTTTCAAGAGAAAATCATTTTCTTAAATTTAAATATAGGTTTTCCATTAACTCATTTTCCTAAGTGAATCAAACGCCGGAAAATGAGCGACATATTTTTCGCGAAACAGATGAAGCCTTAAAAATTACTTTTTCCTTTGTCCCACTGTGGCAAAAAATTGGGCAAATCGGTCTGGACCAATCAATCTTAGATGTACCATTCACTCAAATTCAAACGTAATTGCATATGAAATTAAGAGTGATTTCAAAATTTTCCGCCTCGCATCACCTGATTGGTCGATTTCTTCAAGATAGATTTTTGCAAGGAAGATTAATCCTCTCCCTCTCTTGGAGTGACCCCAGATTGGCCGTTCTGAGGTCGACCAAGGTTGGCACCCACAGGTCAGCCTCAATCTGCGGTGGCCGGCGCACAGCCCACCACGGTTGACGATCTTCGTGCTAGGGAAAGCCGGGCTTTCCTTAGCGATGGTTGACAATTCACTTCGCGGTGCATGGGAACCGTGGTGGATACGCCGGTGGATGCTACGAGTTGAGCGCCGGGGATGGTGCGGATGCGATGGCAAGGTGGAGGGTTGTGGAGGTGCGGAGGCCATGGTTGAACAAGCAAAAAGAGGAAGAGAGAGATGGGGTTGGGCTAATTTTTGGTTTTCTTTTTCTTTTTATATTTTGTTATGTGTTTTGAAATTGTATGTGAGTCAATTTCCATATGAGTAACCCACCAATTAGGGACTGATGGAACAAAGAGCGCTTGTCCCTATTTAGTACTCTCACAAGCGATTTCGGAACGAAGAATATGGATACGTTTATAGAAGGATTCTACTCGCTAAAGCAAAAGATTTGTACATGAATGTCATTCTCTAAATTAAAATTTTCGAAAAGTCATATGACCACTTCAATTTGAGAATTGCTTCACTTCAAACCACTCCTCTCTACCGGTAAAGACAAGCGACATATTTTTGAGTGAAAGACCCTGCTATAAATAATGCTCTTGTGCTAATATATATATACAGATAGGGTGTTCACAGGTCGGTTCGGTTCGGGTTTTATTGATACCTGAACAACCTTGGACTCGAACGATATATAATTTTTATGACCCAAACTATACAGAACCTGAACTGAAATGACAGTTCAAGCCGGGTCGGGTTTCTACTTCACGACCTTCTTCTTCTTTTTTTGCCCTTCCTCCCTTCATCTTCGTCCCTTTACATCCCCTGTCACAGAGCTACAACAAACTGAAAACAAAAAAATTGCCAGTTCAGATTCCTTGTGTGAGGCAAGCATCATTGCATTCAACAAATGGAGAAAGAGAGACTAAATATGCCAATCCAGAGAGTTCGAGTCCTTAAAATTTCACTGGTCACAGTGATTTACAGAACTTGAAAACAGTAAAACAGAGCCATGGATCCATGTATCGAGATTCATGCAGGAAATTAAAGAAACAGAGTTGAGTACATCGAGATCTTGATGTCCATGGACGCATCCAAATCTGGACTGCCATGAAAAGCTAAATGACCAGGAACGACGGCTCTACAGAATTGGTGGTGAGATGTTCGGATAGATCTAGAGGTGGCGCCGCCGATGGAGGTCTGGTGGACGATGGCGGAGAGGGTGACGGAGGCGAACTTGCTGGTGAAGGTGAGGGGATGGTGGCGGTGCTGATTGTTAAGGGAGAGGGAACCGTAAATTCTTTATCGTTTTAGGGTTCATTTTCTATTTACCTGAACCAAATGAGACCCAAATTTTTGGTCCGGTTCGGTTTGGGCTGTATTTTTAACCCCCTGTATAACTTAAAGTAAAGGGAAAAATTATGGGTTTAAATATCGAAGAAGATGTGAATACTCAGCTTTTTGTTGGATTCATGATCAATATTCTTAAATTGTGTTCATTAAAAAGACTTCTATAAGTAGAAGGAAAAATGACACTAAGGGAGGGAAAACTGTTTTACGGAAATTATTTTTTGACTTTTAGGTATTGGGACAATGAAAAATTAATCAATACACAGAAAATGTTTTCCATGAACTAAAAAACAAGAAGTTTAGTTGGGAGAAAACGACTTCCCCTTATAATAATAAAAAGGAATCACTTTCCTTAAATCACAAAATAAATGAAAATCGATCATTTTCCTTGAAAATAATTTTCATGAAAAGTATTTTCCTTTATCAAGAAGTTTTTATGGACACAAATGCACCCTAAGGCTCTGTTCGTTTGCCAGAAAATATTCTCATTTTGGAAAATATTTTTCCGAAAGTCATTTTCCTGAAAAATGTTTTTCTGGAACACAATTTTTTGGTGTTCGGCTAAAATTTGAAAAAGTTTCGGAAAATATTTTCTGGTGTTCGGCTACCGCCGATCCGGCGGCGTCTGGCGACCGGCTGTGGCGACTGGCGACCGGCTGTGGCGACAACTGATGGCGGTCGGTGGCGATGACAGGCGGCGGTGGCCGGCTATCAGCGGTGGCCGGCGACCGGCTGCGGTGGGCCGACAACCGGCGGCGAGCGGTCGGCGGCGGCGAGCGACCTGCGGCGGGCGGCCGGCAGCGGCGAGCGATCGGTGGCGGAGGCGGCGGGCGACTGGCGGCGGGTAACCGGCGGCAGGCGGCGGCGGGTGACCGGCGGCCGATGGCGGTGACCGGCGATTAACTTTCTCTCCCACGGAAAACATTTTCCCCCCCATGGGCAATTTTGCCTTCACTTTGGGGGAAAATGATTTTCTTTTTGTGAAAAGAGAAAATCATTTTCCTCAAAACAATGAAGGATTTGGGAGTGGGGAAGGAAAATGTTTTCCCACGGAAAATATTTTTCGCCCCCGAACACCGGAAAATGCAGAAAATGTTTTCTGGAAAAATATTTTTCCGGAAACAAACGGAGCCTAATAGTCCTTATATTTGAGTCAACATGCAATGTCATCTCCTAACTTTCAATTTATTTTGCATGGTCCCTGAATCATTCTAAATGTCATCTCCTAACTTTCGATTTGTTTTGCATGTTGATGATAGCCTTCAATTTGCTAAGTTTGAATGATGGAAAAATAAAAGTTACATGTGTATTTTCTAATCATATATTCACGTTAAACATGAAAAATATTAATTATCTCAAAACAACTTAAACCTGAGGTACTCTAACAGACGGTAATCACTTTTCTTCCTTCATTCAATATTTACAATGCTCTCATCAATTCTCTCGTTCTAGGATTGCTGGTCCCCCAGAAAGCTATATAAGGTCAAGAAGAATGAGGTAAGTCTTAGAATCTTTGTTAAGAAAGAATGTCAAGATTTATATTTTTGAGGGATAGAGGTGGATTTGGGGGGTCCACATTAAGTGCTTTTTTAAAGATGATATAGTGCGCAGTTTGTCTGACCCGATCAAGTGCAGTTATGGCGTAAAGTAGGAATAATTTATAATGGGAAGTCGTGTCATCTAATGTTAAGAGTATGAAAACAATATTGATTGCACTACAAGTTTTCTTAGATTATTTTAGAATCAATGATTTTAAAACTTGTTACGAAAGTGTAATTATTAAAAAAACCTCGTATTACATTTTTAAATTGATAAAACTATCCACAATTTATGTTGATCTTGATAAATACAAGAGTGTTTGTATTCTAGGTTGTATCCGCATTGAAGAACTTTGATATAATTGGTAAAAAGATTTTGTTTGATTTAAAGAATCTATGCGGAGCACACTTAATATTGGATATACCAAAGTGTTGGGTCTACGGAATCTACATTAATATGGTAATTAAAGTATCTCTAACAAAATAGTTGAATATATCCAAGAAACCAAGTGTATCTTTCACTTGAATATTATTAGGATATGGCAAGGATATCAACATTGGCGACCAAATCTAAGGGGATTCTGATTGATTGATCTCAATGGCTACCTAGTCTTCTCGACACTTGTCCAACGGTTAGATTGGAGATTGATCCTCTTGAAGATTGTCCCGGAAAGTTTGGATGTTGGGGGTGCAAAAGAAGACTAAGGCGCCAAAGAGAAAGATAGATCAAGAATTAAAAATTCCATTTTTCCAGAAAGTTTCACATCCTTTTAATTGTCTTCTGATCGCTTTAAATGTGCAATCTTTGAGAAGTGTTGGCAATGTGAAAATTTGTGCTCAGGTGTGTAATAGTAAGTTCTATCTGCTTGGACATAAGCATCATCTAATTCGAGAAGAAGTGCTTGAGTAGAAGCAGCACCTTAAAACGGTAACTTCTCAACGATTGTCTAGTAGAATATAATCAATAGGTTGTTAGCAAAGAGAGGGGATGTACGATTGAACTAAACCAAACCAATATGATTTTTGAGTGAATTGTTCTCTATCCTTAATCATATTCATTTTTGTACTCCTAGATATTATTAGAATTGGATCATATCGGCACTCTGTTTCTTCACTGTCACATATATACACACTTGAGACTTTTAATTCCACATTTGTTTGTCAAGTTCTTAAATATTACCTATTCAACCTCTCTAGGTGATTATTCTAGCCATTTCACAATTGAATCCTAAAACTTTCAAAACAGTGCAATTAATTCATAAAACCTATCAGTGTGAACCAACCCCCGACAATAGAGAGAATCATGTTGAGGGGCTATGGGTTTTCTTGAAATTCATGTTGTAGTATCGACGGGCGGCCTTGGGGTGCTTGGGCTCCCCTAAGGCATCACCTCCCCTTCCCCTTATCCTTCTTCTTTGCCCTCCTCTCCTTGCTGTCGATGTTGGCAAGAGTGTGGATGAGATGCAGCGGAAGGTAATACTGGAGCTTCAACTGGTCGTCCTTGCCGCGAACTATGCAGGAGATGAAGAGCTTTTGGGACATGTTGAAGATGAAGTTGTAGTCATAGGAGTCAGAGTCGAAATTGGATTTAGGCTTTGCTTTTTGTAATTTGATAGGATCACTGCCAACTATTCTAAAAATTTAAACTATTAAAGGAAAATGTAGTTCAATATTTGAATATTTTATCACTCTCTTTCATGCTTAGTCTAGTCTTTTTATCCAGTATTAAGGATAGACTTATGTAATTGGGGAGGTAAATGAGGTATTGAAAAATTTGAAATCAGAACCTCCGACAACTCCGATACCATTTGATATTTGATGGGACCACTGCTAACCGTCCTAAAAATTTTAATTATTAAAAGAAGACGTGATTTAATATTTAAATATTTTATCAGGCTTAGGCTTGGGTAGATAGATGTCAAACTGTAATAAGGGAGAGAGAGAGATGGAGATGTGAGGAGAGAGTGATAGCGAATGGACAGAGTGTCTTGGAAAGTGGAAGGACATGTGTACCCATTTGCTAGTATATTAGAAAAGAAAATTGGACCTGAGTAGGTCTTTAAAATGCTTGAGAGGAGACAAGGGAAAGAGCTCCCCAGTATGGTGGAGTAATCTCCTGGTAAGTTCTCTCCGTAGTCCTTCTCTTTTGGGAAGACAAATATAGTGAGGGAACTTAAGAGCCCTCATATTGGAAAGGTAGGCTCCACGTGAACTTCTACTAAGGTAATATAGTTAGCTATCCGTGCCGGGGGTGATGAGTGGGGAACTTAGGTTCTTGTTGGTTGGCCTGTGCTTGGCACAGTATCTAGTAACCGCCATGCCAACTGTACCCGTGGTTACGAGACACCGTCTTGTTTTTTTTGCAGGTTAAGGTAACCTATTGTATGATGCGCCAAGAGTACTTTAGCCTCATCTAGGAAAATACTGATAACAATGCACATACAAAGAAGATGTATAAATATTTATAGAATTGTTTTTTTTAGATTGGAAATATTTTTAGAAAGGTTATTGTAAGATAAAAAGGTCCAAATTTTAATATTAAAAAAATGTGACGAATAAAATAAACTATGAATTACGCTTTCATCCATGGACACAGTACTTGTAATATAAGATATAGTTATTTGCAGAACGAAACGAACGTTCATGATTCTTTAAAAATTAACAAGCTGTCTTTAATTTATAAAATTGTACAGACTATATCATATTTACATGTCTTGGCTCAAGGTAGACAAAGAAAGATTCGATTATTCACATGCATCATATAAATTTCCGAATTCAAGCGTTCAATTACCTTTGCCAGATCAATCTGTCTCTGCACATAACAAATTATGAATTGACTAATTAGATTTATGTATTAGAATTTAGTCGATATCACTGATCCAAACAAAAAGAAGTTAGTTGGTACCTAGTACCCATTTGGCATACTTTGATTAGAACCGTGACCAGATATGAATGGCTTTCTTTAACGATGTTCTTTGTTAGGAGTCTACTTGCTTTAAACTATTAGCACCAAAGTGAAGTTAGATACGTTTGACTACGTCGAAGGCCAAGATTTATTACTACCACTGTCTAGAACATTGGTAACTTTAAACGCGAATTATTACACCGATCACAAGAAAAAAAGAAAAAAAAACATAAAGAGATCGGATGGGATGATATATCTTTGGTTGCTTTTCCATTTATTTTCTTTTGTTTCTTACTCTACTCTCCCAATCTATATCTAGATTTGGTAGCTCTGCTCTCCCGATATCCCATATCTAATTTTAGACTTAGGAGTTTTAACGAAGAAATACATCGCCTCAAGTTTCAATGGTGCTCACAGCATTTATGGTGTCAGATCTGTGCTCTTTCGCCATGTTTTTATTAGAAGCTCCGGCGTCTCGCACTTGCTAAAGAGTTTGCTTGCATAGGCATTAGATCAAAGCTTGCTCAACATGTTTTTATTAAAAGCCCCGGCATCTCGCACTTGCTAAAGAGTTCGCTCTCATAGGTGTTAGATCAAAACTTGTTTAACATGCTTTTGTTGTCTTCGTACGGTGATGGTGTCGGGGACAATCTATGCACACACCACCAAAAGGCAAGCCATAATTACAGATGAAATTCCCGATGTGTGCTCATCACTAATGATGATGTATGATTCGGTGATCGGCCCTGATCATTTTGTTTAAATGTAGTCACAAATTTGTTCTTGTAGGATGAGCATATGTTTACCTTGAACGACTATGCTCCAATGATATACCTTGATTTTTAGATTTTTGTTTGTTTCCCAGATTTATGGGCTTGCTTTGTTGTGGTAATTTCTGAGATTTCCTATGAACCCTTTCATGTATCATTTTGGTAATTAATGGAAATTTCCTTAGACCAAAAAAACAAAGAAGCATGTAAGAATTTTTTCTTTATAACATCGCCATTCCAACTCGAAAACTTGCATTCTTAATTTTAGGTTTAACGGACAATTTGTCAAGGTAGCATGTGGGTTGCCCGATCTATAGCCTTAAGTTCAAAGCCGTGAGACTTTGATATTCCAACATATGCTAATATAAGTAGGAACCCTCCGGGCAAACATCAGAAGATAATTGCACCGCAAAGTGATGGAGATCGAAGTGATGTCCACAGAATTCATCAAACCCTCCACCCCAACCCCAAACTACCTGAAAATCCACAAGCTATCACTCCTTGATCAATTGATGCATTCAAGGTACAGTGCCCTAGTTTTTTTGCACCAACGTCTTGACACAACCCTCACCACATCCCAAATCTCTCGAGCCCCAAGGAGCTCGCTCTCCCAAACCCTCACCCTCTTCTACCCTTTGCGGGGAAGATCGAGGACCGCCTCTCCATCAAGTGTGACAACGGAGGGGTCCCCTTCTTAGAAGCTAGGGCTCGATCGAACCTCTCACGGTTCCTCGACTGGCCGGACCCCTGGGGCATTCGAGACTTCCTTCCAGGGGCTACTTTCAAGCTAGTTGATACCGGATCTTGCATGGCGATGATCCAAATGACCGCCTTCGCTTGTGGTGGGATCGCGGTCGGCACGTTGGTTGCACATGTGGCTGCCGATGGAGTTGACATGAGTACTTTTCTCAAAGGTTGGGCTGCCAGGGCCCGCGAGTCCACAAACGATGTATGGCCGGATTTCGAGAAGACGCGGTCGCTGTTTCCTTGATACGAAGCATTCCCGGAAGAGATGACGTTCGCAAGCGTGTGCGCTCCATGCTACCAAAGAGGCTGGTAGGGCTAGTCGTTTCATCACCTTTCTAATTAATCAATTTATCTTTTACAAGTGATAAACTAAGAGGAAGTTCTAGACAATTAGTGAGACAAACTCACAGAGGAACAAATAGAGTATGAGCTTCTCATAAATTTTAATTTCATAAACAAATAAAGTTGGATGAGCTGTCTGTTGCATTGGTAATCGATCTGGAAATAAATTTATGGACGTATCCAGTAAAAAAAAAACCGATTCGGGTCATATGTGCTATACTCTTGCACACACGTGACGTGGGTACCTAATCATTACTACGTTGATTTTGTACATTTGAAGTTAGTACATTTTCTTGTATCAAAAAGTATAATTTCTCAAAAAAACAATAGTACGATAAAACAAAATATAATCAAATTTAGTGCCCTTCCAAACAAAGGGCATACTTTCGAAAATGGGAAAAGACACAGTTATATATTAGATTTATATATATACAAATGCTGAGGTATATCTCTCTAAATTGTGATTTTCATATGAAAAAGTTACCAATTTCATTAAGATACTGTTACTAGTTAATACATATTCCGGCTCATTTCTTGTACAAGATGTTATTATCAATGTGAACCGGGTACTATGTCAAAGAATTCGATAAACGAAAATGGGAATTGATTATTTTTCTTTTAATGCGTTGACACGTTCCTACCACTTCCCTCAGCTGTAGTGCAAGGAGATTGGTGTTCGACTCATCCGCCAGAGATAGGATGAAGGACAAAGCAGCAAGCCCGCGAGTCTAGAACCCGAATCGTGTGGAAGCCGTCTCCGCCCTAATATGCAAATCCATGATGGCATCGGTCAACCCCAAACCTAACTCGATGTTGATGGCCCACTATGTGGACTTGCGCCGGCGAGCCACGCCAACCGTCCCCAGCTATGCTGTGGGGAACCACCTCTTCTTGGCCGTCGCACGCTTTTGTCAGGCCGAGTCCAATGACCTGCCCATCATTGCGGGCTGGCTCTGGGAAGCGACAGCCAGAGTCGGCGGCGACTTGGCAAACGGTCTGCAAGGCGAGGGTGGGTTCTCAAAGCTGCACGAGGCCGCTGTAGAAAAAAGGAGGTCATCTCCGGAGGCATGAATGGTAATAACAACAACAACAACAATAACAATAGGCTGGAGTATATAGGGTTTAGTAGTATGTACAATTTCCAGCTTTATGAGATTGATTTTGGTTAGGGGTGTGTAAAAGAACCGGGATCCGCTCGGACCGCCCGGAAGCGGTGGTTCCCAAGGGAACCGGTCCGGTTCCCGGTTCCAAAAAATTGGAACCGGTACTGTTTGGGCCGGTTCCCGGTTCTTGGTGTGGAACCACCTACCCGCCCACTCGGACCGGACCGATAATATAATAATAATATATTTTATTTTTTTAATTTTTAATTAAAAAATCTGACAAAAAAATTAAAAAAAGAAGAAAATTTGTTATCATGTCTGAAGCTTTTATGTAGTTGGGATACCTTGGTCATTTTTTTCAATAATTAATGGGTACCCACTTGATTTATGGATGATGTGATTAATATAATCGATCATAGTGTAGGAATTATATGAAAAGTTATGTTATTTTCCTTTTGTTCTATTGATCTGATGTTGATCCACAGATTTTTTTTTATTTGTCTAGGAAAACTTGTTGAGACCGGTTCTATAGACCCGCCCAAGAATCGGACCGGACCGGCGGTCTGGTTCTCAGGCGGGTCCATGGAACTGACGGGCGGTTCTCGGTTCCAATTTTTGGAACCGGTCCTGTAGCAGGCGGTCCACGGTTCTAGGGTGGGAACCGCTCACCCGGACCATGCACACCCCTAACTTTGGTTGGGGAAATTCGGCATGGGGGACCGATGTTGGTTTACCTAGGAAGAAACCTATGGAGATTCCAAACATTAATCACGTGTTTTTATTGGACACCAAGTGTGGAAACAGGATCGAAGCATGGGTCCTTTCAGGTGAAAATAAGCTTCTAGCATTGGAGAAAGACACAGAGATTCTTGAATTCGCTGTTGTTGATCCGAGTCCCTTGAAGATGCTGTTGAAAAGTAAATTATAATTCGTCATTTCTTGTCAGAATTAATTTGGATTTTCTTATTGTTTTCTAAAGCACGAGTGTCCAATTTGAATTACTCTTCTTATTTATCATTTCATGATCCAAATTTAATGCATAGTGTTTGTTTTTTAACGATTTGTGGGTTGGTCGAGGTTACTTGTCTCTAGCTCAGCTCTCCGTTTGACTTGACTTTCGGTACTCATCGATAACGGGAATTTTAACATTACAACAACTTAGACCGACCTTCAGTGATATGTAATTACTATGTGTTAAATTATATCTTGACTTTGTGTCAGGAAAGCATCCCTATGTTATTTTGATGATTCCAAAATCATATTTGGCATTAACATTTTCATGATAACTGCAGATGCATATAGTAGTTTCATGAGCAATCGTGATGATATCACTAATTTCTAAGGCTGCGATTGGTTATTTGGACACGAATTGAGATAAGATAGGATAAGGTGAGATTAGAAATCCTCATAATTGTTCTTCGGATTGTGAAAAATCCTATCATAAGTTTGGTAAATGGCCAGATATAATGCAGATATCGGAATGTGCTATTCACCGCGAAGTTAAAAAGTTCGATGATTTTTCCTTTTTCTTTTTAATAAAACATTTATCTCTTTTTAGTTGTTATCCTTTTTTATTTTTTCTTTTTAAGATTTTCATCCTTTTTTTTCTTTCTTCCTTTTAATTATCTAAGCTTTTTTATTTGGCGCTTGGTGGTAGCAGATTGGTGTCACGTAATAGGATAAGAGATTTATTGGTGAAATTTTAGGTGTCAACAATTGAAATATGCAATTGGAAATTGTTGCCACTTGTCACAAAAAGTAGTTTTAAAAGAAACATTTATACTATTATATAAATTAAAGAGAACCTCCTACGGATCTCAATTAATTGTTTTTTCCCCCGATATCCTTAATTATCTATTTTACAAATATTCTATTCATGAACAAATGCGTAAATTAATAATTTATCTCGCAGGACTATCATTTCTAAGACTTGAACAATTCTTTTTAGGGAAAAAGCCACCAAAAATCCCAAACTTTTCCACCTGTGACACATTTACCCCGAACTTTTTTTTGTGACACCAAAAACCCCAAACTTTGCTATTTGTGACACATTTACCCCAGAGCATTTAGTCTATGGGCATTTTCGTCTTTTTTGTATTTTCTTTTTTTTTCCTTTTTTTTTTCTTTTCCTGCGAAGGGAGCCTCGCCGGCGTCGGGCGAGCGTCGCCCTCGCCTGGGCGAGCGAGGGCGGCCCTCGCCCGACCCAGGCGAGGTCGACCCTCGCCGGCGTCGGGCGAGGGTCGCCCTCGCCTGGGCGAGCGAGGGCGGCCCTCGCCCGACCCAGGCGAGGTCGACCCTCGCCGGCGTCGGGCGAGGGTCGACCTCGCCTGGGTCGGGCGAGGCGACCCTTGCCCGACGCCGGCGAGGGCCGCCCTCGCCGGCGTCGAGCGAGGGCGGCCCTCGCCCGATCCGGCGAGGTCGACCCTCGCCGGCGTTGGGCGAGGGTCGCCCTCGCCTGGGCGAGCGAGGGCCGCCCTCGCCAACGCCGGGCGAGGGCGACCCTCGCTCGACGCCGGCGAGGGCAGCCCTCGCAGGCGTCGGGCGAGGGAGGCCCTCGCCGGCGTCGGGCCTCCCTCGCCAGATCGGGCGAGGGCCGCCCTCGCTCGACGCCGGCGAGGGCCCCCTCGCCAGATCCGGCGAGGGCGGCCCTCGCCTGGGCGAGCGAGGCGGCCCTCGCCCGACCCAGGCGAGGTCGACCCTCGCCCGACGCCGGCGAGGGTCGACCTCGCCTGGGTCGGGCGAGGGCCGCCCTCGCTCGCCCAGGCGAGGGCGACCCTCGCTCGCCCAGGCGAGGGCGACCCTCGCCCGACGCCGGCGAGGGCGACCCTCGCCCGACGCCGGCGAGGGCCGCCCTCGCCCGACGCCGGCGAGGGCCGCCCTCGCTCGCCCAGGCGAGGGCGACCCTCGCCGGACGCCGGCGAGGGCCCCCCTCGCCGGACGCCGGCGAGGCTCCCTTCGCCGGAAAAGAAAAAAAAAGGAAAAAAAAGAAAATACAAAAAAGACGAAAATGCCCATAGACTAAATGCATTGGGGTAAATGTGTCATAAATAGCAAAGTTTGGGGTTTTTGATGTCACAAAAAAATGTTCGGGGTAAATGTGTCACAAGTGGAAAAGTTTGGGGTTTTTGATGGCTTTTTCCCTTCTTTTTATCATAAAACAACTTTCCTAAAAAATATTTCAAAAACTTGCGATATTTCTCTTCCCGTATAGACTTGTACAATATCTTTGAATTGTGAATCTTTGTGAACCCATTATTTAATGATTCCAAATTTTCTTAATAAGGTGATTTTCCCCCCATTTTTCATATACACGAAATGCGCGTATCCATTTGCTAGCATATTAGAAAAAGAAGGCAACTTGTTTTTTTCCAGGTTAAGGTAACCTATTGTATGATGTACCAAGAGCACCTAAGCTTCATCTAAGAAGATACTGATAACAATACACATACAAAAAAGATGTATAAATATTTACAGAAACAATTTTTTTGAGATTGGAAATATTTTTATAAAGGTTATTGTAAGATAAAATGGTCCAAATTTTAATATTAAAAATGTGACAAATAAAATAAAACTATGCATTTATGCGTTCTTCCTTGGACACAATTGTAACATAAGAAAAGAAAAGAACGATCGAGATCCTTTAAATATTAACAAGCTCTCTTTAGAGTTAATACCACAAAAAACGTCAAGCTAATACACATCTGATAAATTTACTCTAAACTAATTTTTTTACCATAAAAAACTATAAACTGATACACATGTGAAATTTTACTCTTCATTAGTTTCCGTTAAATTTTACCGTCAAATTTCTAAGTTGGATGACACGTGGCAATTGACGGATATACCAGTTTGGGGTTTACCATAAATAGATGTACTGGTTTGTAATTTTTCGTGATATTAATCCAATTTAATGGACGGCAAAGTTATCACAAATGTATTCGTTTAGGGTTTTTTGTGGTAAAAAAATTAGTTTATGGTAAATTTGTTATAGATGTACAAATTTTGGGTTTTTGATAATCAAAAGATTAATTTTGAATAAATTTGTCACAGGTGTATCAGTTGGGGGTTTTTTGTGATATTAACCCTTTATAAAATTATACGGATGAAAACCTATTCACATGTATTGTCTCAAGGTAGAGAAAGACAGATTCGATTATTTGTAGATATGAACGGGATCTTTCCCTCTGGCGAGCGTTCATTGATTGTGCTCAACTTTTGAATTGTTGCTGAAGCCAAGGTGCCGATGTTTGACTCTTTAATTAATTATATTGCATCGACTCTGCCCAACCCGTGAGCATCTCGAGTTCTCATGTTGCTTACCCCTTGAGAGCATGCATATGCAGTTTTTACTATTCCTCATAACGTGATGCCCTCGAGACGTCTTACTTGACTAATAATCTTCACGGATATACATAAGTCATTTTGTTCACATGCATTAAATGAGTTTCCGAATTCACGCGTTCCATTGACTTTCACGTACCAATTTGTCTCTGTACATGACATATTATAAATTGACTAATTGGATACATATATTAAAATTTAGTCAATATCACCTATCCTAACAAAAGGAAGATAGTTGATACCTACTTGGCATACTTTAATGAGGACCGCCCACTGATTTGACTAGCTTTGTTTAACGATTTTCTTTGTGAGGAGTCTACTTGTTTTAAATTATAAGCACCAAAGTTTAAGTTCCATACGTCTAACGTGGCTGAAGGCTAAGATTTATTAATAGCACTGTCTAGAAGATGGTTGACCTAGGAGCCAATTATTCCAACTAACAGAAGAAAAAAACAGGAAGAGATTAGATTGGATGGTACGGTGTATCAGAAAGTGGGTAGTCGACATGTACGAATCTCTTCTTTTTAATAAAGCTATTTGCCATATGGCACGCGGGTTGGCCGATCTATAGCCATTGCGATTAGTTATAATGCTAATATAAGTAGGAACCCTCCGAGCAAAACATCAGAAAATAATTGCACCTCAACGCGATGGAGGTTGAAGTGCTGTCCACAGAATTCATCAAGCCCTCCACCCCAACTCCAAACAACCTGAAAATCCACAAGCTATCACTCCTTGATCAATTGATGCATCCAAGGTACAGTGCCCTAGTTTTTTTCTACCATCATCGTGACATAACCTTCACCACGTCCCGAATCTCACGAGCCCTGAAGAGCTCGCTCTCCCAAACCCTCAGCCGCTTCTACCCCTTTGCGGGGAAGATCAAGGACCGCCTCTCCATCGAGTGCGACGACGGAGGGGTCCCCTTCTTGGAAGCTAGGGCTCGGTCGAGCCTCTCGCGGTTCCTCGACCGGCCGGACCCCCGAGGCATTCAAGACTTCCTCCCGGGGGCCACTTTCAAGCTGGTCGCCACTGGATCTCGAGTGGCGATGATCCAAATGACCGCCTTCGCTTGTGGTGGGATTGCGGTCGGCGCGTTGGTTGCGCACGGGCTGGCTGACGGGATTGGCATGAGCACTTTTCTCAAGGCTTGGGCTGCCAGGGCCTCCGAGTCCATGGACGAGGTATGGCCGGATTTCAATACGACACCGTCGCTGTTTCCTCAATATGAAGCATTCCCGGAAGAGATGACTTTCGCAAGCGTGTGTGCTCCCTGCTACAAAAGTGGCTGGTAGGCTAGTCGTTTCATAACCTTTCTAATTAATTAACCTACCTTTTATAAATGATAAATTAAGAATAAGTTCTAGAGAATTAGTGAGACTAAGGGTGCGCATGGCAACGATTCAGTGCCCGGGAACTAATTCTGCTAAAAAATGATTCTTTTTTATTCCGTGCCTGAAAACAATTTTTAAGCATTTGAAGGTATTTAGTAACTGCCCAAAATTTATATTTTTAGAATAGAAAAAGAACAGAAATGCATTTGGTAACTGCACAAAATTTCTTTTTATTAATAATATTTTGAATTTTTTAATATTTTTTTCTCTTTTTTTCTTTCTTTTCCTTCCCTTCCTTGGCCATGGCCAGTCGTCAGCGCCGGCAACCATCCACAGGCCAAGGCCGGCAAGGGCGTTGCAGCCCTCGCCTCTAGCCTCACCGATCGCAACGGTGAGGTCAGCCTCGCCATGGCTGGGTGAGGCCTTGCCGTCGCGGCCACGAGTCGCCCTCGCTCAGGCGACGATGGGGACCCTCGCCGGCCCTAGCTTGTGGCCGATCGCCGGCAACAGGCGAAGGACAACAAACCAAGAGGGAAGGAGAAAATCAAGAAGAATCAGAAATAGAAAAATTGTTCTTAAAATCAAGAAGCTACTTTTTTTTTATTTTTTGATTCTGTTCCAAAACTGATTATGAAAATAATTTTTTTCAAATTTGTGCCCAGATACAAAAATTTTAACAAATAGATTTCTGTTTTTTTTGTTTCTAAAATCAGTTTGTGAACAAAAGAACATAAATTTTTAGTATTTGATAACTTGCCAAACAGGCCCTAACTTGCAGAGGAACAATAGAGTATGAGTTTGTCATAAATTTTAATTTCACAAACAATTAAAGTTGGATGAGCTGTCTGCCGCATTGGTAATCTGGAAACAAATATTTGGACATATCCAGTAAAAAGAAAAAGGAAACCTATTTGGGTCATATGTGCTAGACTCTTAACACCCACATTGCGTGGGTGCCTAATAATTACTATGTTGATTTTGTACATGTGAAGTTAGTACATTTTCTTGTATTCAAAAGTATAATTTCTCAAAAAAAAAAAGGAAAAAAGAGTACGATAAAACAAAATATAATCAAATTTAGTGTCCTTCCAAACAAAGGACATACTTTCGAAATTTGGAAAAGACACGGTTATATATTTTATATATATATATATACACACACACACAAATAGTGTGGTATATCTCTCAAAATTGTGATTTTCATATGAAAAAGTTGCCAATTTCATTAAGATAATATTACTTGTTAATATATATCCAGGCTCATTTCTTATATAAGATGTTATTATCAATGTACACCAGGTACCATGTTATAGAATTTGATAAACGAAAATCGAAATGGGTAGATACGTTCCAACTATTTCTTTCAGGTTTAGTGCGAGGAGATTGGTGTTCGACACGTCCGCCATAGCCAGAATGAAGGACAAAGCAACAAGCCCGCAAGTCCAGAAACCTAGTCGTGTGGAAGCCGTCTCCGCCCTAATATGCAAATCCATGATGGCGGCGGTCAACCCCAAACCTAAGTCGACATTGATGGCCCACTATGTGGACTTGCGTCGGCGAGCCACACCAACCATCCCTAGCCATGCCGTGGGGAACCACCTCTTCTTGGCCGTCGCACGCTTTTGTCCGGCCGAGTCCAATGACCTGCCCATCATCGTGGGCCAACTCCGGGAAGCGACAGCCAGAGTCGACGGCAACTTGGCGAAGGGTCTGCAAGGCAAGGGTGGGTTCTTGAAGCTGCGTGAGGCCATTGTAGAAATTAAGGAGGTCATCTCTGGTGGTATGGATGGCGGCGGCAGCAACAACAACAACAAAAATAATAGGCTGGAGTATATAGGGTTTACTAGTATGTGCAATTTCGGGCTTTATGAGATTGATTTTGGTTGGGGAAATCCGGCATGGGTGACCAGTGTTGGTTTACCTGGGAAAAGACCGATGGAGATTCCAAACATTAATTACGTGTTTTTATCGGACACAAAGTGCGGAAACGGGATCGAAGCATGGGTTCTTTCGGATGAAAATAAGCTTCTGGCCTTGGAGAAAGACCCAGAGATTCTTGAATTCGCTGCTGTTGATCCGAGTCCCTCGAAGACGATGTTGAAAAGTAAATTATAATTTTGTCATTTCTTGTTAGAAGTAATTTGATATTTTCTTTTCTTCTAAAGAACAAGTGTCCAATTTGAATTGCACTTCTTATTTGTCATTTCATGTTCCAATTTGATGAATTTTTTTTTGTTTTCTAATGAATTGTGGGTTGATTGAGGTTACTCGTCTCGAGCTCAATTTGTCGTTTTACTTGACTTACGGCACTCATCAATGACCGGAATTTGTGCATTACCACAACAGGGACCAACCTTCAATGATATGTAATTACCATGTGTTAAATTATGTCTCAAGTTTGAGTCTGTGTATGAAACCCGATAAGAATTGGAGGATGTAGAGCGGTCTGTAATATACCAACAATTTTTGTGGTATTGAAACCTTTCATCAATTAAGGTGCCTCAAGGCTTTTTTCGTAATTTTGCGACATCCTACTCTTAGACCACTTCAATCAATAGCTGATCCTACAAACTCAATAAGATTATACTGTTCACTTTCTCCATCAACTCTACTTGAAACATACAATTGGATGTATTTGGAGTTTATACACAATATGGTCCCAAATAAAGAGACATATTTTAAAAGCGGGTCTGATTTTTGAAATGAAAGTATTTTTTACCATAAAATGTCTAGGATGAGTGCTGCGTTCAACCATGCAAATTGTGATTGGTAGTAAAAAATTTCATCGTCTACTACATTCATATCCATTAGGACCATTACAGCCATTGTTTATTGTAGGTCCGAATAAGGCAATTCATTTGGACCAACGGATGCGTTGTTTATCACCTACATTTTCATTCTTCTTTTTTTCACAACATTTAATGTACTCCTGGGGCACTTGTACTAAATACTCTATGGTTTGGGGCTTGATCTATTTATTGATAACAATAATAAAAAATGTGAATAATCGTATTTATTAAATAGAACAAGAACAAAAATTTATAACTTCTGTTTGAGAGTGATCAGTTCCCATTAATCAAATGGGCTGATATCATGAAAAACCTGAAACTGGTACACATATGATAAATTTATCCTTAAACTAATTTTTGACTACCAAAAACTCTAAACTAGTACAATTATGATAAATTTACCCTCCGTTAGTTTTCATTAAATTTTACCATCAAATTACCAAGTTGGATGATACATGACAATTGACGAGTGTACCGATTTCGAGTTTTACCCATCCGTTTGTCACAAGTTTATCAATTTGTGATTTTTCGTTATATTAATCCAATTTAACGGAGGGTAAATTTGACACAAGTGTATCAATTTAGTGTTTTTGATGGTCAAAATATTACTTTGGAGTAAATTTATCACATGTGTACCAGTTTGGGGTTTTCAAAGATAAAAAAATTAATTTTTGGTAAATTTATTACATGTGTACCAATTTGTCACATGTTCTTTTTTTCTTTCTTCCTTTTAATTATCTAAGTTTTTTTATTTGGCGCTTGGTGGCAGCAGATTGGTGTCACGTAATAGGATAAGAGACTTATTGGTGAAATTTTAGGTGTCAACAATTGAAATATGCAATTGGAAATTGTAACTACACAAAATTTCTTTTTATTCATAATATTTTGAATTTTTTAATATTTCTTTCTCTTTTTTTCTTTCTTTCCCTTCCCTTCCCTTCCTTAGCCATGGCCGGTCGCCGGCGCCGACAACCGACCATAGGCCAAGGTCGGCGAGGGCGTCGCAACCCTCGCAGTCGGCCTCACCAGTCGCAACGGCGAGGTCGGTCTCACCATGGCTGAGCGAGGCCTTGCCGTCGCGGCCACGAGCCACCCTCGCTCGGGCGACGAGGGGGACCCTTGTCAGCCCTGGCTTGTGGCCGGTTGCCAGCGACAGGCGAAGAACAACAAATCAAGAGGGAAGAAGAAAACCAAGAAGAATCAGAAATGGAAAAATTGTTCTTAGAATCAAGAAGTTACTTTTTTTTGCTTCTTGATTATATTCCAAAACTGATTATGGAAATAATTTTTTGCAAATTTGTGCTCGAGCACAAAAATTTTAACAAACAGATTTCTGTTATTTTGTCCCCAGAATCAATTTGGGAACAAAAGAACAGAAATTTTTACTATTTGGTAACTTGCCAAATGGGCTCTAACTCGGAGAGGAGCAATGAGTATGAGTTTGTCATAAATTTTAATTTCACAAACAATTAAAGTTGGATGAGCTGTCTGCCGCATTGGTAATCTGGAAACAAATATTTGGACATATCCAGTAAAAAGAAAAAGGAAACCTATTTGGGTCATATGTACTAGGAAAAAATATTAGGTGGTCCCGACGCTCCACGTAAGCGTGATCCCCAACCATTCATGATCACGTGGCCTTGTGGGGCCGGCGAAATTTGAGAAAATATTGGGTGGTCCTAGTGCTCCACGTAGGCATGGTCCTCGACCATTCATGAAGCGCCACGTGGATCCACGTGGCGCTGTGGGGCCGGCGTAATTTATGCCACAAAAAAATAGTAGTCTTTCTCTCTAATTAGCTCTGCATGCTAGGCTACTGGCCCTGCGTCCCTCTCTCTCTCTCTCCGCATTTATCTCTTCTACGTTCTTTCCTTTGAAGAAGAAAACCCAACGCACCTCCTCTCTCGCTCTCAACTTTTTTTGAATCGGTGATTTCGCTCTCAAATTTCGTTCGGTGTTCCTAGTTGCTCCGGCGCACACTCTGTTGCCATGTTGCTGCTTCGGCTTTCCTTGCTTCCTGCTGTCGCAGAGGAAGCACACCGCCCCGCTCCGACGAAGCAAAGCCCTCGTCCTCGACTCTCTCCCACCGGCGCTCGCTCGTTCGCTCGCTCTGTCTCTGCTCCGGCGCAGCTTTCCTTCGCTGGGGTGGCCAAGATCCGGGGGTCCCATTTTGACTTAATTCAGGTAGGGATGATGAAACTTGCATTACTCTTTTTTTTTTCTTGAATCTACATCTCTGCCATGCCCAATCAAACACTGAGATATGTTTGGAGCCAAAACTCTGTTCTAGCGCACGTTCCGGCGCCTGATCGGTCGCCCGCTTCTGTTCTTCTCCATAAAGCCGCACGAAGCCCACTCTTTCTCTTCGTCGCTCTTCCTCCAAAGTCGTTCTTTTATTTTCCCTTATCTGCATCGACCAATTCACTACGCCATACATGCTTTGATCCACAAACATTGGTCTTTTATTTCTCTTTTCTCCTTGGTGGGTTGCGAGCGACGGCGAGTTTGAGCCTCACCTAGCCATGGTGAGGCTTATCCTCACCACGCCAGATCTGGCGGTCGACACCAATGGCTGAGCGCGGCCACCAGATCTCGCGAGGCTCGAAATCGCCGACTCGCCAGTTGCCTGTGAGTTCGACCTCGCCCTCGCCAGGGGCGATTGGGGCCGACCTCGCCAACCCTTGCCGGAGATAGAAAATGAAGGGAGGGAAAAAAAAAAGAAAGGGAAAGAAAAGGAAAAATAAAATAAAATAATTCGAAAAAAAATAAAAATAAAAATTGCCACGTCAGCATTGACCGGATGGTCGGCGTCCATGTTAACGTCGGAGGGCCAAAATTGGCCTAATAGACTAAATTAGCACAAATACAAAAAATTTATGAGTGAATTGTCATAATTGCAATAAATTTAGGATTTTTTTTGCAATTATTCCATATAGACAACAAGAACGCACACTTTTCATCTTTTTTTCTTTTGCTGCGTTCATCTTCAATTTGTTGTGTAATTTTTGTATAATTGCCTCTTGAATGTAATCGTGAAATTTTATCTCCGACCATTCCACCATGAATTCCATGTATATTTTGCAATGAAACTGCCCGACCGATATCTTCATTGGATTGACTAGTTTCTCTGTTTTTTTTTTCTGACGTGGAGTTCCTGTTACCCTTTTCACTTTCGTAGGAAAACAACTAGTCATGAGATCACACGTTGCTCTTGCCAACATATCTCAACGGACAAAATAAAATAAATAAATAAAAACACAAGAGTAAGACAGGTATTTTCCCGTTGGTGATTACCGCGTCATCAACCGTCACCTCCTCATTCTCATTTAAAGCATTGTTTACCGCATGGAAAGCCGCCAGGCTCGGAACATATTTTCCTTCTCGTATTCAGACGACGGACAGATCGAATTAATCGAAAATGCGGGGACATGTTGGGGTTTTCATACTGCCATAATCAGGATGAAGAGTTGCTAATTTCAATTTATTGAGAAAAGGGGGTTAGGCGGAGGGAATCGGCTGCAGTGTAGACATGTCGCGCACGCAAAGGCAGAACGATCATCCTTTTCGGAGCACGAGGTCTCACATTCCCACCCCCAATCGTCATCATCATCCCACGAGACTAACCTCTTCCAAAACCCTTATTTTTTGACATTTCAAACCCCGCGGACCAGGCAATTCCGCCGGCTATTAAATTGCTCATGATTCTGAATATTGAATGGCAACGCTATCCTCCACTCGCAAAGAGACAACTTTATTGCCGGCACCAGAAGCACAGAACGGACGTGACGCTTCCCTACATGGCGTCAATGCAATGACATCGGTTGAGTTGCTTAGGGTCGAGAATTACCTCCATGTATTGTGGGTGCGACCGAGTCGGAGCGTAGGTATCACGGCTGAAGCGGAAAGGGAAGTCCAATTTACGCAAAACAAGAAGCACCCCAAGTTAGTACTCTGCACAACCCCAAGATGCACGAGCAACATCCCGGAGGCAATTACATACATCAATACGAAAGGGTTAAGCGCAGCAAGTAACTCAGACTCACTCCACGCCTTATTCGTACATACAAACGTGGCTGGTGAAACTAAACTCGGTACCCGAACATGAGTTCGGGTATTTCACAGCTCTACAAGTTGACATGATGAAAGCAGTCAAGAAGGGCTCTAGGGATGAGTAAAGATAAAGGCCCTTGCGAGCTCTAACGCCTTCTTGCGCCCAAAGAACTTTTCCACTATCGCCAATGCAAATTCCATGGATGTTCCAGGCCCTCTGCTTGTTATGAGGTTGCCATCCACCACCACTCTGTTTTCAGCTTCGCTCGCATCCGACAACTTACTGCACATTGCGGGGAAAGCTGTAGCCTTCTTTCCCTGGAAAGATGCCGAGCAAGAAATCAACGAATAATCACTTCCCCCAAAGGAAAGATATCGCTTACCTATTTATATTAGATAGTTTTAATTCCCCAAACCAAATGGTTCATAAGTATTAGAAGAAGTGCAAAATGAATTCACGACCAAACACACCAACAGGGATTTCCAAGGTCATGTCGCAGATTAACCAACCAAACTGGATTTCGCTTGGAAGCCACCTTGAAATAAACGCGACATTTCATCTGGTTTGCTGCCAACTCATGCCCATTTAGGTCAAAATCTTAACTTTCCTGTAATTGAAAAACTTGGAAAGGCCTGATACTTCAATTTTTAACACAGTAAAATATTTCCAAGTCCAAATAGAGGAATGTTTCTCTTTCATGTGAACAGGCTCTTTAGTCCAAATTTCAATCTGAACAACTAATCTGATATAAAAGAACGTATTAACGAAGTGCATAAGTTCGGTCGTCATTTTGGTTTCATATTTGGAAAAACGGAAAAAAAAAGGCAAACAATGCAGCAAAGAACCAACCTTCAACAAACCATGAGGCTCCAGAACTAAAGCGGGGGATGCACATATCGCTCCATATGGTCTATTTGATTCCTTCTGCTTTTTCAGTAAATTGACTAATTTTTCACACTTAGCAAATGCCTGAGCTCCACCCAATCCTCCCTGCAATATTAACATACTGTAAGCAATCATCAACTAATTAAAAGACACGAAACAGCTATGGGTAGCCATACTCACAGGCAACACAATAAGATCATATGAGAGTTTAGAAGCCTCATCAAAGAGCATGTCTGCAACTAGTTTCACTTTGCGAGATGCCTCAATCTCAACTTTATCCTCAACAGAGGCTACTACAACATTTGCTTTTGATCGCCGCAGAACATCAATGATGATAACAGCTTCCATTTCCTCTGAGCCATTGGCAATAGGCACCAGAATCTGAAAGGACATAAAACCAAAACAACTTTACCGCAAATCATGTTACATGCGACAAAATGATCAACAATCTGGCAAACACTTTATTATATTCAGGTACTTATACAATTGGATAAGACTCATGCAAACCCACATAAGCCAACTATTTACCTTTACAGTTTGTGTGCGCGCCGTCACTCAGAGATCATTATAAAACAAACAGTGTTAACACCCCTATGAATTGTGGGCAGATAATCATATCAAAGAACTAAGATCTTTTAGAAGTCCAGTCAGGTATGTACCTTATGCTAAGTTCATGGTTTTGCCAATACCAGATGACATGATATTTCCACTTTACACTCGCTCAACTTCTTGTGGTTATACGAAACTCATAGTGGTCAAAAATCCACAAGCGAAAGTGTCACCATATTTATCTTCTTCATACAATCACACAAACTGAGATGACCATTTGCATCAATGAAATGGACCTGAATTGCCTTGATCGGTCTTCAGCGCACTAGAGAACTAGCACTTTACAAGTGCTAACAAGATTAGAGGTTTACTCTTTTACAAGTGCATAAACTGAGAAGACCGAGCTAACCAGATAAACCTGGATAAGAATCAGCCTTAAAACACACTAGACAATTGGAGGTCGTTGTCAAGCAAACAGCAATAAGTTCATTTTCAAGCTAACTTGGACTCAATAAGGTAACTCTGAGAAATTGAAGTTTTAAATTTCATTATCCGCTATATGATTTTATCTAGATGAAGCTTCATCTTTAATCTTGCCAAGTCGATGAGCTACTCCACAAATTCTAAACCTTGGCTCAGTTTGAAAAACAAGATCAAATTCCTTGAACACTCAAGCTACGACATGACCATGTCGGAATTAGCGAAACAAGACCGACTCATCAGCAAACGACTAGTTGCATCAGTGCAGTACATCTAAGAACATAGGTGATTTGAGCTTCTCTTGAATAAACCAAGAGAGAAGAAAGCAAAGAAAATATTACTTACTCATTTGTAGATCATGGACTTAACTAAGAAATTTACCTGAGGCTGAGGGCCTTGATTAAAAGTCCAGTCCATCGGATTCAGTTCCAATATATGATATTCATCACCATGATTGGAGCGCATCACCTGTAGAGAGCAAAAAAAGAGCCAAGTAAATATCTAAGACAAATCCAAAATGATAACAATTGCTGATGTTTTTATGTAACACACCATGGCAGAATAGGTGCAACACAATACATGGTGCTTGCAGCGAAATTTGCTTCCATAAATTTAAGGTGGGAAAATTGTCATCCTATTAATGATTTTCACCACATAACCATTCCCCAAAAATTTGTGATTACCAAAATTACCTGCCCCAAAAGATGTTGAACCATTCATGATGCATTTTTGCACCACCTTGACACCTTCTTGCCATTACTTATACAAGGAAAACATCTCCTAAGCTAGTTCCCTTGTTTAGATCCTTTTAGCGGGAGTACAGCTGTGACAAGCTAGATAATAAGCTTCAGATGGTTTCTAACACCCACTTTCGCGCTTAGGAAATCTTCCTTCTAAACATACCTTACCTCAAATGATTCATTATGCATCATTGGGCCAGCCAAAGCCATCTTAACACCTTCTTGGCACTGTTTGCATGGCCCAGTTGCTGTAACCTGATTATTTTCTCTGCAATCTATACCAGACATTTTTGTACCTATAAAAGATACCCGTATTGTTTCTTACTGTACTTTGTCACCGCGTACTAAGAAAGACAAATTATATGCACGAGAAAGAGAGAGGAAAAAGGCATGGATAATTTAACTCATAAATCAAGGGCCACAGGGATGATTTCAGTGCAATGAAAGAACAAGAATGGACTGAACTACTCAGAGAAGCAAATATTGCTAAACTTCTATATTGAAAAATTAAGCATAAAATCAGAATGCCGCCATTGCTCATCCAAAGCACATTTACCTTCTCTAAGAGAGCATAGTAAAGCCTCCGAGAAGACTACATTAGCAAAAATAAAATTCACAGAGGAGATATATACCAGTGGTCCAGCAACTTCTTCCGCCTTCTCTTTTCCAAACAATTGCTCTACTAAGGTAACAGCATACTCCATAGTAGTGCCAGGTCCACGACTGGTGACCGTTTTGCTATCTACCTGCACCCTGGATTCGACTGCTGTAGCCAAAGATGATAATTGCTCCATGAAAATTGGAGCACAAGTTGCCTGTCAAAACCAGCATCCTCACATTCTAAATCTGTTTGTCATCATCATAATTATCGTGATTAATGACATATGAAAAGTCAGGGCCTACTTTCAATCCCTTAAGCAAACCCCACAATCCTAGCACCACCACAGGCGATGCACAGATAGCAGCATACAGCCGGCCGTCTGCAGCTTGTTTCTTCACCATGTTTTCCAAAATCTTACAGTCCCTGAGGGAAGAAGCTCCAGGCATTCCTCCCTAAAGAATAGGATGAGAACCAAACATATTAATTCAAACTGAGATCATTACTTTGGTACTCGCTACGATATCCACAGCAGACAAACCGCGCATGCATAAGTGCTTAATGAATGCGCAAGTAGCTGTACAGTAAGATGAATCAATCTAAGATAGACAACCAATTGATAGTCCTATGCAAGCTTCAGCTAGTTATCATCATCCATCGAATAAATTCCTACTCTGGTTAAATATGTACAGCCTCCAAATTCAGCTAAAAATAACTAAAGCAACAGAACTTCACAGTGGCTTCGCACTCAGTCAACGACCAAACAGAGTCACTAATCCGCTAATACTGGTAAGCGAATGGCACCCACAGGTAGACCTGTCAAAATGAGTCATAAATCCATTTCTTAACCCATATATTAGTAAATGGATCATAAATGGGTTAGTTATATTTAGTAAATAAGTCATAAATGGATAGAAGTCTAATATTAATATTAAATGGGTCATAAATGAATTTACAACTGATTTAAACTCAACTTATCTCTCTCGCCCTTACTCAATTTTGCGCTCACTCACTTCGTACTCTCATCTCAGTTTAGGTATAAATTTTCCTAGATTTAATTAAATATGAAAGTATTTTAGCAATATATGTCTGATCGGGTATGTGTCGGGTCGGGTATGGATCAAGAAAATTGCATTACGCATAAATGAATTTTAAATGGATTAATGGATCAATTTAGGTCAGACCATTTATGACTCGACTCAAATCCGATCCGACCCGTTCATTTGACAGGTCTACCCACAACAGACAAGCGATTGCCATGTACACTCAGCAAAGAACGCAGAGAAGCGGGAGAAGCATACTGCACACGTACAGGTAGCGCAATGAGATCGAAGGCCGTGTCGGCGCAGTCAGAGATCAGCGCGTCGGCGACGATCTTCATGCCTACGCACGCGTCCACGCGGAGCTGCTTCTCCGCCGAAGCCACGGTGACCTCGGCCCCGGCCCTCCGCAGCACGTCGATCGTCACCACTGCCTCGAGCGGCTCGCTTCCGTCGGCCACCGGGACCAAAACCTAGAGGAGAGACACACGCGGAGGAGACATGCACACGATAAGCGCGCGCCGCGTCGAGCTCGTACCACACGACAGTCGAATCGAGGGAGAAGAAGCCGGTGCAGTACCTTCTTAGGAGGAGAAGAAGCCATTGACGAAGCGGATACGGAGAAGGAGAGGCGAGCGTTGGTCTTCTTTGGAGGAGGAGGAGGAGCGATTCCGGTAGGAAAGTGGCAGGTTAGAGCGGGGGTCTCGAAGCGAAGGGAGAATGGTGTGGAGCGACAGCGTGGTGCCATTGGGGGTTTTATACTCCGCTTTCCTCTACTCTAGTGCTGAGATAAACTGTGACACCCACATTGCGTGGGTGCCTAATCATTACTATGTTGATTTTGTACATGTGAAGTTAGTACATTTTCTTGTATTCAAAAGTATAATTTCTCAATAAAATAAGGAAAAAAGAGTACGATAAAACAAAATATAATCAAATTTAGTGCCCTTCCAAACAAAGGACATACTTTCGAAATTTGGAAAAGACACAGTTATATATTAGATTTATATATATATACACAAATAATGAGGCATATCTCTCAAAATTGTGATTTTCATATGAAAAAGTTACCAATTTCATTAAGATAATATTACTTGTTAATATATATCCAGGCTCATTTCTTATATAAGATGTTATTATCAATGTACAACAGGTACTGTGTTATAGAATTTGATAAACGAAAATCGAAATAGGTTTTTCTTTTAATGGATAGATACGTTCCAACTATTTCTTTCAGGTTTAGTGCGAGGAGATTGGTGTTCAACACGTCCGCCATAGCCAGAATGAAGGACAAAGCAACAAGCTCGCAGGTCCAGAAACCTAGTTGTGTGGAAGCCGTCTCCGCCCTAATATGCAAATCCATGATAGCGACGGTCAACCCCAAACCTAAGTCGACATTGATGGCCCACTATGTGGACTTGCGCCGGCGAGCCACACCAACCATCCCCAGCCATGCCGTGGGGAACCACCTCTTCTTGGCAGTCGCACGCTTTTGTTCGGCCAAGTTCAATGACCTGCCCATCATCGTGGGCCAACTCCGGGAAGCGACAACTAGAGTCGACGGCAACTTGGCAAAGGGTCTGCAAGGCAAGGGTGGGTTCTTGAAGCTGCGCGAGGCCATTGTAGAAATTAAGGAGGTCATCTCTGGTGGCATGGATGGCGGCAGCGGCAACAACAACAACAAAAATAATAGGCTGGAGTATATAGGGTTTACTAGTATGTGCAATTTCGGGCTTTATGAGATTGATTTTGGTTGGGGAAATCCGGCATGGGCGACCAGTGTTGGTTTACCTGGGAAAAGACCGATGGAGATTCCAAACATTAATTATGTGTTTTTATCGAACACAAAGTGTGGAAACGGGATCGAAGCATGGGTTCTTTCATATGAAAATAAGCTTTTGGCCTTGGAGAAAGATCCAGAGATTCTTGAATTCGCTGCTGTTGATCCGAGTCCCTCGAAGACAATGTTAAAGAGTAAATTATAATTTTGTCATTTCTTGTTAGAAGTAATTTGATATTTTCTTTTCTTCTAAAGAACAAGTGTCCAATTTGAATTGCACTTCTTATTTGTCATTTCATGTTCCAATTTGATGTATTTTTTTTTGTTTTCTAATGAATTGTGGGTTGATTGAGGTTACTCGTCTCGAGCTCAATCTATCGTTTGACTTGACTTGCGGCACTCATCAATGACGGGAATTTGAGCATTACCACAACAGGGACCGACCTTCAATGATAAGTAATTACCATGTGTTAAATTTTGTCTCAAGTTCGAGTCCGTGTACGAAACCCGATAAGAATTGGAGGATGTAGAGCAGTCTGTAATATACCAACGTTTTTTGTGGTATTGAAACCCTTCATCAATTAAGGTGCCTCAAGGTTTTTTTCGTAATTTTGCGACATCTTACTCTTAGACCACTTCAATCCATAGCTGATCCTACAAACTCAATAAGATTATAGTATTCACTTTCTCCATCAACTCTACTTGAAAGATACAATTGGATGTATTTCGAGTTTATGCACAATATGGTCCCAAATAAAGAGACATATTTTAAAAGCGGGTCTGATTTTTGAAATGAAAGTACTTTTTACCATAAAATGTCTAGTATGAGTGCTGCGTTCAACCATGGAAATTGTGATTGGTAGTAAAAAATAACATCGTCTACTACATTCATATCCACTAGGACCATTACAGCCATTGTTAATTGTAGGTCCGAATAAGGCAATTCATTTGGACCAACGGATGCGTTATTTATCACCTACATTTTCGTTCTTTTTTTTTTCACAACATTTACTGTACTCGTGGGGCACTTGTACTAAATACTCTATGGTTTGGGGCTTGATCTATTTATTGATAACAAGAAGCAGAAATGTGAATAATCGTATTTATTAAATAGAACAAGAACAAAAATTTATAACCTCTGTTTGAGAGTTATCAGTTCCCATTAATCAAATGGGTTAATACCATGAAAAATCTAAAACTAGTACACATGTAATAAATTTACCCTCAAACTAATTTTTGACTATCAAAAACTCCAAACTAGTACACTTGTGATAAATTTATCCTCCGTTAATTTTCATTAAATTTTACCATCAAATTAGTAAGTTGGATGATACGTGACAGTTGATGAGTATACCGGTTTCGAGTTTTACCCATCCGTTTGTCACAGGTTTATCAATTTGTGATTTTTCGTGATATTAATCCAATTTAACGGAGGGTAAATTTGACACAAGTGCACCAGTTTAGTATTTTTTGTGGTCAAAATATTACTTTGGAGTAAATTTGTTACATGTGTACCAATTTTGGGTTTTCGGAGATAAAAAAATTAATTTTTGGTAAATTTATTACATGTGTATCAATTTGGAGTTTTTCGTGATAGTAATCCTAATCAAATAATGGCCTGTTGCACTAATAGACTACTCTAGCATTACCTCAAACTATAAAGACACATGTTAAAACAGTGCAATTGGGATGAGTCGTAAATGCACTATTAGGATTAAAAATAGTATAAAACTCGGTAATACACATGTACTACAAATGTTTATGCAAATTGACACATTTTTTAGATTAATTGAGTATTCACACCGAGTTGTATCTTATAATAATCTCTCCGTGGATTTGGAAAGGAGAGGAAGCGCAAAATGTCCGACATGGTTGAAATTAAGAATAATATAAAACTTCTTGTATTTCACCCTCTTTGCGTCCCCCGCCTCAACCCTCGCAAGCCATAGTTAAAAAAAAAGACCAGAAAAAAAAGAGAAGAAAATTAAAAAAATGAAAAACAAAAGAAAATTTAATTTTTTAAATTTTTTTTAAAAAGTATGTACGTCAGTGTCGGCTGTGCCACGTAGGGTGGTCGACGTCCAGATCAGCTATTTTCACCAAAAATTGACCTGATGGACCTAATTAATAAAACGTGAAAAATGTTTATGACTCAATTAACACAATTAAAATGTTTAAGAATAAATTGAAAAAAGAGCAATAAATTTATAACTTTTTTGATAATTTTTCCGATTAACAAGTCCTTTACCTAAAAAAACGTAGCCACTTGCAAGAAAATTGTCCTGCCATGCTACATAATTTACCGTACACTTCTTGTGCTGCGTGATTTCGATTATGACAATTTAAACTTTTTGGTTTGATTTTCTAACATATGCTAAGAAATCTTACTCCAACTCTTTTATTTAGTGACGTGGCCAATTTATATCTGCTGCTGAAACAAACAGGACCCGTGCATCGAATGATTAGCTTGTGTTGATTTTGGTAACTTTTTTACTCCAAAAAAATTAAAAATAAAAAAGACTGGTAACTAACACTTAGGTAACCGTTCTATTTTATGGAATCAAACAAAGAAGCACACTTAGCTGATTGCTTCTTTTTTTTTTTTTTCAACAAACAAAACTTTCATTCATTCTCGAGTAGAACGGGAACATGAGATCTGAGTTTCTGAACTGAGGAAAAGGCCTCGAGGGGTTAGCGACTCAATTACGAGGAAGAGTATTTCTATGGTGGGCTTTGACAACTCAATCTGCGAGTGAGTTGGCCTCGCAGAAACAATATGTGACATTGACAAAGGGCCCACGAGCTTTCAGTCTTTCTCGAGATAAGCTCTACTGCTAATAAGCAGTTAGGCTCCGTAAGTTTCGCGAAAAATGTAACGTTTTTGAAAAATATTTTTCCAGGAAAATGATAATATTTTTCGGTATTCGGCTGAGATCTGAAAATGAATTGAAAAATATTTTCCATCATTTGGTATCCGATTTGATTTTCTAGGGAAATTACCAAAAAATTCAAAATTTTTATTATCTTTCATTAATTTTCTTTTTCTTTTTTTTCATTTTCTTTCCTTTTTTTTTCTTCCTTGGCCCATCACCGGCCATGGCAACTGCCAATGATCAGGCACAAGGCTTGCCATGTTCGGCGGCGCTCGAGCTCGCCATAGGCCGGTGACCGGCCGAGGAAGAAGCAAAAAAAAAAGGAAAGGAAAAAAAAGAAAAAAATAATTATAAAATCAATTAAAAAATAAAAATAAAAGGAAAATGTGTTATTTGAAATGAGGTGAAAGAAGAGAAAGCAGAAACACTGTCCTCTTGTTTTTTTATTAAAATATTTTCCATTACTAGTTTATTTGTTATGAAGTGAATACCGGAAACTCCTAAAAATGTTTTCTTGGAAGTCGTTTTTCGGAAAATGAACAGAGCCTAATGGTGTGTTTATTTCACGGAAAATGTACAATTTATGGAAAGTACTATTTGCTAATTTAGTCTTTCCAGCGAATTTTGGCTGGAAATAGCTGACATTGATAATTTTTTTTAATTTTATGATTTTTTAAATATTTTTTTCCCTTTTGGTCTATCTCCCACACAGCACACACATTTAGGCAACCGGCGTGGATAGGAGTCACCTTTTTTTCATCTTCCTATAGCAGCAGCTAGCTAGCTGAAAGATGAAAATGGAAAAGACGAGGGTGGGCTAATACAAACTTTCGTAGGAAAAGATAAAACAATGATCGAACACCGTGAGTCGTTTGTTTTGCAGGCTCGAAAGTGGCGTAGCACATATCAAGAATTGTGTGATGGCAAAGATGAGACATTATTTTAGATGGCATAGGGGGGGGGGGGTTGGCGCATCCGTGTGTGGTGAGAATCAAGAGGAAAATTGGGAAAGGAGACGCGGAAATAACAGAAAAGGAGGACCAAATCAGCTTTCCAATTCGTTTACTTATCAATTTCTCAGTAATAGTAAATTATGGAGGTAGCGTTGCCGCCTAACTTGGGAGGATCCTAATCTATTGAAACTTGGTGACGTTGTCGGATTCGACAACAGAGCTATCAAACTCGAAACTTTAGATTAATGTGCGCACTTCGACTACCAAGGGGTCTTTCAATAATTCCCTTGCGGTTTAATTGGTCGGCGTAATTTCTTTACACATTTCACACCAATCGCTATTGATTTGGATAGTTAGTCAATTCATGAAACTATAACTCCTCACATTAGTGACGTTGGAAGTAAATTGTGTAACAAACGGGTTACACATACTGTCTACCATATAAAATTCCTTTCTCAAGAACGGAAAACTTAAAGGCTTTGTTTCTTTTGTGGAAAATGAATGCTTTTTAAGAACATTTTCCCAAAACTAGCCGTTCATATCTCACCAAAAATGATGGAAGAAAAAACATTTTCATCATCAACGAAATGTTTAGACATAAATTGTTGTTGATGATGAAATCATTTTTTCATTTGACTAATTATTTAAAGTGATACAGGCGAGCATTTTTAGGGAAATGTTTTCTAAATAATTCATTTTCCATGAACAAGCGAAGCTTAAGCCTACTCTTAAAATGGACCTACCCTGACTTAGGCCCGACCAGGACAAGGCCCATTGGTCAGCCCTGGGAACACCCATCTTAGTTAGCTAACTAAGGCTAAAGCTATATGTGTCGTACTTGGAGGGAATTATCCAAAAAGTCATAAACCTATTGCATTTTTGCCAATTGAGTTATAAATCTTTCAATTTTTCCAATTGAGTCCTAAACATTTTCACCTTTTACCAAATTAGGCTGCACATGGCAATCATTCTATGCCCAAGAATAGATTTTGATCAGAAATTATTCTTTTTTATTCTATACCCGGGAATTGATTCTAAGCATTTGAAGGCGTTTGGTAATGACCCAATGTTTCTATTCCTGAAATAGTAAAAGAACATAAATGCATTTGGTAACGGCATAAAATTTCTTTTTATTAATAATATTTTAATAACATTTTAAATATTTTAATATTTCTTTCTTTTCTTTTTTTCTTCTCCTCCTTCTTGGCCATGGCCTGTAAAATATTTTTTTAATTAATAATACTTTTATTAAAAGAATTTTTTTATTTTGTTTGGCCATGGCCGGTAAAAAATTTCTTTATTAATAATACTTTTATTAAAAAATAATTTTTTATTATTTTTGGCCATGGCTGGAAAATTTTTTTTATTAATAAAATTTTTTTTATTTTTTTTGGCCATGACTCGTAAAATATTTTTTTAATAATATTTTTTATTAATAATATTTTAATAAAAAATAATTTATTGAAAATATATTATTTTTTTTGCCATGGCCTGGTCACCGGCCATGGCCGATAAAATATTTTTTTATTAACATTTTTTATTAAAATATTTTTTCCTTTTTTTGCCATGGCCTATAAAATGTTTTTTTATTAACATTTTTTTATTAAAAATATTTTTTATTAAAATATTTTTTCCTTTTTTTTGCCATGGCCTAGTCGCCGACCATGGCCTGTAAAATATATTTTTTATTAACATTTTTTTATTAATAATATTTTTTATTAAAATATTTTTTCCTTTTTTTTGGCATGGCTTGGTAGCCGGCCATGGCCAATAAAATAATTTTTTTTATTAATAATACTTTTTTTTTCATGGCCTAGTTGCTAGCCATGGCTGGTAAAATAATTTTTTTTGTTCATGGCTGGTAAAATATTTTATTATTAATAAAATTTTTTATTAAAATATTTTAATATCGCCAGATACGGCGAGGGTGGCCCTCACGCCGGACATTAGAAGCTACATTAAAACCAAGAAAAAGAAGAAGAAAAAAAATTAATTCTCATTTTTGTTCCCAGAATCAAGAAGCTATTTTTTTTAATTCTTGATTCTGCTTCAAAACTGATTCTGGGCACAAATTTGCAAGAATTTGTGCCTAGAATAAAAAAAATTAACAAACGGATTTTTGTTTCAAAATTAATTATAGGAATAAAAGAACATAAATTTTCACTATTTGGCCAGTTGCCAAACATGCCCTTAGTCTATCTGGCCAATTTTGGCCGGAAATCGCTAACGTGAATGCCAGCTGTCCTACATGGCACGACCGGTGCTTACGTGAACAATTTTTACTATTTTTTAATAATTTAGAATTTTTTTTCCTTTTTTCTTTTCTTTTTTCTTTTTGTCCCTTTTCTCTTTTCTTTTTTTTGTCTTTTTCCCTTTTCCCTCCCCTCCACCGGCCACCACCAAGCCTCGTCGATGGCCGTGAGGCGACGAGCTCTAGATCCTGACCATGGTCGCAAGCCAGAGCTCGAGCTTAAGTGGCCATGGCTGCCACGAGCTCTAGACTCAACCACCATTGACAACCATAGCCCAGGCTGAGGCCAGCCCTACCCTAAGGTCGATGACTCGTTGACCATCAACGAGGTTGACGGTGGCCAACGGAGGAGAGGGAAAAGGGAAAAAGAAAAAGAAAAGAAGAGAAAAGGGAAAAAAAGAAAGAAAGAAATAAATAAATAATTCAGAAAATATTAAAATTTTATTGAAAATTATTTATGTCAGCACTCGTCGTGCCACGCCAGCAATTTACAGCCAAAATTAGCTAGATGGACTTAATTGGCAAAAGGTAAAAGGGTTTATAACTGAATTGGCAAAATTAAAGATTTAGGACTGAATTGATAGATTTAAGACTTTTTGGATAATTTTCTCAGAGGTGAGAATGTTCTAGAATTTACTAATATGTTCTATCAAATTGATATCTCAAGTGATGTGACCAATAGCAAGTGGCTATTTAAACAGGTTGTTTATATTTAAACTCTAATAATGATTTGTCATATCACTTAATGTCTCAATTTTGCAAACCACTAATAGTTTACTTAGCATATTTCTCTTTGTTCATAGCAAATTAGCAATAATTTGCGAGTGATTTGGCCTTGTAGAAACAATAAGTGACATTGACGAAGGGCCCACGGGCTTTCAGTCTTTCTCGAGATAAGCTCTACTGCTAATAAGCAGTGAGGTTCTGTTTGTCTCACGAAAAATGTAACGTTTTTTAAAAATATTTTTTGGAAAGTTATTGTCTAGAAAAATGATAATATTTTTCGGTATTCGGCTGAGACCTAAAAATGAACTGAAAAATATTTTCTGTCATTCGATATCTGATTTGATTTTCTAGGGAAGATTACCACACAATCAAAACTTTTATTTCTTTAAATTTTGTTAATTTGTAAATTCTTTTTATTTTTATTCTTTTCCTTTTCTTTCTTTTTTTCTTCTTCCTTGGCCCGTCACTAGCCATGGCAATGGTCGACGATCGGCCACAAGGCTTGCCAGATTCGACGGGGCTCGAGCTTGCCATAGACCAGCAATCGGCCAAGGAAGAAGGAAAATAAAAAAGGAAAGGAAAAAAAGAAAAAAATTTAAAAATCGATTTAAAAAAAGAAAATAAAAATAAAAGAAAAATGTGTTATTTGAAATGAGATGAAAGAAGAGAAAACGTAAAACATTTTCCTCTTGTTTTTTTTCCATTGAAAATGTTTTTCATTACTAGTTTATTTTTTGTGAAACGAACCCCGAAAAATCCGAAAAACATTTTCCTAAAAGTTATTTTTCCGGAAAACGAACGGAGCCTAAGGATACGTTTGTTTTGGTGAAAGTATTTTCTAGAAAAGTGTTTTCCAGACTTTCTTTTGTTTGGTTGTCCGAAAATGATTTGGTCAACCGAAAATACTTTCCGATCAAGGAAAATATTTATGTACATAATTTACAAAAAAATACTTTTCGGATTGATTATCTTAAATTTGATAATATTTTATTTTTCTTCCTTTTCTTTTCTTTTTTCTTTGCTTTCCTTTTCTTTCCTTTCTTTTCTTTTTTTTTTCATTTCCTTTTTCTTTTTCTTCTTCCTCCCTCCACCGGTCACCGGCCTTGACAATAGTCAATGACCAGCCATAGGATTGGGCTGGCCTCATAGGCTTGGCCGAGCTCGACGAGCTGTAAGCTCATTAGCTTGAGCTCCGTTGAGGCCGACGAGCTCGGGCTCGCAAGATCCAAGCAAGCAAAGCTCGAGCTTGATGGAGGGTGGCGAGCTTGCGGCTTGCTAGATCTAGGTGACCCTAAGCTCGGCCTGAGCTTGGTCGAGGCCGACAAGGTGCGAGCTCCTTAGCCCGAGCTCCGCCGAGGCCGGCGAGCTCGCGGCTCGCCAGATCTAGGGGAGTCGAGCTCGGGCTTAGCGGAGACTGACGAGCTCGCGGCTTGCCAAATCCAAGTGAGCCTGAGCTCGGGCGAGGCCGACGAGCTCGCTTGTGGTCGTCGCCGGGCGAGCCTCAAGCTTGCCTATGGCTGTCGTCGGGCAAGCCTCTAGCTTGCCTATAGCCGTCACTAGCCGGTCGCGACGAAGGAAGTAGAAAAAAAAAAGGAAAGAAAAGAAAAAATAAAAGAAAAGAAAATTAAAATTCCAATTTTTTTAAAAGAAAAGAAAATAAAAAATAATTAAAAATTCGATTTTTTTAAAAAGAAAAGAAAAATAAAAAATAATATAAATTTCTAATTTTTTAAATAAAAAATTCATTTTTTTTGTCCGAAATAAAGTCATGAGATTAAAATCATTTTCCAAATAATATCCAAACACCACAAAATATTTTTGATCATATATTACCAAATAAAGGAAAACTAATCATTTTACTGGAAAATAATTTTCTGAAAAATATTTTCAAAAAATATCACGGTTTCCGTGAAATAAACGCATCCTAAATCTTCACTTCAACGCTTGCATCGAGTAAAAGGAGCAAATCATGCTTCTCCAGCAAGTACAGTACAGCTCCACACACAGCTAGGGTTTCGATAGTCAGAGGAGAAGTAGCATGGAATATTTTTGCGAAACTCGAGATAAGCTAATTGCTTATGGATATAGCTATTCGAAACAATAAAATTCAAATTATGGAAAGATACGTTTTGATTTCGATGTGTCACAAAAAGCAACTATCTTTCTATCGTGTTTTGATTGCCTTGTTCTCGTAAATTCAACGGCGCCTCGGTTATATATATCATTATGTTGGCTAAAGGCTACCGGCTAGTAGCCAGGTTTTTTTTTTTGGGCATTAATTATAGGTGGAGGCTAATACACTTATCTTTTCATTGTGAAATTTTTTTTAAAAAGTCATAACCTTATTATTCGATCCTAAACCTTTTAATTGTACTAATTTAATTTTAAACATTTTGACAAGTTGCCAATTTAGTCATATACTTTTCAATTATACCAATTCAATTATGTATTTTTTGATAATTCGTCAATTTAATCCTAAATCTTTTAACTATTTGCTAATTTAGTCTTTCCAGCAAATTTTGGCTGGAAATAGCTGACATTGATTATTTTTTTAATTTTATGATTTTTTTTATATTTTTTTCCCTGTTGGTCTATCTCCCACACAACACACACATTTTGGCAACCGGCGTGGATAGGAGTCACCTTTTTTTCATCTTCCTATAGCAGCAGCTAGCTAGCTGAAAGATGAAAATGGAAAAGACGAGAGTGGGCTAATACAAACTTTCGTAGGAAAAGATAAAACAATGATCGAACACCGTGAGTCGTTTGTTTTGCAGGCTCGAAAGTGGCGTAGCACATATCAAGAATTGTGTGATGGCAAAGATGAGACATTATTTTAGACGGCATACGCCCCGGGGGGGGATGGGGGGGCGCGCGCGCGCAACCGTGTGTGGTGAGAATCAAGAGGAAAATTGGGAAAGGAGACGCGGAAATAACAGAAAAGGAGGACCAAATCAGCTTTCCAATTCGTTTACTTATCAATTTCTCAGTAATAGTAAATTATGGAGGTAGCGTTGCCGCCTAACTTGGGAGGATCCTAATCTATTGAAACTTGGTGACGTTCCCGGATTCGACAACAGAGCTATCAAACTCGAAACTTTAGATTAAGGTGCGCACTTCGACTACCAAGGGGTCTTTCAATAATTCCCTTACGGTTTAATTGGTCGGCGTAATTTCTTTACACATTTCACACCAATCGCTATTGATTTGGATAGTTAGTCAATTCATGAAACTATAACTCCTCACATTAGTGACGTTGGAAGTAAATTGTGTAACAAACGGGTTACACATACTGTCTACTATATAAAATTCCTTTCTCAAGAACGGAAAACTTAAAGGCTTTGTTTCTTTTGTGGAAAATGAATGATTTTTAAGAACATTTTCCCAAAACTAGCCGTTCATATCTCACCAAAAATGATTGAAGAAAAAACATTTTCATCATCAACGAAATGTTTAGACATAAATTGTTGTTGATGATGAAATCATTTTTTCATTTGACTAATTATTTAAAGTGATACAGGCGAGCATTTTTAGGAAAATGTTTTCCAAATAATTCATTTTCCATGAACAAGCGAAACTTAAGCCTACTCTTAAAATGGACCTAGCCTGACTTAGGCCCGACCAGGACGAGGCCCATTGGTCAGCCCTGGGAACACCCATCTTAGTTAGCTAACTAAGGCTAAAGCTATATGTGTCGTACTTGGAGGGAATTATCCAAAAAGTCATAAACCTATTGCATTTTTGCCAATTGAGTTATAAATCTTTTAATTTTTCCAATTGAGTCCTAAACATTTTCACCTTTTACCAATTTAGGCTGCACATGGCAATCATTTTGTGCCCGGGAATAGATTTTGATCAGAAATTATTCTTTTTTATTCTATACCCGGGAATTGATTCTAAGCATTTGAAGGCATTTGGTAATGGCCCAAAGTTTCTATTCCTGAAATAGTAAAAGAACATAAATGCATTTGGTAACGGCATAAAATTTCTTTTTATTAATAATATTTTAATAACATTTTAAATATTTTAATATTTCTTTCTTTTCTTTTTTTTCTTCTCCTCCTTCTTGGCCATGGCCTGTAAAATATTTTTTTAATTAATAATACTTTTATTAAAAAGAAATTTTTTTATTTTGTTTGGCCATGGCCGGTAAAAAATTTCTTTATTAATAATACTTTTATTAAAAAATAATTTTTTATTATTTTTGGCCATGGCTGGAAAATTTTTTTATTAATAATTTTTTTTTATTTTTTTTGGCCATGACTCGTAAAATATTTTTTTAATAATATTTTTTTATTAATAATATTTTAATAAAAAATAATTTATTGAAAATATATTTTTTTATTTTTTTTTGCCATGGCCTGGTCGCCGGCCATGGCCGATAAAATATTTTTTTATTAACATTTTTTATTAAAATATTTTTTCCTTTTTTTTGCCATGGCCTATAAAATGTTTTTTTATTAACATTTTTTATTAAAAAAATTTTTTATTAAAATATTTTTTCCTTTTTTTTGCCATGGCCTAGTCGCCGACCATGGCCTGTAAAATATATTTTTTATTAACATTTTTTTATTAATAATATTTTTTCCTTTTTTTTGGCATGGCTTGGTCGCCGGCCATGGCCAATAAAATAATTTTTTTATTAATAATACTTTTTTTTTCATGGCCTAGTTGCTAGCCATGGCTGGTAAAATAATTTTTTTTGTTCATGGCCGGTAAAATATTTTATTATTAATAAAATATTTTATTAAAATATTTTAATATCGCCAGATACGGCGAGGGTGGCCCTCACGCCGGACATTAGAAGCTACATTAAAACCAAGAAAAAGAAGAAGAAAAAAAATTAATTCTCATTTTTGTTCCCAGAATCAAGAAGCTATTTTTTTTAATTCTTGATTCTGCTCCAAAACTGATTCTGGGCACAAATTTGCAAGAATTTGTGCCTAGAATAAAAAAATTAACAAACGGACTTTTGTTCCAAAATTAATTATAGAAAAAAAAGAACATAAACTTTCACTATTTGGCCAGTTGCCAAACATGCCCTTAGTCTATCTGGCCAATTTTGGCCGGAAATCGCTAACGTGAATGCCAGCTGTCCTACATGGCACGACCGGTGCTTACGCGAACAATTTTTACTATTTTTTAATAATTTAGAATTTTTTTCCTTTTTTCTTTTCTTTTTTCTTTTTGTCCCTTTTCTCTTTTCTTTTTTTGTCTTTTTCCCTTTTCCCTCCCCTCCACCGGCCACCACCAAGCCTCGTCGATGGCCGTGAGGCGACGAGCTCTAGATCCTGACCATGGCCGCAAGCCAGAGCTCGAGCTTAAGTGGCCATGGCTGCCACGAGCTCTAGACTCAACCACCATTGACAACCATAGCCCAGGCTGAGGCCAGCCCTACCCTAAGGTCGACGACTCGTTGACCATCAACGAGGTTGACGGTGGCCAACGGAGGAGAGGGAAAAGGGAAAAAGAAAAAGAAAAGAAGAGAAAAGGGAAAAAAAGAAAAATAAATAAATAAATAATTCAGAAAATATTAAAATTTTATTGAAAATTATTTATGTCAGCACTCGTCGTGCCACGTCAGCAATTTACAGCCAAAATTAGCTAGATGGACTTAATTGGCAAAAGGTAAAAGGGTTTATAACTGAATTGGCAAAATTAAAAATTTAGGACTGAATTGATAGATTTAGGACTTTTTGGATAATTTTCTCAGAGGTGAGAATGTTCTAGAATTTACTAATATGTTCTATCAAATTGATATCTCAAGTGATGTGACCAATAGCAAGTGGCTATTTAAACAGGTTGTTTATATTTAAACTCTAATAATGATTTGTCATATCACTTAATGTCTCAATTTTGCAAACCACTAATAGTTTACTTAGCATATTTCTCTTTGTTCATAGCAAATTAGCAATAATTTGCGAGTGATTTGGCCTTGTAGAAACAATAAGTGACATTGACGAAGGGCCCACGGGCTTTCAGTCTTTCTCGAGATAAGCTCTACTGCTAATAAGCAGTGAGGTTCTGTTTGTCTCACGAAAAATGTAACGTTTTTTAAAAATATTTTTTGGAAAGTTATTGTCTAGAAAAATAATATTTTTCGGTATTCGGCTGAGACCTGAAAATGAACTGAAAAATATTTTCTGTCATTCGGTATCTGATTTGATTTTCTAGGGAAGATTACCACACAATCAAAACTTTTATTTCTTTAAATTTTGTTAATTTGTAAATTCTTTTTATTTTTATTCTTTTCCTTTTCTTTCTTTTTTTCTTCTTCCTTGGCCCGTCACTAGCCATGGCAATGGTCGACGATCGGCCACAAGGCTTGCCAGATTCGACGGGGCTCGAGCTTGCCATAGACCAGCAATCGGCCAAGGAAGAAGGAAAATAAAAAAGGAAAGGAAAAAAAGAAAAAAATTTAAAAATCGATTTAAAAAAAGAAAATAAAAATAAAAGAAAAATGTGTTATTTGAAATGAGATGAAAGAAGAGAAAGCGGAAAACATTTTCCTCTTGTTTTTTTTTTCCATTGAAAATATTTTTCATTACTAGTTTATTTTTTGTGAAACGAACCCCGAAAAATCCGAAAAATATTTTCCTAAAAGTTATTTTCCGGAAAACGAACGGAGCCTAAGGGTACGTTGGTTTTGGTGAAAGTATTTTCTAGAAAAGTGTTTTCCAGACTTTCTTTTGTTTGGTTGTCCGAAAATGATTTGGTCAACCGAAAATACTTTCCGATCAAGGAAAATATTTATGTACATAATTTACAAAAAAATACTTTTCGGATTGATTATCTTAAATTTGATAATATTTTATTTTTCTTCCTTTTCTTTTCTTTTTTCTTTGCTTTCCTTTTCTTTCCTTTCTTTTCTTTTTCTTTTTTTCATTTCCTTTTTCTTTTTCTTCTTCCTCCCTCCACCGGTCACCGGCCTTGACAATAGTCAATGACCAGCCATAGGATTGGGCTGGCCTCATAGGCTTGGCCGAGCTCGACGAGCTGTAAGCTCATTAGCTTGAGCTCCGTTGAGGCCGACGAGCTCGGGCTCGCAAGATCCAAGCAAGCAAAGCTCGGGCTTGATGGAGGGTGGCGAGCTTGCGGCTTGCTAGATCTAGGTGAGCCTGAGCTCGGCCCGAGCTTGGTCGAGGCTGACAAGGTGCGAGCTCCTCAGCCCGAGCTCCGCCGAGGCCGGCGAGCTCGCGGCTCGCCAGATCTAGGGGAGTCAAGCTCGGGCTCAGCGGAGACTGACGAGCTCGCGGCTTGCCAAATCCAAGTGAGCCTGAGCTCGGGCGAGGCCGGCGAGCTCGCTTGTGGTCGTCGCCGGGCGAGCCTCAAGCTTGCCTATGGCTGTCGTCGGGCAAGCCTCTAGCTTGCCTATAGCCGTCACTGGCCGGTCGCGACGGAGGAAGTAGAAAAAAAAAGGAAAGAAAAGAAAAAATAAAAGAAAAGAAAATTAAAATTCCAATTTTTTTAACAGAAAAGAAAATAAAAAATAATTAAAAATTCGATTTTTTTAAAAAAGAAAAGAAAAATAAAAAATAATATAAATTTCTAATTTTTTAAATAAAAAATTCATTTTTTTTGTCCGAAATAAAGTCATGAGATTAAAATCATTTTCCAAATAATATCCAAACACCACAAATATTTTTGATCATATATTACCAAATAAAGGAAAACTAATCATTTTACTAGAAAATAATTTTCTGAAAAATATTTTCAAAAAATATCACGATTTCCGTGAAATAAACGCACCCTAAATATTCACTTCAACGCTTGCATCGAGTAAAAGGAGCAAATCATGCTTCTCCAGCAAGTACAGTACAGCTCCATGCACAGCTAGGGTTTCGATAGTCAGAGGAGAAGTAGCATGGAATATTTTTGCGAAACTCGAGATAAGCTAATTGCTTATGGATATAGCTATTTGAACCAATAAAATTCAAATTATGGAAAGATACGTTTTGATTTCGAAGTGTCACAAAAAGCAACTATCTTTCTATCGTGTTTTGATTGCCTTGTTCTCGTAAATTCAACGGCGCCTCGGTTATATATATCGTTATGTTGGCTAAAGGCTACCGGCTAGTAGCCAGGTTTTTTTTTTGGGCATTAATTATAGGTGGAGGCTAATACACTTATCTTTTCATTGTGAATTTTTTTTTAAAAAGTCATAACCTTATTATTCGATCCTAAACCTTTTAATTGTACTAATTTAATTTTAAACATTTTGACAAGTTGTCAATTTAGTCATACACCTTTCAATTATGCCAATTCAATTATGTATTTTTTGATAATTCGTCAATTTAATCCTAAATCTTTTAACTATTTGCTAATTTAGTCTTTCCAGCGAATTTTGGCCGGAAATAGCTGACATTGATTATTTTTTTAATTTTATGATTTTTTTAATATTTTTTTCCCTTTTGGTCTATCTCCCACACAACACACACATTTTGGCAACCGGCGTGGATAGGAGTCACCTTTTTTTCATCTTCCTATAGCAGCAGCTAGCTAGCTGAAAGATGAAAATGGAAAAGACGAGGGTGGGCTAATACAAACTTTCGTAGGAAAAGATAAAACAATGATCGAACACCGTGAGTCGTTTGTTTTGCAGGCTCGAAAGTGGCGTAGCACATATCAAGAATTGTGTGATGGCAAAGATGAGACATTATTTTAGACGGCATAGGGGGGGGGGGGGGGGGGGGGGGGGGGCGCGCGCGCGCAACCGTGTGTGGTGAGAATCAAGAGGAAAATTGGGAAAGGAGACGCGGAAATAACAGAAAAGGAGGACCAAATCAGCTTTCCAATTCGTTTACTTATCAATTTCTCAGTAATAGTAAATTATGGAGGTAGCGTTGCCGCCTAACTTGGGAGGATCCTAATCTATTGAAACTTGGTGACGTTCCCGGATTCGACAACAGAGCTATCAAACTCGAAACTTTAGATTAAGGTGCGCACTTCGACTACCAAGGGGTCTTTCAATAATTCCCTTACGGTTTAATTGGTCGGCGTAATTTCTTTACACATTTCACACCAATCGCTATTGATTTGGATAGTTAGTCAATTCATGAAACTATAACTCCTCACATTAGTGACGTTGGAAGTAAATTGTGTAACAAACGGGTTACACATACTGTCTACTATATAAAATTCCTTTCTCAAGAACGGAAAACTTAAAGGCTTTGTTTCTTTTGTGGAAAATGAATGATTTTTAAGAACATTTTCCCAAAACTAGCCGTTCATATCTCACCAAAAATGATTGAAGAAAAAACATTTTCATCATCAACGAAATGTTTAGACATAAATTGTTGTTGATGATGAAATCATTTTTTCATTTGACTAATTATTTAAAGTGATACAGGCGAGCATTTTTAGGAAAATGTTTTCCAAATAATTCATTTTCCATGAACAAGCGAAACTTAAGCCTACTCTTAAAATGGGCCTACCCTGACTTAGGCCCAACTAGGATGAGGCCCAATGGTCAGCCCTGGGAACACCCATCTTAGTTATCTACCTAAGGCTAAAGCTATATGTGTCGTACTAGGGGGGATTGTCCAAAAAGTCATAAACCTATTGCATTTTTGCCAATTGAGTTATAACCCTTTCAATTTTCCTAATTGAGTCATAAACCTTTTCACTTTTTACTAATTGAGTCAATTTGACCAATTTTGGCCTGAAATCGCTGACGTGAATGCTGACCGTCCAATATGGCATGACTGGTACTGACGTGGACAATTTTTACTAACTTTTAATATTTTAGAATTATTTATTATTTTTTCCTTTTTTCTTTTCTTTTTTCTTTTTGTCCCTTTTCTCTTTTTTTTTTAAATCTTTTTCCCTTTTCCCTCCCCTCCACTGGCCACCACCAAGCCTCGTCGATGGCCGTGAGGCGACGAGCTCTAGATCCCATCCACCACCGACAGCCATGGCTCCTCCGCCAGCGCTCATATGATCGATGCGTCGCCATTGCCAAAATCCTCGAGCACAACAACGTTTGTGAGCGCGACAACAAACTGCTTCAACTTGATCTAGAGAACGATGATCGCAATGCTTAGGGCTTTCGCTTGACGAGTGATTTCGGCTTCCTAAGGTTGCAATCCAGTCCCGTCTCCACAAGGGCGACGAGGATTCTGCTTGGAAGTGCTTCTCGACAGCGTTGATCACAGCTCCGACAACTACACTTGCAACTCCAGAGCCATGGGAGACCTCGTTTCGCAGCTCTAGTCTCATATGAGTTCATGGCACCTCGCAGCCATGGCTGTTGTGGTGGACGGAATCTCGAGCTCCAGATCCCAGCCATGGCTGCGAGTCAAGAGTGCCACGAGCTCCCATCATGACCATCGACAGCCATGGCCGTAAGGCCGCGAGCGGAAGATTTGCGAACTAGCCATGGCCGCGAGGCAACGAGCTACAGATCCCAACCATGGCCGCAAGCCAAAGCTCGAGCTCAAGTGGCCATGGCGGCCACGAGATCCAAACTCAACCACCATTGGCAGCCATAGCCCGGGTCGAGGTTGACCCTACCTTAAGGTCGACAACTTGTTGGCCATCAACGAGGTCGACAGTGGTCGACGGAGGAGAGGGGAAAGGGAAAAAGAAAAAGAAAAGAAGAGAAAAGGGAAAAAATAATAAATAAATAATTTGGAAAAATATTAAAATTTTGTTAAAAATTATCCATGTCAGCACCCGTCATGCCACGTTAGCAATTTCCGGCCAAAATTAGCTAGATGAACTTAATTAGCAAAATGTAAAAGGGTTTATAACTCAATAGGCAAAATTGAAAGATTTAGGACTGAATTGATCGATTTATGACTTTTTGAACAATTTTCCCAAAGGTGGGGACGTTCTAGAATTTACTAATTTTTTCTATCAAATTGATATCTCAAGTGATGTGACCAATAGCAAGTAGCTATTTAAACAAGTTGTTTATATTTAAACTCTAATAATGATTTGTCATATCACTTAATGTTTCAATTTTGCAAATCACTAATAGTTTACTTAGCGTATTTCTCTCTGTTCTTAGCAAATTAGCAATAATTAGCAAATCGATGTTGCTAATAGTAACTTGAAAACGACCATAAGCATATGGTACTTTTCATATATTTTCGTGAAATTGTGAAGATGACAATGATGAAATGCGTTTAGCGTAATAAGTGACATATAATTATGCATACATCATCTTATTTGATCAATATTGGCATCGCCCGTTCAAGGTTTGGTACGAGGAGACTCGTGTTCACCGCATCAGCCACGGCAAGACTCAAGGCCAAAGCAATCAACACGCTAGTGCAAAACGCAACTCATGCCGAAGATGTCACGGCTCTGATTGGCAAATCAATGACGGCCACACTGACCAAGGTATTCAGCCTTGACAAGCCCGTGGCATTTACCAATGCGGTGAACCTCCACCGAAGAGCCGTCCCGAATTTCCACGATGACTCCATGAGGAACTACATGTGGCTAGCAATTAGGAAAAATTCCAAATAAGGGCATAAAGTATTACCGTTTTCTCAAATAAGGGTATGAAGTGGGTGTTGTTTCAAAGAGGGCCTAAAATGCCATTGTTTTCTCAAATAAGAGCTTGAAGTGGACCTTATCTCAAATAAGGGCCTAAAGTTTCATCGTTTTCTCAAATAAGGGTTTGAAGTGGATGTTGTCTCAAACGAGAGCCTGAAATGCCATTGTTTTCTCAAATAATGGCCTGAAATGGACCTTATCTCAAATAAGGGCTTAAAGTAGCTTATTAGTCTAAAAAACAAGCTTGACCTTGCTGGCTGAAGGTCATTTTTGTCCTTTACTTTTTTTGAATTTTTTTTCCTTTTTTCCATTTTCTATTTTTTTCTTTTCCTTTTCTTTTTTCATTTCCCTCTTTCCTTTGCCAATCACCGGCGGAGGTCGCTAGACTCAAGCGAGGGCCACGCACGTCAACAGCCCTTGTCTGGGCAACCCTCGCAGCCCTGACGAGTGCAGCCCTCGCCTGAGGACTACGAAGGTCGTTGGCAATGGCCACAGAAGGGAAGAGAGAAAAAGAAAAAAGGAGAAATAAAAAAAAGAAAAGGAAAGGAAAAGGAAAAGAAAAAATAAGTAAAAAAATAAATAGATCATAAAAATATATTTAATTTTTTTTGCTAAAATACCCCTTCTCCTACGCCCGCTCGAAGAGAAGGACTACGAAGGCCTGCCTAGCCTTGTTGGCTGGCTTCGAGAAGCAAAAAGCAAAATAGACGGCAAATTCGTGAGAGGCTTGGAAGGTTATGGCGGATTGATTTCGCAATGGGACGGCCATTAGGGAAACGTAGGAGTCACTCACTCGCGCGGATCAAGTTGGTGCAACTTCGGTCACTACGAGATCAATTTCGGGTGGAGGAGGTTGGCATGGGTGAGCCCGGTTGGTTTATCGGAGGGATCAGGAAGCTTGAGCCCAAACATTGTGCTTCTGCTGGACACGAAGTGTCCCAAAGGAGTCGAGGCATGGGTTTTCATGGATGAACCGGCGCTTGAAGTGCTAGAACGAGACAAGGAACTTGCAGAGTTCGCTTCCATGAATCCACCTAATTCGGAGATTGATGATTGAGTCTATGATATGGGCTCGTTCATGTCCCTTCATTTTGTGTTTTGGGTTACTGCAAAGAGAGGTCTTCGTCTTCATATGAATACAGTAGAATCATTAGACTGGTTTTCTTTCATTTTACGTAGCAGTGTGGAGACCTGATGCTGCTAGTATCTTGTAATCTTCGTGAATAATGCAAGCAGTGTGATGGTATGATTCTTGTGAAAGTAAAATAAAGGGATAAGCGTTTTGAAAGTTCTAAAACTTGTCACAAAAGTGCAACTGAATCTTGCAACTTTCAAAAAATGCAATCAAGTTCTAAAACTTGTCAAATTTATCCAATCAAGTCCTCTGTTGATTGCACTTTTTGAAAGTTTTAGGACTCGATTGCACTTTCATGACAAGTTTCAGAACTTGATTGCACGTTTTGAAAGTTTTAAGACTCAATTGTATTTTCGTGATAATTGTTAGGACTTCCAGAGTAGGTATCCCTAAAATAAAAGGCTGACTGGGTTTTGATGAACGGCTTCTTGTGTTGTGCCTTTGCTCTTGGAAGTAATTATGTGAGTTATTGAGTATAATTGGAGATAAGAATACACCAAAAAGTGCTCAAGTATGTTTGCTATCTCCGGTGTATCACTTGATTAATAGTAAAATCCTGTGCCGCTCTCCACGTTGAATAGTATCCACTGACCAAACTAAGTAAATTCAATGTTCGATCTGTTTATTTTGTTTTGTTTATTTTATTATTTGATTGTTTGGTTTTTGCAACGCCCATTTTGTGACGGTACCAAGTTGCTGCAGTTCATTGATATTTGCAAGCAAGATATAAATGGAAATAGTTGAATATTAACTATGACTAAGGGTGTATTTGTTTGAGAGAAATAATTTTTTGCAAATTAGCTTTCTAGACTTTCACTTGTTCAGTTTGCTGAAAATGATCGGATAAGAAAAAATCACTCAAGAGTAAAAGTAAATATGAATTCCCTAATATAAGAAAGGGAAAAATGATTTTCAAGGAAAACATTTTCTTTATCATAAAGTTTTTTTCCAAGAAAATAATAACCTACAGGAAATCATGCTTGCTACAAGAGCTCCTCCTTGATTTGCAGTAATCAACCCTGGAAATACAGTTCTAAGAGTGCTGGCGAGCGCTGGCTGCGTAGCCATTGGCAAACGTCAAAGGACTCGGATCCACGGAAGCCAATGTCCGGAGCTCTCCATCGCCTTCCAAGACGGCCATCTCTGATTCATCCAGCGTGACCCAAGCTTCGATCCCGTCGCCTTCCCTCGTGTCGGCCAGGATCACCAGGTTCAGGAACACCGACGACACGCTCGTCCCGTAACAGCTGACCCACACAGGTCTTCCCCACCCGAAGTCGACCTCGTTGAACCCGAGCTTGCACCAGCTCGAGAACCCCAGGTGGTCGGTTCCGTCCTCGGAGGCCACATCGCCGCTCATCTCCTTCAGGGAGTCCATGATCCTGCCATTCCTGCTCGCGCCCTTCAGCTGTTGGATGAAACGGCCGTCGATTCTTGAAATCGAGTGCTTGACCTCATTGGCGAGAGCGGGCAACGATCTGTCAACATTGCTTGCGCACTTGGCGCTGGATACCCAGAGGATGTTTCCGAGGGAGTAGTCGGACACGGGTGGCTCGATCCTCTTCCGCAGGTTCACGGCGTGGGACAGGATGGAGGGCCTTTGGATGCCGTTCCTTCTCTCCGTGGCAGCCGCCATGCAGCGTTGCCATATGAAGGCCGAGACCGACTCAACGCGGGTCGGGGGTTTCGAATCGGAGCCTTTTGCTTTGGCTTTAAGGGTGGCTATGGCCGAGGCATCGAATAAGAATCTCCTGGTTATGGACTTGCCCTTTTTGAACATCGAGCCCCATGTGACCATGGACGTGTCTCTGAGCCATAAGTCCTCAGTTGGGAAGAGAGATGCCGCGGCAAAGTCAGGGATCACTGCCTTGTCACCGCGGGCGGCGGCAGACCACCCTTTTAGGAAGGTGCTGAGGGCAGCACCATCGAGAATTTTGTGCGCTATGCATATGCCGATGGCGATCCCGCCGCACTCGAAAACGTTGGCTTGAATATTAGCGGTGCGACTCCCTGAATATGTTTCTTTTGGCGTGAGATCAACCGGGAGGAACTTGCACAACATCAAGAGGTCCGGGTGGGCCAGGAATTCCGATAAGGAGCAATTGACTCGTGCTTCCACATAGTGAGCTCCTTCGTCGTCGCACTCAATGGTGAGGTCGTCCTTGAGATTGCCGGCGAGTGGGTAAAAGCAGGTCAAGGTGGTCGACAGAGATCTCTTCAGAAACTCTAATTGGGCCGGCACATCACAACGTGCATGGCGAGTGTCCGGAGAAAAGAAGAGAATGATGGGAGCGTAAGGAACAGGAATGAGCTGATCAAGAAGACAGAGTTTGTAAGTTCTGAGGTGCTGGGGAGTTGGTGATGAGGGCTTTACGTGCTCCCTGGAAGTGATAGTAACTTCCATGATCGTGGTGTCAATTTGTTTTGCTTTTCTATGGAGATGGTGAACAGAGCTTATTCAGCTCCCACATAAAAGCAATGGGCATACTCTACTGTTTTTTATGGAAGTGGTTGACTAATTCAAAAGACAAAAACCAGATAAGTTCATCGTGAAGGTCCATGAGAACTTATACGCTAAGCCATGACGATCTATGTGAGACTAAAGCTCACGAGGATAATGGGGAGAGAGTCAAAAGAGGACGCAGAGACGATAAAGTCTAATAGATAAGATAGACTTAAAGCACTAATCTTTTTTTTAAAGATTTCTTAAGAATTACATCACGTTGAATGATGGGGGATCACGTTACTGAATATGAATGGTCTCTTTTTCAGCTCCCACTTGGGATGATTGATTTTAGTCGGCATTCCAACATCACGTGCCGTCGCCACTACTGGGGTCGGCGTGCTAAGTTGCTTGCGGCAAAAATCAAAGAGGTCAAAGTGGAATAGCAGCTGCAGCTGCAAGACAAAAAACAAAGAGAGGATGCTCTCTGAAAGGAGAGCTGGCATCCGGGTTGGTTCGGACAAGTTCTAGTAATCAGAATTCAGGTCATAAATGGGAAAAGTACCAAAAAAGTTCTAAACCTATTGTATTGATATCAGTTCAGTATTAAATTTTTTAATGTGACCAATTTAATATTAAACCTTTTCACATTTATATCGACTTAATCTTCTTCTTTTTTTCGCTGGTAGCTGGCAAGTGTCAACCTCGTCAAGCCTCGTCTAGGCGAGGGCGAGTGCCGGCGAGGGTTAACCTCATCAAACCTCACCTGGGCAAGGGTGGCGATGGTGGCGAGCCCGACTCTCACCCAAGCCAAGGTGGCCTGTCCGGACGTCGCTTGGGTGAGGGTTAGCCTCGCCGGCTACCGACAGAAAGAAGGGAAAGAAAAAGAAAGGAAAACAGAAAAAAAAATTCAATGAAATTATTAAAAATCTTTCAATGCCGACCATTCTACATAGGGCTACCTGTGTCCACATCATCGATTTTTGACTTATATTGGGTGGATGGATTGAATAAGTGAAAATGTTTAGGACTAAGTTGGTCAAATTGAAAAGTTCATCACTAAATTGGTACCAATACAATAGATTTTTAACTTTTTTTTGTACTTTTTCCGGTCATAAATGGGTTGCAATTTGATCGACTAATACCCAACACTATCCAAACCGGGTTGATCCTAGGAATCGTCATGATCTAAGACCCTCTTGACCGACTTAGCATGCATCATTGGCTAATGAGACTGATGATTGTTCCAAATTTCCAATTAAGCTATAAGAAAAAGGGTGATCCATATATCAAGCCAAGTCGGAGTAAATCAGATTGACGCGACCTAACTTGTAAATTTTTTGAGCAAAGTACTTTATTTGTCGGATGAGTTTGGTAGTATTATACATAAATTGTTCATTATGGGCAGGCTTGAGTAACAAATGAGCCGAAATAAGGACCCGGAACTCACCCATTTATCTCCTCCCTGTAAAACAATGAACTAACAAGATGAGAATGGGTGGCAATTGCCAATAAGTGTTTTGTGTTTTAGTAATAGAATTTTTGTTACATTCTTCGGCTACGCATTGTGATGTCTTTATATAATACAAGCTAGGGTTATGGAATTAATGAAGAATAAAATCATGATCTCTTCTCTTTGGAAAGAATTGATCTTGCTTGATGAGCGAGTGGTGAAGAGATTGTAACTGAATCAAGACATGTCATCGTGCTCTTTTCTCTTTGGAAAGAATTGATCTTGCTGGATGAGCAAGTGGTGGAGAGATTGTAGCAGAATCAGGACACGTTATTATTTCCTTTGACACCCCCCTGCAAGCTAATGTGGCGGAACACACAGTAAGCTTGGACTGTAGAAGTCGAAAGCGAGCCGTGGAGAGCCCTTTGGTGAAGATATCGGCAGGTTGATCGATAGTGGAGATGTACTAAACAAGTAGTTGATTTTTGGCGATCCGTTCTCGGACAAAGTGGTAATCAATTTCCACGTGCTTTGTCCGAGCATGAAAGATAGGATTCCTTGTCAGATAGATGGCTGAGATGTTGTCACACCAAAGAACCGGAGGCCCTTGCCAAGAAACACCGAGATCGTGTAAGAGAGCCTCGATCCAAATGAGTTCAGCATTTGTGTCAGCTAAGCTTTTGAATTCGGCCTCTGTGCTGGATCGAGCGACCGTCTGTTGCTTACGGGAACTCCATGAGATAAGATTTGAGCCAAGGAATATGCCAAAGCCACCAACTGACCGTCTCGTGTCATGGTCCCCAGCCCAGCCTGTATCAGAAAAAGCATGGAGATGGAAATTGCGGCTGCGAGTGAAGAGTATGCCATGTAGAGGTGGCCACGGGCCGATTTTGGCCCGGAACCGGCCAGGAACCGGCCCGATCAAACCCGGGCCCGGCCCGTTGACCGGGCCAACGGTTCGGAACCGGAATCGGCCCGTGGCATACGGGCCCGGTTCCGGTTCCAGAAAAAATTGAACCGGCCCAGAACCGGCGGTTCCGGGCCGGTTCTACGAAAAAAAAAAAAAAAACCGGCCGTGCACGTGCTGCTGCTGCTGCTGCAGGCTGCACGTGCACGCTGCAACAGCAGCAGCCTGCAGCAGCGGCAGCCCGTTGGGTCGTTGCCAGGCCCCTCCCTGGCAACGGCCCAACGGCCAAAAATTTAAAAAAAAAAAGAAAAACTGCAGCAGGGCCTGCAGACGTGCAGGCCCTGCTGCAGCGGCCCATTGGGGCACGCAACGGCTACGCCGGACGCCCCAACGGGCGTTTGTAATTAAAAATTAATAAAAAAAAAGACATAACCGTTGTAATTTGCAACGGTTATGTTTTATTTTTTTAATTCTAAATTTTCTTCTATTTTTTTCCTATAAATTCTCTCAAATTCTCACAATACACACACAATTCTCTCATCAAGTCTCAAATTTTCTCAATACTCAAAATTTTCTCAAATTCTCTGAAATTCTCTCAATTTTCTCAATCCACGCAATTTTTTCTTAATTCTCCCAATTAATCGGCTCAATTCTCTCAATCCATTCGAAAAATGGCAAGTGGAAGTCGAGTGTCAACTGACAAAGGTAAGAATATCGCGACGGAATCCCATCATTCTTTTGATCCTCGTGAATATGTAGATTTTCAATATGATGAAATCAACATTTTTCCTGATGTGGAGCACGTCCCGACGCAAGAAAGTTTTCATCCTCCTGCCGAAATATCTACAACAAAGAAAGCGGAACGGGAATTTACATCTGACATTTGGAATCACTTCACGAAAGTGGAAAGGTTTGATATCGGTCAAAAAAGGTATGATATAATTTGTAAATATTGTGGAAAAATATATAAACATACAGGTGGACAAGGATATGGAACATTTAAACGACATCTTAGAAGCAAACATCCAACCGAAACGGGAATCGATATCGGGCAACAACAAATTTCCGGGTACGTCAATCCTAACACTTCCCCTTTATTTCGTTTTAATGAAAAAACTTATAAGGAAGAATTAGGCAAATTTATTTCCGTTGAGCATTTAGCATTTAATTTTGGAGAAAGATTTGGTTTTAATGAATTTGTACAAAAAGCATGTGCTCCACAAGCAAAACGTGTTCCTAGAAATTCAATTAAACGAGCAATTAAAGATCTTTACAAAAATGGAAAAAAATATTTAAAAAACTTTTTTATGCAATTTAATGGATGCGTGCATATAGGTAGTGATATTTGGAGTGATCATTGGCAAAATCATTCTTACATGGGCATAACATGTCATTGGATAGATGACGAGTGGACTATTCAAAAAAGAATTATTACATTTAGAGTTTTCGATGATCATCATATGGCAAATAATATTTATAGAATAATTAGGCAAGTTTTAGAAGAATATTATTTGCTTAACAAAACTTTTTCAATTGGTTTTGATAATGCCGCAGCAAATACCGCTTCAATTGCCGAGTTAGAAAATATTTGTAAACCTGCTTTGGGCGGAAAATTTTTTCACATTAGATGTGCTTGTCATGTTTTAAATTTATGTGTACAAGATGGTTTGAAAACTCTTGATATTTTTCTTCAATCAATAAAAACGGCGATTCAATTTTTATGGAAACATCCCAAAAAAATGAAAGAATGGGGTCAATTTTGTAGAGAAAACCAGGCAAAGCCAAAAAAATTTTCAAGAGATGTTCCAACTCGTTGGAATTCTACTTTCCACTTGCTTAATGAATCTTTACCATATAAAGATTTATTATGTGCATTCATTTCTAATAATATACCTCATATTAATTTATACCCACAAGAGTGGCATATTTGCCAAAAAATTTTAGATGTTTTAAAGGTTTTTAATGATGCAACTTATACTTTGTCCGGTGTTTATTATCCTACTACACATTTATTTTTAGTAGAGTGTACTAATATTGTCGGAACTTTTGATGAATATGAAAATGATGTTGAATTACAACATACTATAGTTGCAATGAAAACGAAATGGCTTCATTATTATAGTGAAATTCCCATGATTTATTTAGTTGCTTGTGTTTTTGATCCACGTTGCAAATTGGATGGCTTAAATGATTTTTTGCGTGTATATTATCAATGTTTACATTATGACGCGCCAAATATTACAACCATCGTACGTGAGGTTAAAAACGTAATAATAGAATTATATAATGAATTTTATACTAAATATAATTTAGGTGATATTGGATCTTCTCAATCTACGGAAATACAAAATGACAATACAGGTAAAATTAGTAGAGGGTACAAACTTTTATTACATAGACAAAAAAAACAAAAGGGAGTAATGGGAAATATTTCTGAATTAGAGAGTTATCTAACCATTTTATTTGAGTTTACTGAAGCCGAAGGTGGTACAGATTTTTTAATTTTGGATTGGTGGAAGAGGCACGCAAGCCAATACCCAATCCTTTCTCTTATTGCAAAACAGATTTTTTCAACCCCTTGTTCCACAGTTGCGGTCGAACAAGTATTCAGTGCCGGAGGTAATATTTTGAACGAACATCGTTCAAGATTAGATCCAGAATCAGTGGAGATGCAAGCTTGTGTTGCTGATTGGACGAAGGCTCAATACTGGCAACAAGAGATAGATCGGAATAATGAATCCGAATTCTTTAACGACGGAGATACTACCGCTACCAGTATCGGTACTGAAATGGGTAGTGACGATTGAGGGTACAAGAACTATTGGAGTTGGCAAATATTTCGGGAACTCTTGTTTCTCATACCGGGTACGCCCACGTGAGCTTAGGGAAACCGAAATATAATCCGACGATATGTAACCTTTGGTCCCCTACGCACGGAATGCTTAGGTTTTGGGATAATTTTAGGGTATATATATTATACTCCTTTTTTTTTAAGACCGTTGTAACGAATTGTAACGTGCTTAATGATAATTTATTAAGTTGAAGTCCTCTCTTTCTCTCTTGTCTTTTTGTCATCAAATTTGAGTACAATTTGTATTTTAATCACAATTTATATTGAATAATGTTCTATCACAATTCACAAGAATAGTATTTTTAAAATTTTTTTTATTTTCATTTCTGTTTTTCTTCTTTTTCTTTTCCTTTTCTGTTTTTCCTTTTTCTCTTTTGTCTTTTTTTCTTGTTTCTGTTTTTTAAAATTATAATTTATATTATAATTTTTTTTTCTTCCTCCGCGGCCGGCCATGGCCGGGGCCGGCGCGGAGGTCGCCGGCGTCGGGCGAGGGCGGCCCTCACCTGGGCTGGGCGAGGCCGGCCTCGCCCGACGCCGGCGAGGTCGAGCCTCGCCAGATCTAGCGAGGCTCGACCTCGCCGGCGTCGGGCGAGGCTCGACCTCGCGACGCCAGCGTCGGGCGAGGTCGGCCTCGCCCAGCCCCGGCGAGGGCCGGCCTCGCCCGACGCCGGCGAGGCTCGACCTCGCCAGCGTCGGGCGAGGTCGGCCTCGCCCAGCCCAGGCGAGGGCCGGCCTCGCCCGACGCCGGCGAGGTCGAGCCTCGCCAGATCTAGCGAGGCTCGACCTCGCCGGCGTCGGGCGAGGCTCGACCTCGCCGGCGTCGGGCGAGGTCGGCCTCGCCCAGCCCAGGCGAGGGCCGGCCTCGCCCGACGCCGGCGAGGGCCGCCGACCTCCGCGCCGACCCCGGCTATGGCCGGCCGCGGAGGAAGAAAAAAAAAGAAAAGGAAAAGGAAAATAAAAAAAATAGAAAAAAAAATCGGAACCGGCCCGGAACCGGTTCCGAACCGGAACCGGCCCTGAACCGGACGGTTCAGACCCGGAACCGGAACCGCCAGAGGAGGTTCCGGTTCCGGTTCACACTTGGCCACGAACCGGAACCGCCGGTTTCGAACCGGAACCGGTCGGTTCCGAACCGTGGCCACCACTAATGCCATGGTGCTGCATGCCGTGAACGAAGCGCAATATGCGTTTGACAAACTGCCAATGGACCTGCGTGGGTGCATGCATGAACTGACAAGCAGTGTTGATAGCGAAGGCAATGTCGGGTTGAGTGAGAGTAAGATACTGCAATGCACCCACAGTACTACGATAAAGTGACGGGTCCGAGAACAGCTTACCACAATGAGAAGATGGAATATCCGAGCCCGCTACACATGGGGTGGTGACAAGCTTTGCATCCTGCATTTTTGCTCGGGCAAGAAGGTCGGCTGCGTATTTTGTCTGGTGAAGAAGAATACCATCTGAAGTGCATTTTAGTTCAATCCCAAGAAAATAATGAAGTTCACCCAAGTTTTTGATAGCAAATTCCTTTTGTAGAAACTCCAGGAGAGTAGACAATGGAGCTGTAGGGGATCCTGTAATAATGATGTCGTCGACATAGACGAGCAGGAAGATACTGTATTGGGCTGTATGCAGTATAAACAGTGAGGAGTCAGCAGTAGAAGCTACAAAACCTATGGAGACGAGAAAATTACTGAGACGTTGGTGCCAGGCACGTGGAGCTTGTTTCAAGCCATAGAGAGATCGTTTTAGGCGGCAGATATGATGAGGATGGTGGGGATCAACGAAACCTGGCGGTTGATCCATGAATATTTCTTCGATGAGATGACCAACGAGAAAAGCATTCTTGACATCTAGTTGTCGGAGTTGCCAACCCCGAGAAAATGCAACTGCAAGGACTGTACGAACCGTGACATGTTTCACCATCGGATTGAAGGTTTCATTATAGACGATTCCCTGCTGTTGATGAAAGCCCTTTGCTACTAATTAGGCCTTGTACCGTTCAACAGAGCCATCTGCATGAAGCTTGACATGAAAGACCCATTTGCATCCAATGGGCTTACTGTCACGCCTCGAACCCCATCGAGCCCGCAACATCCCTCTCCTTGGTCGAAAGAGTGCGACGTCCCAAGAATAACGTCGCCGACCCAACGATCCATCAGAGTTAAATCGTGACAAAAGCAATCAAAAATCCCGGACATTAAAATTGGAGAACACCAGTCAAACCACCAAGCATATATTACACTTCCAAATATTTACATCATCCGCCAATACAAACCACAAAATAATTTATAAGCACACCGAACTATAAACTCCAAACCACCAAAATATCAAGATAAGCTCTCTAGGTCAGCACTATCCAAAAATGGGGCACATCCTCCTCCCAGAACTATCCCCTACGCCCTCTCGAAGGCGTCCACTCTGACTCACTGTCCTCGGCATCACCACCTGAATCCTCCGCAGCTGTCTGCTCACCCGACGACTCTGAGTTGACCTCAATCTCAACATTCAGGCGGGGGCTCTGAAATGATTTGATTGAAACAACCATGAGATCACATCTCAATAAGTCACAACCTAAGCTCCACCTAGGCTATCACGTAATTCCAGACACATCCAAACGCGCAACCAAACAGCCACACAACTAGCAATCAAACATTCACACATACCTGGACTCTCTGCATACGCACCATGCACGTTAGCCCACAATCCCAACATACAATTCTTGCACACATGCCATCACACACCTTCCACATATCAATACACTCGCCAATCATACCACAGCAATACATCACAGCCGCGCGCGTGCCTCGATTATAAAGTAAAACCTACTTGGGCACGTCCCATACCATGCCTAGTAGATTTTACCCCATAATCGCGCATTGCATCACGCGATACAAACACACTCGCACACTAACTCACACCATGCATCACTTTCAAAATCCTCACATGTCAAGCCAAATCCCGCTCGTTCTCAACCTTTCCACCACTACCGCGCCCGCGTAAAACGCATCAGGCCAACGGTCTTCTGATCTCGTCAGGCATCGACACCCCGTCGGGCCGGGCATCGTCGCCTCGTCAGGGACGGCATCGTCCCGCGTAAACGAACACGCCTCAGGACGGAATCCTACACACACTTTCCTTCTACCGCGTCCGCGTAAAACGCATCAGGCCAACGGTCTTCTGACCATGTCAGGCATCGTCACCCTATCGGGCCGGGCATCGTCACCTCATCAGGGACGGCATCATCCCGCGTAAACGAACACGCCTCAGGACGGACCTTACCCCGCGTAAACGAACACGCCTCAGGATATTACTTTTCCCATCAATCCTACATTTTCGTACCTTCGTTCCACACTCTCCACACATATCACACGGTCACACATACACACGGTCACACACAAATTCACATCTCGCACATACTTTTCACAATTATCCACCCTCATCACGCGAACACCACACAAACACCCAAGCTTGGCACGCGAACTCAATGTACAATCACGCCACCACACCTCACAGCCACACAATCACACATACGAGCTCATTCAAGCATCAAACTACCTGTCAAAATGCCACGATAACACCGAATAATTCTCGAGAGAGAGAAAAACCGAGAATATGTAAAATCGGGTCCAAACTGGGCAATTGCGCAGTGACAGAAATCCATTTGAAATAAATAGTAAACCAACTTCAAAAATTCTAAATTTGGATATGTCATAAAAAACATCTTGATCAACATTTCTTATGAAGAATACGAAATCTGGTTCAATCTGTAACCATGCCTTTTTGTCCCTCGAAGTCAGACCAAAATCTGCTCGCTCTAACAGACTGTTTTGTCCTCAAAATACATTTCTTTCAACATCCAAATTACCTTGAAAAGCTTTGAAATTTTTGTATGTTATAGCCACAAATGTCCCCAACAATTTTTGTGGAGGAAGTATTTTGAAAATAGGCCTGAAAAAATTTATAAAAATTCGAACAGACCCGAAGGTCGGGTGAACAGTAAATCTGGCAGACCCATTTCGGTCCAAAGATGGACTTCCGAATGGCCTCAAATGATTTCCAAAAATTTTCAAATTAAATTATGTTATATCTCAAGATGTTGGGAACAACTCTCATGAAGAAAAATTTCTCAAATTCGACCCAAAAAATTCTCTACAAAAATAGCAAATCGGGCGGGTACAGTAACCGCGAATCTGCGATTCACCCCGAACCTCACAGATTCAAACCCGAACCGATTTCTACCGAATTCCAACCGCCTAAACTCATTTCTCGATGTCTAATTCAACCCGCAACAACCGCTAACAGTCATGATCAGCCATCAACAACCACAATCAGCCACCAATAACCACGATCAACCACCAAAAACCATTATCGACACCTTAATCAACCTCTAAATCCTCTAAACCATACCCGAACGAGTCCGAAAATACCCGACGTCCTAAATAGGGATTAGATCGCGACTTACTTGGTTCTAGACTAAAGCGGCTAGAACGTAGCGCGGTGGCAAACGGCGGGGACGGTGGTGGACGGCGGCGCGGCTTGGCGGTGGCGAAGGCAAGCGGCGACGGCGGTGGTCCGGCGATGGGGGCTTCACGGTGGGGGAGAGTTTGGGAGGGAGAAAGAGGAAGAATTTAGTGGGGAGGGGGCTGCCGTGGGGGAGGGGAAATGAGTGAGGAGAGAGAGAGATTTGACTTAAATAGTCAAATTTTGACCAACTTTTCCAAAATGCGCATTTTGCCCCTCTCTCACTTGGTCTACATTAGTCCAAGCCAAAATATCCAAGGGCATTCTAGTCTTTTCATCCTTGCATTATTGGGCTGATCTTATCCTCTGAATTTCCCAAAATAATTTTCCAATAATTCCCCCTAAAATTCGAAATACCCAAAAATAGGCCTAGGGGCAAAGTCGTAATTTTCCGGTCCCGAGCCGAATTTCCATTTTTCGACCATACCAACCCCAAATATCATTGACCACACCAAAATGACGTCATCCTCGTAAAATAATCGCGCACAACCCCAAAAATCGACATCCAAGTCCAGATTCAATTTCGCGATCAAAATCGCCTAATCTCAATTTTAGGGTCTCTCACTAACGGGCGGCTGTTTAGGGATTACGCGTATCGACCTAGGGTTATTCGAGTCATGGCAGTCTCGATCGTCACCAAAGGTCGACTCATGATCGAGTTCTTAGGTCCACGTATATTTCCCTAGGTAGTCATTCCCTAAAGGTTAATATCCCGAGAATGATCAGTTCTGGGCGAGACTTACTAAAATAAAATGAGAAATAACATCTATTTCATTGATTCCGGAAATAAGTCGAAATTTAGGATGTTACACTTACCGTGCTGAGGAGATGGTACAAGCTCCCATGTCTGATTTTTCAGCAATGCGGTGTACTCTTCGGCCATAGCTGCCCGCCAATGCGGGTTTTTTATCACCTGACTATAACAAGATGGTGTAGATGGGACGGCTACCGAAGTGGTGAGTGCATAGGTGTGATCCTTTTGCACATGTCGGCAGGGAACGGTGCCGTCTCGAAGTCCGGTCACCATGGGGTGGGCTAGTGGCGCCGTTTGTGGTGGCGGATTGGTAGCCTGTTGGATTGTGGTCTGTGTGATAGCTTCAGTGGTAGGAGATGGCACTTCTGGTTGTAGTTGGAGAGATATTGAGCGGGAGGTGGTGGGATTGCCGTGCATAGGTGTCGACATGTGGGATGCATCAGTCCTCGGCTCCTGCATATGTGAATCATCAGGTTGTAAATGCGTCGGTGGGGGAACATAAAGGGGTAACTCCAATGATGCTGGTGGGGACACATTTGATGATACGTCAGTGACGGGAGCAACAAACAGAAAAACAGTCTCATCAAAGATGGCATCTACAACTGTATAGAACCGTTGTTGTTGTGGAGAATAGCAGCGATAGCCCTTGACACCTGAGGGATATCCCAAGAAAATACATCGATGTGACCTGGGCTCTAGTTTGTGCTTGGCATAGGTTCGTAGGTTCGGGTACACAGCGCAGCCAAAAACCCGAAGATGCTCAATGGATGGTGCGGTAGAAAAAAGTGCTTCCCAAGAGCTGCGTTGCTGCAGAACGGGAGTAGGTAGTCGGTTGATAATGTGAACTGCACTTTCAAAAGCAAAATCCCAAAAATGAGAGGGAACAAATTCATGGTGCATCATGGCCAAACCCATTTCAACCACATGTCCGTGTTTGTGCTCGGCCGAACCGTTTTGAAGGGCCAGGCGAGGACAGGATGTCCGTTTATAAATGCCACGCTCCTGCAATAATTTTTTAAAAGATGCACAAAGAAATTCTCCGGTACAGTCACTTTGGATGGCTTTAACTCGGGTATTGAGCTGGTTTTCAACAAAGTTTAGAAAGACCACGAAGATATGTAAAAATTGATCACGAGAGTTGAACACATAAAGCCAAGAAAATTTGGAGTAATCGTCAATAAAACAAATATAATAATTATTATTTTGATGAGACGTTATAGGAGCTGGCCCTCAAATGTCAAAATGAACTAATTCTAGGGGAGCCTTGGATCTATGAAAAGTGGGAGGATGAGGATGAGGATGACTCTTACTAGAGGTACATGCCGAGCAAGTTGGTTGAACAATTGACGAATTATTTAACATGCGAGAAATAGTAGAATATGCAGCATGGCCAAAACGATGGTGCCAATGGACAAGGGAGCTGGACTGAGATAGGTAATAAACTGAAGGAGAAAGCTTGGATTGATCCGACAGTTGATAGAGTCCTTGATTAAGGTTCCCTTGGAAGAGAAGCTTGCCCATACGGCGGCACTTCACAAAAAAACAATTAGGTGAGAAAATGAAATCACAATTGTTTTCCTGTGAAAATTGACGAATGGAAAGTAAGTTTTTCTTTATAGAGGGAACAACTAGGACATTAGACAAATGAAAATTTTGAGAAACAACAGTACCTGTATGGGTTATCGGGAGGCTAGACCCATTACCTATGGTAACATGTTGGTTGCCTATGTAGGGCTGCAGAGAGGACAATTGAGATGGATTATTTGTGATGTGGTGTGTGGCACTGGAATCTGGATACCACGGGTCCGAAAAGACTGACGGTGGTGGTGGAATTTCAATAATGTGGAGCTATGGTGCCGAACCTAAAGATTGTAGTGGAGGCCCACGATCATGGCACACATTGGCTCGATGGCCAAAGTGATTGCAGAGTTGACATCGAACACTACCCCTCCTTTGATTTCTGTAATTGCCTACATTTGGAGAGTAATTTGGGGCTAAATTTCGAGGGCCAAAGTGCTGTCCACTTTGCGGAAATTGTTGCCCAGGCCGTGGTGACCTATCCACACGAGAAGGAAGTTGTTGAGGTGCTTGGTGTGCTGTCCGCGTCATAAACGCTGCTGGAGGGGTGGTGATGGGCTCAAGCAAATCAAGTCGTGCCTCATGAGCCAAGAGCAGCCCGTGTAGAGACTCACGTGCAAGGGATTGGTACTGACTTTGAACGGAGATTGACACTGCTAAATTTTGATATTCCGCTCCGAGTCCCCTAAACATATGAGTTTGATATTCTTGTGAAGAGATGTTCTCACCAATCGAGGCAAGTTGATCAACAAGGAAGGCTACTTGCTGTAGATATTCCGTGATTGTTTGATTTCCCTTGCAGAGAGTCTGAAGTTGCATATGTAGATGTGTGGCGCGAGCACTGTTACGTGCTTCATATGATTGAGCCAAGAAGGACCATACGGCTGCTGAAGAGCCTAAATTGGAGAGTTGTGCAACAATGTTGTCAGCTGTGGAATTGAGAATCCACCCCAAGGCAATTTGATCTCGGGTAAACCATGTTTCATATGCTGGATTTGGTGAACTTTTTGTAACACCATTCTCACTAATTTCAGTGATAGTGTGTGGAGGGCATGGTTCGGTTCCATCCACAATTGATAGGAGTTGACTGGCCCGGAGAAAGGGGAGGAGACGTACCTTCCATATGATGTAATTGTCTCCGGTTAATTTGATACCAACCACAGGACATGTGATTGATCTAGATGAGCCCTCTGTGGGAGGGATGAGAGGACATGGTGGGATAGCATTCTTGATGAGGTCAGTTGGATTAGCAACACTTGGGATTGGGTTGCTTATTGTTTGATTGCTAGCTGTTGCGTTTGGGGAAGATGGGGATGAATCTGATTGGTTTGCCATTTATGCTTTCGCAAGATATGGCTCTGATACCATGTAAAGCAATGAACTAACAAGATGAGAATAGGTGGCAATTGCCAATAAGTGTTTTTTGTTTCAGTAATAGAATTTTTGTTGCATTCTTCGGCTACGCATTGTGATGTCTTTATATAATACAAGCTAGGGTTACGGAATTAATGAAGAATAAAATCATGATCTCGTCTCTTTGGAAAGAATTGATCTTGCTTGATGAGTGAGTGGTGAAGAGATTTTGTAGCTGAATCAAGACACGTCATCGTGCTCTTTTCTCTTTGGAAAGAATTGATCTTGCTAGATGAGCGAGTGGTGGAGAGATTGTAGCTGAATCAAGACACGTTATTGTTTCCTTTGACACTCCCAACTTCATATCGACTTTCCGACCAAAAAAATAATTAACCTTCATATCGACTAACGCAAAAGATTAGGAAAAAAAAGATCTTTGAATTGCTAGATTTCCCCAACATATGCGGATGCTAGCGAAGTTGATCCTAGTTCTTGCCCTTGCGATGCTACTATAAATTTCGTTCAAATCCTTTGCGTTCTTACAGCCACCGTGGCCTTTAAACTCGTCACTTTTTCCACAAGTTACTTTAAAAGTTCATCTTGACATGTTAAAACCCAGAACAAACAGATGCCCCGAGATCTCGTGAATAGCTCTAGGTATTGCATCCTGATCGAAGATAAAGTCGAACTTTTCTACGTGTGGACACGGACAACACAATAAATTTCTGTCGCCCCAACTTATCTTCCCGGCTGTTAGAAGAAAAGAGTTCGACAATGGACAGACCTGAAAATGGTGATAACATAAAACATTACCCTATTACTTTCTTAACGTTAAGTTGCTATCGAAGTAGGGACCAGATATACCTTTAGAAACCAGGGACTACCGCTCTCATTCCATTGGAACTTGCTCTAGTTTGGGGTTTTTGATAACTGGTGTGACGTCTCTTTTGTCCCAACAGTCGAGCGATTGCATTCGCAGGCCGCCACAGATCGTTTGTCTGCTCGGAATGATCGCTTAGCTTCGCTCTCTCTGTCATTAAAAAAGGGCAAAAAAGCATTTTAGTATTAGCGTTCGATAGCGAGACCACTTACTTGAAGCTCGACGCCAAGAACTTGCTTGTAAGTCTCGTGGAATTTCATGTCCTCTAGATGCTCCGTCCGAAAGATCAGTAGAGAAAAGATTATGCAGTGTTGACACCTAAATTTTGCTCAATCATTTAGGGTTTTATCGCATAAAAATTATGGTTTAATTTTTAACCTCTAAACAAAAAATATTTTCATTAACTTGCATGGCATATATACATTAGGCACATTTGCATTAATAGGGCCTATTAGGACACAAAATAAAAAATAAAAAAAGATTTCCGGACCAGGTCAGTCAGCCCATTCTTCTTTTTCTTTTTATTCTTTTCTCGCGCGGGCCGACCCTCTCCCCTATGCCTGGCCCGTGCACTATTCACCTTCTCTCCCCCAATGCTCAGCGTTTCTGAGCATACGGGGGAGACGACAGAAGGCAATAGAGGCCAGAACGGAGCAAAAGCTAGAGAGGTGCGAGGTATACCGGCGTGATCCTCAGGTCGGGATCAGGCCGGCCGCGGCAGGCTGGCGGTGGCAGAGGCCATGCGTACCTGCTGGCCGGCCTTAAAAGCCGAGAGACCGACCGAGACCGAGGTGGCGGGGACGGAGAGAGAGAGAGTTCAATAGAGAGAGTTCCGAGAGAGAGAGATTTGAGGAAGTGAGACCGAGAGCATTCGAGAGTGAGATCGTTGGTTGAGGGGTCTCCCACCGGTGACTGCCACACCCCAGCCGTGGCCGGCGAAGCCCCGGTTAACCCCATTCCTCACGGTAGGTCTCGGCTTGAGTCCTCGTCGGACTTTATTCAATCTGTTTTTGTTTGATTCGGGGTGTTTTCCCGAGGATTTAGCCTCGGAGGCGTGCAAGACAACTGGATCTGGTCCGACCTCCCATAGTCGCCCTCATTGGCCGCCACCACTGAGCCGGATAGGGGGTGCCGCAAACGGTCACCCCTTCTTCCCCTGTTCTATTTGTGTCCCTTGCTTTTCGGGCTCAATTGCCGGAGCTCGCGGTCGTCCGGCTTGTGCAAGTTCCAGTTCGTGAGGCCTTGTGCTTGTTCCTGCTTCTTTGCGTGTCTGGTGTCGGTGATCCCGGTCCGTTTTGAGCCTCGATTGTGCCAGAAATCCCTCGTTTTTGTAGCGTACGCCAACTGTTCGACGTTATGCCTGAACCAAACTCCTTGGATTTACCTCTGTTCTGTTGTGTTATTTGTGCGTGAATGTCGAACGGTCCCGGCATGCCGCCGGTCACCACGGCGGTGACCCGAACGGAGGATGTCACGGCCCCTCGTCGAGGCGACGATGCAGATGAAGGCCGAGCGTTGGCCACAGAAGCTGGGGCTCGGAGAAGCTAGCGATCGGGCTGGCCGGAGAAGGCCGAGCGTCGGCCGTGGAGGCCGGGGATCGGAGAAGCCGGGTCGCATGCACTAGGGTTTCAAGTGAATCGAGTCGGCGGCTGTAAGTCGGGTCGGGCGCGGGTCTAACCGGGTAGGGTTTTGTTTGGCGTTGGGCTTGGTTTTAGGGTTTATTAGATTTTGGCCTATTTCGCAGTTGGGCCGAAATAGGTTGTGGGCCAATATTTTTAAAGTTTGGATTTCGATTTCTTGTTGGGCCATGGGCTTTCTTTTTTTAAAAAAAAAAAATTCGGGCTGGGCCCTCTTCTTTTTTAATTTGCCAGACCGAGCTCAATGAATGAGTTCGGTCCGGTCATGGACTCGGGCTGGCGCGCTCGGGTCAGTCTCGATTCGGGTCGGATGTATAGATTTGACCCGGATCCGTTTTAATATTATTTTATTATTTTAATATTAAAAAAATATAAAAAAAATTTCGAAAAATCAAAAAATTTATTTAGACTTTGGAATTGGTTTTTCTTGCCCTATTGTATGATTAGAGTCATGTTTGATTGCACGCTATTTGATTCACGCATTTTAAATTACGTGTTTAATTTAACCTCGAATGTGACTGACCATGCATGTTGGTTCAGGTATTGACAGTTGCTTCCCTTAGCTTGATTAGGGATGGAATTTTGAGACTCTCAGTTAGTGAGAACACGTTAGGCGGTAATTGAATAAGGTTAGGTACTGAAAGGGCACTAGTTTGTCAATTAGTGTAATCAAGTCCTCGTACTCATTGAATCTATGGTTCGTAGAAGTGAAGCATTTCTCCCATGCTTTACTTGGGTGCCTAATCGACCCACTATAAACCGATTAGTGGTGACTCCTAGATGAAATTAATTTGCATGTTAACAACTTAAACTTAAGTCGCGAATTGGTATTGCCTTAGGAGAGCTCGAGTTAGGTTTAACTTAATAATCCATTAGCCTAACCCCTTAGGCGGCGGGGCCGGTTCGGGGAGGTCGCAATAGCTTGGCGACTCCGCTGAGGACTTGAATAGAATTCTTAGTGAACTTAGGCCGTTTATCCTGTTCAATTATAGCCCTAATGTGAATGTTCTTGCAGTTGGGAGTTATAAGGTGATGAGTGATTGTTAACCCCTTGTTTTGCAGGTTTGGGGTTTGGGAATGAATGTTTTTTTTTTCGAAGTGTCATTTGTTTATAAACTGTTGTGCATGCTTTAAATGTTTTAGCACTATACTGTTGCACACACAACCATGCTACCAGACTTGGGCCGCGATAGGATACTTTAGGATGGTGTTAAGAAAGATACAACCTCGAACGCGAGACTGTGATGTAGAGGTTGCCTTTCGTTTCCTCAAAAAATTCTTTCTTGGTGTCGTAAGTGTTTATCCTTGTCCGCAAGACTGCATGACTATAGGATATCTCTTTCGACTAAGCTGAAGTTAAGAGGACTTAACACCAACACAAGACTGCGACGGTCAGATCACCCTTTTAGCTTCACTTTGTTAAGCCGTCTAGAGTAGGAATCAGCCGCACGTTACATTCGCATGTCTATGTGATTAAAAGTTTGTCATCCAATGATGTGGAATCTATTAGCGGTGCGTTTCTGGATCAATTGGACAAGCAGAAGTTCAAACGGAAGGCGAAACGGTGATGTGACTAGAACCGGTGGACTCGATCGATGACATCGGATATTTTTTTTAAGTTAATTTAAAAAGGCAGTTTCCTAATTTTGATGTTTTATGCTTTCCAATTTAGATTAGGTAACTTTCCTATTATGATTAGATTTCTTATTATGATTAGATTTGCAATTCAGATTAGGTAACTTTCCTATTATAATTAGGTTTTACTCCTATAAAAGGGTGTTTAGGGTTTATTTTGATTCAGAACATTATTATCATCAATATTGAATTTCGAGATTTTTCTCTCTAAGCAAGATTTTGCTTGAATTATTTGCGAAACGCTGCGTCAGGTGGTATCAAAGCCTATGGCGACTGGCGGTGGTTTTCGTGACGATGCTCAGGAGACTGGAGCCCCAACCCTTGAAGACGACGCGCTGCAACGTTTGGAGCAGCGTTTAATGGAACGCTTGGATCAACTATTCGATCAAAGTTTTCGTCATTTCGAAGAACGATTTGACGAGTTAACAGAACGATTCGAAGGTCTCGGTGTTGATGTGAATCGGAATCGGCGGAACGACAGAGGCCCGGGTGTAGATCTTGCTCGCGGTGATCCTGTTGATAGGCCTGTTCTTGTCCACAGGCAAAATAACCCTCTGTTTTCAGAGAGTTCGGAAGAAGAAGAAACTGAAAATTTTTATGACGAACGTGCTGATTATGGCGGTAGACGTCATCATAGAGAATTTCAAAGAGGATATGATCGGAGAGATGGAAGACAACGTTACGACGATCGTGAAGGTAATGACTTTAAATTAAAAGTCGATATTCCTTATTTTAATGGAAGTTTGGGCATAAAAGAATTTCTAGATTGGCTTGCTGATATAGACAGATTTTTCGACTATATGGAGACCCCTAGTGAGAAAAGAGTGTGATTAGTAGCCTGTAGATTAAAGGGGGGTGCGTCTGCATGGTGGGAGAGATTGCAGAATAAGAGGGAGCGAGAAGGGAAAGATAGAGTTCGAACTTGGACTAAAATGAGAAGGCTGTTGAAGCAAGAATTCCTTCCACCCGATTATGAACAGATTATGTTCTAGCAGTACCAACATTGCCAACAGGGTAATCGGGCTGTGCATGAGTATACGGCCGAATTTATGAGATTGGCGGAGCGAAATAATTTATCAGAGACGGAGGGACAGCAAGTGGCCAGATATCTCGATGGTTTGAAACCCTTCATTCGAGATAAAATTGGAGTGCAATTTCTGCGAAATTTAACTGAAACCAAGAATATGGCGATGAAGGCAGAATTGATGCAGCAAGATAAGGGAAGAAAGGCTACGAAAATTATCGAGGTAGCAGTTCGAGCAGTTTGGTAGAAAAAAGCAGTTTCAATAATCGTTTTAACGCAAGGCGAAATCAGGAAAATAAGACGGTAGAAAAGTGCCCTATGAACGAGCCGAGGGATAAGGGAACGCAAGCACAGAAAACTGCGAACCCTAATCCTTATACTAAACCAGCCGCGATAAAGTGTTACAAGTGTAATCAGCCTGGGCACCGTTCTAATGAATGCCCTCAGAGAAAGACCATAAACGTAGCAACGAGAGAAGAGGAGGAAGATGGATATTGCTGTGCGCCGGATGGTGAGGACGATGATTTTAAAGATGAAGAAGAGGAGCAAGTAAACTGTGTGGTGCGCAGGATGATGTTGGCCCCAAAACAGGAAGATGATTCGCAGCGCCATTAGTTATTCCGAACCAGGTGCACCATTCTGAAAAAGATTTTTGCTGTGGTTATTGATAGTGGAAGTATGGAGAATATCATTAGGAATGAGGCAATGAAGAAGCTGGGGATACCCATGGAGAAGCATCCTAATCCCTATATATTAGGATGGATTAAATCTGGAGCAGAAAGTATTCAAGTGACTGAACGATGTAAAATTCCATTCTCCATTGGAAAATATCATGATGAGCTATATTGTGATGTAGTAGACATGGATATATGTCATTTGGAAGGCCGTGGCAATTTGATGTAGATGCTCAGCATTCGGGAAGAAGCAATCAGTATAATCTCGTGAAGGATGGAGTGAAGTATACATTGTTGCCACTAAAGAACAAAGGAAAAGAATCTTCTGAAAATAATTTCCTTACCCTTACGAGGAAATTTGAAGTTGAGGTTAAGGAGACCCGATAGATTCACGTGCTGGTCGTAAAACAAGCAATTGAGACTGAGGCTGAATTACAAGTGGAGGAGCAGCATGAAGCAGTCAAGCCTTTATTGAAGGAATTTAGCGAACTAATGCCTGAAGAGATTCCAGATGGGTTGCCGCCTATGCGTGATATTCAACATCATATAGACTTAATTCCTGGTGCTAGTCTGCCAAATTTACCGCACTACAGGATGAGTCCAAAAGAGAGCGAGATTCTAAAAGAGAAGGTGGAGGAGTTGTTGAAAAAGGGACACATTCAGAATAGCATGAGCCCATGTGCTGTTCCGGCCTTATTGACTCCTAAGAAAGATGGGAGTTGGTGGATGTATGTAGATAGTAGGGCCATTAATAAGATAACCGTGGGTTACAAGTTTTCAATTCCGAGATTGGATGACATGCTGGATAGGTTGCACGGTGCTAAGTGGTTTTCGAAGCTGGATTTGAAGAATGGATATCATCATATTTGGATTCGGCCTGGAGATGAGTAGAAAATAGCTTTCAAAACAGAAGAGGGGTTGTACGAATGGTTGGTGATGCCTTTCGGACTTTCCAATGCTCCAAGCACTTTCATGAGACTTATGAATCAGGTTCTGAAATCTTTTATTGGCAAATTTATTGTAGTTTATTTGATGACATCCTAATTTATAGTAAGACTGAGGAGGATCATCTAATGTATTTAAGGGAGGTGTTGACAACTCTACATATTAATAAGCTGTATATTAATATTAAGAAGTGCAGTTTTTTTCACCAATAAACTGTTATTCTTGGGATTTATTATTTCTGCTGACAGAATAGAGGTAGATGAGGTGAAGGTAAGAGCAATCAGAGAGTGGTCGACTCCTAAAACTGTTTCTGACGTTAGGAGTTTTCATGGGCTGGCTACTTTTTATCGGCGATTTATTAAGAATTTTAGTACTATCGCAGCCCCAATTACTGAATGTACGAAGAAAGTCTAATTTTTATGGGGAGAGGAAGCTGAGAATAGTTTTGCTATTTTGAAGGAGAAGTTATGTACTGCACCTGTTCTTGCTTTACCTGATTTTGATAAACTATTTGAAGTGGATTGTGATGCTAGTGGAGTGGGTATAGGAGCTGTTTTATCTCAAGAGCGCAGACCAATTTGCTATTTTAGTAAGAAGCTTAGTGACGCAAGGCGAAAGTGGAGCACTTATGATAAAGAATTCTATTCTGTCGTAAGGGCTTAAAGACCTGAGAGCATTATCTGATTGGGAAAGAATTCGTCCTTTATTCTGATCATGAAGCTTTGAAGTATCTAAATAGTCAGAAGAGGATTAGCAAAGTTATGCATGCGCGATGGTGTCAATTTTTGCAAAAATTTCCTTTCAGATTACAGCACAAGTCAGGTGTGCATAATGTCGTAGCAGATGAATTGAGTAGGAGAGCTGGCTTGTTGATTACATTACACCAAGACATCTTGGGGTTTGAGCAGTTGAAAGACTGGTATGCAGATGATGACGACTTTGAAAAAAATTTGGGAGTCATGTGCTGTTGGTCAACCTGTACAAGAATTTTATGTGCAGGATGGTTATCTGATGCGTGGCAATCAGTTTTGCCTTCCTTGGACATCATTACGAGAGAAGTTGCCTAAGCAAGCGGATAAAAGTGTAACAGCGGATCATATGGCTAAACAGATTGTGGAGGTGCATCGTGAAGTCAAACAGAAGCTGGAGGAAGCTAATCAAAAGTATAAAGTTACAGCAGATAAGCACCGACGGAAGCAAGTGTTTGCGGTAGGTGATCAAGTCATGGTTTTCTTCGTAAAGAGCAATTACCAGTTGGATCTTACAGTAAATTACAGCCAAAGAAGTATGGACCTTACGCTGTCAGCAAGAAGATCAATGATAATGCTTATGTTATAGACCTTCCACATAGCATGGGCATATCCAACACTTTTAATGTTGCTGATTTGTCACCGTTTCATGAGTCCACAGAGCCGTTATATCCGGATCCTGATTTTAACTCGAGGACGAGTTCTTTTCAAGTGGAGGAGAATGATGCGGAATCTATTAGCAGTGCGTTTCTGGACCAATTGGACAAGTAGAAGTCCAAACGGAAGGCGAAACGGTGATGTGACTAGAACCGGTGGACCCGATCAACGACATCGGATATTTTTTTTAAGTTAATTTAAAAAGGAAGTTTCCTAATTTTGATGTTTTATGCTTTCCAATTTAGATTAGGTAACTTTCCTATTATGATTAGATTTCCTATTATGATTAGGTTTCCAATTCAGATTAGGTAACTTTCCTATTATAATTAGGGTTTACTCTGTCGCGACCTACCCCTCGGAGGTCAAGAGGTATTTGTCGATGGATACGAACAACGATTGATTTGTTTTAAAGACAAACCAAATGGTTCGTTAATCTAAAGACCGAGGCTCTCCCAAACCCCATACCTCGCGCGACGGAGATTTTTTCTTTTAATTTACGCATTTGGATGGAGTCGCCACTAGCCATGATTAAGGGTCGGCTAGAAACTCTAATCGAGACGCGGGAGTATGATCTCGATACGTGCGAAGACCAGAGATTTCAGAATTCGGGGACTTGATTACACTAGCAATTTAACTAGTGCCCTTTCGGTACCTAAACATGAATGTTTACAAACAAGCCTATCGAAAAAGCTAAGATTCTGCCTAACCATTCTAAAAAAAGAAAATAACAATCAATATTAAAAGTGCGCAACCAGATAATCACGAAGAAAATAAACAATCAGCAACCTAGCATCGTCCCTAAAAAAGAAAATGCAGCCAAAATCCGTAAGGTAAAGCCCTAATGGCTTATCCAATTTTTTTTAGAATTTTTTAAAGGGTTTTTCTCATTTTTCTGTTTTTTTAACCTAAAATCTAGTGAAATTAAGCCCAAAACTGATTTCTGATCATTTCCTAATTTTCTGAATTTTTTTTGGAATTTTTCCGAATTTTTCTGAATTTTTTAATTTTTTTTGAATTTTTAAATATTTTTAAATATTTTTTATTATTTTCAGATTTTTTAAATTTTTTTGAGTTTTTAAACATTTTCGATTTTTTTGAATTTTTAATATTTTTTTGGAATTTTTAATATTTTAATATTTTTTTTTGAATTTTTAAATTTTTGAAAATTTTTATTAATAAAATAAAGATTCCGGACCAGGCCCCCTGACCCGATCCGCCCGACTGCCCGACCCGGGTTTCCGACCCGCCCGAACTTTCAAAAATGATTTTTAAAGTATTTTTTTTTCTTTTTTCTTTCTTTTCTCTCTTTTGTTTGTTTCTTTTTTCTTTTTCTATTTTTTCTTTACTACTTCATCCCCTTCGTATGCCCATGCAGAACTTCTTCTTTGCTTCTTCCCCATGGGTCTCCATGCCGTGCCCCCCCTGCTTGCCTGTGTATTCCACCGCGGCTCTCACCACGGCACTCCGACCGCCGGCACGGGCCACCAACACCAACGACCGCCGCTAGGTTCTCCCCCTCATCGCTGGCCACCACAGTTGTGACTGAATCGACCCCCATCGGCCACCACACCAGCAAACAAACATTCCCGTGAAGGAGTGGGAAGGCCAGGGAGCTAACAGGGACGGCCTTCAACCGTAGACCTCGTCGGTAATGGAGTGGCTCCTCCGGTGAGGGACTGCGCACACACGGCCGACTCGAACGAAGTGCATATTGCGACAAAACCACATGAAAAATACAGATTTCAGCTACCATTTAACATATATGAGAACTATTCAAGTATAACAAACCAAGTTCCAAGCATCGATCTGCGAACATTAATTCGGCTCCTCATTTGGACATTTCATCGAACATGTAACGTGCAAGTTCAGACAAGGGCTTAGGACTGAGATTCGGTGACATTCCTTGATTCAAACGTGACATTTACAGGTCTAAACAGCCATATTTAACAACGAACATGTCTCGGTTTGCACAAAAACGACCCAAAAATGCAAGATCAAATTCGGTGTCCTAAGCTCAAAGAGGTTCCTTCGGGCATTTCAACAAACAGGTGGGGTGCGCTTAAAACTAAGGGCTTCTAAGTCGATTTTTGTGGGATTCAGAGCTTGTTTTTCGTTAAAAAAAAAACGTTCAACAGCATCATTTGGGGGAGTGTATAGAACCATTTTCCTCATTCTGTGGTGTCGGGCTAGCACCGAATGAGCTCGGTGAGCCCTGCACCCGAGAGGCAGGACACGGGGACGGAAAACAGAGCACCAAGAGACCCACCTGGTTCGGATCTGTTCGACGTGAAGCGCGGTGATCCGCGGCTAGACAGGACCGGTGACGACTTGAACGGGCCGCCGGCGAGCAAGCAAGGGCCTCTTCTCCTCCGAATCTCTTCCTCAGATGCTTCTTTGTCGAACGCTCTCTATTCCGCCCCCTAGAGCTCCCTGCTTCGGATCCTCGGTTCCTCTCGGCTCTTCATCTCACATTCTCCTCGGAAACTCTCGGTTTCTTCACGTTCACCCCCAAAGATCTCCCTTTTCCGGCTCCCTCGGCGACTCTCTTCTCAAACTCTCTCCCAGATCTCTCTCTGTTCTCTCCTCTTCCTCCCATCCGAAAAAAAATGTCCCCCCTTGCTTTCCCTCTGCTCTCTCCTCTTTATCCCCGGATTGGGGGACTCCTTTGGGACCACTGTACGCGCCTGACACTGGGTGCTGCGCGACGATGGACGCTGCTGCTGCGCGCGGCGATGCCCCCCTGTTGCTGCGCAAATTCTTCTCCTGCCCGTCGACGCCCGCTCTGTCCTCTGTACCTCCCTCTCTTTTGTCTCTTCTGGCTGGTACCAACGTGCGTGAGGGAGAGAGTGAGGGGTTGAGTGACTGGGCTGGGCCGAAGAAAAATGAAATGATAGAAGGTTGGGCCGAAAGAAAATGAAATGGTGGAAGGTTGGGCCGAAAATAAAAAGGAAGAGGAGGACTCGGGCCTAATTGGAAAAAGAAAACAATAGAAAGAAAAAGAAAAGGGCCTAATCTGGTCGGGATGAGTCAGGCCCGGCTCCACTCTCCTTTTTTTTTTATGATTTTTTAATACATATATATATTTTTTTTTTTAAATAAAAGAAAATTTTGCCTCTCTTTTGCGCTAATTTGGCCCATTTTACAAATTAAGCCTTAATTAATCGCGGCGGGCAAAATTAGGTGTCAACAGCTGCCCCTCTTCGAAAGGAATTTCACCGAAGTTTCGTTCGAAGACGAAAAGTGGCACCTACATTTTGCCCACAAAGAACGCAAGGTGGCGTCTCAGCCCAAAGTGTTAGAGAGAGATTTTTTTTTTTTTTTTTTTAAGAAAGAAAGAAAGAAAGAAAGAAGATAATAATTAAAATAAAATGAAATAAAAAGACGCCTAGGGACTACAACCCTATGAACGTCAACGGTTCCGCATCGGGACTAAAGCCCTACGAAGCAAAGGGAATAAAACCCTGAAAGTATGACTAGGGGCTAAAACCCTATGAATGGGAAAGGGAATAAAACCCTGAAGGTATGACTAGGGGTTAAAACCCTGTGAACGATAAAGGGGATAAAACCCTGAATAGTCAAGATTCCGCCTAGGGGCTAGAACCCTATGAACGGCGATAAGAATAAAACCTTAAAGGAACGCCTAAAGTTTCTCGCACAGGGCTTGATGTTATGAAAAACATGGTTTAAGGATAGACCTGTGAACCTTTTGAAATCGGGGTTTCGGGAAAGACCCAGATCAATGAAATGCTCCGAGCTGCAAAAACTCATTGTGCAATTTCGAGGCTGCAAATCTATCAATCAAGAAGATTCCGGAATGGCCACTGCACATCTAACAGAATATGTTATAACACGTGTCCTGATAGAGAAAGCATACCAGGCGAGATCGACGTCATTTAGATGTCGCGAATGACACTATCAAAAGAATGTCTTCACTGAAAAAGTATTGATCGCATGAGCAAATTAAACTAAATTTTATTGTTTGGAAAACATTCAACATTATTCAATACCAAAAGATTGCCATCAGGTTTGAGAAGTGTCATTAATCATCAGATTCCCTTAGGAGAAAGTCTTTTGTCAAAATGATCTTAACTCATGAAAGGGCTTGTTAAACATGCCAAGCAAGAGCTCCATAGTCGGAAAGGGCTTCTCATAACTCTCAAGAAGGCTTTTTGATCCTATCCATTGATGTGAGAAATAGTCTGATCTCTAATGTATCTCGCATTACTAATGTCGAAGGCTTCGAGAATCATTCGTAATAAGTACACCTCAACCAATCTAAGAGGTCTTTTAAAGGATCGTAATGTAGGTTTAATCACGGTTTCAATAATGGATGAGCATTATCGGTCAAGAAATGAAATAATCATCGATCAGCATCGTCGCCAGATTCACAAGTCAAGAAACCTTAAGATGAGATAAGATAACCTTGCTCCCACTTCTCAAGCGATAGCTTCTTTGGACATCCAAATTTTTGCTTGAACCATCCCAATCAGAAGAGACTTTGGAGAAGGTTGTAACATTGGTCTGGGTAAAGGCTTGAAAGGCTTAGAAATTCACAAGAGGGGTTTAAGAGTTGGTGATCATCATGGCATCATTATTATATCATTCAATCTTTTCGAAGGCATTCAAAGTTTGAAATTCAGTTTATCTCGAAAGTCCATTGACTAATTCTTTCAACACAAGAGCTTCGCTCCTTTCTCTAATGGCTTTTGTATTTGTAATGATTTTTCTTTTCTTGCCAACAATTTTCTTTTGACATCTTTTTTTCATATGAGAGCCTTTCTCTTGATGCAGCTTTCCTCTCTTTTTTTTTTTTTTTTTTTTTTATGGGCATTGGCCTTACTTTTACCAGGCACACTGCTTTTTCATGCCCCATAACTTTCATTTGACACTTGCTTATTTGAACCTTTTGAGCTCCGAGGACTTTCGAGATTTTTTTTTCTTTTTTTTTTTTACACGCTGTCTCATAAGCACCAATTGCCTTGGTGAAATATGTGCCTTGCCCCAGTGTGGGGAGACAATCACCACTCGGGCTTTTGAAATGAATGTTTAGGTTCAATATGGCTAAACGAAGAGTGTGAGTGTTTGGGCAGAGAAATGAATACTCTTCTTCATTTTGGGATGTTTCAAGCTTCCATAAGGAATCCTCCGAAGTTACCACAAAAGGATTGATGCGAGTGAGAGTAAAGAAATATTTCTCATCTTTTCTTCCAATGAATGTCAACCAAAACCTCCAAATTTGCCCCATTGTGGGGTGGTTCTTGACAGGGGTATTTTATAGAAATTCTTCACACGTGAAGGCTCAAAGGGGCTTAACTATGATCACCTGTAGTGTATAGGATATAAGAAAGAAATGCCTCTTTTCATTTTGGCATGTGTACTATTTGCGAATGAATCTCTCGTCCTTAAACAACATGAGTTTCTCCTTTTTTTTTTTCGATCCTCTCAAAGTGTTTACGGGACGTGTTTGGGGATGGCTTGCCCTTCCTCATCATAAATGTTTCTCACTTGGCATGATCGACATTTCCCTTCCGTTTCGTCGAGATCATCATGAATTGATCAATCTCCATAGGGAATTTTGATTCAAAATGAATGATTCATCGAGCATAAAGGCAATTTTTGGACGAAACGACATTCCAAACATTTGCGCAAATTCTGCTCTTTCAATTTCCACTTTAGCGCTTGTTGCTTCTCAAAAACCTCAAAGATTTTTTTTCTTTGCAATGAAAGTTCTCCATTTGACTCTCCTTTGATTTTAGGAAGAAGGGTACTTACCTGCAGTAGGGTGACTTGGTAACTCCTTCCTTTGCATTTGATTTTCTGAATACTTGTCAAAACCTTTCGGTCAATCGCGGGTCAATTCATGGATCATCTGGAACCTGCAAAATGAATTTGTGTGCATGGATGCATGATATGCATGATACGCGCAATGTGAATAACCTACAATGACTCGAATCAGAAATGGCCCTCAGGCCTTGGATTTCATTCAAGGAAAATATTTCTTCACCGAATCGGCATTTACAAGCTTTGGCAGTTCTCGGCCATCCATTTCTACAAGAACTAGGGCGCCCCCAGGTAACGCTTTTTTAACTACATACGGACCATCATAGTTCGGGGCAAACTTCCCACCAGATGCCGGTATGGCAGACAGCACTTTCTTTAGCACGAGATCTCCGGCTTCAAAATGTCGAGGTCGAACTTTGCGGTTGAAAGATTTTGCAACTCGCCTTTGGTAGCATTGACCGTGGCATAAAGCCCTGAGTCTTTTCTCCTCAATCATGTTCAACTGATCGTATCTCTGTTGAGTCCATTCTTTCTCAGAGAGGCTGGCTTGTGAGAGAATCCTTAATGAAGGAATTTCAACTTCTATGGGCAAGACAGCTTCCATACCATAGACAAGCGAAAAAGGAGTTGCCCCTGTTGAAGTACGAATCGAGGTTCGATATGCCATTAACGCATAAGGCAATCGTTCATGCCAATCTCGGTAATTGTCAGCAGTCTTTGACAGGATCTTCTTTATATTCTTATTAGCCGCCTCCACAGCTCCATTCATTTGTGGACGGTAGGGCGAGGAATTCAGGTGACGAATGTGAAATTCGTTGAGCAAGTCATCCACGACCTTGTTGTTCAGATTTGAGCCATTATCAGTAATGATCGCCTCCGGGACTCCATAGCGAGCGATGATGTCACGGCGGATAAACTTGGCTACATTCTTGGCGGTCACATTGGCATATGAATTCGCCTCAATCCACTTAGTGAAATAATCAATGGCCACCAAGATGAAGCGATGTCCATTAGTGGCCTTAGGGTTAATTGGCCCAATCATGTCGATTCCCCACATTGAGAAAGGCCATGGTTCAGACATTTGATGCAATTCATTGGGCGGTACGTTGACTTTGTCCGCATAAATCTGGCACTGATGACAATAACGAACATGTCGGATACAGTCAGTCTCCATAGCCATCCAAAAATATCCTAGTCTCGTGATTTTTCTGGCTAGGAGATGGCCATTCATGTGCGGACCACATTCCCCCTCATGTATTTCTCTCATCAACTGATTGGCTTCTTTAGCATCAACGCATTTCAATAAAATTGAGTCGAAAGACCTCTTATAAATAGTATTGCCACTTACGAAGAATTTGGTAGCTAGCTTCCTAATGTATTTCTGATCAGCTAGTTCACTCCCGGGAGGATATTCACCCTTTTGAAGGTAGTTCATAATGTCATAATACCAAGGCTTCCCATCAGGTTCATCGACGATCACCATACAGTAAGCTGGACGTCTTTGAATTTCAATTTTCAAAGGCTCGATGTCCAATCCTCCCGTAACTTGCAGCATCGATGACAACGTGGCCAAGGCATCGGCGAACTGATTCTGCGATCGAGGCAAATATTCGAAGACAACCTCATCAAATTCCTTTATCAACTCCTCCAGAAATTCGTGGTAAGGGATTAATTTGGGGTCACGGGTCCGCCATTGCCCCTCTGTTTGCAGAATGATGAGCGCAGAATCACCATAGACTTGTAGCTTCCTAACTTTCATGTCAACGGCCAACTGTAGCCCCAGTACGCAAGCTTCATACTCTGAGACGTTGTTAGTGCAAGGAAAGACCAACTTGGCGGCCACAGGATAATGTTGACCCGTCGGGGAAATGAGAACTGCCCCCGTCCCAGAACCAGTCAAATTAACAGCACCATCGAAGTACATGGTCCACTTATCACTCAGTACCTCTGAAATGCGTTCCTCTATGGGATCCGACTGATCCTGGTCCTCTGACCTTTCGAAGTTTTCCGCCAACATGTCAGCTATGGCTCTTCCTTTGATGGATTTCTGGGTCATGCTGTGGACATCGAATTCAGACACTAGAATTTGCCACTTCGCTAATTTTCCGACCAACGCGGGTTTTTCCAGTAAATATTTGATGGGATCATTCTCAGTTACAAGCAGAATTCGATGATGGAGTGTGTATTGGCGTAAACGGTGTAACACCCACACCAAGGCCACACATGTTTTCTCAACTCCGGGGTAATTAGTTTCGGAGGAAGTGAACTTCTTACTGAGATAGTATATTGCACATTCTTTACTATCACTCGGCCTTTTCTGGGCTAGCAAGGCTCCCAATGATTCGTCATGAATAGTCAGATACAGTATTAATGGCACCTTCGGAACTGGTGGAACCAGAACTGGCGGATGAGAAAGATATTGCTTTATTTCCTCAAAGGCCTTTTGACAGTCGATATCCCACTCAATTTTGGCGTTCTTCTTCAAGAGCTTGAACAAAGGTTTAGCCGTCTCAGACAACTGAGATATGAATCTCGCCACATAGTTCAGTCTCCCTAACAAACTCCGAACTTCTTTGACAGTTGAAGGAGGTTTCAGCTCACAAATGGCTTTAACTTTCGATGGGTCAATTTCAATGCCTCGACTACTAACCATAAACCCTAATAGCTTCCCAGACTTTGCCCCAAACACACATTTGTCGGGATTAAGCCTCAGCTTGAATTTTCGGAGTCGATCAAACAATTTTTGCAACACCTTGATGTGGTCCTCTCCATGCTTGGATTTAGCAATCATGTCGTCCACGTAGACCTCCACTTCCTTATGCATCATATCGTGAAATAGGGTGACCATTGCTCCTTGGTACGTTGCTCCAGCATTCTTCAAGCCAAAAGGCATTACCTTGTAACAGAAGGTCCCCCATGGGGTAATGAAGGAGGTCTTACTTTTATCTTCTTCTTTCATCCGAATTTGATTGTAACCAGAAAATCCATCCATAAAGGAAAACAGTTCGAATCCCGCAGTACTGTCGACCAACACATCAATATGAGGTAACGGAAAATCATCTTTCGGGCTTGCTCGATTCAAATCACGGTAGTCGATACAAACCCTAACTCGACCATCTTTCTTCATGACAGGGACGACATTGGCGATCCAATCAGAATAGTATGACACCTCTATGAAGCCCGCTTTCAATAATTTCATGACTTCTTCTTCGATTTTCTTGGACAGTTCGGGTCTTGTTCTCCTAAGCCTCTGTTTCTTAGGCGGGATATTCGGATCAGTCGGGAGAGCATGCTCTACGATTTCCTTATCTAATCCCGGCATATCCGCATACGACCATGCGAACACATCTTGGTATTCCTTGAGCAGCCCAATCATCCTTTTAGCCTTAATTTCAGAAAGGCCAGCTCCAATTTTAACTTCTCTAACATTCTCCAAATCACCAAGGTTTATTGTGACTGTAGGCTCTGCGGTCAACGGTTTAGATTCTTCATGGCGAATCCAGTCTCGTTCGACGCTTCTCTGACCACAGTCCTCTTTATCATCATCGGACCCGGGGGAATTTCCGTCAAGCAAATCCGAGTTACAAATGCAACTATCATGATTATGTGGAATGATATGCCTGAGATGCCATGAAGAAGATTAGTAATTAGATCAGCAAGCGTTATTGCAATTGATGACATGCATCTGTTTTGAAATGATTTTGAAATAATATGAGAGATCCATCCTCATATCCTCGGACGTCTCTATCCACAAAGAATTTTGAAAACTAGGAAGCGTGTGGAAGTCCAGGCCTCAAAGCATCATCATCAGACTGGTTTAGGTACTTCCACACGTCCTTAATAAAACAGATTCATGATTCTATTAACAGGATAAGGCCGTTTACATGACTCGAGGTCCTGGACCGACGGCTCGCAGTCCAAGATTTTGATTACAAAGGAAAGGAGCAGCTAGACCTAAACCGACTTCCCATGCAAGGGATAAACATAGACTCAAACTAAATGGAACAGGAAAGAAAAACAGCATCCCTACTCAGAAGGGTTGGTGGTAGCAGTAGAGGGCTCGGTCTCCTCACTTCCCATGATAACACAAGTAAACTCCTCCTCGAACAACTCGACTAGGCCAAGGATGGCCTCCTCTTCCTGCAGCAGCTTGGGTGGACCCGGGAAGATCTCTTTCAACTCCGGAAGGAGTAAGCCCCCTTGACCCTCCTTTAACCCAAATAGATTTCCACGACCCCCGTAGCTAGTATAGCTTCCACGGCCACCACGACCTCCGCGATTACCCCGACCTCCTAGATCGCCTCGTCTTTCATGATTACCTCGGCCACCAGAATTGCCACCATGATAGCCTAGGCCTGTCGTTTTATTCCACTTGGAAGCCTGGATAGGTTGTTTGATCCCTTGTCCATACAGTCCTAGGCCGGTTCCAGGAATATGACCGTTTTCGAGCAATACTCTACTCGACATCCTCGAAGGCTTAGCCACTTCTGGGTTGCGCATAATAGTCCCCACAGGCACATGGACCACTGACACTAACTCCAAAGTCTAGTAGCTTGATTCAGCCTTATTCTCGGGCTCTATGTACGGGATTGCGGTATCGTGGAAAACTTTAAAATCAGTCTCTCCGTGAACAGTTATCAGTTTTCCCTCCACAATGAATTTAACCTTCTGGTGCAAGCTCGAGGGGACGGCTCCGGCAGTGTGTATCCAAGGTCGTCCTAATAGAAAATTGAATGCACTAGGAATGTCCAGGACCTGGAAGTTGACCAGAAAAAGAACTGGACCAATCAGTAGTTCAAGCTCTACCTCGCCAACGACTTCCTTCTTCATACCGTCGAAAGCACGAACGGTAGATTTAGATGACAGAATTTTCTCTTCACTCACTCCCAGACGACGAAGGGTGGCAAGTGGACAGATGTTCAATGCAGACCCATTGTCGATTAGCACTCTTGCTACCATTCTATCGCGACACTTAACCGAAATAAGTAGCGCCTTAGTGTGATTGCGACCTTCTGGGGGGAAATCTTCATCGGCAAAAGAAATCTGATCTTTCAGCAAGATAGACCCAACAAACTCCTCCAACTGGGTGTCATCGATAGTTTCAGGAACATGCACTTCATTTAGAACCTTGAGTAATGCATTTTTGTGTTTCTCAGAGGATTTGAAAAGATCCAGAAGCGATATCTGGGCCGGCATCTTCCTTAGCTGATTGACAACATCAAACTCGCTAGTCTTAACAATTGCTAAAAATTGTTCGGCCTCTTCATTTGAAACAGCCTTTTTCTCAACCACCTTGGTGGGATCATAGCATCGACCAGAGCGAGTAATAGCATCGATTTCATTCACCTTGTAGCTCCAAGGGACCGCCCTAGTATCGTAATTATGGGTCATCTCTATTGTCATGTCTTCCCTGCTCTCGGGCAAGAGTTCAATCACCGTCGGTTCCATGGTATAATCCTCAATTTCTACAGTAGCAAACTCTTCGGACGTGAGGTCGATAATAACATGCTCAACATCTTGTTCATCGGGGTCTGATAGGCCTTCTTCGACTGACAGGTCAATAACCACGGGGGTGATCATGTTGACCGTCTCCTCCTCGGGCTCAAACGGGTCGTCCATACCTCCCCACCCATCAGGAACAACATCCTTGGGATCGATGAAAAAGCTTGGTGGGGGTGAATACTTTACAAAATAGTCGAATTTACCACTAGGTTGGCCTAGGGTGTCAACCACTTCCCCATTCTCGCGGGCGATCTTTATGAATTCATGGTTCCAATTAACATTTCTAGCATGAGGCTCGTAATCATCACATGAATTGTCTTCTTCACTATCGGTCACAATTAAATTCTCCGACGTACCATCATTGATCGGCTCATTAGTCTCTGCAAGCTCAACATGTGCCCCTTCCGATCCCTTCTCGATCTCGCCAAATGAGTCTATAAAGGCTACCAGGGGCATTGTAACATCCTCCTTCACACTATAGATTATGCCCATGTCTACCATCTGAGTGATATATCTCAACTTCTCTTCCATCGGGATATCCTCCCCCTCTTCAAAATGTCCCGCCGACACTAATAGCTCATATAGTTTACGAACATTCACTCCAAAGGTTTGCTTACTCTCATCGCCTTTTCCCGTGACCACGTTGACATTCTCGGCATGATTAGGCAATGGATTTTGTTGGATATTAGGGGGCGGATCCTTAAAGGATAAAAGGCCATTGTCGAGTAGATTCTGAACCTTGTTCTTGAGAGTGAAGCAGTTATCTACCTCATGACCCCTCTCGCCTCTATGAAACTCGCAAGACTTCGACAAGTCGAATCCGGGGAATTTTGGAGGATTATCCCGAGGTACTTCTTTGGCTACCATTCCCCTTCTCAGCAGCATGGGCAGCAACTTGGATAGAGGCCTCGGTAGGGGGGTGAATTGCCTCGGTGCCTTCTTTTTGAATTCATAACTCTGATATGTCTTCTCTCGGAAGATAGACGGTCCTTGAGAGGATGAGGCAGGGGGCTTTGTCACAACCGGTGCTTGCACATATGCGACCTCCACATCCTTTTCTTTTCTATTTGGGAACTTCCGGCTAGTCCCTTCATTCAATCTACCATCGTACATGGCTCCCTCCACCCTTTCTCCGACATCTACCAACTGAGAGAAGGTCATGCATCCAGAACCCACCAATTTCAAATAGAAATCATTAGGTAAGGCCTTAAGGAAGAGGTCCAATAGCTCTTTTTCATCAAGCGGAGGGCGGACTTGAGCAGCGAGAGTACGCCATCTTTGAGCAAAAGCTCTGAAGGACTCACTCCTTTTCTTTTCAGTTCGAGTCAACACTTCACGTGTGGGAGCTATGTCGGTGTTGTATTTGTATTGCAGGACGAACGCTTCGGCTAGCTCTTCCCACTTCTCATACTTCTCAGGCTCCGACAATACGTACCATTGCAGAGCAGGCCCCGTCAAACTCTCTTGAAAAGTCTGAATCATTAACGGGACATTCTGGGCATATCTCGCCATTCGGTTCAAATAGTACTTCAAGTGGATCTTTGGGTCTCCGGTCCCATCATACTTGGTAAAGTCTGGAATCTTGAACTTCTCAGGAAAGCTCATTTGCGCATATCGAGAAAGATCCTCGATCATATGCTCTTCATATCCCCGTAGTGCACGGAGTTTCTCTTCTATCTTTGCAAACCTTTTATTGTGCTCCTCTTCCAAGCGGGCCGTGACAGCTTCCGAAACGGGATCAAGCTCTACCACTACGGGCGCGGTATTCAATGTCTCCCCGACGCCATTCCTCCTTACAGACCCCTCTTCAGGATCGGGGGCAGCTTGTGGCATGGCTTGGTTAGCATTCGGCGATGCCAGTGCGGTTCTAACTTCATTGGCGAACTGCGCGAGCTGAGCAGTTAGCTCATTGATCTTGTTATCGAGCGCGGTGAAGCGGGCATTTTGCTCCTCGGTGTTCATCCTTACTACTCTCGAGCGTGTGCGAATAGGTGATCGCCACGAAGCCGTAGTTTTGGGACCTGGTTCGTAAAATAAAACCAGAAGGTTGAAATCAGTACGGAGTAAAGTGAGAGAACGGAAATTGCACACCTCTTAATTTTATATTTTCTTATAATGAAATCGAAATAAGAAACCTTTTCGCGCAAGTTGCACCTCATGTGAATAGTTTCTTATAAGAATTTCATTGTAAGAAATTATACAATTAAAAGGGGGTAACATATAGTGATTGATTAAAATGCCCACGTCATGTTCTATTCAAACTACAAAAGAGGGAATTTCACTAATTACATCAAAATTTGTGAAAGGAAATCCCTATACACCCGCTAAATAGTAAAAAGCTCACCTAAACATTTGCACTAAAGGTTCATGTAAAGAAAAAGCCATATACATCTATTCCAAGATAATTAAAAGAATGCCCTAAAAGAAACTAATAGAACATGACTAGTCTCAGATATAGGGCCTCTTCACAGCATGTTGCGGACGCGCTTGTAAGCTTTCTGCCAATGTTCTGCCTCGGCCAGGGCTTCGTTCCTTTCTCTTATGATCCGTCCCATTTGAGTCTCCTTAGGTGTTGCGATCACTGGAAATTTCGGGATGGTGACGGCAAGCTCAGGCTCGACACATCGCGCTATGTAGTCCTTCGATGCATGGTGCTCCTTCATGGATCCTCCCAAGTCTGTGGCTCGCTCCACGTCCTTCGGTTGGCAACGGTAGAGTATGTCGATGATTCGCTTCACTTCGTTCTTCAACCCCTCGAGCTGGTCCCTATTGATAACCCCATTGCGAAAATCGAAACGAAATAAACCCGACTTTAGAGGAGGAGGAATTTCTTGAAGTACATAGAACTGACGGGCGACTCTCAAAGGATAATAAGAAGTCGATCCCGTCAAACCTAAGAGCGGTATTGGGTCACTATGGCCACTTGTGAGACATACTTTAGGAAAATGAACCCAAAGGGCCTGCCAAAGAATTTGCTTAGGTGTAAGATTCTCGAGGAAGTCTACCCAACTACGAAATGTCCAAGGACGAAGGAATTTTTCTATTTCTCTAAATTGGGTAAGTGGACTTATGTCCTTACTAACATGAGGAATGGCCAAGTTTCCACCGAACTGTTTCAAGTGAGACACAAACCAGACTTGGAGAATACCTAAGGGGGCTCTGAGGGCCGCACGCTTATCTTTCTTGAAACGATTAAGAGAAATGAACATCTCAGCGAGGATCATATTGGTAAACCCTTTGAGGACGAGGATCCCATCGATAACATGGATAACAGTGGGGTCCATCGTTTTTTGAGTGAATGGAAAGATGACAAAGCCAAAAAAGGCTAATAGAAAGACCTTAGCGGATTCGGCTCTAGGACTCGAAAGGAAACTATGGAATCGTTGTTCAATAAAAGCTAGTGGGAGGCCCTTAGAGTTTCTATCGAGGAGTGTCCTAATTTCGGGCGGCGGAACTCCTAGGATTTGGCTCAAACGAGGGACTGGATCCACGCCTAAAGAAGGGTCGATGACGCTAAGGGAAGGGACATCGCCTACGATGATTTGAATTTCCTCCAAAGTCGGGGTTAATTCGTGCCGATCAAACACAAAGGTCGATGTTTCGGGGTTCCAAAAGTGGGCCAAAGCCTTGATCAATGCCACTTGGGGCTCTATATGCAAAAGAGAAAGGAGGTGACCAATCTTCTTTTCCACGTAGTTCTTCTTGCTTGGGCCGAGGGCGTTCCACATGTCCAACAACACTCGCTTCGGGATCGGGAGGATCCGAAGCTCATCGAGGCCCATGATATCTAAGCTTAGGGGCATTTAAATCAATCACTATTTGTTACGAAGTAAATTTAAATTCGCATGGAAAGAAAAAGGTTGCGCTTATTGAACGTGAAGGAGATACAAACCTTTACCTCAAAACGGTGGATATGTCAAACACAAAAACAGGTCGCATGCTAACTCGTGGGCTCACTAAAGGTGGGAATTCTAAAGGTTCCCATCCCAAATAGATCAAAAGAGTTTTCCCCGTTCCGCGCTTGCGTCGGACAGTCCTCTTTATCACTACTTGAAAATGGGCGGAACCAAAAGGGGATAGCCATGGGTCCTTCCCCGCACGGTTTCCACACTTTTGGCACCTCCTATGGGTTTCCTAAGGCGATCGGGGTTTTAGATCGCAGGTTGTGTGTGCAAAGTGTAGTGCTAAAGCAAATAAAAACATGCACGAGAGTTTATATGAAAACAGCGCTTCTATTTCCATCCACATATACATACACCCTTACACCAACCTGCAAAACAAATTCGTCAACAATCACTCCACCCCTTATAACTCCCAACCTACAAAATCATTTAACACAACGTTAGCGGACTTACCTTAGCCTTCGCGATACACTGCCATAAGATCACATTAGTTAACAAACAATCACGTTTATTAGGCCTAAGTCCTCAAGTCCCCAGCGGAGTCGCCAAGCTGTCGCGACCTACCCCTCGGAGGTCAAGAGGTATTTGTCGATGGATACGAACAACGATTGATTTGTTTTAAAGACAAACCAAATGGTTCGTTAATCTAAAGACCGATGCTCTCCCAAACCCCATACCTCGCGCGACGGAGATTTTTTCTTTTAATTTACGCATTTGGATGGAGTCGCCACTAGCCATGATTAAGGGTCGGCTAGAAACTCTAATCGAGACGCGGGAGTATGATCTCGATACGTGCGAAGACCAGAGATTTCAGAATTCGGGGACTTGATTACACTAGCAATTTAACTAGTGCCCTTTCGGTACCTAAACATGAATGTTTACAAACAAGCCTATCGAAAAAGCTAAGATTCTGCCTAACCATTCTAAAAAAAGAAAATAACAATCAATATTAAAAGTGCGCAACCAGATAATCACGAAGAAAATAAACAATCAGCAACCTAGCATCGTCCCTAAAAAAGAAAATGCAGCCAAAATCCGTAAGGTAAAGCCCTAATGGCTTATCCAATTTTTTTTAGAATTTTTTAAAGGGTTTTTCTCATTTTTCTGTTTTTTTAACCTAAAATCTAGTGAAATTAAGCCCAAAACTGATTTCTGATCATTTCCTAATTTTCTGAATTTTTTTTGGAATTTTTCCGAATTTTTCTGAATTTTTTAATTTTTTTTGAATTTTTAAATATTTTTAAATATTTTTTATTATTTTCAGATTTTTTAAATTTTTTTGAGTTTTTAAACATTTTCGATTTTTTTGAATTTTTAATATTTTTTTGGAATTTTTAATATTTTAATATTTTTTTTTGAATTTTTAAATTTTTGAAAATTTTTATTAATAAAATAAAGATTCCGGACCAGGCCCCCTGACCCGATCCGCCCGACTGCCCGACCCGGGTTTCCGACCCGCCCGAACTTTCAAAAATGATTTTTAAAGTATTTTTTTTTCTTTTTTCTTTCTTTTCTCTCTTTTGTTTGTTTCTTTTTTCTTTTTCTATTTTTTCTTTACTACTTCATCCCCTTCGTATGCCCATGCAGAACTTCTTCTTTGCTTCTTCCCCATGGGTCTCCATGCCGTGCCCCCCCTGCTTGCCTGTGTATTCCACCGCGGCTCTCACCACGGCACTCCGACCGCCGGCACGGGCCACCAACACCAACGACCGCCGCTAGGTTCTCCCCCTCATCGCTGGCCACCACAGTTGTGACTGAATCGACCCCCATCGGCCACCACACCAGCAAACAAACATTCCCGTGAAGGAGTGGGAAGGCCAGGGAGCTAACAGGGACGGCCTTCAACCGTAGACCTCGTCGGTAATGGAGTGGCTCCTCCGGTGAGGGACTGCGCACACACGGCCGACTCGAACGAAGTGCATATTGCGACAAAACCACATGAAAAATACAGATTTCAGCTACCATTTAACATATATGAGAACTATTCAAGTATAACAAACCAAGTTCCAAGCATCGATCTGCGAACATTAATTCGGCTCCTCATTTGGACATTTCATCGAACATGTAACGTGCAAGTTCAGACAAGGGCTTAGGACTGAGATTCGGTGACATTCCTTGATTCAAACGTGACATTTACAGGTCTAAACAGCCATATTTAACAACGAACATGTCTCGGTTTGCACAAAAACGACCCAAAAATGCAAGATCAAATTCGGTGTCCTAAGCTCAAAGAGGTTCCTTCGGGCATTTCAACAAACAGGTGGGGTGCGCTTAAAACTAAGGGCTTCTAAGTCGATTTTTGTGGGATTCAGAGCTTGTTTTTCGTTAAAAAAAAAACGTTCAACAGCATCATTTGGGGGAGTGTATAGAACCATTTTCCTCATTCTGTGGTGTCGGGCTAGCACCGAATGAGCTCGGTGAGCCCTGCACCCGAGAGGCAGGACACGGGGACGGAAAACAGAGCACCAAGAGACCCACCTGGTTCGGATCTGTTCGACGTGAAGCGCGGTGATCCGCGGCTAGACAGGACCGGTGACGACTTGAACGGGCCGCCGGCGAGCAAGCAAGGGCCTCTTCTCCTCCGAATCTCTTCCTCAGATGCTTCTTTGTCGAACGCTCTCTATTCCGCCCCCTAGAGCTCCCTGCTTCGGATCCTCGGTTCCTCTCGGCTCTTCATCTCACATTCTCCTCGGAAACTCTCGGTTTCTTCACGTTCACCCCCAAAGATCTCCCTTTTCCGGCTCCCTCGGCGACTCTCTTCTCAAACTCTCTCCCAGATCTCTCTCTGTTCTCTCCTCTTCCTCCCATCCGAAAAAAAATGTCCCCCCTTGCTTTCCCTCTGCTCTCTCCTCTTTATCCCCGGATTGGGGGACTCCTTTGGGACCACTGTACGCGCCTGACACTGGGTGCTGCGCGACGATGGACGCTGCTGCTGCGCGCGGCGATGCCCCCCTGTTGCTGCGCAAATTCTTCTCCTGCCCGTCGACGCCCGCTCTGTCCTCTGTACCTCCCTCTCTTTTGTCTCTTCTGGCTGGTACCAACGTGCGTGAGGGAGAGAGTGAGGGGTTGAGTGACTGGGCTGGGCCGAAGAAAAATGAAATGATAGAAGGTTGGGCCGAAAGAAAATGAAATGGTGGAAGGTTGGGCCGAAAATAAAAAGGAAGAGGAGGACTCGGGCCTAATTGGAAAAAGAAAACAATAGAAAGAAAAAGAAAAGGGCCTAATCTGGTCGGGATGAGTCAGGCCCGGCTCCACTCTCCTTTTTTTTTTATGATTTTTTAATACATATATATATATTTTTTTTTAAAATAAAAGAAAATTTTGCCTCTCTTTTGCGCTAATTTGGCCCATTTTACAAATTAAGCCTTAATTAATCGCGGCGGGCAAAATTAGGTGTCAACATACTCCTATAAAAGGGTGTTTAGGGTTTGTTTTGATTCAGAACAATATTATCATCAATATTGAATTTCGAGATTTTTCTCTCTAAGCAAGGTTTTGCTTGAATTATTCGCGGAACGCTGCGTCATCCAATGTAAGTATGGTTTGTCTCTTTACTTGTTCACTTTTGGTTCAAACTTTCATTTTTTAAATTCGTGGAAATCAATCGAACGCCCTAGGTGATCTAAGCTTATAATTAAAAATTTCAGGCAATCACTTTTGACAGTGAGCCTTGAGCATAAATCTCTAATATCTCCGATTTGGCCCTACAAAATAGATGATCTTGTCTAAATTTTCAATGATGGGCTTAAAATCACATTTTGTATAGAAATTCTTCCAAGTCAAGATTGTATTTTGGGGCATAGAATTGAAATCACATTTTCAACAAAATTCTTTCTTGTTCACATTTCGGAATCGGAATTCAAATCACATTTTGTGTATTTCTCTTAAAACAAGAATTGTCTCGTCTTTCCAAAAATCAAAATCACGAATCGGTCTTTCACAATTGATGCCACATCTTGCGCATGAAACTTTTGGAATAGAATGGGCGTTCAATTGATAGCCACGATTTGATCTTTTAATGATGTCTCCTTTTACTACGAAACCTTGGCGAATTACCAAATCCTCGCAAATAGGGACCATAGGGCACGTATCATCGCCTTGCTTTCGTTATAAGAGGCGGCTTATCAATTTTTTCATTCATGTACCAACATTGTCTTCCTTTTGAAGGTTATACGCAACGGCCCTTCTTTGGAATCTTCTCGCTCGACCGCACCAAGAAGTGGACTTAGAAGCTAGGACGAGATTTGTTTATTGCACTCTTCTATGCAAGAATTTTCTGTACTTTGTCATCATCTTTATTCTTAGTAGGAATCATGTTTCGCGTTTTGGGCATTGATTATGAACCCAATTGAATGTTTTTGTAAATCATACAACTCAAATTCAAGGTCATAAGTAGCTTTTGCTTTGGGTCCAATTGGAGATGCTGCAATCTACCCATATGGATTGAATTTCCACGGAGACTCAGGAGAAACATTCTGGGATGGTAAAATGTTGTCGTTCCAATAAGAACTTCTCATGCAGCAATTGACTTGTTTTCCATTTTCTTTCATGAAAACAGGTAAAATGAAAGGGTTGTTCAAGATTGGCATTCACTTTCCCTACAAAACCAAAGTGTGGGCCCTTTGAACTCGAGGTGCATGCAACAAGGCATTAGCGTCAAAGGAATTGCGTCATAGAGAGTACAAAGTGATCGTCATTGTACTTGCCAGACGAATAACACAAGAAAAGAATCATTACTCACAATGGGTTAGCAATGAAGTTGGCAGGTCTAGAAGACATAATTTCTTGAAGTTTTAAAGTATACTGTCTGTCTTCTCAAACTCCATAAGTAATCTCTTGGAACACACATTGGATTGGCGTTTGATTCATGTAAACATTTGCACGATGAAGTCTGCTCGCATCCTTGAGATTTTAAACTGGAATAGAGGCGGCTTCTGGATTCAAAGCAACTAAAGCTTTAGGAAATGGGTGCTCATGCTTAGGGATTTTTGGGAAGAATCCCCGATAATTTTGAAAAGACTGCCTCCTTGCAGAATTTGGATTTGGGTCGTAATGATTTTTCCAACTTTCCATCCAGTTTGAGGGAGCCTTGTACTTCTAAAAAAAAAACTCGATTTATCTCATTGTATCTGCCTCCACTTCTCAGCGAGCTTGCTTGAGTCAAATATGGTGAACTGTAATACGTTGGAGCGCATGTACGACTTGAAAAATGTGGTTGGTTTAGATGGAGCCGGACTTTACTAATTGCAGCAATTTAGTTGATGTCCCTGGTCTCCATGAAGTGTCTAAGGCATTTTATTCCTAGTTGGTTGCAAGGAATGCATCCTAGCAGTGAAGAGAAGAATTGAAAAGGTTGCTCCAAAGCATTTGGACAACTTGAATATCGTTGGGAGTGAGATTCCATGATGGTTTCATCAGAAAGTTTCTCATTTTGTTGCTCCAAAGAACCACGAGATTGGAGGAATAATTTTCATTGTTGAGGTCTCTCTGGACATTGTAAATCGGGAAAACTTTCCACTACTAGCAATCGTGGACATTAGAAGAAGGTTTCTCAGGCGTGAAGGCCTGATATGCACCACGACATTGTGCTTGATAGGGATCCCTAACACAAGTGAAGACCAGCTTTACTTGATTATATTTCCAGAATTCGAGCCAATGATTGGGAGCTTAAAAAAAGGAGACCGCAAATTTGATTAATGGTAAGAAATCATCACGATCTCTCATGCTTGCCTTGAAGCAATATGGAAAAGGCTAGTCTCCCACTGATGAAGGACGGAAGGACTTGCGGTTCTTGGCATAGACGATGATACCCTAGTGTTCATAAAGAGCTCCATTTCAAGAATCCACTAAGCCTTTACGCTTCACCATTTTCGGGAAACGAGACCGAGGAGGGATGACATCTGAACATTCCTAAATTTGAAATTTAACCTTAGGGTCACATTTGTGAATCCACTTCTTTCTTCAATCGTCAACGTGGATGAAGAAATGCTCTTAAAATTTGTGCTTCAGGTAATCCCTATTGTTCTCATAGCAGAGTCCACAGAAATTTCTCATCTTGGAGAATCTCATATCAATTTGACAACCTTCTCAAAAGAAGAAATGTGCAAAGATTTCTCGGCACCAAGGCTACTTCCAGGATTGGTGACATCTATAACTCATGGGAAGGTCTTTGACGGGTCCACATATATGGATGCGGACTATTCAAATGATATTGTCAAAAGACAAGAAGAGGAATGAGCTATGATCCATTTGGAATTGCTGAACATTAGTAGTTACAATTTTTGCGCCTTCAAATTGCTTCTTGGCGTTTAATCCAACGTGGGGATGATTATTGGTGGTTCGCGAAATGATCCTTCAAGGCGTGGATGTATATGAGCAAGAATCAGTCATCAAATGGTGCCCCCGAGTAAAAGATGAAATAATGTGTTTGACCATGGCAACAACAACTTCTTTCAAGAAAGCATGATGAGGCAATACACATTGAAGGGGAGTGTATCTGATCATAGGGGCAACACCTCCCGTCAACAAATCGTGACAAAACCATCCAATTTAACACAAAAGGATGTATAGTTCCTAAATTAAGTTCAATCGAGAATGGAGATAACATGTTTCATTCCCTTTTTGCAAGGTGATAAACAAGGCATGTCATTGAAAGGGCAGTAACCCTTAGTCATGATGCATGATAAAGGGGAGTCATTCAATTCAACACAAAAAGGGTGTATCGTTCCTAAATTAGTTCAATTCAATTTTGGGATCAGACTAACATGTCTCATCTCTCTTAGACAAAGGCGCACATTGACCGCGGAGGCGACACCTCCTACCAAGGAAACATGCAATAAATGGGGCAAAGCATCCAAGGGACAATGCCATCAAATATCGAAACAGTGCCGAAAAGTCAAGGTGAAGAAAGCGGATGAAGGGAGTTGCCAAACATACAAGGAAGTAAATTCAAATGAAAGGAGTTGTCAAACACTTAAGAATGCAAATTCAAATGAAGGGAAACATCAAAGATCTGAAGGACAAATGCAAACGAGGGGTAATATTGTATCGTTCCCAATTTTTTAATCCTTAAAGGGTCTTTAACTAACACATTCCTTCTTATTCTTTACAGGGTTACCAGGTCACCGTACCACAGGTACGTATCCTTCTTCCTAAAATCAAAGGGAAGTCAAATGGAGAATTTTCATGGCATAAAAATCTTTGATGTTTTTTAGAAACAACTAGCGCTAAAGTGGGAATTAAAAGAGTAAATTTGCACAAAAGTTTGGAATGTCGTTTCATCAGAAAATTGCCTTTATGCTTGACGAATCATTCATTTTGAATCAAAATTCCCTGTGGAGATTGATCGATTCATGATGATCTCAACGAAATGAAAGGGAGATGTTAATTATGCCAAGTGGGAAACACTTAAGATGAGGAAAGGCAAACCATTTCCAAACACATCCTGTAAACACTTTGAGAGGAGCGAAAAAGAGAAACTCGTGTTGTTTAAGGACAAGAGATTCATTCGCGAATAGTATACAGATCGAAATGAAAAGAGGCATTTCCTTTTTATATCCTATACACTACAGGTGATCATAGTTAAGCTCATTTGAGCCTTTAAACGTGAAGAATTCTCAAAATACCCCTATCGAGAACCACTTCACAATTGGGCAAAATTTGGAGATTTTGGTTAACATCATTTGGTGAAAAGATTTCTTTGCTCTCACTAGTATCAATCTTTTTGTGATAACTTCAGGTGAATCCTTGTGGAAGCTCGAAACATCCCAAAATGAAGAAGAGCATTTATTTCTCTACCCAAACACTCATACCCTTTGTTCAGCCAAGTTGAGCCTGAATATTCATTTCTAAAGCCCATGTAGTGATTATCTCCCTATACTGGGACAAAGCATGTGTTTTATCAACACAATAGATGCTCGTGAGACAATGTGAAAAACATCTCGAAAGTCCTAAAAGCTCAAAAAAAATCAAAAGAGCAAAAGTAAAATGAAAACTATGGGACATGAAAAAGCAGTGTGCCTAGTAAAAGCAAGGCCAATGCTCATTAAAAAAAAGAGTGAAAAAGTAGCATCAAGAGAAGAATTCTTTTGTGAGGAAAAAGTGTCAAAAGGAAAATGCCTGCATGAAAAAAAAATCATTGCAAATGCAAAAAGTCATTAGAGAAAAGAGCGAAACTCTTGTATTGAAATGATTAGTCAATGGACTTTCGAGACAAATTGGATTTCAAAAGACAAGTGTCCTTGAAAAGATTGAATGATATGGTAATGATGCCATGGTGATCACCAACTTTTGAATCCCTTTTGAAAATTTCTGAGCCTTTCGAGCCTTTACCCAAACCAATGTTATAACCTTCTCCAAAGTCTCTTTGGATTGGGATGGTCTAAGCAGAAATTTGGATTCCCAAAGAAGCTATCGCTTGAAGAAGTGGGGGCAATATTATCTTATCTTGTCTCAAGGTTTTTTGACTTGTAAATCTGGCGGAGATGCTGATTGACGATTATTTCATTTCCTGGCTGATAATGTTTATCCTTTGTTGAAATCATGACCAACTCTACTTTATAGTCCTTTAAAAAGATCTCTTGAATTGGTCAATGCATACTTATTGCGAATGATTCTCGAAACCTTCGACATTGGTAATGTGAGGTATATGGAGAGATCATGTCTATTTCCCACATTAATGGGTGGAATCAAACAGCTTTCTTCGAGAGCTTATGAGAGGCCTTTCTAATTAAGGAGATCTTGTTTGGCATGTTTAACGAGCCCTTTTCACAAGTCTAGATCATTTTGACAAAAACTTTTCTCCTAAGGGAATTTGAGGATTAATGACACTTCCCAAGCCTGATGGCAATTTTGTGATATTGAACGATGCCGAATGTTTGCTGGACAATCAAAATTAGTTTGAATTGCTCATACAATCAACACTCTCCCAGTAATGATGTTCTTCGCTATCAGGGAGTTTGTTAAGACACATTTTGTGCAATGACCACTTCAGTAGCTTGCGAATCGACAAGTGTGTGAGCTTTAACAGCTCGGAATCATTGCAATACAGCAAATTTTCTCGGTAAAATCGACATGCATCGAGCTTCAACAGTTGCTTGAAACACTTTTTCTACATGGAGTATTACTATGGCTCGTAATATCTCTCTTGACCTGTTCATTGTGGAGATTCCTCGCATTTTGATAGGAAATATTGTTCCTTCTGGGTTTTATTCCCTTTGTCGCTCGTAGGGTTTTAGCCCCTAGACGGAATCTTCAACGTTCATAGGGTTTTAGTCCCTAGGTGCTCCTTCGAGGCATTGTTCATATAGCTTTTCATAGGGTTTTAGTCCCTAAACAGAATCTTCGACATTTATAGGGTTTTAGTCCCTAGACGTTCCTTCTGGGTTTTATTCCATTTGCCGTTCAATAGGGTTTCAGCCCCTAGGCAGAATCTTCAACGTTCATAGGGTTTTAGTCCCTTAGCGTTCCTTCAAGGTGTTGTTCCTATTACCATTTATAGGGTTTTAGTCCTAGGTGGGATCTTAGCTGCTCATAGGATTTTAATCCCTAGGTGGAATTTCCGATGTTTACAGGGTTTTAGTCCCTAAATGTCAATACATAGTCTTTTTCTTTGTAGGGTGAGCTTCTGCAGCCCGGAGCACCCCTTCGACCTGGCGAGCTTTCGCAGCCTAGAGTTTTTTTCTTTATAGGGTGAGCTTCTGCAGCCCGGAGCACCCCTTCGACCTGGAGAGCTTTTGCAGCCCAGTGTCTTTTTCTTTGCACGGTGAGCTTTTGTAGCCCAAAGCACCCCTTCGACCTGGCGAGCTTTCTCAGCCCAGAGTCTTTTTCTTTGCACTGTGAGCTTCTGCAGCCCAGAGCACCCCTTCGAATTGGCAAGCTTTCACAGCCCAGGGTCTTTTTCTTTGCACTGTGAGCTTCTGTAGCCCGGAGCACCCCTTCGACCTGGCGAGCTTTCGCAGCCCAGAGTCTTTTTCTTGGCACGGTGAGCTTCTGCAGCCCGGAGAACCCCTTCGACCTGGCGAGCTTTCGCAACCCAGAGTCTTTTTCTTTGCACAGTGAGCTTTTACAGCCCGGAGCACCCCTTCGACCTAGCGAGCTTTCGCAGCCCAGAGTCTTTTTCTTTGCACGATGAGCTTCTGAAGCCCGGAGCACCCTTTCAACCTGGCGAGCTTTCGCAGCCTGAGTTCTTTTTCTTTGCACAGTGAGCTTTTGCAGCCCGGAGCACCCTTTCGACCTGGCGAGTTTTCCCAGCCCAGAGTCTTTTTCTTTGCACTGTGAGCTTCAGTAGGCCAAAGCACCCCTTCAACCTAGCAAGCTTTCACAGCCCAGGGTCTTTTTCTTTGAACGATAAGCTTTTGCAACCCGGAGCACCCCTTCGACCTGGCGAGCTTTCACATTCCAGAGTCTTTTTCTTTGCACGGTGAGCTTCTGTAGCCTGGAGCACCCCTTCAACCTAGCGAGCTTTTGCAGCCCAGGGTCTTTTTCTTTACACGGTAAGCTTCTGCAGCCCGAAGCACCCCTTCGACCTGGCAAGCTTTTGCAGCCCAGAGTCTTTTTATTTGCACGGTGAGCTTCTGCAGCCTGGAACACCCCTTTGACCTGGCAAGCTTTCGCAGCCTAGAGTCCTTTTCTTTGCACAGTGCACTTTTGCAGCCTATAACACCTTATCGACCTGGCGAGCTTTCGTAGCCCAAAGTTTATTTCTTTATATGGTGAGACTTTATTTAGCCAAAAGCCCGTTCTCACACAGTATGGCAGGTATCCAAAAAAAAAATCCAATCATCTCTCATGCATCTTCGCGTGCCCTCTATGAACAAAATTTGAGTGTCTCTTATCTTTGAAAGGAACCTTTTCGAGCTCCTCTTCAAAGAGGGGCAACTGTTGACACCTAAATTTTGCTTAATCATTTAGGATTTTATCGCATAAAAAATTAGGATTTAATTTTTAATCACTAAACAAAAAATATTTTCATTAAATTGCATGGCATATAGACATTAGGCACGTTTGCATTAATAGGGCCTATTAGGACACAAAATAATAATAATAAAAAGATTTCGGACCAGGTTAGTCGGCCAATTCTTCTTCTTTTCTTTTTATCTTCGCGCAGCCCCTTCTTCTTTTTCTTTTTATTCTTTTCTCGCGCGGGCCAACCCTCTCCCCCGAGCCCGGCCTGTGCATTGTTCACCTTCTCTCCCCCAATGCTCAGTGTTTCTGAGCGTACGGGGGAGACGACAGAAGGGAACAAAGGCCAGAACGGAGCAGAAGCCAAAGAGGTGCGGGGCATACTGGCGCGATCCTCGGGTCGGGATCAGGTCGGCCGTGACAGGCTGACGGTGGCAGAGGCCATGCACGCCTGCTGGCCGGCCTTAAAGCTGAGAGACCGACCGAGACCGAGGGGGGCGGGGACGGAGAGAGAGAGAGATATGAGGAAGTGAGACTGAGAACATTCGAGAGTGAGATCGGTGGTTGAGGGATCTCCCACCAGTGACCGCCACACCCCAGCCGTGGCCAGCGAAGCCCAGGTGAACCCCATTTCTCATGGTAGGTCCCGGCTTGAGTCCTCGTTGGACTTTACTCAGTCTGTTTTAGTTTTATTCGGGGTGTTTTCTCGAGGATTTTGGCTCAGAGGCGTGCGAGACGACTGGATTTGGTCCGACCTCTCACGATCGCCCTCGTTCGCCACCGTCGAGCTGGATAGGGAGTGCCACAAACGGTCACCCCTTTTTCCCTGTTCTATTTGTGTCCCCTGTTTTTCGGGCTCAATGGCCGGAGCTCGTGTCCGTTTGGCTCGTGCGAGTTCCGGTCCGTGAGGCCTCATGCTTGTTTCTGCTTCTTCGCGTGTCTGGTGTCAGTGATCCCGGTCCATTTTGAGCCTCGATTGTGCCAAAAATCCCTCGTTTTTGTAGCGCACGCCAACTGTTCGATGTTATGCTTGAACCAAATTTCTTGGATTTGCCTCTGTTCTGTTGTGTTATTTGTGCGTGAATGCCGGACGATCCCGGCATGCCGACGGTTGCCATAGCAGTGACCCAAACGAACGATGCCGTGGCCCCTCGTCGGGGCGGCGATGCAGGCGAAGGCCGAGCGTTGATCACGGAGGCCGGGGCTCGGAGAAGCCGGCTATCGGGCCAGCCGACGAAGGCCGAGTGTTGGCCGGGGCTCGAAGAAGCTACCGATCGGGCCAACCGGAGAAGGCCGAGCACTGGCTGCGAAGGCTGGGGCTTGGAGAAGCAGGCGTTCGGGCCAACCGGAGAAGGCCGAGCGCCGGTCGCGAAGGCCGAGGCTCGAAGAAGCCAGCGATCGGGCCGGCCAAAGAAGGCCGAGCATCGGCCGCGGAGGCCGGGCCTCGGAGAAGCCAGGTCGCGAGCACTAGGGTTTTAAGTGAGTCGGGTCGGCGGCCACAAGTTGGGTCGAGTGCGGGTCTAACCAGGTAGGGTTTTGTTTGGTGTTGGGCTTGGTTTTAGGGTTTATTAGATTTTGGGCTATTTCATAGTTGGGCCGAAATAGGTTGTGGGCCGATGTTTTTAAAGTTTGGATTTCGATTTCTTGTTGAGCCATGGGCTTTCTTTTTTTAAAAAAAAAATTCGGGCTGGGCCCTCTTCTTTTTTAATTTGCCAGACCGAGCTCAATGAATTAGTCCGGTCCGGTCGTGGACCCTAGCCGGCGCGCTCGGGTCAATCTCGATCCGGGTCGGATGTATAGATCCGACCCGGATCCGTTTTAATATTATTTTTAATATTTTAATATTTTAAAAAATTAAAAAATTAATTTTTTTAAAATATATAAAAATATATAAAAAAATTTCAAAAAATTAAAAAAATTATTTGGACTTTGGAATTGGTTTTTCTTGCCCTATTATGTGATTAGAGTCATGTTTGATTGCACGATATTTGGTTCACGCACTTTAAATTGCGTGTTTAATTTAACCTCGAACGTGACTGACCATTCATGTTAGGTTCAAGTATTGACAATTGTTTCCCTTAGCTTGATTAGGGATGGAATTTTGAGACTCCCAGTTAGTGAGAACACGTTAGGCGGTAATTGAACAAGGTTAGGTATCGAAAGGGCACTAATTTGTAAATTAGTGTAACAAAGTCCATGTACCCATTGAATCTCTTATTCGTAAAAATGCAACATTTCTCCCATGCTTTACTTGGGTGCCTAATCGACCCACCAAAAAAAGATTAGTGGCGACTCCTAGATGAAGTTGATTTGCATGTTAACAACTTAAACTTAAGTTACGAATTGATATGGGCTTACGAGAGCTCGAGCTAAATTTAACTTAGTAATCCGTTAGCCTAACCTCTTAGGCGGTGGGGCTGGTTCGGAAAGGTCGCGACATGCAGGAACAATCTGGATTGATAAGAAAAAATTATGTGCAAATTTGTCTTAATTTAGGTGTGATGAAAATGTCCATTGATGATGAACTTCGTAAGGGACAGTTGGCATGATGCAATTGGCTAAATCCCTTTGACTTTGGCCTACTGAGATAGGGGCAAGCAATTATAGGGTCTATCCTATTCCACTTGTATTCTTAATTGAACGATTGCAATAAATCATTTATTGTTACAATTCACTGACCACAACTCATATTTAAACGCATAAAAAATATGCAACATTAATAAAGTAACTGTCTTGGTCATGAATATCACCAAAAATGGAAATTCAGAATAGTGATTCCAGATTACATACTTATCATCGAACGCCATGGAATACCACAGGATTGCGCAAAGACATACACAAGAAAAAACATAAAGAATTGTTCCAAGTTCCACTTGAAATCTACCTGTCAAAATCGGTTCTCTAATTTTTGGAATCCGGAACCAAACCGATTCCCACTATTACATCCTAAGATTAACTTACTGGAGGTATTTGTCCTTTTTGGCCCGTGCCATACTAAGCCTCACGGTTTTGTTCTTTGGTGTACATGCAAGCACTTTCCCAAGAGGTTACCCATTCCGACGTTTAACTTTGGAGTTCCAAATTAAAGCTTATCATTATGTCAAAAGGCGCATTTGTCAGTTAATTCCAATTTTCACACGCACACACACGGATATCATAATCGATCTCTTCTTGTTTGGTGCACAGTTCGGTTCATTCATGCCCCCATTCGCCATCCTAGAAGCATGCTGGCAGAACCCGCTCCTTGTCCAAGCCCTCTAGCCTCGGTGATCACTCTCTGCCTTTATCGAACCTGGTCGTTACAGGCCCACCAACTTCTGCCTAGTTCATCCCCGAACCATACACCTACTGGAGGAGGTCCACCTCTAATACCATATTGTGACATTCTTGGATTAACTCACTCGAGATATTGTTCGCTTTGGCTTATTCCATACCGAGCCTTGTGATTTTGTCCTTAGGCGTGAGGTTACCCATCCTAGTAGTGCTATAGCATGGGCCCGCTTAACTTTAGAATTTCAAAAGCAAAGCTTGTCGTTGCGTCAAAAGGCGACTTTATGAGTTAATTTCTATTTTCACATATATATCTTAGAATCGCTCTCCCCATCTCGGTGCATAATTCAGTTCGTTCCTGCCCCCTTTGCCATCCCAGGAGCCGCTCCTTATCCAAACTCTCTGGCCTCGACAACTGCTCCTTGCCCCCGTCGAACTGGGCCGTTACACCCACCACAGATCCGGTCCGATTCCTAGTTCTACCTTAAAATCATGCTAATCCCTATAAGATGTCCATTCAATCTAACCAGCATGGACACTTCAGGGATTGAGCAACATTGTTTCTTCACTGGCATAATTATCCTCGATCACAATGGAAAAATGAGCCTCAAGCTGAATCATCTGAACGGAGATTCATTCTGCAATTTCCCCTTAAATACTTTCTGAAGTATATGCAAAGGACAAAGGAATTGTCAGAAATGCAACTGCTACTTGATTTTACCATTCAATTTTGTTTATTAACCCTATAAGGATCAATCAGCTGGAACTCTGTGAAATATGAGACGAAAGCATGTTCCAAGATAGGAGGACGAAGATCCTTTCTTGTCGTACATTTCTACCTACCTGATGAAGATGAAGTGCAGGGCTATAGATTTCTAGCTTCATCAATGAACTAGTCAAGACTCAGGAGTCAGGTTCTGACAATCACTGGGACCGTAACCGGAGAATAGCTCCGCAAGCAGCGAATTCTTCCTTCTGGGATTGCATTTCATGTCTCGACAAAGCTGATCATTGCAGTATATTTGCAGCATCGCACTGACCCTTTTTCCTTTTGTACTTGTCCTGTAAATAGCGACGCATGCATCTTTCCCACTTCCTCGCCTCGTCCTCCATCTCTCTTATTGTCGGTAGCTCGAACTGTCCAGCGAGAAACTGTGTGAGCCACTTACTTCTCATCTCGGTCATGTACAAAACTGAGGGACTATCCGCGTATCCCAGTATTGCCAGTTGCGGAATCCGTGGATGAATGCATTCCCTGAAAGAGAAATTGTTTGGACGAATATTCGAACCCAACTTGCAAGATGAAACCGAAATTAAAATCACATCTTCGTAGGCCAGCTTTAAGGCAAAGAACCAATTCAGAAGGGCCAAAAGTTATGGGAGACTAACCACCCGCCTGGGTGGCGCTGCTGGAGAGGGCACTCTTCCTCTCGCAAAAGGTTGAGTGTTCGAATCCCGAGCGCCGCAGGGTGACTTAACCGGTGCACGTGTGTGGTGGCTAGCACGTGTCGCCCCCAGGGTTTACCTCCCGGCTGTCGGCCGTGCGGGGGTTCCCTGGGTTATCAAAAAAAAAAAAAAGTTGTGGGAGACTATAACTATACAAAGGGTACGATGACCCAGCTATGCATTTTTGGAAGTAATTCGATGAAAAGATGTTCTTGAGCTTCTCGTCACTTTCGTACCCTGTCGCAAAGATGACTACATCCGTCGGATGATATGAATTTGCACCACCATCTAAAATCGATCTGGTATGGCAAAAGCGAAAGCTCGGTGATTTCTTCAGAACGAGGCTTCCTCCTTCCACCGCAGGGTAAAAGTTGGATGGCAGGGTAGGGGTCATGCATGACGCGAACTGTTCCATGAGGCTGTGGTTGGGTACCATATTGTACTTCTTCAGCGGATATCTCCATGTGAGATAGGTCTCGACCAACTTCGAAAACATAGCCATCTGAAATCAGTATTGCAGCGAATCCTGTTATGATATTATGGCGACATGGAGTGCTTGAAGGACAACTCTACTACGAATTAATGTCATACCATGAACTTTTTTTCTTTTGGAAGATATTGCTCACATTTGGAACGGTTCAATCAGACAGAAATGCAATATGTGCACCGATCGCATGGTATGATAGAATCAGCTTGCTCATTTCCGAGTATTTTGATGAGAAAGTAAGAAAAACAATTCATGCAAAGTTTGGATACTTAACTGGTAGTTATGCCAACATCAAACTTCAGAGATGTCGGTGCTTATTTTTCAACTCCGATCAAAGGTCTACTTATTCTTGTTCCCTTAAATTATCAAGAACTTTGTGTTTCCCATGTAACTTTCTTGAGAAGATGAGGATATTACCAGTGGTGAAAGTAGAATCACCAAGAGCCAAAGAAAGAACCCGTCAACGGGCTTGTGAACCATGAATTCCGCGAAGCGATTGAGGTGTTAAAACATGAAGGAGACTAAGTAATCTGGAAGTGTCCAGTGCGCCGTCTTGAATAGTAACGTGCACTGGTATCTGCTCCCTACACATGAATATGACCACTCCATACGTTTACTTATGTAGCTAATGTATGCGTACAGAACCTGCGTGACGTAATTGCAGAGGCACAACTGGCTCAACAACTTTTTATTGCTCGCTATTCAAACTGATTAAGAAAAGAAATAATTTCGTACCGTTCCTTTCGGCGACTTCCACTGCAACGTCAATGGCTGATTTCTGAGATCCAACTACTGTGACTCGCTTCTCTCTGGTCAATGCGGATGCGAGACCCCAGTCCATCATGGCGTAATCCATGGAATGCAGAACCTTGCCCTCGAACGCTTCAGGTCCTTCTTTCAATGGGAACTCCGGTACTCTCGGTAAGTCGCTGAACATCCCGATGCATAGGATAACAAAATCGACTTGGTACACCTAATCTCGGGAAAATAAAGAAGATCTCCGCCATGAAATGCAGGCATGCAATGAGGCATTCCAGAACTACTTGTTCATAAGAGGAATAAAGAGCAAATTATGTCGATGATGGGATCCAGATCTCGTAATTCTCAAAAACAGTGAATCGTCGATAGGGGAAAACTGCCTAAGAAACGAAGGATCGATTTTCACCGTACTCTTGTAGCGCACCATCTGAAAAAATCTGAAAGCAGACACCTCGGATGTGGTAAATCTTCCTGCCCATTCACCTCCTATGAAATGCTATATAGGAAATGCAAATAAATTCTGGACCCTTTTCTTTCTCAATCAATACAATCAACTTCTTTCGATTATTTGTGCCAGAAACTCCCAGTGTCTGTGATGTTCAGAGACTGCACCAACACTTTTGAGTAAAAGTTCACCTTTGATTGCATGATTACAAATTTTAACACTACATGGCATTGCTCAATGACTCAGAACTTTATTGGACAAACTGAAAAAGTAGACCGACTCTATTGCAATCAGCAAACTGTTATAGAGCAGATCCGGGCAACATCTGATCGCTACCTGAACGCTAGCACATGCCGCCACTGTATCCTGGACGACAACATTCCACTTTCCGCCGCTGGAGAACAGCCAGCCGCTACTGCTGCCGCTCCACGTCTCCCAATTAACCGTGTCTTCTTCATTTCCCGAATCCACGACGTAGTCAATCCCGGTCAGCTTACAGTTGAAATTGATCTTCGGCAAAATCCTGAAGTGGCTCACATACGAGCGGCGGTATTCCATCACCTGTTCGTGGTTGGGGAAGGTCTCCGTCATTGACACCGGCCACGGGAAGTCCGAGAACTGGTAAAGCTGCTTAGGCGTCTGGAGCTTGGTGGATTCAATGGTCCGCGACCAGACGCCGCCGACTGTGCCGTGAGCCTCGAAGACAACAGGGTCAAAGCCTTTCTCGATCAAGTGCTTGCACACGACAAGGCCGCTGATTCCAGCACCGATGATGGCCACACGCTGCTTCGGCTGCATTTTCTTTTTTGTATCCAGGTGAGTCTGGAATTCTGATCGTCTTGCGATGTCGATGACAACGGTGATGGAGATGATGAGACCGAAATGGTTTGGACCAGTCATGAAATGTACATGCACACAATTCATAAGTGATTGATGATGACACGTGCAGCAAGAGGAAAGGCAACTGAAATTGAGAGCTTCGAGGCACTCACCAGTCGGCCCCAGGTGTCCCCTGTCACGGACACAAGATTGGGAAACGTTTTGGCATGCACTCGGTGCGTCATTCCAAAATGGACATGAACATAGCATGAATTCTCTGAGGAGTCTGACAATTTCTATGGTTCTTTGAACAAAAGAAAGCGACTGCGCAATACGTAGATCGACAAAGAAATGCAGAAGAAGAAACTTTGCAGTAATTTTTACGCCATATTGACCGCGGTTGCGGTAAAGAACAAGGCCAGTTAATGAACATAGCACCCCTTAAAGTTACGACAGTATTATTAAAATTTGAGATATACGCTGTTGCACCGATACAATGAAACAAGAATTAAGAACAATGTGCAATCGGATGATTATGCATTACAATTTGCTGTCCAGTTATCCGGAAAGGCATCCTTTGGCCTTGGCCTTCTCCCTGAGAACAAATTTCTGAGTCTTCCCGGTAGAAGTCTTGGGAAGATTGGCGAAAGCAACAGTCATGGGCGCCACTAAGCGCGGCGACTTGTCCCTGCAATACTTGATTATTTCCTCCTCCGTGACGCTGAACCCATTCTTCAACTTCACGAAAGCACAAGGAACTGCTCCCCAGATATCGTCGGGTTTACCCACGACGGCCGCCTCGAATACTGCCGGATGACCAAATAACACGGCTTCCACCTCGATTGTGCTAATATTCTCTCCTCCTGATATAATGATATCTTTGGCACGATCTTTCACTTCTAGGTAACCATCGGGGTGCTTCACGCCCAAATCCCCGCTCCTAAGCCACCCGCCCTCAAATGCGGTCTCGGACGCTTTAGTGTCTTTGAAATATCCACTCATCACGGTGTTGCTCCTAAACATGACCTCGCCCCAGGTCTTGCCATCGGAGGGTACACTTTCCATCGTGACAGGGTCCTTGACATCGACTTCTTCCAGGCCAATATGGCGGACTCCATGTCGAGTCTTCATCCTAGCACGCGCGTCGGGGGAAAGAGAATCCCATTCCGGTTTCCAAGTGCAGACGGTCGCCGGCCTGTAGGCCTCTGTCGAGCCATAGCAGTGTGTTACCCAGAAACCTAGAGCTTCTATCCCGAAACTGACATCTGGAGGTGGTGCGGCGCCCCCGATCATCAACATGACCTTTTGAGGCAGCGGCTTCTGTTCGCTGGCCAGGGCATGGATAAGCATGTTCATTACGGCGGGAGCGCCACCCATGTAAGTCCCGTTATGCTGAGCAATTTTTTCGAATATGCTTTTTGCAGTGACATCCCTCAGGCACACGTTGGTCCCTCCCTGAGCAGCGATGGCCCATGGGATACACCGGCCGTTGCAGTGAAACATGGTCACACTCCATAAGTACACCGGCATTGACTTCATCTCGTTCAGAAGTGCCTCCGCCAAAGAATTCAGATAAGCACCTCTATAGCTGTATACAACACCTTTTGGGTTCGAAGTGGTTCCCGAAGTGTAGCTGACAGAGATGGGATCCCATTCATCTTCTGGCCGCTTGACCTGAAAATCAAGTTTCCCAGATGCCAAGAGGTGTTCATACTCCAAGTGCTGAGGAGTGGAGGATGTCTCGGGACCATCTTGGATTATAATCAGACGTGGTTGCTCGATCATCGATCTGGACAGAATGTCGAATGCTCCCAGCATAACATGAAGCAACTCGCGGTCCACGAAAACGATTTTTGCCTCGGACTTCTTTAGCACAACGGACACCATCTCTGCATCGAAGCGGGTATTTACCGTACAAAGGACCGCCCCGGACATTGGGACAGCAAAATGTAGCTCGTACAGTGCTGACTAAACACACGTATCGAATCCAAAAGCAAAAACACGGCACAAAGACGGCGAGCCGGTCGGGAACCTCACTTCACCGCACTAGCAATAGGAGCGAAGAAGAAGAAGACTCACCACATCGCCGCGAGAGACGCCCATGCTGTTGAGAGCGGACGCGACCTTGATGCACCTGTGGAGCGTCTCCTGCCAAGTGTACCTGATGTCCCCGTACACGACCGACACCCTGTCCCGATAAATCACGGCCGCGCGCTCGAGGAAGCCGATCGGAGTCAGGGGGGCATAGTTCGCGGAGCACCTGATCATTCCCTCCATCACACCCTTCGTCGACATGGTTAGGCAGGCCTCAAAGCAGGACACGACGAACAAGAAGAAGAAGAAGATATGAGACCGGGAAGCGAGAGTGTCGGAAGAAGTTTGGAGGTGAGATGAGAATGAAGTGGGTGAAGACTTGGAGTCCCTGTATATATAGAACCTGGTGAAGCGACCAAATATGGAACCTAGCCCAAAAATGACGTGGAAATTAAGGATGAGATTAGCTGAGTCCAACAGCACTACATATGGCAAAAAATCAAAGGTAGAGCTATTTAAACCATATATGATTTGATCCATCCCCAAGGTAGAAAGGAACATAATTGCCATTAATCACCCTACCAAAATTTCAAGTGATGGAACTCAAGTTTAGTTGTCGAATTAAGAATATGACATGATTTCCTTTTTGAAAAACGTTCAAGTGGGTATTACCGTGCATGTTAAAAGCATTATTTTTTCCTTTCATAGATTTTACCAAATACGTAGAAAACCTAGGTCTTTTTCACGTTGTTGAGTAGAATAATGGATTCGTCATCGAGAAAAATCCCAAAAAATTTGAACATTAATGCAACCAAACTCTTTCTTGTCAATTATCTTGGACGTAATGAGATGATAAGATGAAATAACGAAAACTCTCTTAAAAGATTTGGCGGAATAAAATCACTATTACGTCCCTTAATGCGGAAAATAAAAATTAATTAACATGACCGTCAAATTCCATTAATAACATTCACGAGGGGTTCACTAAAATAATTATTAGGTGTCTTGATGTGCACAACTTTTTCACATATTTTTTTAGTGTATTTTCATATACTCTTTTGACTCTTACATGTCCCGTGTCAAATCGTGTCCGTAAAAAAAATCACTAAATCTTTGATATAAAAAGACTTATCGAAACTAATTGAATAATAAATTCACTACAAAAGCTAACCTTGGAAGTAGAACTGACGAAGAATGGATATGTTGCAATAAGAATATATGATGAATAGAAATCTAATTTGTTTTTCTAAACAACAATAAGTATAATTTGAAAGAAAGCCATGAAACGAAAGCAACTAAATTGAACTAAACTGCACAAATATCCTCAATTATCGAGGGAGATTTTTCCTATCTAGCGAAAATAGAGCGAATTTAGTCTAGACGATGGAAATAGCCACACCCGATAAAATATCTTGAAGACTGAATTTAGAGGTTTATATATGGGATACATACATAGATTCTATGCATCCAGGGACCAAATATTGTACATCACCCAATAAGAAAATAGAAAATAAGGATAAAGTTATAGCTAAGTCACCCAAAGAGACATTCTTTTGCGTGGACGTGTAATTAGATGAGGGTAATGCTATAAAAGGATAATGACACAAACAGTCTCTAAATTTTATCTCAATATACAATTTGGTCCATGAACTTTTAATTTGTTCAATATAATCTCTGAACTTTATCTAATATTTAATGTGGTCCCTGAATTTTTAATTTGTTTAATGTAGTTCTGGACTTTTGATACATGTTCAATGTAGTTCCTAAACAATAAGAAAATGTTCAATGTAGTCCCTGAACTTGAATTAATGGAAGAATTACACTTAATATTTCTATATAATTCAAGAAATAAATTGAACATGTATCAAAAGTTCAAAGATGACATTGAACAAATTAAAAGTTCATAGACCATATTGCATATTGGGTTAAAATTCAAGGACTACATTGAATAAATTAAAAATTCACCACTTTGTACATTGGGCCAAAGTTCAAGGACTATTTGTGTCATTTTCCTTACTATAAATGGCAAAACACGAGACATATAAGACTGGCAACATAATAAGAACAAAATACTAGGGGTGCTATAGCTGAGTGAAATAAATTATTTAAAAAATGTTTTTTAAAAAAATTATCGCTTGGATCATATAAAATAATGAGTTATTAATTTTTTTTAATTATCTACAACAATTTCGGTTTAAACATTTTCGTGAACAATGAAAATATTCTTTGATGATTCATTTTCATAAGCAATACAAGCAATCATTTTTATAAGATTGTTCTTCAATTCATTCATTTCCCGTGAAACAAACGCACCCCCTAATTCAAGTTGAATCTCCTCCATGACAGTGTCCCAATCTCATCTGGCCATAGGGTTGGGGGCGACCTCACGCTCTCACAATGGGTTTGTCTGCAACATCCGGCGCAAGTGAGGACAACACGGTTTTTTTCATTATTATAAAAAGAATAATACATAAGAACCAGTTAACCCCAAAAGGATTGGTTGAATGGTTAAGCTCTTTGCTTGGATCTAGCAAATTATATGTTCAAATCACAATTTCATCCACTCACCTTATAGGTAGAGCCTCACCCGATATACATGGACGGGGCGGTGTGTACCAATGGAGATTAGTCGAGCTGCACGATTGGAACATCTTGTGTTATAGAAAAACAAAATGCAGATGAGTATATTTATATCTGTGGACATTATTGGCTATTTCTTTATGAACATTAAAATTGACCCATTTTAAAATCATATTACAAATTTAACAAATTATATAAATTTAAATACCTAATTTTTTCAATGAATTCTCGAACTAACTTGTAATGTTGTAGAAAATATTTGTTAGATTATTAAATAGTATTTTGACTAAATTAAGTTTATTAAAATTTCGTTCTATAATTTTTCAATATTTTAAAAATAATCATATAAAATTTGGTAAATGACTTAAATACTATTTGCTAAGTTAAAGTTAGTTAGTAGAGATAAATGTTGGTAAAACACTTTAACTAAGATTGGTAATTTCGCATAAAAAGTTAAGCTTTTAACGTGTTAATAAGTGACAAAATCTTAGTTACATGGCGGCTTATATGGACAATGACGGACAAACAAAGCTACCATAAATCTGAGGTGCCTTTGGTGAAGCCACGGTAATGCCTTTTCGGAGGGAAATAATTTGACGTGGCCTCGAAAGAGAAATGATTATTCCCCTCCATAGATGTCGTTTTGGCTTGACTAAAAGCCATGTCGAAATCACTTCACCTGCTTTTGCCTGTCATTGTCTACGTAAGTAGCCATGCGAGACTTTAATAGCGGTATTAGATGGAACTATAATGAATAGTATATTTGTTATACTAATATAAGTTTAGGATTTTTGATAACATAAAAAAAAGCTTAAAATATTAGTGATTATTTTAAATTTGTTTGTGGTATTTCCCCTTAATAAAACAATTGGCAATTTCGAAGTATAAAATCAATGTTGGTACTTTGTACGTGAAGCTTTTGTTTCAACGAAGCTTGATGGTGAGCAAGGCTTTGACGAATTGACCCGGCACGGAACAGTGTTCCATATTTTGGCTGACATAACACTAACAATCTGCTTAGGAGTCGAGGTACTCCGCTACCGGTCCCGGTCGGGAAAGGTCTCCATCACCGAAGCTGGCCACGCGAAGTCGGAGAACTTGGAAGAACGGCCTAGGCGTCTGGAGCTTGGCAGACTTGGTGGTCTGCAACCAGAAGATGCCGATGGCATCACGAGCCTCTAAGACGGCGGGGTCGAAGCCTTCTCAATCACGTGCTTGCACTCGAGGAGACCGCTGTTTCCGGCGCCAATGGTCGCCACTCGGCGTTCACTGCTTCAGCTCCATTTCTTTGGGTTCCTGGTGACGATGCAATTCCGATCGTGTCGTGAAGTTACTAACGACGATGACGACGACGACGAGGAGGAGAAGATGACTGAGACCTGAAATCGTTGAAGCTCGCGGTTGAGGTGGTAGACTTAAATTTTCACATGCACAAAAATTGACGACCGATCGACGACACGACCAAGCGTCACAGGCACGAAATGCGAAACATTGGCTCGCACTCACTATGTTATTCCGAACGCGAGATGAACTTTGCACGAGTTCTCTGACGAGCGAGAATGTGTTTTTTACCTATATCAAAGGCTAAAACGATGAAAACAAGAATATTAGTAATGATTCACAAACGCCATGTAAAATTGGAACCGTGTACGGACAGCTAAGACATGCTAATCTGCTCATAAAGAGCTCATCATCCCAATTTGTCAAACACTAAACTGGAGATCAGTTCGGTGCTGACAAGGTGTGGCAACATTTTTCTCTGGCAGACAAAAGGTTAGTCCTAAAGAGGAGTGGGTACGATTCTGGAGATTGTCTTTTTTTGAAAATTGTCTTGTTACCAGTCACCCACCGAGGACTTCAAGCACCCCGAATGGAGGGAGATACTTGTCTCTCGACCCGGGTCCGTTGTCCAAGCCCCATACATGAGGTACACGGGACTCATAGGATCAATGGTTATGATGTCACTGGTCTATCGTAGCCGAATATCCACTCGAATAGAAGAAAGAATTGAGAAGTATGTACAGAGAGCTCAGAACAGGAAATTAGAGAGACTTACACAACTCCTGTGCTCGGTTGCAGTACACATCAAGGACAATCGATGAACAACACCCTCAAACGAACAACTGCTTAGTTCTAGATATCCGCTCCCTGCGACAATTAAATGAAGCAAGAATCAAGAATACCTGTTACAGGAAGATTATACTTTACAGTTTGCTGTCCAATTTTCTAGTAAGGCTTCCCATGGCCTTGGCCTTCTCCCTAAGGACGAATTTCTGCGTCTTCCCAGTTGAAGTCTTCGGAAGATCTGTGAAAACAATAGCCTTGGGCGCCATAAAGTGCGGCAGTTTAGCCCGGCAATACTTGATTATTTCCTCCTCAGTAACCTTGTACCCATCCTTCAACTTCACGAACGCACAAGGAGTTTCCCCCCAGTAATCGTCCGGTCTGCCAACGACAGCTGCCTCAAGTATAGCCGGATGACCAAATAAGGTGGATTCCACCTCGATCGTGCTTATATTCTCTCCCCCTGAAATAATGATATCCTTGGCGCGATCTTTTAGTTCTATGTAACCGTCAGGGTGCTTCACGCCCAAATCACCACTCCTGAACCACCCATCCTTAAAAGCAGTCTCGGTCGCTTTCATGTCTTTCAAATATCCATTCATCACGGTGTTGCCTCTGAACATGACCTCGCCCATGGCCTTAGCATCAGACGGTACACTTTCCATTGTGACAGGATCTTTGACATCGACTTCTTCCATGCCGAGGTGGTGCAGTCCCTGTCGTGCCTTGATCTTAGCACGTGCATCAGGGGGGAGAGAATCCCATTCTGGTTTCCAAGTGCAGACTGTTGCCGGCCCATAAGTTTCTGTCAAGCCGTAGCAGTGTGTTACCCCAAATCCTAGCGCTTCCATCCTGAAAAGGACCTCCGAAGGTGGCGGGGCCCCGCCAGTCATGACCATGACCTTTCCAGGCAGCGACTTCCGTTCGCTAGCTGGCGCATTGATGATCATGTTCAGAATAGTGGGAGCACCACCCATGTGAGTCACCTTATGCCGAGCCACATTTTCAAATATGCCTTCTGCAGTGACACTTCTCAAGCAAATGTTTGTCCCACCCTGAGCTGCAGTAGCCCATGTGAGACACCAGCCGTTGCAGTGAAACATGGGCACGCACCATAAATATATGGGCATTGATTTCATCTCGTTCAGAAGAGCTGCTGCCAGAGAATTCAGATAAGCACCTCTATGGCCGACTATGACGCCTTTTGGGTTCGATGTAGTTCCCGAAGTGTAGTTGAGAGAGATGGGATCCCATTCATCTTCTGGCCACTTGACCTTAAAATCAAGTTTGCCAGATGCCAAGAGATGTTCATATTCCATGCGCTGGGAAGTGGCATTTGTGTAGCTGATATTGGAGGATATTTCAGGACCGTCTTGGATTATAATTAGAGAAGGTAGCTTGATCATTGATTTTGACAGTATGTCAAATGCTCCCAGCATAATATGAAGAAACTGACAGTCCACAAAAACAACTTTTGCCTCAGAATGCTTGAGCAGCACGGATACCATTGCTGAATCGTGGCGGATATTCAGTGTACAAAGAACTGCCCCAGCCATTGGAACACCAAAATGTAGCTCATACATTGCCGGAATATTTGGCACCAAAGCAGCAACCTGTTCAAGTAGATCGAGGCTAAGGCAGGCAAAAGAGAATCTCCGAATGTGATCGGCAAAGTGCACTATGTAAAAGACTAAACAAAGAAAATAAAATAAAATAATTACTAAACAGGTGAGTAAAGCAGGGGATTTTAACAATGAGGAATCTTTGTAATTAAGTTCCCCACAACGCCATGTAAGAAGGGTTGTCCCAACTGGACCAGAAAATTAGGTAGGCGCACATCTAACAGGAACCTGTGTGGAGTAACCAAGAATAGATATAATTGACATTGGCATGAGACCACATGACTTCACCCCTAAACTTACCAAGATCCAAGATCAATATCACTGATGATAAATCAGTAAGTTGTTCAACTGACAACGAGGCCCATATCTGATCCAAGATGTAAGAAGAAAACATATTCTTGCACGAATATAACTTGAGTTGCAACCCCATTTTGTGACATAATTGGCTATTCCGAAATGGGAGAGATACTCAATGACCATCATCTCCGTATTAGCCGAACTATTAGAATCCAAAGATATAAGCTTAAATCAGATACTGAAGTTTTGACCCTTTTCTTCCATCCAAAGGTAATTTTGGAAAGTACTAGGTAGAAGTAAAAATTCCAACACTTTATGAAGAGAAACAAAAACTGAAACAGTGATTAGGACATCTCGGGAGACAGGCCAGAGAATCCGAGTTTCGGGCGGTTATGATAACTGTAATGGAGTTGAGAATCCAACAGTCAACGCGAAACTCCTAACAACATCCAAAGCGCAAGAGAAGCAATCCGATCACCGGAGTTCCAAAACGCAGTTCACCGTCGTCGCCTCTCGCCGTCGACGCGCTAAAGACACGAATCGAAAACCGAGAGCAAGAACGGGTCGCTCGAGAACCCCGCTTCACGTTCATTCACCCAGTGACCGGGAGCGGAGTTGACTCACCACATCGCCGCGGGAAACGCCCAGCCCGTCGAGGGCGGAGGCGAGCTTGACGCAGCGGCTGCGCGTCTCCCCCCACGTGTAGCTGACGTCCCCGTACACGACGGAGAGCCTGTCCCGGTACACCACCGCCGAGCGCTCGAGGAAGCTGATGGGAGTCAGGGGGGCGTAGTTCGCGGAGCACCTGATCGTGCCATCCATCTGCTTCTTGGTCGCCATGGGTGAGGCGTGGAAGCAGCAGAAGACGAAGAAGAAGACGACGACGACGGAGGAGGAGAGGCGAGGACGAGATCAAAGAAGCGAGAAGGTGGGAGGATAATGGAGGTGGAAATGAGAATGAGTGACCGAGAGAAATACACGAGCACACGAGTTGTCGTGTACGTAGCAGACTGTACATCTTGACCCGTTAAATGCGGGTGCCGGATCGAAAATGGTCCGACCCTGTAGTGATTCATGTCCGGCCCAACTCGTATCCATATACATACCCGACACGATTCACATTGTTAAAATATTTTTATATTTCACTAAATTTAAGAAAAATCGAGCTAGTTCTAAAATAAAGTACTGATTTTACCTTGAGGAACAATTATGGTACAAACTTTTTTTTGTCTCAATAAAAAACACTAACTTTTACTTGAATTCCGGATCTAACCTTGTCAACCAAAGCTTGAGAAGATTGTTACACGGCTTTACAATCTCATTTACTATACTTCCCAATAAAATCAATTTATTAACGTCTATCACTAGAGTCTACTATGTTAAATGAGATCAATTGATTAATGTCTATTTGATGTAGATTTAGAAGTTTGGGCTTGTTTCAGAAAAAGATTATGGTCATAAGCTTTGCGAATCTCATCCATAACATTCCTCTTCGTGTAACGTTAATACAATAAAAGTTTGTCAGAGAAATGCAATATATGGCTCAAAAAAGATTCCAATTAATATTGTTTTAAATCCAACTAGCATTTATTGCTAAGGTGAAATAATCACATTAGACAATTAACAATTCCAAGTAAATAGGTCTAAATTTGGAATTCATGTGAAATTTGATGATTTTTTATAAGATAAAAAACAGTTCAGGTTAGAATTATACTAAATGTGAATTTGGTGATTATTTTTGGAATTAGGCCAGAAAAAAATCATACACAAACTAATATAAGAGCATGAAGTGAACGAACACAAGATCGTGTAAGGGCGAGAGAAAATGAAAGAAAGTCAAAAACATGAGTTGAATCAAATAAACTGTGAATCCATTTAATGCCATTGCACATTCACGGGCTTTGTCCTTCTTGTACTTGAATTTTGCCGGAGTGTCGAAATTGATTCATCGCTTTTGTCGCTGTTTCAACTGCCAGTTTCCCGTGTACGACAGTTGCTTAGGGTGGGGATCCAAAGTATGCACATGCATGCCAGAGAATCTCGTACGAGACAGTGATCTACTTCGCAAGACTAATGGACAATCACTAACTAGATTAATGGCATTGCTTGGTTAATTCACGAAGGAAGTTAGGATGAACCATATCATTGACTGGTATCCTTATGCACCTGTACCAATGCCACATTCAGCACCGTTAATTTCATGAACTTGATAAAAGTAGCAACCATGCAAGAATATTTAGTCGATCAGGACGCTAATTTGGTATCGCATGGGTGTCCAGTTCATGTGATCTTGCAAGAATTCACCTGAGACTGTAGATCCAGGAACTTACTTTCCGTACCAAGGGCATTGGGTAAAGTGGCTCATATGCAAAATAGAATTTACCGCATTATTTCACAATGCATCACCAGCATCTATCCTTTATCCAAAGCTCAACCTGCTCGTTTCATGTTACGTTTAAGTTACCACGGATGATATAAGCTCACTCCATGATGATATAATGACTACGAAGAGAGCCATGGGTTCAAGATAGAATGCTATACCTGCGAAGGCACAGACTTGATGTGTAACACGAATGATGAGCCATCCACCGCCGACTGCTGAGCAGAACCAAACTGTTTCTTTCACCATGCATCTTTCACTATTCTGGTTTAAGCCATGGCCAGGGGACAAAACAATGAGAACATAAGGTAAAAGCAGACTGTAACAGCGCTGGTAATCTTCCCTTCCTCTGTCGTTGATGCAATGAAAAATTAGTACTTTATAAATGCTCATAAATACATGGACCCAAAACAATTGTTAAGCCCACAACTTTCCACAGGCATCAATTTCATCATCATGTTTAGTCCATAAAGACATGCTTCTGTTGAGTAACCTATCTGAAATATACGTGGTCGCCTTGAAAAAAACCCAAGCAACAGGAGAGAGTATAAAGCAACAACTGTCGCAAGACCTCGTCTATAAACTTAACTAATTCGTATCATGGAAAGTTAGTGAACTAAGATGCTAAAGAAGACGATCTTCAAATTCATGTTGTGACCAATAGATATGCAAGGCCTTTTAGATATTCAACGATTTCGGATCCCCCGAGCTTTGAACTTCCAAATACTCTGTCAACAAATGTAATAGGAACCTGCAGATTGATTAAAACACGAATCAGAAGAGGTAATATAGACATGAAATAGTGCCATGCGATCTACTTGATTAGTATGGCAGATATATCTCAATTTGGATTTAGTTTTGGCTGTAAAGAGTAACCATGCATAACAATAACGCAAAAGAGACAAGGATGAGAAGGCATGAAGATGATATTTTCCACAATACGAAAAAGAGATGTCAGTAATGCATGCATCAAACGTCGAAGAGTATAAGTCGAAAAAAGTGAAACCTTCGAATTAATTACTAGAACAGGTTCCATTTAAAGCAGGTAGTGGATCAGACAGCTAGCTTATACTCCAAGAGGAGGCACATTTGTTTCCCCTAAAAAAAAGCCTCATTTTATTGCTCCAAGAAGTAAGGTAGCTGTACAAAATACCTCTTCAATATGATATCCTTTTCTAGATGCCCGAACAATCATCTCCATCTGGAACACATAGCCCTTGCTGACGCAGGAGTTAATAAGATCTTCAAGAACTGATTTCCGATAAAGACTTCGAAATAAAAAGAAACTATTAGTTCCATTGTTATGCAATATAATTTTGTTTGCTGACAATAAAAATGAGAATTTAGTCCGCTTCATCTATTGTCCTAATCACCTACCGGAAAGATCCAGTTAAATCAGATACTCCAGGCCATAGAAATGTCTGAGCTAGCACATTGGCTCCTCTGCTAGTGAGTTTACGCATAAGAGTCCATCCATGCACACCCCCACCTTTAACATACCGAGTCCCTGTAACTATGCTTGCACCAGTTTCCTGCTGTTTCCTATTAAAAAACGACGAAGATAAAGACTTAGGAGAATTTGCCAATGTACAGGCATCGGTAGAGCAATGAAAAAGTTTGAGCAAGTTCCTTACTTGATGAAACTCGGCAAATATTTCGGCTGCATAACCAGACCAAACAGATCAGAGAGAGACAGGAAGGGAAAGGAGGAAGGGAACGAAAGGAAATATGAAATGAATGAAGGACACTTTACACAGAGAAAATAACAAAGAGATCCAAACTCAGGCAATTCATCGCCCCACTCTGCCCCGGAGGCACTAAGTATAATTGGGAACAATTACCCCACATATGGGTCTCATATCGATATTACAAGGAAAAGAATAATGATATTTCAACAATCAAGACATCTACCTAGTCTTTGCATGACGTCTGTTATTATGATAAAAACTCTGAAAATGCCACAAGAAATCCCTCAAACTTTGAGCAGGAAGTACGTGTCCAACCAGAGCTTTGAGCTAAAGGTGATGAATGAAAAGGCATTGCACTGTCTACCTTAAATTGGGATCCATCCAAAGTCCACAGCTCTCTGTGGACATAACCATGTCTATCCCACAATGGAAAAAACAGCACGATGAAATTTTCAGCCATAATGAACTTGCAATACCAATATAAATGGATTGCGCATACTTACATGGTGAGATAAATCAGCATCCATGATCACAACAAAATTGCCAGACGCATGCTTCAAACCATGAATATAAGCCGTTCCTAGAATTAAACTTACATCAGATCCAAATCCCTTCTACACATGAATTCGGAATACATTCATAGACTTGTCAACTCACCTAAACCAAGCTTCCTAGGTCGTGCTCTTAAAAGCTGTACCAAATAACAACCCGAAATTAGAGGAGTAAATCAGCAAAACGCACAGACAACCAATCAAATCGAAGCTGATGTTTTCATCCGCCAAGTCAAACTTACAATCCGGTCATCGCCATACACTTGCTGCAATTGTTTAACAACATCCTGAGTACCGTCCGGACTTCCATCGTCGACGATGATAATCTCGAAATCAACATCTCTGCATCAGGCAGGACAGAACATGCTACACCAGTCATCATCACAATCAAGTATGAATTTTTATCATTTTTTTTTTGCCAAAACGACACAATTCCTGACTTCTTGAAAAACCCGGTCGCCAATATCAAAAACTGAATCTCATGGTCCAAATCCTATCTCGGCGCCTTACAATTACACCAAATGAGCAAGTAACTTGGCAACACAGGAAGCGAGAGGAAATCAGGCATCGCCATTCTCACTTCTCAAAAGCAAGCCACACACGATCGGAGCCATCGATCCGCCGTCAAGTTCCGGCTAAGCGTAAAATCCGATCGGAAAAAAAAGAAAAGAAAACACGACACGGCCGGGTTGAAAGGAAGGGCGTTTTCGTTACCGGAGGTGCTTGAAGACGAGGTAAACGAGGAGGGCGATGTTGAGACGCTCGTTGTAGGTGGGCACTATCAAGCTGTACTTGTCGCCGACCCCTCCCGGCCGGACGTCCTCCATTGACGAGCGGGGGATCGATGGGAAACCCTCGAGCTTCGATCCCTCTCTCGCGACAAAAACACGGGGTTCCTCCGAAAAGGGGGAGATGCTTCAGATCGTCATCGGTCCCTGTCTCGAGTGCGGGTTTGACTCCGCTGTCGGGTTCTTCGGCTCTGCCGAAAGCGGTGTCGTTTTTGTCGGCTTTGCAATATGGTCCCTGGACTTTTAATTTATTCAACGTGATCCATAAACTTTAACCGAATATGTAACATGGTCCTAAACTTTTAATTTGTTCAGTACGATCCCTGAATTTTTTTTGTACATGTTTAATTTAGCTTATGACCTATATAAAAATGTTTGACGGTGTTCCCTTAGGATGATCGCAAAGACGCATTGCTAGAACACGTTGGCCATATCTCTGGTGGTATTACTTAAGTACAATATTGAACATTTTCGTATAATTTTTTTTATCGAAATATTTTCATATAGTTCATGGACTAAATTGAACATGTATATTGAATAAATTATAAGTTTAGGGACCACATTGTAAATTAAACTAAAATTCAAGAATCGTATTAAATAAATTAAAAATTCATGAATCACATTATACATTGAATGAAAATTCAAAGATTATTTGTATCAATATCCCTTAATGGTGGCAATGGCAACATTGCAAATTGTGCCATTGTGGTGTTCAGCCCATGGCCCGGGTCCGGCCCCATACCATGTTTTCTCTCCGTTACAGCTTGTGCCATTAAATAGGTGAAATTTTCAATATTATCTTTGATAAAAATTAGTAATGTAAATGCTGATGATACGACAGTTATTCTGTATTACTCGAGAAATGACTATGAAATAATAGTTGATAACATATTATGCAGAACGTTTCATGAAGTTGAAAGTTGATTGAATGAATAATACCAAATTTCACCAATATTTTAAAGTTTCTAGCACAACTTGGATTTATTACCTTGCAAATTGGTTAAAGCTAGAAAATTGAATCATATTTATATGCATAATTAATTGGGTTCATTGAGTCCTTAAATACTTCCAAATTTAATACCCATCTTTAACTTCAACAAGTGAAGGGCGAAATTCAAACGAGGAAATGTTTACGGTGGATGCACCTAGAGATGAGGAAGGGCGTAGTAACTTGAATAGAAGAAGTGCGATCGATCCCTCTTGGGGGAAGATCGAATCGGAGTTTCCTTAAGTAGCTACCAATTATTCCACTAATGAGTAGTTGCTCGCCAACTTTGAGAACTTTGAGACGCACGACATGGGTGAAGCACGTACCGGAACCCACCACGATCCAAATCACCCTTGACTGGAACCTCTGGGAAACAATATCATCCCCGGGAAGAACCAACGAAGCTCAGCTCAGAGCCTATTTTCTTTGAATGTCCTTGACAGGTTTTTGACGAAGCATAAATCAAGAATCGACGAAACGGAACGCATTCATTCATATCGCATCAGTACATTGCCAAGACAAAAAGAAAAGGATGTTGGCCGCTTATTTACACGCATAAGAACTGCACTCGGCAAGCCGGTGGATTATTATTAAGGGTATTTACAATATACGAGATTTGCGAGAAGACAGCACGCGCTGCGCTCTCAATCATCCGATGTCCCCTCTCCAAAGTCCACTTCTAAATCTCTTCCGTCCTTTGGATCAATGTCGTCGTCATCGTCGTCCTCTACTGGAGGCGACATTGACGCCTCCAGATATGCTTGCGTCGCCACTACATCAGTTGTAACTGTATCGTCCACCTCCTCAAGCGTGTCATGGTCATTCTCTTCAAGCTCACAGTCTTCTAGACTTTCATCAACTCTATAATAAACCTGCAAAACATCAAACCAGCATTATGCTGACACATAAGCAAAGGCTGCTTATAGCATCGTTTACGTGATGGCAGAACAATGAGTGCTGGTTCAGCGAAAAACAAAAGGACTATATGATGCGATTCCTTATTAAAAAAACGATTTCTGCTTGTTCCCTGCTAGATACCTACCACCTGGAGAGTCACTTCATTGTCGAGGCAGACTAATAGCTTAGCACTTAGTAAAAAAGAAGCCTCCATGCCATCTCAATACCAACTACCTCGTCAAAAACAGCGTATTTCTGATATCCCAATTAGGTAGGTCACTTTTAAAGGTTTCTTACATGACAAGTGATCGTGTCCATAATCATCTTCACATATATGGGTTACCGCTGCTTGTAATTATTAAGTCATGACATCGATGACCAATATTCCACCCAGCTTCAAATTCTTTCTGGAGAAGTTCAGAAGAAAGTTGACCAGGTACTGCCACTGAACATGACAGATGTATACAATCGGAATTAGAAAACGAACTTTAAATAGTTTGTACATACCACACAAGTCCGTGCTGGCGACAGTACTTTGAATGAGTTGGGACGATTATTGAAGTTTGTTTCAGGCATGCCAGGTATTCCTTCAGGACAGGTGAAATGGTCGATACCATGCCCCACCTGTACGAAGCAAGCCATAGATGTCCACAGGAAAAGGAAAAAAATGAGAATTGCCCCAGTCTCATCATGCGTGGGGCAGAACAAACACATTAACATAATTAAAGATCTTGAAGTAACCAGATTGATCGTGGCCATGGGAATTAACAGAGATTTTGAGCACGCAATCTTCCGTGTTGGAAGACCAAAATAACCAATTACTAACTACAAAATAGAAATCTGAACAGCATAGACCACAAAACTAAATCAGAAGATGTACAACTACACCAGTCTCACCCACACATCTAATATTCCACGTGCTCTCACGTTTTAGTAGGCCATACTTGCCACCAGTGTACATCTGAATTTGACAATACTTCACATGCAATGAATTAACAACAGCCCAGAGTAATTCCTCTGATTGCTTTAGCAGCTTAAGTTAAGAATTCAAGTTGCAGTAATGCCCATTATCTCGAGAGAAGTAGGGAGTGCAGAGCAGACAGTGCCAAATGACAGATTCCCAGTAGTTGACGCTGTGAATTATATCCAAGGATCCACATTTACAAAATATATTCCTTCAACTTTTCTTTGACTCGTACACCAAAAAGGAAAACCTACAAAACTTCTTGTGTTAACTTACAATTTTTTTAATTTAAAAGGCACTACCAAAAGAACCAAGTCATATATTACTGGAGTAACTTAAGTGTTTTGTTAATTATACTTCAGAAAAGAATGCAAAGGTGAGCCTAATACTCAAGTACATCTTCCAACGACCATCCACTTAGTTATTCTTTGCCACTACTACATGTGAAGATAATAACATCCATCTTAGACACTTGCAACATTCAGATATTTCAATCATGAGATATAGATTCGAAGCAAAGTATATTGTGGCTCCTATCATATGCGACTGCAAATGAACAAAAGAACAGGAACACACAGAGAAAAAGCCAATGCCTAAGAATAATTTTACACTCAATATCAAGTTGGATTTCTTCATGCAGCCCTATCACAGAAACACCCCCTTCCCCGAGCGTGTGGCAATGTTTCATCTTCTGTTTCATGCATTTCAATGGTCAATCCCAACTTATGAATCCCCAATTAAGAAAATAAAAGAGGTAAAATTAAATACATGCAAGTTGCCTATATCTGTTAACAACTGCTGATTTAAAAGCTTGACTCATTCCAAGCTGACCCAATAGGTCCCGAAACTTGTAGCTGCTATAGAATTGGAGTTGAGATCTGGAAAAAGAAAAGAAATTCCATACCCTTCCATGCCCACCAAAATCCCAAGCATCACTGTCCAGTGCAACTCTATACTTCCCCGGCAGGTCACACCCGACTTTGTACCTGAATATTCCAGTTCACTAATTTAGAATGTGCTACAAAATTGCAATCAATATACAAGGGCCGCATCTTTAAACCGTCTCAGAAAAAAGAGTCGATATTGTTCTAGGAGGGAAAAGATAAAATACCCATCGTAAGTATTCTCTGGATGGAAGTTGAAAATGAAAACCAAATCTCCACGCTCAAAGACAATAACCTGTCGAGTGGACAATCAATAAATGCTACTCAGAAAACAATGTGAACTCACAAGAATTAGTTAGAGCAACATTTTAAGAATGTAATTATAGACAAGGCATACAAAAACAGGCTAGAGAAAAAAGTGTGGTTGCCTCCACCCAACCAACTCCTATGCCTTTAAACTCATCATCCTAAAAGTTGCTCTTAAAATTAAGCACTTTCAAGGAAGATATTCTGCTCCATAGACCTCTGATCTCAGTGGATCAAATTGAGAATCAACAAAATATTAGTTCCACCAATATTAAGGGTAAAATGAATTTATATCTTTCTGAATTCTTATATACCTTATCTTCCTCGTTTGTGCTGCTGACAATCTGCTTTGTGGATGCAAGAATCGAGAATTTTTCATCCAGCAAATTCATTGCCCGGTCAAATGCATTCATGAACTAGAAAAGTACCAAGAAAAAGAAAGCAAGGACATGTCAGAATTTATAGACAGAAAGCACAAATGGTTATGACGTAATACATAACATTAAATGAGAGTATCGTATACAGCTCTTATGTCATAGGCAGAATGAGCACTATTCTCAGTTGTGGCATTTCTCAATGTATTTTGCAGCAAATGTCCATCTCAGTATTAAAAACCAGCACAAGAAAACACTTAAGAAATAGCTTTAGTTTTTTGAATTATCAAGTACAAATGACTAATACGACATGCAATCATGCATATAAAAGCAATTTTTAATGGTAGAAGTGCGAATGTAACGATGAACTTCCATAACTTTGGTCAAAGAAACTGCCAGTGATAGTGCAAGCACCCAAGAACAAAGAAATAAGACCTCAAACCTTAAATCTCAGGTGATCTGTATCCACTAAGTTCCACTGGCGTCTGCATTTGTCATAACTCCAATTATTGCCTTCTCTTGGGAAGTCGATCCACTCTGGATGGCCAAACTGTCAGAAACAGTAAGAGAGAACTTAGGGAATGTGAACACTTAAAAACCAACATCAACCCAAAAAGAGAAATTAATACTGTTAGCAATTTTTTACTAGAAGGCATAAGCTTTTAGGTCGAGGAGGGTCACGTGTATATAAGTCTAGACAAACATCGTAAATAAGCGATGTGGCTAATTCAACATGCCCTCTCAATGCAAACCGGACAGATGACGGCACATGGAATTGACACACAGAATAATACAGATGAAGCAGCATTTAACAGTAAATTGGGAGCAAAGAAATCAAAACTCGGCTCTGGTATAATATTAGGCATGCCACCCAAAAACTCAAGTGATTATCTCATGCTTGGTACATGGTAGTCATCTAGGAAAGGAATGTTAATTCCGTAAGCAACCTCAATTCCTCCATTTGGTACCTCTACTTGGAATTGAGTTGCCCATTCCCGCAGATTCTGGATTCTTGCACTTTGCAGGAATCTGTATTCTGGTACCACACCAATAAATTGATGATCCTTGGCTCGAAAATCAAGGGAAAAAGATTGTTTTCCATCTCATATCCCAATATTTGCTTTATCATGCCATTAGCATCCTTTCCATTTTGCTTCTTTACATAAGACATGAAGCCCCCGGTAAACCAACTACAGATAATTGAACATATTTATAATTATGGTTACTGTTATTTTTATTGTTTTTGGGGATTATTTAGTTTATTAGAATTTATACTAATATTCTATAATCGTGACCTCGAATAAAATAATACATGATATTATTTTAATTACAGTAAAGAATTTAATGATGTCGTTTTAATGTATATGGTCTTATCATGTTTAAGATGTTTGGTAAATTATTTTATAATTCAGTAATAATTATACTCCACTATAACAAAATTCTAAATTTCAGAAAATGCAATTACATTATAAAACTTGAATATTAAAACCCGCATCCATTCCACTCCATTACAATCAAATAGAAGAATTTTGACTCGATACCATTCCCGTATAAAACCAAACAAAGATTATTGAATCATCATTCCATCTTCATATCATTCTATTCCATTCGTTTTTCATTTCATTTTCTCATACGATTCCATATCGTCGTACCAAACGCAACATAAGAGAAAGGAGGGTGACATGCATATAAGGTGCAAACAAACCCTAACCCAGTAGACAGGCAACATAAAATACTTAAAGAAAAAAAAAAGAAAGAGAATGTTATCATACAATCTCAGCTCAATTTAGGGCATAAGGGATTGACCTAGTGGTCCGCCATTAGGTCTTGAATTTGATTTTTAAATTTTCCTTTCCCCCTATCCTCTATACGAAATGCTTTTGATCTCCAAAGCTTTTAGCTCGAAATTCATCCTATATGTGTCTAGAAAGAACTTTTTGCAAAGGTTAGAGGTTTACTCTTAAGCCCACATAAATAAAGTGGACTTGGAACATTTGTCGCTTAGTCTTTGTCGTAGCTCTTGAATGTACTTTCTAGCATACTCTTTCTTCCTTCTATCTCTTCAGCAAAATTTGAATTAATAAAAAATGTGTAAGCTTGATTCTATGGATATAAGAAGGTTAGCGTTCACAATGAATAAATATTTAGGAAGCAGCCAGAGAACTAACCTCATTTCCCATAAAATTCAGGTAGCCTTCACCCCCTAATGCCATTGTGATAAGATGAATAATCTGAAAGAACAAAATAACAAAGGTTATCAACAGCCACGAAAGCAGTCTGAATGTTTAATACCGTGAAATTGACTTCTGTTAACATTTTGGTGGGACCAAAACATAATAGTACAACATATATTAAGAGAAAACTCAATCTTATTTTTAACCTTCATTGGTCTCAAGATAAATATTCAAATCAAAACACCGGTGCCAGCCACATCAAGCTGGGATACTAAAAGAACCTGATTGTTAATCATCACTAGGATACAATTTAGACAGACCTTGTGAAGCGCAAGCCCCCGCTCAACAGAAGGAGATGCATCCGTCAAACAAGACATACCAGAGTACATCTCTTTATCCATCAAGAGAAATGCAATTGTCTTGTCACCAACTATGGCCTGAAAAATTCAAGAGGTAGAAGAGTATTTCATATGCAATGAAGAAAGTCCTACCAATTACGGATTAGATTCAAAGTAGATGGCAAAGCAAATTGCTATTGAGGAACAGATCAAGAAAAGGAGCACTCATGCCTGGTCATGACTCTCAGCATATGATATGCACTTTTCACTATATCTTCTATTCGTCAAACTCCCTGATATTTCTTTCATAGACCATTCTTCATCTTTCTTGTTCTTCAAGTAGTCAATCCACCTGTCAGGGATGGCCATTGCCAAGCGGTAGTCGAAACCTACTCCCCCTTCAGAGACAGGTTGGCCAAGTCCAGGCACACCAGATACATCTTCAGCAATAACATTTGCATCAGGCAAAATAGTATGGATCAGGCAATTGGCTAGCATTAGGTAGACAACAGCATCAACATCTGTTGCCTCACTGAAGTATTCGCCATAATTTCCAGTAAACGCCACATCAATCCCATGGTGATGATACAACATTGAAGTCACTCCATCAAACCGAAATCCATCAAATTGATACTCTTCAAGCCACCACCTCAAGTTGGATAGCAGGAACCGAAGAACTTCCCAGTTAGCATAGTTAAATAGTCTGCTATCCCACAACTTATGATACCCACGATCTCCTGTATGGAAGTATGACTCTTGTGAGCTTTGGCCAACGTCAAATCCATTGAGTCCATCAGTGACATTATTACTTGCATGGCTGTGAACAACATCCATCAACACCCGCAAGCCTAAGCTATGAGCTTTATCGATAAGATATTTTAGGTCTTCGGGTGTTCCTGATCTACTGCTTACAGCAAAAAAATTGGTGACGTGATAGCCAAATGATGCATAGTACGAATGTTCCATTACAGCCATCAACTGGACGGTATTGTAGTTGTTAGCCTGAATTCGAGGTAAAACATCATCAGCAAATTCTCTGTATGAATTAACACGAGGCTCTGAGCTACTCATTCCAACATGAGCCTCATATATTCGTGGGGCATCTGGTTTTGGAGGACGGGGGTACTTGAATTGATACCTGAAAAGTAAAAGAAGCATAGTCGACAACTTATCATGTCTGCAGCATTACGTCCAAGAATACAAATCACAATGCATACTGTCTTCAGGAATCTCAGAAAAAGATGGTGGAAGCTATGCCTATATATATATATATATATATATATATATATATATATATATATATATATTGGTCAAACAAGCTATGCCATATTGAAAAGCCTTAAAAATGCAAGGAATCTGAGCTAGCTTAATATTATTTTTTGATCTCTAGGAAAAGCACGAATGTATGCCACATTGTCACCTTTCCGAGGGTGGCGGGTCCCAATAAACGCCGTCATATGGTGCTGCAAATCTGGAAGGGTCCACAATCGCATATTTAATCCAAGCAGGTATCCGATCAACCCAAACTCCATTACCATGCTTGAAACGAAATTTGACCCTTGATTTGTGAGGGATTGCTGGTACTCCGTTTTTATCAGGAACTCTGATACTCCACACACCAAATTGATTCTTTTCCATGCTGTGATTAGAGCCATCCCATCCATTGAAATCTCCTATCAGTTGCGCTTCCCTACATCAGACGAAAATAACTTCATTCCAGAGAAATCTATTGATAGAACACATTATCCTCGAGAAACTAGCAAAAGCATTAAGACTTACTGAGCAGCAGGTGCCCACTCGCGGTACACTATATCACCATCCTCGCGATTGAATCCAAAACTTAAATAACCTATGATGAACAAGGCGAGGACAAAAGCTTTCGAACATGAGGGAAGGCAGTCATAAGTGCAATGACAAATTACATTTCTTTAATGCCGTTTGACAAAGCATATTTGGCATTGGTTTAGTTTGTTCAAGCATTTCCAGGATAATCCACACATCGTAGCAGTCAGAAGTCGAATTACCAAAAACTGGTTATTGTTTTTGCCATAGTAAGAATAGGAACTTGACGAGGTACAAGTACAATCATCAAGTGCGCACATCACCTTTTGCAAATTCTTCGAGACCACCCTCGTGCTTTTCAAAGAGCTTTTTTTGATCCACATATCTTTTCATCCTATATTTAAAGTGATCTCTGAATGGTTCCAAGCCTGGATCAACATTTAGGATGCCAATCCTTTCAATGTCATCCTCTATTGGAGTCATTGTTGAGCTGTCATCTGTTAATAAAGCTGGAATTTTGGGATTATGGTCTGCCTGAATCAGAAAGAAATTGCATTGTGTCACTACTCATCAGGACTGCAAGAAACGTGAAAGCAAATGTGCCACGTGACCAGGGCATTAAACATCGTGTCCTCACCAATCCCTGGAGTCCCATGCTCTAGAAAAAGCTTCTTAGAGCCATCTTTTCATGGAAATAAATAGTTGATTTAAGTCTTTGTTATAGTCCATAGAACATTCAAAAGGCAAAACTGTGCTTCCTCTTTTAAACATGCATACCCTTCCATGTCTCTGAACTCGTGATGAAAAATGGAGCTTGTGGCGCCTAACTAATTGAGAAGACTGGCTGACAACTCCGATAAATTGCTGGTTGGCAATTGTCCTGTTATTTCTGGAGGTCTGTCACAGATCCAAAAATACATGTGAGCTTACATTACAAATATCAGATTGATAAGACACTGACAAATAACAAATAGTATTCTTACCTTACCAAAAAAAAATAACAACTAACAAATAGAATCATGAAAAATACAACTTTCAAAACACAGAGTACTTAAGAAGAGACATTAGTATCAATTTTTTATGTGACGTTAGATGTTTGGACCTCTTAAAGCACTCAACTATCTCACCGGATCATGAGTACCACCCATCCGACTGGGACCGTATAAGTACTGAGTCAGCAGGCCCTGAGGGTGCCTCCTAGGGAAATTGTTTTTGCTGGGACAGAGCTTAATGACCACGTCGCCTAAGACACAGTCTGGTACTACGTCTTCACCGACTCAACAATCCCTTCGGCTTTTTAAAATCCGACTCCAAAGGTAATTTTCATCGCCGGGACCCGAATTCATGACGACCCTTCCTAAGGCGAAGTCTAATATTGGATCTTAACCAACTTGACAGCACTCGTTTAAAAGGTCCATAGTTTAATCATAAAGTGCATTTGGATGGATTGATTGCAGGCTCCGCATGAGGTACCAGTATTGTGTCACGACGACTCCCTCCCTCCCTCCAAAAAGTTCCCGACTTATTAGTATAAGTGGCCACGAGAATTAGTGCATATGACGATAACGAATGGGGTTTCTCCGACAGTTTCAGTTCCGCAGAACAAGCAAGATGCCGATTCGATGCCTCAAGCACTTTGTCCACGTGATCTTTCCATCCAACCCCATTGACATGGCATCCTTTTTTCAAATGCTTAAAGGACGGACAATCCCACCGGCCAATAAGATCATCAAAGGAACACCGAAACAACCAAAAACGCTCGAACCTATTAATAGAGTCCAGCCAGCACAATCCGAAAACATGTAAGGTGCGGCCACCTCAAAAAAAAAAAAAAACTGGCAAAAACAACTATTTCCTCCTTAGAACAAGCCTCTCGGAGTCGGACCCCAGTCTCGGGAACAAGGCTTTAGTAAGTCGAGAGCTCCCAGCTCAAGTCAGGCAGCACATAGATTGACCCAGATGGAAATACCCCCAGTCCACACATACACACACACACACGACTCCATGAAGAAAGGTCACGACCGCACACCTCTACCACGCCAACCCCACAAAGGAAGAAGAAAAAAGAATAGAGAAAAGGCATAGATCGAAGCCATCGCCTGCGACAAATCCAATCCCGACTGCAGAAGTTAAGTCAAGTTAAACAGCACAGCACTTCGGCCTGAACAGATGAGCATCACCTGGGCGCACTGCGTCCTCGAGGAAGCCGGCGAAGAGCCGACGGCAGGAACCGAAGCAAAGCCGCAAGAACTGTACATTCTCTCTCTCTCTCTCTCCCTCTCCTGTCTCTCTCTCTCTCTCTCTCTCTCTCTCTAGTCATTGCTTCCGATATCTTCCTGGCTTTATGCGCTCTGTCCGAGAGCGAGAGCTGTCGCTGTCGCTGTCGCTCGCGAAGTCCCGTCAAAGGACGGGACACCACCCCAGCGAGAGACACGGGGCGGGACCCACGCTTTGTGATTGGCGGGCCCCCACCGTCCACATCATCGATCCGTAGCCGTCGTGGCTCTTATTCCTTTCTCTCGAATGAATAAACCGAGGGAGGAAGCAAAGCACCCCCCCCCCGGCCCGCCCGCCCGCCCGCCCGCCCGTACCGACGCCTCGCACGTGGCTGGGCCGTGCGATCTTGCGGAATCCCGCCTGCTGATCGCCGCACGTGGCGGTGCCTGATTGGACAGGGGGACGCCGGTGGCGCGATTGTACATCGCCGGTGGCTGGCCCTGCCACGTGTGCCGGCGTATAAAAATTAAATTATTGTAAGCTCAATCCTTTTTTTTTTTTTTTGGGTTGGTCGAATATCTCAAACGTGAATTATTAGAAGCATCGCCTTACTTGTGCCGCGCGGAGAGTACTTGTAAAGCATTCCCCAATACGGATTGATTCAATTTTCAAAATATGAACCGGACTCGGTCTTATTTGTTTTGCGAAAACTGAACGATCTAGAAATAATTATTTATATCATTCATAAAAACGAATGAACGAACGAACGAAAAAAAATTTTAATCTTCCAAAAAATTATTTTGATATAATTTATTATTGAAAATAAAAATATTTTTCGTTATTTAATTATTTTAAGTGATATAAGTGATTATTTTTAAGAAATTATTTTTTAAAATATTTATTTTTTCGTTAAAATAAATGATTTTAAATATAAAGACAATGCAGCTGTTCAAAATAAGATGCTTGGATAGGGGATAATAAACATTCAATTCAAGGGCTTTGAAAGCATTTTTACTTTGAAAATAGTTTTCAGCTTTCCTTTTTTCTTTTTGAATTCCTAAAAGCTTGTTTGGTGTCCAAAAATGAGATTTTTTTTTCCAAGTGAAAGTTTTGACTCAATGTTTAGGATAATTACACAAGGCTCCTTGAACTTTGGAGCTAGCAGACGTTTGTCGTGAAACTGCCAACCGTGGCACAAAAACCTCACGAGCTCATTTTGTTACCATCGCTAACCCACTGTTATTTTTTCCTTTAGCAAGTACGACGAACACTTATATAATCCTTCGATAAAAAAAATTTCAATTATTCAATTGTGATCGCTTAGAATTTATTTCTCTCCAAATCGACTCGTCGCACGCTCCAGGCATTGCCTTCAACATCACAAGGTTCCAGTCGCATAGCTGAGCCCGATCTCCATTTGAGGCTGCGCAATTGTCATCGATTCTCTCTACCCCTCTCCTCTCTCACTGGCTCGAACCGCTCCGTCCAAATTTCCTCATCAGCAAAAGGCCTGATCGAGTAAATGGTCAATGCCTAGTTCAAGGGGCGGAAGCACTTTCCGTGCACCCGAGTTCGAGCACTCCCTGAAGTCCACCGGCGAGAAGTTGTATGACCAGGTGAGCCTCGACACCCGAGTTCACCAGTGCCTAAAGCTCATTTGAAATCTAAAGATTACGAGGATGTACACGGTCGCAGACATTGTCCCAATCTTGAAGGATGACTACTCGAGCCAGCAGATCGGGGATATACTGAGGGCATTGGTTTGGACAGTTGTTTGATAATGAGGAGCAATGGACTTACGGAGTTCGCTTTCGTTCCTGCCATTAGGATGTGTTATAAGTTTAGGGGTGGTTCGCCCGATGTCGCAAAGGAAACGCGAGTGGGGCGATGGATTATATACCTAGTGGGGTGTACTCGGGAATAGCCAATTGTACGCCTAGCGGCATCATTATTCCAAGTGCAAGTATTAAAGTAAATGGTTGGGTTTTTGAGTGGTGCCCTTCTACATTGGACAAAATGTGTGGTTTTGCATAGGCTAAATCAATATTCTTCAATCTGACTAGGCTTTTATCTCTTGAAGATAATTTATTCAAATGGCCTGTTAGCAAACCACTGCAAAAATACAGGCTAAGATACTTAATCTTTACAGCTCATACAGCCAAAAACCGCTGGTTATTTTGACTGCTTTGTGAAGGTGCTTTTCTTTAATCGTAAGCTACTAAGATGCGCAAGTGTGTCAATCGAAAGAAAAGAAAACCATTGGTCAGAGAAAAAAGTTGAACTTGCTCCCCGTTCGTTCATAGTTTCTCATACAAGGTAGCATTTCATAATTGCTGATACAATTGAGTTGTTCAAAGGAAAAGAACCGCTATGGCCACGGTATTTGATACTGATTAATATTTGTGTGGATGTTTCATCCTGAAGAATGCCCGGTTTTCAGTGTCGATCGAGATAGCTCAACGTGTGAAATGCAAACGGAAATGTGGCGATAGAGGCTTGCTTATTTGGGCCGGGTAGTTGACATTGGATGGGAGTATCCTGTTTTCTTAGGACAATATCAACGGTATCAAATTTCAGAACAGCTCAGGTTTCAAAAGCTCTCTCCTGCTCGTTTGTCAATGAACTCAAACTATTAGCTTACAGAGTGTACCGATTCTCCTTTCAGTCCTAGCCAATCTTAAGCCAACAGTATCTCAGCATTCTCTTTACAGCATATTCTTCTTCATCTAAGGGTGAGTCTATGAGTGAAATTATCCGGCCAAAAAGAAAAGAAAGAATAAAATCCGACCATGAGTTCATCGGACCTCCGACCAAGTAAATAAAAGTAATGTGCTACCAATGCTCCAAGATGAAACTCCAAAAGAACCAAGCTTGTCAATTGCTAACTAACGAGAGGTCCCAGAACATGACCACATGGAGATGGATACGAAAGACCTTTGACAGTTAACCAATAGATTGTTCATCATCAAAGTCATATCTCTATACAATCGCAGAGTCTTAGCTATGGCTTCTTTAATTTTTTTATCTTATGGACGGAGTGCCAAAAACAGGACCATTATCATCATCGGTTGGGTACTAACATCCTAGGACTCTCTTCACTGAAAAAAGACAATCGTAAGCTATTGTATCACATTTGGACGACGATAATTGCATTTACGTTTCATCTCACACATCAGGTACCTTGATCAACACTAAAAAAACCAGGCCAATCTTCAAGATAAAACAACCACATAAACATCGAGCAGTATCAAAAGACAATCTAATGGTCATAGCAATCCTATTCCTTTGAAACAACTAACTTGTACTCGTAATTATGAGCAATTACCTTGTACTCGTAATTATGATTGAACAGAGAGCAAGTTCAACTTCTTTGACAGATGACCGACGGTTTTCTTTTCTTCCAATTGACACACTTCCACATCTTTTCTCTGTGTGTGTGTGTGTTTATATATATGGAGTTTACAATTAAAGAAAAAAGCACTTACAAATGAGTCAAAATAACAAGTAGTATTTAGATGACATAAGAAAGTAATAATATTTCTACATCTATATCAGAAACTAGCAGGTATTTACAGGGCTGCAATGCAAAGGTTTGCTAACAAGCCACACAAATAAATTATCTACAAGTGACAAAGACTTTCGAATAGAAGAACACTGATATATATTATGCCAACCAACACATCCAGAGCAGGTCATCGCTCAAAAATCCAACCACTTACTATAGTACTCGCAAGTCATCGGAGAAATGATGCCTCCGGGCATACAATGGGCTATCTGTGGGCACACCCCGCAAGGTATCGAAGCCATCGCCCCAACTCTCAATTTCTTCGTGGCATCGGGTGACCTCCTACACTTATAACACATCCTACCAGTCGGGATGGAAGCAAACTCCCCCAGTCCATTGCTCCTCATTTCGATCACGTCATTATCCAAAACCAATGCCCTGACGATGTCCCCAGTATCCTGACTAGAGTAGTCTACCTTCAGGACCCTAGACCTCCGAATGGCGTCCGCGACCATGTCCACTGTCGCAATCTTTAGATTCCGGATGTGCTTCAGGCACTGGTCCTTGAGGAAGCTGATGAACTCGGTATCGAGGCTCCCCTCATTGTACCACTTCCCACCAGTGATCTCTGAGGAGGGCTCAAACTCGGAGGCAAGGAAGTGTTTTCGCCCCTTGGACTGGACAGTGGCAACCTCCTTGATCAGGCCTTTGCTGCGGAGGGACTTGAGAGACTTGTCAACGACGTTGCCGGGGAGGCTAGTCTCCCGCTTTATGTCCCTCGACCAGATGCCCAAGTCTTGCTTGCTCAGGATTAGATTGTAGAGGATCTTCTCTTGTTCGGTCATGGACAGAGCAGGAACTTTCGAGTCTGGTCGCTTCCTTTTGCTCATAGCTGTCACTGAAGAGAGAGAGAGAGAGAGAGAGAGAGAGAACACGTATAAGTTCAATACATTATCGAAATTCTTAAGTCTTAACCAGACAAGAAAATAGCTTCCTCCCATCGCAACGCGTATGTCAGTGACCGTGAAAAGCGTTTGCTTGTAGCTTCGATCAAAAAATGGAACAGCAAAGGGGGAAAAAGACAGAGGAAATTAATCTCAAGCTCAAAAGCCCCATTGGCCATTAGGCACAAAAGAACACCTACTTGAATAAGAGCACTGAAAATTGAAGCAAAGGCGATGAGATAGAGGAGACCAAATAGAACGAAAAATAACGGAGAAATTAAAAATCACAGATGTCAATGCATTGGCCACTGCACGGAGGCGGGAGAAAGTGCAACGTTAGACCGAAACCCTGTGATAGAAAAGCTAATTAGAGAAAGTGCAGACATGAGTTACTGTTCAACAAAGATCCTGGCAAGAAAACCCTTCATCAATCCATTACAAAGTGATGAAATCTACGACCTAAACTGACCATGTGACATTGCTTTCAATCATCGATTCAGTAAATGAAAATAACCGCCAAAACATAGCCGAAAGAACACATCGACAAAGCGTGGCATAAGGAATTCAGAATCTAAATCCAGCTTTCGACATAATTCTTTAGCCTCAAAGTCTTGCTTATCGATGTCCTTGCTCAGAACTTAATTCAAGCAGCAGCAAATCATCAGTCCTCAGCAGAGAGGTTCAACTGCCAATGACTAGCCACAACAGAGATGAAGGCAATGGCGAAGATCAATGACTAGGGTTTTCGTCGGGCGTTTCGGGTGTCTGGGAATTCTACACTGCCCTAGTAAGGTATATTATCACCGAGTATTCAAGTAACATGGGATCGGCACGGGGACGGTGAACAAGTCCCCCGCCACCCCCCAGCGGCGGAGATTACCTCGCCGCCGCCGCCCCCGGGCTGGGCGGCGGGGCCCTTGTGCGGGGCGACGGCGGCCGCCCCATCGGAGGCAAGATTTCGGGAACAATTCTTCGATCAATTTTTCTAAGATTATCCCTGTTTTGACACAATTCGCCAAGTTTCACAGCACAAAGGCAAGGGAACCTGAGGTCAAACGACGACGGCAGGGGTCTGCGCGAGGTCCGGGAGTGGTGTGGTGTCGCTGCGAGGCGGCGGAGCGAGCTATGGACGAGCGGCGGGGCACAGCGGCGGCGGCGGGCGGCGGAGCAAGTCTGGTAGAGAGCGATGGTCTGGTTCTGAAGAGGCTGGAGTGGAGGCTGGTTTGAGTAAAAGGGTTGATACTACAGAAAATAATACTATAAATTTATTCTAAATTAATTTTTGAGAAAATTTCAAATAAAAATTCGAAGTGATCTCATTTTCTCAAATAAAAATTCAAAATGAATTTTGTGCAAAATAAAGACCTTTTTCAAATAATAACCTGAAGTGGTTATAATAATTTCAAATAAAAACCTCACCTCGCCGGCTTGCCAAATTTTCTAGCCGACGAGGGGCATTTTTGTCCAAAAATAGTTTTAATATAAATTTTAGTTAGATTAAAATTTAAAGAAAAAAAATTAAAACAAGGGGATGGGCGGCCAGCCAGCCCTCCCCACCTGTGGTCGCCGACTATTGCTGCCGCCCCACTAGCGATGGGGCGACGGCCACAGGCGAGAGGGCTGGTGCCAGCCCTCCCCCTTGTTTTTTTCTTTTTCTTTTTAACTTTAGCTTTTTTTTCATTTTGAGTTATTTTTTATGGAAAAAAACAAAAACAGAAAGAAAAAAGGAAAAAAAATCAAAAAATTAAAAGACAAAAATGCCCTTGACTCTGGTGAGATCAGGCCCCTTTTTGAAATTAAGATAGCCACTTCAGACTCTTATTTGAAACATTATTCACTTTAGGCCCTTATTTAAGAAAATGAAGACACTTCATGTCCTTATTTGACACATAATTCACTTTATGCCCTTCTTTAAGAAAACAAGAGTACTTTGGATCCTTGCTTGAAATTTTCCTTTAATTTTTTTACCATAAAAAATTCTAAACTGGTACACCTGTAATAAATTTATAATCCGTTAGTTTCTCTTAAATTTTACTGTTAAAAATTTAACCTCCATTAGTTTTTCTTAAATTTTACCATTAAATTACTAAGTTGGATGACACGTAATAGTTAATGGGTGTACCGGTTTAGGGTTATACCCTTCGTTTGTCACTGATTAACTAATTTATGATTTTTTGTGATATTAATCCAATATAACGGGAGTAAATTTGTCGCAAGTGTACCGGTTTGATTTTTTATGATAAAAAAATTGATTTGTGGTAAATTTATCACCAGTTTCGGGTTTTGTGGTCAAAAATTAATTTGAGATAAATTTATCATAGGCATATCAGTTTGTTAATTTTCACGGTATTAACCCTTAACAAAAATGTTATTTCATATTTAAGTTGCCTAGTGAAGACAGATGATTAATTAATTTCCAATTAACTGTACAATTTTCTCTGCTAAAATTGCTTGATTTGCTCCTCCAAATTAATATTTTCAAATGATAGACAGATATTATACAAACGAGGCTCATAAAATAGATTTATTAAGGTTATAGTTATATTAAGATTTTTTAAAAGTAATTATCCACATCATCTTATATATTTTTATATAGTTATCCTAATTGATTTTTCGAATTAACTCTATGTAAACGAGACTTGTGAAGTGTCTCTATTAATTTGACAACGTTAACTGAACGTACCATAATGACGGGATAAATGTAGGTTTTTGCAGATATTAAATTACAAAAGAACATTGTAGCGATCGTTACTCGTTAGTACTCAACTCGACTCAATGATCTTTGCTCGTCGAGTCTAGTTTAATAGCTACACTTACCACTCACTTTTAAAAAACATAAGCTGATTACAGAAAGAGGTGGTCATTAAGTAATTGCACATTTTTTCGCTAAGATAAATTAATTGTTCATATTCTTTTGTTGTTTTATTTCTTCTTTCAAATTATTTACTCAAATTATAGCTAGATATATGCAAGCAGGGCGTAAGAAGTATTTCTACTAATTCGACAATGTTAACTAGCATGATAAAATCAGGGAAAGGCGTGGGCTTTTTAAAATATTAGAATTACAAAAGAACATTGTAACTATCGTTAGAGTAAGTCGTACGTTTAGCTATTAAAAATAGACATGATGAGCAAAATCATCAGTCAACTAGGATTGTTTGAATAATTATTCACTTGATTTATTTTCTTCCTAATTATTTTTTCAAATCATTGAAAGATATATGCAAACAAGACTTGGAAGATAATCGTTTTATTTCCTAATATTTCAGCAGACTCACCGAAAGCCTTCAAGATTTGGTGGGAATCCATTTCTAAACAAGATCGAAGGCGCGCTTGTTTCGGGAAAAATAAATAATGTGAAAAATATTTTCCAAAAAATATCACCTGAATCACTTATAAAAATGAATGAACAAAAAATATTTTCACTGTCCACAAAAATATTTAGACATAAGTTGTGATCAATAATAAAAATATTTTTTTATTAGCTAATTATTTCAAACAATATAAACGATCATTTTTAAGGATATATTTTCTAATTCATTCATTTTTTCGCAAAACAAACGGAATCCAAATGTCTTTCCTTGTTCGACAGGAGTTTAACCACAGAATCCTCCACCAATCGTCACCGGCAGCCTCCAAAGACTTGAAGGAGATCAAAAGAAGAGAACTTTCTCAAGGCAGGATCTTGATCGCCATTTCAAGCAGATGTTTTAAAGCATTTAGATGCCATTGGATGGAGCTGACTGGAGTTTAGAGCCTGCATTTCCATCCTCCATCCCCGCAACAGACGACAATCGGGAAGATCCTTCTGCGCCAAAACCAGAGAGGTCGTGGATGACACCCGTGTCGAGATCCAGCAAGAGATTCATATTGCCATTGAAGAGATTTGCTATCGCACAATGATAGTTAAAGACTAACTTCATGGCAACAGTCTACAGATAACTAGATGAAGTCTGTACTAAACCAGGCCCCACAGAGCAAGTGCTCACACAAAGAATCCTCTTGCGACTGTTGCAGCAAGAAAAAGAAGCATTACAGGAAGTTCCGGTACCAAACTCCCAGAAGAAGCAGCAGATGGAAAGTCCCTCGAAAGAAGAAACGCCCAGGAAAGCAAAAATCTGATATGTGAACCATTAGTGCCGGAAGCGACACTTTGCCAAGAACTGCTCGCTTGCCCAGTAAAGAGGCACGCGTATGATTCAGACAATCGAGAAGAAGTCAGGTGTCGAAGATGATCTTCAGTCTATCTTCTTCCTAGAAGTCGAGCCAACCTCAAAAACCATACGTGCCATCCAAGCCCTACCCCAGACCAGTGATGATCCTGATGGGGGTATATTTTGCTTCTCTCCAGAAGTCCATATCCCGAAAATCCAAAGTATCCAGTTAGCCCCCCATGTTCCAGCACAAAGTTTCCTGTCCAAATAAGACAACCCAATCTCTGGAGCCAGTGATTTTATCCTTGATCCAAATATTCTTCCCGGATCATTCCCGGGAACCATTCACCAAATACTTCATCGATATCGCCTAAGGAGGAAACCCATTAAACTTCAGTATTTCTCCCGGTGCTCCTTCACTACCAAAAACTTCGGTTCTCCATCACCTGATCGAGATATTGTTATTACTTGGGGTCTCTGAACCAAAGTACCTAAGCACGTGATATTGTCCAGTGGAATTCGTTATAAAGGACAATTGAAAACAGTCACGTCCGAACATCTTATCTCGTCCAGCCACGCGAGCTCGACCCAAATGCTCAAACTCTAACGGGTGTTTGTGCTAGACTCCCATACTGAATTCCTCTAGGAATGCCCCAATCCATTGTGGAAAAACTCTGAATTCTTCATTCTTTTCCTTTCAAGAAGAATGAAGTCATCAATCCCACGAAAGCGAGCCATTCTGGGATGAATCCATAGCATGCACAGGTTGCTCAAAAAATGCAGTCAATTAGTCCAACAAGGAGTAATTGAACCATCAAGTTCCCCGCGGGCATGTTCAGCTTTCTACGTCAACAAAAAAGCTGATACTAGAAGAAAGATGAGGCTTGTCAACAATTATCAGCCACTTTCGGTTTCTACAAGTTGGCAAGTTTCTTTCGCGAACTGAAAGGCCTTACTTTCAAGTCTTTCCCACGCGAAGGTGTACAACAAATTGGGTCGGAGGCAGGATTTTGTCAACTTGCAGTCCATCCAGAGGAAAGATTTAAAACAGGCATCTGCATCGCGAACTGACATTTTTAATGGACTGTTCTCCCTTGCGGTCTAAAGACTGCCCGTCGTTATTTCAAAAAGCCATGTGCAAAAATTTTCCAACCCATCACGACCAATGCTTTTTCTACACAGTCGATGTCCTACCATTCGGCCCACACAAAGAATCTTACTGCATAATACTGAAACCAATTTGCAAATCTCGTGCTATAGTATGAAATCATGTTTTCCCAGTTAAAAAAAAGTCTCCAAATGAAGTTGATTTTTCCGGGCATGCGCTAGAAAAATGGATCATACCGCCCCAGTGAACACATTGCTAAGGAATTATAACCATTTTCTGATGAGAACCTTTCTCATAAGTAAATGCAGCAACTCCTTGATATTGTCAATAACCTAAGGGGTTTTGCTCCGAAGATTTCTCTAAGCTCATGCATCCATTACAAAAGCTTCCAAAGAAGAATTTGCCTCTATGGGCAAAGGAACAAAGTAGGACCATACAACGGAAGCTGCAGCATTTGCCACCATTGCGGATACACCTCTAAGAGCAAACGTTTCTTGCAGACAGATGCTAGTGATAAGAACCGGGTAGCTATTCTCCTCGAAGAATTAATGGTAAGAGACAACATATATGGCATGGATACAAGAGAAGATTTTCACAAGCAGAACTCCACTCTCATTCCACAACCAAGGAAGTTCTTGGCAAGAAACGCATATGTAGATAAAAGGAATTTCCTTAAACCTTTCCTATGATGTTACTAGCACAACCATTTCTAAAGTCTCCATAGCAGCCTAACGAGCAGAGCCTCATTTGTAGGTTGAGCTTTGACAAGACCAAGGCTACCTTTCTCTCTGCTCATTTCGATTTCATCCCAAGCAATGAAGTCCAGTTTACTCTTGATTTCTCTCTGAATTTCCTCGCTAATCAAATTCGGATGGTCTTAAATAAGACAAAAGAAGGAAAAATCGTACGTGACAACAAACAAGAGTCATTTCAATTTTGTTGCAAGGAGATCAACTGTGGTGACAATGGCAACCATTTTTGCTGCTTGTTAGGTTGGCCTAAAGGTGCGATAACAAGCATTGGCGAGCTCAATGAATCATTTCCAATATAATATTTCCCTGAGCATGCAATTTTTATAATTCATTGGGCAGACACGTTCTCAGGGAGGTGAATTCTGATGCCACGGCAACCAGTAATGAGCTCCAACCATACTGATCACTTGTCTGATAGATCTTACTTTTAAACTTGTTGAAACCAATGGAGTGCACGCCAAAAGAAACAAAACAAAAATGATATGGACTGGCAATCACAACCTCTTGATGTGAACACAAGGTAAAAGCTGTCCATCCGTTTTACTTTACTGATGTTCAAGATGTCTCCCTCTCTCTTGATTGAAATTTGTACAAACATATAGCGAGAATGACATGATGAAACAACTCAATTTCGTGTGAGATGAGGCTATGCCCCGGTGGACAGATTTATACAAGCCCGGAACCTTGCCCATGGGTTTATTCATTATCTAAAACTCTGTACAACATCTACAAGAAAGACGCCTGCAGACACATCGTCCCTGCTGCTTCAGCGAAAATAGCCATAGAGCTCCAAGAAGCAAATGCAGAAGTTCCAGGGGTTCGATGCATCGGTCGTGGGACCAGTCAAAACAAACCTAAAGTATCTAAAAGGAAGGAGAGCATTTGGGCCAGTTATGGGCCACGATGAAAACTGCCCAGGCCTGCAGATGGTCTGATCGTTATCATGTACTCTCAAGTCCGTCCACGAGTTCTCATCCGCAGAGCCCTGGAATTTGTCATAAAATGATTTTTCGTTCTGTTTTACTAATTTCTCATCTTAATGCAACAGGTGGCAATTTGCTTCAACATAAATGGACGGATGGTTCGAGGATGCCAATATCAAGATCAGAAGCAAAAGTAAGGAGCCTTGACTTCAACTACAGCATAAGGCCCACATAAGATGCAACCAGTATGTCATTCCTGCTATATGCATGCACGATGCCAGATATAATTGGGAGTTATAATCCTTACCTGAAGCTTCCAGAACCTCATGTATGCCCTTGAGCCATCCTGTCTGAGGGTGTAGTAGTTGCACATTAGCTGCATCAGGAAAATAATCAAATTTAGGATTAATACCACAAACTGTCAAAGAATTCCCTGATTATTTTCTTAGCTATTAGTATTGGAGACGTTTTTTGATGATAAATTTTGCTAAAATAAATGGATCAAATGACCATTCACTGATTTCGCTTGTCATGGTACTCACCTTAATTCAATGGATATTGAGATAATTATGCAACAAGCACTTAGTTATTAACTTCTTCCCCACTTCCTCACTTTCAATTACCACTTCTCTCTCTCTACCCTTTCTTTCTCTGGCAAATACATCAGTGCGTGCCAATTTTACTATAGTTTAGAAGCACAAAAAACAATCAAGAAAAGGTCTCCGGTAGTAGAACCGGTGTCCGTGACTGACATAGACTGCAAGTTCCATTGCTCAGAATTTTGAACAATTACACCAATTAGTAGGTGGCAAAGTTGCTTTATTACCTATTCCATTAGGAACCATAGATTCTTTTTCTTTGAGCTCAAATTACACAGTGATGCAACTAATCAATGAAATCTCCATGCACCCACCTTCTGTCCTAAAAACACGTTCTCGAACGGGAATCAACTCCAACTTGGTTATTCATACAATTAGTTGCTACTACATATTGAGCCTCAAAATGAATCACTCTTTTCTGTCGACCATCAAGCTAGAGTCCTCTTGCTCTAATATCTAAAGCTTATATAAGAAGCAGACCCTGGCAACATGCTTAAAGTATAAAATCTATACAAGATAAAAAGATACTAGTATAACCTGATGATCTTCGCCAATGTCTACCATCCACCATGAGCAGTTATGTCCATCTTCTATCCGAGGCCCAGTAAAAGATGTACCCTACAGAACAAAGCTAATTTTAGATACTTAAATAAACTAATATTATTGAAGTTTCAGACAAACTGACCAATAAGAAAAAAAAGAACCTGAAAAGTTCTTGAGATCAAAACTTTTGGATCAGTATATCTCGAAATGGGGCTACTAGCGGTAATAGAAATCCTCTGCAATATTTGACGCAAACATAAGCAATTTTTAGAAAGTGATCTATCTGGTGGAGAGAAAACTGAGGCATTAGGCAATTCACCTTTGCAATGACAGGATTAACCCACTGATGTTCCCCATATGACGTGCCCGCAAAGTACATAACCCCATTGCTGTCACCATCACATATGTATTGGAGCTCCTTAAAACTCGATCGCCTATGTTGGAATCTGACAAATTAGAAGAATTCTATTTTAGTGGGAAATCTTAATACATGAATATGTATACATTGACCAACGGATTGACTCATGGAGAGGGAGAGAATCATAACTCACAAGTGTTCATAGTCCACACATTCGATGGTTAGGTAAATTTCGATATGTCTTTTGTTGTTTTTATTTTATGTAAGGGCTCCTTTAACAGATTTAAAAAATTACAAACCATACCAAATAAAAGAAAACTAAAAGAAGCATATATTTAAGGTCTTCTACAAAGCTTAAAAATATTTATTTAAGGTGGGAGACGGTAAAAAACAGCTTATAAAGAAAAAAACATTCTAAATCATGTATAGCAACAAACATTTGCATAACCCATCTAATTAACTAAATTCAACTAAATCAATTTTGTTTCTACTTAAAAATGCAAATACGCATGTGCTTGTAGGCATCTGTGTAATGCTTTGTGCACATGCACCCATTTCAGAGAAAAAAAAATTGGAGCAATTTTCTTTAAAACAAAAAATCTTTAGAAGATTTAGAAGGTTTTACATCATCAAACTAAAAAAAAACCCAGGTTTAAAGAAAAACAAATTAGGAATGCAAAAATCTAGCCGTGCATAGCACAGGTTTCATACTAGTGATATTCTGTTGTTGGACGGCACGTAGTAAATGAGGAACATTTTATTTATACAGAATCAAGCAAGTGCATAGCTTTAACAGAGATAAATATGTGCTTTGTCCATCAAGTGCTCCAACAATGAATGGAGATGACCAGGGTGAAAACCATGACTACATCACATCTCCAAATTAGATTTAACAGGCATGAAATGGGTTTTGTCCATCAAGTGCTCCGACAATGAATCGAGATGACAAAGGTGAAACCATGCCAACACCATTCTAAGGAACCTTTTACAAGATATCAACGCGATCCTCAAATGACGGGAAGCACAAACACCAAGTGATGTGTATTGCACCAATCTAGAAGTGAATTCCTTGGTATGTTGGCTTATAGAATTAACAAAGCAATTCTACCCAGAATATGAACATAAGAGACACTTTCCTCCCAAGGACGAAAGCGCTCGCAAGACGCCACAACTTGAGCAAACGGATATATCTAACCAGAGTTTCTCGTCCTAAGACAAGCACCTTACTGACTCCAGTAAATTGGACACATGGTCATTACAAAAACATTAGTTGACATGAAGATTCCATTTTTTTCCGATCCTTCTCAGCAATCAGCTGAAGCGCCTTCACATTTGAACTCTTCTGATACTCTCTTGCAAAAAGTGATCTAAACCGATGGTACAGCAATTTGATGACTATTACCTTTTGTCAGTCCCTATATTTGTCGACCCCATTTGTGTATGGCTGAGGACCTCCGTGACCTACATCATTAAGAGCATTTAGAAAAAGAGAGAAGGAATTATATGAAAGGAAATTCATTAAGTGGTAGAGACAATGGCACGTCCATTTCATAGCATGAAGGTCATGCTTTTTTCCCCAAAAATAACACTAACAAATTGAATGAATCACTTACAAGAATGTCAAGAACAGGAATGTGTTTGCTGAGGTTGCTCATCTTCAACTGCAATACAATCATGAAAGCATTGTGTCAAAATGAGGTTCTCACATTGAGAGTGGACAGCGACTAAATCTCCAAGTCTACCTTCTTAAGCAATGCATGTGGTAGCAAGGCAAATCGCACAAAGGCCAACAAATCATTAAGTAAGTGAAGCCTGTCAGCAAAAATGACTTCAGGTGTTAAAGGGTTCATGAGCTCGTCCACCGCTTCCCAACCAAGTAAGTTCTCTGCCTTCATGCACCACATTAATATTGCATTGAGAACCCTCTCTTCAGATGTCACAGTCAAGTCTGGATGCTGCAAGATGCATTCCCTTAGTTAGAGACATTCAACTTTATCAGACAAACACAAGCAAAAGAGGATATTTTATGGCCCCAAAGCTTCTCGGAGAAAATTGGCTACTTGTCCAATCTAAATCCACAAGAAGAAGCAATTTGTCACCTATATCCATCATTGATGACCACTAAAACTATATTTGTCAAGTAGATGTATTACATTGATGACCGCTGCTGAACTATTAACTCTAGTATCATAAGGGCAGTGGGTGACAAAGAAAGTGTTGAAGTTACCTTCCACCAGACTACTCATGAAGTACCAAAAAGAACTGACTCGTAACCTTGTTTCTCGGTAGGTAGTTAAGCACAGACTATACAATCCACATTGTTATCGCATATCTTCCACGCATTTCTCTTCATGTTGATCTCTATCACCTCATGAAGTACTATTTGCCTAAAATGTCTACTTTCTTTGTTTATCAGATGTTAAACAAGCGGAGGAGTTGCACATTGATGGGGACAACCATCCAGAAAGCTGCACTGACCTGAATAATATGGCTAAATGTTGTGTCGTCTAACAAGATAAAGTCCATGCTCGCCGTTGTAAAATAATCAAAGTGTGCTGCGAAATTTCTCTTGCTTGTTTCTTCAATAAGCTTACAAGATGGAATCATTGAAACAGCTTGGAGGATGGGACATATTGAGTCCTGCAACAAAGTTCAATAGTTAGATTAAATAGCTACAGCCCTATTACAGAGCCAAAATTGTCTGCTTCCTCGTCCATTAAACTTGTGCATAATAGTAAAACGCTTGATGTATGACCATCTTCCAATAGGAGAACTCCATCCCTGCAGATAATATGTACATGAGAGGTATTAATATCTTATAATTCAATCAACATAGGGATCTCTTCTTTTCTTTACAGAGCCTGATACCCGCAAGTCACTTCCCCGTTCTTTCAAATTCAAATCAATACGTAGCATGCAATAACTGTGACAAACGAAATAAGTAATTTAACAAATAGACCAACAGAACTATACGACTAGATAAAGATTGACAAGCTACCTCAGAGAGGCATTCTAAAAGTAATTTGCAGCACTCCTGATGAAGTAGGGTGACTCCAAACTGATCAGCCAGTAAAAGCAGTTGGAGTAATAAGTTCCCAGAATTTGGACCATCTTCCATATTAATTTCGCCACTATACATGAAGCTGACCATATGACTGAATGCTTCTGGTGATACATCCTTCAAGCAAATCTCTGAGGAAATGCTCTCAGCCATTCCATTGGTGACCATCTGTCAACAGCAAATCTCTGTTACATCTTATTGAAGCGCAGGATAAAATTTCAACTCATCCATAACATTAACTAGACTCAAAACTAAATGGTATTTATTAAACAATCAACATTTTCCTTCACTTCAGACAAAGAAGTACGTTAAACATTCTTTTTCATCCATTCACGACACAATGAGTTGCCAGCATTACTATACACATTTCTGCACAGCAGCTCTTTTTCCTATGACAACTTTAACCACTCTAACTCACATGTGCTCGCTTTTCTTCATTTTGATATTCATACCCACCCTCATAGTCAGCCGACATGACACATTTCAATGGTGACCAAACTGTAGAAGCATTCAATTAAGTGAACACTGCAGGCAGTTATAAAGAAATCTAAGACAGACATATCAACTTGACAACTGTTGTAGTCAACAGGAGAACTTTTATCTAATAACATATTCTTCTCCCAATAAATGATACAGAATAACTTTCCTTCATATGAAAAGATAAAGCTTGTTCTCATCATAGAACTCAACGGATTTCAGAACTTAAGTAAGACTGACAAAAGAAGAAATAAATTAAAGAGGAAGAAAGGCATAAGAGTTTTTCTCACCTTTGCAAATGGGATGCTCCACAAACTAAGAATAACTTTATGTGCCCGAGCAGCTAGACCATTACAGTCAATGTAGATTTTAACATCGCTATGTTCACCAGTTATAGGCAACTGTTTGAGCTTCTGTATGTTGACTGGGAGCCCAAAGGGGAAAACCGTAGAATGGGGCCTTGAGCTTGGATACGATAACTCCACGTTCTTACCAGAGTGAAACAAATTTTTATTCGACTTAAAACGACCGATCATTTCCTGACACTGCTTAACCAAGGGCATCACCTCAAATTGTAAGGCTAATGCCATCAGAGAACCAACCTCAGACTCTGCAGCCTGAATCCATCAGCAAGAATTAATTTTAGTTATTTGGTAAAGCTAAAAATTCCATAAATATGTCTAATTCGAAAGCTCTATTGGCCCTACTAATCATGCAATAACGAAAAAAAAAGAAAGAGAAATAATTCCAAGGATTCACATCCACAAGGCAAAAATATTCCAATATGAAGATGCCCAACTGGACAGGAGGTTTTTAAACTAAAACCATGCAATCTTAAAAGAGTCCCCTGACACATGATAGTAACCCTAGTGACTAGTGAAGTCCGTCCTGCTTAGGAACACTCTCTGCCTGAAGGGGATGCACCACTACATCCTGTTTCATTAACTATCGACCACAATGATTTTAAAAACATGCCAAGTCAAACTTCTTTACTCGCTGGATATCATGCCAGATCATATTTACCGGAGAACGTGAGACTTAATATTGGAAGTTAATGCGTTTAGGTAGATTTGGTAGCAATTATACCTGTGTATGTCCGGTGTACACATACTGAAGAAGAGAATGTAGGACAGGATATTCAACATCTCGGAGATGAATAACATCACTCAACGAACAAAACTTGAAGTTACCACAGATACCCAAGATGACCCGGTGAGCAGGGACAGGTTTTTCATCCTCTCCAACGATGAAACACACATCAGACAGTTCCCAGCTCTCCAGAAAATTTTCTAGTCCCCAATTCTCATAATCTGAAAATTCTCCTCCCATTTCCGCATCATCTTTCCCCTCCTCCCCTTTGTGCTCATTCCAATCCACCTGCTTCCAGATTGAGATAGGATTCTGTGTTAATGGCAAGACACTGACATTCCTATATCCAACATGCTTGTCCCAGCTGCTCAGCCCAACATACCGAACACTGCAATTCGGGTTGGTGTCCAACCACTGGAAAACCAGATTCTGAAAAGGGTATCGACCCTGGCCAACGCTGATCAACCCGTCATATATGCTGATCCAGTAGCTCTGAAATGCCGAAGAGCTGCAAAGGGCAACACCCGCCTCATCGACCGCGGTTTTCCCATCCACCTCAATTTTGAAACGGCGGTTCCGGTGACTGCCAAGAATCACGGTATAGTGAGGACAGTTATCTCTCTTGTAATGGTAGTGCTGGCTGCCGACGTTCTCCCGGAACACCACAGTCACATCGTTGCAGGCAAAAGCTTCGAAGGCGACACAACCCCTCCCGGCTTCCTGGAACATCAAATCCTCGCTCCAAGCACACTCGAAGGGCGCGACTCTGAGGAACTTCTTCTCCTTCTCCGCCATCTCTCCTCCCTGAAAGAGCACCTTGTTACTCTTCACAAACTCCACCCTTCCTCGAACAAAACCCGAAAAACAAAACACGTATATAACTCCCGAGCAACTAAGAAAACCCAAGAAACTATGATTTATAACAGGACAATGCTAGCATTAATTGATCATCCATTCATTCACCACAAACTCCCACAAGATATTTCAGTTCACAACATCGCTGTCAGGTGTGGTCCGGAAGCCACTAGATGCCCCCTCACTTGACACTAGAAAAAGATCCAAATCCAGGAGCGGAACTGTCAAACGCAACAGGGATGCTTGGTACCAAGTTGTCCTCCTCCACCACCACATCCTCGTCCAACAAACCCCATCCGGACCGAAAACAATCCTCGACAAAGACCACAAAACTCGCAAAACAAAACAAACGGACAAAAAAACACACGCAATCGAAACCATCACGCGCATCAAATCATCATCCGCTTGGAAACTCCACCACCATCGCAAAAGACACTCGCGGAACAGGTTTGCCTCACCTGGCTGGCTCCCGCCCGCTCGAATATGACCGCACGTTTCGCCGGTGGCACGGATGCTCCGATCGGGGTCAACTGCGGCGGCGTACGGCGGAGCGGCGGCGATCGGAATCGATCGAGGGAGGAGATGATCGCGGAGGAGAAGAAATGGAAAATCGCATCGGGGGGGTTTTGAATTGACGCGATTGGTCACAGCCAAAGAAACTGAAAAAGTCTTGGCTACACTGCAATTCAGTGAGCCTCGCAGCAATTGCGCCAAAAATTAGGTGATAATTATATCCAAAGTTCAAAAACTTATCACAAATATTTAATTAAATTTTAAAATTTATCGTGAAAATATAATTGAGTCTCAAAATTTTCAAAATATATGATTAAGTTTTAAAATTTATCAAATTTATCCAATCAAACCTTTTCATTTGATTGCATAATTTGAAAATTTTTTAATTCGATTGCTCTTTCATAACAAGTTATAAAATTACACATTAATAACAAGTTTCGGGACTCAATTCTATTTTTGTGATGAGTTTTAGGATTTTTATTATATTTATCTCAAAAATTATGTCTTTAATTTCTCACGAAAGATTTAAAATAAATAAAATTAGATTGGATAATTACGAAAAGATTACGGACAATTCGCATGTTATCATTCGCATGTTTTGAAGGAATTATTAAATTACCGGTATTAAATGATGGTCGAGTTGGATGTGCAAGAACTTGTAGAAAAGAAGGTGAAAAATTAAAAGAGTGAAAATTCCATATTTAGGATCGGACATCAATAATTTAATCATCGAAATTCATTTAGATTTTATTTTGCGATTGATAATGAAATTTTTGGCGCGTAGTTGACAGGGGATTAGGATGCCAGCTAATGATGGGAGCAAGTTGGAGATATTTCTTTGGAGGTTTTGTGGTAATCACGAGCCGGTCTGACTTTTTTTCTGGCTTTCGTGGACGGACGTGGACGGTGAGAATTGGCACGATCTGCACGGAGGAGGCAAGACAAATCTTTAACGTAATCTTTCTATTAATTAAAATTCAAGAATTATATTATATATTTTTATATAATTTAAATATTAAATTAAATATGTATCAAAAGTTTAGAGATCACATTAAATAAATTAAAAATTTATGGATCACATTAAATAAATTAAAAGTTCAGGGACCACATTGAACATTAAGCTAAAGTTTAGGGACAACAAATTAAAAATTCATAGATCAAATTACACACTAAGCCAAAGTTCAAGAACTGATTATGTCATTACCTCGTTGAAAAGACAAATGAAGATCGAAAAGATTTGACGACTTCCATTCTATGTAAAGGAATCATTACTAACAGTTCCGAAAGTTTAACCAGTAAAATGAATGTGTGATTTATTATTTAAATATGTTAACACTCCCCATTATGCTTAGTCTGATATTTTTGTCTAGTACTAAACGTGCACATATTTAATTAAGGAGACAAATGAGACCTGAAAAAATTTAAACTTGCTCAGAAAGACTAAATCGTTAGATGAATGCATGATTAACCTTAAGGGTCTTGCATTCGTTACAAATTGTTCGGTTAGAGCCGTAACAACTCTGCATCACCGTAGCCCCCATCAAGATATAAATAGTCACGAAATCTCTCCACACGAGATACGTTGTAACTAGATATCTCGAGATGGGTAGTTCACTTTGGCAATGATATGGTCGAGCACGTGATCCTGTGGAAGAAATGCAACGCCTCTACTACTCGGTCAACCATCTAGGTGGCACGTCACATTGGGTTATATTATCAGCTAACAGATTATGGATCCATTATAAGTTAATTAATTTTCAAAAGAGAAATTTAAAAAGTCCTAAACATATGGGTCAGTCAAATCCTACACAAATCAAGTCCAAAGCTTTTTGAATAGGGTGCGACTGAGTCCTTCCAACCATCGCTCAGCCAAGCTTACTAACATGGCACATCAGTAGTCCAACGTGACTTTTTTTAACATGTTTAGCAATGGAACTCTAAATTTAAATTTAAGCGTGCTCGATAAAAGCATTATCGGGATGGATGTCCTTCTGGAAAAATATTTACTGTGCCAAATGACAAAATTATGAGACTCAATATAAAAAAGCCAAAAGTAAGAAAATGTCTTTGGTGAGTTAATTAAAGAGTGTCGCAGTATGGTATTAGAGCGAGAGCCTCTCGGTAGTGTATGATTCAGAGAGGGAAAATTATCCAAAAAGTCCTAAACCTACTATACGGCGGCCAATTCAGTCATAAACCTTATAATTATGCCAATTCAGTCCCAGATCGTTTGACGATTTTGAAATTTAGTTATAAGCCTTTCAATTGTAACAATTTAGTCCTAAACATTTTGATGATTTGCCAATTTAGTCCTAAACTTTTTAACAAATTTACCAATTTAGTTATTCAATCAATTTTGTCCGAAAATTGCTGACGTGGCGATCTAGTCGACGTCAGTCGATGTCGACTGTCCAACGTGACACGACCAACGTTAATGTGGACAATTTTTTGTAATTTTCTAAAATTTCCTTTTTTTCCTTTTTCTTTTTTCGCTTTTTCCATCTACTAGGCTCCCATCACCTGGCCTGGTGAGGTCCGCCCTCCTTGGCCCCTGGTAAGAGCAACCCTCGCCCTCGGCTGTGGCCGGTGAGGATGTCAAGGCCCACTCGAGGCTCGACGACCCGGCAATGGTAGAGGGAAAAAGGGAAAAATAAAATAAATAAAAAAAGAAGAGGAAAAGAAAAGATAAGGAAAAAAGAAAGAAAATTTTAAAAAAGGCAAAAATTGTCTACGTCAACGCTGGTTGTCCATCAGCGTTAGCAATATCAGGCCAAAATTAATTGGAATGACTATGACAAATCGTTAAAAGGTTTAAGACTAAATTAATAAATGGTCAAAAGATTTAGGACTAAATAGAAGATTTAGGATTGAATTGTTCGCCGCACAATAAGTTTAAAACTTTTTGGACAATTTTCTTGATTTGGAGACGAACCCCATGGAAGCTAACAGGCTTATAACGACGCGATTTGATAAGGGTAGGAAGTGATTGCCAAGGCAAGAGAACCCAAACAAGAAGCGATTCTTGGCAAGTTTCCAGAATGCTGAAAAGGGAAGGAATGAAAAATTGCACATTGAACATGGAGAGATCGTTTAAGGTTATATAGGTAAAATTGGAATTAACTCATAGGATATGCTTTTTGATATAACAATATTGTTTAGCATTGGATCTTCAATGTGAAGTTACTCATGTGAAAGTATTACGACCTCAAGTCAAAAGGAAAAATTAACGAGGGTTAGTATAGAAAGAGCTCAAATAGACAATATTTCGAGTAAGTCAATTAGGAGAGTCACATTATCCATCCTAGATCCAAGGGTTTTGAAATAATTGATGTAACCAATCATCTGCATGACACAATCATTAATGATGACTAGGCACTCCAGCGAGCCACGTAGGTTCGAGAAATTAATAAAATATGGTCACATCGGATTTCCGACCACCCATATTAAAGTTGGCACTTAAGTGATTCAAAAAAAACTTGAAGCACTAAAGTGAGCGCTTTACATAACTTTTTGGCATTTTTAGTGTCCTTACCCCCTAAAACTTTATATTAACTTTTTTAGGCCTTTCAAATTCTTGCCAATGAACTTTGATGTGTACAGCTTACTCTTATCGAAGAGTATCGTCCTTTTTCACAACATAGGTAGTTTATGCTCTACATAGAGCATTACATTTTTTCCCCTGAAGGAGATGGTTTAGGTTCATATTTAGGAGCATGACATTTCGGACTGCAAAATTCATAATGTCCTTGTTCAACTGGTTTCTTCAATTCTTTGAAAAAGTCCCAGCCATCAATATACCTGGATAATATGCCATTTTCAAGAATTTTCCCCAGGACGATCAGCATTTTGTAATGACCATGAGATAGCATAGTCATCGTTTATGCAGCAACAGGTTGTTGTTCTACAATACCGAGTCTTAACATTCTTGAACAGCTGTTGCTAGACCTATCAAATAGGTCATAGACTCATTTTTTAATCTATATATTAGTAAATGGGTCATAAATGGGTTAGTTATATTTAGTAAATGGGTCATAAATGGATAGAAATCTTATGTTAGTGTTAAATGGGTCATAAATGAGTTTACAACTAATTTAAACTCAACATATCTCTCTCGCCCTCACTCATTTTTGCACTCACTCACTCCGCACTCTCATTTCAGCTTGAGTATGAATTTTTTTATATTTAATTAAATATGAAAGTGTTTTAGCAATATGAATCTGAACGGATATGGGTTAGGTATGAATCGGGTCGGATATATGTCAAGAAAATTGTATTGCGCTTAAATGGGTCATAAACGGGTTAATTGATTAATTTGGGTCGGACCATTTATGATCCGACCCGACCCACCAATTTGACAGATCTACCTGTTACTTATCGAAATAAGAAACAGCCTTTGAAATGTATGTACCAGCAGGCACTTGCTTGCTCATCCAATGGTTGTTCCTTTTCCCAAATTAATAGTGATGAATGCCCTGATGAAAGAACGTCATCTGCTCGGAGTTGGAACTTTTCTCGGTAAGACAAGATCCTTCTCTGTGATAGACCATGCCATATCGTGTATGTACCAGCGGGCACATGCGCATCCATTTTATGAACATGTATGTATGTAATGTATCTTTGTATGTGCCGGTGACACCATGCATGTATATCTATGTATGCTGGTGAAAAGCCTCAAGGGAACTCAAGTTCGGGGTGAAAAGAACCAATAAACAGAAAGCAGTATTCAAAGATCGAAGAGTGCAGGTCCAAATCTATCATCGCTGTTGTCTGTTGACACACTGCTCAGCACTGAAAGGAATCAGGCATGACATATGTTCATAGCTCATAAGAACTCAAGTGTCAACGTCTAGTTAACAGTTTAACTAGATTCATCCAAACATCTTTGTGAACAAACCAAGGAACACAAAGTGGTATATAAAGAACAAAGACCAGCGGTATTTTGAGCCACTAGCAAATCCATCATCATTGACAACAAATGAAAGTCAATGAATAAATGCAACTAAGGAACAGTGTGAACAAACAACAGCTATATACTGGTTCAGATAAAATGCTGAAATGAATCAGCATAGGATAAGTTCAAGGGATGCTAAGCCACTAGCAAAACCATCATCATTGACAGTAAATGAAAATCGAGGAATAAATGCAACTAAGGTACAGTGTCAACAAACAACAGCTATACACTGTCAGGTTCAGATAAAATGCTGAAATGAATCAGCATAAAATAAGTTCAAGGGATATTAAGCCACTAGCAAAACCATCATTCATTAACAACAAATGAAAATCGATGAATAAATGCAACTAACGAACAGTGTCAACAAACAACGGCTATACACTGTCAGGTGCAGATAAAGTGTTCAAATGGATCAGCATCACATATGTTCAAGGGATATAAGGAAGACTCCCAGGGCAACTTATGTTGCTATATTTTCAAGGGATGTTAGGTTCAGATAAAAGTGCTCAAATGGATCAGCATCACATATGTTCAAGGGATATAAGGAATACTCCCAGGGCAACTTATGTTGCTATATTTTCAAGGGATGTTAAGCCACTAGCAAAACCATTGACAATAAATGAAAATCGAGGAATGAATGCAAAACTAAGGTACAGTGTCAACAAACAACAGCTATACACTGTCAGGTTCAGATAAAATGCTGAAATGAATCAGCATAAAATAAGTTCAAGGGATATTAAGCCACTAGCAAAACCATCATTCATTGACAACAAATGAAAATCGATGAATAAATGCAACGGCTATACACTGTCAGGTTCAGATAAAGCGCTCAAATGGATCAGCATCACATATGTTCAAGGGATATAAGGAATACTCCCAGGGCAACTTATGTTGCTATAGTTTTAAGCCCCCCACCCTGGCCCCAAAAGTCAGTTTTTTGATGTTTGATTTAGGTAAAGTACGCGACCACACAACCCTATTACAAAAGGAAGTTTAAGAGGAAGTTAGCGGGCTCGGTTCTCGCGGCATGACCAAACTTGGATGTGCTATACTTTCGGTGCACACCAGTGAGCTTCCCCGATCCAGCCCTCTGATGGAAAGTGACCATCAATCTGGCGCATTCCCTACAAGAATGCAGAACCCCCCCAATTATCACAAATTGCTTAAAATAATAAGCTCAACAAACGGAAGCCACCTCTAGGTGTGCAAGAAGGAAGGAACAGTGTGTCGCTTACAGGAGCTGTGCTTCTGAGTAGCTGGTGTGCCATTCGCATGTCGTACTCCACCGTTTGGTTCCGGCTACTGTACACTGAGCAGTGTAGATTGCAGAAGCAGCTAATAAAGAGGGTGGGAACTTCAGCATCTCATATTCAACCAGGGAAAGCTCGATGATGAAGAATGACAGGAGCTCGAGCTGGGCAAAGTATAAATTCTTATTAAAATCAGTTCTACAAGAGAAAGATGTCGATAATGCAGCTCAAATTCAACAAACATGAATTCATTATGAACCTTCTTGTCAGATTGAGCAGCTTTAAGAAACCTTCTCATGAAAACATAAGGAGTGGGCACTGACATGTTGAAGTGCAAAGTATTCACCATCAGCCTCTCCTGCAGGTAAATTGAAATTCACCATCAGTTAAGGTCACCCACTTAATGTTATTCAGAGTAGATTTCATAGATTATTTAATTCGATATACCATTTCCAAAACTTCTTTCCTGCTATAAGCTTTGTCTGAAATTAGAATAAGATCCTCCACTACTGGAACTGAGACTTCTTCGTATTTGCATGCCAGAAGCATGGCCGTTACCCCTACCAGCTGGAGTTTTTTCTTCACTACAGGTTGGACAGCTAAGAATCTATCGATGAGATTGACCGTAAGATACAAGGTCTCATCCATCAATTCAAACTTGTAATGAACCTGTTACTTATAATTATCAGTAAGTTGCTTCATCCATACCAGCTAATACTCCAACGCTTACCGTTTTAAGAGCATGTAAGCACTTTGACTCACCTCAATCAGCCAGTCAATTAGTATACCTCTCATCCGCTCATTAATATCCTGCTGTTGATCCATGTAGTTCGGGGGAACACAACTAGAAGCCTACATGATAAGAAACCAGACAATGATGCGCCAAAAGTCAGAATATTTGATATTGTCCTAACTTATATGCATCACTCTACACTTTACACCTGCAGTGACCCAGCATCATCCACTAGCAGTTATGCAAATGGCAATTTCTTTCGATCGTTTTTTCGTTTCCTACATTTGAAGCAGAAAACAACCATATACCAGAGAAAGAAAATTCATAATTTGTCTCGATCGTAAAGTCTATACATCTAAGTGAGAATTAAAGGGAATTTATCACCTCAGCTTTCTTATAGTTTGTATATGTCATGTCAAGCAGACAATTAGACCAGAGCAACAAAAGTGATAATCCGCCTCAATCATAAAGCCTACACATCTAAGTGCGAAGTGAAACGATTTTATCACCTCGGCTTTCTTATAGAACTTGTATAGGTCATCAATGTACTCAGCAACAGCCAACTGGTTCTCCTTATCACAGCTGTCAATGTCCGTGACAGGTTCTTCAGCTACATCTTCCATCTCAACCTCCTCCTGCAGCAAGTACAAGTTGTAGTTGCGGTCTTTCTAGTATTAAATCGATGCTAATCTGTTAGACGATGACGACATCTCCATACCATCCGATCAATTTCTTCCAACATTGCTTCAGTGTGCTGCACAAACATCGGCACCGGAAAGTCATCAGCCATCTTGTCGTCATCCGCATCTAAGATGGCACAATCTTCAGATTTGCTGGAATTTGAGACTGATTGGATCGTCTTCTTGTTATCCTGTTAATTCTTTAATCGTGAGCCTCTCTAAAAACAAGGCATCATCACACAAAACAACAACAGACTAGACTTTACAAACCACAGAAAGGGTATACCTCAGGTCTAAGTTGCTGCTTGTAAGCCATCTGAGCAGCAAACTGCCTAAACAAATAGCAATTTATGAAAGGTTAAGTCAAATGACAAGTTCTCAAGCCTATAAACCAAAAGAATCATCGAAACGTCGGATACTAACCTAGTAATCGGCCGATGCGCAGCACTGGGAAGGTCGTTTTCAGAATTGACATTTTTTCTGAACGCGGTACATAAATGAAGAAAAACAAGTAAGACTTCGAAAGTGCGGGATAACAGAAGCATCATGGATCATCAAAGAACTCTTAGCTATGTTAATAATCTTTACTGCGGCGATATTATATTCCGGAAGCCCAAAGAGTAAAACAGGGTCACAGTTCAAGAATTAGGGTTCCAAAGAATTACTCGGACAAGACCCTCTTGTTGACTGCACACGGATAAGGAGGAGCCCCAATGATGTTGCTGTTGATGTTGGCCAGAGCTCGTCTCTGCTGGCCATTCCCCGCGGCAATCTTGCCCGCCCCGACCCGCAAGCCCTCTGTCGATCCCATCCCCCCAAAACCAACCAAAAATCACGTTAGGGTTCTAAAGACTACCCCAAAATTCCAACCAAGATAAAAAATGAAAAGAAATTCGAACACCCCAGAAAGAAAGCTGCGAAATTGGAGATCGCCCATCGTCGGATCACGTACCTCGAACGAGCGCACTTCCGACCGCGCCCGGGTTGTTCTCGTCCGATCCGGCCATCCTTTCCGCCTACCCACAAGACAAGACCCACCACCGATCACCGTCACGCAACGTTCAAGCAATACCCCCAATCGACGAGACCCAAGAAAGCAAACCCGTAAAAAAAAAAAAAAGAGGACGCGAATTTGAAATCGAACTCCCCCCAAAAAAGAACGCACGGGGGCGCACCAAAGAATCGAAGATCAGAGCGCACGCGCGCACAGAAACACACCCACCCACCCACCCACCTTCGGAAAATCGCGATCTTTCCCCGTTTCCCTCCTTCCGAGCCGAAGCCGAAGCCGGAAGACGAAGACGAACAAAGCCCGGCCTCCGGAGATCAGCAGCAGCGAGAGAGATCCAAGAAACCCTCCATCAAATTTTGAGTCCCCTCTCTCTCCCTCTCCCTCTCCCTCTGTCTCTCTCTCAATCAGTAGACAGTCTTCTTCTGAATTGGAGGACAGGAGGAGGAGGAGGAGAGAGAGTGAGTGAGGGAGTGAAACTGCGCAGGCGAAATAGAGACGCGAACCGCGGATATATGTCCGCACATGATTGTTCCTCTCTCTCTCTCTCTCTCTCTCTCTACGGAGGAAACTTTAAACGCAACGGCTAGTGAGCGGGAGCCGTCCGATTCGATCTCGATGGGGTGAGGGGGGAATGGTCGCGTTCCTTCCCGAGCCCTCGTGCCCCCTCCTCCCCCTTTCCAACGGCTACCTCTCCGCATGTGCTTTCAAAAACGAATTAGCCTTACGATTTTTTTTTTTGCTTATTTTTATATCTCAATTTCACTTTTTTGGATCGAATTAAAGGATGATATTTTTTTTTGGTCGAATTTATTAAGGGATGACATGAGATGAGATACGGGGTGTTTAGCATTTTTTAATGCTGCGCGTCCACAAATTTTTTTTTCCTTTTTTTCGGGATGTGGCTTTCATTTAATGATGGTGGCGGTGCTGGCTGATGATCTTCGGGAGCAAAAGTTGGAGGAGTTACGAAGGCCTCCTTTGGGGTACGTGGCGGCCTTCGATTGGGCGTTGACGATCGCAATGATACGGGGCGTGTGGATTGAGCGGTCATGAGCTGTTTTGGGTCCCGAGGCTCCTCTTGCTTTTGAAGCGCCCAACTTGCACCTAGTTTAGTAATTATGTAATCAGCGCTAGTGTGTCATTTTATCTTGCGTGTTGGCATTCGACTTTGACATCACGGGTGGAAAAATTAAGGTTTTGTCTGTTCGTTCGTTCGTTCCATCGACAAGATGTTAAAGGAAAAGATATACGGATAAATTGTATTTTTACGAACGGAAAAATTGCACTAGAAAATGTTGTTCTTTTATTGCCTTAAAATCACGGGCTCAATGGCATACACAGATTAATGGCGTGTGAAGAATGGAAATATAAGTTTATCTTGCCAGCAAATGCTTCCAATGTTGCAATTTGACATATATGGTAAGTGTGGATTCATGTGAAAAAAATAATGATGTATATTGCATTTTCGCCCGGTCTATTTAAAATATTGCAAACAATTGAAGCTACTCATCAGTTATTCATGCTCGAATCGCGCCTATTTGAGATCAGCTCAATTTTTTTTTTTGAGCTTAAGTAGCTTGTGGAGCCAAGTTTGAGCCTAAAGATACTTGACTCAAGCGGCTTGTGAGTCTGATCGAGTATTTCAAATATATATTCCATTTTGGCGATGCATAAAGTTAAACAACATATTTGCCTTTACCATTAAATCTACATTAAGGCCAAAAGTGGATTCCGTCTCTTATTAAACATTCCTAATAGACTCTTACATTAAATATAGAAAGACAAAACAAGACATAAGGAACACATCCTCATTAACTTCCTCACTTCATCCGCTCACTTGCATGATTAATCATTCTCTTCCTCCACACCCCCATCCGGGCACCCGCGTAGCGCGTTCACGATTACTAGTATCTGAAATACAAACAAACAGGGCTAGTGTGATATTGAACCGAGTCGAGCTTCAGTGTGTTAAGTTTTGTATCGAGTCGAGTTTGAGTAGGAAAAGAAGTTCTCGATCAAGTTCAAGTCGAGTTTTGAGTCTTCTAGTTTCTAGTTTCGAGTTTCTAGTGCGTAACAACAAATGGCGAAGAAGGTATCTACAGTTTTGGTTGAAAAATTCCATTGCCCTAAGTATATTTATACGCATGTCCGCGATGCATACGGTATGTGAACGAAGGTCTACGTTTCTTCTTTTATATTTTCCCCTCGAAATCCCGGAGATTTTTATTACAGGGCCGGTCCGTGAATACGTAGTTTAACGAGGAGTCCAGTCTTCAAGGATCTGACCATGGTCAAACTGACAATTGAGAATTTCTTTTGGGGACAAGACTGAGAATGGAGATTAATCACATGTTCGTTTTGCAATTTCTTTATTTTTTTTTTCCTGCTGAGTGAACACAGTATGACAATATTCTAATTAATTGTTGCATTCGAATGTTTAAGTACGGTCGATTATTCATGCATGAGCTTCTCATATTTTAAAAAAAAAACATTGGAAGAAGAACAAAATAAATCGGCATCCTCAAATTGTTAATCGAGTTAATACCACAAAAACCCCAAACTAGTATGGCAAATTTACCCTAAACTAATTTTTTGACCATAAAAAATCTCAAGCTGATACATTTGTGACAAATTTACCCTTCGTTTTTTTGGTAAGGAAATTTACCCTTCGTTAGTTTTTGTTATATTGGATTAATATCACGAAAAATTACAAACTGGTATATCTATGATAAACGAAGGTAAAACCTCAAACTGGTATACCCAATAACTGTCATGTGTAATCTAATTCAGTAATTTGACGATAAAATTTAATAGAAACTAACGAAAGGTAAATTTGTCGCAGGTATACCAATTTGGATTTTTTAATGGTCAAAAAATTACTTTTAGATAAATTTATTACAAATGTTACAATTTTATGTTTTTCATGGTATTAACCCTCGTTAATTTTGCTCCGTGCCTTGTCCCTCTTCTCATATATGGAAAAGGGCAAGATTCGTTTTTTTTTTACTGCGCAGCTTTTTAACATTAATGGATACTACGAATCAAAACAATTGACGTGAATATTGACTAGTTACTAGGGCAAGATTTTTTTTTTTTGGTCTGACAAGGCGAGGTTGAAGTGATCAATTTTCGTATCCAAACTCGACAACTCGAATGCAACTCGAAGTCCTTTTGAACCACCACAAGTATAAGTTATTCACTTTTTTAATGAAAAGCTTATTAATACAATGAGAACAATTTATATTTGCTTGAATAAGCTATTCGAACGAATAATTTATCTTGAGGAATATGATTTTGTCGGTGAGGTTTTGACTTTTGAGGCACCAGTTAGGGAATCTCAAATTCGTCTCAAATTTGAAGTACTAATTTGAGTATTATCTCAAATTTGTCTCAAATTCTATTTAGCATATTTCTTTATTGGACACAATCTTACTTAACGTGGAGGGATAAAAAATCCGAATGAAACAAACTCAGCAACCCATTGGGTATTATTTTGATCTAATATTCGTTAGGGGCGATCGGTTTCAAGTAAATCTCTCTCGAGCCTAGATCAGGAACTGAACCTATGACTTCTGGTTCCAAATTTGGAACTAGGAATCGGCTCACTTTTTTTATTTTGTACAAAAATAATTTTTTAAAATAAAAAATAAAATTTGCACTATTTCACTACAAACACATATGTTGGTTACAAAAGGTATTTTTTTTTTCCAAAATGAAGCTTTAAAACCGGTTCAACTTGAGAATCGAACCGATTGAACCGGTTTAGATTGCTCCCAAGGTAGAATTGGCGGTTTCAACTTTAGAACCGGTTCTAGGTCTGTGGAACCAAAAACTGAACCGATTTGGTTTCATTCTCATACCGAACCGATCCAATACTCACTCTTAATGTTCTCAATTAAAACAATCATAATGTCAATGGCATTGCCTCCCAAGATCCTTTTAGTTGCATTGACAAAGGTGTAAAAACACACACATATATACACACGCACATGTGACTCAATATGGATCTTGAAAGCTACACATCTAGATTTTTTGTGTTGGCCAATTAAAATAGGTTTTGAGGTTATTAGCCAATTTTTTTCGTCTTCTTCTAATTAGTCAATTATTTGAAAAATTATTCTTTCTCGGGTTAATTACTAAGTCAGTCTTAAATTTATTGTACGGATACCATTCAGTTTAAACTTTTTTAATTTTGCCCGTGTAATCCTAAATCTTTGAGCGAAATTTCAATATAGCCCTTCTAGTCAATTGCCGCTCGAAATCGCTGACGTGGCGTCCAATCGCTGCCTGCCAGCCTACGTGCACACTAACGTGGACAACTTGACTCGAAACAACGTCCTACGTGAATTGCCATGTCTTCGATTTCCAATAATAATCGGCCGAAATGGCTACATTGAAATTTCGCGCGAATGTTAAAGATTACAGTGGCAATTGAAAAGTTCGGAACTGAAAATTGGCATCTGTACAACAGGTTTAGGACTAAATCGATAACTTCTTTCCCATTCATTCTCCCAACTGTTAATTACCGTTTTAACAGTATTAAACTTTTCGGACTCGGTTTCAGCTGCTTACTCGCATTTAAATCAGGCGAATATTACAAAATATCGTGCTTTTATTTTGTTTTATCTCGTTGTTTATTGGAGCTCGAGACTTGTTAAACTCGACAACACATTTCCTATGTGAAGGGAAATTAGCCATTCAAAATTCCTCCCTCCTTAGTCAACCCACAGGCACGGGCTTCTAAAAATAACGAACTTTTGAATTGCGTCCAAGTACGTCGCGGAACGGAATTAACCAACTTTCAAAAAGCCTTCCTATATTTGGTTTTTAAGCTCCCGCGACGCCTATCGCCTTCTTGCGAATCGAATGCTCCGACATTCCCGGGAAAGCATTACGCGCATCGAAAAGGCACGAACACACGAATCGATCGAACTCGAAAGAAAGGGAGAATTTCGATGCGGAATTAGGTTTAGGGTTTTGTTCCGGCGATCGATATCGATCCCTCTTCTCCTCCTCGATCCTTCTTCGTCTGGATTCTCGATCGCGTTGCCATTTCTGTTAATAACGAAAGCGCAAGGACATGACCACGATTTTGCCGCTCCACGATTAGAGCTCCGAAGTCCTTAGAGAGGAGGCGTCCCGGAGTTCCATGCGTATTGATTTGGGAATGTTGATGGATGGAGAGAGATTGGGAGGCGAGGAAGGAGGAGAGGCCGTGGAGGAAGAGAACGCCCCTGACGAGTCGGTGTCCCCGGAGGAGGTCGACGTGCTTCAAGAGATTGTCGCTGTGATCGAGTCCGCGGCGCAGCTTGGGGATTACCGCCGGACTCAGAGGAAGGAGTGTTACAACCTCGTGAGGCGGCTGAAGCTCTTGTTGCCTCTCATCGAAGAGATCCGAGATCTTGACGACGCAATCTCGGAGACGGGCATCGAGTCTCTTTGGAATTTGAAGAAGGCGATCGGCTTGGCGAAGAGGCTCTTGAAAATTTGCAATGAAGGGAGCAAAATATACCTGGTTAGACAAATTTTGACTGCATTTATACTTGAGGCTAGTTGGCAATACAGGAATTGAATCCTCGGACTTTTGTCTTACGAAGTCGCACGATTTGGTTTCAGGCATTGGAGACCGAGGTGGTTAAGGTTAAATTTCATAAGGTCTACGAAAGATTGACTCAGGCTCTCGACGCTTTGCCTTACGATCAGTTCGGGATCTCCGATGAAGTTAATGAACAGGTATTGTCTCTTGATTCTAACCAAAAATTCTGTTATTGATGCCTTTCTCATGGTATCCAATAGCGCAAGTTATCATTGTCATTCGGTAGGTGTTTGCTCAGTTCTTTTTTTGTTGAAATTTGATCATGAGTTATCTCGTTCTCATTTATTGTGCGACATATATTTATCAGATGCAGTTGATGATCATGCAACTTAGAAGGGCAAGGAGAAGGACGGATACGCAAGACATCGAGCTCGCGATGGATTTGATGGTCGTGTTCTCCAAAAATGACGACCGCAATGCAGACAGTGCGATCGTCGAAAGGCTTGCGAAGAAGCTGGATCTGCACACGCCGGAGGACTTGAAGAACGAGACTCTAGCCGTGAGGAAGATCGTGAAAGAGCGGGGAGGCCTGACCACGGAGAGCATCCAGCAAATCATCGATCTCCTAAACAAGCTCAAACAAATTGCCGGCGTCGAAGTCACCAACATCCTCGAGGAGCCAACCATGCCTTGCAAGATGCTCGAGAAATTGCCATCCTTGGTGATCCCTCACGAGTTCCTCTGTCCGATCACGCTCGAGATCATGACTGATCCCGTCATTGTTGCCTCCGGACAGGTGAATATTTTTTGGTGAATATTAAGATGGGCTAAAATGAAGAACCCATCTTCATTAGAATAGCGTCAATCCAAGTTTCAACTTCAAGATGTGCATGTGTTGGTAGTTGCAGATCGATACATTATTTAATCTCTAGCATCCAACGGATAACTATGCTAAATTCTTGCTTCGATTTCATCAGACCTACGAGAGAGAAAGCATACAGAAGTGGTTGGATTCAAATCATCGGACCTGTCCCAAAACTAGGCAAACTCTGGCTCACCTGTCATTGGCACCGAATTATGCCCTCAAGAACCTTATCCTCCAGTGGTGCGGGAAGAACAACTTCCAGCTCCCCGAGAAACATGTCCTTGTGGAGCCCGATAACTCCTTCCCCGAACAGAGAGAAGAGATTCAATCCCTGATCGAGGTCTTGTCATTCGGCCAATTGGAGGATCAGCGGAAGGCTGTCATCAAGATACGTATGCTCTCGAAGGAGAACCCCGAGAACCGAATCCTAATCGCTGAATCCTCAGGAATCCCACCATTAGTGCATCTCTTATCTTATCCGGACTCGAAAATCCAAGAGCATGCCGTGACGGCTCTCTTGAACCTTTCCATTGATGAGGCCAACAAGAAAAGTATTGCTAAAGAGGGTGCAATTCCGGCCATTATAGACATATTGCGCAAGGGGACGACCGAGGCTAGAGAGAACTCGGCAGCTTGTCTGTTTAGCTTATCTATGGTAGACGAAAACAAGATCACAGTGGGATTATCAAACGGCATACCTCCTCTTGTAGAACTATTGCAGGATGGGACAATTAGAGGCAAGAAAGATGCTGCAACTGCATTGTTTAACTTGTCTCTCAACCAAATGAATAAGGTCAGGACCATCGAGGCCGGGATCGTGCCACCTTTGCTCCAATTACTCAAGGATCGGAATTTAGGGATGGTTGACGAGGCCCTCTCAATTTTGTTGCTTCTTGCGTCGCATCCAAGTGGACGCCAGGAGATTGGGCAGCTCTCCTTCATCGAGACCCTAGTTGAGTTCATCAAGGACGGAACTCCAAAGAACAAAGAGTGTGCAACCTCAGTTCTTCTTGAACTGGGGTCGAGCAACTCGAATTTCTTGTTGTCGGCGCTCCAGTTTGGCGTCTACGAACATTTGATTGAGATCGCAAGGAGCGGCACAAGTAGAGCCCAGAGGAAGGCAAATTCAGTGCAGCAGCTTATGAGAAAGTATGAACAGATTCCTTGAAGTGTCGAAATTCAATATTCCGGTTCTACGAACGTTCTTTTTCACTGGGTTAGGATCGAAAGTAGCGTTCCGATAGAGTGGGGCTTGAGTGGAGGATGGTGTTCATGAGTATGAGCAAGCAAATGCATGTGATTGTCGTTATTTGCTAATTGGAAACCGCGTACATTATCTATCAGTAGTACCCTTTCTCTCTTTGGGATCTGTTCCCAAATCCTAAGCCTTGCTTTCTTCTGTAAATTTGTTCTTCAAATAGTTTCATTTCTAATCAGTTTTGTTTACTATGCTTCAATTTCGGTGGCAATACCAGTCTTGCGTAACACGGTTTTTCCTCCATATAAAGCTCGGTAAACCATCTGATGTCCAATGTCGAGGACATCACATCAATGAGAGTACACTGTCTGTCTCGGCAAAATGCCGCCTCTGAAATGGATCGAGAGTTCTCGATCGTGGCCTAACATTCAGCTTAATCAGTCGATTGACGAAATCAGCCGAACGAATGCAAAATTTCTCTGTCATGCATGCGAAAGGCAAACTTTTTTCTCTTTGAAGTTACTCCCTCGTGTGAAATATTCAGATTCTTCTGCTTTTCATGCTGCAGTTCTTGTCATCTAATTTGGAGTTTGATGAGCAAAAAGATCCTCTTTTCATGCTTTTCAAAGGGCAATTATTAATTTTTATTAGAGAATGAGAACATAGCTTAAGCTTACGAATTGACTTGGCAATTTCTTCTCATCCAGAAACTAACTTGAGCTTGGCTGAATGAATGGCTCAATAGTTCACTTTCTTTTGTCTATAGGAAGAAAAATGTTGCAATAGCTTCAATCCCATTGGGACATTGAAGAGAGCAAACATCCAACGGCCAGAATAAAGTGGTAGTTCAAAATAAGTAATTTGTCACTTATTCACACCCCAACTGCAAAATTTATTTAAGCTAGAATTATCTTTTTTAGTTGTCATACGTCAGTGACAACCCGTGCCATATATTCCTAGTCCTTTTGATCACTGCCCTATTACTGTCAAAGGACTCAAATTCATTGCGGAGAGTGAGAGAGCAGGGGAACTGGTACATAACAATTGGGGACAGAGCACAAGAAAAATCAAGAATAGACTACAATAATGTAATTCTCTAGAATTCACGAAGTATTTTTGTGAGATTTTGTGGGACCACTACCAACTGTTCTAGAATAATTAGTCTAATAGTCTGGTCTTTTTGTCCAGTACTAAGTATGGACATATTTAATTAGCGAGGCAAATGAGGTCTATAAAAATTTGAACACGGGATCTCCTGCTTTAATATCATGTAAAATTTTGTGGAACTACTGTCAATTATTCTAAAAACTTAAGCTGTTAGATGAAAGTATGAGTTAATATTTAATTATTCTGTTGTAAGATTGTCATCCTCTTTTTAATAATCATGCACAGCTTAAAGAACCTTATTCTCTATCCTATTGAGCAAGGGAAGTGTTATGGCTAGTGATATAACCTGAAGGAGGTGAATAGATTATATATTGCAATCTGATAAATTTTTTGCAGAATAAATAGAAACAGTCGATATATGGAGGAATAAACTATTAGTATCAGCGCAATGCTTCTATCAAATAGCTAAAGTAACAAGTAGATATAGAGATAAATGCACGAGGATTCATAGTGGTTCGATTTAAATCAAGCCTCTATCAACTTTCCTAAACTAATAGCCACCAACGAGGCTAGATTTCACTAGCAGCTCTTTGAGTCATTAGAGCTGTAGCTTGCACTGCTTACCCAAAGCTGGTTGATGACACTAGCAAGTTTCACGGACTACAACAACACTTGTACACTTTTCAAAAGATCCATAATTTGTGTGTAACCCTCACTAAGTGACTCAATTGATCACATAATATGTAAAGTGATCTTGTATTTCTCGCAGCTCATCTTATATCCACTTTGGCTTGCATTAATCCCTTTCATAGTTGTCAATTTTCAAGTTGACCATTGAATGATTTTTTAGATAATCAATTTAGCCGTTATAGATAGCAATAATGATGTTCTCAACTTGATATGAGCGAAAGCTTCTATCAACCTTCCATGATTTTTCCACATACCTGTTCACCTATTAGTTCCTCCAAGTCCTCACGAATTTTAAGTTCTCTTGACTTGTTCACCCTTAAAGTCCATCGAGTCTTTTGAACCCTTTCACTTAACACTTAGAATAAATTTAATGATATCGGATTATCAATTGATGTCACCTTAGTAGAAACAACATTTGCATCTATCACATCATAAGGGATAATTTTGTCAGTATCAAAACCCTAGGAGGTTTTCTTGATAGGAAGCAATCTTATTATGCAACTCTGCATTCCTTTCTAGCCAAATATAGTAGATAGATCCACTCCAAGCAAGCTTTAAGAGAGAATTAGCAAAGGAACAACCTTTTTTTTGGTCGATTAAGGAGCAACCTTTTTGATGCTGAGAAACCCAATGAAAGATCCATTGCCATCCTCTTGCAACTCTTTAAACCCCACCCAAGCTCAAGCAATAATCCCAAAGCTCTATAGAGAAGGAGCATTCAAAAAATAAATGTTGCCTTGACTCCATATCTGAACCACATAAAACACAAGGTATTCACAGGCTTCCACTCTCACAACCAATCAAAAGTCAACAACTTATAATGGTCTTTCGGACTATAAAAGCAACCTTTGGCACATAAGGATTGAACCATATTAATTTGTGTCGTGTAACTTGAGGCCTCCTCTCCCTAACCCACTTCCAACTATCCGCATTAGTGAAAACATCAGAAGATTATCCTAAAAAATCACACAATCTGCAGTTGAGGAACAAGGCATTAGGCCATTACACAACGCGACCTGAATATCAATAAGTCAATCAAATTGAGCAAAGGGCTAAAACCAGGCATAATCTATAATAATAGAGGAAATTTAAGTATGTATTGATAAGGAAAAGTGATAGATGATCCTAGGTCAAAAAACCTTTGAAAGAACACCCAATAAATGCCAATTATCATACCAAAATGAGGTATAGTTGCCTTCTCCAGGCATAAGTATTAATCATGCTTAGGATTAACAACCTAGATAGGGACTCCTTTGAGCAAACAACATCCAATCCAGGCAATCCAAATAGAGCCTGATTGTAAAAGCAGCTTCCAAAGATTTTTCCAGATGCAAGTAGTGTTTCGAGACCTAAGCTTTCTAAGGCCTAAGCTACCTCCACATTTTAGAACATTAACATCATTTTGTATCACCTTACAAGAATCGGTACCCCTTTCCAAAGGATTGCAACGCACTTACTCTCCGCAATTTTAATAACTTTGTTTCGAAGGATAAAGAACTGGCACCAGAAGTTGACAAAGCTATAAATCACTTAATTAATCAACTAAAACTTGAGTGTCATAATTTTCAATCGATCACTTGAATGTCATAACTTTTTTAAAATGTTCAACCAAATGCCAAATATCCGACATGCCATAACATTTATGGAGATAATTTTTTAAAAGTTACGATTTCTCAAGTGATCGATTGAAAATTTATAATGACTCTCAAGTGATAAAAAAAATATGTTACTGAAGTGAGTGTCGTACATATGTTATGACACTCATATGATCGAAAAAAATTATGGTACTCAAGTGAGTATCGTACAAAAATTATGACACTTGTAGTGTCCTTTTCCCCATGCATTTGGATGCAAATGGTATATTCTCAAGAATACATTAATGATAATGTTGGTAAGTTCGAATTAAGAGCATATGAAGGTATAATTCTTGATTATTCTACTTTTAGCAGGGCATACCATGTATTTAACAAAGTTTCACAAGAAGTGAAAGAATCAATAAATGTTAAATTTGAAGATAAGTCGAAAGGTGCAGGTGCTGATGATAATGAAAAACCAATGATGCTCCCAGCACCAACTGATGATATCAATCAAAATCGGCATTCTAAAGTACCAAGTTTAAAATATGCCTGTTATCAAAGGATTGGAGATACAAATAAGTCATCCTAAAAATCAAATCCTTGGAGATATTGACAAAGGAGTTAAAACCAGTTCATCATTCAAAGAGCAAGTATTTATAGAGCAATCACCAAATTCGAAGATTAAAGTAGGATTAACAATGTGTATCAATTCAGAAAAGCACTTTATGAACTCAAACAAATACCAAGAGTATGGTATGAAAAGCTAAGTACCTTTGTGGTTGATAATGGGTTTGAGAAAGGTAAAGGTGACACTACTTTGTTCATAAAGAGAAAAGATGATGATATTCTATTAACCCAAATATATATTGACGATATCATCTTTGATCCACTAATGAGCTACTTTGCAAGGAATTTACTAATATCATGAAAAACGAATTCAAAATGCGGACGATGACAGAACTAAATTTTTTCCTTGGTTTACAAGTCTTTTTTTTGTGGTCAAGCTTGTTTTACAAGTCAAACAAACCAAAGCTGACACTTTCATATTTCAAGAAAAATATGCTAGAGAATTACTAAAGAAGTTTGGGAAGGAATGGTGCAAGAAAATTGATACACCATCGACCAAACTCGATAAAGATGAGAAATGTATGTTCTTGATATACTCATTATCTTGTTTAAATTATAGTGTTTTCTACAAGAAAATACAAGTAATAAGAAAATCCTTTTATGTGAAGTTTGATAATACAATTCTTCAATAACAGAATCAACAGTAGTATACTTTGCTGACAACAACAAATTTCATTAATACCAGCAAATTTCACTGATAGTAGCAAATTTTATAGATAATAGCATCTGCTTCTATCAAGCCTACAAATTGTGTTATCTTCAAAGGTCAAAAAGTTCTATTCTATGTATTCAGATCACAAGTTATTAGAGACATAGTAAAATGCTTTGAATGATATATTGAGTAGTTTATTGGTCGAAATGCTTGAAATGCTTATAAATAGTACTCTTATTTATTTAAAAGTAAGGGCATGATATATGTGACTTGAGATGTTATATATTTAACATCATTTATCCAAGAGTTTGTTAAGCTTATGCAGATTAATGAAGAACTCAAGTCTTTTTCTCAAATTTTAAAAAACAAACAATGATGAAGATGGTGCTGCTGCAAAGGATATAAAAGCACAACCTCATGTTCAACACTGAAATCAACATAAAAGTGGTGACAACACTAGAAGTAGTGATAGAAGCTGACGCGAAAGATGTTGTGAACGGTAAAAATTTTCGAACCAGGATAAAAGTTATTCGCAGAAACTGTCATGATGATAAGGGGGAGAACAACGGGATGAAAAGCCAAAAAAAAAAAAGATAAAGGAAGTATCATTGGCAAATACAACATCAAGTTGGGTAACTTGATTATTGAAGATTTATCTCTTAAGGGATACAACCACAGCTTGATTAATATCAACCAACTTTGTGATCAATGTTACAAAATCAACTTTGAGGATGGAAAATGTGCTGGACTTATATATATGGACATGTTTGACCGACAAAGGAAAACTTTCTTTTGTAATAAAAAGTACTTTTTTGATGATCATGGATGATTATTCAAGTTTCGAGGATAGCTTGAAAGGAACACAAACTACTAAACAAGAGGAAAAATGCAAAAGAAATGAGAGAATCAAGATTATCTCAAGGAAGCAACACATTGAGGAAGAACAAAGATCAAGTATAGATAAATCTTGATATACTTAAGCTAATTTCGACATGGATCTTGATTGCTATTTTGAGAATGGAAGAAAAGGTAAATGCATGTGTAGAATTTGCTAAGTTTTATATAGTCTGGCTAGTCTATTTTCTATATATCTTACTTTGTGTCATTATATTGATCTTGATGATATCTTGTTAATATTGATGATAATGAAGTGATAATATTGATATGATTGTTCATGATATTGTTGATACTAACTATGCAATCTAGAGGGGTGTGAAAAGGTTGTTTTCACAAGATTTGAAGATTATGTGGAAATTAGCAATTGATATGTGGAAATTAGGATAAGCAAATAATAGCTAGATTAGGTGAAACTAATGTGCAATGGATGAGATAAGGACAATTTAAAAGATGGTGGATAGCAACTTATAGTGATTCGATTTTATCACCAAGTCTACGTCTACTCGCAAGACTAACAACCACAACTTGGGCTGGAATGGACTAGTAATCACCAAGATAAGTTACAATCAACAAACACTAATCTTATCGAATGATAGATCACACTACCATGACTCGATTACTGGTATCACACTTGTGCACACTTAATCTTCTCACGATTTCACAACAAAAAAAAAATCTTCTCGCGATTACAATGCAGCTAGAACAATAAAGTGGAGGTCTCAAGAGAATGAAATACTATTTACTCAAAATGCGGTGTTGAATACTTTCAGCTTGTTTTATATATTTTGTCCAACTACTTTTTGAAATCTATGATCTTCTTTTATATAGATATATCCAATCTTCTCGTTAGAGATAGTCTTGAGAAGCAAGGAGCCATTAGGATTCTTCGTGAGCTGTTGGTCTAAAGCTAGACTATCTATACAATCCTTTTTTGTGAACATCAGCAAGGTTTTCTAAAATAAGTTTTGTTGTTACTATCACATTATCAGTTGCTCTCACAATTTTGAAAAAAGTTGTTTCTAGTACTATGATGATTTTCAATTCTTCTACTGCGTTGTTCCAGTCACGAGCGGCTATATTTAAGTCTCCAACGAACATCCTTGGATGATCACTATACCAACATCATTTGTGACTTGATATTCTCATGTTCAATAGCAACATCATCATGAACCAATTATCATAGTCGCTTGATGCTATTTGCAGTCAGGTCGTACAAGAACAACTTGCAATTTTTTCTTCAATGAAATCACATCATGGATATCACTGCAATCCTTATGAAATCATCACGAACATCTGCACTTACCATAGTAAACATTATACCAAGGATAGTTTTGGAGTCATCAAAATTTCTAAGGATGTTTTTTCAACAGATATATGCGGATAACAATGATATTTTCTACATACTGATGATGATCTTAAGAGGTAATAGCACTTAGACAAAAGGAGCAACATTGTTGTTGTTAATAGTTTATTATCAATTGTTAACATGTTGTCTCTCAATGCTCGTCTTTAAATAGAATTTCATGATAAAATACTTTTATTTGTTATCTCTTTTATAATATCATGAATTATGATTGATTTTATCATTTTATGATGATTATCATTATGTGGAGACTCCGAGATCTGCTTATGTGAAAATTGTCAAATTAACCGAGCTTGTTGAGCAGATCTTTAGATTCCCTTTATAATATCATGCTTTTCATTATGACAAAAAGGGAGAGAGTTCCTTGACGAATATATTTGCTGATGCATATAATATTTAATCTATTGAACACGAGCTAATGCATAGTTTGCCTAAGCATGTAAAATATGTTGTTTATAAAAATTATATTTCATTCCTAATAGTTGTGGTGAAGATTGTACAAAAATGAGTTGAATTTGATATTTATCATTAGCGCCTTTTTTATTATAATAAAATGGGGAGAGGCTTAATGAAATATGCATGTGTTTGGAGGAGTATTAGTTGCTCATTCCGATTTGAAATTCATGTAACTAAGCAACTTGTGTAGAAGCATGAACCGTTGTTAATTCCTATTGTTGTTCGTAAAATTCTGCACGTGTCAACGAACGTGTTGAACAAGTAATACAATGATGAGAAGAGTATCGTCCCACAGAGATTGATGATAATAAACCAATTAAATATTAAAAATAGATTAATTCTAAAATTTATCTAACAGATCAAAATATAATTGAGAATAAATAAAAACTGACAATTTTTAAAAACGAAATTTTATAAACTAAAGGCAGATAATCAATCAGGTAAAATATGTTAGAGCATCCGATTTCACCATAACCACTAGATATGAATTTCGGATCATTATGCATACAAGAACGATATCAAGCATGTGATAGCGGAATTTCCTAATCTATTTACTATCCTATCTCTAGGTATAGCAAACCTACTCAGTTTATCAATTCACTATATTTCTATGTGAATTTAAATAAACATAAGCGCATTAAAATCTGTGAATATTCCCGGTTTACAATGAATCTTTTGGACCACCTTATCACCGAAAGCTACACAAATAACATGGTATATTTCTATCCACATTTAATTCATGGTTATATATTATAAGGAGCAATTACATATTATCACTTCTCAATCTCAAACATGCACATCAGATCATTCAAGTGGTAGCCAATCACCTAAACGCATTAAGCACAATAATATATAACTCACATGAATGAAATTACTTGCAAAGTATAAAAAACATGAAATTCATATCATCATGGTTAGGCTACATCGTAGCTCTAACAAAGAAAATTAGAACATAATAGAAGAAGAAACGAAAATAGAAATTAAATCAAACATCTTGAATCAAAGAACAAGAATTCTGTCACCACTTTTGTCTTCTCTTCAAAATACTTGAAAAACTCTCAGAATACTGAAAACAAAAACGATCTCTCTCTCTCTCTAAAAAAACTCCATATTCCCCCAAGTTATCCTATTTATACAATAACGTCTAAGACTCCTCTCACAAGGCAATTACTTCTTTTTTCGCATAAAATTAGGGAATAAATCGCAGAATTTCCAATGTGATATCCACCTTCTAACTCTTCTCTGGGTCACATATTCCTTTCCTTCTTTTTTTGCCATATTTTCCTTATTTTCTCCATATCTCAATATTCTGCATAAACAAGGAAATATTAAGTAAATAAAAGGAAATCCAAATATATTCTAACAAATATTGCATTATTTATTGCCTAAAGTAGATAAAATAACTCTATTTTTATAGAGTTATCAATTGTTTTGACCATATTGTTTAATTTACTATATCTTGATTATATACATTGAATATCTTAATATTTAGATATTGTATTACATGTTTATTATGCCTTGAAGTGAATTCCTATTTTTGGCCAAATAAGAAAATTTGTTTACTTTTCACACATACAAAATTCATTATCTTTTGTTGCATGTCAAGAGCTCTACATATTCGGATATTGTTTTGTCATCATCAAAAAGAGGAAATTATTGAGAAAATCCCCTATGATATTTTGAAGATGACTATACAATCAAAGGCTATTAATGTGCATATTAGTTGAGTGGTACTGGGTGATGCATGCACAAGCCAATATGCGGATGATGTCATAATTAGTACTAGATGATTCCGATAGGAGGAGTGCTCTTCTACTATCAAGAGTGCTCTGTAGATATCTCGGGATCACTACCGGTATCAAGGACAAATAAGATTTGGGTGGCAAGATGTCTAAAAGCTAGAAGGACATTAAGATAAGGTGAATATCTTAAAAGACCTTGATTGAGTAGGGGTCAAACAATTCAAGGTTCCACCTGAAATCTAAAACCTACCCTCGGGTACAGGTTTCTTATTTTTTGGAATATGGAACCTACCTTGTCACAGATTCCATGGTCGGTTTCAGGTTCTAACAGGTTCCTTTTTTTAATTTTATTTTTATTTAAAAAAACGAAAATAAACGCAACAATGACTAGTTATTGGAAAGCAACATTTCGCTTAATAGAAAAGGGATAGAACGTACAAATGGTAATTGTTGGGATGCAACATATGACTTTAATTCCAAGGTAAGATGCCACATTTTTCTCAACAAAAAGTACAAAACATGCTCCCCTCCAAGCTCCCCTAAAGTAGAAAAATTTTTGTTTCTGGTCATCAAAGCAAGTTGCTCCTCCAAGCTCCTCCAAGCTCCTCCACCACCTGCAATACTGAAAGGAATTAGTTGTGTAGTGGCAATCAAACCTCCAAGAGAACCACAGGCAACAAAAGCAAGGTAGAAAGAGGAGAAACACTAAAACCGAGCGTCGATAATTGGGTCAAACAGGAAGCGGAATGTTAACAATAATAACATGATAATGGTGTGGTGTTGCCCACACCAGAGATCAAGCCAATAGCAATACAATGGAAAAGTCAGCCACCTAACCAATCCTACGAAGATGGAGCACCACAAGACAAGTCATTGTGGATTAAGTTCCTGGGAATGCCAGCTTATGGCAATCAACTAAACCGCAAATAATATTTTCAGTGGTGACTATAGCAAGAACGTATAGAGCATGAAATTGACCATGATCCACATTGAATATCGGGGCAGAGTGCTGTAACCGAAGAAATTTAATGGAGGACGAAATTTAATGGAGAAATTCAAGTGACTATGGCATATAGGGATAGAGTACCGTAATTGCAGAGTACCTGAATAAACACACTAAATACGCCCATGCAAAAGTGAGAAAGCGGATGAACATTTTGTTCTGCTAATATCATGCAACTATTTGAAGATATAGAAATCAAATTGGATCACGAGTTATACCCAATAATAAGCCTCGGAACAATGTAACGGACTTGTCCCATTATGCAGGAGTCAAAGCCATATTGAACCTGTAGACACAAGGAACCATGAGATCCCGTTAACTTGCTAGCTAAATTCCTGCTCCGCTACCATTAGCTTCGGAAACAATACCCCCAAAACGACTTACCTAGATCCAGAAGAAGAATGCAATCTCAAAAGCATTCTGGAAAAGTATAAAATGGATCAAGTAGAGCACTATTCGGCGGCGTCGAAACCAAGTGTTTGTCTTGAACAACCAGTTCCCCTTTTATTGCGCCATGCTTTTCGGCAACTTCATGAGCCAATTATGTAATAACATGCTCCAGCTTGGTTCCCACAGCCAGCATAAGCTGGAAATATTATCAAAAGGTGGAAATGCACATGATTTAGTGATTCACAAGAGTCTGATCAATCATGGTTTCAAGATTGCACGCACTTTCAACCATGACCTGACTTTTGAAAACATGAAATAGTAGGTGCACTCAGACATTTCACAGGCAAATAAGAAACACTAAGGTAGGATATATCATGAATAGATAGCAAACTAAGCATAGTCAACTTAACAATCAGCTTGGGGACAATATGTAAGAGAGCATTCACATTCACAGGTGATAAAAACACATGTATAATGATTCACATGACTAAAAATAATGCAAATGAAGTAAAGCATGCTAAAAATGACCGAGCATGACCGTAAGAGCACCATCCCTTATCATTTCAAAAAATAAGATGCCAAGGAGCAATTTTCCCTATAAGTGCTAATGACACACTCGATTGTATAGCATTCAGAGTGAACCTTTTGCCCATGCATGATCCTTGTTCCAATATTATTAGGTATTTGAAACTTGACCGTTACAGTAAATTCATGCTGCACGGAGAATTTTCTATCAGCCAAACAAAATAGGAAGACTAGCATAAGGTTCTAAAATATTTGGAGCTCTTGACTTCTTGGAAACTACAATCACAAAACTGCCAGCAAGTGGTCATCCATGGCTGTGAGGGAGATATTAGAATATATAAACATTGCATCTGCTTCTTACAACCTTTCTCTATTACCCATAAAGACCGGTGAAGTACAAGCTTGAAGATGTAAATCAGTCATTCTTCAAAAATTTCTCTCTTGAAGTCAATGATATTGTATGAACCGTAAATCACACATAAAATAAACCTTATCGTAAGCACAGTGTCCTAGTTGTTCCATATTTTCAAGTCATGATCCATCATGATTAGTAGCAGATCATTTGGCAGCTAAGTTGACTTCCCTTCACCTTGCCAAATGCCTATTACTCATTTCTCTATTGAAAATCCATTGAATCCAAATTTGTACTTCTGCATTATATTGATAACCTAAGTCTCGCTTCCTCTTAAAATCAGCTATCTTGCAAGTCGGGTACAGCTCGTATAGGAATGATGCATAGAAATGACCAGCTCCAACATATTAGCAGAAACTCAGTCACATGGAAATATTCTTAGTTCATACTAACAGTATGTATAGAATAGACCCAGAAAGATCCCTATATGCCATAGTCACTTTGGCATATTCTTCATTAAATTTCTTCCTCCTTTAAACAACCACGAGGTTAAAGGCACGCACAAACCACTGGCAAAATCACAAATAACATGACCTTAGCTGCGCCTTCAACAATGGACAAAAATAAGAACAAAGAAAATCAAACTATTAAGACAATCCATATCTAATAAGTATTAGAAAGCCTCACCACATACATTCATTCTTCAACTGGTAAACTCTATTTACCAACGATAATCTCCTCATTAAGACAATCATTATCTAAAAAAAAGAGACTAAATTACATATTCACTTATTAGATATATAAAAGGAATTACAATATATAAAGATATAAACACCACTTACCCAACTCAAATTTTTATGCATTCTCGATGCACTCTTTAACATTAATCGACACACAAATGGCTCTCAACTAATCTTGAGTGAAAATCAAAGCTTCCACTACTTTGGGTGTCAAAGAACTTCGAAAGCCATCAAGCACATGACCCAATGTACTAAAAGTTGACTCTGAAGCAACAGTAGTTACAAGAATAAACAAAACATCTCGAGCCATCAAAGATAGGATTTTATATTTTGAACCGCTAGTCTTTCATCGTATCAAAAGGTCAAGATCAAGAATATTTTCATTTTTATCTTGAAGATACCGATCAAACTCAGATTTGTTGTCATCGCACTTTGTTGATTCGAGTGCATAAAGGTTCTCCGAAAAGCTTGGGGGTCATACTTCTTCTTACCTTCGTTACCATCAATATCGGTATTAGAACCACTACTACTTGAACTCAAACCTTGGACACCAAAATTTCAATCACTTAAAGCAAGAGAAGATTGCTCATAAAATTCATACAAACGCTCCAATGGGTCCTTCACCTTATAATGCATCTCATTAACTTTCGATTCATCATCATAAATTTGTCCATACAAGAAATTCACATAATTCAACTTGGCTATAGGATCCAACACAATAGCAATCAATACCATCATATTCACTTTATCCAAACTCTCATAATATTTATCAAACTTTTCTTTCATTATCCTACCCATAATTTGAAGTTTAGGATCCAAAGCATCCACCGCCACATCTTTCATATATTTATACAAAAAGTTATCCCATCAAAGTAATCATATGAAGTAACATATGAACTTCCCGACATCCGATTGGTGGCATCATAGAATAGTTTTAGAAATTCCGAAAGAACAATGTCATTTTTCCAATCATCCTTAGGAAGATCATTGTTAAGCTCACCCACAAAAGATGGATCTTCTTCTTCCATCATTTCAAAAGCTTTTCTGAATTTTATGGCAGTGTCTAACATGTGGTAAGTGGAGTTCCATCTAGTGGCGATGTTAAGAATAACCGAACCTTTGTAAGTGATCCTTTCACTCTCAATGCAAGATTGAAATGTGTTGGCCCGCATAGAAAAACTCCTCACATACCTAACCACATTTCGGATACGTGTAATAGATTTACATACTGTAGTCAAGCCATCTCTAACAATCAAATTTAATATATGAGCGATGCACCTCATGTGTAAAACACTACCATCTAAGATTAACAACCTTTCTCTTGAAAATCTTTCCTTCAAATAAGCAATCGCAACATAATTCGAACTAGCATTATCAACGGTGATTGTGGACACCTTTTTTTCTATTCCCTACTCAAAGATGCATTTCTCCACTATTTTCCTAATTTCCCTTCCCTTGTGACTATGCATCACCACAAAATTGATGATTCTTTTCTGCAACTTTCAATTTTCATCAATAAAATGTACAGTGAGACACAAATAATTCAGATTTTGAATGGAAGTCTATGTATCAGCCGTGAGTGTGGTCTTAGAATTAATCTTACCAAAGTAAGTCTTCAAACAAGTTCTTTCACAGAAATACAGCTTCATGCAATCTCTAGCCACTGTCAAAACATGATAAATGTTTAAAGAGAGTTTGTAACTCAGTGATAAACTCACGAAATCCAATGCGCTCAACTAAGGAAAATGGTTAGTCATCAATTATGATGAACCGAGCAAGTATTTCCCTAGAACGTTCTTGATTAAATGATCATGTCAATAAGACACTACTAGTAATCGAATCTCCCACTGCCTTACCAGCCACGTCTACATTACGTGATGCAAAGCATTTCTACGTCTTATCTACATTACGAGGAAATTTCTTGCACGTTGTCAAGTGCTTCCTCATTGCGAAAGTACCGTTAGCAACATAGTGCCTTAACACAAACTTACAATGAAAGCACTTCACCTGATATGTTTTTTCATCCTTATCTTTGATTCTCTCATAATGATTCTAACAATCGGATGTATACTTCTTATCACAAGGAGGAAGGCCAAGTACGTTGTTTGTAACATCCGCGATTCAGACCCATAATCGATCAAGGGAGATGGCCTAGAAACAAGTATATGGATCGACCCAAGAGTTGGCCATAGGCCAAGTGATTTAGTCAAAATGGGCAACCAAAAGATCAACCATAGATCGACATGGGAATGTGTAGTGGATCGACTCATCATTCAGGCAATCGATTAGAGTAATTCGATCATGGAATGACCATTCAATCATAAGAGTAGGTCGTGGGACTATCACGCATCGAGCCGATCACTGGACGGTCATGGATCGATGCCGCTCGTGCATGAGCCAATTGAGGGTGATTCCACTTGGTAATGCACCGGTCATGGGCAATCATAAACCGGTTTCGTGCGACTATGCGTCCGTCACGGATTGATACCACGCGACTACATGATAACCGAGGGTCGGCCATGGATCGTTGATGCTTAAACATAGACCGATCGCGAATCGGCCATGGATCATTGCGATGAATCGAGATAAGCCATGGACCAAGCCAGGAGCACTGTCGCTCGATCATGAGCTAAGCTTAGTGACAATCGTGCAAGCCAAGCCCTGTGCCTTGCTGTGTACCAGGCCCCGTGCCCGATCGGCTAGGCAAAGGCCAAGCACCATGCCTGACCGAACGCCCGTTCCTATGCCCAGCAGTTATGCCAAGCACCGTGCCTCACCAGACCAGGCTCAGTGCCCCGTCAGGTACTCGACAGGCCAGGCCCAATGCCCGACATTGCGCCCATCTGGACCTGACTTGCACCTGGATTGCCCGATTAATTCGTCTTGTGCCAATCAGCCCGGGTTCTAGTCCGGCTAAGTTCGGCTATTCTCAAAGATACTCCAATCCTGAACCTTGATTCGAATAAATGGTCGATCGTGTATGGTCACGTAAACCCTCGAATACCTTGATTTGTTTAAAAAATTTTGGGGTAAGATTTTAGAAGTCTAGTGCCCAATAGAAAGGCAATCCGTTGGCTTAAGCAGTTTGTGCCAAGAGTTTAGTGTTCTTGCAAGACTAGAAGCAAGTCACACGCCTAGGATTTAATTGGCAAGAAAACAAATTGATTTGGTCCAAAGTCAAGCCAATGAAGACCTTCCTTTATAAGTTAACCCAATAATAGAGGTTTCTTGCTAGAAGACTAATAATTAGGGATAAGCTTAGGTGTCCCACCCCAATAATAGAGGATAGTGATTCACCACCTCCATTAATGGACAAGCTTGGAGACAAAGCCAAGAACCATTCGGCCAAATGGAGTTCACGACCAAAGAGTGTTCCACGTGCAAACAAGAAGAACAAGCTAATAATGGCAACTTGCTTTTAAATTACAAGCTTGCAAGAGAAGCTTAATTACGAGCAAAGACTTTCAAGGCAATGATCATCATGACATTAGACTTTTGGATCACCGTCATAATAACCTTGGAAAAATAGACAAATAGAAAATTCTAGAGAGGAAGGCTTGTCTTGGTGAGCAAGTATTGGATAAGATCAAATCCAAAGCCCAATATTACACCAAATCTAGGCATTGAATGAAGAAGGATGAGTCATCAAACTTAGCTATCTCTTATATCATTACACGTCATTAAATACATGATGATTTATGCATTAGGTGGTCCAATATGAAGAGGGCAAATGTTTACCTAGGGTTTAGGCATGCCACACCATCTATGTAGGCTTGCCACTTCTTATTAGGCTAGCCAACTCATCAAGATAGGTTTGTTACTTCAAGAAATTCTATTGGTCTAAATGGAAGGGTAATAATGAAAGGTTTGCCTATAAATAGAGGCATCAATCCTTCGTTTCTCACTTTACCACTCACTTTTCTCTCCCTCACGCCACTCACTCTCTAGGCCGCCCTCTCTCCTCTTGGCCGCACCCTAACTAGCACCCGTGCACGTACCACGCCATATTGCTCGGTTTGCCACTTAACTATCACTAACCACGATCTTGGATGGTAATAAGTAGACTTACTAAATCTTAGCTAGGGTGTTGTGTTACATTATTGGGCGAGTCATGTTCTTGTTGTGCTTGTGTGGATTCTGTTGATTGTGAACGCTTGATATAGCTTGCCACGTATGTTTATGCATTTTGTAAGGTTTGCTCATATATTTAGTATGATGCGTAAAAGCACGTTCGGGCCATGAACAAGTCTCGCTTGGTTCGGATCGGCATCGAAGTGTGTCAGAACGAGCCTTGCTTGGAGGGTTGGTATTGAGGCGTACCGATCCAAACCTTGCTTGGTGTAGGTCGGCACCATGACCAGTCGGTTCAAACCGCAAACTTGATTTCGTGCCCGACATGACTTAAGACTTTAGAGGCAACATGGCATGATACACACTTGGCGTGAAGCACTCAAGTTGATATGATACTTGTTGGCATGGTCTCATGAGGGAAAAGAATAGTTGTCGCCCTTGATTGGGGATGTTGTCCGATTAAGTTCGGATGAATAATCATCGCCCTTGATTGAGGACGTTGCCCAATTAAGTTCGGAAGAAAAGCCATCACCCTTGGATTAGGGGACGGTGCTCGGAGAATTTCCAGAAGAACCATACCAACGGTTGAGATAATAAATCTCTCGTGTGCATACTTTTAGTTGAGATGTTATTACTTGAATAGAAAGGCATGTTGAGATCATTTCATGCACAATAACAAGTGGGGTTGAAGTATCTTTGCTATTGATTTGTTATCAATTGATGTGGCTATGACATGTGCTTTGTTTGATGGCGATGCGTCCTTCTATTCGGAGTTTAGTGAGTTTTACTTACTGAGACCTCAACTCACTCCGTTGTTTTTTAGATTTGTAGGCATCGAAGTCTCACACCAGTTTTGGGAGCTGTAGATACGCTAGAGAAGATAGGAATTTCCCCCAGCCTACACGGATACATGTAGTGTATTGAAAAAGAAAACAAAGCCCGTAAAAAGAAAAGGGGCATGCAAAAATTTGGCTTGTAAAATATATATACTATCATGTAAATACATGGTTTACTCATAATGCTTATCGTAACCCCGTTGTTTATTTAATTGTCCCAAGTTTATGCTTCGGCTTGTTCGTAACAATATGATAAAATTCGACAAGACATCATGCTCTTAATGAGAAGATAAAAAAAAAAAAAAGAAACGAGATGGCGACGTGACTGGAACGTCACATTAATAACACAACGGTGAGGATGTTACATTGTTTGTCGCACTCATGGTATGAGATGGCTCTTCTTCATTTTCATCGCCCGACGATTCCAATTCTGTGACCGAAGTCATCTCCTCACATCGCTCCACCTCCATTGACATGTTATCTTGATAAGTCAAGCAAACAACACGAGAACAAATTACCATCCGCAACATCAAAGAGACTGGCGCACATAATGAAAATCGCAACTATGCACTAAAACTAAGATAGGAAGTTGAAGGAAGAAAAGGGCAAAGCTGATGGACCTAATTCATCCAATTCAATCTTAATCTTCAACCCACTCAGAACAGCAGAAAGGGACAGCAGCTCAACCAAAAATTTGCAATAAAAGATGCCAGATAAACATGAGAGAGAGAGAGAGAGAGAGAGAGAGAGAGAGAGAGAGAGAGAGAGGGAGGGAGAGAGAGAGGGGAGGGAGCTCTACCTTGGGGTTTTTTAGATCTACAACTGAATCTAATATAGCATCCTTAACTGCTGCAGCAACAACTTCAAAGCATTTGTGGTGGTCCAACAAAGGTAGTAAATCAGAACCATCAGATTTATCTTTTCAATTCTTCAGCTCCATCTCTTCAAGTCCTCTTCTATTATATCCAACTACAAACTAGAGGCCAATCGAAGAGTCATTCAATTTGTGAGCAGGCACATTCATAAAATAGACCAATTTATAAGGATGCATAACGAGATTGTAATAGCTCTGATTCGATTGAAGGGAGAGGAGACTACTTCGTGTGATAGGGTGAGAAGCAACAGTTAAACCAGATTAGGAAATGACCTTTCTCACTTAGGTCTGCTCATCCAAAGAAGCTTAAGAAGCCATGTGAACAGAAACCTTTTCTCGATTGTCCTATAGGCATCACTAGTTTATTCAAGGAAAAGTTCTTACACAGCAAACTCTTACAAAAGCTAAGAATTAATTTGCTTGAGTTATGTTCGATCCCGTTGACTTTGATATATAGTCGAGCGTAGATTAGGGTGCGCATAAAATGCATTCTAGAGCATAAATCCTGCTCTAGAATCCATTTCGGAATAAAAATGTGTATGTTAAAAAATTTTCAGAATGCATTTTGGAGCAATTTTTGCATTCTGGAACAAAAACGCGTTTGGTAAAAATGCATTCTTTTTTTGGCTCCAGAATCACTTTTTGATTCCAGAATGCATTTTGGCCCAAAAAATAGAAGCTATTTTTCTAGCTTCTCTTCCAGAATGAGATTTCCTTCTTTGCTCTCTTCTTCGTGCCCTTCACAACACATTTGAGATCTCATCAAATTTCTTCTTCATCTCTTTGCTAGGTCGAGCTCCTGCGCTCCGCCCGACAAGCATCCATGCTCCATGGACGCCTCTGCCTACGCCTCGGCTACAATGATCAGATCTGCCACAGTTCTCTCTCCCCCTTCTCTGTCTATCTGCTAGGGCGAAAAGGACTCCCGCTCTGCGCCCAACCTCCGCCCTTCTGATCTCACCAAATGTCACATTCTTCTCTGTCTCTATGCTAGCTCGAGCTCCTGCGCTCCGCCCAACGAGCACCTATGCTGCGTGGACACCTCCGCTACAGACACCAGATCAGCTACAGTTCTCCCTCCCTATTCTATGTCTGTCTACTAGGGCAAGAAGGACTCCCGCGCTGCGCCCAGCCTCCGTTCGCGGATCCACCCTGCCTACACCCGTGCCTCCACCCGTGCCTCTAACTTTGATTTTGGGGGGAAGATCTTCTTCTGGGGAGTGGTCATTTTGTTTAACACATAGAAGAAAGAAAAAAGGAGAAAGAGCAAGAGAGAGAGAGAGAGAGAGAGAGAGAGAGTAGAGGAGCGATTTCAAAGAAGCCGAAGGTGATCATCGCTAATCTCATCCAAACCACCGTCACCAGTCACCGATTTGTAGTTCTATGGCCATCAGATTCAGATAAGCCGCCCTATTTTCTGCCTTATTTTACCTGCTTCACTGAAGCTTAGGATGTCAAGTTCCTTCCACTGTTTATATTGTGAATCTGAGATCAACCTGTGAATGATTGCGATGATTTAAGTTAATATACATTGTTTGAGGCAAGAATTGCATTAAATGTGAAACTAAAGCTTGTATTTGAAACGTACACTACCTGTTATATGAATCGCCAAAGAGAAATGCCAAATCTGTTTTTGGTGGAATTATATTCTACCCCGTTAGCCTCTTTTTTCTTCCTCTTTAACATACTTGTCACGCCCCGAACCCCAACGGGCTTGCGACACCCTTCGATGGTCGATCATTGAACGCGACGTCCCAGGACACGTCGCCGACCCAAACGAAATACCCAAGCGAAAGCGAAATATAAATAACCCAGACAATTAATCATGACCAAGGGATAGCACTAGCATAAAATTAATATACACATTTTATAAAAATACTTGGCAAATACAAACAGCAGAACCACGTTAATAAAAAAGGGACAGTGATTCGTAAACTTAATTCCTCCACAAAAAGGGGGGCAACTCAAAATACAGGGTACTTAACCCATCCTCGATCTCCGAGATATCCTTGCAGTGTTTCCAGTCACTCACGGTCACGGATCTGAAAATGGTTATATAATAACCGTGAGAACAAGTCTCAATAAGCAACACTCTAAACCCCACGCAGGCTAATGCGTACCCAAACGAGTCTCAACATGCAATCTAACAACTGACAAACTAGAATTTACAAACACATACTCACCTCGCCTCAAATCACACGCCAACTCTACACGATAGTCAAATCACATTAATGCATCCAGCATAACACATATTTAGAGCACACAAAGGAATTTCTCATGCATCGTACAACCACACTCACGCGTGTCTCGATTATAAAGTAAAATCACTTGGGCACGTCCCATACCATACCTAGCAGTATTCACCCCATAATCAAACACTATGCAACATGCATGGTCCAGCCAACTTTCTCACGACCTCCTAGGTCATTTCACACTGCCTGCATAAACACGCCTCGGGCCCATTTTCACGACCCGCATAAACACGCCTCAGGTCCATTTTCACAGCCCGCGCTACTGCACCTCAGGCTCATTCTCACAGCCCGTGCCAATGAACCTCATGCTCAACCTCCGATCAATCCGGGCTCAGTCCCGCGTAACCACGCCTCAAGACATTTCTTTCTTTCCAATGACCCGCGTAACCTACACCTCAGGTCTAACTCACCTTCCACAGCCCGCGTAAACACGCCTCAGGCTCAGCCCTCCGATCAATCTGGGCTTTGTCCAATGACCTGCGTAACTTACGCCTCAAGTCTATCCTGCCTCAAGCTATTCGGATAAGCGCACACGTCATATGCTCCAATTGATTCCATGCCAATCACATATTCAAATCACACTTTAATACACTCAATTGCCAATCATCCCAATCAATCCATACAAGTATCAAACTCAATCCGTAAAGCATCACAAGCTGGCCACATTGCACAACCATCAATCTAACACATTGCACATGCTCAATTTCAAGTCATGTGCTTGCCACTTTGGCCCACAATTCCAACATTTGACCAAGTCATATTCAACCCATGATCCATCACAAACCGGCCACCGTCAAGCATCAAATTGCACTCACAAGCACCACAACAAACCAGCCACATACATGCCCATCAATCAATCATAAACTCTAATTCCAATACCAAACTCATCACACTAACCCGCCAATTCAACACTCAATCGGCCCAATCAAACGTCAATTTCACCCACATAATTTAGCCACTAAACATGCCACATAATCACCACAATTCAATCCACCAATTACCCACATTTTTAATTTGGCCCTAACCCAAGCTTTCCTACTAAACCGGTACTACTTAACCCCTAAATAAGTTTATAAATACCCAAAGTACTAAATAGGGATTAGGAAGTCACTTACTAGGTTTTGGCTCGGGAAAAATCGGCTCAGGCCTAAAATGGTCCGGATGAACAGTGCTGGATCGGCCCGGGCGAGAGCGCGGCGGGTGCGGGGCTCGGCCACGGCTCGGCACACGATCCGGCGACTCAGCCACAACTGGGCACACGGCTGGGCAACGGATGGGCAACTCGGCCACGGGCAAGGACAGCGGCCCGGGGCCCGGGGCTTGGCCATGGCCCAGGAAACGACAGGCACGGCTCGGTAATGGGCTCGGCCACTGCCCGGGCAACTTGGTTGCGGGTTGGCTGGTTGGCCGGCGACTAGCTGGCTAGCCGGTCGGAGGCGGCGACGAGCGGCGGAGGCTCAGTCACGACCGGGACAGTCCAATCAAGGTTGAGCTAGGTGGCGTTAGGCAGACCAGGCGGACACGGTGACTGCAGGTGGCGGCAGAGCTGCTAGGGGAATTGGGTAGTGGCGGACGGAGCAGCGGCGGTGGAGGCCGGAACGGCGGCGCGCGGCGGCTGGACGAGGCGAAGCCGAAACAAGGAAGACGACGGGGAGGAGAGAAACAGGGGGAGGGGGATGGTCGCGCGGCAGCCGGAGGCAACACGGCGGCGTCGTAGGCGGTGGGGCGATGCTGGATGAGCCGGCCGGCGGCTCGGTGGAGCCTGGCCATGTCGGACGTAGCAGCGAGCTGCTGCTCGAGCAAAGGAGAGGGAGAGAGGGAGGAGAAGGCAGTCAGGCTTGGGGCAAGCGGCGGGGCAAATGGCGCGGCACGGCAGTCAGGCAGGCTGGCGACGGCGACGGCACGCGGCAGTCGAGCGACAACGAGCTCAAGCGGTCGAGCAGGAATAGGAACAGAAGCGGCCAAGGAAGAAGCAAGGAAGAAGAAGAAAAAGATAAGGAGAAGAAAAAGGAAGAGAGAGACAGGAGTGGACAGGTTCGAGCATGCAGGGGAGGGGACGTGCGCGAAGCTGGGGCACGGCAAAGGGGGAGGAGAGAGAGAGAGAGAGAGAAAGAGAAAGTCAAAGAAATCGAGTGCTATCCGACGGTCACGATTCGAACCCAAAATGATCCAACGGCCCACGAAAATCCTAAATAATAATATAGAAAAAGAGTCAAAAGAAATCAAATAAAACACACTACGAGGGAGGTCTACTAGTCCAAATCAACACCCGGTCAAAAATCCACTTTTCCACTATTCCTTGCAATATCGATGCTGGCCACAATAATATCGACACCGTCCAATTAAATTCATCCCGGAACTCCAAAAAATTCGACACCAAAGTTTGGGCTCTAAATAACGGCTAAATTCGATCAAGTGCGATTCTAGCAAAATCTCTATTTTAAAAATAATAACCAAGAGTAATTAGTTCCCGGGCGAGATTTTACTATAAGCACACTGACGAATTACACGTTTTGTAAATCCCAAAAATGGACCGAAATTCGGAACGTCACAATACTTATATGATGCTTTTAGTTGTTCTTTTGATCAGAACAAACTATCAAAGACTTGCTTGGAAATTGTCTTTGGCTGGCGTATGTGGGCCATGAACAATATATTTTGCTTTGGCTCCATACTCTAGCGTGGAAATTGTCTTGTGTATCTCCTTTGGGTCTGGACTTGCACATCGTATCATAAGAATCTTCGATTTGTCTCACCTGAAGTTGCCAAAAGACACATTGCTAAGCTAGTATAGAATATGTTGTTGGTGAATCTCATCCATTGTTACGAAAGTAACTGAACATTTTCAAAAACTTAACACTAAAAATCTCATGAGTCTTCTATTCTGACTTTAAAAAAATGTGATCACATAACTAGTGAAGATAATTAATTTGTTTTAATTTCATTGTGAGTTGGTCTTTGTGGTCATTGTACTAAATGAGTTTCTTTACATTCTTCAACCTTTCTGGAAAGTCACTAGTGATGGGTCTTCAAAAGGATACGGTGTTGTCGGTATTGTGCTAATCGTCTACATGTTTTCATCAATTTTTTTTTTGGAATATTTATTATTTACCAAATTCTTTTCATATATTTTAGGAGATTTAGAGGCAAATTTTATAGAGCCTGCACATGACAAGCAAGATTTCGAGAGGTCATCATTATACATCCAACTGGAAGCTAGGTTGAAGCAGACACTTTCAGAAATTAGCGTTAGTTATACTTCTTATAGTCATTTTGAATTAATTAGTGTGTGTTAATAATTGATTGGTTGAGTGATGATTGATAAATGTAATCTCAAAAAGTAGTGGATAAGGAAGGCATGTTGGCTATCACCTGCCATTTTGTGTTCTTAAACATATTTCTGGAATTACATTTTCTAATTCTCAAAGATTGCATTTTTGGGCTATATATGCCTGTTGGGCTTTGACATTGTGCTTGTTGTGGTTTATGGCGTTAACATATTTATTTATTGTTTGTATATCATGTTATTATGGCCTGCAAAGATTGCATTTTTATAAAGGAATAACAACCCCACTTTTTGTATGTTTCTTTTTCCATCTTGTGCTGTTTGGGAAGTGGTGGGGGTGTGAAATTCTCTGATCAGGTACAATTTATGTTCCCTTTTGTAGATGTGCTCCTCTGTTTAATTCTTCTTTGTTTGTTAAATCGCCATCACCAGCATTTGCTCCTGAAATTTCATGAAGTTTAGATAAATGGAATCCTCCAAAGACACGTACATGGCAAAGAGGACTGAGCCGTTGACTGAATTATTTGTAAGTTTGATGGTAAATGAGGTAAAAAAGGGAAATCGCACATCATGTACCTACAACAGAGTAGGGTGGATTAACATTGAGGGAGAATTCAATAAACAAAGAGGGCTTCACTTTAGTCTACCACAGTTCAAGAACAAGGCACAAAAACTAAAGAGACAATATGGTAGTTTCAAGAAGCTGCTTTCAATAATAGGATTTGGATGGGACGATGACATCAAGAGGGTTGTCGTGGATGATAAAACTGTCTAGGCAAATCACATCATGGTGATGTTACTTACTTAGGTCGTCTTATTATTGTAACCTCAAATTTCAGATTTATAAAATGTTGAGTACTGCCTAACATTATTTTAAAAATGGCGCAGGCTAATACTAAATGGGCCAAGTTCAAGAAGGACGGATTTCATTTGTATTCACAGCTTTATGTTGTGTTTGGGGATACATATGCCACTGGGGAGTTTGCAATAGGAAATGCGCAAGGCGTGGCGTCGTCAGAGGGTATAGGTGACAGTGGTGGTGGTGGTGGTGACAATGATGTTCATGTCAACCTAAGCAAACCAGAAGAGTTTTTCGAAACCCAAGCTAATGTGGAACAATTTAATGGGCCGGAGAGCCCACCTCCAAGAAGCCACAAGTTGGATACGACTCCAAATGCCAAGAGGAGGAGAAAGAGCAGTTCACATTCATTTGACGTGACATGCAAAGCCATTTAAGAGATGCTCAAAGTTAAGACGGTTCCAACATCAAGTGCCTCCGTCACCTAACAGTCCTCAACACCTATGGACCCCTACTCTATAGCAGCCGTGGGTGCCGTCCTAAATGCTATGCATGACTTAGAGAAGGTTCTTTACATCAAAGCTATAAAACATGCTGTCATTAATGTCTCTTGGAGAGAGGGCTTCTTGACATGTCTTCTTGAAATGAGAGTTGCCTTTATTGAGACTATGGATGAGTAGTTGGGCTGTTGAGTAGTTGTTGGGCTATAGTATGCCGTTTTATGTTTGAGTTCATTTAAGTCTTTCACTCATGTATTTCAGACATTGACTTGTCTTTATTCTTATGCGTTTGTGATGATGTTGAGACTTTGCTTTAATGTGATTAAATTCCATAATTATCTGTTGAATGGTATTAAATTCCCAACATATTAGTTCAAATGTATTGGCTTTTTAACTGACATGTTGAGTTTGTCTTCTTCTCTCACGTGATGGCCTAGGTAATATGAAAGGGGGTCAAAGTAGCTGGTCTAATGATCAAGTAGCATCAAGTGAAACAATTATATCATGTGAACAAGACTTTGATAAGGATGAGTTGAATATATTGTTGGTATTGTTGTGTACTGCTTGGTTGCATAGGTCCATGCACAGGAGAGACCGTATTAGGGATAGCGTATTGACAGGACCCCAATGTGTTAGCGAGCTTCTTCACGGACTTTTGGATAGAGTATACGAAGCATTTAAAGTGGAGAGATATGTTTTTCTTAACCTTTGTGGTTTGCTCAAGTCAAGAGGTTGGTTGGCAGACAATCGATATGTTAGGGTAGATGAACAGGTTGCCATGTTTTTATTAATGATTTGTCACAAAAACTCCAACAGAGCTTTATGTGAGAGATTCTAACATTCAGGACAAACTGTCGGTAAGTACTTTGGTGAGGTGTTGAAAGCTGTTTTGAAATTGGCGAAGGAGATTATCGTAACTCCTTCGTTTGACGTTGTTCCAGAAGAAATTCGGATTTATGTTTATGATTTTGCTAGGATTACATTTCATGATCAATACATGAATACTTTGTTGTAGGCAAATACTACGCCGTCGATTCTAGTTATGCTTCAAGCCCAGGATTTTTAACACCATTTAAAGGTTAACGGTATCATATACCAAAATTTCGACGAAGTGGGGAACCAACAATAGCAAAGGAATTGTTCAACCACAGGCATTCTTCATTCAGGAATATCATTGACAGATCCTTTGCGGCTTTGAAGAATCGTGTTTTTTGTTTTGAGACAGATGCCTCCATTTAAATTTGAAAAACAACCACATATTATAATTGCATGCTATGCGATCCATAACTACATCATTGAGCAAGACATGATGGATATGCATTTGTCCATATATAGAGATCCAGATTATGTGTGTGAACCTACTGAACAAGATATAGACAATGTAGTAGTAACGACTGAAGAGGGAACCGAGATGAACATTATCAGGAAACGTATTGCCAATAAAATGGCTAGGGATAAACATATGCCGGAGATTTCATGAAATTCGATTTTCCACTATTGTATTGTACTTCCATTATTATTATTTGAGGATTATTTGCTTTTTTTTCCTTTTGTAATATAATGTTGTATTGTAGGATTCGTATTATGTGTAATTGAGGATTTGGTACCCAGTCTTCTTGTAATGACATGTTATTTTGGAATTTCTGTTCTTTCTATCTGAGGATTTCAAAAAATGTACTAGATTTTGCCTCGAATATCATGTATTGTAGGTTGAGATAAATAATATTTTGCAATTGAGTTCAGACCATCTTTGTTGCAGAAATAGAATTGACGCACCGTTTTCAAATGTATTTCTCATCCAGAAGCAGAAATTTCCTCCTGTTTTAGAAATTAATTTTTGGAGCAGAATTAGTCATGTTTATCAAACAGATTTCTCCTCCACAAATCAATTTTTAGCAAGAATTCCAGAAATCATTTTTTAGCAAGAATTTGATTTCTGGAGCTGAATGATTATCATTCGCACCCTTAGTCTCTTCTCAAATCACTTCTGATCTGGCATAGAAGATAAACTAAAACATTTCCAAGCAAATAAGTTCATTTGAACTTAGACATTACCGATGAGTCAATTATAATTTATCTGGTTTCCGTTGGAAGAAACAAGGTCAAGAAACTGCAACTGTAAGATGACTCATCAGTAAATAATGTGTTTCCTTCCTTTGGCGGTATTGAGGATCAACCAACAATCTGAACAGTTCAAGTAGTTGGACATCATTGGATTCCATGGCTTCCCCAGACCCATCCTTGAAATGGGAAAAGGCCTGGCTGTAATTGAAAGAATGTTGCTAACAAAATTGACAAAACTGCTGGTGACTTCTTTGAAAGCTCTCATATTTCATTGTGCATGTGACTTCTTTTATTTTCAAGAAACTACTACCTAGACTTGTTATACCAGAAACGTTTTCTCTTCTTCTTTGTAATAGGAGTCAACCGCCATATCATTCATGAAACAAGTTTATATGGCAAATTTCAAATTATCATTTGCAAGGCAAGACCAACAAACAGAATTGCAGAGAATGGAAACGAGGGGGAAACTGGTAGAGAGGGAAAGGAGTTCTGGAAAAAATATTTAGACAGTCCGTGATAGGTAAAATTGAGAGATGAATGAAGGTGACCCTTGTTCACAACTAAATATAAGAGTGCTAGTGAAATCCAAGAAGCACTAAATTTCTCTGTCATCACCATTTGGAGTTCCCTGAGCACGAAAGTGCCAGTGCAAGTGCTGGCCTTCGCCAAAGAAATAAATTAAGAGATTTGAAAATTAGGACGAGTTTATTGATTCCTTCCAATTCCAGTTAATAAGGCCCAGTTTTACAAAATTCTGAAATAAAGCAGTGCCATTCTAAAGGTTCTTCTATCACTATAAGAAGAAGAAGATGACCAATGCTGTAATAAGAAAAACTCAAAACCGTAAAAGCAGAAGTTTCAGTTCCATCAAACATTCTTCTGTTATGTTCCCGCATGATTAAGAATGACCATTTTGTACATCCACTTACACTTATTGCAGTATCAACTAATACATGGCCGCACATCTACCGCTAGATGCAAGGAAAGCAGAGCAGATATGACCCAAGGAAGATCGGCAAGGATTTGCAAACCCAAAGGCTTAAGACACACTCAAAATATTTTCCTCCCAAATCAAACAAACTACACTGGCCAAGCAAACAACTAGGAAGTTATGTCCGCAAGCTACAAGTTTCCTCCCGAATCAATGCTCAAAGAAACCTCTACAGTAGTGCAATTGAATGGAATTTGGAAAAAAATATAGAAACAAACAAACTCAGAGGCTGACACGAACCTTACCCGGAGAGGAACTACGTTCAGCAAGAAGAGGCGCTGATCTTGCGGAGAGACGAGAAGAGGAAGAGCCGAGGCGGCAAGCTCAAGAAGGTGCGCGTGCGGTGGCGCGTAACCCGAATGAAGACGAAGACAGAGGTTGTCGCTTGAAGCCTTGAAGCAAAGCCCACATCCGTCATGAACGAGCCGAACCGCAGTTGATAAAGACAAAGGAAGAGCTGAGACAAACGCCGAATGGAGCAAGGAGTGGGGAGAGGGTCTCGTCGAGTCGTGGGTGTGGGGAGTGGGAGAGAGAGCGCAATGGAGGAGCAACCGAGCAAGGGGAAATTTGGAAAAAAAACTAAGAAAGTTAGGATTTTTAGTAGGAGAGAGAGTGCGGTTCCGGTTCCAGGTCCAGTTCCTGATTCCTAAAAAATTGGAACCGCGAACCGGAACCTCCCACCGTAGAATCAGAAACCGAAGAACCGAACCCGCTAGTTCGATTCTTCGGTTCCCGATTCTACTTTAGAACCGTGCTCACCTCTATGATCGAGGATTGACAAGTTGGGAAAAACAGAGATGTTCGTAATAACTTAGAGGCACGAAAATATGATCGTTAGACGAATCTGGTTATGTGAACAAGCCTAGAACAAGTATATTCGGTAAAACTTTGAAGGACCATGAAGGTGAACAGCCTAGTAGAGTCATAGTCGCCGATATGCTTTGAAGGATTAGAAGATCTGATGGTTATCATAAGCAACGGATCATTATCATGAGCAGCAAATTGTTAGCAAAAGCAGCTGCCAATATTATAGAGGTGGAAGACGTGTGATATCCTCTTTCCAATCTCAATCTAACAAAAGTACACTAACACCTGTCACGACTCATCCCGATTGGAGGGATAAAAAATGATTAAATAAGTCAAGAGATATTTGTCGATGGATGTGAACATCGGTTGGATTGTTCGAACGACAAACCAAAAGGCTCATCTATCCAAGGACGGAGGCACTCCCAAGCCTTATACTTCGCGCGACAAGAATTGTTTAATCTATGTATTCAATTAGAGTCGCCACTAGCCATAATCAAGGGTTGGCTAGAAACCTTAATCGAAATGCGGGAATGTCGTTTCGATACATGCGAAAATCAGAGATTCTTAGGATTAGGGACTTGATTACACTAGTGATCTAACTAATGCCCTTTCGGTACCTAAACTTAATTGCTTGCTCACTAACGCACTAGAATAGCCTATCGAGAAGCCTAAAGCTCGTCCTAATCATGCTAAAAATAAATAATAACAACTAATGTATTAAAGGTGCACAACTAGATAATCGGCATGAAAATAAACAATCAATGACCTAATATCGTCTCTAAAAAAGAAAAGGCAATCAAAAGCCATAAGGTAAATTTTTTTAAAGGTTTTCTCAATTTTTTACAAATTGTAAGCTGAATCTAGAATGAAATTAACACTAAGATCTAATTAAATTAACCTAAAAACAAACTTCTAAACACTTCCTAATTTTCTGAGTATTTTTTCGGAATTTTTCTAAATTTTTTAAATATTTTTTCAACATTTTTTAAATTTTTTAAATTTTTTTATGTTTAACTAAGAAAAAGAAGAATTCCGGACCAGTTCCGTTGACCCAATTCGCATGACTACCTGACCCGGCTTTCTCACCCGCTCGGGACCCCCTTTCTATTTCCTTTCTAATTTTTTGTATTTCTTTTCATATTTTCCTCTTTTTTTCGTTTCTTTTTCTCTCCCCCCTCTACTGTTCACCGTCTTCCTCACCGAGACTCTCCCCACGCCTCCAGCCGAGACCATGCCGTGACCACCTCTTCACCTCCAACCGTCAGCACGTGTCGCCAATGCCGACGACCGCCATTGGGCTCACACTCTCACCGCTGGCCATCGCATCCACCGAGCCGTCGACTAACTCCGGCCACGAAAAATTACACCGGCGACCGAACATCAATATTGACTTCCCCTTTTGTCTCCGAATCTCAAACGGATCTAAACTCTAAATCTACACACACATAAACACACAAAACAAGGATGGGAAACTGACTTCGACGACTTCTATCCGCGAGCATCAATCCGGAGACGAAAAGCTTTCCGACGGGTGGGTAGTGCACACATGGCCGACTCGTACCGGAGTTAACATGCCAGAAAATCATACGAAATCAAGGAGTCAATGACCAAAAATCAATCTCAAAACGAACAAAACATAAATCGAAGATTCTATAGATTGATTTCGTGTTTTTTCAGTTTCGGCCTTCACTCAGACATTTTATCAAACAGATGGCGCGCAAGTTCAAACAGGGGCTTAAGAATGAGATTTGCTGCGAATTTCGGCTCAAACATGAACTGTAACAATCTAAACGGCCATGTCTCATCACAAGTTCATCTCAGTTTGCAAAGAAACGCTAAATAACTACACGACCAGATTCGACGTTTTAAGCTTTAAATGGTTTCGTTGAGACATTTTGTCAAACATGTGAGGTGCGGTCCAAAAATGAAGAAACGGGTTTGATTTTGACAAAACTCATGACCTATTCTGGGTGTGAAACATTTAAAATAGCTTCTTTGAGTGTTAAGCGAACGTTATCCTCCATGGGCGGAGCTAGACAAGCACCGAACAGTTTCGGTGTGTCTGGCTCCCGAGAGGCGGGGGAATGGGTCCAAAACAGAGCAAAATGAAAGCGTGGACCTACCAGGTTCGGGAACGGCACGGGAACGGCGACGTTTGACAAAGGATACGAGTGGGCTGGACTCTTCACGGCGGCTAGAGCTCGGTCTCCGTGGTGATTTGGTCTTGATATAAACTATTCACAGAATCGAACGGTGTCCCAAAAACGTCACCGCGGTCGGAAACTGTGGCGTCCGGCGGCAGTGAAGAGGCGACTGGAAGGGGGAGGAAATTTGCCGGCGATCCTCCCGGAAAGAAGGACCGTCGCGCTTTCCTCTTCGAAACCCCCCCGCTCCTCTTTTCCTTTAGGGGAACGTCCTTTCTGTCCTTCGAGCGACACCCTCCGGCCAGCTCGCCGATTCGTCCTTGTTGGCCGTTATGCTTCTCGTTTGTCTCTTCTGTGCTTGTCGTTTCCGCCTTTGGTTATTTCTGCGAGTTCTTGCTTCCGTGAACGAGCGTGAGGGAGAGGGAGAGGAAAAGAAGACTGAATGGGGGCTGGGCTCAAGAAGGGAAAAAGGTAAGTTGGGCTAAGAATAGGTGCAGGGCTAGAAATGATAGGAAAAGAAAGAGGAAAGCTTGGGCCTAATTGGGAAAGAAAGAGGAGGGGCTCTGCTCGGTCGGGCCAAGTAGAACCGGCCCGGTCCTCCCTTTTTCGTTTTTTTAATAACTTGAATATTTCATCATGTTGTCCCCCTTTTACACTATATCGGCCTATTTGTATTTCAAGATATCAATTTACCAGACCGACAAAAATCAAGCGTCAACAACACCGTCTTGGGAAACTAAGAGGCATTGCAAATGTCAAAGAGTCGTTTTAATGATTCTAAAAGATGTTTTGCTGCCGGGAATGGTAGAACCACCAGCTACTTGAGGATTTGATTGGGGAACAGTCATTCGAGGATGGATGGCTATATATTCAATCTAAGAGAAGTAGTTGGGTTGGGTGAAAATGAACAAAACTAGTCTAGTGCTTTGAGTGTTCTTCTTTACTCTGTTATTGTTGTTAGCTGCTTTGTATTCCTTATTTCAATATATGTGCGGTGCTAATGTTTGTAATCAATGTTAAGAGGAAGTACAAAAATGTGAAAGCAATACATGAGTATTGATAGTGTGCTCTATTGAAAATGTGGTACTTGCTGATTGTACTTCTTTTGAAGAGTAATGATGGATTACATCCTTGTTGTGGCTATTAGCATTGAGAGTGAACATAGACTTGGAAATAAAGCCAAACCATTCTATATCTGCTTGCAATATCTTCATCTATTCACTATTGCATTCATATGTTCATTATCATCACCATTTGTTCATCAGCAGCACACGCACCTAATATCTATAATCTGTTTCTGCTACTATTTGAAGTTTAACTTGTTGTCCTTCACAAAAGTTCTTCATTCACGTACGATATATTCATCCTGTTCTGGGTTATATTGTTAGCCCCAGCAGGCTTAAGATTCAAATGAAGTATGTCAAAATTTGAATTTGAATTTACGTAAAATAAAGACCTTTGAACAGAAATTCTCCTTTTATTAGCCGAAAAGGGTGGACAGAAGAGTTGGCATGTTTGGGTTGCCTATCTACGCGTCGTACTCTTTAGTTTAATATAATGACGTGAAATTTTGAGGTGTCACTAGAAGATCGAATGCACCTGTTAATTTCGCTCGGATTCAAAATTATATCTAAAAGAAAAAAAGAATGTTGCTTGCGTAAATTAAAAAAAAAATCATTTTCCAACGAACGATCGTTTTTCCTCTTTTCTTTCTTCTCTATATTTTAGTATTTACCTCTCCCGTCCTCAACTCCCTCTCCCCTTTTGACTTCTCTGCTCCCCTCTCCTCTCTCTCTCTCTCTCTCTCTCTCTCAATTATTGCCTTTCATCTCTTTGTTTCCCTCTCGCGTCTCTATCTTATCCTTTCGCTCCCCCTCCCTCTTTGACTTCTCTCCTCCCCTCTCAATTATTACATTTCCCCTCTTCTTTCTCTCTTTCTCTCTCCTCTCAATTATTCCAAATCCCAGGAGCCAAAGTTGCTCGTCAACATTGCCGATGCTTATCACCACGAAGAGCAAAATTTCTTGTAATAGAGTCGGAAATATCCAAAAACGTCAGCTTTGATCGTTCCTCCTGGAGAAATACCGGCCCTTTGGTGATTTTTCCACCAATTCGTAGGCAAGAAGTACGTCATCAAGAAAATGTTCATCTGCTACAACGTCATCATGTGTGGACTTAGTGTACTTGGCAAATTCTACGCAAATGAAAAATATCCAAGCAAGATACTTCGAATGTTACCAAAAGTCACGTGAACTCATCAAAGACTTTCGAGCCTTGAACTTAAATGAACTTATTGAAGTTCTCATGACTTAATTATGAAATCGAATCCAAGTAAAAAAATCCATTGCATATAAGGATTGACCTCCGACGACGACGACGACGGCGATAACGAGGATGTGCCGATGGACTCTCAAAGAAAAAGAAGAACTCAAAAAGCTTGGGCACACAAAACCTAATTACTCAAAGCTCGAAAAGAAGAAGAAAATCTAAAGAGCTTCAACCTCACAAGCCACTCAATTAACGTTAATTTTTACGAGAATTATCAAGTGAAAATGTCGTTTTGTTTGAAAATTTATAAAAGGTATTCGAAAAAGAGTTTTATAATTAAAGAAAGAGAAATTATAAAAGCAAAATAATTTGCAAAAAGAGAAACTCGATTGTCTAGGGAAAGAACTTAGTTTGGTTAAAACAAACAAAATCTTCTTCAAAAGGAAAGTGTTTTCTCTTAAGTACGAGATTTTAAAAATTTGCGAAAAAACCTTTTTTTAGATGAAAAAATTTAACTTATTTTTTTACATACGAATTCTCAGTGTACTTGATATTTTATATCTCCATTTTATGCTTCATTTCATTCACGCATTATTTATCTTGATAAGGCGAGTTCTATAATTTTACACAGTCGGTTATTCGAGAAATATCATTTAAGTGAATGAACGTTTGATGCAATTTGGTGGTTTCTGAGACGGGATCAATAGAATAAAAAAAGATTGATTGATATCTTGCTTTGGAAATAAATAATTCAGATTATTGGACAGCAACACAAGGATATTATAAATCTCGTACTACGCCATGTGCTGCAAAATGAGAATCTTTTTAAAAGGAAATATTATTTTATTGTACGTATGATTAGCATGGTAATCTTTCTTTAAATGCCCTATCCAGATGAGACAATGAAAAGAATCATTGGGCATTTAGAAAGATATCCTATCTTGATTCCAGCAAGAAGAAAAGGATCCAAGAACGTGGATATAAAAAAAGAAATGAATTTATTAAAAAAACAAATGTCGAAGGAAGCTTGATTGCAAATCTATGCAAATCCTAAAGTAATAAAAAAAAGATCTCAATTGAAAAGCAAAGGTATATACTAAACATCAATTAAATACCATCTTAATTAAGTCTCAACTAAACTAAGCTTATTGGAGAAGGAATTTACCGGCGTGTGCTCATCACTGATGATGATACGCAACCTAATTATCAACCGCCGATTATTTTGTTTAGCAAGTCCATTTTCCTTAACCATGTCAATGCTATGATGATCCTTTTTATTTTCTGGATTTAGATTTGTTTTGTTGTATTTTGGGATTTACTCTGCTTCGATTTGCTTTTTCATAAAAGTCTATCTACTTTTCACGTATCATTTTGAGCAATGAATATAAATTTTTTTTAAACCAAAATAAGCTTAATTACGATAAAAATTTCGATTAAGATCTTTACCAAGTTTCACGAAACGGAGTTAATCCGAGCCGTCGGATTTTCGAATCTCACTTCTTCTTCTTCTTCTTTTTTTTTTTTGCCTTGCCCTGTGGCCTCTCCCGACGGAGACTCCCTCTCTCTCCTCTCTTATTGGATTTCTGTCGACATCTCTCCCTATCACGTGTCTGTCTTTCTCTGGTCCTCCGCTCCATCTCCGCGCTCGACTGCTCTCCTACCCTCTCTCGTCTCTGTCTCTTTTCTCCCTCTCTCTCTCAATTATTACGTCTCTTGCCTTGTTCCCCTCCCTGTCTCTCTCTCTCTCTCTCCTCTCGATTATCACAAATCCAGGACACAAGTTGCTAATGGACACCGACGATGCTTGCCACCTCCAAAGAGAATATTCCCTCTCCAATAGGAGAGAGTCGGATACATCCATCAGCTATGATCAATCCCCTAGAAGAAATGCCAGCCCTCGTGTTGAATTTTCTACCAATTCATAGGCAAGAAGTGAGATTATCAGAGATCGTTTCTTCCCTTCAACAAACGCATCATTGCTTATAATGTTAGGTAAAGAGCTGTTTTAATCTATTTGCCAAGACCTAGTGATACAAGGGGACGGAAATTGTGCGTATGGGATACGGGGCGAGTGTATATCGCACTTTACCTTAAAAGTATGTCGAAAGGGTTCGACATCATTGTGATGGAAATTGTAAAACGATTAGTATTTGCTAACATGCTCCTCAAATTTTGTTAAACTGGCAAGCATTTGCCTTGTGTGATCAAGTTGCACGTGAAGATAAGGTTGGAAAATCTTTTTGTGGCCAAGATGTGGCTGGTGTTATTTCATTTTTTTTTTTGGGACCATTGAAAAGATACTTCATTGAAAGCAGCATTGATCACGGACAGTTCCCGTTTCAACCTCAGAATAGAGCTATCCACTCGTCAAACGGAGTTTGTGGTAGGGATGTGCGTCGGTATGTCGGATCTGGGAATCGGATCAACCGGTTTTGGGTGATTTTTTAGGCGACCGACAGATTGGTCAAAATTTTCTTTTTCTGATAAATTATTTTTTTTATTTTAATGTTGGAAACTCCCACTTGTAGGGAATAGAAAAAATAAAAAAAAATCATTGATTTCAAGACTGACCTTAGAATCGGATAGGTTGGTCCTATTCCATGCTCAAGTCAGTCGGTTTTCGATTCCACAAATTGAAAACCGATCCTACCTAGTCCGATTTTAAGGTAGGAACCGAACACCCCTAATTTGTAGCATTAGAGATCGTTACAACCGATCTAAATTATCATGTTCAATCTCACATTAGCTCATCAATGGCTTGTTTAGCCCACTTCAATAACATCTCCGAACCCAGAATGTTTATGGCTATAAACGGCCTCGTTACGCCCTTTTCTCGAAAAAAAAAAAATCCACAAGTATGACTGCATGAGCTATTGTTCTAAATATCTTCCTTTTCGCCGTATATGGAAATACTCCAAGGAACTCTAGTGGACGTCTCTATCCAATTAAACAAACGAAATATCAAGGATAACGATGGAAACACAGAGCAGTCGATCGGCACGCACCCTTCTACGATCTTGCCCATCCATTAGCCTCAAGAGCCAAGCTCAGACTCTCGCCGATAAGCTCGCCCCGTCATCTCTGTCGTTCCGCTTCTCTCTTCCCCGCGCTATAGATCCTCACCTCACAAGATGCCAAGGTCCCTTCATTTTGTGAAAAACGAATTACTCGAAAAATCAGTGGGCGAAAGATATTTTTATCATCGATTGCAATTTATATCTAAATAATTTTGGTAACGATAAAAATAATTTTCATTCATTGAATTTTCGTAATTGATATGAGCGATTATTTTCGGAAAGAAAATGTATTCCAAAATTATTTGTTCTTCGCAAAACGACGGCAACTTAAACAGGAACATCAAGAAATTATGTATCCTAATTCTTATTTTTCTCTTTTATGATGATCCTAATCCTTGTCCGGAACAAGAAATCAAAATCCTCTCACGACCCCACACGATAATCGATTACTAAAAAATCCATGAATATAATAATCCCCAGATAACATGGACCGATCGCGCCGAAGTGGGACCCAGAAGGAGGACAGCGCTGTGGCTGAGCTCGGCTCCGGGCCCACCGAGCCGCTCCGGAAACGCGCCAAGATTCCCCAGGACGGGCACGGCTTTCGGGGAAAATATCACGCGTCCACGTGGCGCGCCCCTACTGGTGCAACTTCACGTGCTCTGCTTTTGTGCTGTGCGGTGCGGTGGGTGGTCGCGAGGCGGGGCCCGCCACTGGATTTCCCGATTTCCACGATAAGGAAACGTGGGCCCCCGCGACATCCCTCTTCTATCATCATTTTTTTTTTTTTGGTTGGTACATACTTTTCGATGCGAGAAGGTGAGCTTACGTGGCGTGGGGCCCGCGGGGGGCCGGGGTCCTTTGTCGCGCGCGGTGTCTGTCGGTCGTAGCACGTGCTTGTTTGCTTGTCTGTTTCTCTCCACTTTAGTTCAGCTCTCGCTGTCTTTTGAGTTTTCTTTTCCTTTTCTATCCTATCCCGTTGGATTTTCTGTTGCGACGCCGTCCCGACGGGCCGACGCCGACGGCGACGGCGGCGGCGGCTCCGATATTATTGCAACTTTGCGAAGCTCGGATGTTAACACTTTGATTCTCGTGTAATTTTCTGATGATATTCTAAAATTCAACTAAATTTTTTTTTATGAAAGGTTTTGGTTGAGTTCGACCGAGCATATAGTAGAAAAAGGAGGTAGAGAGAGAGAGGGGGTGAGGGGGAAATGAAAATTCGAGAACTTGTATAAGCTTTTTGAAACTCTTTCGAGAGACTGGAAGGGAGAAACTTCAAGAAAAATACCAAAAAAAAGTCTCATGTTTATTACATTTGTATTAATTCAGTTCTTGATCTTTTGAAGATTTGCCGATGTAGTCAATCCAGCTAATTATGGGTGTAAATTCCTGTTATGGATGCACGGTCATCCCACGTGGCATGATCAATGCGCTGACATAGATAATTTTTTTAAATTTTTTTTATTCTTTTTTCTTTCCTTTCCTTTGTTTTTTTTCCCAATTGTGGGTCAGCAAAGTAGACCATGGGCGAGGGCCTCTGCGCCCTCGCCGAGATCTAGGAGAGGGCTACAACCCTCACCTAGCCCAGCCTAGATATGGATGAGGGCTTCACGCCCTCACCCAAATCAGGCCAAGGTCACTACCCTCGCTGACCCAAAGTTGTAAAAAAAAAAAAGAAAAGAAAGAAAGAAAAAAATAAAAAAAATCATAAAAATATTAAAAATTTGTTTGCATTAGTGCTAGTCGTGCCAAATAAAACGATTGGCGTCCATGTCAACAATTGCAGGCCAAAACTGGTCGGATGGACTACATTAGCAAATTATCAAAAAGTTTAGGACTCAATTGGTAAAATTGAAATATTTATGACTGAATTAGCACAAGTGCAATAGGTTTACGACTTTTTTTGGTATTTTTTGTGAAAAATTAATCTTTCTAATTTTCTATTTTTTCCTTTTCTATAATATTCCAAATGGAGAATAAATCCTATATATTTATTTTTTTCTTTAGAAGAAGTCATTTGGAACAGGTATAAAAAGAAAAGGAAATATATGGCTTCCATAGGGCGCTCACGTTATAAAATGGTGCGAAAGAAAACTTTGTCCAAAAAAAAATTAAAAGAAAATACAGATAAGAAAACACACACAAAAAAAAAACAAACTGAAACGGAAACATTTTGATTTCTGGCGAGACGCATTTTGTTAAAATCGTATTTGATAAGAAAGCTTTTATTGAAGGTTGATAGCTATGGAAAAATCGTAGAAGCACTTCATTTCATCTGCAGAGATGATTATACAAAATATGGCATGTCAAACATTATTCCAACGTTGCTATTTCATCGTACTCGATCAATATCGAAACATTATTGCCAGAAATCACGATAAGAAAGGATGGCCATTGTAGTAAGATATTTGTATTATCATATTTCGTTAAATTCGAGAAGGGTATTATTTAAGGAAAAGAATACGACGAGCCTGTGAAGATTCAAGTGGACGTCTCCATCCGAAGGCGTGGATAGAGCCCGACAAACTCCCGTGGAACAGCGTCCCTACCCAACTAATCAAACGAACCATTGAAGATAGCTTCGGAGGCACGAAGCAAGTGGATCGGATCGACACTGTTGGTAGTCACAGCTGGGAACACGCCAGTCGTGGTTCAATTAATCAAACGAATTATTGAAGATGACGATGGAGAGAGAGACCGTAGCGAAGAGGACGTTAAATACTGGTTTGAAAAGTCATGAAACGATAGCGAACAGGACGTATCGATTCCCGTAAGTCACGACAGTGTTCGTAGTCAGTAGTCACGGCACGGAACACTCTACTTACGACACTGTTAGTAGTCATACCTTGGAAAACGCCGGCCTTGATAATGAAGCTAACGATGGGAAGAGAGAGAGTTCTGGACCGTCGAACGGATGCGGTCGGATTAAAATGATCCGGCTCAAATTAATCTATTGAACTTATCTTGATCAATTTTTATACAATAAAAATATAATAATTCATATCCGATTCAACTCATATCCGATTTAAGCTATATTGTTAAAATATTTCTATAGGAAAAATTCGCATCCAAATTGAAGTGAAAGCATAGAGTGAGCTAGCACGAGATCGAGCGAGCGCAAAATCGAGTGAAGGCGAAAGAGTATAGAGAGAGACTCATAAAGGTGGATTGGATCTAAATAAATTATAGACTCATTTAATATCTATATTATTTTAATTTTATCATTCTAAACTCATTCATGATTTATTTACTAAATATAACTTATTTATATAATAAGTTAATTTATTAAATATCGATTAAGAAATAGGTATATGACGTAATATTACATGTTTACGGTACAAGACGAAAAATGGTTGTTTGAAAAGTCATAGAATGATACTGAGCTGGACGTACCGAGTCCCGCCAGAGAGATCATACATTATATAACTCGGAAAATGGAGAGACAAAGTGGTAGATGGGCACACACCCACTTCAGTCTCGCCACCATTAAGCTTCCAAGCCAAATCTCCGACTCAAGCTCGCTTCGTCGTCTCTGTCGCTTGCCATGGATCCTTACAAGGTACTGGATTTATTCATCCCTTCTGCTTTGATCCTCGATCTTCTTCCATCTTCGCAGCGGCAAGAATAATTTTCCCTTTCGGTTTTCCGATCCGTATAGATCATACCGAGTTTCGTTAATGGAACCGAAATTTTCCGCAATGCTTGTTTCTTTTTTCGCTTCATTTCCTGTTTGGCAAGCAGGTTTCATTAGGTAGTGTATGAGAAGTAGAAGGAGAGTAACCGCCTGTTGGGATGTTCCTGCTATGGCTTCTGTTTCGTTGATTTATCTTATCGATAGCATGCGAAACTCTTCGAATGTTGATGTATTTTTGCTGCCGACTGTGGATGTCGCAGCATCGTCCGTCGAGCGCTTACGATTCCAACTTCTGGACAACCAACGCTGGAATTCCTGTCTGGAACAATGACTCGTCGCTGACTATTGGAACTAGAGGTACTATCACCGTTACGGATCTCTGAGTCGTTTTCTTCACCAAAAAATTATGATAATTCACGCACGTCTTGCATGCAGAGATGGTTACTTGCACTTGAAGTGGAATATTTCTTTCGTTGCCTTTCTGTTTTGCTTTATCAGTGTGATTAATACATGGTTTTTGGTCTTTTTGTTCTTGATATGATCATTTGAGTACGTTCTTATAGAAAATGTGCAAGAGTCTCTCGACTGCATGAGTGGGTTCTTTTTACTCTTGTGTTTTGTTAAGGTCAAGGTGTTTGCTGCAGTCCTGTGTACACTCCTTCAACGGATCTTGAATTTTTAGGTTTTGAAACACTTTAAATATGAAAGTATAGATCTATAGTTTTTCGCTGTCGAGTTCTTCAGCAGCTTATAACGTAAAAGGATGCATGTTGTAGTTTTCTTGTTTTTTGATAATCTAGCGGCAGTCGTAGAGACTGGACTACCTACCCTGAAAGCGAACTGTTTATGTGATAGCCTTTTTTGGCCCGTGCGGTGGCCGCGACCCACGACAGGATAATGTTCTAGTTGTCTTAGCTCATCACAGAAGTATTATTTTTTGGTTCTTCCTGCGCTATATGAACATAGCAGTGAAGACACAAAGCTGACAACATCTAAGATTGCGTTTATTTTGCAAAAACGAATAATTTAAAAAGTATTTTTTAAAAAATATTCACTCGTATCACTTATAAAAACGATAAGCGAAAAATATTTTTATCGTTTGCGAAAATATTTAAACATGAATTATTATCAATAAAAAAATATTTTTTATTAATTAATTGTTTTAAGTTATATAAATAATTATTTTAAAAAATATATTTTTCAGATCATTCATTTCTTACGAAATAAGCACGAAAAATTTTTCTTCAATTTACAGGTCCGATCCTCCTCGAGGATTATCATCTGGTGGAGAAACTCGCCAATTTTGAGAGAGAGAGAATTCCTGAGCGGGTGGTCCATGCACGGGGAGCTAGTGCAAAAGGGTTCTTCGAGGTCACCCACGACATCTCTCATTTGACATGTGCTGATTTCCTTCGTGCTCCTGGAGTTCAGACACCTGTTATTGTCCGTTTCTCAACCGTCATCCATGAGCGCGGCAGCCCTGAAACCCTTAGGGACCCTCGAGGTTTTGCTGTGAAGTTTTACACCAGAGAGGTATGAGATGATCACGAGATTTGGAATCTGCAGATCTATTTTTGTTTAACTATCCAGATACTGTGCTTGAAATGAGTGATTCTGCAGTTTCTTGGGCGTGGATGCTCTAAGTCTATTATGCAGTGCTTAACCATGTGATAATGGGTTTTATTTTGACACTTCGACATGACTAGATGAAGATGACTTTTTAAAGGGCTGTGATAGAAATGCAACAAGTAGTATCTGTTCACGTAGTTGCGTTATCTCGCGTTTCTCTTCTTCTTTTTTCACCATTCGTGTTTTATTTTCTGAATGCAGGGAAACTTTGATCTGGTGGGGAACAATTTCCCTGTCTTCTTTGTTCGCGATGCAATGAAATTCCCGGACGCGATCCATGCTTTTAAACCCAACCCGAAGTCTAACATCCAGGAGAACTGGAGGATAGTTGACTTCTTCTCCCACCAGCCTGAGAGTTTGTCCACGTTTGCGTGGTTCTATGATGATGTTGGTATTCCTCAGGACTACAGGCACATGGAAGGATTTGGGGTCCATGCTTTCACCTTTATCAACAAGGCTGGACAGTCGCACTACGTGAAATTTCACTGGAAACCAACTTGTGGGGTGAAGAATTTGCTGGAGGAGGAGGCGATTCGTGTTGGAGGATCAAATCACAGTCATGCGACTAAGGATCTATATGACTCGATAGCTGCTGGCAACTACCCTGAGTGGAAACTCTACATCCAAGTAATGGATCCTGCAGATGAAGACAGTTTTGACTTCGATCCACTTGATATGACAAAAATATGGCCTGAGGACATCTTGCCTCTGCAACTAGTAGGCCGCTTGGTGTTGAATAAGAACATCGATAGCTTCTTTAATGAAAATGAACAGCTTGCATTTAACCCTGCATTTGTGGTCCCCGGTATCTATTTCTCTGATGATAAGCTTCTCCAAGCTCGGATTTTCGCCTATTCTGATACTCAGAGGTATCGCCTTGGACCAAACTACCTTCAACTCCCTGTTAATGCTCCCAAGTGTGCTCATCACAACAATCACTGGGATGGTTTCATGAATTTCATGCACAGGGATGAAGAGGTAATGATCTTTCTGTTTTCTCAACTAACGGGCTGAGGATGAACATGCCTCTGGCATGACCTAATAACATAATTCTTGCTGGTTGTACGGAGAATTGAATTGTCTATAATAGTCTATTCATGCAACACTCGACTCGAATCAGTTTGTTTTTTGATAAAAAGGAAGAACTAACGATGTGATTTATCCATGATGCTGATTTGCAGGTAAATTATTTCCCTTCAAAATTTGATCCTGTTCGCCATGCAGAAAGGTTCCCAATGCCGACTCGAGTCTTGACTGGAAAGCGAGAAAAGGTGAGTTTCTGGACTCTATGCATTTATATCAGATTGGACTCTTAATACGGGAATTGTATGCATGGTATTACTACATCTATTTTGTGTCGATGATTGAGGGCGGGCTCGGTAAAGGTTAAAGCAGTTCAGACTCGGCAGAGAATGCCAGAAGAAATAAATACACACTTGCGCTAAACGCATCAATAATAATGGTTAACCTGTGGCAAGTTGAAAGGCATTGCGGTAGTGGTGCTTCTGTTTGGACTTTAGATAAAATTGATGCAACTCAATTTCTGGTGTGCTGTTATGAAGATTATGGTGATATGATCGTAGGCATTTTCTTGTACTAGTTTGTTATGTCCAACTCTTTACAATTGCCACATTATCGAAATGGAGGGGGAGTTTAGTAATACCGCTAAATTTTCAGATTAAAGCTAAAAACTTACAAATGAGGAAGGGAATAAGTTAAAAACTAGAGAAGAGAAGTTAATGTTTTTGTGGCTAGAAAAATGTAGTTCTCGGGGTTTGCCTTGGATTGGATATTTATGCTGCTTGTATTCATCAATTCGTGAACTTATTGGTTATGCAGTGCATTATTGAGAAGGAGGACAACTTCAGGCAGCCAGGAGAGAGATACCGATCCTGGGAACCGGACAGGTACCTTTCAACCATTGTTTCCTGAATAGATGCGTAATTTACCGGTCACTCAATGTCTTTCAACTTTGTCGCCGCCAGGCAAGAGCGTTTCATCAACCGCTGGATCAAGGCATTGTCCGACCCCCGTGTTACCCATGAGCATCGCACCATCTGGATCTCTTACTGGACTCAGGTGAGCTATAACTATTCGCCTCGCTTCGCTTCGCTTCCTCCCATGCTCGACGACAGTATGCTGATGGCCTATGATGCATATCCTTGCTGCAGGCTGACAAATCGCTCGGCCAGAAGCTAGCTTCTCGTCTCAGTGCGCGGCCGAGCATGTGAACGTGATGAGGGGGGCCGATTCCAGCACGAGCGTGCGAATGCGGAGCTGGAAGAAAGCATGAAAAGCTAAGTATAGGCATGTCTGTTTGCTGTGCTATGCTGTAATACTAAGAGGTATCTTGTGTGCGACTGCTTGTAAATTGCTGCTTTGGAAGGAGCATAAAAGCTTTTTAAGTGCAGGCACGTTTGTCTGCCGTTCTGTACTCTTTTACCTGATGTTTCTACTCCAATAAAGGCTGCTATTTTACTATGCTACCTCACTATGCTACCTCACTGCCTATGAACTTCAATTTTCATTATAGCAGCACGCCTCTCCCTGTTCATGGAACGATTGCTTCATTGTTCTGTCAACTATAGCAGAAAATTCTTTCTTTCCAGAAATTTTCGCTAAATTCAAATGTTTGACGCGTGGATTAGTGCGTAATTCTTTTTAGGATACTCTAAAATTCGAATAATACTTTTAATTTCGACTGGAAATTAAGTGTGAGTGCAGTCAAGACGGATGGAGATAAAAATTCGACAAGAGATCATAAAATTTCGGAAGTTTTGTGCCGGACTGGGGGAGGGAAATTCGAAACTTTTATTTATTTATTTCGGTGTCCTGCTTTTTTTATGATGTTACGAGCCCTTTTTTTCTGCAGCCCATTTGATTAATCTCCCTCTTTTTCGAAAAAGGGGAAATCGTTTTTAGAGCAGATACGAAAGAAAAGGAAGTATTATAGAGTTTGGAACGGCTTTCGCGCCATTAAGAAAGGCGCAATCTCGAAATTAAAAGGAAACATTTTCACCATGGCGGTGTTTTGGCAGCATCGTGCTCGATAAGGTTTCATCGAGAAGGTTCCGTATATAATCTTTAATGGAATTTCAACAGTTACCGAAGGGTAATAGATATTTTACTATATTCGGAAAGAACAATATATCGTTCTAATCATTATTTTCATTTCGACCAAAAAAAAAAAAGAAAAGAAAAAATCATTATTTTCATAATTAGAAAGAAATTGAAGATAACGATGAGCAGTAAGAGAGAGAGAGAGAGAGAGAGAGATTTATATACGACTCGTAAATGGAGACGACGGAGTAGTTCGATCGGCACACGCCCCCCTCGAAGTCGCCATCGTTAGCCTCGAAGCCGATCTCGGAACCGTCGCCTCCGCCGCCGTCTCCCGCCATGGACCCGTACAAGGTACCGACGATCCCGCCTCCTCCTCTTCCTCCCGCCTCGACCGTGTCCTCCGATCGTGCCGATCGTCTCAACTGATCGAACCGGAATTTCGCCGCAGCGGCTTTTTGTTTCCCGCGTTTTTTCCCTTTTTGCCCCTCCTCCCTGTCTGCAAGCCCGATTCGTGTTCTGGTTTTCGGAGAATTTAGGAGAAGAGCGGTCAGTGTGGGGACTAGGAGTTAGGGATTTTGTTCGTGCTTAGGGGATCTGTTTCGTCGATCAGTCCGATCTTTTTATCTGTCGATGGCGTGCGACCGGAACTAGGGATTTTGTTCGTGGTTAGGGGATCTGTTTCGTTGATCGTCCGATCTTTTTATCTATCGATGGCGTGCGACCGTTGCAAAAAACGTTGATTCTTTTTCTCGCTGCGAATTTGCGGATTTTCGCAGTATCGTCCGTCGAGCGCTCACGATTCCAGCTTCTGGACGACCAACTCCGGTGCTCCTGTCTGGAACAACAACTCGTCCCTGACCGTTGGAACCAGAGGTACGATTACCATTACCGATCTCACGGTCGTGTTCTTTACCCAAAAATATGGTAATTCTATGCTAGCCGTGCGTGTATGGGTAGTACTTTGCGCTTGAAGGGGGATTGGTTTCTCTTTTCTCGTTGAACTGTGATGAATTCATGGTTTGTGGTCTTTTTAGAATTGATTTTTAATTATTCGAGCACGTTATTATAGAAAAAATGCAAACTTTTATGTCTTGTAACTTGTAAGCGCTGGTCCGACGAAAATGTTTTGACTGACTGCGCGGTTAACTCTGGACATTTTATTTTGTTTCTTTGGGTCTGCAGTTCATTTGCTATAAAGTGTCTCGACTGCATCAATTGTTCTTTTTATTTTTGTGTTTGTTTTTTTTTTTTTTTGGTGAAGTCAAGGTGTTTGCTGCAGTGCTGTATACTCAACTCCAATGAATCTAAGTTTTTTACACTTTAAATTAAGGTTTAATTATGTAGTTTTTCTCTTTTGAGTTCTTCAGCAGCATATAACAGAACGGAAACATATTATGTGATCATTTTCATTTCTAGGGCAATAAGCAGTTTGGAGAAAATGACTCTTTCCTTTCCGCTGTGTTCAGTTTTTCCGGCTGTACTTTTGTTTTCTATTATAGTTATTATTACCATTGAGAAACACTATTGGCATTCTTAGAAAGGCACCATCTTTCTCTATTCAATGTAAATGACTGTACATAGAAGAATGAGGTGCAATTGCTCCTAAGGGTTATGGCGTGGGCAATTGCTAGGCCCAGCATTTTTTGCATTCTTGCTGATACATGACTCTGCTTTTTCAGGGCCAAGTGTCATAAAAAAAAAGCCCATACAAGATTTTGCTAGGGTCCATGTAAACCTTGAGGCCTAGATGTGATCAAGCTAACAATGCATAGAAAAATATGCTAGAAAATGCAGTAGTTTTTACAGAGACACTGTCGTGGACACTCGGCTACCTGCCCTGCAAGTGAACCGGTTAAGTGCAGGCCTCTTTGGCCTATGTATGTGTCCCCTACCCAGAACGGAAAAATGTTATAGTTATTTTGCTCATCGCAGAAGCATCTTTTTTGTTCTCCTTGTGCCTTCTGAACATCTTTTTTCAAGACACAAAGCTTAACAGCTTCTAAAGGAAATTTTTTTTAATTTACAGGTCCAATTCTCCTCGAGGATTATCATCTGGTGGAGAAACTTGCCAATTTTGATAGAGAGAGGATTCCTGAGCGGGTGGTCCATGCCAGGGGAGCTAGTGCAAAAGGATTTTTCGAGGTCACTCACGATATCTCTCAGTTGACATGTGCTGATTTTCTTCGAGCTACTGGAGTTCAGACACCTGTTATTGTCCGTTTCTCCACTGTCATCCATGAGCGTGGCAGCCCTGAAACTCTTAGGGATCCTCGAGGTTTTGCGGTGAAGTTTTACACCAGAGAGGTATGAAATGATTACATGCTTTAGAATCTGCAAATTTATTGTTTTCAACTTTCTTTTTTTTTGTCTGAAGTGTATTTTTTTAACTGACTATACAGATACTGTACTTGGCATTTGGAATTCGGCTGAGTGTCGGTGTCTATGCTCTAAATCTATGCAGTTTTTCACCATGTGATGATGAATTTTATTTTGACACTTCAACATGACTAGTTGAAGATGACTTTATCAAGGAGCTGTCATAAACCTTTATTTTAGGCTCCATTTGTTTCGCGGAAAATGGATGATTTGGAAGACATTTTTCTGAAACTGATTGCTTATATTGCTTGAAATAATTATTCAACAAGAAACGTTTTTATTATCAACAATAATTTATATCTTGATTTTTTCGTGGACGATGAAAATATTTTTCGTTTGTTCATTTTTGTATTCGATACAAGCGATCATTTTTAGGAAAATATGTTCCAAATCATTTATTTTCCGCGAAACAAACGGAGCCTAAAAGAGAAGTCAGAACATCAAAATAGAATAAGTGGTGCCTCTTCATGTAATTGCATGGTTTCGCATTTCTCTTCTTTTCTTTGACCATTCGTTTTTTCTGAATGCAGGGAAACTTTGATCTGGTGGGAAACAATTTCCCTGTCTTCTTTGTTCGCGATGGAATGAAATTTCCAGACATGGTCCATGCTCTTAAACCCAACCCAAAGTCTCACATCCAGGAGCACTGGAGAATAGTTGACTTCTTCTCCCACCATCCTGAGAGTTTGCACATGTTTTCCTTCCTCTTCGATGATGTTGGTGTTCCTCAAGACTACAGACACATGGAAGGATTTGGGGTTAATACTTACACCTTAATTAACAAGTCTGGGAAGGCACATTATGTGAAATTTCACTGGAAACCAACTTGTGGAGTGAAGTGTTTGCTGGAGGAGGAGGCAATTCGTGTTGGAGGATCAAATCACAGTCATGCAACTAAGGATCTTTATGACTCGATTGCTGCCGGCAATTACCCAGAGTGGAAACTCTACATCCAAATAATAGATCCTGATCATGAAGATAGATTTGACTTCGATCCACTTGATGTAACAAAAATATGGCCTGAGGACATTGTGCCTCTGCAACCAGTAGGCCGCATGGTGTTGAATAAGAACATCGATAACTTCTTTGCAGAAAATGAACAGCTAGCATTTTGCCCTGCTATTGTGGTCCCTGGTATCTATTACTCTGATGATAAGCTTCTCCAAACTCGGATTTTCTCCTATGCTGATACTCAGAGACACCGCCTTGGACCAAACTATCTTCAACTCCCTGTTAATGCTCCCAAGTGCGCTCATCACAACAATCACCATGAAGGTTTTATGAATTTCATGCACAGGGATGAAGAGGTAATGATCTTTAATTTCTGTTTACTCAATAACGGGCTGAGAATGAACATGCCCCAACCATGACCTGATAACATATTTTTAGCTTGTTGTACAGAGAATTGAATTGGCTACAGTAGCCTATCGGTATAGCACACCCAGTTGAATCAGTTTGTTTTTTTTTTAAATGAAGAACTAATGATGTGGTGTATCCTTGATGCTGATTCGTAGGTAAATTATTTCCCTTCAAGGTTTGATCCTGTACGTCATGCAGAAAGGTTTCCCATACCTCCTACAGTCTTGAATGGAAAGCGAGATAGGGTAAGTTTCTGGACTCACCCTGTGCATTTATATCAACTTTGACTCTTAAAACATGTTACAGCCTCTAGGAGAAATAATTGCACAGTTGCAGTTAAGTCATGCATTACTATGGTTAATCTGTGGCAAATTGAAAGGCATTGTGGTAATGGTGTTTCTGTTTGGACTTTAAATAAAATTGATTTAATTCAAATTCTGGTGTGCTGTTGTGATGATCATTGCATTTTCTTCTGCTAGTCTGTCATGTACAACATTGCCTTTGAGATTGTCTCCACTTGTCCTCAGTGCAATGATGACTCTTTACTACGACCACATTATCGAAATGAGGGGAAGTGTAGTAGCAGCACTAAATTTTCAGACTAAGCTTAAAGCTAAGAAATGAGGAAGGAACATGTTATAACTAGAAAAGAGATTCTCTGGCTAGAAAAATGTAGTTCTCAGGATTTGCCTTGGGTTGGATATCTCTGCTGCTGGTATTCATCTATATGTGCACTTACTGGTTATGCAGTGCATTATTGAGAAGGAGAACAACTTCAAGCAACCGGGAGAGAGATACCGATCCTGGGCACCGGACAGGTACCTTTCGACCATTGTCCCCTGAGTAGATGTGTAATTTACTGTTCACTCAATGTGTTTCAACTGTCACCAGGCAAGAGCGGTTTATTTGCCGCTGGGTTGAGGCATTATCTGACCCCCGGGTTACCCATGAACTCCGCTCCATCTGGATCTCTTACTGGACTCGGGTGAGCTTTAACTATTTGCCCATTTTGCTTTATCCAATGCTACCGAAATTTGTTGAGCTTTACCTGGATATTGAGAACGTCTGTCTAGAACATGCTCAAATGATGATATGCTGATTGCTGATGGCTTTTGATGCATCTTTTCGACAGGCTGACAAAGTGCTTGGTCAGAAGCTAGCTTCTCGTCTCAATGCGAGGCCAAGTATGTGAAAGCGAAGGGGGGTGATTCGAGGTGCACACTGTGAATGTGGAGAGCCTGTTGCTACTTTTGAAGGAGCATAAAAACTGAAGTGTTAGCATGTTTGTTTGCTGTGCTATACTGTAATACTATAGGAGAACTTGTCATGCAACTCTTTGATCAGATGTTTCTAATTCAATAAAGGCTCTGCTGTTTTACTTGGTAGCTCGTTGCCTATGAACTTCAATTTCTTGGCAACATGTCTCTCCCTCTTCGTTGAATGATTACTTCCTTAATTTGTCAATTAGAAGGGAAACTGCTGAATCTTCGACATCGTCATCATATGATTCATGGGCTTATATAAGGAGGTATCAAAATATTCTATGCATGCTTGGGCGATTCTAGAGTATATATGAGTAAAATTATACTTTGCCTAATCAATAAACAAGTAAGAAGAAGAAGTAAAGAGAGAAACGTTTCGTGATAATGATGGGCAACTTTCTTTAAGCGTGAAATCTGATCTTACACTTGGTTGGACCGGTAATGATCATGAGCATGAGGTAATTAGCCGTGGCCCTGTGGGATGCTAACTTCTTTTTGGTTCAGTTTTGTTTGTTTCGCAAATAATGAGTGCAAATATTTTCTAAAAATGATCATTTTTATTGTTTACAAAAAAGAATGAACGAAAATATTTTTACTGTTCACGAAAATATTTAGACATAAATTGTTGTCGGTAATGAAATATTTTCATTGACTAATTATTTTAAGCGATACAAACGATCATTTTTAAAAAAATATTTTTCAAATGCCTATTTTCCGCGAATTAAACAGAGCATTAATATGTATGGATTGTCCCCAAAAACGTCCTTTTGCATTAAAATGTCAATTTCGTGGAAGGCCCACTTTACATGCTATTCACTATGGGTGAGCATGGTTCACGATTCTATCCCGGAACCTGAGAACTTTGTAGGTTTTAGGTTCCAAGATATGCAGGGTATGTTATAGGTTTCAAAAATTGGGGAACTTGTTTCGACGGGCAAGTTCCAGGTTCTAAATAGGTAAAACGTGAAACCTGAAACCTAAACAAGTTTTTTGTGTTTTTTCTTGATCTATATCTTTACGTGATCTTATGGTGTTTTATGTCGTTAGATAGTGAGTATATAATCTAAAACTACTAGTCTGAACTTTCATTTCATGATTTGTTAATGTTTCATATTTTTCGTGTGTCTAAATATAAATAGTCGTAAGTGAATCATAGCTATAAATGGCGGTCATTAAAAGTGATGATTCATTGCAATTGTTCAATTAATAATACATGTAGAATCTAGGTAGATCTTAGAATTGACTTGGAACCTATCATAGGGTAGGTTTCAGATTTCAAAAAATAAGGAACATATTCTCATGGGTAGGTTCTAGGTGGAACTTATATAACACATGAAACCACTCACCCCTAGTATTGATTCATGCAGTGACTTTTCATTTTAATTGTATTTATTGGAACCATAAGACCAGAAAAATCAGTCTTTGGTATTCTCTTTGGTGAATGACAAGTTTATTCAGTATTGTTACGTTCATTTTCGTTTTGTTTAACTAAAAATGAAATTAAAAAAAAAGAAAATTTTAGACCGTGGAACTTGTGACATGGTAGGTTTCAAGTTTCAAAAAATGAGGAATATGAATCCGAAGGTAAATTTCAGGTTTCAAGGGAAACTTATAAGGAACTTGAAACCGGTTATCTCTGCTATTCACCACTCTCTCTCTCTTCTACCTTGAGTATGATTGGCAATTCGTGTTCGGAGGTCGATTCGTGTGATGTCAGTATAAGGACATATTGCAAAATAGGACAAAGAAAACATGAGCTAATCGTGTCGACCTACATGACGCAAATACCTCCCGAATGTTAATGGATTGATAATGATAGCTTCGTGCCCTTCGAAGATCTCGTGTTCACGTGTCATGTCCGTATAGGTCTCCTTCACCTGTCCGAACTGAATACCCGATTTTAAGGACAAAGGATAAATGAGCTCATGACGACCTCTATTATTATTTCACCTATTATCTGCTTTTTAAATTTTTATTTTTCTTCTTCCATATAAAAACTAGCTTACATGACCCGTCTCATCCTGTTGCAACCAAGACGTTTGTGAAATTAAGGGTATATTTGTTTCACGAAAAATATTTTTTTAAAAAATATTTTTCTTATTTTTTGGCATTTGGTTCGCTTTGGAAAATTATTCAACAGAAAATATTTTCCTAGTGTATAAAAAAGGTTTTCCTATCAAAGCTCAAAAATCAAGAAAATGATTTCCTTTTTAAAGAATCGGAAAACGTTTTCTGAAATAGCTTGAATCCAAAACTCTATGCTTAGGTATAGAAACCCCAACGTTAGTTCCCGAGTCCCTTGCATTCAGGACCAAGTCTATGGCGGCAGGGCCCTAGTCCATCGAGGCCAGGTCTGAGACCACAGTGCTTCGGCCTAGGCCCCCGATGCCCACACTAGGACCCATGAGGCGGGGCCTGAACCCCTAATGGCCGTGCCCAATGCTCTGGCACCCGAACTCGGGTCCATAAAGGTTGTGCTCGGTCCTCGACGCTCGAGCTCTAGTCCCAACCCTTAGGCCTGGGTTCACAAAGACCATGTGTGAGTCCTCGGCGCTCAGGCTTGGGTTCTTGGTTAATGGTATTATTCTTTTAAAAGTATTTTTTTTAAAATTGAATTTTTAATTATTTTATTTTATTCTTTCTTTCTTTTTCTTTTCTTTTCTTTTTCTTTTTTTCTTTTTTTCTTTTCTCTATTTTCCTTCCTCCACCGACCGCGTGCATCGGCGACGACTAACAGCCCGGCGACTGGCCTAGACGCAGGCCGACGAGCCCGAGGCTTGGCCAATCCAGGCAAGCCCAAGCTTGCAACTCACCAGATCCAAGCGAGCTCAAGCTCGGCCAAGGCCGATGAGCTTGAGCTCGCATGTGGCTATCGCCAGCCAGTCGCTACGGAGGGAGAAGGAAAAAGGAAAGGAAAGAAAAAGAAAAAAAGAAAAGAGAAAATGAAAATGAAAATTTAAAAATAATTTTTAAAAAATTAAAAAAGAGAAATAAAAATAAAAAATTTGAATTTTTTTTTGCTTGAGATAATGTCATAAAATTGAAATCATTTTCCAATGAAATTCAAACATTAGAAAACGATTTCGATCATAAATTATCAAATAAAGAAAAACTAATTATATTTCGAGAAAATGCTTTTCAAAAAAGCATTTTTCTTTATTATTGGGTTAACATAAGTCGCATCAAAGGGTTTGACGTCGAAGCTAGCTGTAGAGGGAGGAATGATGGGCGCCAAGGACTTAGAGAGAGAGAAAAAAAAAAGAAAGAGAGGGCTCAAATGACGATGGTGGTGACAGCGGCTAAAGGAGGATGTGCACCAACGTGACGTCCGAAGTGAAGCATTAATTCCAATTGCAAATGAATCAAAGTTCGGATCGAAACCTAATTTAATCCCAAATCCTCAAATTGAGGGCAAGAAACGATTCAAGCGGCGTCACTTTAAAACGTTTCCACGATCACATCTTCTCGACGAGCCACGCCGAGTAATTGTCGTTCAGCACTTTCGGGCAAAGGAAATCGTCGGATGTAACTTCAGCGAACCTTTTCGAAAAGTAACATCATTCATCCGATCGTTTGATACGTTATGTCACCGAAATACAAGCTAAAAGTTATGGCGCTGTTGGGAAAAAAGCTGACGGCCGCTTGAGAAGTGCCACGTGGGTATATATAAGAGAGACCCGCGCTCTCCAGAAATTTTGAATTTCCTTACTCCTCCTTTCTATCTTCTATCTCTAGGTTTCATCTCCCATGCGCTCTGCAAACCAACCGCTGAATAACTGAATTTCTGGGCACGAAGGTTGATTTGCCGAAGCGGAGGCTCCGCCGCCTTCGCCCGAGGAGGATTCATCGTGCCAGTGCCCGGTGCAGCTTCCGATCGCCGGCAGTCGTCGTCGTCGGCCTTCGCCCCTCCCGTGCGCTCCGCCCCCCCCCCCCCTCCTTGCTCGGCTAAATCCACGAGCGGCGCGCGGACCTCGCCGGTGTGTCTCGCCGCCGAGCATCGCGGCGCCCCTCGCGGGACAGACCGGCGCGCAGGAAGACGCGGTCGCAGTCCCGGAGGGAGATTTCCGCCTGGTTGAATCGCGGCCCGGGGTCGCCGTCGCATCCCTTGACGGGTCGGAGATTTCCGTTGCTCGGGTCGTCGCTGATGGCGGTGGAAGAAGAAGGAGAAGAAAAAGAAAGCGAGAGCAGAGAGCAGAGAGAGAGCAGAGAGAGAGAGAGAGAGTAAAGGGAGAAGAACAGGAAAAAGGAGAAGAATATTTTATCCATCGCGCGAAGTCATGGCACTGTTCGTAGTCACGGAAATGGAGAGGCGAATCGACGCACGCCTCTCCGCCTCGCGCAATCATTAACTTCGAAGCCGAGCTCAGACTCTCGCAGGTAAGCTCGCTTGTCGATCCGCTTCTCTCCGTCTCGCGCCATGGATCCGTACAAGGTATATCGATTCATCTTTTTCTGCTTCGGTCGTTGAACCTCGATCTTCGCAGTGGCGGAGTGAGTTCGTTTTTTTTTCCTTTTGTTTCCCGATCGGTGTTGATCATGCTGATTCTCGTCAATCGAACCGAAATTCCGGCGGCGCTTGTTTTCTCTCTCTTCATTTCCCGTTTGTGAAGCTGTATTCGTTTCGTAGTTTCTGAGAAGTAGGAGATGAATGCTCTCAGTTGCGATACGAATTTATGAATTGTTCATGCTATGGCTCTTTTGTTATCTTAACAATTGCGTGCGACCTAGCAAATGTTGATGTTTTTGCTGGGAAATTGTGGATGTCGCAGTATCGTCCGTCGAGCGCCTACGATTCCAGCTTTTGGACAACCAACTCCGGTGCTCCTGTGTGGAACAATAACTCATCACTGACTGTTGGAACTAGAGGTACCACAATGGATGTCGGAGTAGTTTTCTTTACCAAAGATATGATAGTTCTATGCTAGTCGTTCGTCCATGGATAGTACTTGCACTTGAGGGTGGGAATTGGTTTCCTTTTTGTTGGAACTTTTGTTGACCTTCCGTTTTTGCTTTATCCGTGTGATTAATACATGGTTTGTGGTTTTATTATAGTCTTGAGTTAATCATTTGAGTAAGGCAAACTTTTATGTCTTGTAAGTGCTAAACCATTGAACATTTTGACTGACTGCACGGTTAACTCTGGATATTTTATCTTGTTTCTTTAAGTTTGCAGTTAATGGGCTAGAGTATCTTGACTGCATCAATTGGTTCTTTTTATTTTTGTGTTTTGATGAGGTCAAGGTGTTTACTTCGGTCCTGTATATATTCCTTCAATGAATCTAAACTTTTAGGTTTTTAACAGAAAGTCTATAATCTAATCTGTGAGCCTATAATCTTTCTCTTTTGAGTTCTTTAGCACCTTATAACAGCATGGAAACATATCATGTGATCAATTTCATTTTGTCTAAGAAATGGGTGACAAGAAGCAGTTTGGGAGAATTTGATATGTTTCTTCCCTTTCCACTAGTCAGTTCTTCTGGCTGTACTTTAATTTACTGCTATAGTAATTATTACCTTTGAGAAACACTATAGGCATTCTTAGAAGCACCATCTTTCTCTATTCAAAGGTAAATGATTATTCATTGAATAATGTCGAGGTGCAATTGCAGGGCCAAGCATTTTTTTGCATTCTTCCTGATATCAGACTCTGTTTTTTCATCTTTTTTTCTGTTTGCACCACCCAAATGGGAAAGTTTCATGGCATATGAGTGGTGCACAAGATTTTTGCCATAGCTATCCTACATTTCTAGGATCCATGCATACCACTTGAGGCGTAGATGTGATCAAGCTAAAAATGCGTACAAAAACATGATAGAAAATGCTGCATTCTTTTTAATAAACCAGAGGCTCGATTGTGGAGACCCGGCTACCTGCCCTGCAAGTGGACCGATTAAGTCCAGCCTTTTTTGCCCGTGCAGATAGCCTTGACCCAGAGCAGAAAAATGATATAGTTGTTTAGCTCGTCACAGAAGTTTTTTTTGTCCTCCTTGTGCTTTCTGAACATCTGATTGAAGACACAAAGCTTAATAGCTTCTAAAAGATTCATCTATTACAGGTCCAGTTCTCCTTGAGGATTATCATCTGGTGGAGAAACTTGCTAATTTTGATAGAGAGAGAATTCCTGAGCGGGTGGTCCATGCTAGGGGAGCTAGTGCAAAAGGATTTTTCGAGGTCACTCACGATATCTCTCAGTTGACATGTGCCGATTTTCTTCGATCTCCAGGAGTTCAGACACCAGTTATTGTCCGTTTCTCCACTGTCATCCCTGAGCGTGGCAGCCCTGAAACCCTTAGAGGTCCTCGAGGTTTTGCAGTGAAGTTTTACACCAGAGAGGTATGAGATGATTCCATGCTTTAGTATCTGCAAATTTATTTTATTCGAACTTATCTTTTTGGCCAGAAATGTATCTATTTAACTGATTATCCAGATACTGTACTTGGCATATGTAATATGACTGAGTGTTGGGAGTCAATACTCTAAATCTATGCAGTTCTTAACCATGTGATAATGGATTTTATTTTGACACTTCAACATGACTAGTTGAATAGAAAGGTTTGTTGAAACAAAAGAGAAGTGAAATAGAACAAGCAGTATCTCCACGTTGTTTCGCGTTTCGTTTCCTTTCTTTGACCATTCCTTTTTTCTGAATGCAGGGTAACTTTGATATGGTGGGAAACAGTTTCCCTGTCTTCTTTATTCGTGATGGAATGAAATTCCCAGACATGATCCATGCTCTTAAGCCCAACCCAAAGTCTAACATCCCGGAGAAATGGAGAATAGTTGACTTCTTCTCCCACCATCCTGAGAGTTTGCACATGTTTACCTTCACCTTCGATGATGTTGGTGTTCCTCGAGACTACAGACACATGGAAGGCTTTGGGGTTAATACTTACACCTTAATTAACAAAGCTGGGAAGGCACATTATGTGAAATTTCACTGGAAACCAACTTGTGGAGTGAAGTGTTTGCTGGAAGAGGAGGCAATTCATGTTGGAGGATCAAATCACAGTCATGCGACTAAGGATCTTTATGATTCGATTGCTGCCGGCAATTACCCAGAGTGGAAACTCTACATCCAAGTTATAGATCCTGATCATGAAGACAGATTTGACTTCGATCCACTTGATGTGACAAGAAGCTGGCCTGAGGACATCTTTCCTCTGCAACCAGTAGGTCGCTTGGTGTTGAATAAGAACATCGATAACTTCTTTGCAGAAAATGAACAGCTTGCCTTTTCCCCTGCAATTGTGGTCCCTGGTATCTATTACTCTGATGATAAGCTGCTCCAAACTCGGATTTTCGCCTATGCTGATACTCAGAGACACCGCCTTGGACCAAACTATCTTCAGCTCCCTGTTAATGCTCCCAAGTGTGCTTATCACAACAATCACCATGAAGGTTTCATGAATTTCATGTGCAGGGATGAAGAGGTAATGATGTTTATCTTCTGTTTGCTCAATTGTAGCCTGAGGCTGATCATGTCACAGGCATGACCTCATAAATATTTTTAGCTGGTTTTACAGTGAATTGGATTGTGTATAATACCACACTCAAATCAATTTGTTTTTCCTTTAGAAGGAAGAACTAATGACGTGGTGTATCCACGATGCTGATTTGCAGATAAATTATTTCCCTTCAAGTTTTGATCGTGTTCGTCATGCAGAAAGGTTCCCCCTACCTCCTCAAGTCTTGAATGGAAAGCGAGATAGGGTAAGTTTCTGGATTAACCCTGTGCATTTATTTTGGCTCTTGAAACATGTTCTAGCCTCCAGGATACTGATGTGGTGCCTCTGTTTGGTCTTCGGATAAAATTGTTTGTATTCAATTTCTGATGTGTTGTTGTAGTGATTATGGCGATACAGTCGTTGCTTTTCTTTCTGTTACTTCAAAAGGTGCCACTGGATACAATTGATTAGCTAATGATTCCAAATTGGGCCTTCTGCTACCTTTGAGATTGTCACTACTCATCTGCAGTATAATGACAACTCTTTACTATGACCACATTATCGAAATGGAGGGGGAGTGTAGTAGCACTATTGAATTTTCGACTAAGCTAAAAACTAAGAAATGAGGAAGGAAAGAAGTTAAAACTAGAAAAGAGAACTTGACGCTAGAAAAATGTAGTTCTTGTGGTTTGCCTTGGATTGGATATGTGTGCTATTGTGTTCATTGATCAGTGAACTTATTGGTTATGCAGTGCATTATTGAGAAGGTGAACAACTTCAAGCAACCGGGAGAGAGATACCGATCCTGGGCACCAGACAGGTACATTTCGACCATTGTTTCCTCAGTAGATGTGTAGTTTACTGGACACTCAAATGTGTTTCAACTTTGTCACCAGGCAAGAGCGGTTTTTTGGCCGCTGGGTTGAGGCCTTATCTGACCCCCGTGTTACCCATGAGCTCCGCTCCATCTGGATCTCTTACTGGGCTCAGGTGAGCTATAATTATTCGCTGGTTTTGCTCTTTCCGATTCTACAGAAATTTGTTCAGTGTTTACCTGGAAATTGAGAACGTCTTTCCAAAACATGCTCTACGATAGTATGCTGATGGCCTATGATGCACCTCTGCTACAGGCTGACAAATCATTTGGTCAGAAGCTAGCTTCTTGTCTCAATGCCCGACCAAGTATGTGAATGTAGAGAGCTTGTCGCTACTTCGGAAGGAGCATAACAAGCGAAGTGTTGACATGTTTGTCTGCTGTGATGTATCGTAATAATACCAGAGGAGAACTTGTCATGCAACTCTGACCTGAGGTTTCTAATCCAATAAAGGCTGCCATTTTACTTGCTAGCTTATTGCCTATGAACTCCAATTTCATTATTGGCTAATATGAACTTGAGTCGGAATAGCAACATGTCTCTCCCTATTCAATACTTCATCGAACGATTACTTCGTTGATCTGTCAACTAGCAGGGAAATTGTTGAATCTTCTGACGATATTAGTATGTGATTTATACGATGTTCTTTATGGGGGAATCAAAATATACCATGCATATATGCTTGGGAGATTCTAGAGTAGATACATAAATTTATACTTTGCCTAACCTAATAAACAAGGAAGAAATTACCCAAAAAAATTCTTAAACCTATTATGTGGATCCTAGTTTTAATCATAAATTTTTCAATTTTGCAATCTAATTTATGAACCTTGTGATAATTTTTCTATATAGTCATTCTAACTAATTTTAACAAGAAATGCCAATGTAGAGGTCCAATCAACGTTGGCAATTTTACGTGATACCGTTAGTGTCTGATGTGAAATTGTAGCAAAATCATGTCGTTTTGCGTACTTTTCTAAATTAATTTGAACTTTTCTTTTTTGTTTCTTCTTTTCTCTTTTCTATGTTCATCTTTAAGTTGCAATAATTTGTTAAGAAATATCATCATATCAAATTAAACATGTTCATAATTAGTAAAACTTCATCAACTTAATATTTCAATGGTGAAAAATATGGGGAAACAATAGTCTTTTTAGCTAGTGGTGTATAAACGAGTCGCATACAATATTAACCCGTTAATTTAAACGAGCTGTTCGGATAAATTTCATGCCTATGTGGTTGAATTCAAATGCAGCACAATTACTAATCATGTCTCATTGGTTAATACGAAACTAATCCAAACAGGGTTAGCTTCAATCAAAATCCATTAATTTCTCGTGTCGTCTTATCATTTCGTGGCAAAAATTGCCACCCATCCCGATGAGCATCAACATATAAATTTTGTATGGAACTCGCCTAAACAACGGTTGTGATAAGTCGGGAACACAAAAATCGGCCAAAAACTTTCTGGCTTTTATGGGAAAACAACGGATGAATCGAAATCCCCCGCCGTCTAAGGGATCCTCGGGAACTCCACAATGTCTTTCTTGTTTGTCTGGTCCTGTGATTTGATTCCTGGCCGCACTTGTCCATGTATAAATAAAGGGAAAGCACCGGAAAAGGAGCATTATTGCATCATCAACCCTGAAACATGAGGATTGGAACTGGACAGAGAGAGAGAGAGAGAGAGAGAGAGAGAGACCAGAGCGATCGTTATGTTCAACCTCACCATGCAAAGAATTAAATAACACAGAATTGCTTCTAGCAAAAAAAAATAACACAGAATTGCTTTAGACCCTACCCTACCCTACCCACTTAAAAAAGGGCATGTTAATGTACATTGGAAATCAAATTCACTATTTTCCCTTTTCATTTTTTGTTTTTGGGAAAATGACAGAAATATTCTTTACATTTTGGCCTAACATGTAATATGTTCGTTGAATTTTTAATTTATTCAGTGTGATCCCTAAACTTTAGCCCAATGTACAATATGATCCCTACATTTTTTTTCAATTTATTTAATGCGGTCCCTATTCTTTTGGATGTGTTTTATATAAAAATGTTCGATATTGTTCATGAATTTGAATTACTAGAAGGACAATATTAAAAATTATTATATAATCTAGGGACTGAGTTGAATATGCACTAAAAGTCCATGAACAATATTAAACAAATTAAAAATTCATGAATCACATTACACAATGACCTAAAGTTCAGAGATCATTTGTGTTATTATCCCTTCATTTTCACCACCATTATCAAGAAAAATTAAGGCCCACTTGATGGATTGGTTAACCAAAAAGAATCCATCAATGATCCAATTCTTCATCTTTGCGATTTGATTATGCACAACTTGCCTCTTAAGTCCCCTTATTGATTTTGTTTCCAGTCAATGAAACTTTTCTTGATTAGCACCCTTTTGCTTTCATCGTTTCTCCGAAGGATAAGATGCGTTTCTGCATATTTAATTCTCAAAAGGTGATCGATTTTCATTGACGGGAGAGCGATAAAATCAATATCGAATCACCGGATGTAGAGGATTGCATTTCATTAGGGAAATGCTGTCCATAATCATGAGGTCACACGCAGATGTAAAGAATTAGTGTCTTAGTATTGCACACTAAGGGTGTACATGGTAACGATTCTGTGCTTGGGAACTGATTCTGCTCAAGAATAATTTTTTTTATTCGGTGCATGAAAACTGATCCTGAGCATTTGAAGGCGTTTGATAACAGCCCAAAATTTCCATTTTCTAGAATAGAAAAAGAACAGAAACAGTACAAAATTTCTTTTTATTAATAATATTTTTATATATTTTAATATTTCTTTCTTTTTTTTTTCTTCTCCTCCTTCTTAGCCATGGATGGTCGGCGACCAGCTGCAGGCTAACGAGGGCGTCGCGTATCTTGTTGACCATAGGCGAGGGTCCCCCTCGCCAGCCTTTTCCAGCCCTCGCCCAAGTCGGCGAGGGCCACTCTTGAGGCTCGTGGCCTGGGCGAGGGCGGCTGCAAAAATCCAGCCCTCGCCAGATCCGGCGAGGGTAGCCCTCATTTGTGTCACCGGTCGCCGGTGGCCGGCCAGGAAAAAAGAATGAAGAAGAAGAAGAATGGGAAAGAAGAAGAAAAAAAATTATTTCTTTTCCAATTCCGATTTTTATTCTCAAAATCAAGAAGCTATTTTTTTTTGTTTCTTGATTCTGTTTCAAAACTGATTCTGGAAATAATTATTTTGTAAATTTGTGTCCGGAAATAAAAATTTTATCAAATAAATTTTTATTCTAAAATTGATTTTAAAAATAAAAAAACAGAAACTTTTACTATTTAGTAAGTTGCTAAACGATCCCTAATTCTAAGTGGAATGAGTGGACACGGATCAATCACTTCAGGCATCTTTAACAAGATGACATTATATTCTTTGACATTTCCAGGCGAGGAAAAAGGAAAGTACCATTGGTCATCTTTGAGGTTACACTGAGTCATTGTCAACACCTCCTTTTTCTTTTTCCTTCTTCTTCAAGGCCAATTGAAGGACCTTTCTTCTTTTAACCAAATCGGTGTAAAGTCTGGGTCTGATGGCTGACTAACGATAAAGATTCCATCTTTGTCGAATTCCGGTGGTGGAAAAGATGGGTTTGGAGTTTGAACACTCTTTCTTCGATCTTTATCCATCCGTCCTCGTTGATGATGATTGTTGTGTGTGAAGAAGGATTGATCAAGATTTTCAGATAAAAAGCTTTCTGAAACAGGGGAACAAAAGAATTTGGAAAAAAGAAAACACAGATCCTGTTTGAAGGAAGACCTTGCAGCTAGTACATGTTCCCTATTACACACACGTTCTCTCTCTCTCTCTCTCTCTCTCTCTCGTGGGTATAAATGGTTTTGTGTTTAGCTGCCGAAGTTGGGATGTAAGCTGGCGCACCTCCTCCAAAGCCACTTCTTTTTTTGGAGCATTCTGATTCCGCCATATAAAAATAGCAATCCACCAGCATCAAACCAGACGATGTTCATCCTCTCTTGCTCTCTCTCGCTCTCTCTCTCTGGGGGGCTGAGTTGACAAAGTAGCGGGTACTCCAAAGTCGAAAGAGGTCTTGTTTCTTGTGTGTGGTCGCACCTCAGGAGCTAGGAGAATCTTGGGCTCGCACAATATCGAAGAATTCGTTGAGCGTTTGGAGACGCAGATAATTACTATGGCCAGAAGGGAGGTTCTTTCTTGTGCAGGGCATATCAGAACTTGAGGCACCCGGCTTTCTTTGGAGCTCTTTCTCTTTTCCTCCTTTTCAATCAGATGAGATCTTGACTTCCCAAAAGTTTCTTGCTTGTGGGTACTTGAGGAGGAGAGCAGGAAAAAAATCGAACAGAATTTTTAAGTCGCCCCTGTGAGAATCTCCTGGAATCTTTCTTTCATAGTGTGAGTTGCTTCTTTCTGTTTCATTTCCTTCTTCTGTTTTAGCTGTCGAGTCTGTTTATGTTGTAATTTACGTGGCTCGGATTCGTGGGGCTGATGGTTGGTGATGTGTCTGCTTTGGTTATCTGAGTCCTCAATGATGTTTTTGGAGGGCAGGAAAAATGAATCTCTCTTGTTAATGAATAGAGCTTGAATCAAATGATAGTAAATCAGCGGATTACTTCCGGAGAATATGTGGAAAAATGGCCTCATCTTCTCGTTTCTTTGCAATCCTTGTGATTCGCAGCTTGAACGTTTTAATTGTCCAAACACTTTATGAACCCAAGTTTTTTCCTTCTCAACAACAGCTGCTTTTATTCATGATTCTCCTCAACTTGACTCCCATTGCATATGCATAGGATAGAAGCATGGATTTGTCTTAATTCGATGGATCTAAGAATCTTTTCTTTTCTTGGTTTTGGAGTTGGATTGTCTAATTTATGTTCGTTCAGTTGGTAAATTCAAGCTACCAATCTGTTGACATTGCATGTTCTTGGGCTTATTTTAGCAGAAAGGCGATTTCCTGCGCATTTCAGATGGAATAGCATCCAGATATCTTTCAGTTGATGACGGAAAATAAAATGGAAGACACTGTCTTATCACCAATCTCCATGCCCGGCACAGCCCTGGATTCAGCCATGGACATAGACTTCATGGATGAACTGTTGCTAGAAGGATGCTGGATGGAGACTATGAATGGATCTGAATTCCTCCAACAGAGCCCTCCCAGTTTTAGTGCCTTCTTTGACTCTCCATTTCAATGGCCTGCTCTAGAGAATATTGAGTGCAATTCCAGCGCCAACCAGCTTCAAAAGAACAACCAAGAGGATATGCAAACACCATTGCTTCCCGGAGATTCTCCTATGGAAGAAGGCCAAGCAAAACCTCTCTATAATCCTCAGTCTCTGAGTGTTGTTGAGTGTTCTAGTCGGTCAGATAAACATGTCAACGAAGGATCTGACTTAAGAAGAAGATGGTGGATTGGGCCGAGGGTGAGTTCGGGTTCAACAAGTTCTGTGATGGATAGGTTGATCCATGCTCTTGATCACATTCAAGATTTAACAAAAGATAAGGATGTCCTCATCCAGATATGGGTGCCTGTAAATAGAGGCGACAGACGTTTTCTCACAACCAATGACCAGCCCTTTTCACTTAATCCTAGCAGCAGGAGACTTTCAAAGTACAGGGAAATATCGGTGAATTATCAGTTTTCAGTGGAGGAGGATTCCAAGGAATTGATGGGATTACCCAGTCGCGTATTTTTGGGGAAGGTTCCTGAATGGACTCCCGATGTCCGCTTCTTCAGAAGCGACGAGTATGCCAGGGTTGATCATGCTCAGCATTTCGATGTCCGGGGAACACTTGCCCTTCCTGTCTTTGAACAAGGGAGCAGGACTTGCTTGGGTGTTATTGAAGTTGTGGTGACAACCCAGAAAATCCAGTATCAGCCTGAAATTGAAAGCGTTTGCAAGGCACTAGCGGTTTGTCAAATCTTTTTCCTTGCATTGCCTAAATTTTCATTGTGCACTGATTAAATGAAGATCACCAAGGGTCTCTCCTAGTTGCTTTTTGCACAGATTCAAATCCACTGGTTTCATTATGAATTTGAAGAGGCTTTCTCTGATAGCAAAGATCCCTGTTTAGCTATATGAATCCATCGATAGGCATCTTCTATCATGTTTGCTTAGATATTTTTTAACTACGTTGCATGGAGTAATGTTTCATACGCTTATCGAATATGGTTTTTTCTTGGCCAGACAGATAGTGCTATTTGAGATTACAGATCAATTAAAGGAAGCTGCGCTCCATTTAGAAAAAGAACTATCTTCTGTCGGTGTCGGGTAGATTCTAATTATAAAACTTGGTATTTTCATTTCTCAAAAGGGAGTTGTGGTTGATAGACTTTGCTGATCTTTACACTAATGGCTATCTAAATTCCGACTGCAGACGTTCTGGACCTTAAAATTCAGTATTCGTTTTGGAAATCTTGGCTTTCATAAGTTGTGAGTCATGAGTTCAGTTTTATATAGTAAAAGAAAAACCAGGATATTCTGTCATTACCTTACCAGTCGATTTCCTTTGAAACAGCAATTTTACTTGGTTTGTGTTTTGATTTGCATCTCATACAAGAATATAAGAGCAAATCCTCTTTTCCACTATTGCCCGGTTTCTTATTCCATTAGTTAGATTGTTCATAACTATATCCACTTCATGATATTATATTGGTAATCGGAGTCATTCCAGAACTATTGATCTTTTCCTGTTAACCATTTCTTACTGGAATAATTGTTTCCACCTCAGGCTTTTGATCTTAGAAGCTCTGAAGTCTTCGGCAATCACAATGAAGAGGTAATTGGATGATTTCAAACGTAGTAATCTTCTTGATGAGACAATACAGTTTTCTCTTGACACCGTGGTTGAGCACCTTTTGTTCTCTTCCATTCAGTCCCACTCGAAATCTTATGAAGCCGCAATACCTGAGATTCGTGAAGTCTTAAGATCCACCTGCGAGACGCACGGATTACCATTAGCCCAGACGTGGGTCCCGTGTAGCCAACAAGGTAAAGGAGGTCGTAGGCACTCCGATGAGAACTATGTTAAGTGCGTTTCTACCGTCGACCATGCTTGCCATGTGGCTGATCCTCGCATCCAACCATTTCACGAGGCTTGTTCTGAGCATCACTTGCTAAAAGGTCAGGGGGTTGCTGGGAGGGCGTTTCTAACTAACCAACCATGCTTTTCATCGGACATAACTTCTTTGGGAAAAACTGAATACCCTCTCTCTCACCACGCAAGAATGTTTGGGTTGCGTGCCGCTGTTGCTATCCGTCTAAGGAGCATCCACACTGGTACAGCTGATTTTGTGCTGGAGTTCTTCTTACCTGTGGAGTGTAAGGATCACGACGAACAGAAAAAGATGCTTGGTTCGCTCTCCATTATTATTCAACAGGTTTGTCAGAGTTTGCGGGTCATTACTGAGGAGGAAATCGCGGAGAAAACTGTCTTTCCGGAAATTCCAGTGCCTTCAGAAGGCAGGCCTCAAGGAGAACAGTCACTGAAGGTGGACAGTAATCATTTGGAGAGGTGCTCTGAAGAAGATTCATCCTGGAGCGCTCATGTTGAAAAAGTTCGGCAGAGTGATACAGTCGCCTCAGCGACCCAAAAAGCCAGAGCAGGGGAATTATTTGTTGAGAAATCTCTCGATTTCAGGCAATTTCAAGACTCGAGTACTGAACGTGGTGAAGATTGCTCTTTCTATGGTGAAGGAAACTGCTCCAATGCGGCCAGGGGAAAAACAGGAGATAAGAAACGTACGAAGGCGGAGAAAGCCATCACCTTGCAAGTCCTTCGTCAGTACTTTGCTGGTAGTCTTAAAGATGCTGCAAAAAGTCTTGGTGGTAAGACTGCCACCATATGCTTCATAAGATATGATTTCTAGGCTTAGAAACTATTTAAGCCCTAGGGACTCACTCTCTTTCTCTCGAGATTTATGTGAAAATGATGGGAGACTTTATCAGTTAATTGACTGGGAGTGTTGCTCTGCTCTATGCATTCTCTTTACTGCAAATTACAGTCTTTTTCCGCTTGCACTTAGGTAAAAGATAGATACTATCAACACCATCACTTGATATTCGTGTCTCATCACTTGCTGAATGAAAATATGAGCATTGTGTTGTTTCCTTTTCCACATGTTTGGGGACTTACTTTTGGCATTTGCACGTGTATTAAGTGAGTTTCGACAGAACAATTCACTCATTGAATTGCTTCCGATAGTCGTGAACTCGAGCTATTGGCATTCATGGATATGCATTCCATCCTCTCTTAACATTCAATTTTGCCATTGGCTGATGTTTTTGCCTGCTTTCTCTTTCTGAATTTCAGTTTGCCCCACAACCTTGAAAAGGATATGCAGGCAACATGGGATCAAACGTTGGCCGTCTCGAAAAATCAATAAGGTCGGTCACTCCTTACAGAAACTTCAACTTGTAATGGACACTGTCCAAGGTGCGCCGGGTTCTTTGCAAATCGGTTCTTTCTACAGAAACTTCCCAGATCTGGCCTCTTCAAACAACGGTGATCATCAGCAACCCCTGAGCATGCAACCTGGAGCCCTGATCTTGGATTCCCGGGCCGATGTGTCGAAGTCGGCGTCATCGTCGTGCAGTCACAGTTCCAGTTCCAGTCAGTGCTGTTCCAGTGGGAGAAAGCAGCATCAGTCCATAGTGGACCTCGTCGCCGAAGGAGATCCTTTAGTTTCAGAAAACAGTGCGAACGTTAGTCCTTTAAGAAGCGTCCAAAGTCGTGTGGAATTACAAGGCTCGAACCAGGAAGAGCAAAAGCTACTGCCGAAATGCCAGAACCATAGATCTTTGGACCCCAACATGGAGAATCCGCCACCGTCACAGAAACACGATTGCCAGGCATCGCGAGAGGGGGATCCTCTGAGAGTAAAAGTGGGGCATGCGGACGAGAATATCCGCTTCCGCTTGCAGAAGCATTGGGATCTAAAGGACTTGTGGGGAGAAATCGCGAGGCGGTTTAGCATAGAGGACACGAGCAAGTTCGACCTCAAGTACTTGGACGACGACTCTGAGTGGGTGCTGCTGACGTGCGATGCTGACTTGGACGAGTGCATAGATGTCAGCAGATCATCCCCGGGTAGCACGGTCAAACTCTCGGTCCAAAAGTCCCATCGTCATCGTCGTCTAGCAGGGAGTTCTTTGGGCAGCAGTGGCCGTCCACAGATGTGTGATGCTTCACGAGTCTGCGGTCGAGGTTGCCGCTGAACGGTTCAAGTACGTATATGCCTAAATGGTTTCAAGAACCTCTTTCCACGTGCATTCGCGAAGATCTCGCGGGAGAAGAATTGTAAAGTTTTGTACTGAGTGGATTGGTACACGGGACAATCAGCTAGAGAAAGATACTTCTCGTTTTGAATGTGCGTGGGAATATTTTAGGACAGACGTTTCAGTGGCATTTTCCGTAAGTGCGTTTTTCTGTATGTATCAAATAGTATGTTCTTTCAACTGCCATTATTCTTACAGGGGGATGAAGATGAAGTTTTCTCTTCTGACCACCAAAGAAAGAAGGGAGATTATTACAAAAAAAAAAACCCAAAATTATGGTAACACAAATACCTCGATTTTTTTGTGTCACGGAAAAATTCAAATTTATACATGTGTGATATATATACCTTCTATTCCAGTTTCATCCGGGTTATATTTGTCACATTGATATAAGTTCTGATTTTTTTTAATGATTTTTGTATCACAATGGATAAATTTAGGGTTTTTAGTGACAAAAAAAGATTCAAAGTATTTATGTCACAGTAAAGTTGAGATATTTTGTGATATTAACTCAAGAAAACAAAAAGAAATGGGATTTTCTTCCCATCTTTTGACTATTCAAATGGCGGTGGTGATGGAGAGATCAACTCGTCATCTTGATGGTGTTGGCATCTTATCTTTCTCCCCTCAAATCATCGATCTAGAAAGTACTAGTTTTGGGCAACCTGGAATAAATAATGGCGATTACTCATTATGCACTATAAGTACTAGTGAAACCTAAATTTTAACTAACCATTTAATGATTAATTGCATAAAAACTTAAGAATTAAATTTTAGCCCCTGACAAAAATATTAAAGTTAAATTACATAGCATATAGTTTTAAGAGCATAGAAATTGGGCCTATGGTGAACGGACTTAAATGGATAGTTCTGTGCTTAATTAAGTTAATTGAAGTCCGCGTGAGCAAAAGAAATTGGCCAAAAGCTCATGCTATGGCCAAAAGTTTGGTGGACTTGGAGGATTCTTCTCCACGGTATGATCATATAAACGAAGGACGAAGGATTTGGGCACAGGATAACAATATTCACGTGGAAAAGGGTGTAATATATTGAAATATCTTCCGGAAGCCCAAATTCACTATGGCTGGAGTTCACCTTTTATCGAGCGAAAATTGCATTATCTTGTTGAAATCAGAGGCAACAGGGAAATATTACATTTTCGGCCAAATACGAGACTAAGAGGGAAGGAGAGTAATTGCATTCTCAAAGGAAAGGAAGGAATAGCGTGCAGGGCACGTATCATCTCTGCACGTAAGGGGGACAAGTGGATGAATAATGCAAAGAAGAAAAGAAAACATTTGGCTGAGTTGGTGCTGCGCGGACAAAGGGAATAAAAAGAAGGTAAGATAAGATATTAAGCAGTATATCTTTTTGACAATATCTGTTATTCATAAAGAAGGAAGTCGGTAGATGGGCTTTTCTATCGTATAATCACACTTCCTCTTCTAAAATGCAAAGGCAGACAGTACAAAAGCTACGTTTCTATGGACAAGAAGGGGGGGTTTTGACCATAGAAGACACAGCCAAAAAGGTGGAAGAGAGAGAAAGAGAGTCGTCTTCTTCCTCCCAATTCCATGACCAGATAGTGTTGTTGCCATTTGCACCGACAACGCTGCTTTGCTGCTTCTTTCCATCACGAGCTGCCTTTCTTGTCGTGTCGCTGTTGATCCAGTTCGCCGACGCCTCTGCACTACCGTGACCAGCCAATGACTACGTCCAGTCCTAGCCGCTCGATGACGTCTCTGCTCCAGTAATTAGCCGGGAACCCGCTGCTCCGTTCCGCAACGGTTTGAGCCAACGGTGACGAATTTGCTGTGCCGCGAAGCCATTGAGCATCACCCACTGCCACCCAAGCTGCTGTTCTACACCTTTGCAGCGTTTGCAGCGCCGTGTTTCATCGTGTACGGCTCTGGGTGATACTCCACCAAACCTGGGACAAATTCTTTGAATTCCTTGGTGTTTCATCGTGTACGGCTCTGGGTGATACTCCACCAAACCCGGGACAAATTCTTTGAATTCCTTGGTAAATTATTTGCAGGTTGACCAGTAAAGTCAGCAATTTCGTGTGAACTCCAGCGACGTCCAGCAAATTCGCGAGTGTCCTCGCAGTGAAGCCACCATCATCCGCCGGTCCTGTTTCGGAAGCGAATCATCCAGGTCATTTTCTCGAGCCAAATTTGGTCTCCATATTTCATTTACATAAATTGGGTTTTTTGATGCTGATGTGATTTTGAGTGATCAGGGCATTATCTACCTAGGATTTTATTGCGTATGAAATCAAATCTAATTACTAATTTGAGCCGTGAGACAACGATAGATTATTTTTTCTGATGTCGTAATCTTTTATTTGAATCTTGGTGGATATCTTGGGCAATTTGATGTTGTCTCTTCCTACTTTTTGTGGATTGGAATTGATTTGTTTCCCGTTAAAAAAATACAAAAATTGCTTGTTAGATTTAATAAGATTGTTAGATAACATTGCTTGTTTAAATAGATTGCATATTAGGATAAATTCTAGAATTAGAATAGATTTTAGATATGATTTTCCTTAATAGATAGTTTTTTTAAGATAACGCTTGCATGTTTAATAATGTTGCATGTTTTAGATAGTTTTCCAACATGGGATAGGGTGTTGTTCGAATTAATTCCTAAATTAGATTAGATAACTATTCTTTTTTGGCAGCTTAATTAGGATCTTTATTAATTTCGAATTTTAATAAAAATGCCAAAAATATCATATGCGTGTCATATAGCTTACATGTTAGGAAATTGTATGTTAGATAGATTAGACTTTATTTAAAGATAAAAGAAAACCCAAAAAATAATTGTTTGTTTAGTGATGTTTGATTTTCGATTTCTTTCTTGCTATTTATTGCTTTGCTTTTCCTTGAGTGTTACATTAATGGTTGCACACCCGCATGATCACCTCCTGTATGCATGTTAAGCTACTTGCTAAATATTTTTTTTGAATAAAAGAGAAAATGTACCGAAATGGCATTAGAATAATTTAGTATAACCAAATCCCCAAGAAGTAAAGTAAAACTCCCGATACTTGGGTTTCTAATCGACCCACCAAAAATAGATTAGTGGCAACTCATAAATGAAATGATCTTACATGTTAAAAATTTGAACTTTAAGACGTGAATTGATATGGGCTTGAAAGAGCCCAGGCTAGATTTAGACTTAATAATCTATTAGCCAAACCCTTAAGTTGTGCACCTGAGGGTAGGTCACGACAAGTACTGGCATCTCTCGACGTGTTCTACACTTACATAACCTGGAGTTTTGTCGGTTGTCCTTCGTTCAGGTCAATCTCTCCTTCACGCTTTAAGAAAGCAACGTGGCTTCTGCTTGGCTAATTTGACTTTTTTGATGTGAGTGACTTGCAATATTTTATGTCCTTCCATGACTGTCCTGGAAAGAAGCCGACACAGCACTCAAAACATCAGAGGCACTTCAAAATAGACCGTGTTTATGTTTGCATAACCGAATTCGGACCGTGTCTAATCGGTTCCTGCCAAACGTTGGATTCTCCGTGCCGCCTAAGTCCAACGCTTTTCATACAACCGGCCATAAAATCCTCCATGTTGGAAGGGTCCGTTTATATGTGCGTATTACCACGAGGACACTTCTTTCCGACATTCTATTGCAGCAAGAAGTTTTGAACCGGCTGTTTTGTAAACTCGCCGGATACTTTGAAGAGATAGGACAACTGAAGACATTACCAGCAAAGGTAAAGAAGGCTTGCCTTGCAGAATGGATTAACCGAGAATTTCAAGTACTATCTGCAGGACTATACATTTCTCTGTTCCTTTTCATGTGGGGACATTTTTTTCCAACATAATTTACATTTTTGGAAGATATCTGACTTTTCATCGCTAATGATACACCGAAAAACTCAAATGTATCGAAAGAAAAAGAATGACGTAATCGCTGCAAAAAAAAAAAACAAAAAGAGTGGCGGTCGCAGTCAATTGTATCAAGTTCTGAACAGTGATTGAATCGAGGGCCGACCTTCTTGCTTCTCCACAAGCACACATCTAGAAGGTGGACCGAATATGCTCAAAACCACCTGCAAATAGAAGGTGCAGTTGCTCCAGGAAGTTACAAAAGGTTCCTCTTAAGGAGGTAAATACCAGCAGTCATTTCACCTTCCATTGGAAGACATTATAAAGCTCAGATCTGACAGTGTGCAAGAGAAAAAGATAATTTCTGCCTATATGCCGCAACACTAATTAGAAATTTCTAAATGAGGGCATAAATTCCTTGTTCTCCCTAGCAAGCCATATGGATAAGCCCCGCAATCATCAAAAAGGAAGCGGATTTCTAAAGCATTTAAAACTGACGAAAAAAAAAAACTCACAGGTAGAAAAACAAGCCCATGCAGGAAACCCAGGAGGACCAGTGCAAGGTACATCTGGAAGTAGTATACCTGTGAAGATGCTAGCCAACATGAGAAAATCCTCCAAAATCTTGACAGATCAGTCATATTGGAAAACTCAACAACATTTACTGACCACAAAAACTTCAGTCCTTGAGAAGCAAAGTACAAGGACCCCAACCAGCTTCGTTAGCGTGATTCCACTGCAGACAAACGATTCACAACATAAGATGTAATGCTTACTCTAAAGCAAACCAAGAGTATCTTGTAAACCCATGCCAATGTAGGACTGCAAATTATTCTTCGGTTCAAGAAATAAGTCGTAAGAATTGCCTAAAGCGGGATCAGACACAGGGCCAAGCTATAGATAGAAAGGATGACCTATTTAACAATCTATAGAGGCATCGCATATCCAAGAAGTTGCAACTTAAGAATTTCTTCCTCCTTATGCCTCGTCTTTTTTTTTCCTTCTGCTTGGATAAATTCATCTACATTCCAGTATAAGGCTCCAAGCAAGTGAATGAACATTCAGATCCCGTATGTCAATGGTCTTTTCTTTTTCTTTTGCAGTCAGGTTCAAAATTCAGCGAAAGCAGCTTTTGGGGGGAGGGGGGTTGTTTTAAATGTAGGTGGATCCATTTGGAGAGATAAAAAAGAGAACCTAAAAACAGAAGCTCCCATTGTAACTAGAGCCTCCTTCATGCGTTGGTCTTTATCTCCACTGCTCACCTGCAACATAAGGGCTCTGTCCGTAATCAAGTCGGAGAAATTAAATTTTCTTTGCCTAGCAGAGGCAGTGCAAATCCTTCTCTAAGGCAGATAAGTAACTATCAGTAATTGATAGCAATGTACAGATGGAGAAGGGAAGATGCTAACCGAGAAAGCATGAGTAATGTGCACGCAGAACTCGACAGCAATGCCAACTGACATTATCAAATTAACAACAGAGACGGCATTCAACTGGATTTTCAGAATTGCCATCACCCCCTGCAGATTTCCATCTCATAAGTACTTCTGGCGATAAAAACATAATAAACACAACTATGCCTAATGGGTTAACACTGTTTCGCACAGAAAAAGAAATTATACTGAAGAGAGATAGTACCAAAAGATCAATTACAATCATTGCTAGCACCAGTAGGATGATCGCTGAACTCCATAAACTGCACATAGAGTCAGATTTAGCAGTTTGTGTAAAAAATCACAAGTCTACAACTATGGTTTGGTCACAACCCTCCTTTTAACCTGGAGGACAAAGGAAACTATTTAACGAAGAGCCAATAATTTACCTGCAAGTTATAACTAAACACACTACGAATACTGCACCTGTCAAAAGAATTGCAGATTTTATCGGTATTAGGTTCAAAGCAGAAATAATTAGAGGTAATATAACTATGTCTAATACAGCACAAAGGGGGAAGTCTCAACAGTGTCATATTTGACTTGGTCTAATTCCATTTTCAAAAAAATGCATAATGCGGAATATTTGGTTATCACCATCTTGACACGTTCTGGATTGGTGCAAGAATCAGATATATTTAAAGGCACCAACAATGAAACCCAAAAAAAACAAGCATCATATACTGCTCTGATTGTAGAGTTCATTGAATAGACTGACCAACAGCTATAGCGAGGTTAATCAATGCTGTCTTCCAAATGTTGAGGTACTGCTCGAAAAACATATAGAAGACTGAATATGGGAAAATCTCAATCTGCACAGAGAAAGAATATTAGTCATAACAGATCAGATTAGAGCTGCTAGTATGGAACTCTTAGACATGGAGCTCTCTGGGTTGCCACAGCCAATGTCATTTGATTGTTGCTGTGCATGTTGTTACCTTCAAAGAGTCAGAAACTCTTGAACTGAAATCTCTTGCAGCTCTCATCGAATTCACATAGTCAACCTGCAATAGATAATAATTCAGATTCAGATTCCATTATAAATGCAAAGACAACTGGAAAGATCCTGCACTAGAAACTGTTGTGGCAAATTAAAACCTGCTTATTGAGGGGGGTGTGGTATGTGCGGAATGAAGATGCTTGGATAACTCCATTTTCGTATCCTAAAAGAAACATGTTAATAGCCAGTTATTTTCACTAAGCACATATTGATGGTTTCACTCTGCAGCCATGCTTAATTGTTTATCTTGAGGACCACGTCTAGCTTTACAGACTACAGACCTAATAATTCCACACTGGTAGTATAAGCTCCATGTCCTCCTTTAGAACAATCAGCTGAAGGTAATGCACTAAGGAACCAAGGAAGCTTCTCTTTAAATTGTGACGTTGATGGCCGGTCATTCTGAAGATCTGAGTGACGGAAGCACTGAAAACATCAGAAGATAGCTATCAACTACACATATCAAACGAGCAAATGCCACTTCATTTATTTTGAGTATGATATGCCAATTGCCTATCACCTTCATTATTGCGTAATTAAAAATGTCAAAACCAAACATAAAATAAGAATAATCTCCAATTACAAGATGTGGCCTGCATTACCGTTGTACAGTCTTTGCATAGTCCATTTGCAGCACAGGAAGCTTGACCAGAGGGACAGCAAGGTGGCTGGAAAAAAAATACTTCGTGTAAATAGAGCTATATCTAGCAATGAACAGCATATTAATGCTACAAAAGTACAGATAAATCTAAGAATGATAAGAAAAATGATATTTTCAACCCCCATAAAGTACTACCAAGTCTAAATCAAAACTTAGATTCGACCAATTATTCAACCCTTGGTATAACGAAACTCCACATCGCATCTCCAAATGACTTCTGTTACATAGATGATCATTCATAGTAGCGGACTATGGTCCCATAAACAGAAGAATGTAGGATTCCTATGAATTGCCCAACTCATGGAAATCACAACCCTACATTATATAGTAAACTACTTATAAGACCCCTTTATACCATATACATCCATTGCCGAACTAGTCATATGAAGTGCTTGTTATAGTCAGCGACCTGATCATCTGGGGGACAATAGCTCCCATTTGTAAACTTCCGACAGCAACCAAAAGCTTCTGGTGACATCCAAACGAGAAAATCATCAAGCCATGAAGCAGCTGGCTTTGCAATGTAGCTTGATTCTGGTACTAAGGATGCCCTAGCAATCTACAGCAAAAAACCACACAGAATTAAATTTTGAAACTGAAGTAAATGCCATCAATCTAGAGAGTGATCAAAAGACTAATGGAAGACTTGAGGTTGCTGCAAAGAAAATTTTGACTGCCAATTACATAATTTGCAGAATATCTCGTGTCCTAAAAATCTGAATTCCATGCAGCATATAGTCTTTCCCTTGAACATCTCTTATCCCAATAATCACAACCCTTTTCCATGACTTTTTGACTAAATTCTGATGGCAACAGTGACATCAAACTGAAGAAAAATTTGAATCATAATCAATGCAATTAGCAGTCTTATGAAATGTTTTGTAATTTCAGGGACATAATTTCCTCCGCGTACCTATGAGTATATGCAACTTCGTATGCATAAGTCCATGCACCTTTTAGCATATCATGTCTATAAATGAAACAAACTTCCTATAAACTTTCTTCAAATGCAAGAGAGTGAAGAAAAAACAGGAACATCATATGATATACGGTTTACTATATCATACAGTAACAACATGTAAGGGTTTTCATTTAAGTTAGGCAAAGACAAATATGTGGAGTGATAAGTTCAGGAAGAATAGAAGTTCAAATGACACCTTAGTGAAAATTGAAGACTCGAACTTCCTAAAAAGTGAACACTTCGATATCTTGGATCAGTTTTGCCATGGGATGGAGAAATCAATAGAGATCTCATCCATGGAGTACAACAAGTTGACTGATAAAGTGATAAGTGCATCTCATGTCCATGCGATAATCGAAGACACTTAAGCTTAAGGGAAAATTCTATAGGACGGCAATAAGACCGTGCTTTTGGTTCAGAATGTTGGGACGTTAAACACCAACGTGTACAAAATGGGCGTTGCGGAGATAATGTTTCATAGGATATGCAGACACGCTAGAAAAGTAGGGACTAGAAATTAATCTATCCATGAAAAAGTAGATGTGTCTTGAATCATGGGTAAGATGAGGAAGACCTAAAAGGACATGGAAGGAGTTGATACAAAAAGATATACGGAGCGCTTGGAGCATACAGGAGACTTGAATCAAATGCAATGGGATAAAATTCATTCCTCCAGCTGACCCCACTTAGAGGGATAAACCTTAGTTTTTTGCTGTTGTATGATACACAAAATGACTCTTGAAAGGACTTGGGCACCAAAGACGGTACTAGATTATACAGCCACCTGATCTCCAATGGTGGGAAGAAAACCAACAAAGGATAGTGTGACAAGAAGAACGGGAAAACGCAAAACAAGAATAAGAAAAGAAAGACAAGAAACTCCCCTGTGAAAGAATTTCAAGATCTTGCAGCCAAAAGATAATTTGGAGTTGATTTTAAGCATTAGGAAAGAGACCAGCATGGAATAAGGATAAAAAGAGGAACGTAATATGTAAAGCAAAGTATAATCAGCAACTACCAAACTACCATATAAGCGGAAGAAAAAAACCTTTACCTCATTTAAAAGAGAGTTAGAATCACATTGGCTGATGGAGCACAACTGGTTTGTTTGTCTTGACTCTAAGCTGAAAAGTTGAGCAAAATCAAAAAAGGATTGATCTCTGACAAGAAGCATCCAAAATTTGTTTAAGGATTTTAACATGCAAAGTATGCAATAAATAATAGCCTTATCATAAGTATTGGTGCACACATAAAGTAAATGACGATAATCTAGTCCAGAAAAGCTGACAACTAAGGTTGTAGTAAGTATGATATCCATCTATTTTAGGGATGCAACATCCATTGACCCACATACTAAGAATTGCAAAGCTAATAATTCATAATGACTCATGCACAAATTGTCAGCGCTTGTTGAGATACCTGTAATTGTAGTTCTTTACAACAAAATATAGAGGTGGACCAATCCTTAAATACTCCGAGATGTTATTGAAGTATCCCTGTGGGGCATAAAAAAAGATTGCGGTATCAGACACCACATTATGGCAAGTTATCTGCATCAAATTTTTTTTGACAAGTCAAACCTGAAGGTATGAATCTCGGGGAAGAACAATCTTCTGTTCCAAACCAGGTTCAATCCTTGTACACAATGCCTGTAGAGGAGGAAAAAAGTTATGCTATACATGTAAGACTACATTACATATGCAAAGGCAAAAATCCAGAAGGACGAAAAAGAGTTGCGTGATTGAACAGAGGTACTCACAATACTAGCTACTGCAAAAGCAACGAAAACTGAGATAACCAGAAATTTAACTCCCCAAAGACTGAGAATAGGTACATGGACCTCCTGCAGAACAATTTAATAGTTATCAGAGAAACATGGCATAGCAGGTATGAAGAGGAACCTTTGAAGCATGACTAGCTTTACTCAATGCTTATGGAGCTCCATCAATTGCTCATTCAAATAGGTAAACACTAATATAAACATTGCTAAGACCAAATCCTGTTAACCAGTAAATCATTGTATCCACATTTTGCATTAAAGAAAAACCATTTCCTCCCCAGGAAGAGATTGAGAAAGACATCGACACTGCATATAGAACAATCAAGAGTATCATATGCAACATCCAATTGAACATAGGACTTGCAAGAGAACACTACCATTGACAGGTGTAAATTAATCCATTTAATGTCTTATGAAAGTTCTGATCAATTAAGAACAGAGAATTATCTTGAATAATCAAGATAGGCGAAATTTGAGAGTAACTTGTCAGTAGAGAGTAAAGTTTGTTGGAAGCATAGTCCTCTCTGCTCAAAAGTTCTGCCCCGAGGGCCTCAAGTATCATCACTATAAGACATTCCAGCTTCATAAACATGAGAGAGAGGACCTTCTTCTGTGAACTTCATATGTTTGTGCAAAAAGAAGAAAAGAGCTTTGGCAAGTTATGCTCGACATATCTTGTTAAAAAAATTTATGTTTGACATGAAGGCACACTAGTGAAAAATCTATCTCGGTTTAGCTTATGAAAGCATGCTGAGATAAACATGAAACTATTCAGATATCTAGTGTAGGCAATATATGAGCTCATAAATCATCATAGAAAAGTTCTCACACTACATTTGTCTCAATGCAAGATGCAATAGAGACTTCTAGCGATTGCTCGTGATGGCTATAGTAATAATGGCCAGGCAAGTCATAAATGACATTTACATATTTGAAAATATGCCTACCTAATAAATGAAAAATTTTAACTTCCTCCCCATACTGAAGACATGTTCAGATTTCAGAGAGATGCAGTCTGTGGTTGTGTTCACGTTGCTGACCACATATACTATTGCCTTTGAGAGAACCAGACATTCGTTTTAATACATAATGCACCTTTTGAGAAAGGACCCACTAAACATAGACAATATGTACTAAGGGGAAAAATAAGTTGATCTACTAAGTGAATAAATAATTTAAGAGCTGTTCTAAGACAAGAATCGGCAGACAAGGATGAATATTGTGTAATAGTAAGCATCTCGTGGCTGATGAAAATTAAGGTACACGTTTCACACCAGTCCCCTAAATGGGTAATAGGACTACCCCTCCAACCCTCAATGTCATATTTGTGGAACTTAAGAAAGTCCACGTTTACTCCAAAAGTTATTTTCCCCTAATTGAGGGTTAGGGGAAGTAAATAATAAATTCACGCAGTTGCAATAGTAAAGCAGGACAGCAGCCTTTAAAAAATATGGATACCATGATTAAACAGATATTTACCTTCATGTATCGAGCCAGCAATCCTATCTTTTTTCTCCCAATTCCTACACTTCCATTATATTGATTCAATCAAACTTCATACCAAAATTTCAGAGGAAAAAAAACATAGAAAGACATAACTAGTGCTTACGAAGGTAAGCAAAAATTCATAGGTGCAATTAATTTTAGCACCCAAATATCCAATATCGATAATGATGGAACAGACATTACCTTTATCAGAGTCAGCATATGATGAAGAAACCTTTATACAAGGAAAACAATCAACCCTCTTGTCCTCAGCTCTCAAAAAATCAAAAACTATCAATGCGACAAAGGCAGTAACTTGCAAGAGAAAGTCCAAGAGAACCGCCAATGCTGCAAAAGAACATATTTCGGAGATTGAACTGCTTTAGATCTAACAAAGTGGAGAAAAGCTAATCTAGTCAAGTATTTGGAGAAAAATCACTCTAGTCTAGTGCTAATCAATATACGTTATAAATATGCCCAAAAAAATATAGGTTATAAATCAAAGAGAACCTGCAAACATGGAAAACACACGGCATGCTGGCATTGGGATGAAGCTTCCAACAGCAAATGCTAGCACCTCAGACAGACTAGCCAGCGTTATTGAAGGACCAACTTCAACGAGTGCATTGCTGATTCGTCCTTCTAATGGCAATTCCAGTGGCTGCCGCTTCACAGCGTGAACCAAAATGCACATATTATCCACCCCCACCTGAAACGGAGTAAGGATGAGCTTCAGCAAAGCCAAAAAACTGGTCACATGAGTGACTATCTACCTTGAGTTATAATGAGGAGGAAAAGAAAAGAAAGCGGACTTTTTGTTAAATTCCTTTCAATTATATGTTGCATTCCATCAATTGTCATAGTACTTTCTTTTATTTAAGTTCCTTAAGTAGAACCAAGGGTGTGTTTGTTTCGCACAAATCAATGATTTAGAAAATGTCTTCATAAAAGTGATCGTTGTATTCCTTACAAAGATTAATACAAAAAAAATATTATCATCATCAATGAAAATGTTTAGGCAGAGATAGTCGTTGATAATGGAAGAATTTCACATTACCTACTTTTTCTAAGCGGTACAAACAATCATTTTCAGGAAGTCTTTCCCAATCATTGATTTTCCATGAAACAAACACAACCCAAATGTCAAGGAGATTGCAAAAGTGTGATTGAGAGAATAGTGTTTTCCCTTCTTATAACCTAGAGTCAATAGTAGTTAAGTAATGAACCTATACATGATAGATGGATGAATAAGATCTTACCCAATATGCAAGTTGTATGTCAACTTTTTAGGGAAAAAATTACTGTATAGTACCATAAAAATGATATCAACAATCTGCAAGTAGCCTATATAACGCTAGAGCTCAAGATATGGATATGTAAGTAAAAAAATGTTATGGAACTTGAAGAAATTGACCCTACAAAAATTTGATCGCTATAAAGTCTAAATTAAAAACTTAAGCCATATGGAGGAAGACTACATCCATATAAGGCCCATTGAAACCTGTATTTGAACAATGTGAGATAACACTTAACACCCCCTCTCATGTGCAAACCGAACTGAAATCATATGAAAAACACATGTGGAGTTGAAAAACAGGGAACTACAAGCATAACAAACTTAAAATGGAGTATGAAAGATGCGAAAATATACTTTGATAACATGTTAAGAAGTCCGAACCAAAAGTTAATGCCATTAGGTGGAGGATGACTACATTAATATCCATTGAAACTGTATATTCAAATGACGTGGGATGACACACCTCTTGGTGGTTGTAGTGATCATAAAAGTTTTAACAGTCCAGAGACCTTTAAACTGTTATGCATTTTGAGAATGTTCATCTTTTCTTGGTGCTTGTTTTTTTTTTTTGGTCAAAATTTCTTGGTGCTTGTTTAAGCAGGACATATTTGGGCATAGAAATTCGCAGTGAAAGAAACAGAGGAAACAGAATTCAGCTTCCGAACCATGCATTATGGGGCTGGGCAGCAATTGAGTAGTGTCATGCAGACTTGAAACAAGCGTGTCAATGACAAAAGTTTCACAGAAGCTAGTGAAGAGGGCGCCAGGATGCTCTACTACAGCGTTCGGCAGTAGAAACAAATATTGGAAATTCAGAAAGATGAAGTGATCACATCGTCTAGATACGCACGTATGCAAAGAGGTCCTTGTACTGACACATTATGATGCTAAAAATGCCTACCTTAATGCAGTAACTAATGTTAGCAAGTATCAGCCTTAATGAGTACAATTGTACTTAAAATGTCGAATCATTGCACTTGTTCTTTTTTCAATCGAAGATTCACCTTAATACTTAAGTTTAAGATACATTATTCATTCCACATGTTGAGTTCTATTCAGAAGCATCATCAAATTAAAAAAGATGTGAAGAATGGGACTTACAGCAAGGACCAAAAAAGGAATGACTTCCATGATGATCAATGTTGATTTCACCCCTAATATACTGAAAAATCCCACTGATCCAAGAACAGAGAGCATCACAAGAACCACCCCAGAAAAACCAAGTAATACCTGATCCAACAAATAATATGAAAAATTACAAGTTATTAGCTGTAACTTAGTATCATCAAAACTAAAATTAGATGCTCCTAATGTTGCAATTTATACCAATAATAGGTACAACAAACAAGATATACCTTGGATGAGATGTAGAAAGAGGACAATCGAGGTGCATCTCCAAGAGTCAGAGATATGTATGCAAACATAACAAGATAGCTTATCTGACACAAAAGGTACATGTCAAAAATTAGTGAAGCATAAATTCAACCGCTTGATTCGAGAATGGACTATTCAAAGGCAGTGATAAAATTAAGTGAAAACAGGCCGTGTGGTCCACAAAGTAAAAGGAAAAGGAATTATTATCACATTCAGTTTTGTTTCTATTAGGAGAAAAAACTTTACCAGTATAGTTATGGCATCTGCTGTACTTTCTCTTTTTAATTCTTCTTCTATGGAGCTTTCAGATGAAAAAGAGAGGGTCAGATTTTTGGACTGCACCATCTGCAACAACTCATCCTGCCATGCAACGGAAAAGAAGATGAAAAAAATGAAGACAGAGTTCTAAACTATTAAGTGGCAGTTAAAATGAAAACGATATAAATTTATTAGTTATCCAACTGGGTAAAAAGGATGGCCTTTTTTTAGTGAATTTCTCCAGATGCATAATAAAGGAGAAGAGTTTTGTTACTAGAACTGTCAGATCTCTGATGACTTACCATGACCCACATTCCATATACTAGTTGAGTGCTTACAGATGAAAAGATGCTTAGAAACTTTCGAGCGAATTTCTGTGCTGTTCTATTTGATATGCCAAAACTACCAGTGATGGAAAATTTCAGCAAAAACTAGTGAACCTTGTTATTCCACTAAGGTTCAGTACTCATATAAGCCATGCGTACATTTTCTAAGAGACATAACAAACAGCTCATATCAAGATTTGCCATCATAACATATCTTCTGACCCGATAGTATCAATCAGAGTATGCAATGTCGAAAATGCATGTCCAACACAAAATAGAGAAAATGGTTCCTTTCAATTTTCATTAGATGAAAGAAAACCTGTGCTAGCTGGATGAAGGCCTTCTCCCAAGCTACTGCTTTTCCAGTTTCATTGCCTTCTTTATCCAGTACGTTGTTCACTGGATAAGTTACTATAAATGCAGAGGCCTGTTCCAAAGACATTGTTAAAGTGTTACATTGCTTCCCATTTTTTTTCCTTCTTTTACCCTGACCAATGAATAGGGTGTTCGACTAATTTAAAGAATCAAATCTTACCTCTGAATAGTTATTCCCAGAGAAACCACCTAAAGCAGTGCTTGGATCCAGGGGAGCTTTAAAGGCGCTCATGCATGCATCTGCAGATGTAAAATGCTGAAAAACAGGCCATAAATGTCAAAAGGTTTTCAAATTTTGTATTCAGCGATCAATAATACCTATGAAAATATATACTTCATGCTTTAAGTTAAATGGTTTGCATATGCCAGAATACTCAAATGGTTATAGTAAACACTTGAAAATTATGAGCGAGCTCCAAACCTACGCCTGCTATAAGATCAGAAACGAGTGTAAAATCTAAGTATAAAGAGCTAATGCAGGAATTAGAATGTTTTAAATTTAATGCGGAGAAGGCATAATTTTCCTCCACAGTTGATAGCTATCTCACGAATTCCTATAACTTGTAATCCACACATTTTTTGGAACAAGAGAAAAAAAGAAAGTTCCTCAAATCGTTAGCTGGTTCCACAAGAAAATCTAGCATTTTGAAAACCAAGTGAGTAATCCTAATGGTCAGGTGAGAGGGTCCATGTAAAAAGTTCTATCAGGGGTCAACTATCAGATAGTAAATCTTTTGTTTGCCTATTTACACAACCTCTGACCTTCACAAATGGTGACAAAAATCTTGTCTAATAAAATGCAGTACTCATGAAATACATGACTACAGTTTTCTACTATTCCTGCCAGATTTGAATTTGGGGGCCTAACAATTTTGAAATAAATCATATAATGCATCAGCTGATTGACCACCATTGGTGGCAGATATGTATTTTCTCGTTCCCCAGGCCCATAGTTGGAATCGTGGTAGGCATTTGCTTTGAGGGCTGGCTTCTTGGTATTTGTTGCCTAACAGCCCAAATAACAGCAAGCGAGTGCAACTGGTTTTGCAGAATAACCAGTCTGGCTCAGGTTTTGTTCATGCCAGTTGAACCAGCCAGTCCAGTCAAGTTCCATTGAGTGCAACCACTATACCATTACTTTTTGTCGACTTCATATGCACTACTTGTACTAACTAAAATCAAACAAAAAAGAAAGTCCACATCACTCATCAACATGAATAATTCATCAAGTTCAGTAAACTTGTGCAGAAAATCCAAAAACTTCCGATATTTTAGAACGGATAATTACCCCCAAGTACCGACAAAGGAAGTGAAGGAAACCTCAAGGATATCTTAATATAATTCATCCAATCTTATGATTAAGGGTTTAAAAACAATTTCTTTAGCTTGGAAAACAGGTGAAAGTACCTGAAAACAGTAGCTAACATGATCAACTCCTCCATAACTATCGTAATTTTCTGCATCCATCTTGAAATACTGTATGCCAGTAAAGAAGAAATACAAACTTTCATCAAATATCATCAAGACCACAAGGCAAGTTAAGTCAAGAAACACTTAAGTGAGCAATTTTAAGCAAGTTGCCACCGTCAGCAACAGGTTCCATGAGTGGTAACTACTGATAAGAACATCAAATTCCATTATGTTGACACTAATGATTAGCATTGTCAGTATTTGTCTGTGCTACAACAATGACGACACCCATAACAACTTGTTGATGCAAGTTCAGTATGTCCACTGATGGCGTGGCTATATTGAAGTTTCAGCTTGAAGGCAAAAAGCTGGCCAGAAAAGTAGCACAAGCATCATGAAAGATGCAATTCAGCCAAATTTAACCACCCACATGATGGTCACGTACATATTCTCGTGAGAAACCTGCAAGATTGTCAAAAATTTGAACTCCTAAATCCTGAGTGTAGGACCACGTAGTTTTCTGGACACAATCTTTCTATGAGTAACCAGCTCATTAAATTCAATGATTTGGCCCAGACCCAGGGGTCTTTCAAGCGGCATTGAGCCCATCAAATGTCAACAATTCCAGAATTGGAGTGCATTATCTAATTGATTTAAATTTCCATTGTATCAACAACAACAAAAGTCAACAAACTAACCTCTCTGTCACATACATACACCTGCTTACATCCCCGACATCCATACACAGCAATATACAAACATCAGATGGTATAAGAAAACCAATAATGAGGACACAGAGAATCAATCCATTATCACACAGAGGATACAGCAAGCAATAGCAAGTCAAATATTGTAAGTTCAACAAATGATGCAAGTCGATTGCTTCCAGTTTCGAAGCGTCATCAAGGCTTTTAAATCATTTATTTCCTAAAGTCAGTAATCCTTACTGATTTTTTGCCGGATTTAATCTCAACTGGTTAATTATAGTTAACTTATGAGATGAACTGTATTCGATATGATTTTTTCTTTTGGTACAATGTGACAGGAATCACAAATAGGAGACATTCCCTTGAGTACACCAATAACCAAGTGTACCTGCAGAACACTCTGAGTGGCGCAATCTTGGCCTAGCGGCTTCATGCAAATATCAGTCAAGGATATCATGGATCCAGAATAATTGGCGCGAATACCATCAATCTGGAAAGGTCAACAACAAAAATGAAAATTCTAAGGGAAAAGGCAAATCAAAAAACTAAAGATAAGATCAACTAATTGGCAAGAGACAAATGCACTCTTCAAGGAAATAAATACCTTCTTCTGTATTTCAAAAAGTAACTTAATGTTGTCATCTGTCAGGATACTCGGAGATTTTTCATGCACGCCATCTGGAACAGTTGCTAAGACAAGCTGGGCAAAAAAATACAGGACAATCAGTTCCTTCCGCCTCAAACATAGTTAGGCTAAATAAAAGAGCAGTTTTATGCCAGGCCAGTCAAATCAAAGAACCAGATAAGAAAAAATTGCACACTGAATGTAAATCTCTGAGGATGACAGTATAACCTATCGTTTCATTAGAATTAAAAAAGAAAGTCTAAGCAGCATAACAAAAACACGCTTATTAAAGTTTGTTTTATATCTGTGTAATAAGTAAACTATGTGACATCAATTTACAAGAAGCAGCTTTGGCCAATCAGGTGCAGCCGATATAGTCACTTCACAGAAACCGAATACAAAGTTCGAAGGCAGAACCTTCAGTCTAAATAGCAGCAAGAACCTGTTCAATCCTGTAAAATGGAGCTAAATGGTTGTCAAAGAATTGTTTCTCTGCCGCAGCTCTGCTTCCAGGCCCTACCCATAGCTGAAAGAAGCAAGAATAAGGAAGATAAACATGAAAATAAGGAGTATTACAGCAACCAAAGAAAGATGCAAAAGTTACAATAGAAGAGCAAATGGTTGAAACTCAGAATCCTATTAATAAGAACCAGAGAATTCTTAATACACACCTTCTCAGGCCTTGTCTCCACCTTGAACCGTATTAGACCTAAACAAAGTAGAAGGACTGCAGCCAGTGATGTAAATAATACAAAGATGGGATTTCTAGCAACCCATGTTCCGTATTTCCTGAAATCAAACTCTCACTCAGAAATTCAAAGTCGTTGAGTGCAGAAGCCTAAATTCATTAGTGGCATAGAAAAAAACCTGTAAAACTTCGACAAGTATCCTTGCACTAAAGAAAGTTGCACCCCGTTTCTTATGTGGGGAGCATCCTCAAGCATCTGACAATAAACAATAAAGTATTAACACCATTCTTAAATTCGCCTAGAATGAAAGAGGGGATACCAATAACAGGATCTTCCAAAAAGCACAGAAGCCAATCTCAAACCTACTGGACCACATGGATAAAATGATGACATATAAGTACCACTCAATAAGATTGCAAAGTACATCAAGACACAAAGAAAACGTAATTGGACAAGAAGCGATGATGAAATTAAAAATCAGGAACTAGTGTCAAGTTTATGCAAAAGTACACTGAAAGACCTTAAACATCATAAGGGTGCAGCCACACAAACAAACCAACCCACCTTAGTCATAAGCCAGCCATCAAACAATTATCTATAGCATAGTGACATCTTTGAAACAAAGACGCAACTAAATGGCTGTAGCATTGGTCCCGAGTGCACATTGAGGTTAAACATTGACCACCTTCTCTAAGTCAAAATGAGAACAAATAGGAAGATCCAAAACAGAATATTGAAAGACTACCCCAAACTTCACAGTGCTACACTATCTTCTAGCTAAACAATCACTATCTTTCACCCTTAACATAAAATAACTAATTCAGCAGTTGGAGGGCTTATTTTGATTGGATTGTGCATGGTGCTCGATGGCCATTCTCTAACAATATCAAATGGCTCTGTCTTCACAATACCCACAAATAATATACAATAACCTGTGCGAATTACACCCTCATCACAATACCCACAAGTAACTATATCAGACTGGCAACAATTTACAAAACCAGGATGAAACACTCTCACAATGGAAAAAGGGCATAATGGACGGGAAGTCAAGGAATTAAATGGACGATGGATTAGCTCTGTATTCTTCCCTGTTTACTATCCTCTCTAAGCATAGAGGTTCAAAACATCTTACTTGAACCTTATAGGTCGTACTCTTCTTAACAAACTACAACAAAACAGGTCCAAAACATCTTACTTAATCTTATAGGTTGTACTCTTCTAAACAAACTACAGGAAAAACTAAGCAGATAATCTGTCGGTTGAACCACCTTCAATGGTTAGATTACGGAAATATCTGAAAATACCATAGCAGGCCAATTGAAAACATGTTCACTAATCAAAAGTCAATAGTATATAGGACATAGCAAAGCAAGTGGCAAAGCACAGGAGAGAATGAGTTGCCTCAACTGATCATAGGAACTAGTAATGCAAAACAAAAACTAAAATGTATTATCAAGATGTAACAAAAATTCGATATTTAGTGGAACGCAGAGTGACCCACCTCCATGGGAAGGTTCTCATTCTTTTGCCGACCCGTATTTTGATAACGGTCATCTGTGACATTTGACAATGCTTTCCTCATAGCTGTGTTCCGTTCTCTTCTTCGATGGAAATATCCCCAACCAAAAAACCCAGAGACTAAAATGATGTACAGTATTGTCAGGGATAGGTCGATACATTTGGCCTGTATTGTTGGATACATGAAAGTAAGTTTGTGCAATTGACGTCTTACGCACCAAAATGATAGTATGTGTGTGTCATTCTCTCACCTTAAGAGATCCAATTCTCACTGAACAAGATCCTTCTTTAGGTGAGGTAGCAGAAGCCGAATTTGAGCAGACAGCCGAAGAGGGGCAATCGCCGCAAGAACAGCCAAGTGAAATATCACTGCAAGAATAAGTAGATACATTCATAGGCTTCATTCCAGAAGATTCTGTCACATTTGGCCTGAACGTAATGGCATAAGGTGAACCAGGAACACTAAGGCCTGCTCGTCTTCCAATAAAAGCAAACCATTCTGCCAAAATTAACTGCATATAAGCGCAAGAATTCGAGGAGAAAAGCATAGCATTTGTAAATAGTTCGTGTTTATCCTTCAACAGATAATTGGCATCATACATTTTATATACCAAAAACAGACGAGCATTGCCCTCAACGCCATTCAAAGTTAAGTCCAATTCAGATAAAAAGTAAATAAGCACGTCATCAGCATTTAAAAGCAAATTTTCGCATTGGATTAGGATGTAGGCAGCCATGTTCAACAGCATATTATCTACATCAGTATTCTTCTTCAACCTCATTCTCATAAAATATAGAAGGAACTCCACCCCCTAAAGACACTTTCAACATCAAGATAGGTTCCATATAGCAATCTGGCAATCTCTGCATCCCAGCAAAGTTGAAGTCCTTGCCATGGTAACCCTCCTATCAAATTGCCTCTTGACTAAATTTTGTCAATTAGTTGATGGTACGAAGAAAGACATTTCTTGAAATAATAATTAGCACCCACTAATCATGAGAGAGCTCCCCCCAATTTATCTCACTCGATAAAATTCCATTTGGAAAACCATCCACTGTGTAATCGATTGTACAAGATAAAGTGCCAAGGATACATTGGACGTGATAATGTCAATTATCAAACGCATCAAATTAACTCCCCTGACATTTGACAAAGTCATTAAGAAGCAGAATTAATTACCAATAGCTAACAGAGTGAAGTACATGGCACAAATTCCAGAAGCATCTGCCATGCTTGCAGGAAAAAAACGTGAATATAATGCTCTCCAAAGATGCAAGTCAATATCCATGGGTGGAAAAAGCTTTTTGATGCAGTTGAGGCAGCTTGTTCACCGACAAACTAACTCCTTTTCCGCCTAATTTTTTCTCAAGCAAATTTCATGTGCCAACATCTTGCTCTTTTACTCTACTTGGAAACATTTAGCTTTAGGACATCTGTAATGAACACGCACGCACGCACATGCACGCGCACACACAAATGCACGCACAAGCCTACAGACTTAGGCATGACTTCTTTACAAAACGTACCTCTAAAATTCTGAGCCCCAGCACCAATAAACTCTATAGCTCGAGTGTTCATCGTACCAAATTTCACATCCTTACAAGAGTCGTATAACCCTTCACCAAAAGTGTCAGTTATATAAAAGTCAATCCCATCCACGGTCAAATTGTTATTAACCTGAAAAAAATTGAAAATTAGGAATGGAATGTTTACTCCCTACATATTGCAATTATGTGTATGAGACCAACAACCACACCGACGATTTCTGCGTTCCTAACATTTCCACTTCAAAATAGCAAATTTGGAGTTTGACTTTCAAAAAGAGAAACCGAAAGTTAATCGTAGGAAAAGGAGATGAAACATAAACGATACTTAGTATAGCACCTACTGTCCACCACCCTATCTACACTTATATACTTGGAGAAAACCATAAAGCAGTGCATTCATGATGCAGTCACCCTTGACAAGCATCCACAATCCAAGTGTCATTGTGGGGATTAGACACAGATCAAAAACCTTCCAAGAAACTTGAAAAACAATATATTCCATGTCTTTTCCATAAATAAAACTGAACTTAGAGAAAGACCAGTCCCTCACTGTGGAAAACAAAACCGGGCCAGGGGGTAGACCACGCCTAAGATATATTCAGAAGAATGAGTAGGATTTCCTCACCTTTGAAATAGAAGTCACATTGATGAAACGGCTTTGATTTGGAGAGCAGGTAAGTTCGCAGAAGAGATTCAGAAAGTTCCTCAAACATGCAGGGCAGCCTACAAGAAAAGGAATCGCCTGCCAAGTAGCGTAGAAGAATTAACATTTATACATACTTCCCATCCTTACTTAAAAAGGCAACAAATAACCAAAATAAAGAAGTGAATATAGTTGAAGACTGTCAACTGCAGCAGCAGTAATGTCGGTCTTTTTTCTTTTGCTGGAAACAAATGTTGTGGCCATAATTAATGGTTTTGACGTATTCGAGCAAAGGAGAGATAGAGAATTGAGATATCGACTCTCATTTCTCAGACGATTGTCTGAGTTCATTATGAAGAAGAACGGCTCTTACTTGTTGGACTTGTGCCCGTAGTGTGTTAAACTGAGCTTCTGTGCAACAAACATTCCCAGTAATTGTCGGACAGAGACTTTGTATCTTCGATGAGAGCAGATCATCTGGCTGAAATGAAATGCATTTAAGTCATAGGAGGCATTAAAACCAGTGAAGCTAAGTTACTGCTCCAGAAAGACAAGGTGACATCCTAACTAACGGACGACCCTACTATTTAATTGAACCAGAACCTAAGATATACCTGATTGCCTGCATAATCATAATCTACTAACCCAGGTACATGAGCAAGATATAAGACCGTGAAGTGAATATGAAAAGTTAATGCAAATTTCAATGACAAAAATATTAGTGAGGATTGCGAATGAATCATCAAGAAATACAAAAATCTTAATTCGTGGAAATGCCGAATTGATTCAGAAATTCAGCTTCAACATTCTTCAAAATACCTTGACAGATGGAGAGCCATAAGGGCAGTTTAGAACTTTTCCATCTGATCGAGCTCCACAGATGTCGTACATAGCACAATATTCTTCAGAGTGTCGTTCCCTGAACAAGTGCATGTGGTTAACAACAATTTCCGCTCTGGATCGAATCAAGGCAAAATGGGCCACCACAACCATGCAAAATACGGCAGAAACGAGTGAAGAAATGTTCAGATGCCTGCTGCACTGTGTCGAGGAGCTGCCCTCCTCAGTGATGCCGGCAATAAGAAGGAAAATTATATGTGTTTCGACATCAGGCATCATGAATCAACAACACAGATTATTTAAACTTCAGACAGAAAATTTTCAACTGGGCTCCATTGACTGAGAATCGATATCAACTGTTCATCGTCCAAATTACAAGACAAAGAACACTCGCGTCGGGAGCAGTGGACAACTGAAAGACACAAAAACTTCCGCGAATGGGAGAATTGAAGAAATCGAGTTCCGATCATTATGTAAGTGCCAAAAGAAGCTCGCTGATTATTTTCACAAGTCAACCTAGCCGTATCAGAGCCTTGTTCCCTTTAAACCGAAATAGTACCCAGCAAACGAGCACTAAAGTCTCACCCAGATGTCGCATCTGATGTCAAAAGCAACCGCGCCTCGGGCTTGGCCGCGCCGACTGCAAATGCCGCGAATAAAACCTGCACTTGAACAGAACAAGGGAATTCAGTCACCTCCGACTGACGTGTTTTTTTAGTTCTCTTCAATCCTGTAACTTAGAATTGTAAAGGCCAAAGCCCGCAGAAGCGAGAACCCATTAGATACGCAGACGCACCAACGCTTCGTCACCTCCCCACAAGCCATGCAACAACACTCCTCGAAATTCCCAACTCCCGCGAGCAAGTTTCGAAATTTAACTCATAACCACTGGATTCCAAGCTGTCCTATGCGTTCGACAGACGAAAAAAACGGAGGAGAGAAACCAAACGACTGTCGCCTCGCCGCCACGCTCGCTCTTTCAGGCGAAATCCGAACTCAGCTCGACTACTTCTCGCCCAAACCATCTTCTACGCCGACGGACGAGTGAGCGAGGGAGCGAGAGAGAGAGAGAGAGAGCGAGCTTCAGACGAACAGGCAGTCGACAATCGATTTTCCGGATTCAGAACGCGAATTCGCCGCAACCGACGAACGCACGCACATCGCACGATCGCATATTCGACGGGGCACTCCCTCCTCGTTAAAAAAGGAAGAGAGAAGAAGAAGCAATCCCAATCCGAACGCGACGAAACTCGCGCCGCTAGAAGCGAAAACCGAACCCAAAAAAAAAAAACAAACTCGAGAGAGAGTAGCAGGGAAAAACGACAGAGAGAAGCGACGGGAACGAGAGGGATTTCCTGAAACAGAGAGACGAGCGCGAGAAGGAGCCTCGGGGGAAGAGCTGCCGCCACTGCCGCCATTGCCATTGCCGCCGCCGCCGCCGCCTCGCGAGCTTCTCCTCCTCCGCCGCATACGACGGAACGCGAACCGCGCCTTCAGGTCGAGGAGAGAGAGAGAGAGAGCAGCAGCAGCAGCGAGCAGGAGAAGGGAGGGAGAGAGAGAGAGAGAGGAAGCGAGTCAAAAGCGGGTATTTATAGTTGCTGAACTGAGTCGGACTCAGTTTGCCATGCCAGACTTGCCAGTGCAGAGGCGAGGCTGGTCTCGTCGTAGTAGCTCGCTTTTCCCGATTCAACGGGCGGCCGAGGAGAGAGATCATTATGAATCGCTCGGGTACTACGACGCCCCCGGTTTTGGCGTTTATTTACAGGTATGCCCCCCTTTTGCTTTCGGTTGGTTTGTCGGGCGCGAATATCTCTGTTCCGCGCATTTCGATTTTTCTCAGCCAAGCGGGCTTGAATAATCCACGAGACGCTCGCCCCAAAAAAAACAGGGAAAAAAAAATTGGTACCGTTAAAATTCTCGAACCAGTATTCATGGCATATTCATGCCAAGCCGAACGAAAATGATATAAATAGTTCTTGAACTTTGGCCCGACGTGCAATATGATCCATGAACTTTTGATTTGTTCAATGTAATCTCTAAATTTTGTATGCACGTTCAAATTAGTCTCTAGACTATATGAAAATATTTAATGTTATTCGTGATTTTGAATTAGTGGAAGGACTACATTAAACATTTTCATATGGTTCAAGGATTACATTGAACATTTTCCATATGGTTCAAGGACTACGTTGAACATGTACTGAAAGTCCAGGGATCACATCAAACAAATTAAAAGTTCAGAGACGACATTGCACATTAAATTGAAGTTCATGGATCATATCGAACAAATTAAAAGTTCAGGGATCACATTGTGTATTGAGCCAAAGTTCATGAATCATTTGTATCATTATCTCCCAAACTAATTTTCGCCTCGCGAAAAATTCCAAATCGATATTACTATGTTTTCGTCCCAACAGAAAATCCCAAGCCAGTTTCCCTAACCCAACTCTGTCCTCCATTAAACTACGTGCGTGTCAATACGAGTGAGCTTTCCACGTTCGATCCGTCGCTCTCCGCATCATACCGTCCTCCTAGTAGTTCCCGACATGTACTAATAGTAACACGTGTACATTTTAACGGGATATCGGCGCTATGATAACAAAGAACGGATTTGGGTAGAGGTACCAATTTGCTTTTTCTTTTCTTTTTTGTGAGAAGAAAATCTTATTCGGGATAAACGCGTCGCGAAATATAGGTTTGGGATTTTTTCGTGAAATCAAATTAGATCGAGGTAATTCTGCGAAGGAGCACTATTTTCGGATTTCTAATGGTAACAACTCTTAAAAAATTACACGTGTCGCTTTAAATTGGAAACCTTTTTTTTCCTTTTCAATAAACAAATTTTTAGTGGACACTTACCAAAGGGACCCTAAATTTTTTTTTTTTGTGCCACTGTATTTTTTGTGGCTGTCTGCGGTTGCTTTGACATTCTCAGTGCTAAATCGCGTTATCTGGATTTCCCCACCCACTTTTCTAGAAAATTTGGTGCCGCAAAAGTCGTTGCACAGAATCCGACCCCTTGATTTGCACAATGCGGGAATTGATGTGCCTTTAAATACAGGGGATAGAGTTTGGTAAACGAGAGCGGCCTGCTTGACACACGGGTGTCGCGCTCGCGAGCGTTCGCATTGAATTCATTGAACGATACAATTCGAGATAAACGAATTGTTCCGATTTTGATTGGAGGGTCGTTCGAACGCCGGAGCACGAGGAAAAATTGGTAGCGATCGAGTACCGCGTTATCGTCTTCGTGGAGTGATCGTTAGTGCAAAGAAAATCGGATCGAACTGGCACGCACGGATGAGCCAATGAGCTATATGGGTAACGACGGTCCATTGCCGTAACCATTTTAACTTAGAAGGAATCCGATCAATGGATCTATATATTGCAACTTGATTTCGTGTCATTTGCAAAGAGTAGTATCGATGCTAGATGCACCTCGAGAGATGACTACTTACCAAGGCTCCATTTTAATGATTTGCCTAAAATCGATTGCTTGTATAGCTTAAATAATTTAGTCGATAGAAAAAAAAATTTATTATCGATGTCAATTTATGTATAAATATTTTCGTGAATGATCAAAATATTTTTCGTTAATTTATTTCTTTTAAGCAATACAAGCGATCTTTTTCAGGAAAATGTGTCCAAATAATCTATTTTTCCGCGTAACCAATTAAACCCGTGAAACATTTCCATGGATGATGAAAATATTTTTCGTTCATTCATTTTTTTAGACGATATAAACGATCGTTTTTAAAAAAATATTTTTCGAATCAGCGCAAATAAACGGAGTCTAAATTAATAAAAACTACTGCTCCGTTTGTTTCTCGGAAAATGAATGATTTGAAAAATATTTTCCCGAAAATAATTGCTTATTATATATCGCTTGAAACAATTAATGAATGAAAGATATTTTCATTACCGACAATAAGCTATATATAAATATTTTCATGAACGATGAGAATATTTTTCATTTATTCATTTTTTGTAAATCGTACAAATTTATAGAATATTTTTTAAAATATTTATTTTTTTGGAAACAAACTCGCCCCGAATGAAACCTATAAAATCCATGACGTCAAGAGCTACCTCCATAGCAGGAAATGGTTCAAGATATATATTGTTCGTTATCAAAAGCATGAAAAATATATAAAAAAAAGGATAAATTCCAATGCGGTTTCGCATCTTGAAAACGAGAAACGGATTTCTCTATATTACATGAAAGTCCCCTCATATGCTCCATACAAGCACGCAAAAGAAAAAAAAAAGGGAAACGTCGAACTGACTCGGACAAGATTCTCCGTGCTCGCGGGTCAAAGTGCCGATAGGTATCGAACCCCCGACCCCTCCCTCCCCTCCGGCGAGCGCCGAGCGGCAACCACCTACCTAGGCAACTGAGTAGCATACGCATGAATCATGCACGCCTTAGGCTTTGCTTAGCCAAGAAAAAGTGGCGCGTGCCCCTGCAATTTGAAATTTCGCATGAGGCCCTTGGCGTCGTTATGATGGTCCAGCCAAAAGTGGCCAAATTTTTTTATGCGTTTTGCGTATGATTTCGCATGCACGAACTTTGTACTCAATTGGCAATTCAAAAAAAAAATTTTACTTCCTCGTTACGCGATACGATGCAATCTGCCTTTTGACTCGATTGTATTTGTCCCGGATTGGGACCCCCCCGGGGTTCGTTGAGCAAATTGGAAGAACGATGTCCGAAAGTCAAAGTTTGGGCAAACTCGAGGTCAATTCCCGTGGAAGATTGGTCAACCCTTTTCAAAGCGTGGGTGTTTGGCGTGCGCTTGGCATTCAAACTTTCGAGATCTTTTTTTTAAAAAAATTTGGGTGGGTTTTGAAGCCGTAAGTTTGGCGGTTCCAATCTTTCAGAGAGTATAAGAAAATGATAATGTACTTAAAATCACGGCGTCCGATTCATCGGCTTTTGTATATGGCATTCGCGTCCATAAATGGTAGTTCCCTAGAGTTCCACGCCCGTCGGAGCGTACAACACGGATCTTTGCTCCACAGATGTGGTCCAGAGGATGGGCCGACTACGGGGTTTCGATCCAAAACTTAAACGAGAAAGAATGTACTCGTACTGTGAGCAAGCTTTAAGGAAACATGAGGGGACCCGCTTTTGTTTTGCTAGATGATATGGATGGGGATTTCTATTCTGCACCGTTCTATTTTATCGATTGGAAAGAAAAAGGAAGAAGAAGCTATACGTGCCGAGATCAGGTGCTGCATCGTAAGAAAAAAGTCGAGATTACATCGATCGTGAGATTTGGATGAAAAAAGAATGAAGGCTAGACGTGCCCTTATAATTTTTAATAAATTTAATTTATTTTTAACTCTGACCGGAAAGTCTCGAGACGAGGTTTTTAAGCAAGACTCGAGGTGCAAGTTAGGATTTGCTCGTGTGTTGAGGGAAAATGAACCATTTGAAAAGCATTTTTCAAAGGAGATCCGTCATATCGCTCGAATATTTTTATTATCAATAATAATTTATATCTAAGCATTTTCGTGGGCAGCGAAAATATATTCCGTTCATTTATCTCTATAGGTTTCTCGAAAATAGCAACAACCGTGCCATTAGAGCGTGTCTCCGGCTATTCGACACGATGCGTTGAGGTTAAGAAGGCTCCAACGACTTTTCTCGGACGATGCTCTTTCGAATCCGCGTAGTTTTCCGAGAACAATCTTGTGGACACAGGATATTATTTTCACGAGAGAAAAAAAAAAGATTCAAAATGTGGGCTTTTGCTCATCCGGGCCCCGTATGTTTAATAAAAAATAAATCATCGAAAATCATTTTCTTAAAAATAATTACTTACATCGCTCGAAATAATTAGCCGAACGAAAAATTCCTCGTTATCGACGGTAAATTATAATGGCCAGGTGAAAGCAATTTTTTTGCGGGATTTTTCTCTTTTTTTCCCCCCTAAATCGGCCCTAGCGGGGAAAACGATGGGGGAGCAGGGGCAAATTAGTAAAAGAAAAGGAAGAAGGAGGAAGGGGGCAAGGGGAATGAGCTTTTAAATGGGAGTGTATTAATGGCGGAGACAGAGAGATCGTTGGGGGGAGGAGATGGGACTGAAGGAGGGGTGGCAGTGGGATTAATGATGGGAGGAGTGATGGGGCGAGAGGGGGACCCACCGGCAGCAGTGAGCGCCATCATTGCCCGCCCCTCTGACGTAATCATTGCCTCCCTCCCCATCGCCCCCCGCCCCTCCCCATCTCGTGCGAAAAGCAGTTTCTCCCCCTCCCCCACCTTGCCCATTCATTTACATTTTGTTTTTATATTTGTATTTATATTTATTCTCCCTGCCTATTTTTCGAGGGCCGCGTGGCGCGCGGGGGGGCGGCCTCGCCCTCCTCGGGGCTCGATCCGGCTCGCTCGCTCGCTCGCTGGTCCAAGCATCGCCAAATCTATCGACGGTCGTGCAAAGCCTCGCGAGCCAAAAAAGTGGAAACAAAACCCGGACGGGCCTTCAGTCCCGCGGCCGGCAGATACGGAAAAATCGCCTTTTATGTTTGCTTTCGCTTTCTGCTGTCGCTGTTCTTTTCGTAGACGCGAAAAATAAATTATTATTAATAATGAAAATATTTTTCATGAACTGATCATTCTGGTAATTCTTCCAGACGTGCAGATATTTTGCGGGCATTTGTATAATCTTGTTGAATATATCATGACACGCGTAACCTTTATAGAATTTCCCATAATATGGTGATCTAATTTTTTTTTGGTCGAATGACGGTTGATAATTTGGATGAGAAATGATTTATCGATGACGTAAGGCGCGTTTGGTTCGATTTTGATAAAATTTATTGGGAAGATTCAAAAGCCTTCGGATTAAACGGGTCTTCCGGAGTGCGAGCGATGCTTGGTAAATTGCATTTTAAAAGTGCATTTGAAAACCGCTCTTGCTTTAAATGGTGTTCAGAAAAATCACACTTTGTAAAACGCTTCCGCTTAAAAAGAAAAAAAAACTCGAAATCAACTGCCGGCAAGACTTTGGCAAGGACATCTCTGGCTGCCCATAAGCCATATCTGGCGTCGGCAGCCTCATCTAAGGTCGTGCACGGCCTGAGGTCCTGCGACCGTCGCCTAGGGTCACCTCGCCCGGAGTCTTGCCAGCGGTCCGAGACTCCCCAGTGACGTCGAGTGAAGTAGGGACATTTTCCAAAATCATGAAAGCATGGCTAGGACAAAGTTAGAGGAAAAAAAATGTATTTGCATTCCGGTAACACCTAAGGCACCTTTCGACCTACATTAAGTTAAAGGCCTTTGGAATTACAATCGCACCCTTCTCAAAGCCCTTCAAAAAATTTAGCAAAACAGTATTGGGCATCATAGTTCATTGGTAAAGCTGTTCCCAAACGGAGTCATATAGTGTTGTGGAACCAAGCCGGGTGGATATTTCAAACGGCCTTCGTAATTTCCACGCGGTAGACTTTTGTGCTTGGGGAAAGACGGATGGAGAGACACGACAGAGTTGGCTCTCACACCCTTGGTCTATTCTTAAAAGGATCGGTGACTTGTCCGCCTCAAATTTTCTTTTTCTAAAGAAAATCCGGTAGCTTGTGATACCGGTCTCCTTGAAAAAAAAATTTAAAAAGTGAAAAAGTCTCATTCAATCGGATTTCCTCGAATCCCGCACATGAATAAAGATTGATACCATAAAAAATCTCAAATTGATATAGTTGTACCCCAAACTAAAATCTCCAAATCGGTATACTTATGACAAATATACCCTATGTTAATTTCCGTTAAATTTTCTTATCAAATTACTGAGTTGGATGACACGTAACAGTTAATGGGTATACCAGTTTGAGGTTTACAGGTTTACCGATTTATAATTTTTTGTGGTATTAATCAAATTCAACATAGGGTAAATTTACATTTTGGGGTTTTTGTTGGTCAAAAAATTAGTTTTGGGTAAAATTATCAAGGGTGTACCGATTTTGGATTTTTTGTGGTAAAAAAATTAGTTTAGTGTAAACTTATTACAAATGTACCAGGTTGACATTTTTCGTAGTATTAATCCAAGAAGAAACCACATCATAAGGAAAAAGATTACTTCGGAGAAAATTAAGTATAGAAACATTCATAGCCGTAAGTAGAAAAATATCATCACGAGCTTAAAAAGACCGTTAATGTCATTGGAAAAATCTATTAAATTTCAAAATGCATAATCAGCCACAGTTGCGAATTAAAAACCAATCGTAATGATTATTACTAGTAAATACAATATATATTCACATTGTAATAAATCAGCTCTGAACTAAAACCAATAATCAAAGGTTATGCGTGAGCAAATGAACTTGATTGATTGTGATGTAACATGCAATCTACAGTCGTATTTGAGTGCTGGCAAAGAAGATGAGGGCATGGGGCGAGAGGGAAGCAATTGAGGTTGATTTTTTGACGGCGAAACAATGCCAACGCTTGAATTTGTAAGCTTTTTCCTGATCCGAATAGAATCGAAATTCAGTTCATGTCGATACAGATCAATCTTTTTCTACAGTCTTACATGCAAAATATTCATCGCTTAAACAAACGACGTTCATAGCAAATTGTGAAGGACCCGATTTAACTTGTACTCGACACAACCCTTTTTGTTAAGAAAGTGATTATTTGCAAATCTTCTATTTTCAATATATGCTAGCCATGAGCCCTAACCATATGAGGGACACGATGTTAGAATCGATAGAAAAATGCCTTCATCTCTTTTCTTTAAGGGAAAAAGTCACCTTATGTTACAAATTATGTTCATCGTGATACATTTGCTATAAGTTTTTTTTCCGTGATACCAAAAATCTCAAACTTGTATATAGGCGGCATATTTGCTCTTCATCAATTAATACCGTTAAAAATCTGCCTATATGGATGTCAAAAAGCAAACGGTTAAAAAAGACGCTATTTAGGTTGGAAAATCACGAGGGAGGTAAATATGTCACATAAGATATGAGAAAAAGTTTAGGGTATATATGGCATAGCACGATAGTTTTGGGGTTTTAATGCCACAAAAAAAATTAAGGATAAATGTGCCCATAATTTAGAATTTTTTCGTGTAATTTCCCTTTCTTTAATCAATGCGTTTCAATGAAGGCCAACTATACAAAACTTTAATCGATCCAAGCGCCGCTCCCTCCTTTTACTTAGTCGACATAATCTCGATTAACCTCCCTAGTTAATCTAATATTACGCAATTTTTTCTCCTTTCCTCGTGCGAATTTACTTCTAATCATTAATCGATTAAACGATTAAATTAAATCAAATTAGATCTACAATTGCTCTAGGGAGTCTACAGGACAACATAGGGGCGCGGTGGGATTAGCGAAAAGCGCGACGTTTGAAAGCGGTGGGTAAAAGAACGGGGAAAAGCGTGGGGGGGAGAACGTGATTGACAGAAGCATACAATGCTTTTTGGACTGTTCGTCTAATCATGGTGGAGGGTCGTGAAAAGACGAGCCGTTTTTGCTGTCTCGCTCTGCGGCTGCGGATCTCTAAATCTCAATCCTCCGGGTTCAATTTCGTTCCGTTTTGCATCGAAAGAAAGGGGATAACGATGACCGCTAATCATTGTTTGGAACCTCGTATGCCCAAAACGTATGGAGCCCTATTCCATCGTGGCTTTACAAGCATGTTAATTAATAATCCTAACCCATTTGTTTATTGGAAAATGTACTATCCTAGATACCTTTTTTTTTTTGAGAAAATTACCGTTTTTATCGCTTATAAAAATAAATAAAGAGAGAGTCTCTGAACACGAGCTGTTTTTGGAAGTGAAATTTTTTTGTACTGACTAATTAGGAAAATGACCAAAAGAGTCATAAACCTATTAAATCGGTATTGATCGAGTGTTAAACTTTTTTATTTGACCAATTTAATCCTAAACGTTTTCACATCGGTACCGATTGAGTCCATCTGATCAATTTAGGCCGAAAATTGCTGGTATGGACGCCTCTCGCTCTACGTGATATGACTAGCGATGATGTGGATATATGTTAATAATATTTTTGGATTTTATTCTTTTATTCTTTTCGTTTTTTTAATTTTTGCTCCACGGCATGGGCCAATGGAAGAAAAAGAAAGAGAAAAAAGGGAAATAATAAAAAATATTCACATTAGCGTCAACTATGCCAGGTGGGGCGACTGACGTCCACTTCAGCAATTTTTAGTTTAAATAGGTCGGATGGACTCAATTGATATCGATGTCAAAAAATTTACGGCTAAATTAGTCCAATTGAAAATTTTATAACTAAATCGATACAAATATAATAGGTTTAGGATTTTTTTTGTGTTTTTCCCACTAATCATTTCGAATTATACAAACAATCATTTTTAAAAATATGTTTTTCAAGTCGTCCATTTTAAAAGCAACTATAGGCAAGCGTTATCATCAAGGTATCATACTCGTTAGGTAATGCTAAATTCAAGCCCCGATTTACTCAACACCACATGTGACCTAGAGACTTACGATGGACGAGCCTGTCGGTGCGGACTCAAGGGGGATGCTGGCCGTCTAGAAAACCATTCACACAACAAAGGCAGTAAAGTACATCATGCACCGCCATCATTTATCCCGTGATCCAACCCGTACCAGCGGATCACCACCATTAGTGGGAAGTGACTTAAAGAAGGAAATATTTTATTTCTAAAACTACTTATGGTATGTACCAGCCAAATGGGAAAAGGAAGAAGAAGAAGAAAAAAAGCAACACTATTTTATGTTCTCGAGATAAAAAAAAAATCCCGCTTTTTGAACAACCAAAGAATAAATAAACTCTTGCTACTCTTGCTCGATTGACAAAACTATCCACCGTACTTTTCCGGCCAAAGAAGTTTATGTGACCTCTGACATGGTTAATGTCAGCTAGATCAGACCGACGGCATGTATTTTTGAACGAAAACGACGTTGTTTTAATGTAATTTTGGCTACTCTTTTCGATAACCAAGGGGAAAGGAGTTTAGCTCCAAATCGAGTTGGGAAATTGGATGGCTAGGGCTTTGCCGCAAATCGAGTTTGATCTTGTTAATTTCGGACAATTTTGGGTAGTCCGAGCATATCATAAAGCTTAGTTTAGGTATGGAGTTTGCAAATTAGGGTTTCAAATCATTGATCACGAACCAAAAATTGCATATCATCCATTATAATTCAAGCGAAACAACATTATTTGGGACCATTTGCCAATTATTCCAAAAGTTTCAATTGGTTTAGTATTTGAATTCAGGATCTCCTGTTTGGATAACATGCAAGATTTTGTAAGACCATTGCCAACTGTTTAAAAAATTTAAACTATTAAATAAATGTGTAGTTTAATATTTAAATATTCTAATACAGCGAATTTTTAAACCTTAACAAAAAACTTCACGCTTGTCCTGATGATATAAGTTCGCGCTTTTTTTTGGGATTTGGTGAATATTTTTGTCCCTCGAGCAAAGTTATGCTTTTTCTGGGTCTCTCAAAAAGTTAAAACTAAATTTGCTCCGAGGTAATAAGCTCGTGCCTTTTTCTTCCATTACATTTGACCGATAGATATCACGATAAAAATCATTGCGGTTGAAAATTGCAATTTTTCTATGTCGCCATTGAACCAAATGTCACTTCTGAACCTAACTTCCACAAAAAGAATAGAAATTTTTTTTCTTACTCTAGTGTACTCGATTTTTCAAAGGGTGATATTGAGTAAAGTGATTAAGACGGTTAACTATAGAGATAGGGGCCAAAGATTCCAACCGAGTATTATGATAATTTCGTTTCCTAAGTCCCCACTGACAAATCGACCATCAAAGTGGCTAATGAAATAATCCCTCTCCTTTCTGAATTAAGTAAATTGGTCGTTCATCCGAAAGGAGATTCAATTCAAGTTCGACCAAGAAAAAATATGCTCTCAATTAGTCGATTCATTAGGATTCCCTTAGTCAATAACAATTAGGTGCGTTTCAATTGACTTTTTCCTTTTAAAATTTTCTATGTATATTTGAAATCATATGACTCGTGCGCTTTGTCATCTATTTAATTTGGAATACCAAAGTTTTCACATCATAAAGATGCCGACATATAGATTTGCATATATAATTCTATATTCTATCGACTTCAAATAATATTTTGAATTGCAATGAGAAAGTTCGAAAAAGTTATCTTCTACTTTTTTGAGAATCAAAGATGAACCAAGCAACAAGAAAAAAAGGGTTTCCTAAAATGATATCATAGCATAGAAAAAGGTCGAATCTCAGGAAAAGAATAGTTTATAATTCGATTTTGCACTATAATTACCAATTGATTACATATTGGACAGATAACTGCAAACAATCTGCTAGGGGTGTGCATGGGAACCGAACCAGCCAGTTCGGGGCGGTTTCTGATTTTAAATTTTTGGAATAGGGAATAATTAGTCCAATTCTCGATTTCAGGTGTGGAACCAAATCACCCAGACATGATCGATATGTTTTTTTTATTTATTATTTTGCTTTTCTTTTAAAGAGTAAAAAAAGTAAATTGCCAAAACCCTAAACCAGACCGGTCCAATCCGGAACCGAACTGGATAGACCAATCCGATTCCCGGTTCTAGAGTGCAATTGGCCCAACTCGAGAATTGATGACCCTTAGAATATGTATACTGGCGGGGGAATGATTGTGTGCAAAGGAAAAATTCACAAAAATAAGTCAGGAAAATATGTTGTCTAACTGTTCTTTCTACAATCTTATAGAATTATTCCTCAATTTTTTTCGTATTATACACTATCTATATTTTCAAAAGTGAAATATTTGTTATTAAGCATCAAATGGCACAAACAGTCCCTGAACTTTGGCCCAATGTGCAATTTGATCCATGAACTTTTAATTTATTCAATGTAGTCCCTGAACTTTAACCCCATATGTAATGTGGTTCCTAAACTTTAATATGTTCAATGTCATCTCTGAACTTTTGGTATATGTTCAATTTAGTTCCTGAAGTATATAAAAATATTCAATGCAGTCCTTTCCATTAATTCAAGTTCAGGGACTACATTGAACATTTCATATAGTTCAAGGATTGAATTAAATATGTACAAAAAGTTCAGGGATGACATTGAATATTAGCCTAAAGTTCAGGGATCACATTGAACATTAGCCTAAAGTTCATGGACCACACTGAACAAATTAAAAGTTCACGAATCAAATTATATATTTGATTAAAATTTAGAGACTGTTTGTGTCACTATCCCTCGTTAAACATGTTTGAACTTACTTTTTCCTAGAGAGCAAAAACACTTTCAACTTTTTTCCTATGTGAAAAACTATGAACAACATTTAAAGCAGCTCAACCACCAGATCTAGAACGCCAAGAACATCAATGCACATCAGCATCGAATGCCAGCGGCGGTCACGGAACCGCAACGAAGAGAAGACGGTCCATTAATCTCGGTTTGAATTATTGTCCCTCTGAATTTTCTTTTTGGGCAGCTAATATGTAAGTACGGTCCAGGCATTACCTCGCAAATTGTAATATTTCTTTAATTGGTCTTTCAACAAGCGGCTCGGGCACTCGTCTGCATCGGCCTACATTCGAGATGGTATCTTTGGAGTTCTCGTCACGAGGCTCGAACCCAAGCAATTTAACATCTTACTTCGGAGGTAAACTCATAAGAAGATTGGCAAACTCCTCGGCCATCAAAATCAACGCCTTCTCGATTTCCAAACTTTCAAAACATTGATAACATGCATAGCAAGAAAAATCGGAATGCTAACTCCATTTGTTTTTGAGAAAATTAATGATTTGGAAAGTATTTTGCCTAAAAATAATCTCTTGTAGCCTTTGAAATAACTGATCAATGGAAAATATTTTCATTATCGACACTAAATTATGTCTAAATATTTTTTGTGGACGATGAAAATATTTTTCGCCTATTTATTTTTTAACGTGATACAAGTAATCGTTTTGAGGAAAATGTTTTCAAAATCATTCATTTTCGGCGAAACAATGTTTGTTTCGTAAAAAATTTCATGATAAAGGAAAGTGTTTTCGTCTTTCCAAATTAGGGATTTCATTTTCCTAACAAACATGCATATTTTCTTTAACTATAGATGGTTTTTCGTTGACTGATCGTTTTCAGAAACCAAATGCACATGATGGCCGAGAGAAATCGCTTTCTTTATGCTCAAATGATATGCATGTTTTAATGTACAAAGAATAAAAATATATAGTTGTCAAATTACAAGGTGGGAAAAGACATAAACTTCTAATCTAATGTTCTAATGTGATATTACCGATTAATCGATTTCTTATCCATCGTCAATGACGAGAATGATGTTACTTCACCGGGCACATGATGAACGGAGCATGCGGCAAAACTATTCAATCATAGGCCTACATGTCCGCATGGAGCTCACCCTTGAATAGGAAGTCCCCATTCCAATTTTTTTTCTTTAAATTACAACTTTTTTAAATTGTCGGCGTGGATGGAAATGGAAATAAGTGGCAATTTGATTCTGTAAGTTTGTAAATGGAGGAAAACCGGGTGGCACGTAAAGAGCATATAAATTTCACAGGTAAGTTATACGTGATTCCTCGAGAAATAGTAGGAACGGGGAGCGCACATACGAAATAAACTGAGGCAGAACCTGACTCTGATATCTTATTAATAAGTCAAACCTGAAAGCTTAAATTTATGGAGAGAAATTGCGTATATATAAAGAGTATCCCGTATGGAAATGTACAAAAAACTTGTAAACCTATTATATTTATACCATTTCAGTATTGAACCTTTCAATTGAGCTAATTTTTTTTTACGCAATTGGGTTAATTTAATCTCAAACATTTTACATTTGTGCCAATTGCATCCATTTAGCCAATTTTACTTGGAAATCGCTGACGCAACGACCAGCGCTAACGCGGACACTTGTAATAATATTTTCAATATTTTTATATGTTTTATGTTTTTTTCCTTTCATTTTTGGCTAGCGAGGGCTAGTGAGGTGGCTTTCGCCTAGATTTGGCAAGGGCCCTATTGACTGAGGGCGAGGTGACCCTCGCGCAACCAAAATGAAAGGCAAAAAAAATTAAAATAACAAGTTAATTTTTTAAAATATTATTAAAAATTATTCACATCAGAACTGACCATGCCACATAGAACGGTTAACATTCACATTGACGATTTTCGATCAAAAATTAATCGGACGGACTCAATTGATAAATATAAAAAATATTTAGAATTAAATTTACCTAATTAAAAGGTTTAAAATTAAATTTGTATCCATACAATAAATTTACGACATTTTAATAATTTTTCCTAATCCCGTAAACTTATCACGTGGCGTCCACCCACAACTACTTTATCATCGAAAGTTTTAGTATTGAAATTTTTTTTTATCATAAGAGCTCCAAAACTAAAGATTGAAAAGTCATTTCCTTTTGAGAGATCCAAGGAACTAGAGCTCCTAGGATTATCAAGTAGGCTTCTGTTCTCCTCAGCTTTTCTTTTACCTAAAACGAAAAAGGGCGGGATAAAAGGGTCCACTTTTGCCATGATTTATGATTATTAATTAGGTGATTTGTCATAATTAATTAGTGAATCAACAGGCCTCGGGGTCGTTTTCTTTGAAACAATTATTACCCCGACTGGAGTTTTTTTTTTTGGGCTTGTCGTCTTGCGAGCTGGCCAAATGTGAAAAAATGCTTTCTTTCGGAGAATGCGTTTTGTCCCATTGCCCTCCAATCTTCAACTTTCAACTCTAAATTCAACGGAGATTGCAAAAACAGTCCATAAAGTTAGCGCTATTGACCGGCTAAATCAGCACTTCAATTCACAACATTACGACAAAACGGCTCGACCATTTAAAATTCCCGGGAAATGGATGTGAATGGTCTCTAAACTCTGATCTAATGTGTAGTATCGCCTATGGAGTTTTATTAGTAGATATTCAATTTGAGCTATGGAGCATATGAATATATTCGGTGTCGTCCTTTCGATAATTCAAGTTAACGGAATCTGTTGACGTGACTTCTAATTCGTTAAGATTGAGCAGGGGACAAAAAAAAGTTACACGTGGATTATTCAAATAGTATATCATGTCAAAACGGGATATGATAGGACATGTTAACGCCCTAATTTATTTTTTTTCCCTTTTTAGAGTAGAAGGATAAAAAGATGAACTCGGCGACTCGTCATTTTCCAAATTCCAATTGAGCATATAATAATCCATATCATCAGATAACATCGGCTTTGTTGTTAAGCAAACGAAACAGCTACATTAAACATTTATCAATAATTCACGAGTCACGTTAAACAAATTAAGAGTTCAAGAACAACATTACACGTTAGGCCAAAATTCGGAAGAACATTTGTGTCGTTTTTTTTTTTCAAATTTCTTTTTCTCTCAAGAATATAATCAAACCCATCTAATCAAATCGCGTGAGCACATCCAAATTCGTAGCGTTTTCGAGGTGCTTTTTGGAAAAAAGATGCATTTATCTAGAACTTTAAAGTTACGTCCAAATTCTTTTACTTATCGGTTTCCAACGAAAGTGAAAAAGAATAAAAATAAAACGAGCCCAAATTTATTTGCTCAACCCCAAAAAAAAGGAACTAAAAAATTCGAGCTCGATCCTTCCTCGCATTCGTTTTCGGTTGAGTGCCATGATAGTTTTCGATTAAAAGCATGGGAAGTCACACCTCACTCGCCAGCCTAAAATTCCGAACCCAATCACAACACGCATTCCATCATGACCCCCCAAAGGAAAAATTCCCACATTTTTAAGCACATTATTAAGGTGAAATTAATACCGAAATTAGAAGAAGAAGAAGAAGGGAAAGAAAAAAGGGCACTCGAGTCAATGGAACGTCCGACGGAAGGGAATCTAATGACCGCCATCGACACCTTTTTATTTTTCTCCTCCTCATTATTTTAATTATTTTTTTATTTTAAAAATTTGGGCCATGAATGAAGAAAGGCCATCGATTGATTGATATTTAGCAATGATGATCGTGGTTGGCACTTCAGGATCACGCCGATTTGTGACCGGCGAGGAAAAGCGACGGAGAAAAAGCGAGGTGGAGGGGGGGGAAACACGACCGCGCTGGACAGCGTGCCGCATGTGGAATCATATTGCATGCTTATATTCTTATCCACCATACGTTACTGTGCTTTAATTAAGATATTATTATTATCGTGTACTTTTTATTTTTTTATTATATACGTTTTGATAAGGTTTTTACGCGCAAGTAGGCTCTTCACGTGTAGGAGCACCTGGATTATGCACTCGACGACATGCCTCCTTTTCTTTTTCTTCTTCTTCTTTTCATAAATTTTGTCCTTGTGAACATAAAAAAAATCCAAAATTTATACGTGTGCAACGCATTTACCCTTCATTAAGATTTAGTTAGATGATTTTTCAGTCAAAACGATGCCGTTTTTGTTTCGCTTGAGCCGCGTCATGTTAACACAGTTTGCCTAGTGTCGCGGGTTGACAGTTTCTTTGGCCACGGAATAACTTGTACGGCGCTAGGCAATCGAGAATACCGGCCTCCTTTCTATAATTGTTTCTAAGAACAGTACGGCGAATAGTATCCTCGTATCGAATCGTACCGCGCCTAGATTTGCTCGGGCATCAAGTCTCTTGAGCGAGATACACAAAACACTATAGGTACAACAACTGGTTTATCAGGAAAGCGGCATGAACTCTCGACCATTTTGTGGATGGAAGGACAAGCTACTACGGTTATATTAATTCTAACCTAAAACTCCTAACATAAATCACCTTGACGCCACTCCCACGAATCAGTTATATTATCCCATTTGCATCACCCACTCTTCAACTCGACGAGAGTGTATGAGAATCACGGTCTGTGACCTTATCCCCCACTCAATCCGCAACGCCTTTGTTGTGGGCTATCATGTCGCTTCCTTGCATTTCCCAACCATCAACACCACTCCCTGGGACTTACATAAATGGCAACGCTCACCCAACTGAACAGACCACTCAATTCCATTGGTAGCTTCCCTTGATTAAAGCTATTCGCGAATCTCCAGTGACTTGTGCTCCCTAAATTGCAATCCCTTGGCGTCACTTTCTTTCACCTACCAAACTACTCCTGATCCGAGCAAGCCAATGGAGGGTTCTCCCCATTATTGGAACATGATAACATTTCTCCTCTTAAGATTCTCCAATTGATCCAGGAACGTTATCCTCATCCAATGAATAATTCAATTCCTCCCTATGCCCCTATCGCCATCGTAGAAGTTAGACGAGAGCCGCACATTGTTTGAGCCATCTTAGCCCCGGCAATTCACTCTCCACTCTCATAGGATGGGGAAGACCATAGGTTTATCCCAAATCACTCACCTACTGAAGAGATCCTGCTCTGATACCATTTGTTACGGGCCGATAATTCCTCGATTGCGGAATAGCTAGTGCGGCACCTAGCAATCAAGAAGAACCGGGCCAACTTTCATTCTATAGTTATTCCTAAGAACGGTACGGTGAATAGCATCCTCATATTGGATCGTATCATGACCAGTTTAGATCGGACATCAAATCTCTCGAGTGAGATACACAGAACACTTTAAGTACAATAACTAGTTTTGGCTTGTCATGACCTCATCAGGAGAACAGTATCAACTTTCGACTAGTTTGTGCACGGGAGGCCAACCTCACCTCTAGAGCTCTTGAGGGTATATTCATTTTAACCTAGTACTCATAGCACAAACCACCCTGACTCCACTTTTACGAATCAATTGTATCATCCTCTCGACATCATTTACTCTTCACCCCGACTGCACCAAAGCTCCACTCACAAGACTAAGAGAGTACGGGAGAATCACGGTCCGCGACACTAGGTAGATATTATCGACGTAGGATAAATGTGTCACATATGTATAAGTTTGTAAAAAACTCGAAGGTAAGTCTATTGCAGTAAAGCATAATATGGGGATTTTGGAGATTTTTTCTCGTTAAATAATCAGGCGCTTGGATTGGATGCTTCGGAGCCTCCGGGAGGGATGATCTCGCACTACATCGTTCCGTTATGTGAACAGCTAAGCAAGTGTGATTATGCTTTAGCAATGATGAACAAGGCCAAGACAAGATTGTGTGCCAAGGGTCAAATCAAATCCAAGAAAATCTGATGGATTTCACCGTTCACCCACGGTCTTCGAGTAGCTTTAGGTCATGGTGGAGCGCTGAACAATGAAGTCCAAACCACCCAAATTGGAGAAAAGCACGCACGGGCTCGAGAGCAAGGTCTCAAGATCACCCCACAGCAGGCCCAAAGCCAGCCCGCACATTGACCGTGCGGACCGGCCACGGTAGCCCGCCGATCGATTGGGTGTGATCCGTGCGAGCATCACCGATCGAACCGTGCCGAGCATCTGGTGCCCCGAGTCTCGAGTCCGCTGAGCAGCGTCGCTAAAATTTGAGGACGCGTTAAGAGGGTGTTTGGTATAGCGTCTATTTCACCGGGGGTTGCAGTTTCGCAAACCTAAATTCGGTACGACCCGGTTGCGATCGAACCGCTCCAGCAAAGTAGGATAAAAGATGAGCTCAATTGCTTGAATGGTTACAAGGAGTCTTGGTGCATTGTGTTGTATTGCTCCGAGCGGATCCAAAGTTTCTAAGATAGAACCGCTCCAGCAAATTAGGAAGGGACTGGTCCGGAAAGACACTGGGGCCGTGCCTTTTCTTGCTAAGGAGAGACCGGAGTCCCCGAATGAATTGTTTCGCTATACATGTAACCGTACATCGTATCACTTTATTGCGCGGCCGATACGACCCGATACACAATAAACTACACCTCTATAGAGATCGAATACAAGCGACGCCAAAATTAGTACATCCGCTCTCGCTCTCTCCATGCCTAGAACGATCTCGCCGAGGAGGGCCCGCCCTCGCGGCCTTCCCGGTGGTGCAATGGCGACCGGTGTTGGTGGCGGCGGCGGTGGCGAGGCGACGGCGACCGTTGGTCGCCGTGTCTCGACGCGAGCTGGTCCGACCTGGGCCGGGCTTCCCTGGGCTTCGACTTGATCGTGCTGACCAGCTCCAGGGTCGCCAGGACGCCTTCCATGGAGGGCCGTTTCCGCGGGTCGCCCTCGAGGCACTCGAGGATGAGCTTGCCCACTTGGGCCGCGGCTTTCGACGGGTACTCGTTGTCGAGCCTCGGGTCGACGATCTTCTTGAGCTTCCTCTTCTCGGACAAGGACGGCTTGGCCCAGTCCACCAGACTGTGCTGGCCGCTGGGCCGCTTCGAGTCCAGGGCCTGTAGGCCCGTCAGCAATTCCAGGAGCACCACTCCGAAGCCGTACACGTCGCTGTTTATGTAGAGATGGCCTGGCCAAAAAAGAAATCGAAACCGCAAGTGTCGTCATCATGGCCGTCGGCCGAAAGCCTAAATCAGACACAACCGTTGAATCTGATGGATCCCGCGGTCGCTCGGGCGAACCGAGCCGAACGTCGTGGTCGATAACTAGCAACTCGGTGGTTACCTGTGGCCATATATTCGGGGGCTGCATAGCCATAGGTGCCCATTATACGAGTGGAGACATGGGTTTTGCCATCTGTTGGGCCCAACTTTGCTAGCCCAAAATCCGAAAGCTTTGCATTGAATTCCTGGAAAATGAAAAATCAAAGCCCTAATTAACACTCGGATTAAATTAAAAAAAAATTAAACCGGTTCGATTTTTATTTTTATTTTTATTTATTTATAAAAAGGGAGGATTGCTCTCTAAGTCTTTTTCTACACATAACATGACGATAGATAAAAATGTTTACCCCATCCAGCAAAATGTTGGAGGCTTTGAAATCGCGGTAGATCACGGATTTCTCCGAGGTGTGAAGGAAGGCGAGCCCTCGCGCCGCTCCGATTGCGATTTTCAGCCGGACATCCCAAGGCAACGGTTCCGCACCCCCTGCAACGGAGTAGGAAATTTTTGAATTAGTACGTAAGCGGAATTAAAGGATAAAATCCTTGCAATTCGGCTTTTGAATAGCGACACTTACGGCATTTTTTTTGGTTAAGTATGTTTATTTTAACATTCATATAAGTTATTAGCTAATAGTACGGTGGAGCATCGGGTCCGGTTTGACTCGGGAGCCGAACCTAACTAACCTAGATTGATCGGTTCTTGAGAGAATCAGTTCTGTTCCCGTTTTCAAACGATTTCCGAAAAGAGTCGATTCTAAATAGATTTTAAAAGCCTCTTTTAGGGACAAAAAAGATACATTGCAACCATTTTGAAAATTATTTTGAAAACCATAGTTTTCATAGCGAAGAAACAATATAATAACCACTTGACCAACATATGTTTTTATAGTGAAATGGTGCAAATATCATTATAAAAATTTAATTTTTACACAAAAAGGGCAAGCCGGATCTTGGGTTAAATCGGAAACTGGATTGAAACCAGCCGGTTGGATAGCTAGCAACTAACGGTGACCCGATCCAATAGCTCCCCGATTTCAAATTTTTTTAATTCGAAACCGAACCGATCAACTCCGGAACCGATCACCCCTAGCTAATAATAGCTACTTCTACATATGAGCGAGTGAACATATTTCTTGGGTAAATCGAAATGGGAATCATTATTAACAACATGAGATTAAACAAAGGATGTCTTACTTTTGAAGAGGTGGTGTTCCAAGCTCCCTTTCTGCATGTATTCATACACGAGGAGGAACTGTGTGTCTTCCCAACAGTAACCAATCAGTTTGACCAAGTTTTGGTGTGAATATTTGCCCAGGAACTTCACTTCCGCCTACAAAAACCACCCAAAAAATTTCAAGAATCAATTCATATTTTGACTCTTGAAAAAAAAACCAAGAACAGAACATCTCTATCTCTCCAGGCTTTGACGTTGAATATGAACAAATCGGCGCCCATCATGTTTGATAATTCAAAATAGATGGATAGAGATGTACCTGCCATTCTTGCAGACCTTGGGGGCTATCCGGACTCGACTTCTTGACAGCGACTGGTATCCCGACCCCGACCTTCGACGGCTTGTACGTCCCCTCCTCGACCCAGCCCTTGAACACCCTCCCGAAGCCGCCCTCCCCGAGCATCGTGTCGGGCCGAAAGTTCCGGGTCGCGCTCCTCAGCTCCGCGAACGTGAACATCTTCAAGTTCGGCAGTAATGCCTTCGGGGCGGGGGCACGGACGGGGGCCGATGGCGGGGTCTTCTGCTCGTTCTCCCCGCCGCTGCCACCGCCGTTCCTGAGGGCGCCGTTGTGGCCGCCCTTGCTGCCGTTTGCGGCTTTTTTCCTTGGAAATGCGTCCTGCTTGTTGTGGTTGGAGTTGCTCTTCCTCGATTCTGCAACATTCGCGCATCGAATCGGGTCGAACAGATTAAAGCTTGAACGATGAGGAAGAAAGACAAAGTTCTTTCGAAGCAACTTGAACAGCGTCCATCTCCCAAGAACACAATATGAAAGCGATTTGTTTAATAAGTGCAGCTAAAACAGATGGGCACGAGACTTAGGGTAAAGTGCAATGATAATCATCATCATCATCATGCCGAGCGTTGACTTTCCCGCACTTGGCACGCGATCGTCGAGAGAACACAGTATGAACGCGTTTCAAAAAGATCCGAAAGGAACTGCTCGACAGCAGAGCTCCAACGCGACCCAAGAACCGATTCAAGAGACCCCGAAAACGGGGGGGTTCCGAGCGACGATGCATCGATCAAGAATTATACCTGGAGGGTGCGGAGGTCGCTTATGGGGGGTGTGGCTTTCTTCCGCCGACGAATCTCCCCAGCAATTCCCCATCCTCGCTCAAGAGACGCGCGCTCTCTCTCTCTCTCTCTCTCTCTCTCTCTATCTATCTGGGTCTCTTCTGGGTTCTGGCGTTTTAGCGAGAGAGAGAGAGAGGCTTAAGCGGTGTATGGAGGAGGGAGTTGTTCCATGCACGACGCTTGAGAGTTTTGACTGCAAGCTCCGGGGGACGAAAGCGCGGGGAAGAGAAGTAGGAGACCACCGCGTAGACTTCTTCCTCCTTCTTCTTCCTTCTTCTTCTTGCTGCAGCTGCTGAAGTCGAGGCGTTGCTGAATTTGTGTTCTCTATGGAAAGTCCAATGCGTCTCATTAAATGCCCTCCTTTCCCTTTCGTCCCTCGCCCCACGAATCGAGCTGATATTTTGGTGGGCGATTCAAGCGGAAATGCTCTGGGGACGTTGATGGAGATGGCGAGACGGAGAGAAAGTCAATGGCCGCGTAAAGCAGTCGCAGAAAAATTCATCTTGTTTCCTTGGTGGGCGAATCGCGCGCGCGCATGGGGGAATCCCCCTCCGAGCTGAGCTGGACGCCCGACGTGGGTCCCCCCCGGGGAATGGGGCCCCGTGTACATCGACCCACCTGCCACGTTGACCGTGGACTAACAGCCCTTCCCCTCCGTTCCCACCCGCCCTCCCTCCCATCGTTTGCTCATTCTCCTCTCCAACTAATTCCACGCATTTATTCATTTTTTCATTTTATTAATATCATGAAAAATGTCAAACTGTCGAATTTATCCTAAACTGATTTTTTGATCACAAAAAACTCTAAACTAACATATTTATGATAAATTTACCCTCCATTAGTCTATGTTAAATTGAATTAACATCACGGAAGATCTCAAATGGGTACATCCGTAACTAACGAGGGATAAAACCCCATGCATGAATAGGTTCAAGTTAAGATGTGCAAGTCAAAGCGACATGTATTTCCGAAGCATTTAAGGGGAAGGGGCTCAGCTGGTACTCGGAATCCTTGACCGGGTCTCCTTCGGCTCTTTGAAAAATGCAAACTTTTATAATTTGTTCAGGAATTACGTCGAACAAATTAAAAGTTCAGGGACCAAATTGCACGTTCAGCCAAAATTCAAGGACTGTTTCTATCAGTTTCCCTTTATACATTATTCATTCAAGAACATATGTAAGTACAAATTACAGCATGGAAGTCCTTCCATTGTAATTCTTTGTAACTTCTTACATGTTCTCTTTGACTCCAAATAGAATGTCATGTTGCATAAAAAATTCGAAGGTTTTGCTATTAACATGCAAGAATTTACTCTTTTTTTTGTCTATTCGATGGTCATTAACAGTAAGAATGAGCGGTTTCAGGTTCCCTACAGATTTCTTCTGGAACCTAGAACTTACCTGTTGAAATATGTTCCTCATTTTTTGGAACCTGAAATCTACCCTACATACTCTGGAATCTAGAATCTATCCTATCACGAATTCTAGGATCGATTCTAGGGTCTACCTAGGTTCCACCTGTATTGTAGTGAATCATTACTTTTAACGATCACCATTTGCTGTAACAATAGACTGATCGCAATTTATATTTAGACATACGAAAAATATGAAACATTAACAAAGTAAAAACTCAATCATAAAATTGAAACTCAGACTAGTAGTTCTAGATTATCGGATGCCATGAAATATTGTGAAGACATAGACAAAGAAAAACACAAAAACTTATTTTAGGTTTCAGATTCCACCTATCTAGAACTTACCCGTCAAAACAAGTTCCTCAATTTATCGAACCTGGAAACTACCATGCATATCTTTAAACTTGGAACAAGACATATTCCCACCAGTTCGATTCTCAGGTTTCAAGTTCTATTATGAAATCGTACTCACCCCTTTACATATCAATGATTCGATCCCGAAAGATGCTTCAAACTCTCTAAAGATAACTGGTCGACTAGGTCAAGAAAGGGGAAGTACGTGCTTTTGGCCTTCTCCACGAATAGTAGCTATAACGTACAATTAATCTGCATATGAGGACACGCAAATAAAGACAATTTGTGCCTACCTTTAGACTCGCAAGTGTAAATACAAAGGAAAGCACCTTTTCGGCCAGTAGACATGAACAAGAACATAGGCCAAAAGTGTGCCCCCAAGAGTTGGATTGAAACGGCCACGAAGTTGTTGAGGAACAAGAAGTGACGAGCAAGAAATCTCTCTTTACTTGGGACAATCTTTTTCCTTAGCTACGTGTCGGGAAAATGCGGGCAACGCGGGTAATTTAACCGCGTGCATTATTGCAAGAGCCATACACCCTGACACACCCTGAGCCGTACGGTCTGAGTCATAATTGCTCAATCCACCCGTGATTCGAAGAAGAAAGTATGAAGCCGGCGAGCTCATCGCCTTTGACTCCATCGACGTGTCCGGAAGGCGAGAAATCCTTGCGGGAGCCGGTCAAATATTCATGAGTGATATGACTCAAGCACGCGATCTTGCTGAAAAAGCATACGAATCCCGAGCGAAAATGCTCAGAGATCTTCTAAGCACTCCAATGATGTGAACCCAATAAGGCTCACAAGAAAAGCTAATGCCCCGAAAAGAATCAACGATTGGGCCAGCTACCCAAATGAAAGATCGTTGTATGCAGGAAGGGAGATCGAGAGTGAGAATAGTTGGGATTGGGAAAAAAATATCCGAAAAGCCCTAAATTTATTGCACGGCGGCCAAGCCAGCCGTAAATTTTTCAGTTGTACCGATTTAGTCTTAAATCTTTTGACGATTGTGAATTTGGTTCTAAACTTGACCCATGCCGACTCGCCAGAGGTTACATTGAAACAATTAAAAGGTTCAGGACAAATGGATAAATCGAAGATTTATGATTAATTCGACACAATTAAAACGTTCAGAACCGAATTGATCGCCGTACCATAGGTCCGGGACATCTTGGGCAATTTTCCCGTCGGGGGCGAAAACACAGATTTGCTTATTGTGTAGGGGCAGATGTGGAATCTAAGCTCTCTCTCATTGGAAGAGCTGTGTGTCTCCCCACTCCAACCATTCTAGTTGTGGAAACGGGGGGGCATCCAAAAATAGATCATGTAAACTTAAAAATAAGGAATTTCCGAACGTCCCCTTTGTGATTTGAATGATCTCGTATGGGATCAAGCCGGTAATTTTCAGGGATTGGAGGTGCTCAATGGCATATAAAATCCAAATATGTCCCGACAAGCAAAGCGAAAGAAAAAAAGCAACCATCACCCGATGAAAATCTCTTAAAAATCACGACTTTTTCTCCCCCACGGAAAAAGGGCAATATCCATCCACGACAAGATACTTTCAATCACACACGAAGTTCTCAAGACTTTTTCTCATCCACCGACAGAAGCAGACAGATTAGAGGTGACCCCCCCACCAGAGAAACATCCATCCTCTACTTTACCCTAATCTCACTTCATTGACTCTCGCTATTGCGATGTTTTTGTACTTAATTACAGCGATAATCTTACTTTATTGACTTGCTGTCGCGATACTTTCGTTTTCGTATTTGATCACGACGATACGTTACGATACAGTGCGCTTGTAATGTCATACGGTATGCTCGATTAGCATTGAAGCATCACATCACCCATCTTCGAAGGTCATCTTCAGCGTCCGAAAAGGGGCTTCCTTTGTTTCTTTCCCTTCTCTAGTGTCCAACTTTTGTCGACACCCTATCGTGACTTGCGTAGGAAAAGCACGAGCAAAGCTCCAGGACAAATAGTCAAGTCAACATGCCCACGATGCTTAGCTCTACTCCTCCGTCTCACTCTTAGCGGAAAACCACGAAACTCAAACATCTTACATTCAACAGGCGAGATTTACCATTTTTACATTCGACGGCCATTGAGGGATTGGCGATCCGTTGCCACCCTTGCTTTTTGTAGTTCACAACTGCTTGTTTGCTCTTTTTCTGCGCTCGACTCTTGATAAAGTTGATGCAGGAACTCAACCTAAATGTTACTCATGAAGACATGAAAGCAAGAATTCACAAGTATTCCATATAACTAAAGGCCACTATATAAACATAATTGAAAAATGAAAGGGATATGAACGACGCGTCATCTTTTGCCCTATCTTCTCCACAAATCTTTTTTCCATGCAATAACACATAAGGAAGCCCCTCCGCCGTATGCTTCGGCAACCATCAACTACGGTGCTCCACTAACTCCACTCCCTCGGTCGGCGGTGAGCAAGTATTATCAAGCCCAAGTGGAAGACAAGATATGAAACAAATGTACATGCAGTTGTCATACATGACAGCAGCTCGTGACCTGTCAAACCGATATTGAACTAGTTCTGGAATCCAATCTTCTACCAGGCGATTGAGAGGATGGACTGTGAGCCCCGCTACTGCTACTTTGAGTCGCCAGGTACTCGAGTGCGACGACGATGTCGCCAATGAGTGGACGGAAATTAGGCTGTTCCTGGAGACACATTGCGGTGATCGCAATCGCGTGATGAAGACAGCGTACAGGAAAGCGTCCTTGTAGAAGAGGATCGGCCAATTGGGAAAACTTCCTTCGGTCCTTCAGATACGGCCTAGACTGCAAAAGGAAGAAAAGGGAAAACGAATCAACGGTTAAGCAGTAAGCAGCAAGCAGCAAGATGTTCTGTTGTGTCTAAAAATTAAGGCCTAGTTGAGCTGAATTGTCCTTTTCTGTGTATTTATGGCCAATTATACAAACTGTCTTCGATCACTTTGATAACAAGGTAGAGGAACGGAATCATCCTCAATTATCAAATACGACAGTTATAGACACATTCTATGAAACAGATGAACTAAAGAAAAACGCAAGACAGCTGACAACATAACAATCCCAAATTTGTCCAGAACTGACGATGCATCACACTTCCTATATCAATGCTATTGTAACAGAAAGGCAAAAAAATCTCACTTGCAACAGCAGATCGTGACAACGGAGCAAAGAATAAGACATAGTTGATCTCTCAATCCACTTTTATGTCCAGTTGAAAAAATAGAGCCTATGCCACAGAATATGGAGTACTAAAAATTGATAGACAGAACAGAGTACATTCTTTACTCTACATGCTTCGCCCTATCAAAATCATGACCGCATGGATAATTCACAAGTGACCATTGATTAGAATAGAGACACCTTTGATTAGCAGCGGCTAAAGTATCACGAGCAAACTGAAAAAAGAAAATACAAGCGCTATGGACTCACCCAGGCGATCAGGTTTTGTTCTCCCTGCTTCTTGGTGATATCTATTGCCTTTCGTCCAGAAATGATCTCCAAAAGAACCACACCAAAGCTATAGATATCAGATTTAAGAGTCAATTTGCCGCTCATAGCGTACTCTGGAGCACAGTATCCATATGTTCCCATCACTCTCGTCGAAACATGAGTATTATCACCAACAGGACCTAATTTAGCCAGCCCAAAATCTGACAACTTTGGATTAAAATCATTGTCAAGCAAGATATTTGCTGACTTCAAGTCCCTGTAAATGACAGGAGGATTTGCTTTGCAGTGTAGGTACTCAAGGCCCCTTGCTGCACCTACAGCAATCTTCATCCTTGAGCTCCAATTAAGAGGTGCTTTACCAGGATCGAGATCTACAAAAAAACGTACATTGTCCGACTCAGTCAGGTTATTAACCAAAATAGGTCAAGTTCGCATGATACACTAGGTGGTAAAGCAGTGTATCAATATGCTGCCCATGCCTTGAATACGTCAATAAATTTGACCGTATAGTGCACTAAATCTCGAACACACTAACACTCTTGCTAAAATTTTATGCAATTATTCATTAGCCTGCCATAGTTTACAGTTTTGAAACAGTGCCTACCAAGTCTGGCCAATACCGAAAAAACATCCACAAATTTGATTGTATGGCTTCTATGTTACTTACAACACCTTGTCACGTTCTATGCTATATATTCTTTATTAAAAAGCTTCCGGGGAAATACACGAGTTACAGGATCATCATTCTTTTTAGTTGCCAAAATCAGACTTTTCTACTTAAGTGGAAACCATATAAATGTTAATTCACCAGGACCAGCTTGTCACGTTGCCACAGCATTGCTCTTCAATTTGCGGTAAGAATTTGTTCATTCCCATGCTTCTTCCAGCTATGTTGAATATAACCTATAATTAATTTTAGAATATTGATCCACGGGCACTAACCTCAACATATTCATTTTGCCAAGCATGCCAAACGTTTAGATCAAATAAGTTCGATGAGTTAGTGCAACACACCTAAACTTTGGGAACTCGTAATTGCGACAGCAATTCATCCAATTACCAAAGATAAACGACATGCAACTCAAAAGAAGTAGAAGAAATATATATTGTTGTATTGCCAGTCATCCAGCAACAGCAGCAACGCCTAACCTCCTTGAGACTTATTTGCAATTGTCTACTGGTTAATTAAATCTCCGTCGGTGCAGAAAGCTCAAGCCATCTACTAGTAACATCAAATACCCAAACAGAAGATTATTCTTAGGCTTTGAGCTCTTGAAGGCAACTGACATCATTCCATTGCTCAAACAAACAGACATATTTTCTACATTTTCCCCTTCTTATGGACATTTTTAGAACAGAATTTCCCTATAGGAGTTGAAAAGAAGAGTAGCGTTATACAGCAGGAACAACACTTTCTGCCGAAACATCGAGGTTACATTCAATGTAGAGTTCAAGAAAAATCGCAGATAATGGAAGAAGCACACGAAAGTGCAAGACAGAACTTTACCGAATAGATGATCTTCCAAGCTACCCATTGGCATGTACTCGTAAACCAATAGTCTTTGATCTCCATCAGTACAATATCCAAACAGAGTCACTAGATTGGAATGGTGCAATAGGCTCAACATAAGAACCTCCACAATGAACTCCTGAAATCCCTGAAGACCATCATGATTGAGTTGTTTTATTGCAACTACCTGCTCCCAAGAAATAAAGGATCTGTGTCAACCAATGATGATGCCAATTTAATCCAGGTCGACCCGATACGGCAACTTAATAAGTGAGACATGAGAAGAACCATTCCCACATTCGAATGGCGGTAAAAGTGTTCATGCAGCCTCAGCAAGCTGCGGTGGACACAAATCTCAAGCGCAACACAATCAAAGATTTGGAGATCAAAGAGACTCATAATGTGATGCAACTTGCCTCGCCTGTTTCCAACCGTCCCTTGTAAACCTTGCCAAACCCCCCTTCACCAATTAAGTTTACTTCCTTAAAGTTTCTCGTCGCCGTCGCCAATTCACGAAACGTGAAGCTCCGCGCTGCATTGCCTTTTGGACTACTGCCATCCTTGTTCTTGCCATTTCTAGATCCTTTTCTCCTTCCACTCCCTACATATATAACCACGTAATTAACAGCAACACGCAAAAATAAGATCTTTAACGGTTTAAAAGCAAAGGAATTGAATTTTCTCAAATGGGTATCCAAATCATACCATCATCATCATAATTAGCTTTGCGCTTGCCGCTTCCTGCAAATCATCGACCATTCAAATTCGACACGAGAAAGCGAATCCCACTCGGGCCATTTACGTTTCAATCACATCCAGGAGGTACAAGATATAAAATGGGAAACCGAAACAGACCAGAGCGAACCTGAGGTATCGGCCGAGTAGCGAGAGTTAGATCGAGTGCCATTATCGATTTCAATCCTGCTACCGTCTTTACGGCGAGGGCTGAGACACGAGAAGCAGCTCATCTCTTTCCACGGGCCTATTGAACAAATTGTATCGACGCGGAGCAATCGCCACCAAAGCCGCGAGAAGCTGCCGAGTTGCCAGTCCAAAAACGGGGATCACTCGCGATCGCGACGGGGCCCCATGATTCAAACAAGCGGGGGGGGATTCACGAGGAAGAAACCAACGGGAATTCCGAGCCGAAGAGGCAAAAAAGAGAAATCGAGCAGCGCCCCAGTTCCCAGCACAACGGAGAAAGCTCCGTTTCCCACCACCCCCCTCCCCCTCCCCCCCGCCTGCGAAGAGGAGAGATCAAGACGCGAAACCCTAAAGGGAAATCGAAACGTCGGGCGAGAGAAGGGCTCGGCCTGTAGGATCTCACTGAGCAAGGGACACACGGCCGGGAGAGGAAATCCCGTACGCCCCAAAAAGAGTAAAACGGAAGAGAAAATTAGAAACCGACCCCACAAGGAAAGGGACTATTATAATAATAGTATGCGCGCAAGAAGTCCAAACGCGCCGAATACACTAATAACCGAGAAAAAACCAGACAGCATCGCCCAAGAAAACGAAACAAGAAACCGAAAACCGCAATGGGGTGGAAGGGGCAAAAGCGAGAAAATCACGGCGGGGGGGTGGGGCGGCTAAATTTGGATCGACGAGCGGCGAGCGAGCGAGCGAGCGTCCCCGCCCCTCCCCACACGCACACGCACAGAGCAAACACACGGCGGACACACGGAAGGACAGACGAGGGGTACCGCCGCATTTAGCGCTCGTGACTCAGAATGACGAGCATCGCATCCTCCTCCTCCTCCTCCTCCTCACCATCAGACAGCAACAGCAACGCCCTGCGCAGCCCACGACGACGACGACGACGACTCGAGAAGGGAATGGGGGTCGCCCTGTCTCTCCGTCTGTTCCGGTCCGCAGCTGGACATCGTAAAGGCAGCGAAATGCGGGAATGCGCGGGTGGGGCCTCCCTCTCCCTCCTCTCCCATAACCCACTTTCTCTCTCTCTCTCTCTCTTGCATTTATGTTTCCCAGTGTGGATGTGCGCGAGATCGTTGCATGTCGCTCTCCGTCCTGCTCACCCCGTCCTTCCTTTTCTCGCTTTTTTTTTTTTTAAACTCTTTCTCTCTCTCTCTCTCTCTCTCTGAAGTCTTTCTTTTCTTGGGCATTTAAACGTTATGCGCGGTGATGGCTGGGTGGGGATCGGGGTATCTACGACAGTTGTCCGCTCATGATTGGTCGGCGCTTCTCGCCGATTAAAATATTTCGATATGACCGGACCAATTTTGATTCCTTTTTTTTTTTAGATCTCGTGTCGAACGAAAATTCATGCGAATTTTGGTAAAGAAATCGCCTCGCGACGGCATCGCCGAAGAAGATCGTGCCGAGAAATAAATGAAAAAATCGATTTTGAGACAAGTTTTCTCGAGATTTACCGTTTAATCAAGTTTGTTTTTCGGCTAAGGATTCATGAAGAGGCTGATTGCACTTTGTGGTCCATAAACTTTAAATTTGTCGAATGTGGTCCTTAAACTTTAGCCCGAAATGCAGCGTCATTCGTGAACTTTCGATTTGTTCAATGCGGCCCCCTAAATTTTTAGTATATATTCAATTCGGTCTACGGAATGTATAAAAACGTTTAATGTCGTTCACAAATTCTCTGATCTCAAAAAATATTTTCTTAAAAGTGATCGTATGTATGGCTTAGAAAAATTAAACGAACATCGCCAGTAATCTCAACTGATCAATCATCTCAAATTGCGTAACCGATCGTGCCCGGAAAAAATATTTATCGAATTATTTATTTTTCGCGAAATAGACGGAGCTTAAAATTGGATCGGGGCGAAGGCTCCGTTTTAAATTTAGGACAAAATAAAGTAGCGGTTGACGTGGAGCGAGCCGAGAGGGCAGGTGGGATGGGGTGGCGTACGCCGTGATCCATCGCGTGATTGGGGGATTTCGTCGAACAAGTAGTAGTAGTCTAGTCTTAAATTCTAGAGAGAGAGAGAGAGGAGGAGGGGGCAGGCGGATCTGGCATTGTCTGGATTCGGATGTTGACTTCCGCGGCGACCAAAGAAACGAGAGAGGTTTGGACTTAATTTTGGCGTGTTTAAGGTCTACTAAATCGGGGGAGGGATCTGTCTAAGCCCATCATCATCATGTCCACTTGACCCTACTTTTTTGTCCCCCTTTTTCCCCTTTTCTTTTGTCCTTTCTTTGACGAGAGATCTCGCCTGCGAATGAGTCGCAGGTATTAACTATTAACTTTTGGCATTATTTATTTATCTGTTTGTTTATTACCCCAACGTGGGATTTTTTTTTTAAATTCCGGCCCCTCGAAAAAGAAAACGAAAACAGGATGAGAAATTGAGGGAAAAGGGGTTTTCAGGTGATCTTTTTATGTCCGATGGAGCGAGAGAGATATTCTTGCATGCGTTTCCGATGCATTAACTTGGGAAGAGGGAGGTGAGGAATTCGATTCCTCACCTTCTCAGGAAAGATTAAGGATATGGACGTTTAGTTTTAGATGTGGATTTCAACTCTCACGCTTTGTAAGGAGGCGAAGCAAAAATCTGAGGGGGAATTAAGAGTTAAGAGTAGGACGGACAAAAGAAAAATTATGTTGCTCTAAATAGTAGGTGTGAAAATTTTGATATACATAAATTCAAGAAAATTTTAAATAAATCATATGACTAACCGATTAGCATTAGACAAATAAAAAGATTCATGCTTTGTAAGGAGGCAAAGCAAAAGTCTGGAGGGGAGTTAAGAGTTAAGAGTAGGACGGGCAAAAGAAAAATTATGTTGCTCTAAATAGTAGGCGTGAAAATTTTGATATACATAAATTCAAGAAATTTTTAAATAAATCATATGACTAATCGAGTAGCATTAGACAAATAAAAAGATCTAGGGTAATTTTACTATGTTAAATTTCCCAAATTCAGATAAGGAAAAGGATGAAGAAGATTGAGAGCAGGAGAAAACAAAATCAAATTCTAATCAGATTAAAGTACTCTTTATAAAGTGTTCCCTGTGTTCTAAATCTACTATTGTAGAAGTATAGTTTTGAAATTAGGGTTAGGGCTTACATGGATTTTGCCCCTCTCCCTTTTCCATCCGTCCTTGGCCACAACTGGTGGCCATGTCGCCGGTGATTTCGATTCTAGAGAGAGAGAGTGATTACAGCCGGCGATCGATCTTTGGTGGATTCAGAGAGAGAGAGAGAGAGAGAGAGAGAGAGAGCACATGCTTCTAGTGGTTGTTCTCTGGCAGCTACATAACGGATGTCGCTATGCATAATTTAACGGCAAGTTACCGGCTTTGGTACCGACATTGGTTTTTCTACAGAGGCACTACGTTGTGCGAAATTCAAATCATCTGGTGACTAATTTAAACAACAAAGAATTCAGAAATGATATTTAGCATTGAGTGAAAATCTAGGGACTACTCGTATCATTACCCTTGTCAATGAAAGGATGAACCTATCGATGAGCTTGAAAAAAGAAAATGCAGCACCATGTAGGAATAAAGAGTATAGTGCAATCAAGTTTTTCCGCTAAAGAAGAGAAGTTATTCGGCGAAAATAAAGAATAAGGATTTGGGATTTGTTTGTTTCGTGAAAAACGAACAATTTCTAAAAATGATCACCTGCATTGCTTGATATAATTAGTCGATGAAAATTACTTTCATTGTCAACCAAAATTTATGTCTAAACCTTTTTCGGAGACGATGGAATTTTTTTTGTCTATTTATTTTACGAGCGAGATAAGCGATCATTTTCAGAAATATATTTTTTAAATTATTTATTTTTCGCGAAAGGAACGTATCCTTAAATCTGTTAATTTCCATTAATGACCATCGTTAGTAGCTGGCCCATTAATTTTTAATATCTCAGTGGACTTTCGGCTGTGTTCACTTTACGATGGGATTAATGATGACCAGAAGGTTTCACCACTTAAGTTAGTGGACGGTGGACCCCCCCCGGCCAGATCTACGCCTGTATGGAATTACGGTGACGAAAATGCCCTTGACCTTGGAAGGTAATTACAGCTCTCCTTCCGCAAGCACCGAGCTGGATGGCAATTTCAGCTCCATTGCTCTTTTTTTCTCGAGTTGGCAAACGAACGCAATAGAAGAAATGGTCAACAAGGCATCCCCCAATCAGATGTTTGGTGCAATGACAGCTTATCGTCAATCAGAATCCACCCAAAGAGGAGGGCAAAAATTCTTAGCTAATTGTAGTGTTAGGCCCCCGCGTCAATCACGGGCCGATCGATACCGTCCAATTCGAAATTCGACATTAGGGAAAACACGGAAGAGGCGAGACCGGTAAGTGCGCTCTCCCTGTCCATCATGATCTCAGTCTGTCGATACAATTTGAACCTCGATAGAGTAAATAACTCAGTCTAGAATGACGTACAGAAGTACGTAATCAAAACTCGAGGCACGGAGATAGACCCCTACTTTTGATATGCACTCTCGCCGTGTCCTTAAAGATATCTTCGGAAGTGCTAATCCAAATTTTCCTAAAGTCCGAACTCGATCAATCTGTAAAATATTTTGGGGTGATCGTAAGCATAGTAAAAGAAATCTCTACGTTTAAGGCAGAAGATCATCTCTCCACTTGAAATCGTATCAAAAACAATAACATGAATTCAAGGCAACTTTAAAATATTTGCATATACAAAACGAAGATGAATAACTGCATGAGCATTCTACCACGGCATGCAAATGAAAAATAACTCATCGATATGATATAAATTATTCATTCAAATGCAAGCATATGGTATATTATTTCATGATGAGCTATTAATACATAGCAGCTCACTGAAATACATAGGTGAGTGTATCTAGCCCTACTCGTGTCTAGTTAGGACTTAGCTCGGTGAATAAGACACCGTTGTCGCCAATTCATGGGGGACGGAATCATAAACTCAGAGAGCCATGCCTCGACTCATCCATCATGGGTCAGAGAAGATAAATAAGTCACTCTACACTCGTGACAATGACTATCTCATAATCAGCTACTCAAATCATATCGTATGTCAAGTTGCGAGCCCATCACATGTAAGAAATCATCGGTGTCCCCTCAATCCTGTAAGGACCCCCCTTAAATAGTAGAACATCTGTCTTTTCTCATAAGCCTTGTACACATGCCTTTACATGGGAGTTCTCTCGCTAGCGATTGGCTATGGCATAGGTGTTCGGTACGCGGCATCATTCGTATACAATTCATCATTACACGATAAATTTCACATGTGTTTTTTCGATGAGCACAATTGCAAGTAATAGCACAAACATTTTTGGTGTAAATATTGGTGATCAAATAATTGCATGTATTTCAACATATAAACCTTCATCCTCTTTGGCCGTGCCATCATCATTTAATAGATAACTTTTACAAATTCATAAATCGTCGAGACGAATTTTCCTTAGACGATCAATTCTTCTATAATTTAAGTGAGCAATTAATTTGCATATCTAAGACAGGGCCTTTATTAAATTCACTTTAATCATCAAAATTAAAACTAACTTCCTATAATTTCATATTATAAAATTACACAATTTCCCCAATAAAATTTCTCATTTTTTTCAAATTTTAGCCATAACTTCCACTTTTCACCTAATGAAGTACCCAAGCCACTCATTTGTCATCTAAGATATATGCATATTTTATTTACCCTATAAGCACGCTGCAAATATCATAAAATTAACAAAGCGTCTCCTTTTTAAAAATTAATTACGTAATTATTTCTAAAATTAACGTAACAATATATCATCACGCGGTTTCAAGTCTATGATCAGCCCCTAGAGTTTTCAGTTTTAGCAAAGTAGTCCCCTAACTTGGTAAAATTACAGATTTGCATTTAAAGTTTCAAGACCAGTTCTATTGAACTGGTTTAATTTCCTTTAATTGGTCTAACTTAATAATCCACTAATTAACACTTGAAACCATAATAATCTACTACATTGTAAACGCCTTAATATGTGTGAGATTAAAAACTCAAACAACTCAATTGAATAGATTTTGGAGGTTAGTTGACGTTTGAGTTGGAACTTTTGCTTTCTTTTTTGTAAGAAATTGGAAGGGGAAACAAAATATGAAGTTGATGGTGTGATAAGTCGTGGATGATCTCGTTTAGGAGCTAAACCTTGAGGTGAAAAATGAAGAAGAGTGTACAAGTAAATGAGTGACAAATGGCATACTTTAGATAATTTCATGATGGTAATTGATAATAAGATGTTATTTGGAACTTGGTGTCCGTTCTGGATACTAGAAAGTAATAAATTATTTTAAACCCATCAAAAAATTATTAGGAAAAGCTATTGGACGCTACAGAAATCTCAATTCAATAAATTTTAACTTTGATAATTATCTTATGCATAATTCAGAGCTCGACAATTACTATGGCAATAAATGTTTCATCGTCATTTAATTTATCAATATATATATGTCTATTAATTTAGGTATATTGAAACTAGCAAACACACATTCTAAATTTATTTCGTTGAATTATAACTTCTAGTAATTTTATTGCCCTTAAAGAAATCACACTCAAGAAGACCACGGACACGAAAAGTATTTTTCGAATTTTTCACATGTCACAAAATTTATGACCCGATTGTTATTTCACACATGGCAATAAACAATCCAAGTGGATTATCATCTGTATATCCTAAATATTATGAACTAATATAGAAAATTCCAAAAGTCACATTGTCCCCACTTGGCCGCCATGTGTGCTTTCTCTTATGAGGGGTGACCAGTAGAACTGGACAGAACCAAGAATCAGTCCGGTTCCTAAATTTGGAACAGGTGATTGTTTGTCCGATTTCCAGTTCCGGGTGAGGACAGCATTGCCCGGATCAGACCGATAGTTTTTTTTATTAGAAAGTTAATGATACTTGATTATATTTTATCACACCTCTAGCGTCTTTCCATCTAGATTTTCATTGATTAAAGATCCAAATAATTAAATAATGAGAGTTTTAGACTCTGCAACGGCACTTGCAGTCTTACAAGGAATAGGGAAAAAAACACAAAAGAAAGATATCGGTTCCGGGAACCACCCGGGTATCGGATCGGATTGGCCGATTCCAAGACTAGGTTGACCGGTTATCGGTTCTAGGATCACGTGGGCTGGTCCCTGATTTCATAAACTGGGAATCGACACTTTCGGTCCAGTTTTAGGTTCTAAGGTGGGAATCGACCCACCTTAAAATTGATCACCCTTATCTCCTATCACTAGCCCCTGTGCCATACCAGGGCGAGAGTCTATGGCCCGTTGCTATCCTCGTGGAGCACTATGGCGTAGGGTTGTGCCACGAGCTACTGTACCAGGAGCGAAGAACACGTAGGACATACATGTTCGACATTTTCAGCAAGACTTTAAAATACACTAAAAACAGAAAAATACATCCGGAGGGATCCAAGGTGCAAATTCTCCTACGAACTCATTAAACGCTGATAAAAAAAAAGATCGGGTCTTGTCATGATTAATTTTAACTAATTCGATTTTTCAAAGAGCGGATCAAACACACGACAGAACAATCGATATATTATAAACAGTAAAGCCGGTTTTATCGACTATCCCCGGTAAAATCTCTTTAGAAATTTTCGCGAATTATTTTTCCCTCTAGAAAAAACGCGAGCGGATGAAACTGGCAAAATCAAAAAGCTCACAAAATCAAATCCTCATTAGCAGCTAACACGAGGAGTTCGAGAAAGAGCAACTGCCAGGTGCACCCGGCTCGCATCCACCGAATTTAACCGTGTGCATAATTTGGGCTCAGATGGATGGATCGCAATCAAAAAATATTTATATTGAACAGCGCACTAACTGTTTATCGGTATGCTCTTCGAAGACAAGATGGGGCATCTCAAGACGCGACTTGGGAGGGGAAATGCATGCAAATGTGGGGGCACCGAACTGCTTTTGACCCAACTTTCGGGGGCCGACAGAGGAGAAAAAGAAAGCGTTCGCCACCGTTCACATGGCACGCATAAAGCGGACCCCCTTTTGGCCACCCCGCCGCTGGCGCATTCGCTTTATATTCTTCGTGTCTCCCGCGAGGGGTTCCTCGCGTGCATCGAGCGGGTCTTGTATTTCCGGCCACGAAGCTCGCGATGGAATATGCATACACGTGCTTGAATCACGTCGAAAAAGTGTAGGTCCATGGTGGCCAAAGGCATACATAGGCTATGTCGCGTGGATCACGTATAATTTTAAAATAAGGTAAATTTTACGCTATATGGTGTTTAGGGTAACGTGAAATACGAATGTGCCTGGATATACTTTGGATATAATCTAGATCAAGGGTTCCGTACGGGGATCACCCACCTGGGTGGCGCTGCTGGAAAGGGCACTCTTCCTCTCGCAAAAGGTTGAGTGTTCGAATCCCGGGCGTCGCAGGGTGACTTAACCGGTGCACGTGTGTGGTGGCTAGCACGTGTCGCCCCCAGGGTTTACCTCCCGGCTGTCGGCTGTGCGGGGGTTCCCTGGGTTATCAAAAAAAAAAAAAAGGGTTCCGTACGGGGAGTGAAGTACGGGAATAGGATATCTATCATCCCGGTATAATTAAAAAAACCGGTTAGTTTGAAATCGTCGAAGAGAGAGGAGAGACGGCGGTGGCTATGGTTGCAGAAGGTGAACGCAGGGCAGTCGCCATCTCAGGCACTTCCATGATGATGAGAGTCGTTGATATACACCCCCGGCGAGCATGGCAGCCACCACTTCCTACTCTTGCTCTCTCTCACGTATCATACTAATTTGCACATTTGTGATCGACAATAAAGCAATATGCGGTCGCGTGTCCATGCATTGGCCGTGCCATTGTTGAGCGCTTGCAACTTTAGGTTAGCCGCGCACATGACCCTAGACCCTTACAACCTTCTGGAGGTCGTCCTTCTCTCTTTAGCGGTGGTTACCAAACACACGCAACCAACCCACAACGGTTGCCTCCTCTAAACTGATGTGACTAGCAGGAATCACCTAGAGGGGGGTGAATAGGTGACTTTAAACAATTTTAATATATTTATGCGGAAATAATATAAATCACAGAAGAATCTGAATAAAGTTCAGATTCAAGACAGATTATATCGATGAAGCTTATGATGTGCAGAAAGTAAAGTAAGAGATAAGTGATAGAGAATCTGCACACAAATTTATAGTGGTTCGGCTTATATCAAGCCTACGTCCACTCTCCCACGCTTACAGCCTACCGGCTGGATTTCACTATGTAATCAAGAGGAATTTACAGATTTTGAGTGATATCACTTTTGTGTATGATAGGACTCTCTATCTCACACAGTCAATCTTACAAAGTAACCCTCAAGATCTTGGTATTTTGGCTCAGAACAACAAGAGGAATGATTGGAGTATACTCAGACTTTGGACTTGTTGGTTCTTGAATCTGTTATATCCTTTTGCTGCTCGTTGATCTCCTTAAATACTCCTCTACTCCCAAACTAGCCGTTGGACAGCTTTCAGAGGATCATCTTCCAATCTTCACCTTGGACAGATTTGTATAATAAGGATTGAGTAGCCGTTGGATGATAAATTCTGAATTCCGTTGATTCTGGTCGCCCATACAATCAGAATCTTGGTTTCCAAAAGTAGAGCTTTGTCCATTGTAATGCATTCTTGTCGTAATATTTGATTGTCAATCAATTTGATTAAGATTGAACTAATCAGAAGTTTCCTTCAGTGAAATCTATGCTAGATCACTAGCTGTTTTTGTTTCGTTATGAATTCTGCTTCTGAAAAAAATTCTCCGTCTGAATAATTTCTGCGTCTGAATCTCAGAACTTAGATTCTGTGGGTCTTTAATGAACTTATTTTTCCAGCTTGTAAAGTCTGAATAATTTCTTTCTGAGCTTCCATAACATATATATATTCCTGGAATCAAAAGGTTCAGAATAAATATCAGATTTTACAATAATAACAGAAGGTTTTGTCAACTTCAAAATTAGTAGGAGTTTTCCTCAACATAAACAACTCTAGCCGTGGTGGTTGTCGTCCGTTCCAATACGAGAGGTCCATTTTTTTTCCCTTTTTGAGCAATTTATTTAAAATTTTTATTTTTTATTCAATTCTATTCTAGATTCATCAGACACTATCCGTCGTAATCCAAATTATACAAAACAAAATATTGGATACGAGTTTGTATATCCCATTCGATCCAATCTATGTTCGAGCGACCAAAAGCGAGGACATGCAAAGAAGCGTTGGAACCCACAAACGGCGAACAGATCTTTGGGACTAGGATTGCCTTGAGTTGGGCCATCGGGCCAAAGTTAAGTTTGGGCCGGTCTAGCTTGGAAAACTTAAAAAATGTTAATATTTCATTTGTTTTACAAAAAAACGGATGATTTGAATTTTATGAAAATAAATTTACAAAAAAATCCACAAAAATGTTTACAAATTAGTGTCGACAATAAAATATTTTTTATAAATTAATTATTTCAATCAATATATATAATTATTTTTAAAAAATAACTTTAAAATCATTATTTTCTGAAAAAAATTAAAATAAATAAGAAAAACCATAAACCCTCAGTCCCTCTAATGCCCTCAGTTCTCACCTTCACGCCGCCCACTGTAGTCATCCTCCCTCTCCCCCAAGCCGCCGCCGTCACACCACCGCCGCGCCGCCGGGAAGATCGCCGCTCCGCCATTCCACCGCAACCCACGAGAAGCGGCGAGCAAGCAACAATAGGACGGACGGACGGACGCCGTTCAGCGCGGCCGATAGCACCCACGAAACTGCCCAGGAAATCGGCAAGTGCCTATCTTCTCTTCTGGGTATGCGTGTGTTTTTAGTTCTTTATGCGCCGACTTACCAAGCAACAGATCTTCGAGAACCTGTCGGCTATCGGGACGAATTCCAGAAATCATCGGCACATTTTCCAAGTTGAAATAGCCGGGGAGCTTCCTGCGAATGTTGTGGGTCAAAGCCTCAACGCCATGTATGTTTCCCTGTCATGGCGATTCAAACTTGAAGACATTGCCCGTGCGTGTATGTTCCGAGCTGCATTATACTCGAATCTCTGTTTACATTTCTGGGTTTTGTTCTTTAGTTTCCGTTCTTATTTGATTTATATCTCTTTCGGAGCTCGTGCTTGGTCCTTTTGTCTCCTGTATGAGGGTCTTTACTGTGTCGGAATTGGGCTCGAGCGTGTAGTCTATCGTGGTGCTCTTGATTGTTCAACTTGTTAGTTCTGGCAACAATTGGCATTTTCTTGCATCCACCATGTTTTTTCTTTTCTGTTTTCTATTGCTATATGGACTTTGCCGCTTTCGTGAATTTTTCGGAGATTTTGTTTCTATGGTGCAAAGATTGGGCATATGATGGTTTACACTTGATCTCTGAGCTTCAGGTAAGTTCGCATGTTTGACAAGTTTACATGCTGATGCTTTGCGTCTTTGCACCTTCGTGAGGAGCTCAATTTGGATCATTTTGCCGATTCTGTTTTGCTCGAATCAGTAGCCAACAGAGGAAGAAATAGAGAAAACAAGTAAAGGGTGGAATGGAGAAGCTTTGACCTATATTTCTTGTCTAACAAAAGATCATTTGAATGCTTAGGAAGGTTAGTGGTGGAATGGCTAAATGTTTTCTGGTCTGATGTTTTGAGCATTTAGTGTAATTGAAAAGGCCAACTGTTGCTGATCGTCTTGCATGTACAAATTTAACGGGTGGCCATTGAAAACTGTGATTGCGACAAGATTCAACTTCTTTCTAGAGTGTATTGGAACTCAAAATAACATGAATTTAATACCTCAATTTCATCTGCGGTCAACCTGTACGTTTAGATTGATCAAGTTCTACAACTTATAGATGGCTTGCTTGCTTTTGTTTCTATTGCTTTCTGAATACTAAGTCATTATGAAATTTTGGTCCTTTAATTTTGGATTTTTGTGAAGTTGCTATGGGTTTTGACAGGAGAAAGTCTCATTAGGTTCGACAGAATTAACTTATGTCCCCTTCAGCAAATGGTAGGAAAGCAGCATGGGATGGGATATGCAGTAGATGACCTTTCCACAACAGCAACATGGATCCAGTGATGCCCCATAAGATAATTTCTAATCATATGAAAGCATTGTAGGCCACAGTGTAGCATTGCAAGCAAAACGCTGTTCACATGGCATTTCAATTTTGGTCTCATCAGCTTGTGGTACTTCGGTCTCATTATAATGGTGGAAGACATGTTCACATGCCACACCTGTTTTCCTCTATAGCATCATTTTCTAGTATAACGCCTGGTGGTCCTTTGAATCACTACCATAACGAATTATGTAATAGTTATAAAGTGAAGCATCGCTGCCCTGCCGATGAGAATAACATTCTCAATGAACTATCTGATTTGTTGCCAATAAGTTGGCCTAATGCTGTTTCCAATGTGTGTAATGATGATCATGTAAAGAATAAGATGGGAAGCAGAGAGCATCATGGCTTCTTATCCCCTGAAGAGAAATTCCGGGGGGTTTTTCTTCAAAAGCTGAGAGGCAAAACTGCCGTGGAACATGCTTTGACAAATGTTCCTGCTGATTTGAATATTGACATTGTCGCTAGAGTTGTGAATCGAGGGAACTTAGGAGGAAAAGCTATGACAATGTTTTTCAAATGGGCGCTTAAACAGCCTACAATTAGTGCGGACACTCATAGCTATAATGTGATTCTGAAAGCACTCGGAAGAAGGAAATACTTTGGTTTTATGGAGGAGATGATGCATGAAATGAAATCAAATGGTACGACTGCCACCTTAGAGACTCTTTCAATTGTAATGGACAGTTTTGTGCGTGCTCATCGAGTGAACAAAGCAATAGAACTTTTTGGCAAGCTGGAGGAGTTTGGATTGGAACGTGATACAGAGTCTTTAAATGTGCTTTTGCAAACGCTATGCCAACGCTCCCATGTGGGTGCTGCCAACTCGCTTTTGAATTCTGTGAAGGGGAAGGTGCCATTTGACATGAAAACTTACAATACTATCATAAGTGGGTGGTCAAGGATGGGTAGAGTCGGTGACATTGAGAAGAATTTGGAGGCAATGGCAGCAGATGGATTTGCACCGAATTGTTCAACTTTTGGACATCTCATTCAGGGTTTGGGGAGAGTTGGTCAGATTGATGATGCCGTCCATATTTTTGATGGATTGAAAGAGAAAGGTTATGATCCTGATGTGAGTGTCTACAATGCCATGATTTATAATTTTGCAATCATTGGGGATTTTGATGCTTGCATCAAGTATTATAGGAGCATGCTGAGTGAAAGATGCAATCCTGATTTGGACACATACAAAAGTTTGATCAACTCCTTTCTTAAGTTTCGAAAAGTGGCTGATGCTCTGGAAATATTTGATGAGATGTTGAGTAGAGGGCTTGTTCCCACTACTGGGATGGTAACCTCATTTATTGAACCTCTGTGTGGTTATGGTCCACCTTATGCTGCAGTGACGATCTATCAGAAGGCAAGGAAAGCTGGATGCATGGTGTCTCTGAGAGCTTACAAGTTGCTACTCATGCGGCTTTCTAGATTCGGTAAATGTGGAATGCTGTTGACTATATGGGATGAAATGCAAGAGGCTGGTCATTTATTGGATGCGGAAGTTTATGAGTACATTGTCAATGGGCTCTGCAACATAGGACAGCTGGAAAATGCAGTGCTTGTCATGGAGGAGTGTCTCCGCAAGGGTTTTTTCCCTTGCAGGCGTATTTATAGCAAACTAAACACTAAATTATTGGTTTCAAACAGTGTAGAGAAAGCTTACAAGCTGTTTTTGAAGATTAAAGATGCTCGCCTCCATGATAATGCAAGAAGATACTGGCGTTCTAAGGGATGGCATTTTTGAGTTTGCTTATGGTTTAGGTTTACCAGAACAATACTTCCTTTTGCTTCTCAGGAAGATTCTTGTCAATGGGAAGGAGATTACTGTCCAGGTAATCATCTCGTAACTCTCTTCCTAAAAAATGCAACAATCCACAACCCTTTTAACCTTCCTATAATTTAGTCTTGCACCTGATGCACAGTACACCTTCACAGAATGCTTAAATTTTCTGGCATGGTTGGGGCAACATCCTGAGAGATCAAACAAAGTACATCAATATTGCAGCTTTCTGCTCTATATTACAATGTGAGTATATATCTCCGTTTATGACATAAATAGAATACATATCTCCATTTAGTTATTATCATCACCTTTTTTGGGTGATTGGGATTTATTTGCATTATTCTAGACTCTTTTGGACAAGAAAAGGCTGAAAAGAATGAGAAGATGGTGAAGGACACTCACCTAGCCTAAGTCACATGCTGTTTTTTCCTTTGCTCACTGACAAGCGTGCAAATGTTTGTTGTGGTGTCTTTATCAGAGAGAAATGCGCAGGATGATTGTTCCTTTCCTTTCTTTTGAGCTTATAGTCGACATTTTACTCAGTCTATATGATGTGATTTTTCATTGGAGCATGCTTTGGAACAAGCAGAATGCTGAGTGTAGAATAATTCTTTGTTGTCTGTGTTACACATGAGTTGATTAGCAAACAGCGTACTTGAGGTGTTGAGGCTTGGAGTTGGAGGTGTTTGACAAAATTTGCCTTTTAAATCTAGGGAATTGTGGGTGCACCTCGAGTTGTTGTTTGGAAATATGCGCTGGTTCCCCTGTTCATGGATCTTCTTCAAATTCATTTTTTGGAGGTTGTTTATTTTCTGCAAAACCCTCTCCATCTAAAGAAGAATCTTCTGCACTAACTAATCCAACCGTTAACACCCCTCTCTCCTCTGCTGTAACTTTAGTTTCTGGAAGCCAACCTTATGTGAGGCCCAATGCACTGAATGCTTTGCGGAGGTCATTCTCTATACTTTCTTCTAGCAGTGAGGTTCAACGTCCCTATATGCTTTCAAACCCATGAGAGCAGGTTCCATCAGGTTCCATCAGGTTCCATCTCTAGGTTCTTCCTCATTTGCATCGCCTGGAACTTCAGTTGGGGTAGCTAATTCTTCTTCCAGTGATAATCAGCTTCCTTGGCCAAAGATGAAGCCATCTGATGTTAAAAAGTACATGAAAGTGTTTATGGAAGTAGACATTGACAGAGATGGGAAGGTTACTGGCTAGCAGTCTTGCAACTTATTTCTGAGTTGGAAGCTACCAAGAGGTATCTGAGGATAGATGTAAGGTACTTTCTCTACTCAATTGTACAGTACTTTCCTTTATTACCGTTTCCCTTCAGGCGGTTTTATGTGTCTAATAAAGTTATAGGCCGAGTTACTTGGCAGAGAATATGAAGAGAAGTACAAGCAAGTTGCAGAGATAGCATCTAAGTTAACAATTGAGGAGGCAACCTTTCGTGAACTTTAGGTAGTTTTTTTTTCAGAGAACTTCAGGTAGTTTACTTACTGAGAATTGGGGATTCGGTGGTGGTTGCGTCTCTATCCTGTGGAATAACCCAAACAAATATGCAAAGATGCGGTTTTTGCCCCTGGATATTTTTTGCAAACAAATATGAGTTTTCATGGTAAACATAAATGGTTGCTCCCTGAGTACTATAAATTTCAAGTTTGCTTCTAAAGTACTCTTATCTTATTGCCCTCTCTGAAGGAAACAGGTCCAAGATCTTTACATATTGTATAATGCTTGTAAATAGATGCTCTAATATTTACTCTAATCTGCCCATTTGTCCTTTGCCATTCTGATATGATTTCTAATTCAATTTATATTTTTTACGTAGAATTCACTGTGATCGATTTACTTTTCATTGCATGTCGTCACAGCTGTTTCCCCCCCTTTATGGTAATATGTATGCATGACTACCTGTCCACATTGTTTCCCAGATTACATCTGTTGTTTCGGCTTCCTGCTTTAACTATTCTCTGGCAAATGGCATTAATACGCAATTGTTTTTTTTTTTTGGTAAGGAACATTAATACGCAATTGTTCATTTGACTTTTCTTTAATTTTTTTAATTGGTTAAAGAATTTTTTTATAAAGGAAATGTCCTTTTTACTTCTGATTGCTGAAAATATTCTTTTATGGTATTTTCTTGCATCCATCATACTTATTCTTTTCCGTCTAGCGTTTTCTATTGCTGTGTGGACTTTTCTGTGTTCCTGAATTTATTAGCGATTTTTTTCTATGGTGCAAAGATTGGGCATATGATGGTTTACACTTGATCTCTGAACTTCAGGTAAGTCGCATGTTGGACAAGTTTACATGCTGATGCCTTGTGTCTTTGCACCCTTGTGAGAAGTTCATATGGTCATTTCGCGGCCTCTGTTTGCTCAAATTAGTAGCAAACAGAGGAAGAAAAAGACAAAACAAGTGAAGGGTGGAATATAGAAGCTATGACTTATATAAATGCCTAGCAAAGATCATTTGCATGGTTAGGAAGTTTAGTAGCGGCAAGGCTAAATGTTGTCTGGCTTATGCTTTGAACATTCAGGAGGAATTGAAAAGACCAACTGTTGCTGATTGTCTTGCATCTACAAATTTAACGGGTGGCCATTGAAAACTGTGATTTCAACAATATTCAACTTCTTTCTAATGTGTTGACATGGTTTTCTCAAATTGGTATCCTTTTTGGAAGCGTGAATTTAGTACCTCAATTTCATCTGCCATTGACCTGTAGTAGGGAATTGTGGGTGCACCCCTTGAGTTCTTGTTTGGAAATATGCACTAATTCCCCTGTTAGGGCCGAAATTCCTAGCTAGACGTCTTCATGGCTTGCCATGTGGGTATTGTAGACCAAGTGTTAATATTTTCCGTGGAGCAATTTATGCTAATTTCTATTTACCCTTCTTTGTTGGACTGCATTGTCACTGCTCTTTTTCTTGAATCACTAGAGTTAATGCCTGCTTAGCGTGGCCTTTCTCTTCACCTGAGGTACTTGCCACGCAATTTATCATGATTTGAGCAAGTTCATTACTTTGTAATCGCCTAGTTTGCCTACACAAATTAAGATTTTTGATTTATATTGACATCTGCGAGAAATTTTGGTGACTTTAAGGTATCATTGGGCCCTTAAACCAGCGGGAAATCTTCATCGACAACCAGGGACTCGAGCCAGCAGCAGAAGATCCAATGGTCATGACTGGGCGTGCAAAGATAGCCGATGTGCACTCAATGATTGGTTCAGCTTCAGATTGTCTAGCAAGTTTTCATCCTCAACGAGAGGACTCGGAGCCGGGTGTACAAAACCTGAAACATGCAAACAGCGACATCTGTGACGGGTACTCAATGATGCTCTGTCTAGTTTGAAATGATAGGCAGACTGCTTTCGCCAGTGGCCGAAGCTGAACCAGATGAGGAGGCATAAGCCAAAACCGAGTCCCAAGAAGAGACGAACACGAAACGAGAACGTGTTCATGGCAACATAACATTCGGGGCTTGGTGTCATTTTCATGTTGAAATCTGGGTCCACTTCTTCTACACCTGCGCTTGCCGGACATATATATGATTTCGGGTTTCCGGTTTTGCTTCGGAATTTTAGGGCAGGAACCGCGAGTTTAGAAACACGACATGCCCGTCGCTTCGATGCTTCGGTTATTGGTCGGTTGAGCTTTTGGACTGACCATGCTTTCTCAAGGACAATAACAATCTGCTTGGTTTTGAAAAGCATCAGAGATTCATGCGATATCACATGATCCACTCTCAAGAGTACTACGATGTTTGAATCGGGGAACTCTGCATATGATTTTTTATCCTATCAGGGCTTTTATTCTTTTTTTTCGAGTGCCGTTCCAATCCACGGGGCTAGGATATATCTGCCCGACTGCCGGGGCAATGTCCGGTCGTTCGTGCTCGGTCTCTTGAAGGCCAAATTGCCATAAATACTCAAAAAGATTTTCCAACACGAACCGTCAGACCGACTATGCTCTAATCAGGTCATTTAATTTATCTTTGCAAAAAAAGAAAAAGAAATCGCCATGCCTTGCTTACCCGAGTTAAAAAGTTCGGACTTTGCCGTTTCCGCTATGTCGGAAAAAACAGCACGAAAAAACAAGAGAGGATCTAACTTGATTACAAATGTGCAAGGCCAAATTGCCAAAAATGCTTAAAAGATTTTCCAATGCCGGTTAACCTCGTTAAATCATCGATCAACTTCGATCTACTTTACTTTAAACTTGATCATTTAATCAATCTTTTCGAAAAAGAAAAAAAAAAGTCGCCTGTCACCTAACTTGTACCTTAAAAAAATGTTGCAAAAAAATGTTGCAAAAAGAAGAAAAAGAAAAAAAGAGAGGATCTAACTTGATTACAAATGTGTTCCATAACTTAGCCAAATTTACCGTATTTTCTAGACGGCCTTTTTTAGATCGAACTATAGAGTATATTTCCTGCTCTAGCGTCGTCTCCTCTCCCATCTCGTTAACGATTTCTATCGAACTTTATCGGTAAAGGCTCGCCTCCTGCCCTCCCGTCCGCAGTTGCTCCGTCGACGGTCTCCATCTTCCCACCACCATTTCCTCCCTCGATCGTTCCCCGAGAACTCCGATTCGCGCTTCCCAAATCCCGGCGAATTCGGTCCCCCCCAAATCCGCCGGCATCCCTCCTCCCGCCTCGCCCCTCGATCTGACCAGCCACCCCCCGCCGCCCGCCGCCGCCGCCCAATCCGATCGCTTTTCCGTTCTCGGGATTCCGCGATCGCTCGCGTGCTCGATTCGATTTGGGATTTGGTTCGGGTGCCGGGGCTCGAGTTCGCGGGGGAAATGGCGGGGCAGGGCCAAGGGGCGGGCACGGAGCAGTTCGAGGCGTACTTCAGGAGGGCGGATTTGGACGGGGACGGCAGGATCAGCGGGGTGGAAGCCGTCTCGTTCTTCCAGGGATCCAACTTGCCGAAGCACGTCCTCGCTCAGGTCGGTCACTCCCTCCATCCCCTCCCTCTGTGTCTTTCGCTGTGCGCGTCCGTGTGGTCAAACTGGAAATTTTTCGCCCCCGTTGGGGTCGGTCCTTCCTTAGTTCGTGTTGCGATTCGCTTCATTGTTCCGGGGGAGTCTTTGGCGATGGCCTTCTTCTGGATTTGTTGTGAGTCGATGGATTAGGAGATGAATCCGGATGGTCGAGGTTGAAACTCCGGTTTCGTTCGATTCGAATCACTGTCATTGGGCCTGGATTGTCTGGTCGTTTGATTAATCTGCGAACTCTCTTGTGTTGATGCTGGAACTTAGTTGATTGATGACGATAGGACAACCTCTCAGTGAGGGATTATGAGCTCGTTAAGTTACGGGCGTTTCGTTTAGGTCAGATGGTCAAAGTTCGTTCGAGCTTCTTCCGTGTCGGAGTAATAGATTGTGTTGCGGAAAATGCACTCAAATTCTGGAGAATTCGTGATACACATTTGAAACGAGGCAGTCAGGGATCCGTCTATTTTATGATCCACAGTCAAGAACAAGGTTCCTTGTTTTGTTTACCCGTTCTGCCTGAGTCAGAGCTGATTGTTCCAATTATTAGTTTGTTAGTGTTATTAGCTAGCATTTGTTTGTCGAGGAGCTCATTGAGCTTTGCATTGATGCTGAAGGATACTCATTGTGATGTTACCATTGCCACAGATTTGGATGTATGCCGATCATGCCCGTACTGGTTTCCTTGGTCGGGCTGAATTTTACAATGCTCTGAAGCTTGTCACAGTAGCACAGAGTAAGAGGGATTTAACGGCAGATATAGTCAAGGCTGCCTTATATGGCCCCGCTGCCGCTAAAATACCCCCTCCACAAATCAATCTTGCTGCCATACCTGCACCGCATATGAGCACTACAGCTATTGCGGCAACCCCGCAATTGAGACCGGCAGCTCAACCAGCATCTCAGAGTGTTGGCTTTGGATTCCCTTCACAACAACAACAACCTGTTAGACCGCCTCAACCTATGCCTGCTCCTACTGCTTTCCGTGCACCACAGGCCAATACAGTTTCACAATTTCCGATGGGGAGTGGTTTAATGGGTCCCGGTGTTCCAAACGCAAACATTTCAAGTGATTGGACCGGTGGAAGGAGCATTGGAGCGTCAGTGGGATCCAGAGATGCTAATTCTTCGGTTCTGTCAGCTTTATCAAAACCACAAACTCCACCTTCTTTATCTCCACAGACAATGGCCAGTGATCCTAAAGCACTAGTTGCATCTGGAAATGGATCTTCTTCAGATTCTTTTTTTGGAGGTGATTTATTTTCTGCAAAACCCTCTCCATCTAAACAAGAATCTTCTGCACTGACTAATCCCACTGTCAGCGCACCTCTCTCCTCTGCTATAACTTCTGTTTCTGGAGGCCAACCTTCTGCAAAGCCCAATGCACCGGATGCTTTGCAGACTTCATTCTCTAAGCTTTCTTCTAGCACTCAGGTGCAGCGTCCTCCTATGCCTTCGAACCCACGAGGGCAGGTTCCATCACTAGGTTCTTCCTCATTCTCATCGCCTGGAATTTCAGTTGGGGCAGCTAATTCTTCTTCCAGTGATAATCAACTTAATTGGCCAAAGATGAAGCCGTCTGATGTTCAAAAATACACGAAGGTTTTTATGGAAGTAGACACGGACAGAGATGGGAAGATTACTGGCGAGCAGGCTCGCAACTTATTTCTGAGTTGGAGGTTACCAAGAGGTAAATCTATATCGTGTGTTGCATTCTCTGTGCTGGTTTATTTTGTTAGTCTTGGTTTGCTAGTTTTGGTGCCTATGATACTGTCGTGTTGGACTTTCCATTTGATGTTGTGCCACCATACGTATGGTGATATCATCAAAATGTCTTTTATGGTTTAAAACCAAAACAAGAGCCTGAAAGGCGTTTCTATCTGGAAGGGAACACCCACAGGGAATATGAAGGATAAGTTTCCTTAGGTTGCAGAATCCATGGGGCAGTTGACTTTCCTCTTGCTAAATCTCTATAATGTCCAATCTTGCAGCTCTCCCTTATTTTCCAAAGAATTGTTCGCTTGCTGAATTTTTCGAATCCCTTTGCCCATGGTGAAACCATGGAGTCCATGCCATGATACCATCATATACCTTGGCCTTATGATAATTGGAACCATAATATGGTTGGGCCCTCAGGAAACTACCTTTTGGTAATTGAGTCTGATTTTTTTTTTTTTTGGTATCAAAATGGTTGAGTCTGTCGATTAGTCATTTGTTACGCCTTTCTTTCCTTTCTCTGTTTTTTAATAAGTATTTTAAATATGACAGCAAAAGATAAAATTGAAAAGTACTTCCCCCTTCTCCTTTTCTCTTCTGTTTCATCACACTAGTATATTCATATATGTTACTCCATCATGTTAGGCAGCATGATCACCCGTGTCTGTTACGTCATCATGTGAATCGGCATGATCACTAAGAGGCAGTATCTGTTGCTTAAGTGCAAGTTTAAGCTTAAGACTGATGCGGTGTCACATCGTTATAATTTAGAAGCTTAAACTGTCCACACTCTTGCTTTGTCCATGTTCGTTATATTTTAGCCGCCATATCTTGAGGAAGGTCGGTTGCAGTTGTTATTATTCTTTTAGTTAAATGCAGGCTAAACGTCAAGTTAGAGAATCTATTTCTATAAACTATCATCAGCTTTGCATTCATAGAAATCTTTATACATGCTTTTTGCACTGAGATCTTGTATAAGCTCCGATGCTTCTCTTTCGATTATGATTGTCTTGTATCATCTAGGTGATATGTGATCTCCTTGTGGTGACAGACGTTTTAAAGCAGGTGTGGGACTTGTCTGATCAGGATAGTGACAGCATGCTTTCATTGAGGGAGTTTTGCTTTGCCCTATATTTGATGGAGCGACATAGGGAGGGTCGTCCTCTTCCCACAGCTCTTCCTAGTAATGTCATGTACGATGAAACACTATTGTCAATGACAGGTTTACCAAATGTTGCTTATGGAAATGCTGCTTGGGGTGCCAGTTCGGGTATTGTCCATATTTTCCTTCTTATTTTAGAGATGGTCCTTTCTTGGACAAGGCATGTGATGATAAAGTGCTTGGTGGCTTCTAAATTAGGTTTTAGGCCACAGCAAGGAATGCCAGGTGCTCAACCATTGGCTCCTGCAACTGGCTTAAGGCCAGGCATGCAGGTTCCTACCCCTAAGGCAGACGCCGCGAAGCAAACCAATCAGCAAGACTTGAGAGGACCAGCTTTGGGGGATCCATTTGCAAACGTAGTTGGCAACGTTGAACAAAATTCAGTTGGTTCAGCACCTCAAGAGGCAACAACTAAGGGGAAAAAGGCATACACATTATTTCTTGTTGCACTCATCATCTTTTTTTTTACCTTTGCCAACTGCCTGTCATTTCTTTGGTGCTTTGACACGCGTCTTCATTTTTTATTAGGATAATTACACAAACAGTCCCTGAACTTTAGCTCAATGTGCAATTTGGTCCTTGAACTTTTAATTTGTTCAATATAGTCCCTGAACTTTAACCCAATATTCAATGTGGTCCCTAAACTTTTAGTAAATGTTCGCTTTAATCCCTGAATTATATGAAAATATACAATATAGTCCCTGAACTTAAATTAATGGAAGGACTATATTGAATATTTTTATAAAGTTCAGGGACTATATTGAACATGTACCAAAAGTTGAGGGACCACATTGAACAAATTGAAAGTTCAGGAACTATATTGAACATTGAGTTAAAGTTCAGGGACTATATTGAACAAATTAAAAGGCCAGGGACCAAATTGCACATTGAGTCAAAGTTCAGGGACTGTTTGAGTCATTTTTCCTTTTTTATTCTTAATTTTAAGTATGGGATGTTGCTGAAACATTGAAGGAAAAATAAGATGTTGCTGGATGTGTTAAAAAAATCTTGATCTTTTCTAGATGCTCTTTCAGAAGGAAAGATGATTTGTCGAATGTCTGTCCCTTTCAGTTTCTTCTAAATGTTCTGCTTTCGAAATGGCTTACACAAAGTAGAGCTCGAGATAACAGATCATCACGAGTGTGTCCTGTTTATTGTTGTGTTTGTCTCTTAATTACAGTTGATGTAAGAATAGATGCACCGTATTTTAATTTCTCCACAATGCTAATAGATTTGTCTGGATAGAGCAAATGTAATCTTATAAACTATGTTGCTCAAATAAACTTACATGCTTGGTTGAAAGTTTAACTTTAGAAGGATTATGATGTGATATCGAAATATTGACTACAAGGCTTTTTACATCCTTCTTTCATTCAAATTTTTTCAGATTTGAATTGATTTGGCCATTTGTTGTTCTCTAGAAGTAAAAGGAATACTCTTTTCCTGATTGCAGGTGGAAGAAAAGGAGAAAGTGATATTGGATTCAAAGGAGAAGATAGAGTTTTACCGCACAAAAATGCAAGACCTTGTGAGTATTTTCTGTGCATAGTTTGCTAATGAGATGGAGAAATTGACAGGCGTAATGGTTTGGAATCATGCAGAGGTTATTGCATTGTTCATTCTATTTTTGCCCCCATTAGATGATTTGCTTAGTATCGACTTTACATTTTTGAATTACTCATAGTTTAGTTTATCAAGTAATATGTATGGTTCAGTGAACTAGAAAGCAGAAGCATGGAACGCAATGGTTTTTTTTTTCTTTCTTTACAGTTTTCTCTTTCTCAGAACTCATTTTACAGGCATCACAAGACAAATTGCTGCTGTAATATTGCATGAACTGATCTTAAGTAAGAAACAAGAACATTTTTGAAATCTTATGGTTGCACATTGTTTGCTCAAGTTTGTGCTGATTTCTTTGCCTATTATGAGAAGGGTGCTGGCAAAATATGATATTTAATACAGATACTGTGGTAAAAGCCTTGCTGTCAGAGTTTGTGGGCATCATTTTCCCTTTTTCCAGAGTGCATTTTGACACCAATATGTGGTCATCAATTCGATATGTGATTAAGAAAGGACACATTTATGATTTTGATGGAAAGAAGGATCTGCTTTAAGTCTCACACAGATTCCTGTTTCTCTTGCATCAGTTCTGTGTGATGAGGTCCCAACATTAGCAAAACACTTTGCACTAAGCAATCTGAACACTTTATCTGATAAGAGCATCACAATTCATCATCTTGTCAATGTTCTGTTACCAATTCTATATGAGAAAATTCAGCGGTCAAGTTTTTGCATGTTTTGGTTGGCGAAAAATGATTGCTTGCATGTGCTGCAAAGGTCATGGTGATTCTCGAGTGTCTGAGCCCTATTTTTACGTGGTCTTTCTTTATTTTGTCATCCCTTTTCTTTTGTTTCTGTGCTTTTTTTTTTTTGTTGATGTTTGCTCTTCATTCCTCAGGTTTTATATAAAACTAGATGTGATAATAAATTGAATGAGATCTCAGAAAGGGCATCTGCAGATAAGCGTGAGGTACTTTCTCCACTAAGTTGTACACTACTTTCCTCTATTATCGTTTTCTTTGAATAAATTTAATTTGTGCTTTTTGAGTAACTTTTTAGGCTGAGTTACTTGGCAAAAAGTATGAAGAGAAGTACAAGCAAGTTGCAGAAATAGCATCTAAGTTAACCATCGAGGACGCAACCTTTCGTGATCTTCAGGTAGTTTACTTGCTACTGAGTATTTGGGAATGCGGTGGTGGTTGCATCTCTGTCCTCTGTCCTGTGGAATAGTTAATATATGATGACGTTGTTTTTCCCCTTGTATACTTTTGCAAACCAATATGAGGTTTCATGGTAAACATAAATGGTTGCTCTCTGACTACTATACTTTTCAAGTTTTCTTCTAAAGTAAAATTATAAGTCCTCTCTAAAGGAAACGGGTTCAAGATCTTTACGATTGTATAATTCTTGTAAATAGATGCTCTAATCTTTACTCTAATCTGCCCACATGTCCTTTGCTGTTCTGATAAGATTTCTATAACAATTTATATATGGTTTGTAGAATTCACTGTGAGCGATTTACTTTTTAGTGTTTGTAGTCACGATTATTTTCCCCCCTTTATGGTAATATGTATAATGTTTTCATGACTACTGTTCCACATCTTTTGCAGATTACATCTGTAGTTTCTGCTTTCTGCTTTAACAATTCTCTGGCAAATGGCGTTAATACACAATTGACCCTTTGACTTTTCTCTAAATAAAATGCCCTTTTTACTTTCTGATTGCTGAAAAATATTCTTTTGTGGTGTTTTAACTTTACTTATGTTCTCTTTTTTGTGTTGGATTTACTTTATCATGAGTAAGGTTCCTTATATAAATTTGCAAGCATCATTCCTCCACCCTCCTTGAAAATCTGCATCTTTTTTTTTTATGACCGTTGGTACCTGAATCCCATTAAATATTGTAGGAGGAAATATTTATTTTTCCTTATTTTCATGTGTCTGATCTGTTGCACTTACAGGAAAGGAAAATGGAGTTGCATAAGGCCATTGTCACAGTGGAACAAGGTGGCAGTGCAGATGGCCTTCTTCAGGTACATGTTTTTATACTTGCAAGCTGTTTCCTTTTAGCTTTTTCTCTGTGGATACTCTGCAACTTTTCCACTAACACCTTAGCATTTCATATTAGGTCCGAGCTGATCGCATCCAATCAGATATTGACGAGCTTATGAAGGCTTTGACAGAACGTTGCAAGAAGCATGGTCTAGATGTCAAATCAACTGCACTATTTGAGCTTCCAAATGGTACTTTTTAAGCTCTGTGCTTCACTGTTTCGAATCTCTCACATTGGAGATTTGGTTTACTTTTTTCCATAGAGATTTATCTGTTCCCTTTGTTTTACTTGGATTCATCCATTGGACGGTGTTGTTTATCAAAGAAATTAAGGGGGTCCCTTCATGTATGCTTAATGAAAGAGACCCCACTCAGCAAGAGAGCTTTGAGTTGTTTACGTCAGGAAGTAACTAATAGGTTTAACTTCTATGATGTTTTACTTAATTGATTCACTTGTTTGGATTTTTTTCCCCTCTGATCTTGCCTTCTGTTCCTAATTTCATTCTATGGTCTAAAAATAATCTGTTCTGGTTTTTAAGGATGTTTAGAAAGTTCACACTTCCTTTTTAAATTTGATGCTGAAGGAGCTGGTAGCCTGGTAAAGCTAGCAGTTTCATAAATGAAATGCACTGCAAAGTATAGTATTACTACTTCAGCATGATGTTTAATTAAATAATTACCCTAGTTAAGGTTTAGTGTTAAATACTTGCATTGGGCTTGCAAGGTTTTCTACCTTTTGCTTTCATGTCAGATCACCACTATAACGAGCAAAGTTGGTCATTTTTTTTATGTATATGAAGTTTTTAGCTTTCTCTCTGTCAATCTGAGTCTGTGACCACCTTGATATTTTCACGTGTGTTGAAGAACTTCCTTTCTTTCTACATTAAATGCAGAACATGGTTCTTGGATGGGTCTGTACTAACCGGACCAGTATTAGAAGATTTATTGTTTCCTTTAATTGATGAAAGTAAACAGTTTAAACAACATATATTTCACACAATTTCATAGATACAGTTGCATGACAACCTGTGGCCTTTCATACAATGTCCTTCTCATCTCACTTGCATGACAACCTCAAAGCAAGCATCATGGGACCCCTGATTGCTATTTAAATCGTCCATCTCTATACTAGCTCTATTTTCTTTGAATGTTTTTGTTCATACTGAAATTATTGACCAAGAGTGTGTTATCACTATTTTATTTGCAATAATGTTTCAATGTTTCAGGCTGGCAGCCTGGGATTCAGGAGGGAGCTGCTGTTTGGGATGAAGACTGGGACAAGTTTGAAGATGAAGGTGCCATATTGGTTTTCGATTGTGACTTTGTTCTTTTAAATCTTCCAGCAGTGTCTGCTTCTCCTTCAGTGACTGATTTTGGGCTCTTTTAATCATTGAATAGTGAGGTTAAGTAGCATTTGGACTAAGGATTATAGTTTTCTCCTTCAGGCTTTGTCAATGACTTGAATCTGGATGGGAAGAACGTGTCTGTCCCTTCAAAAACAAAATCGGCATCTGTCGAGAGAGAGAATGCTTCTACCGAGAATGGTTACGACCATGATTCTATCTCTAATCCTGATGAAAAGCCTCAGAACTCTTTGGGTACCATGGAACATGCTTTTGATAATGAATATCAATACGCCCATAGTGAAGATGAATCAGCAAGAAGCCCTCATGAAAGTCCGGTAGGTAGAACTTCTGTAGGGAGTCCATCTCAAGTATTTTCAGATGCGCATTTTGAAAGGAGTCCTGAAGCAGATGCTGAAACACACAGGTATGTTGTCTATTTTTCTCTTCTTCACAATTCTGTCACGCCTTACCAACCTAATACTGAACCTTCTATTTGGCCCCACGATGATCTGGGAATATCTTAAATTGCTGGAGCAGAAGTTTTGATGAATCAACCTGGGGTGCCTTTGACAATAACGATGACGTGGACTCAGTCTGGGGATTTGGTGCCAAGGTGAGACGGTGCTAACTGGTGGATGTTTCTGTTTGGTTGTGCATTAAGTGTTTAGCCTAATGTCCATTGAATGCATGTTGAATCAACATGGTTAAAGATGGCTTTCTTATGAAAATGTATCTATTGGAACAAGCAAACACCTTGTCAGAACCCGATGTTATTTCTTCTGTATATATTCCCTTTGACATCCCGATCCCTATTGCTTTTCTTGGACACATACAAGAGAGTCCTTCCAAAACAATTTCAACACTCTGTGAAGCGACTAGAATACATAATAGGATAGCCCTTAACAATCTTATGATACCTAACGAGTGGAGGGGGGATCTTGATCTCTAGTGCTTAGCACCATGCTTGTCCAACCTAGCTGACATCTTCAATTGACGTGTTTTCTCAAGATTTATTTTGGCATGACCTTTTTGGATGTGCAAAGTCATCGCACTTTTTTAGAAAGAAGATATAGTTTGTATCTCTGATTGTAATTCTTGGCTTTTGCTGGTTTGTTCTGCTTGCAGACATTGTGTGCGTGTTTTGTAGATGGAGGTTCTTCTTTATGCACCTCTCATCCTGCTTGACTCATTAACAATTCTTCTCGCTTTTACACAAAAAAGGAAAAATCTTCTCTTTTAATTGTTATCCTGTGTTGACGAATTGCAGGACTCGAAACATGGTGATTATTCCTTTGCATCGAGTGACTTTGGAGTAAACCCGAGACAAACAGGCTCCCCGCAAGCAGATAATGCTTTCCATACCAGGAGTGGTTTCGCTTTCGATGATTCTGTCCCAGCCACTCCTATATCCAGATTTGGCAACTCCTCGCCGAGATACAGCGAAGCAGGGGATCAATACTTTGACAACTTCTCGAGGTTCGATTCCTTCAGAACCCACGACAGCGGATTTTATCCCCAACAACCTGAGAGGCTTACTAGATTTGACTCCATTAATAGCACCAAGGACTTTGGCCACAGTCGTGGATTCTCTTCTTTCGATGATTCAGATCCATTTGGTACTTCCGGTCCATTTAAGGTTTCTTCGGAGAGTCAGACTTCGAAGAAAAGTTCAGACAACTGGAACGCCTTCTAGCCGGCCACTTCTGTCCTGTTTGCTACAAAATGTTCCTCGCCTTTTTTCCCCGGGTTTGCCCTTTTCAGTTTGTTATGTATGCCAATTTTTTTGTTTTGCATGCTGTATAGCAGGAAAACAGAGCTGGGTTTTTGTAATGTGATTCGATGTGGCCTTGTATTTTCGCAGGGGACGATGTATTCATTCTTGTAGGACGCTGAGACAAGAATAGGGATTGCTTTTCTTTCGCGTGTCTAATACTATTCATGCGGACTCTTATGATGTATATTCCGATCTGTCTTCCCTTGCTACCTGGCTCGGTGTGGTTTTGCTCAGTTATGTCGAGCTCATTGCATCCTGCTTACGGTGTGATTTATGCTTGCTGGTGGACTGAGCAGTTGGAGGGTCCTTTGTGTAAATATGTCAACAGCCTTCATGAACTGAAGTAAAAAAAGAAGTTTTTACAAGCGGAAGTCTAATAAAAATCTTATTGCTTTTTTTACCTAATATAGAAAGATAGTATCGACACTTTTAGTAACATAATTGTTGATATTCTAATTTTCTATTTTTTTTTCGGTCGAAGATATTTTAATTTTCGTTAGATATCTTTCCAGAGAATAAATTAATTTTTCCCTTCTTTAATTAACTTATCACGCAAATTTCTCACTTGATGAGAATGTCAAATGGGCACTGGCCATTGTTGAGAAAAGAAATTTATCAGTCTTCGTCAATTTACTAACTAGCTATGTAGCTTTAAATTTAGAGATTATTAAGCGTTCTATCAATTTGCTGATACACATTGATTTCGATTTTCACATCAAGCAGGCAAAACAACATTCTTTTAATATAAAATTTTGAAAAAATTACTAACCCGGTCCGAAATTGAAAGTACCAATCATAATAACCATAACTCCGGATACATCTACGAGCACTTAGCGGACTACACAGTTCTTGTTGTAGTATTTCAACTTGATATTAGTGCCTCGAGTCGGTGTTATTTTATCAAATAAGTATCGGTAAATTTCCGTACTCATTTGAGAAATAAAACATATAATTGCCAAACTCATTTTGAGTGTGTCTATATATATAACATATATCTATATATATATATATATACATAGATAAAGTTACATGTTATGTATGATTGATACTAGTAAAACATAAACACGAATTGGTCCAAAAAGTTCAATGTATTTTTTATGGTATGTTCAAATAGGCATTAGTAATTACTATTTTTTACTCTAAATAAAAAATTCATACGTAATGGTAATTTGTCAACTCCCAAATCATGATATCCTGACTGTTGAATATGTTTTGAATTCTATTTCGGGCATTTGACCCAATTTGAGTTTCGGTACTCAAATTGAAATTTGCGGCGATCCGACTTGAGAAAAAGAAAGTCGAGGTTTAGTGTTAGTACCGGAATATAAATATTATTTTTCTCAAGTAATTAGGTTTTAAGTAAAGATAAAAAGGGTTTTAAGGTTTTTCGAGTCACCTTTTGTAATCCTTAAATTTCCAGAATGGATATTGCTCCTTCTGTGCTTTTCCCGCCAGAGTTTTCCAAGTAAATTTTGTGTATTGTTTTATTCATATCAATTTTAATTCATGGTAATTTTCGCATTAGTACGTAACACTGTGTACCTGTAGATTTTCGTAGACAATGGTGATTATCAAATCTAAATTACCACGTAACTGACACAGAAATTTATGGTCAAGAAGACATTTGAACACGGCTCAAACATGAGAAGAACCTGGACCAACCTCTAAGAATTGCTGTGAACATCTTCCTTTTGGCAAAATTCCATACACGGTCGATCGGCGCGTCTTAAAACTTCGACACTCGAGAGAAGAATGGAGGCGGAGGTAAGAAAATTCCAGCAGAAATTCAAGAGAGTCCGGGAGGAGATGGATCGTTGGGGGGAGCTTCAGGTTCGTTTGGTCTCGCAGTTCAGAAACGCCTCTTCGATCATGGACAGATTGCAGGTATCGTCGTTGGATTTTGTTCTGTCGAATTCAATGTTTCTTGTTTTGTTTTTCCGTTTTTGTTGTTTTTTTTTACTGTCAAACTGAACTGGTAATCTCGCTGTTAGGTGATTCGGGATGGTAAAAACTACGGTGCCCTGAAATCTGTTGGTGGGATTGGTGAAGCTGTCTGGACTAAGCAGATGGAGTCATTGGAAACCACTTTGCTCTCAATGAGGAAGACCATGTAAGTCTAGAGAATGCCCACCAAGTGTTTGGCAAAATTCCTGTGCGGGTTTCAGCACTTCTACCGCTAGGTAGTTGGTCTAGTGGGTAAGGGGTCACTTGTTCAAGAGTTTGATTTACTTCGTGAGCGAATGTTTGAGCGGGCTTGTGCTGCGTTGTCTAGTCACGGCATGTCTCGTGTGAAGAGACTTTCTGTCTGCTAGCATAACCTCAGACTTTTGGGTTGAAATGTGGTGTGGAGTAGTATGGCTCAAACCGAATGTTACATAGAGGTGTGAGACCCTTGTGGTAACACCTAGAGGGGGTTGCAAACGCTATTCAACCCTCCCAATCTTTTTTTGGCTTTCAAAAAAGATGAAAGAATTCATGAAAATCTCTTAGCTTCCACCAAGCCATACAGATGTAGGACAAGAGATACTTTTAGTTGTGACTTTCATTTGGCTGTATGTCATTGGATTGGTGAAATTTTTCAGGGAGGAGTTTCATGGTGTTGTCATGTCTCTTGAAAAGATCCAACGAGACGGCAAGCAACTTGTTAAAGGGGGATCTCGGCAGTCCAGTGTCAAGCATCTGCAGCAGCGAGTGGGAGTGAAACCATGTCTTCAAGATTGCTTGGATGGGCTTATGATTCTCTATGAGATGCACTGCTCAGAGTATGCAACTTCTCTTTCTGGAAAGACGACCTTTTTCCTCGCTGATGCCTAGTTTGTGGACTGGAGAGATCTTATTTTGGGAGAAATGCTTGACGTTTTCAATGAGCAAAGCGGTCAGAGGTTGAATATATCTGCAATCTGCAGCCCAGGATTTTGTTCCAGCCTCCAGGGCCAGGGTTATTGTATTTCCATGAATAAAGAAAGTTGCAAATCAGTTTCGGACTTGGGAAGACGGTTGTTCACCCATATGGTGCTTCAGCTAGAATGAGTTTTCGTATGAATCTAGCACAGCATCAGTCACTTGAACAACCAAAATGACTTTTTCCCCATCTAGATGATTTTATTAGATGCTTGCATTTGTTCATTTCTGAGGTTCTTTTAGTTCTTATAATTTTCTCTGTCCTAGCATTTAGCTTTCTTCACATGCTCCAATAGCATAGCCTGTGGTCCCCCGCATCGAAGTATATGCAATTTGAAGTAGATATGTTTTTTAGAACATCTTCCTTTGTTTTGCTAGGTATTTTTTGAAATCCTCAGTTGTATCGGCACTTTCAACTCTGGTCTTGAAACCAAGGTACTTTGAAACTGTCTCTAATGGGTGAGGCTGCAATGAGTATTGTATCATCTTGAGTTTGTATAATTGTATGTTTACATTGATAATCTCAATAATTTGGCCATTCATTCCTCTTCCATGATCTCCATTCTGGGATATTGATGTATACTTGTTCATGTTCACTCTTGGTTTCCAAGGAATATGTAGAGTTTGCAATTACCATACGGGTTCCTGATATGCACACTTTTAAATAATTTGTTCTTGTACGGTTCACACTGCAGTGCGAGTGACCTGCATGCACTCCAGCAACTTTTGGTTGATCAGCCTAACATTCCCAAAGAGGAAGGTACGTATTCATGTTGGGTGTACGAACGACTGTCTTGAAAAGTGAGCTATCTTATGCTGATCCTCTTGGTGATTTCAGACACTACAGAGAAATTAAACTGAAAAGCTGCTATTGACAGTATTGAATCATGTTGGCATCGGTTGGCCTCCATTTCCTAAATGATTGAGATTTCGATGTTCTTCAAGTTTCCATTGCTGTTTACGTGTAAGATTTGGGAACCACAGTTCTCCCTTGACTGGGAAACTAGGTTTGTTGATTTTCTTGTTAGTGAGGCATATGAGCTGACGCTCGACCTACAGAACTCGCGATGTGATCGATGTAAATGATGACGATAATGGTCTTTCCACTTTCTAAATCCTTTTGCTTCACTGAGCTTGAACTTCTGATTTAGTTAGCATTGGGATTTTCACTTACCGTTTTGAATGGCTATTAGGATTTTCACTTGCCATTGCTTGTAGTTGGTCTATTTGTATACTGTTCTGTTGTCAACATGTCTAAACGTTCTGCTTATACTATGCGCTCAAGGTGTCTGTTTTCTTTCTTTTCTTTTTTGCAGTGCAATTCATCTATGACATCATATTTGCCGAAGAAATCTGCTGATGCCCAGTATGATGTGGTCGCATGCTGTATATCCACTGGTTCGAGCGGTTTCCCTTGTGGAATGCTCTTTGAGATTCTGGGAAAAGACGGGTTTTTTGTTCGGATCTTCGAGAACTTCTGTTGAGGTTCTCCCTTCAACCCATTTGACTACCTAAAGGAGTACTTGGCTTAGTTCTAATTTCTTGAAGCCTCCGACAAAAGCGAGCGCGTGGAAGATGATGTTTCGGGGTTCAATTTTGTACCGATGTGTCCGTTTTCTGTTCTATAATTTAGTCACCGGGCTGACGGATTTTGAATTCGTAATACACAGATATCACCAAGTTTTGAGATCACTTATGCACAGGGCTTGCATTCTCAGCACATGGCACAGCACATTCATTCTTGCGAGAGCATATTGCCGCAGAACTTTAGCTCCCTCTCTTCGCGACAAATGTAGCAGACCCTGACACATAAACTGGGATAATTGTCCAATAAATCCTAAATTTGTCGTACGGTAGCCAATTCATTCATAAATTTTTAAATTATTCCAATTCAGTCATAAACTTAATTTGCGATTGTCAATTCAGTTCTAAACATTTCAATCGTGCCAATTTAGTCCTAAATCTTTTGACTATTTATCAATTTAGTCGTAAATCTTTTAACGATTTGCCAATGTCGTCCTCTGGCAATTTTTAGCCAAAATTACTCGGAAGGACTACATTTGCAAATCGTTAAAAGGTTTCGGACTAAGTTGGCCATCGTACAATTGGTTTAAAACTAAATTGACATAATCGAAATATTCAGGATTGACCGTCGTACAATAGATTCAGTATTTATTGGACAATTATCCCCAATAAACTTCGGTACTAACGCTTGAATAACATGGGGAAAAAACCAAGCTTGCCGTCAGTGAAACACTCGGATTTTGATGAAAAATGCGTCTTATGCCAGAGGCTAGTCCTGTTAACAATATGGTTTTATTCAGAGACCAAAGTGATAATGGGTCATTAAATGGAGCTAAATTCGTTAGGAGCTTCCAATGAAAAATCCCATCGTCGGCTTATCCGTGCGATCGCAAAGTCCTAAGGCTAATTAATATACACGAGCCGACTTGCACGCGACCCCCATTCCCACGCAACGACCCCATTAATGGGTCCCGGCCCCATTCCATTTTTACCCCACCAACCCACCCGTTCGGAGCGGACCCCGTGCTGCGACTCTTATGGGTATCTCGAAAGACCAATTCGCGGTCGCGAGAGACCAATTCGCGGTCGCGACGCATCGTACCCAGATGCCATTTCCTCGCGATCCCCTCATATCAAGAAGCACCGGCGAGGCTCGAGCACTCGACGGTGGTTTTGCTGGACGAGGGTAAAGATTTGTAAATCAGCGACCTCCACGGGGTGAGGGGGCATCATGGTCCCCATGGTTGGTTGGTTGGTTGATTTCTCTTTCTCTCCGCCGTTGTCAAAGGAAAGGGAAAATGACATAAACAGTAATTGAATTTTGGCCCGATATGCAATGTGATCCCCGAACTTTTAATTTGTTCAATATCGTCCATGAACTTTTGTTACATGTTCAATTCGATCCCTGAACTATTTGAAAATGTTCGATGTAGTCCTTCCATTAATTCAAGTCTATGGACTACATCGAACATCTTCGTATAATTCATAGACTACAGTGAACACGTGCCAAAAAAGTTCAGGAACCATGTTGAACAAATTAAAAGTTTAGAGATCGCATTGAATATTAGATTAAAGTTCAGGGATCACATTGAACGGATTAAAAATTCATGAACCACGTTACACATTAACGTATAATTTCGGAACTATTTGCATCGTTATCCTCTCGAGCGAAAAGGAGGAGAGGAAGAAGACTAGAACAAAACCCTATCGCCAGGTCGGGCGGAGCAGCAGCCACCATCCCCCCGCCCGGCCCACCCAGCCTGTCCGTCTGGTCGGGGTTTGGTCGCGGGAGGGGCTCGTAACGACCGACGACCATTCGCTGCGGGGTCAACCTTCTTTCTCTCTCGCTGGCTGGCTCCGTCCTCGGTCAAATTGGGATTACTCTGCGTGTTTTTTTTCCTTTCTAATTATATATTTCGTCCGCTTCCTCTCTCCGATTCTAAGCTCCGTTTCCGCTTTTCCTTCTTCAGCCACTGTGCGCGCCTCCATCCTTCCCCCACCCCGTCTCTCTCTCTCTCTCTCTCTCTCTATCTATCTCTCTCTCTTCCGTACGCCGTCTCATTGATTGCGAGCACCACCGCCATCGGAGCCATTACTACTTCAGCTCGCCGCCGCCGCCGCCGCCGCCCCGCCGCCGCCGCCGTCGCCGCCTTCTTCGCCCTCCTATTTTTGACTACGCCGCCGGTCCGTCCGGTACGAGCCGCGGCGATCCGGGCGCTTTTGCACGCGGCGGGTTCCTATCCCGAGGACCGCGCGATGGCGTCAACGAGCTGGGAATAGGGTTTCCGAGACGCTCTCCGGTGGGATCCGCAGCGAGGTAATCGCATTCCCGCTCTTCTCGGTCCCCTCGAGTCGTCTAGTTTCTTCTTCTTCTTCTTCTTCTTCTTCTTCTTTTCGGCGGTAACGATGTGATTGAAAAGAGGGTTCTTTGTTTTTTAATCATCTCCATCGTACTCGAATTGGGAAGTGGATCGTCTTTCGCGACGGTTATGTACTGGTCCCAGTAGACAAGCAAATCTTTTTTACCTGAGCTGTGCGGCGGCGATCGAGGTCGTGCCCATTAATGATCGGCAATCGCGGATGAGGAAAGTTAATAATTGATAATTGCCTGAGCTAGAAGCGGGGTAGAGGGTAGTTTCTTGACTCGACTGTATTTTCAGTTCTAGCTTTGGCGATATACGCGCCTGACCATGGATAGGCCGAGCTGATTTCTTGGCGGTTGGCTTGTATTGGGGTTTTTTCCCCCTTGCTTGGCTTGTTGGTAGCTGGGTTCAACTCATTCCATATTGGTTCTCCTTCTAAGAGGCTGCACATCTGTCCCTTTTCTGGGGGGTTTCTCACGTCAAACCCACACAATTGGATGTCATGAATGGATTCTTACCATTATCCTATCTTTATACCCTTTTGTGCCTAACGTGCCAAAAATCCTGCGAAATCGTTGTAAACGCACGGTACCCCCAGAAAAAGAAACGACCATTCATTGATGATGATCATCATCCCCGTGGCAAGGGCATCGGATTGCGGTTGCATATTGGTTTTCTTATGTTTATGCGGAAGTCTATGAAAGAATCGTTAGTTGTTATCTCTTGATGATTTATCTGGGCTGACCAGGTGTGACGCCATGGAAACTCGCACGCACACTCATAGGTCCACGCAAAAAAAATTGGAACCAAGAGAATTCTCAGAATCAGCATTTTTGTAAAGAGGCGACCAGATGATTAAACTGAACAAAATAACAAAAATAAAAATACACTTGAAACCCTAATTTTTCGAGAATAGAGTCTTAACAATAAAAATGCTGACAGCAAGCCCAAAAATAAAAATTGCCCTGAAACATTTTGAAGTAATGGATTTTGAGATCCTAAAATGACCGCAAAAGGTTTTCTGATTTCACCACAATATGACGCTCCTAACAAGCTTTTCAGATAGGTATTGGGTGATACCTAGACTTTATGAATCATGACCTGAGTTTGGTGTAAGAATAGGACTATTGGTGGAGGGAGGGAAGGAGAGAATTTAGTTAATGGAGGAACGACAAATGAAGAACATGAGGAATAAGTTTTGAATCAAATCTCGATGGTTCATGCATGTGGCTGTAGTGTAAGCGATTCACCCCTCTTCCAGTGTTTTTCATAAACATCGTGATCGTGCATTCTACGACCATTTAAATTGGTTTGGTATAAAAAGTATGATTGGAATGTTGACTATACTTGATTGGGTAGCAAGCGAGATTATACACAAAGAGACATATGTTAGTTTATATGAACACACACAGTCTAAATTGTACTAGCATGTGAATCCCTGTAGTCATTTCAGACATGTGATAGGCTCAATGGAACGCTTGATGTGGCATCAAGGTGCGCAGATAGTGTATATGGTGCCTAGACTGTGGTATAAATATAGTTTACCATGTACGATTCACTCTTGTACTGTTTATGGTTTGTATCTTTCTTATCATGCTTGATCCTAAGCTAAGGTGGTGGATTACTTGTTCAGTCGACGATCGCTTACTCAGCTACGAGGCTGAGTTATAGTGTTTCCAGGCTTGTTTTGCTAGGGAGAATAGGGGGATCGAGATCCTGATTAGAGTCGCAACGGAAGCATAGTAGATATTATTTGTTTTGAACTTGATCGCGTACTAAAAATAATATACATGAGGTCATTCAGGGGAATCTTATTTGTATGAGGCTTAATTTACAAACGATCTAGGAGGTTACCTTATGGAACCTGAAACTCCTTTTGGATCAAAAGTTATGAGCTGTTCACTCCATAGTAGACACATCTTACTTCCAGGCCTGCTTCCTTGATTTCTGCCTCCTTGTACCGCTTCAGGAACTTTTCTGCAATTGTGTCCACATCAGCATGTATGCACGACTTAGGAATAGCATAACTGCAATGGGCAAAATAGTTTAATACCAGCGTTAAGCGGCTTGTATAACTTATCCGAATAAATTATTTGATGCATGCGATTATTAACTATACATCTGGCAGCTCATGTTTTGCACCTCTCAAACCAGAGACTGACTATTCGTGTCTGTTTTGCCTATGCGACCATGACACCTCTGGCTGCTGGACTTACAATTAGCCACCCATATGGTGTTCATCCATGCATGAGTTTTCTCTTAGCAAGTGTTGCTGCATTTATGGGAAGAAATGGTGGTATTGAATCGCTGACATTTTATTTGCACGTGTGGTTATTGCACATTTGTCTTTAAGAGGATTTATCTCCTTATGGATCTTATTTGGTGACAATCTTGTTACTCTTATTCATTGTCAAAGAAATTAACATGCAGCCTTTCTCTGATTATCATTTCGCAGTCAGAGATCTGGATCAGATGGCAGGAAGTTGCGATGGAAGCCATGATACTGGCAGCCAGTCAGATGAAAGCCATCAGTTTGACAGACTGCATATTGAGCCCCTCTATGATGCATTCATTTGCCCTTTGACAAAACAAGTCATGCGTGATCCTGTGACGTTAGAGAATGGACAAACTTTTGAACGTGAGGCCATCGAGATGTGGTTTAAAGAATGCAGAGAGAATGGAAGAAAGTTGGTTTGCCCACTTACACAAAAGGAATTGAGAAGCACAGAGCTTAAACCTAGTATAGCTTTGAGGAACACAATTGAGGAATGGACTGCTAGAAATGAAGCTGCTCAACTTGATATGGCACGCAGGTCATTAAATTTGGGTAGTTCAGAAAGTGACATTGTGCAGGCACTAAAGTATATTCAGCACATTTGTCAAAAAAGCCGAATAAACAAGCATGTAGTGCGCAATGCAGCTCTCGTACCTATGATTGTTGAATTGTTGAAGAGTAGTAGTCGTCGAGTCCGGTGCAAAGCTCTTGATACCCTTCGAATTGCGGTGGAGGAAGATGAAGATGTTAAGGTTTTGAATCTTTCATATTACCGGTTGACTTTTAGGAATAGCAAGTACAATTAATGGCTTGTTGATTTGTTGCCTATTTTCATTGCCCGTCTGATGTCTTGCAGGAAATAATTGCTGAGGGGGACACTGTTCGCACAATAGTTAAATTCTTGTCTCATGAGCAGTCTAAGGAGAGGGAAGAAGCTGTTTCTTTGCTGTATGAGCTCTCCAGATCCGAGTCCTTGTGTGAAAAGATTGGCTCAGTAAATGGGGCTATCCTCATTTTGGTTGGAATGTCTAGCAGCAAATCGGAAAATGTTTTGACTGTTGAGAACGCTGAGAAGACGCTAGAGAATCTGGAGAGTTGCGAGAACAATGTGCGGCAGATGGCTGAGAATGGTAGACTGCAGCCTCTTCTGACAAAACTGCTTGAAGGTGCTTTTCTGGATACTCGCACTTACATGAATGCCTTTGTTTCTTTGTTGATCAAACAAGATGATGCTTCCTGAAGAAGTTGTGAACCAAATTTCCCATTAAAATTGGCAGAGGTTCTTAAGCATTAGTTTTGTGTTTTACCCGAACAAAAAATCAAATGATGGTATGTTGTTTTTAAGGCAGTTCGTACTCTCCATTTTGAGGCGCATGAAATAATGTCTAATGATTCTTAGTCTCTCCTAACTCCCAGCTGAAATAAGCAGTAGGTTTCTGAGAGATCAGAGACAACAAGGTGTGGAAGTTTGGACATTATTAGAACAAGATAACTTCCATGAGGGTCAGTCTAGTTTTTCGATGAAATTAAGTGCAGAAATTCTGGTGGAGACATGACCATTTGCATTCTCCTGTCTAAGATATTTTCACAGAATATATCCAATGCCTGCTTTCGGTGTCTCATGTGACCGCGACTGTGTTAATGAGCTGACAGTCCTGCTCCTAATGGAGTTTCTGTCTAAAAATTTTCTGCTTTAAGTTAATCTGACTAGGGTTGTTATGACAGATTCGAACTGTGCATCTGCTTAATCAATTGTTACTGCAAGCCTGGGCTTTATTGTCTTGCATTAGCAACTATGATCCTCTTTTACCATTTTAATGGGAGAGACGTATATGCCGTTGATTTGTGGATGCAGGGTCTCAAGAGACTAAACTTTCCATGGCTAGTTTTCTTGGTGAGCTGGCTCTTAACAATGATGTCAAGGTCCTTGTAGCTAGAAGGGTGGGCTCTGCACTGATCAATTTAATGAAAAGCGGCAGCATTGAGTCAAGAGAAGCTGCTTTAAAAGCTCTAAACCAGATTTCCTGCGAAGCAAGTGCCAAAGTGTTGGTAGATGCTGATATTCTTCCTCCTCTTGTGAAAGATCTCTTCACTGTTGGTGCAAATCAACTTCCAATGCGCTTGAAAGAGGTGTCTGCAACAATTCTTGCCCACATTGTCAACTCAGGCATTGATTTTGATGGCATACCTGTGGGATCAGACCATCGGACTTTAGTCTCAGAAGACATAATCCATAATCTGCTCCACCTTATTAGCAATACTGGTCCGGCAATTGAGTGTAAGCTTCTTCAGGTTCTTGTTGGGCTCACCATTTCTCCTGCTACTGTTCTGAGTGTCGTAGCTGCCATCAAAAGCTCTGGTGCTATTATCAGTTTGGTTCAGTTTATTGAGGCTCCGCAGAGAGATTTGCGTCTAGCTTCTGTTAAACTTCTGCAGCACCTTTCCCCGCATATGGACCAGGAGTTAGCAGATGCCCTTCGTGGCACAGTTGGCCAGCTTGGGAGCTTAATGAGAGTAGTTACAGAAAATATAGGCATAACTGAAGAGCAAGCAGCAGCTGCTGGACTTTTAGCTGAGCTCCCAGAGAGGGATTTGGGCCTCACACGGCAGATGCTAGACGATGGTGCCTTTCAGCAGATCATTTACAGAGTGCGAAGGATACGACAGGGAGAGACAAGGGGCATCCGCTTTGTGACACCCTATCAAGAAGGGCTTGTTCGAATCCTAGCAAGGATCACTTTTATTCTACCTGATGAACCGGGCGCCATTCAACTCTGCCGCGAGCACAATGTTGCCGCACTGTTCATTGAATTGCTTCAGTCCAATGGACTTGACAATGTACAGGTGGTTTCTGCCATGGCCTTGGAGAACTTGTCTAGAGAATCCCGAAACTTAACAAGGTTGCCAGAATTGCCCCCACCAGGATTTTGTTCTTCAATCTTTCCATGTTTTAGTAAACAGCCTGTCATAACAGGATTGTGTCGGCTTCATCGAGGAACATGTTCGCTGAGAGAAACATTTTGTCTTTATGAAGGACAAGCTGTAGAGAAATTGGTGGCGCTTTTAGACCACACGAATGAGAAAGTGGTCGAGGCAGCACTGGCAGCAATATCCACATTGTTAGAGGATGGGGTTGATATTGAGCAAGGGGTTGCCATCTTGTGCGACGTGGAAGGAATTAAACCTATTTTAAATGTGTTAATGGAGAAAAGAACAGATAGCCTGAGGAGATGGGCCGTTTGGGCAGTTGAGAGGCTCTTACGGACTGAGGATATCGCATACGAAGTATCTGGCGATCTTAATGTGAGTACAGCACTAGTCGATGCTTTCCAACATGCTGATTACCGAACAAGGCAGATTGCTGAGAGGGCCTTGAAGCATGTCGACAAGATACCCAACTTCTCAGGAATCTTCCCGAACATGGCATAGGCCTATTTAGATACTTCCCATGAGATCAACACTCTCCAACCTTTTATGTAAATTCCTTTGCTGCCTTTCAATTTTGAGGTCCAGTGTATTGGTTGTGATCGTTACTTGTTAGTATATGGCAGTGTTATACAGAATTCTTTGAGGGTTTTTAGATCTTTCCTTTCGTCTTTTATATTGCCACTTCTGTCAATCCTCTGTTTTCTCACATGACCTGCATTTGTTGTATCAACATAATGTCAATGTTTTATATATATGATTTGACTTTGGAGATTAATTACGAGTAACAGGGGATGTATCTGCATGATTGGATTGCCTTTTTTGCTCCCTGTAAAAGTCTATTGCTCTCGAATCTTAAGCTGTAGATTGCTTCGCAAATGACGTCTGATCAAATAGCTCCAATCCGTGGCTTTCTAGTAAGATGGTCCACTGTTTATAACAAGACCTCGAAGAAGTGTGTTGATTGTGGAGTTTCTTGGAAAATTTTTGGCCGTAAATTTATTGTTCTAATCTTTCTTGGGAATTATATGTCAACTACTCGTACGCAAGATTGGGTTTTTCTCCTTTGGATATATCCCCATCCTCTCTCACTACCACGACAGTTTATAGCGTAATCGGCGAATAACAGAAGCCTACGTTTCCTGGAAGTTCCGAAAATCTATATGGTCATCCTGCATGTTGGCTTATCATTATATAAGTCGTGATGATAAGCAGCGTGCAAAGTAAAGACGGATTGTGGTGACCTTTCTTGTTCCTCTTTCTGGTTGTCGTCAGAGAAGAAGTTAGTTTGGCTGCATCTGGAGAATGATGTACTTTCATCTGTGCCGTGGTTTCTCTCTGTTTCCTTCTCTCAGACACGACAGCAAGACGTAGAGCATGTGATTAGTGCTCATAAGTGTGCATTCCCGTCAGTAAGTTCGATCCCACCTAATACAAGGACTGTTTCGAGCCTGATCATCCGGCGTATAGCCCCGAGGAGTCGAAACTAGCAGGGTTTCGATTTCGGGAATTGTCTAGAAGGATTTTGACGTGAAGTCAGAATTGTCCACAAGTCAAATGACCGTGGAAGTCACTATGTCCTAGCGACGTAACGAGGAAAGAAACTTCTCACCTACACAGCAACACATACTGATCATGGCATGAGCATGGCACATCGTACATCCTGTTTCTTCTTTATATGAAGTCATGAACTGTAGGCATTGCGTGTTCTCAAGTTCTGATTGGCTTTAGTCAGCTAACAGTCTTGACGGATGAATTATTCCTGCTCTCAAGTCCTTCACTTACAACTCAGCGATACCGCTTGGCAACATCGCCAAATGTTTGTTATATCTTTACAAAGTTCAGAATGGAAAAAGGGTATATTCCCAAATATCATGCTGAATTCAATTGATCCTCGCCTAGGGCTGGTTTTTTTTTATCTTTAAGTACAATTTGTGGCCATCTAACTTGAGTGTATGTAACTCACTTGACAATTGGTATTGTGGATTTGTATCTAGAGATTTACCCCTCACTTGGTGATATCTGTTTGATATTGCCTAATGCATTCTTCACACCTAAATGTTGTCTGGATAGTTCTGGATAAAGGTTAAGGTATCGGCAAGGAGTAGCACTTTTGTAATAGATGATACTAGCAGACATATGGATATTGTAAATCTCAGAGCTGAATTACCGCTCTCTGCATCAAACAACACGTAAACACTAACAAAAAAAGGACGAAAAGGAGAAGCTTGGTCAATAGCGGCGCAGGCAAATGTGTCTTACAAGGCTTGGTGCTGAAACTGAACTACGAGTCCTTGGTTTGTATGGCTCCTAGCCTCCTAAGAGAAAAATCAAGTATGCCGGAGAAAGTTCCCATTCAATCTGAAGTCTGAACAGAAAAGTTGCAGGCTAAAGCATTCCAACATAGTTGAATTACTCGTTTAACGAATATGCCTGTAGTGGCTCCATTAGACACTCTGTTCACTTGTTTGGAAATGGACCGAGTATGGCACACCTTCACTGTACATTCAATAAACAAGTTGCTGACTGTTTCAACGAGTGCTGTAGGCTACTAATCCATGTAGCAATGGAAACAACATGAACAATAGTACTATGTAGCCGGTAAGTCGGCATAATCACTCCTCTTTGTCCCCATTTCTGCCAACATGGAAACAAGTACAAAGAGCAACTCACTGATTACAGCCACAGGCACTCAGATTAGAAATATACCCCATTTCAGTGTTCTATCAGATGGACTTACTAGCATCAATACTGGACTAGCCTTTTGTTAAAATAAATTGGCATGAGGTTGTCACAGGTCAAGTAGGCAATTAGGGAACTAGCACGACCAAAGTGAAGAAGCAATGGAGAGCAAATGAAATTGAAGTACAAGATTAGTCTGATACTGGAGAAATGAAATTTTACATCAAAAGTTACATGGGAGAGACGCACCTCCAGTACAATCGGTGTGAGAAACACAGCACAAAAGGAAACAGTGATGAGAGACATACCAGGAGGCAGTCATCCATGCAAAAATCATTTTCATCAAAGAATTAAATGCAGGACCCAATGTTGCATCTGCAATGCATGCTCAAAAGCTCTGCACAATGATAAATAGAAATCAGAAACTATCTGGGTGAGTAGCAACTTCATTAGGCGGATTTCACAAATAAACCACAGCCAGAGACTTGGTTGTGCAAGATGAAGCATCAAGTTCATGAGCCATCTGATTCCTTGATATATGACGCCAGTTGGGGCCCTTTTCTGACACGTCACACATTGTCATGAAATCCAACACCTGACCAAATATTTTGAACATTTCGACTCCAAATATGGAGTTCCTGTCGGCCACAAAGGTGGCGTTCCAGTCCATTGGAGCATCGGGATGTACAGACACCTCACTCCAATCAAGATACATGAGATCTAACTCCCACAATTTTCTCACAGCCTTGTTTCTCCTGCCGATTTGACCATCCCCCTCACACCAAGACACTGAGAGCATAAAAAGCCGGCCATCACAAGAAACAAGTTTTGGGTAATACTCGTGAACACGTGGAGGAAATGGGCTAGTCTGTATCCCAATCCAATATCCCCTTTCTATGTCATATCCTGCAAGCTTGTCACTCTCCGAATAGACATAAAAAATGCCATTACAAACAGTTCCAGAGCAAACAATCCCAAAATCTGTTGGCAGCTTCTGGATTTCTGTCCACTTATTAGATAAAGAGTCATATATTTCTCCAGAATCCAATGGCTCGTCCCATGAGCCAAGTCCTCCTACAGCAATAACCACGAACCTTCTAGAGCTCTTTGTGCTTGATTGATCAATCTTTTGCCTGACCAAATCGTGTGGCTTTCTAGCAGAGGAAAACGACAAATCATTCTCGTCAAAAGTGTTTCTCTGTTGGCGTCTTAGAGAAAGCCTGTGAGGATCCTCATAAACATCCAATCCACCACCCGTCCTTGACCTATTAAAACGCCTCTCTTGCCGGATTTGATGGCCCTGAGTAGCTGAAAAATCTGGATGGACCTCAGAAGCTCCTAAGATAGGCATCGACCTGCCATATTTCATAGAAGCAATTTTACGCCAAGATTTAGTCAATGGACTGAAAACCAAGGCTCCTTTGTGCGTCTTGAATGAGCTTTTATCCACTCTGCCGAAATTGGTCAAGCTAGAGCAACCCCCTACAATATATACATCTTCCAGGATATTGGCAACAGAAAACATGAACCTTCCTTTTAGGTTGTCAGCTTCTATCTTGTGCCATTGATCCTGATACACATCCAGCGCATGTATTTCGGCCAAGCAATAGCCATCTTTCACTGCACCAAACAAGAACAGCCATGGATAATGATGCAAGCCTTCTCGTCTCATCTGAAGGAAGCGCGTAGTAGAAGTCAAGTTTCTCCATTTCTTGCACACAAGGCGTGCATTCATGAGGCTGGTTAGAGGCAGCCTCACCAAGCACATCTCTAGAATATCATCTGGAAGAAAAATGTGCATTCTGCTGTTATAGGTTGGTTCTTCAAGTTCTAAATCCTTTCTGGTATTTTTCTTCCAAAATCTCTCTTTTACTCCATACGAGAAGCAGTCCACTCCAGTTTCTTCGGTACCGCATATGGTACCGTATCCTCTGCCTTCTTCGCTGGCACTCGACCTTCTCCTACTACTTGGGTCCCCATATTCCTCGCTTGTGTCAGCACCCACCTTGCAACCTCCACCTCTGCCGTATAAAGTTAGACATCTCAACGAAACCCTTATAACATTATCGTCTTCATCTTCACTTTTGAGGCTCTTCTTCCTCAATTTGTGACTGACACTCCTCATGAGACGTTTTGATACACTCAGGGCCTCAAAATCCTGACACAAACGGTTGTCTTCTGCCATCTACTCAGCATGCTGATCTCCAGTCGTTTTGCAGGTCGAAGCAATCATCGTCTCACTGTATCACATGACGATCCATTCACGTTATAACATCTACCACCATCCAAAAGCAAAGCACGAACAAATTAAGCTCAAAAGAAATACTTTGTAGAATCAATCACAGCCACTATCGCGTGAGAAGACTAATCATATCAGTCTCGATAATGCAGCAACCGCATACACCTCACACTGCATAAACAACATCGAAAACTATACACACTCAAAGCTCGGGTGATGAAGTACCTTATGTCGGTACGAGATCACCTCGGGCATTAAATCCAGAAATGACAACAACAGTTCAAATTCTTCATCCTTTCATAGCAAATTTTCATTTTTTATCTCCCAGCAACTGGACGACCTCGTTAATTACTGCCGATGAAAAAAAAAATTTGAAATTTAACACAAAGCAAGAAGAGTGAAATGCAGGAACAGACGTCCCATAAGTACCACCGAAAACCAGATCCCCAGATCCATCCGGAACAAAGCAACGAATCAAACCCGACCCACATGGGAGAACAGTCATAACCAAGCGATTCGCTACGGACAAACTCCGACCCAAGAACACGGGGGAATAAAGAGGGTCCTCCGGATCACAACGACAGGAGGAACCGACAACAGCGGAGCGATCCCTCACATTAGATCGAGCCCATCAAGCTCTTTCAAAAGAAAAAAAAGAAACAAAAAGAAGCAGCTTCAAATCACCTGAAAGAGACGTCGCTCGAGAGACCCAGAACGCGGTGTCCCTCGGGGAGCATCGGGGAGGCGACGAAGAGGCCACAATCCGAAATGGGTGAACGTGGGCTTGGCTCAAAGGCTCTTGCTTTTCGAGAGAGAGAAGAGACGAAGAAGGTGGGTGTGCCTCGGTGACTTGTGGGTGTGTGTGTGTGCGTGTGTGAGGGGGGAGTTTCTTGAAATGGGAAAGTGATCGATCGTCCGGACAGGGGAAGAGAGAGAGAGAGAAAGAGAGAGAGAGACTGTCGTCGATCTTTAAACTCGAAGCTTTACTATATAATCCGAACAAAAAAGGAGGTCGTGTCGTGGGTCGGAGTGGAATTAGCAAAAAGCGACGCGGCATCGCTGCACTAAAGCGACTCCCCACCTCCTCTCCTCCTTTTCGGCCCCCTTCTCTTTCACTCTACAATTTGTTTTACTCCCTGTGTCCAAAAAAAAAAAAAAAAAAAGCGAAGCGCCACCAAAAATCCTAAATTATGTACATTATGACACGTTTACTCTCCGTCAAAATTCTCTAAATGATAACCTTGAAGAACCTGTCCCCATGAACATCGTAAAAACATACAGTATTGACATGGCGCTCATGTGATTTAGGTGAAATAAAAACAACGTTGTTTTGACTGAAAAATCTTCTAACTGAACATTAACAAGAGGGTAAATACGTCACATAAGTATAAATTTTGGATTTTTTATAGGGTAAATGTGTTACAATAAGTATAGTTTGAAATTTTTTATATCACAATCAAAAGTTGTTACGGTATGCGTAATTTGAAGATATTTTTATGACTTTTTCTCAAAAAGAAAAGAAGAGAACTTGTCTTCTCTCAATCACCATTTTGTTGGCAATAGTAAAATTTAATTGCTTAGTTTCCCTATCAGAATCCAAGATATTCATTTAAGCACCCGCACGATCCTATCTAAGTACGGTGAAGATTCCACGATCCTGTCATCAAGGTACATCCATTTTAGGCGGACTTTTTTTATTAGAATTCTGATTTGGTGCATCTCACAAATGAAATTCAGGATTCGAATACATAGTCCTCTCTCCCCCTCCTCTCCCGTCTCGTCCCACCCCGTCAAGATGATTGTCGATGCAAACTCGCAAAATCTAAGTTGGTCTTCGGTGAATCCGAATAGGCGGTTCTTTTTTCTCGCGGCGATCGGGTTCCTTCCACTAAAATCACCATCTAAAAAAAGCTTTCGAGTTTCTTTTTTTCTCCGCGCAATCATAATCCCGCGACCGATGCATTTTTACTCCTTTTTTTAATTCGAAAATATCCGAAACTTTTACAATATATAAATGTCGATCGGTAAAATTCGCAATACAATTTATTTATAATTTTCTGGGAGTTTAATAATATCTTCAATTTCGATGGGGCAGTACATAATAAGCTTTTCAACTTTTGCTTAAAAATAACAGACGGGCGGTGTAGGCGAGCGGGAGCATTTAGTACGTGCGGGGGCTGCGGCACGTGCGAGGTGAAGCGGCGGAAAAGCGGAATGGCGACACCTACCAACCGCGGACAATGAATTTTTTTTTTATTTTTAATTTTTTTTGGGGGCCAGTTTTAAGAAATGGGGAAATAGTGGGGCCCATCGCCTGAATTCAGTCCTGAAGGTTATTATTATTATTATTATTATTATTTATAAAAATATATTAAATTGTGCTGTCCAACCACTACAAAGTTGAGTGGGGTGGTTGGCAATTAGCGCCCTTTTTTTCCCTTGTTTTGGTGAATAAAAAGAAATCGGTTTTTCTCTCTTTTCTTATTAAGTGAAAAAAGGCAAATTCCTATGTAACAAAAGTCTTAAAATTTATCATGAAAATACAATCAAGTCCTAAAAATTTTAAAAAGTATAATTAAATCCTAAAACTTATCACAAAAGTGTAATCAAATCCTGAAACTTGTTACGAAAATGCAATCGAGTTCTAAAACTTTAAAATAAAATGCAATCAACGAAATGACTTAATTGGATAAATTCGACAAGTTTTAGAACTTGATCACACTCTTTTAAATTTTTAGGACAATTGTATTTTCATGATAAATTTTAGGATTTAATTGCACTTTTTAAAAGTTTTAAGACTAAATTGCATTTTTGTAATAAGTTTTAGATCTTTCAATACACTAATCCTTTCCTATTATGAATGTAATGATAATTTCAATTTCTCATTCTGAGCTAATGGATAGCATGAACCCGTATAATTTGTATGAGGAAAAAAATACGATTTTAGAATCGGTTTGTTTGAAGGAAAATTGTTTTTGAAAATTTGTTTTCCAATTTTCCGGTATTTGGATGAAGAAAGACTAATCAATGTACTGAAAGCATTTTCTATGAACTGAAGGCAATAAACCTTTTCCTTGAAAATGAATTCCACATCGATTAGTTTTCCATCATCTAAACACAGGAAAATTAGAAAATAAATTTCTAGAAACAATTTTCCTTCAAATAAATGGACCTAGTTGCTGAGCCTTAGCCCTACATTATGAGAAAAGCGAAAGGAGGAAAACAATCCAAAAAAAAATGGTAAATTTGCATACTTTTGTGGGCTTAATATTCTAAAAAACCTCAAACTTTAGGTCTAGTCCTAATTTTACCATAAGTTTTTTTTGTTCCATAAAAAATCTTTAACTTTAGGTCATGTCCCAATTTTACTCTAAACCTTTTTTTGTTCTATGAAAAATCCCCAACTTTAGGTCGTGTCTTATCCCAATTTTACCCTAAAATTTTTACAGTTTCATAAAAAACTACAAAACTTTTACTTGAGTTACAAATCTGCCCTCATTAACTCTCCATCCGAAATTTCTCGTTGATAATTGAGATATGGAAACCTCCCAAACATGAGTTGCTCGATTCTCTCGAGCCGCGAGCTCTCTGACCAAGCACGAGTTGCTTAGTGTCCCAAGTGCGAGCTCTCTGACTGCAAGAGATGGAACATTCCTAGGCACGAAAGGTCGACGAGCTCAAAATCACCAAGTTAGATTTTGACTAAGGGTTAAAGGAGAACAGATTTGGAATTCAAGTAAAAGTTGGTGATATTTTATGAGACACACAAATTAGAGTGAAATTAAAACTGAACTTAAAGCTGGGATTTTCTTATGAGAAAAAAAAAGTTTAGGATAAAATTAGTACTAAATCCAAAGTTAAGTGTTTTTTATGAGACGAAAACAGTTACGGTAGAATTGAGACATGACCTAAAGTGAAAGGTTTTTAATAAGATAGATGGTAAAATTAGGATAAAATTTGGAGTTGGAGATTTTTTAGGGTATTAGGCCTACTTTTGTATATCGTGTCGAGGGGCATAAGATGACATTCGGATAGGTGGAGTTATCGTATCATTAGTCTCAAGTCATTCGAATAATCAAGAGACAGGGGATTGTATAAATCGAGAAATCGTATTGAGATTGGACCACACGACCAGGTTGTCTCATGAATCTCAGAAGTAGCTTTTCGAGGTACCACATGATCCATAATCATTGGAAGTTTTTAGGCTTTGGAGTGGTCCCAACACGGTAACAAAACACACGAGACCATTGTGCCTCTCCCTTTCATGGGTCGACTACAAGATGTTTGCAATTACACAGAGACACCCACGAATCATCGTCTTATATATTCTGTCGTGCCGGACATTGTCGTCGCCGGGGTCGTCGGCATGGTAATCGCCATCGAAAGATGTAGAACTGCCCCTAGCTCGTCCCCCTGACCTGTAAGATTGTGAAGGATCCCGCGTGTCAGTGAGGCAGGCGCAATTTGGCCGTCACGATGAATTCTGTTTTCTTTTTTTCTTGTCGTAATAGCTTTTTCGGTCGACCGTGAGTTCGATTTTCTGAGTCGGTGGCAGCGTCGTGTCAATTCAAAGCGATGAACGGAGGCGGAAGAATGGGCCCATCTGCGGTCCGTCATCTCCATGATGTGGGCCGCTTCGAGGCCCAACAGCGGAATTGGGCTCGCTTGGGCCCATCGTGTTTTTCGGGACGCGAAATTTCTAGAATCCCGACGGCTGAACCTATAAAAGACTTCCTTGACGGACCGCTTATAATTGTGAGCTGACCGGAGACTCTGAGGGAGCGATCGTCGTCGCCGTCGTCGGAGGAGGAGGAGCAGGAGAAGATGGCGGAGTCCGTCACCGCCGCGGCGTGGATGCTCGCGATGCTCGCCGCGTTCTCCCTCGCTCACTGCATCGACGACAAGTGCGCCGCCTGCAATGCCGTCGCGGTACGTTCCGTGGCTCAGTCCGGCGGCGAGGATTTTACGGAGATCGTTTCCTTAAACTTCGTCTTGGTTTATTATGCTACTGTTGCATCGGCGAATCTCGCTTCTCACGGGGGAAATGATTTCTCGTTTTTTCGTTTCGAGTTTTTGCGAGTTCGAGTTGGTCGTCGATCTAACTTCGGTGCCGATGGTTTGTTTGGCAGGGAGAGCTGGAAATCGGTCTTTCCAATGTGAGTGAGCGCGTGTTGTTTCCTGTACGAATTCGACTCACTTGCAGATGAGTCCGTGTTAAAAGGTTTCGTTTTTCCTCCCTTGTTTTGGTTCTGTCCAGGAAAAACCGAGGAATCATTTGGATATGAGGCATCGCTTGGATTCTAGAGGTCAGCGTGAAGGAAAGCTCATTGATTATAGGTAATGCTTGTCGTTTTTTTGCCTATTCTTTTGTACGATGATACAAGTTCGCTTATAAGGCTATGCCGATGATGTTTATGTTGTTGGAGGAGATGCATTCTGTGATTATAGTCTGACTTGGTTCTCCTGAACCCATATCTTTCTTTGTTAGAGAGGCCAGTTGCATCGTGTGATTGTCAAGTTTATATTAAATTTGGCTGATGGTTATGTGCTACCTGTAATAATATCAAACAGGGTCAGCGAGCTGAGAGTCGTCGAGCTTCTGGATGGACTATGTGAAGCGATGCAAGATTATACTCTCGAGAAGGTAATTTCTCATGCTTGTTTTTGATAACTACAGAGAAATTCACTATGAGGCACCCAGGGGGTGCCTCACTTGGCTCATTCTCGATGCAGTAATACAAGGTGGCAAAACTACTTAAGCTTATTGTTTTCGTTGTTACTAAAGTTAAAGCAGCAGTTCCAAATAGGAAAATCCCAGTTTGATTTTTCGTAAGATGTCGTAATTAGCAGTTTGAATAAGTAAGATCAGTCCTGCTTTGGCTAACTGTTAGAAAGCTGTATATCCACTCAGTCAATCTCTCCAGATGTATAAATTTTCTGTATGCCTGTCTGAGGTCATCTGAACTGAAGTACTTCATTGCTCATTTTTTCAGAGCGATTCTACCCAACTAGAATGGGTGAAAGTAGATGACTGGGATCAATTGAAGACCAGTAAGTATTCTAAGTTTGGTGTATAGTGGCTTTATTGTGCATTTTTTGTTGTTTGAGTGCAGCTCATAATTTTATAATTGATATTTAACAATAACTGAGAAAATCTGTGTCGAATAGATGATTTATTTCAGTAGGGAACTTGTTATCAAGAATTACTTCCAGAGATAGCGAAGGCATTCTAATATATAAATATTACCAGCAGCACTTTGTCACCTTGTATTAGTGCATGTACGTTTCAATTGAGTGCATGCTTGGAAGAAAGAGTTAACGAGTGAAACCATTGAATCTCTTTATAACAATATTTAACGATAAAGAATCTATATATGAAGATGAAGTTACCCTTTCAAGATTCTAAAAAGATATATGCTGAATCCTGATACCTTGCTTTATTTAAATATTTCATTCCGTAGATTTACTTTATATGCTTAAGGGCGAATTTTAATCTTGTGAATGTTTGGAACTAATTTCTTGGGATTAATGAATTGGTCCATGGCATGCACTCCTGTGGATTGTATGTCCTCCTTCTTGAATCGATCAATAGAAGTATCAAATAAGGTTCATAAATCTTAAAGTAAAACAGGGTTATCAACTAATTGGTTACTGATGGTTCATTTACGAACGCCAATGTCCAACCGATGATATCAGCTAAAATGCATATGACTATTACAGAAGCTTCTATAACACATAATATTATTCAGATTGGCAATTATATATGCGGATTGACTGTTATATCAGCATTATGGGTGTTATTTAAAAGTTTCTGATAAAGATGAATGATGATGATGACTCTCCTTGAATTGACCAAGTAGTTTACCCTAGGATTATCCATCCCAATAAACTTGGAGGTCCTTTGGAGTCTACTGATGTTTATTCAAATCATTTTATGTCTTTCTTGAATATGGTTGATTCTGTATTAGCAAGTCCTGGTACCTATGTCTCTCAAATTCTCACAAGTCTCTAGGATATTGTACATTGAGTTCTGAAATTGAAATGGTCTCTTTCTGTTGTGTTGTTAGACAAACAGGAAGCTAGAGCACATTCCAAAGCTATATCAACTTATTGTGGAAGGTGAGTATATCAGGAGGTCCACCCCGTTAAAAAAAAATGCACTGAAGGAAACGAAAAGAAAAATAAGTTGTAGGAATTCTTTTTTGTGCTGTTGCGTGGTGAGCTTCATTATGATGGCAATCCCAAGTTATCCGTTTATTTGTAATAGAGAGTGCCTTTGAATTATCAATCCACGAGCCTAATAACTTTTATGTAACATTGCAGGTTACTTGAGGAGACAGAAGATGAGGTGAGATTGTACATGCTACTTCTTATCCATTTCTACACGTATTTTCACAGGTCATTTAGAATTCCTGTTAATGTCTATTGCAGTTGGCGAAACTTATAAGACAAGGTTCTGTGAAAGTTGGAGGTGTAACCAAGGTTCTGTGTCAAGATTTGAGCAAGCACTGCAGCCAGACAAGGTATCCTTTAAGTAATGTCAGCCCCAGGTGGGACCATGGGGATTGTGCTGTGAGTAAAAACATGATATATGTTGACTAGCGCTTATAATCATCAAGAGAATAGCTGAAGATAATTTGTTACATCCTCAACTGTGAAGTTAAACCTTTGTTTTTCCGAATCTCAATCTTTTTAATGTCAAATTTTGAATAAAAACACTTGCAAAAATCTCATCTCTAACGTATATTAGAGAAAGAGGTGGTAGTTTAATTCTCAAAGTATGCCTTCCATAAATTGTCCTCATTACAAAATCTCTCTTTTAAGTGATTTTTTTCTGGAAAATCTTTTCCGTTCTGGTTGTAGTTGTCTCATCCCTTCACTCCCTTCTTCCATCAACTAAGTCTCTCTTTTCTAACTATTTTTATGGAGAGTGTTCTCTATCTACATTAACTTTGCACAAGCATGTTCAGGCGTGCTTCTGTACCAAGTGAAATTGAAATGTATGGAGCTTTAAAGAATTTGTTTTCTCAGACAGACCTGTGATTCGCATATGGCCATATCTACTTAGGGTGTTTCATGGTTCTTTCTTATGCTAGGCAACTCAATCCTTGTTTTACTCTGCAGTGATTTTCATGATGGGCATGGCCCGGCAGATGATGCTAAGGAAGAACTATGATTCAACATGATGAGAAAAATCTCGTCTTTCAGATCTACGAGAACAGATTCTGTACAACTGAACGACAATTAGAAAGGAAAATGGGTTCGTTAGCGAATGAGCGAGCTGCTCCCAAAGTGGGATTGCGAGAATTCTTTCTCCTTTGTAACGCAAATTTTGCTTTCAGTTTCTTGGATTGTGTTCAACAGCCGTCTTTTCAACATCACATGCTGGACTAACTAATTATTCCTGTGGCTTGCCACAGACATCAGTACACTACTGAGGAAACCCTCTCCGGGTTGCCCTCATCATCCACTGACAAAGCCATGTCACGGGCTTCGAATCGGATGTTGTTTACCCACTATAATATGTTTCAGATATGGATCAACTACCAACACTTGTTTAGTGCATGATTCATCATCTTCTCTCGGCTGTTCTTGTAGCGATCAGTTGGACCGCTCATGGTCCAACTACAAAAAGGACCAGATATCGGTCCTGTGTCTGAGTAAGGATGGAAGGCATGTGGCAACTCGTGTATGGGGATGGATTCCATGCTTGTTAATGAAATTTGGCATGAACTTTCATGGATTTATTCTGAAGCGTCTAACATGTAAAGATTATTAAGCACTAGGCATCGCAGAGTGACTTAACATGAATCGAGGAAGCTTCCCTTGGACCTTGCCTGATGTAATTGAGATAAATCCATTGGCTTCATCTGGCAGGCAACACGAACAATTGGATCGATGGCCAACGCGCAGATAATGTGGCTGCGTCCAGTGAATGGTGTAACGATCCGTGATCTGGAACATTATAGGTTGCAGTTCGCTCCCCCAGATGACAAATGGGCAAATTGACTACGATGATCACTATTGTACACCAGCTTAAGCCTGGTTATGCAAAACGATATCCGTTGACGCTGTGCGCAACCTAGGAAAATGTAATGTTATGTCAACTCGGAGATCTTGCTGGTGCAAAGCTTACCACAATCTATATAACACCGAAAGTGAACTGCATCAAAATCTATGAGCCCTCGCAAGGATCATGAAGAGACGGGTTACGGAAAAATTGAAGACGAGAAAAACAGAGCCATCATGATTTTCAACTAACAACTATTTACAATGCTCGAATCGTGAACATCCATTGTGGTTCAGGCAACCACACAAATGGGAGGGGAAAAAGAATTCAAATCGTTACAACATAAATAATCACATACGAGCGGCAACTCTCAAGATCCTGAAGAATTGAATCGTGACTCGGGGGGATCATCTCGCTCGTTTCTGAGGGGGACTCATGTCAGTCGCACTAACCGGTGCAGGTTGCAGTGCGTCGTCCGTGGTGAAAGCAGGGAGCATGACCCCCCCTCAGTGGCTGCTGTAGATGTTCTCGCTTTTGGCAGATTCCTGTTGCTCACGCATTACAATCCAGTGCACCCTTCAGCAAATTCAGACCTTCTGCTGATATGCTCCTTCGGACTCGAGATGGAGGAATCTCAATCCGTGGTGGAGGATCTTCGGAGAAACAAACGGTTATGACAGTTAAATTGTCGCAACTATTACGCTTCAGTGCCTCTCGGACCAGCTCTCTTGAGCACCTTTCGGGATCATTGTGCAACATCAGTTCTTTCCTTGCTATCGTAACAGCACACTGGCTGCTCATCACATCCCACAGGCCATCACAGCCCATGATTAAGAACTCATCGTCTTCGGTCAAGTGGGTCTTCTGCAACTCCGGCTCCGCGCTGAGAGGACAAGCAGAACCTTTTGCGCCCTTCATGTGCCAATCTCCAAGGGCACGTGACACAGACAATTGGCCATTGAGGTAGCCATCATAAACAACCCCTCCGAGTTTCTCAATCCTTAGTTTTTCAGATGTGCAATTGGGCTTGTGGTCCTTGGACAGCTCAATAGCTCTCCCTCTTTTCCCAAGAACAGCTCGACAATCCCCAGCATTGGCAACAAACATAGTTCTGTAAATAGAAAAATCATGTGACGGGAAGGTCAAAAGACAGGTATTTAAATGCTGCATCTATAAACACAGTTGTTCACACGAGAGATATATACTCAAAGCGAGCTCTAAATCAATCTTTCAAATGAGGGGTCTGATCACAACCAACTTCTAGAGCTAATGTACAAAGAAAACCATACAAGTCTGTCAACAAGTTACCGTCCAAAAATAAGAGCAGTGAGAGCTGTGGTGCCAGAAGAGATATCCAATGAACTGGCATCAGCAAACTCATAATCTGCTTTCAGAAAGGCACTTTTAATGGCATTCTCCACACTGGCTGGAAAATGCAAATCCTCAACTATGAATGGTAGGATGTTATCCCGAACAAACAATGCTGCATCAGTACCTCCATGACCATCAAATACCTGCACGAACATGCTGATATATGAGCTTTCAAAAGTGTCACCAAAGGTGACCATTCCACCATAACAGGAGCCTCAGACTCAGCTGATAAATAATTGCATAGCAGCATTATACGATTTTTGGCTTGAGACTAAGTTCTCTTCCCTTTGCCTGTGGAAAGCAACTAGTCATCACCCCCTAAAGTCCACAGGAAGCAGCACCACAATCGCATTAGACTATGTATCCAGAGCCTAATTAATGTCAAGCATGCAATACAACCTATTCCAAAATGTTTGCAACTAAAGTCTAAGCCAGATGGTATAAATCCTAAATTTAGTTTTGACAGAAAATGGCCTCATATGCTTCCTCCAACCTATCAAAGAAGCATGAGTGCAAAAGGTGCAAGGAAAAGATTTTACACAGAACTCACCCCATAAAAAGCTCCAGAAGTGGGGCAGCCCGCCATTGTCCCACAATGTTCAGCAAGGTTATCTATGCAAATGTGTTCATCTTCCATGTATTGTTTAGGCCCTCTTTCAGCACAACTTCCAGAGCGGAATACAGGTACAAATTCTGATTTTTCATCAGGAGACTTGCTTCCAAAAATGCCCACATCGGATTCCTTCAAAAGTGCCATAAGCTTGGTTAAAACATATGTTTGAAACTTTGTCGCAAACAAACTTCCTATCGTAAGCAGTATATCCAGATATAAACTCCAGCAGTAGGAAACCAAACAAATTAATGACAAAGAAAATTAGTAGCTTGGTCGCAATCTTCACAGACCATAAGAGGTCAAGCTATTCCACAGTTGATTCAGAAACTAAAATAAGACAACAGAATAGGAAAAATGCATCACGTGATCTTGTTGTCATTGTCGTAAAACTGGATCAGTCATGACTAGGGAAAAGATTTTACTGTAAAACTATGATCATAGATCTCAAATTTCATCAGTTCAAGTACCAATATTTGACTTACAAAGTCAGATGCAGCAAGAAACCTTGCAGAGCTCACAGAATGCCGCATTACCGAGAGGTGCCTCGGAGGCTTCCCATTTGCCAACTGTCTCGCGTTCTCCAAATTCTCATCTTCAGCCATATCCTCCCTATTGTAACCGCCTTCTAACATTGTGAACGGACGAGAAAAATCTGCACCAGCAGCCATATTTCCGCCGAAATCATAGATCAAACGAAGCCCAGCAAGGCTCTCTTAACCCACAAGCCCTCGCTTCACAATTCAACTTCAGATTCCCTTACGCACTTCACGCAAGCGCCCCCAATGAATTTCCCAAAATCCCAAAGGAACGAGCCCAAAATAACCTTGGCCCTCAGGCGCCAAAGCCACCGACCTCTCACCCTTTAGAAGGAAATACCTCGAATTATCAAGTAACGCTTCAGAGAACGTCCAACAAGCAAACCCAAAAGCTCCCAACTCGTTTCGTCTGGGCAAAACTAAACGACCCAGAAAATCATGCAAAGTCTAAACCGCTTCAAATCAGCCCCGGATTCCCTGAGTTCGACACCAAATCAACCGCCCCTCAAATTCAATCTCCAAACAGTAACGAACCCCCAAATCAGCTCACCGCCCCCAAACTACCCCCAAACAACCCGATCAAACCGCCTCTCAACTAATCAGGAGCAAACCCCGCCCCCGGCAAAACCGGCCGCGCCCGCCGTTCCGTTTCCGAATCGGAACAACCGCAAACAATCCCCCTCCGCCTCCGCCTCCGGCCGCACCGCTTCCCAGATCAAAGGGCCTCCAACCCGCTTCGGCCAACGGGGAGCGAATCCCGCCCACGAAACGACCCGAAATCGACCCCCCCCCCCGGAGATTCCGATCGCCGGGAAAAACTCGAACTTGAAGCACGAAGTCGAGGAGGAATATCTGATCCCTAATCACGCGATCGGCGACGACTCCAATGAATCAGCGATCATCGACCATTTGAAGAAAACCCTAAGATGCGAGAGACGCCTCGAGGAGAGAGAAGAGAGAGAGAGACAGAGAGAGAATCGCATGCCAAATTTAGCAAGAGAGAGAGAGGCAGAGAGAGAGGGAAGAGAGAGAAATATGGGGGGACTTGTCGAGATATGGTTGGCGACCGGCGATTCCAGGTAAAATCGCATGGGCCCCGCCTAGCTGTCAACCGCGCGGGGGTGGGGGTGGGGGCGGGGGGCGGCAGATGGGGAAACCGAGCACGGACACGTTTCGCGCCGCGGTTGGCGGATCCGCCGTGACCGGGCAGGTGGCGCTCTTTCCTTCCCCTCCCCGTTCATCTCTTTTTTCCTTTTATTTATTTATTTTTTTTTGACGGAGCGGTGCCTTCTCGGCGCTGCAACTGGCTCCCAGCCGTCGGATCTCGCGGGTGGCGGACACGTACGGTGGGGATCCGATCCTTTCCTGGACCGGCCCCTCTGGGGGTGCGGAGGGGATACGGTCGGTGACGGAAGGTTCGGTCGCTTTCCCGGGGTTCTCGTACGTGTCGGCGCGTGAGTGGTGGGGGAATTCACGATTTTTGTTTTGCGGCTTCGGATAAGCGAAGCGAAGAGCTATCATTAGCTGCTCCCGGATCCACCGCGAGCTCAGTCGATCTGAGCCGCCCAGTCGTGCGGTGTCTCCCATTGAGGCCCTTTGATCCGATGGCTGATAACAACTGGGCTCGTGCGTAATGGGAATATACAAGTGTTGCTCAAGGTGGAGATCCGAAGCTAATCCATACCGGCCTTTTTCTATTTTTGTACCGTACCGATTTTATTTTTACCCGGAAGCCAACGATTGGATCGTTTGTGGTGGTTATCGAGATCCCTCACCAAAGTAGCGGAAGTTTTTCCTTTCGATCGGAGCCGTCCTGCCTGTTCAGGTGTATACAGCTGACGGGATGATAGAGTTGCTTTCTTTATTTTGACGTGACGGTATCTGCACGCTCATCCCTCTATTGAAAATAGTTTTTCTTCCCAAATCTAGGGATTACCCTTTAATTTTACGTCTTGAAGTTTAGATGAAATAGTTTCAGAACTTACCCTTTTCTCTTTGTATTGTATCGATTTTATTTTTACACGGAATATCAGCTTGAATTTTCTTTCCATTGTATTGCTGCGTCGTGACGAGATGTTAAAGAAACAAAAGACGGGGCCACTTATCATTACTATCCGCATCAAGGTGAAAAGCGTCCTTAAGAGAGGTAGAACAAAAGAGCTGACAATTAAGTCACGTTAGAAAAGGAAAGTAGGGCAATCTCAAAGGCTTATGATTTTCGTCAATAGATTGTAAAGCAACAACGGTTTGCTGCGATGAGAATTCTTTCTCCAAAATAGAATGCTCACGCTCATATGTCCTTTTCTTAGGGTGTGTTTATTTGAACGTAAGAATCCTCCGCAAATCAGTTTTCTAAACTATCGCATGTTTAGTTTGCTAACATGTCAATAGAGCATTGTTCAGGGTAAAAGAAAATATACATACTTATAGTTAAGAAAATAAATTTCATAATAATGAAATTTACCCCGGAACAAACACAGAGGAAAGACGAACTGGTAGGGAACTTTCATGATTGCTAATTAACACGAGGGAAAATGAAACTGATGGTCCCTAAAATTTGGCCCTAATATGCAATGTGATCCCTAAACTTTTAATTTATTCAATATTGTCTTTAAACTTTAGCCCAATGTGCAATGTTGTCACTGAACTTTTAATTTGTTCAATGTGCTCCCTAAACTTTTAGTACATGTTCAAACTATTTCTTGGACTGTGTCTTTCCACAAATTTAAGTTCAGGAATTGAATTGAATATTTTCATATAATTCATAGATTAGTTTGAATATGTACAAAAGAATTCAGGGACCATGTTGAATAAATTAAAGGTTTAGAAATAACACATGAAATATATTGTATATTGGGCCAAAGTTAAGAAATTATCTATGTCTTTTATCCCTTAATACAGCCACCAATCATAATCCCTTCAGAACGTAAAACTACGGTGTAAACGGTCAAAAGGCATGTCCTTGAGGGACATAACCTTTCACTCAAATAGAGTAATAAATAATAATAACAATAAATAAATGAACAAGTGAAGGTACAAATAAATCAACAATCTGTTTTATTATCACATCTATAAGATATTCTCAATATACACCATTTTTTATAAGCATAATAATTATCTCAAACAAAATCAAAAATAAAATCCTCGATTTTGTTCCTATAAAGATGTTAATCTATAAAGAAATATATACGAATGTTGATCTAGTCCTAAACTTATTGTATGAATGCTGATTCAACCCTTAACTTTTTAATTTTGCTGATGTAGTCCTAAATCTCTGCGTGAAATTCCAATGCAGCCATTCCGGTCAATTGTTACTGGAAATCGCTGATGTGGTGATTCACGTAGGATATCATTTTAATTAAAGTTGCCTACGACGGTGTGCCACGTTAAACAGTCGGTGATGACTAGACGTCGCATTATTGATTTTCCGGCAGTAATTGGCTCGAGGGATTACATTGGCAAAATGGAAAAATTTAGGGTTGAATCGACATTCGTATAATATGTTCAAAATTGATTTGGCAATTATACTAAAGAAAAAACGGAAAAGGACACAAATGATCCCCGAACTTTGGTTCGATGTGTAATATGGTTCTTGAACTTTAACCCAATGTACAATGTGGTCTCTGAACTTTTAAGTTGTTCAATGTGGTCCTTGAACTAATTTAAATATGTACCAAAAGTTTAATGACCACATTGAACAAATTAAATATTCAGAGATCATATTGCATATTGGGCTAAAATGTAAGAACGTCAATATCCCAAGAAAAAACGGTAGGCTATCTACACAGTGCATAATGTAAGGCGGGTGTCATCGAACCTTATGCTCGAACAATTCAAAGCGACTAAGAGGATGGAACCTTGATCTTAAAACACAAAAATAATTCACATCGAATAAAAGTTTGACATACTGGTTCTTGTATGCAGGGCACCAATATGTCACGCGCTGATCCCGGCTAAGGAAGCGCTCAACAGTTTTACCACTACTCATAGGAAGCGACCCTGACTTTCGCGCTTCCAAAGGCTAATCCCATTAACGACGTTCGCAATCACAATTCTTAATTATTTCTTCGCATCCTTAACATTTTTTTGGAATAAGTGTCTTGAAAGTCTTAAAACTTGTCACAAAAGTGAAATTAAGTTTATCAAACTTTCAAAAAATATATTCAAGTCTTAAAACTTATTACGAAATTGCAATTAAGTCTTAAAACTTTTAAAAAATATATTCAAGTCCTACAAATTTGTCAAATCGATCCAATCAATTCCTTTTATTGATTGCACTTTTTTAAAGTTATAGAATTCGATTGTACTTTCGTGAAAAGTTTTAAGACTCAATTGCACTTTTTGAAAGTTTTAGGATTTGATTGCACTTTTTTAAAATTTTAAGATTCAATTATATTTTCGTGACAAGTTTTAAGACTTTCCGTGCACTGTTCCTATCGTTTTTTGTCATACTTCACATCCTTAATTAAGCCAACGAAGAGTGTTTCATCTATGAATATTGCAGAACCTGAGACAGAGATCCCTACAGTTGCAGCTTTCAGATTCGTTTCCTCTTTATGTGTAGCATCCTATGCTTCTGAGGGGACTACTTGTTCAACTTGCTTGAACATGACCGGCGAATAGATCTTGTTATATATGTCCCTCATGGCTCAGACTGATAAAATGAATGAGCACTGAACTTCATAAGAAGGATGTAAGTCACTGTGAATTACTTTCTAAGTATCAGACTTATGACTACCAATTGCATATTGCCAGGAACATTTCTGACGCAGTGCGCAAAAGCATCATATCGAAGAAGTCGATAGTCTTCTTTCATAGATCTCAGGGGAATCTTCGTCAGCTTGATGTAGGAGGAGGACGTTAGACGATGATTCTTCAGAAAGGGATGGCAGAGCTCAAGGCGAACAGAAATATTCTGATTCCAGCACAGGCTGGTATGGTTCGCAGTCCAAAAGCTTATCTGGAAAATTTATTCCTTCGGTCTAGGAATGGAAATGCGGACGCCATAGCAGAGACGCTAAACTTTCTCAGTTTGATCCATTCACCACAAGTAAATTTAATAAAAGGAGTAGCTTCACATGAAACTTAACAGAACAAAAACCATTCTGATTTGATTATTCCAAATCTTAGATGTCGTCTCATCAACACATCCTATACTTCTTGCACATCAGCTTGCTCCTCTCGACTATCACCATAGTCTATGCACTCGGCGGAAGTCAATACTGAAAAAGATAAAGATAAAGAAAAACCTTGCCTTGCGCGATCCACCAGGAATTAGGAAAAGGAATGTGACGAACTAATTCTCGTAGACTTTGCACTCCTCATCAGCGGGGTTCTTCTTGCAGAAATCTTCCAATGGGTCTCCGGTCGATCCCGGTATCTCTATGCCTGGCCACTTGACTGCTACTAAATGTGCCAAGTCGACGACCCTTTGGCTGAAAGATTGAGGAGATACAACACATCATACATCCAAAACAAGAAATGGAAGAGGTGACTCCAAATTTGGAGCCTTCTTCCCTTAGTACTTTAAAAATGAGCGAAATATTCTCACCTATAACCCCATTCATTGTCGTACCAAGCGACCACCTTCACCATATCGTCTCCCATGACCATGGACAGTGAAGAATCGATGGTTGAAGAGACATCGGAGCATCGGAAATCCACCGAGACGAGAGGCTCATTGCACACGGCCAATATGCCCTTCAGCGGCCCTTCGGCTGCCTCTCTGAAGGCTGCATTGACGTCCTCGGCGGTAAGGCCCTTCCTCTCAACATTCACAACAAGGTCGACGACGGAGACGTTTGGCGTTGGCACACGGAGGGCGATCCCATTGAGCTTGCCCTTGAGCTGGGGAAGCACGAGAGACACTGCCTTTGCAGCCCCAGTGCTTGTCGGGACGATGTTGAGCGCTGCGGCTCTGGCTCTCCGCAAGTCACGGTGGGAAGCATCCAAGAGCCTCTGAACCATATGGGTTAAAAGAAACGATTATACTCAGACTTGAGCAAAACCTTAAATGCCCCAGTAAGTTCGGACAGCGTGCTCATAAAGACAATTTCTTGATACTTTGTTCAATTACCTGGTCACCTGTATAAGAGTGTGTGGTTGTCATTGTACCCTTCACAATGCCTACGAAAGTGATCATGAGAGTTCAGAAACTAGTCAGGAACCAGACAGGTAAGTCACACACTAGGGAAAAAAAGAGGTGGTCAAAGATCGGGGATGAAGCCTTACCGAACTTTTCATCCATGACTTTCACGAAAGGAGCGAGGCAGTTAGTGGTGCAAGAAGCATTGCTGAAATCAGCCAGAAGCTCATGGGTTTAATCCATTATGATCAGCAGAATCTTAACTTAGTTCTTTCAAGAAAAATTCTGACCTGACTATGTCAGCAACTTCATGGGAATAATCTTTCTCGTTCACACCATAGACGTAGGTGGGTATATCAGCGCCTTTTGCTGGTGCGGTGATGATAACTTTCTTGGCACCAGCTTGGATATGTTTTCCAGCACCAGGGCCGTCCACGAAGACTCCAGTTCCCTGTAATTCATATTAGCAAGCCATGTTGAGGACAAGTTCTACAATAATTTGATCAATTCACGTGGTTAGTTCATAATTATTGGGCTTACCTCAATAACAATGTCAATGCCAAGCTCAGCCCATGGGAGCTTGAGAGGGTCCCGGTTAGAGACGACCTTAATGTGCTTCCCATCGACGCTGATGGTCTCGTTGTCCACGATTTTCACATCAGCGTTGAAAGTCCCCAACATGGAATCATACTTCAGCAAATGTGAAGCCTGTCTTTCAAATAAGCTTACTTGTCAGATAAAAAATGAGGTAATGGGCATCTCCAAAAAAATTACGGAAGCTCACTAGTCACGAAATCTTACTCACATTTTTCACACCTCCGCTGTCATTGACAACAATGACATCGAGGGGCGAGTTCTTTCTTCCGTGCCAGCATCTAAGGAAGTTCCGACCAATGCGACCGAAACCATTGATTGCCACCTTCAGTTTAGCAACGGTCTCTCCCTTAGCTGGAGCTGGTGCTGAAGTCTGTTTTCACCATTGACAGGAATTGTGAGTAGGTTACCTAGAAAGATCGACTATGCTGCAAACAGATATCATGTTAAGAGTCGCAAGATGCTGATATATGTTGAGATATTTATACTAGGTTGCTTCGCGCTCTTCTCAATGACAGCGACTCAGTCTTCAAATATTTTAGTTGGTCTACTAAAAGTTTGCCTACGCAATTCACACACTCTTAGCTGCCTCCTTGAGACAAATCAACTTCTGCAACTTTCTACTTCTCTCACTTTTGATCAACTGTCGCCAACAGAGCATGCAGTAGTAGCTCTCCATATAAGACAAGTGCTTTTATTAAGACAGTTACAAATAATATCATATACATCCCACAAAATCGAATTCCTTGGTCGTTAATGCAGGTCTTATCGCTAGCTCAAGTTTGACATCAAGAAGAGTCCTCCTCTTCCCTTGTTTAACTTCATATGACAATATTTCCTCAAGTTTCCTGCCATACTCCATCCGCTGACAGTCCTCGGACAACCTCCAAGAACTTAGCAAGAAATGAGTATAAGGTCCAGATTAATTTGTTTCCCTCTATTGATTCTCTAGACAGTCGGCTTACCCGTGGCTAAGCCTGTACCATCAAACTTTGTGCTATGGTCCAGTGTTCTGGTTAATTACGGGTATTCTTGCAGTCTGAGATTTCCTTGGGAATTTGGCCAGATATGATTATTAGTCAAGTAAAGAACACAGAGATGACTAGTAAGGAGTACCTCTTAATATGCAGGAAAATTGTAAAATATGCAAGTGATCATGCTATTTCCCATGAACGATGACCGATCACATGATGTCCAGAAAATATCTTTCCTTGAAAAGGCTGGTATGTTTCCAGGAACTTAAATCAACCATCAAAATGAACAATGATCTGTTCGAATATAACTAACAAACTAACTCCAGAACATTCAATGCACAGAAAAAATAAGTAGCGATAGTCCAATTGAACAGCTGACCTTGGGAGCGAGCTGAGCAGCCACAGAATCAAAGAAGGATCCTTCCCCGCCATTCTTCGCGCAAGTCACACACGACCCAGCACGAAGGCCTGAGAATTCCGCCACCTCGAGCCTCTGGACATAGGGGAGAAAAAATACATTCCAAAGAACGCAGGTGATCAGCACTTGTGCTGCTGAAGCATCGAAACACACATCACACAACACTAACACACAAAAGAAAAGAGAGGATCAGAGAGAGACCTTGGAGAAGCATTGAGTGGGGAAGGAGTGAGAGGAGCTCTTGCTAGAGAACTTGGCATTGGTTGGGAGGGTTGAGGGAGCAAGAGCTGCGTGAGTGGCCATGGCTGACTGAAACTAAAGCTCAAGAGACCTGCTTCCGCAGCTAATTTATACCACACTAGCTTTGAAAGTTTGTTTTTTTCTTCCTTCTTCAATTGGTGACTACATTTGCATCTGTGAATTATGGTTGGAAGACAATTAGAAGGGAACGAGTGGTGAATATGGCGTTGCGGGGATGTACAATGGGATAAGGTTCCTATTGGGGATCTCCAAGGCATAAATGTGAGCCACAGACTGACTTTAACCACCCATCCATCTCTCTTCCCCTGAAGGCCACTCCTTCAATGATTCATGAATTTCTCTGTTAAAACGCGAGCCAGATTTTTGTTGAAAGAGCATATGGGTAAACATGCACGAGTGCATACATAATCATATATGTCCCATTTCGTGGACATTTATAAAAAAAAAAATGGGGTGTGTATATTTCTGGCTTGGAGATCGATGTGGAGTTGATGGTGGAAATCGTTCGGAAGACATTATCCGCCTTGCCTTTCCGGGACAGGCGACAGTCGGGGAATAATACATCCAAATTCGAAGTATCCGCCCGTGACAAAAGTCTTGCCTAGCAGGGCCAACCCTCCAAACAATATTTGATAGATTTCTCAAGTTTCTCCCCCCATATCATCCATAACTGGTTTAGTTCAATGGAACTTCAGTGTGTCATCACACAGCTTAGCTAGGATGGTTCGTAGATCATTTGATTCACCACAACTTACCCTTGCTTTGCCATTCTAGAGCAAAATCTCATACTGACCATCTGCCAATCAGGCATTAAGTACCATTGTTGACGATTGGCTTTCAAGTTGACACTGTGTCAACCACACTAATCGTCATACCATCTGATGGCACACATTATCCGAAATGTAACGGCGATCACTTTTGATGAACGACTAGATTTATACATACACAAGGAGGGAAACTGTGATGATATAATACTCGAAGTCTCCCGAGATAAACGGTATTCTGCACAGATATACCATGAATGATGCATTTCCTCAATCGAGATAATCATGTCAAAAGAAACCGAATGCATTGGTCTTTAGATATAAACAGAAGATTTTACAAGAGGAACCATTATTCTGCTATATGGAGGCCGCCAAAAAGGGCGAGCCAATTGTACCAAAACAGTGGATGACCATGATCTTAGCCCTGGGAGGTGTGGGCTATCAAACAGCAGCTTCGATTTCATCAGGGGTAACGGCAATCTCATCTGATGAGTCTTCAGTTCGGAGCTGAGAAGATACATCATCTATGGCTGAATTGAGCTGTGCAATCTTCTCGGCAAGCACCTTCCTCGTTTTCTGGAAATCATCATATTTTAAGGTGAATACATATTTCACAGATGGCCACGATGCCACGTTACTGCTACAGTCTCTTCACAGCATACATGAAGCAGGTCATAGCAAGCATATGTTGGACTTCATATACAAACATGTCAGCAGTTGCTTATCAAGTTAAACGCAGGTACAAAAACTGTTCTACTCACGACAATCCCGGATCAGAAAATCATTTTCATCATGGCACAGTAAGTACTATAAGGTGTCGTACATTGGAAAATTTAATATTAAAGATAAGTCAAGGACAGGTCACCTCCAAAGCCTTCTCTTCATCATAGATGAATTTCGGTAATTTCCTCATCAAATCCTTCCTGTCAGTTCCAGCCAGTGCCTTGCCGATCTACCAGGATGATAAAAGGAAAAACTCAATTCAGGGGAAAGGGCTTCCACATGTAGATCCGCAGGACTATCACATGGAATAATGGAACTGAAGATGTATTCAGCTGAACCACCATACTTATGATATTCATCAACAGTTACATGAACTGCTTGAACTAAAATTATCAGAATCTTGGGAAAGAATAATTTCATCTTCAATAATTCAAACAAACTCTAACCAAAAGAAGGTGGATTCCTACACCATAGGTAGGGCATTACAGATAATGTCAGTACCTGAGGTGCATATACACAACCGAGGGCACCGACTATAATTCCTCCTAAGACAAAGCCACCAACAAAAATGCTTGCATTGCTTGGCCTTCCACCATCTCTGCATTAGAAAACAAACAAAAGACTAGCATCGGGTACATACAATCACAACTAGGTAAATTTGATAGAGTTATGAAAAACAAAAGATTATAGATGCAGGAAACGAGTTTAATATTACGAACAGTAATTACTTCTTGTTAGCTGACCCATCTAACATTTCAAGCATAAAACGAAAGAACTTATTATTGAAATGAAATCATAGATATATTTAGAATTGTGGAAGACGTTTGCCTTTACTGCACAAATCTTCCTGATCCATCCTTGGCTGAATAGATTTAGAAAAACACTTTCCATGCTGATTAGATATACAAGTTTAGAGAAACTAAACTATGTCTGCACATCAATGGAAGGAAGCCAGGAATGGAGAAACAGGACCAGGAAATACTGCAAGAAAATATGTCCTGGCTCTCTCTTTCGCTCCTCCCCCGGCCCCTTTTCCCTCAATTTTTTCCTTTCCCTCTCCGCCTCCCACAACATGTAACAAATTTGTCAGATCATGACAAGAACATAAGGTCTATACAGGTCTGAGAAGGTACTATAGCCTAATGCTCAGAAAACGGGATAATAAAAGAAGAAATATTGACTGCTGTTTAAGCTTCCACTTAGAAATTGCATCCCAATTTAGCACCTCAAAATTAGACCACAACAAAGTTGCAATACTTGGCAGTACCTATACTCAGCACCAACAGCGAGTCGCCTTGAGGAGCGGAGCTGCAGCATTCCAGTTTGATTTGTAGCGAACAACAAGTTTGTACGGCGTACACTCCCCAGGCATTGGGCTGATGGCTTAAGCGGGCAACCTGGCAGCATGTTCCAGAATAAATACCATAAGCACACTTAACTGCATGAAAAGTCGAGGCTCTAAACACAACGAGCCTTAAATATCCACTGCCGGTCAAGCATGAGAGAAGAAACAAAGTTCTTCTAAAATCTGGTAGTCAGACTACGGCAACGTAAACCATAGAAGGTAGAATGACGTCCTATCATATCCGAACCTAAGGAAAGGTGCTTTAGTCATAACTCGTGCACCGTCTCATCCGAATCGAGAAAGGGAGAAATATCCCGATGTCTAAATAGAGGATGCACAAAGCCACCGCTCAGCAATTGGACAGATTCATTCCCACATGACAAAGATGAACCTGTTGTGAAAAATTACACCATGAGCCGTGCTAATGTGGCAGCACAGACCCGTCAGGTAGTCTTGTCTTGTTTTCGCCGCAAGTTCTTGCGCACGCATCGAGAAAAACGAGCACCGCGCCCACATGCCATACGACATATCTATCAGGCGAAAGACTTTCCCCACGTAAGACAGCTAATCATCAGAATCACGCGGCAGGCGACAACACCCATAGGAAGCCGCACAGTGCGAAAACTTTACGAGACTAAAAGCAATACATAAGGCCGACGGCCGCAAACACTCGGGACTTTCCGCTGTGATTAAGCATCCAGTCACGAGTCTCGAGCTCGCCGAACTCATCGCACGCCACTCGATGCAACTGTAGAGACCCACGCACACTGGCACAAGAGTTAGCAACGCCGATGTACGGGGCATTTGGATTTCCCTTCATCTCGCGGTTCACCAAAAGAAGCACCGTCCAATCCAGCTTTTCTCAGGATCGAACGCGAGCCGAAAGCTGACGATCAGCGCGGAAACGCTGCGAAAAAGCGCATCGAACGGAAGGGCGGAACCGGAGGAGATCGTTACCCGACGAGAGCCGCGGCCGGGGACTTCGCACCGGAGCCAGGGAACTCGAGACCGCGCTCATCTCCATGGGCGTGGAGCGCGAGAGAGAGGCTGAACGATCGGAGCTGCGAGGTGTTCGATTCGAGGGAGGAAACGAGGACGGAAGGAGGAGATAAAGAGGGGGGCGATGATGAAGGTTCGATTCTGGTGTTCGATTGTATCGATGCAGGTTCGCTCGCTTGGTGCGACACAGCCGAAGAGATGAAATGCGGCGGGCGCGATCGCCTGCTTCGCGCTTCAGATGATTTAGCATTGAGATCGAGGACTCTTACGGCCGCTGATTCGATCCTTTAAGCAAGATCCCGCGTGCGCGCGTGGCTGTTGATCGCGGCCCATTGATTTTCAGCCGGCGCATTGGCCGAGCGTTTGGGAAGAATTTGAGGGAAAAATAAATAAATAAAAGGATGAAGAAGAAAGATGAATTGGCACTTTTAAGAGTGACATTGACGATTTTTGATAAAAGGGACAATGCGAAATGAGCATTGCGTGACGGATTGTAAATAATTAGGTAAACAAGCGGATCATATTAAAATGTCAGTTAAAAGTTAAATGATGCGACAAAATACAAATGACCGATTAAATAAACAAGTCATATTCAATCAGTAATGACGATCTGTCATATAATTTAATATACGAATTTTGTAAATGCCAAAATTAGTTTACGAACGCTTATTTAGTTAATATGACAATCCAACTCGTCCTGTAAAACCCACAAATGAATGTTGCCATTATGCTACTTGCACCGTGCAAGGTCCCCGAGCGCTCGCTCGATGTTGGCAAGCAATGGCGCCATCATTGAGCCCAAGGGCTTGTAGTTAAGCGAGTACAACTTATTAAAGAAATCGAGTGAATCCTCCACATCGCTGAGCAACAAATTTATTTCGTAGAATATTCCAACTTTATTCTATTCAGATTTTATATCCCACTTATTAAAATTACATAAAATTATTGACCAACTTTGTAAAAATCGATCTTACCATCTTAATTCTCGTCTTCACAAAGGAAGGAGGGACAAAGGTGTAAATTTGGCGGGGAAAGGATAGGAGGAGGCGGTGCGATTTTTTTTTTTTTGCGGTTCCTCCGAGAGCTGACGCAGCATCATCTGCAAAACCGCAAAAAAAAAAAAGCCCAACGGCCATGGCTTCCGCCCGGAGCTTCCACAAACCGGCCGTCCACGATCGTCGTCTCCTCCTGCGACCGAGAGCCGCCGCCGCCCCCTCGGACCAGCCGCCGGACGCCGCGAGGCGGCTCGCTCCTCCGGCTCGCGCTTCGAGGAGGCTCGCGGTCCTGATCTCCTCGCTGCCGCTGCCGCTCGCGCTCGCCTCGCTGCCCCGGCCGTCGGAGGCCAGGGAGAGGCGCAACCGGAAGGCCATCCCGCTCGAGGAATACGCCACGAGCCGTGAGTCTCCCGAGCCCTCCGTTCTCTCTCGTTCGTCGTTCTTTCGTCGCGTCGAGAGCGCGAAGTATGCGCTTGCGCGTTCTGTCGCGCGTGCCGGGAGATGGTTTGCTTTTTCCCCTTGTGGCAGTCGCAATGCGATTGCGGAGCACAAATGCGCAACCGAATTCGATATTGGACGGGGTATTCGAAAATTGAATGAGTGCGCAATCGAATGCGTGCTTCATTTGTTTTTGTGATTGAGCGAGCATAGCATGTAGTTTGAGTAAGTGCAATGACAGGCACATTGCTCGTGCAGTTCAAAGCTGCCCGTTGCTATGATAATGCAAGTGACGTGAGGAAGAAGTTGAGTCAAAATGCGGTTAGGTACGGCTCTGACTAGATCACACTGCGATAAACGGGATATGCTATGTTGCTTGTTGGAGCCTCTGTCTTGTAATTTGAGCGGATTCTAGTCCTATGTGTAGTTACAGTGAGATAGTTCCGGCAGTTTCGCTCATAGGCGGAAGGTTGGAGGGGTGGTAGTAGTGTGTGATTGTGCTTCTGTGACTTGCCTTTTATGGATGTAGCATCGACATTTTAGAAGCTGTGCCACTTGCTATGATAGTGCAGTTGAAGTGAATAAGATAGGCATTAAGGATGTGATTCAGTCGCATAATGTCCTTAGGGATGACTAGAATATTCATAGCTGAAAACATCGGAGTGGGTAGTAATTACCAGTTTAAGTCTTGGTTCGCAATTCGAATGGATTCTGTGGCTTTGCCATTTAATTCTGCTTAACCAAAGATCATGAAGTTTACCTTGACTCTTTGTGCTGCTTCTCTTTGTCATCGTACCTGATGGAATGCAGGAGGAATGCTTCCCTTTGTTCACATCATTTCGTAGGGCCTAGCTTAGTTTTTCTTTCCCCCCACCACTCTTTCCCATGTACTGCCTCTATAACCCATTTAGTCAGTGTAAAGTATTTCCTAAAGATTGTTTTATTTCCTGTGAATAGATGCTCAAACTTAAAGTTAATTCGTATTCCCCATACAGAGCAGAAAAGAATTGAATTCTAGGCTGCCAGATTTGTGGGGGGAAAAAGGTTCTCGTGTTTCACGAGAGAAAGTTGCATTTTAGCTTGCTGTCCGTTTTGTTTTAGTAAGGAATTCCAATCCTTGAAACAGCTGATGGAGTGAAATACTATGATGTCATCGAGGGAAAGGGTCCAGTAGCTGAAAAAGGATCAACAGTCCAGGTTTGTTGATGTTGGGTTTCTGTTTGTATTTCCTCAAGCTATACATGAGCCAGTAATATTTTGTGTTGAATCCTCTTTTGCAGGTGCATTTTGACTGTCTTTATCGTGGTATTACGGCTATATCAAGTCGAGAATCTAAGCTTTTAGCTGGAAATCGCATTATTGCTCAGGTCTTATACTTTGGATTTTCTTTTCTCGTTTCATATTGCTATTTCCGGTTCAGACAAATTCTCCTCATTTTGACTTGTGCCTTGTCTGGACCAATGCTTTGCTAATGTGCAAGCTTACTTGGCATTATTAGCCATATGAATTCAAGGTAGGATCTCCTCCAGGAAAGGAACGCAAGCGTGAATTTGTAGATAATCCAAATGGATTATTTTCAGCACAGGCTTCTCCCAAGCCACCACCTGCTATGTACTCGATAACAGAAGGGATGAAAGTGGGTGGAAAGGTGATCATCTCGACTCCTATCGGCAGTAAATGTTCGTCAATGTGTCTAATTTGTCACTCAGTAAATGAATTGCTAACACTTAAGCTAGTGCTTTTGTATTTTCCTCGTCCTCTCTGGTCTTTTAATGGCCTTATTGTTCTTGAGCATTCGTCCTTTTTCAGAGAACAGTGATCGTTCCTCCAGAGGCTGGCTATGGTCAGAAGGGAATGAATGAGATACCGGTAGTCTTTGTATTCTTGATTCATTGGGAATTAACCCACTTTGTGTTTAGGAGCTGATCATACCATCAACTGCCTGGTTCTTAGAGCTTGCCTAAAATTTTTTATGCCTCTTCTATAATTTCAACTCCATTCCTAAGTGAGGTTTTCTATCTATTTGCATGTGGTGCCTCTAAGCATGTCGTTACATGTGCTTGAGAGTCAATTACGATGCATTCCTGAAAGTACTTGTGTTTTCCTTTTCCAGCCAGGGGCCACCTTTGAACTGAATATCGAGCTTCTGCAAGTAGAACCGCCTGAAGGGAAGCAGACTTAGCATTGGGTGAGGAGGGCCGCGAGGCGATGGAGTTGATGTGATGCTGAAATTTTGTCTCCTTTTCTTCTAATAGAAGGCAGATAAGTCAGCTGAGGGATCATTATGTGCAGAGTGATAAGTCAGATTGAATGTGTGACTCGCTAGTTTTTCTGTATATCTTCTTCTTCTTCGACTCCAAAGCATGATGAAGCAGAACACTGTAATCTCAGGCCGATATTCTTGCTTCCTCAATGCTGCAGAATTCACTGATATTGTTGGTATTCTATAAATGAGACTATTGACCACATGAGTAGAGACACTAATGATATTTAAACTTCTCTCCCAGACTCCTGAAGGAAAAGAAGATCAGCACCTATTTTTGACAAGTTCTGGTTTATAATCTCGTGGACAAGTTACACGGGAGCCTAAACAGTATGCAAACATGGTGTTGCTCACATCTAATTGTGTGAAACAACTAAACACGTGAACATGCAATGGAGATGATTCTTGTCACTTTGTTCTAGGAAACATGTATATTTTCTTGTGAATGAACTTCTTTTACTTTTCTAGCAAAAAGAAAAACAGCGTTTGATATTATATTTGACTCGTGCATCCTTGATAAATGGATGGGTGTGATTTTGAGAGTCCAGTTTGTTCAATAATTAAAGGGTTAATATCTCGAAAAACTCTAAATTGATACACGTAATAAATTTACCCCAAAATAATTTTTGGGTTAGCAAAAACTTCCAAATTGGTATACTTGTGACAAATTTACCACAAATTAATTTTTGGTCACAGAAAGTCCATCTCCGGTCTGTTGTGTGCAATAACTGGATATCGTTGACGTTGTGGTAAAGCAAAGTTAAGTCAATTACAAGCTTCCTAACTGAGCAATTTTCCTCTGTTTCGGGACAAAGATAGGATACTCTGGAATACAAAACCAACTTTTTGGATTCAACTTTCTTGTGTGGCATATGTCGAAGGTTTATTTCCATGTCGGGGGCAGTCCAACAATGGTTTAGTTGAATTAGTCTTAGTTAATTCTGGTGATGGAATTGTGTCAGATTTAACAATAAATGATTGTTCCTAATACTTGTAAACATTACGCATTTTTTACTTCCATTCTCCTAAGGATGAAAGACCACTCTTCTACCGAAGGGGAACCATAACTCCGGGCGACTGTCGACGGTCCAAGAGGAAATGCTTGTGATCATGTCTATCTTGTGCAGTTTCATTCTCATTCACATCTAAGGCTCCGTTCGTTCCCGAAAAAATATTTTTCTGAAAAACATTTTCCGCATTTTCCGGTGTTCGGGGGCAGAAAATGTTTTCCGTAGAAAAACATTTTCCTTCCCCACCTCCAAATCCTTCATTATTTTGAGAAAAATGATTTCCTCTTTTCACAAAGAGGAAATCATTTTCCGTCAAAGTCAAGGCAAAATTGCCCATGGGAGGGAAAATATTTTCCTTGAGAGAGGAAGTTGATCGCCGGTCACCGCCATCGCCCGCTGGTCGCTGGCCGTCGTTGTCGGCCACCGGTTGCCCGCCGCAGCCGCCGGTTGCTCGTCGCCGCCGCCGGCCCCCAACGGTCACCCGCCGCCGCCGCCGCCGGTCGCCCGCCGCCGCCGCCGCCGGTCGCCCGCCGCCGCCGCCGCCGGTCGCCCGCCGCCGCCGCCGCCGGTCGCCCGCCGCCGCCGCCGCCGGTCGCCCGCCGCCGCCGGTCGCCCGCCGCCGCCGGTCGCCCGCCGCCGCCGGTCGCCCGCCGCCGCCGCCGCCGGTCGCCCGCCGCCGCCGGTCGCCCGCCGCCGCCGGTCGCCCGCCGCCGCCGCCGCCGGTCGCCCGCCGCCGCCGGTCGCCCGCCGCCGCCGCCGCCGGTCGCCCGCCGCCGCCGCCGCCGGTCGCCCGCCGCCGCCGGTCGCCCGCCGCCGCCGGTCGCCCGCCGCCGGTCGCTCGCCTGCCGCCGCCGCTCGAGTCGCTTCGCCGCCGTTGAGGAAAATGATTTCTTCTTTTCACAAAGAGGAAATCATTTTCCCCCAAAGTCAAGGTAAAATTGCCCATGGGAGGGAAAATGTTTTCCGTGGGAGAGGAAGTTGATTGTCGGTCACCGCCGTCGGTCGCCGGTCGCCGCCGCCGGTCGCCGGCCGCCGCCGCCGATCGCCAATCGCCGCCGGTCGCCGGACGCCGCCGGATCGGCGGTCGCCGAACACCAGAAAATATTTTCCGAAACTTTTTCAAATTTTAGCCGAGCACTAGAAAATTGTGTTCCGGGAAAATATTTTTCAAGAAAACGACTTCCGAAAAAATATTTTCCAAAAGGAGAATATTTTCCCGCAAACGAACGGAGCCTAAGTGTCGTTAATTGAAGCCAAATCGTTAACAACAAAGTCTACCCGCAAAATGCATCTCGAGCATCGTTGACCAATTGATACTTGGAGGACAAACCCAAGCCAAAACCAGTAGAGGAAGAGAAGACCAGGGAAGGATTTAGAGATGGAAGCAGACGAGCCAAGACAGATTCCAACTGTGAGTAGTTGCATTATAAGGAGTTATTTGACAAACTTTGTAATCTTGTTACCACAGCTCACTCCTAGCTTTACTTGTCCATTGCGATCCTGCCACTCCAGCGCGCCGCATAGATATTTTCAATCAAAAGCTGCGTCTTCAGACGAGCTTGTCTCTGGAAATTTTTGAGAATGAAACTATAAGGGTCCTTTTATGACCAAAAAAACTATAAAGGGTCCTCTCACCCCGTGATTTTTGCGCGGCAGCGGATGCTGGCAGTTCTACATCTCCCAAACAATATCTACAACTTCGACCGAAAAAAAAAAAACAATATCTCAAACCAAGGATCGACCAATCAGTTTGTGAGCTAACTCGTTTAGGGCTCTGTGATTCGTCTCATGCATCTGTGGCTATGTAAGATTCGGGAAGTTGGGCCTATTCTTTCATTGTCAGTAAACATATTTGACACAAGTGGTCCCTGAATGTAAGATAGTCCGGAGTTCTGTTTGACTGGAGACATGAGTCTATACCATCCTGGAACGGTTTTCTTTTCCGGATGTTAGTCGGAGCATCCTAAAGGCACTGATTCATCAATTAAGAAAGAAGGATCTGAAGATATTAAACAAAATTACAAAATGATTCTTCACACATCTAAGAACGGCCCGGAACATCAATAAGGGCGGATCTACTCCGGCAACTGAAAGCATCGACAATTCATTAACAGTCTCGAGATAAGTGATACTAAAGTTGGATAGAATGAAGCTTTTTGGTTGAGCCACATTATCTCAAAGCTGCATTCTCCTCCACTTAAATTACTTATTCAGCATTGATGATCCTTATAAAATATTTTAAAATTGGTTCGTGTAATATATATAAGGAGGTGATTACTAGTTATGTTGACTAATTCAAATGTGAAATCTTCTAATATCGAAGACAAAGAAACATGCATTCCTATTTCTTATGTATTGGTCAAACAAGTCTGCAACATGTTCACATCAGATTGACTCTCATGCATATAAGGCCAGACAAGGTCCTTTTCCAGAGTCAGAATCAATGGTAGAAGATCGGATTGGCCGGCTTCGCTGTTCAGTGACTACCGAGTCAAGATCGTTTACTCGAGCGATCTCTTTATTATTCTGAAGATAGGATTGGCCAGCCTCTTGTTCCTTCTTGCCTTGCTTTCATAGCCGACCGCTTCCTTCAGCTTCGAGTCATGAAACCATTAAGCCTTAGTTTTGCAGAGCTTCGAACACGCCACTTGCTTCTTGCTCTTGCACTGTGCTTTAACCGAGTCTCCTCCACCACCAATGAAACAGACAGACTCGCGCTGCTCGCATTTAAGGCCGGCATCACCGAAGATCCTTTTGGGGTGCTCGACTCATGGAACAATAGCGTTGGGTTTTGCAAGTGGTACGGCGTTACGTGCGGCCGGAGGCACCGGAGGGTCACGATCCTGAACTTGCCTTCACAAGGACTGTTCGGATCAATCTCTCCTCGTATCGGAAACCTCAGCTTCTTAAGGGAAATGCGGCTGCAAAACAACAGTTTTAATCAAGAAATCCCTCCAGAGCTCGGCCAGTTGCGCCGCCTGCGTATCCTAAGATTGACCATCAATTCTTTGGTTGGCGAAATTCCCAAAAACATATCGGGTTGCTCGGATCTGGTCATCCTCGAGCTCGGGAACAACGAACTAACTGGAGAAATTCCTGGAGAGCTCGGTTCATTGCCGAAGCTACAAGAGTTCGCTTTGTATGCTAATAATCTAACTGGGAGTATCCCTTCCTCCATTGGGAACTTATCTTCCCTACAGATCCTTTTTTTAACCATGAACAACTTGGACGGGAGGATTCCCGAAGTTCTAGGCCACCTTACAAACTTGCAATTCATGGGCATAGGAGCAAACGGATTGTCCGGTACGATTCCATCTTCGTTACTTAATCTCTCTTCCCTAGCTACGTTTGATGCTGCAGACAACCAGATACAGGGGATTCTTCCTGCAGGCATAGGCCTCAAACTCCCAAATCTTGTATTTTTTAGCGTTCGTGGGAACCAACTTGAGGGACCGATTCCTCTGTCTATATCGAATTGCACAAAGCTTGATAGGCTTCAACTTGGAGGCAATAGATTTTCCGGGAAAGTACCTTCTATGGAAAATTTGTATGAGCTTAGTTGGCTTCAAATCTTTGCTAATCAGCTTGGCAGTGGAAAACCTGAAGACTTGAGCTTCCTTTGCTCGTTAACTAATAGCACCAAATTAGAGTACGTTGGTATTGACAGGAACAAGTTTGGCGGGGCAATACCTAAATGCATAGGTAATTTTTCCACCAATCTCATATTATTTTCAGTAAAGGAGAATCAAATATCTGGTGACATTCCTAAAGAAATTGGGAATTTAGTCAATCTGAAATTATTGTTTATGAATCTCAACCAGATTTCAGGTGTTATCCCCCCCAATTTGGGATATTTACAAAATCTATCCACTGTGGAATTAAGCGATAACAACTTGGGAGGGATTATCCCATCTTCTATAGGAAATCTAACCAAGTTGATTAGCCTACATCTCGGTGGGAACAACTTTCATGGGCAAATTCCTTCAAGTCTATCAAAGTGTCGGTCTCTTAATTTGCTTGATCTGTCCAATAACAATCTTAGTGGTATTATACCCTTGCAACTTATGAGTCTCTCATCGTTAACAATCATTATGAACTTATCTCGAAACCATTTGACTGGGGTTTTGCCCACAGAAGTTGGCAACTTGAGAACTTTGACTGCGTTGGACATCTCGAACAATTTGTTAGTAGGTGAAATCCCAAGTAGTTTAGGTGCTTGCACTTCATTGACATCATTGAGGATGAGAGGCAACTTCTTCCATGGGTCAATTCCTCAATCAATTAGATCGTTAGGAGGCATTGAAGAACTAGATCTTTCATGCAACAATTTGTCGGGTCAGATTCCAGAATTCTTAACAATATTTCGTTCCTTGAAACTTTTGAATTTATCCTACAATAAGTTTGAAGGCATGCTACCAAGTGAAGGAGTCTTTGGGAATGCTACCGGTACTTCTATTATTGGGAACGATGAGTTATGTGGTGGGTTACCAGAATTTCACCTCCCCAATTGCATCTCCAAAAGCTCCAAGAGCAAAAAGATCAATTTAGTGGTATTGTCCACTTCAGTTATTTTCGGAGTTCTTGGAATAGCTCTTATTCTAACTTTCATATATCTTTGTTGGTTGAAGAAGACACTAATGGAACCGGTTGCAATTTCAAGGGATGATTCATGTCCAAATGTATCTTATGGAACACTCCTAAAAGCAACAGACGGTTTTTCTTCAACGAATTTGATCGGTGGTGGAAGCTTTGGTTCTGTTTATAGGGGTATACTCGAGGTTAGTGGAATTACTGTTGCCGTGAAGGTGCTTCATTTAGTTCGTCATGGTGCTTTGAAGAGCTTCAAAGTTGAGTGTGAGGCATTAAAGAACATCAAACATCGAAATCTTTTGAAGATATTGACAGTTTGTTCGGGTAGTGATTATCAAGGAAATGATTTTAAGGCCTTAGTCTATGAATTCATGGACAATGGAAGCCTAGAACAGTGGCTGCACCCTAGTGTAACATCATCTCATCACAATGAGCTTGCAAAGAAGTTGAATTTCATTCGAAGGATAAATATTGCTATTGGTGTTGCTTCAGCACTGGATTATCTTCATCACCGGTGCCACATCCCGATTGTTCATTGTGATTTAAAGCCAAGCAATGTCCTCTTAGATGCTGAGATGGTTGCACATGTTGGCGACTTTGGATTGGCGAAATTCCTTATTGAATCATCCCTTGATACTGCGGTGAGCTCCATGGGTTTTAGAGGGACAATCGGTTATGCTCCACCAGGTAATCTCTCTCTCTCCAAGAAAGTTTATTTACCCAACAAAGTAATTGATGGGTCTTCCTATGCGAAACTTGGCAGCAAATATTGACTCTTGTGGTCTTGTGCATAATAGATAATGATTGATGATCCGTGCTCCAAATTTGACCTGCACTTTGATTTAAATGTGTTGCAGAATATGCAATGGGATGCAATGTTTCAAGAGAAGGTGACGTCTATAGTTATGGCATTCTCTTACTAGAGATGTTCACAGGATTAAGTCCAATCGATGACATGTTCAGAGATAATTTAACTCTTCATGGCTTTGTCGCAAAAGCTTTGCCTGAACGAGTGATCGAAATTACGGATAGTATTCTGCTTCAAGAAAGAGAGAGCCATTTTGGCCCCTACAGTCCCCAGCATTGGCCTTCCGAAAGCGACGGCATATTTCAAGAGTGTTTGGTTATGGTGTATAATATTGGAGTTGCTTGTTCGAACGAAGTGCCAGGAAGACGAATGAGCATCGGTGGAGTTGTAAATCAGCTGCATCAGATCAGGGAGAAACTCTTTGCGTTGGGTTTACATGAACAAGATGAACTACCGACAGTTTCTACTTAGCTGTTGTACATTTCGCGTTGTTTAGGCAAATGGAAGCAGACAGGTAAATTCAATAACTGAAGAGAGGATCAATTATTCTTTTTCTAGTTGATGATTATTCATCAGTTGCATCAGTACATATCTGAACTTGCTGAAGGCCTTGGGTGCACACACAATCTTCAGTACTTTCAGTTTACTTAAAACTCTGATTTGGTGCCATATTATACAAAAAATGAATCAAAGATAGGTTGTCTTGCTTCTTTTAATCTTTTCATTTGTATGATATTGATGCTCATTGAGACGAATAGGAATCAATTAGCTATTGGAAATCTTATGTAAAGGAGAAAGCTTGGTTTCTGCAGATGGGCTACGAATGGGCTTGCTGTTGCTGTTGCTGTTGCTGTTGCTGTGTTTGGAATAACCTGATGTCAGGATTTGGACTATGTTCCTAAACCTATGTTCAGGATTCACCATCCAATCATGCAGTAATTCGAGGAGGAATCATCCGAGAATGCTTTAGTAAGAACAACGTAATGTAAAGCGTGTACCGTATTTTTCTAGGGATGCAAGTGCAAATTCTCCAGCACTGCTATTTCTGAAGTTTACCAATGTCATTCCCTTTTATTTTCGCAATTTAGAAAAGTTACACTTTTCTTCTTCTTCTTCTTCTTCTTCTTCTTCTTCTTCTTCTTCTTCTTCTTCTTCTTCTTCTTCTTCTTCTTCTTCTTCTTCTTCTTCTTCTTCTTCTTCTTCTTCTTCTTCTTCATCATCATAAAACTTACTATAGATATGTTGATATTCACTCCTTTTATATAGAAAAAATTACCAAAAAAGTCACAAATCTATTATATCCGTGCCAATTCAACTCTAAACTTTTTAATTGTGATAATTATGTCCTAAATCTTTTGACAATTTATCGATTAAGTCCTTCTAGCCAATTCTCATGGGAAATAGCTAACGTAGACGCCGATTGTCTTACGTAGTATGGCCGGTGCTATCATGGATAATTTTTATAAATTTTTAAAATTTTTTCGAAATTTTATTGCACAACTGATTTTGCGATATGTTTAGGATTTTTTTGGTAATTTTTTAGCATTCGTTAATCATGTGGATAACCAACTTACAAAGGTAAAAACTAGTAACTACATCAATAAATTACCAGCCAAAAAATATGCTCAAACTTACTTCTCTAAAAAAGTAACCATTGAGTGGAGAGAAGTTACTAAATTCTTAATAATTATGAAAGTAAAGTTACTTTACACTACGACAAAATTAGTGGCCGTCAAAATGCAAATACCTCGACCCCGTGGCCTTCGGCGAGAGCTCGAGCCTCGCCGGCGACGACGAGGCACACCCTTTCTTGCCAGAGCATGACTCCGAGTTCACTCCTTAGTACAATCACGTACCCGAATTTCATACGAAAGTTTTCAATCACATGGAGAAAAATTAAAAACTATTAATAGGCCAAATGTGATGTTCCTCTTAGAAAGTTACTATTCACATTGAGATGTAACTTCAGACCAAAAAAAAAAAAACATTGAGATGTAACTATAGGGACTTCATCGTAACTGATTTCAAAGTGATTGGGGGGTGGGTATTGCAAAAAATCGAGAAACCGGGGCGGCCCAAACTGCAAATACCCCAAAAACCCAGGGGCCAAGATGCAATCATCCTCCGTAAGGCCACACCGCAAAAGTCTCGACACACACTCCCCAGAGAGTCCGCACTGACTTCGCAAATTCGCATGCCGGTACGAGAGACGATCGACTCCTCCTCGCGCACGAAGATGGGGTTTAGGTTCGACCTGCTGGTCCTCGCGGTGGCCCTGCTCTCGACGCCGGCGCTCTCCGATCTGGTGTTGACCAGGGTCGATCGGCGCGTGAGTCTCTCTCTCTTCTCTTCTCCTTCTCCTTCTCCTCCTCCTCCTCCGTCCTCCCTGCGAGCTCTTGGGCTGCTGTTACTCGTTGATGCGGCTCGTATCGAGCAGGTTTAGGTGGGGGGGGGGGGGGGGGTTTGTCTCCTCGAGGTGTTTGAGATCGTGGATATCCGATTCGCGAATTTTGAGTATCGAGGTGGCGCTGTGAAGGCCTTGGTGTTTGAATCAGATGCGACAGGGGCGGGTTCTGAGGATGTGTAGGTTTTGAGTTGGTTTGCATTTTTGGAGGATTTGGACTCGTGTTGGGTGATTTGGCCGTCCGGTATTGGGTTTTTCACTTGAGTGGTCCGTTTTAACGATCTTCTTGTCCTGAGGGTGATGAGAGATTATGATATGTGGATGGGCTGCCGGAAATCTAAAGGATTTCTGGGGGTCGAAAGCTCCGATGGGTTTTGTCGGGTTTAGATATGATGTCTGCGCAACCCGAGAAAGTGGAAATGTGGCTTCTTGGTTTAGTTCTCTTATTTCACAATCATTAGCGGGCTAATGATGTTCGTGTTCTCTTGCAGGTTGATTTGACATCTCACATCGTGCGGGTTGTCTCGACACTGAAGGTGCGGTCACTTCCAATTGTGTTGCCATTATTATGTTTTCTACATTTTTGGTCTCTCTCTTCTAGATCTCATCAGTAGAGAGTTGCTCTGACTTTTTTGGTATTTGTGAAACTCCTTATCTTAAGCTATAGATTTGGGCAAATGATCATGTTGAACTTGCTAGTACCTCGATTAATTGATTTCTCTTACTTGAATTTTTTCGCTGTTTAATGAAGGTCGAGAACGCGGGAAAGGATTCAGTATCAGAGGTTCTGTTGGTCTTTCCTGAACGCCAGGCAAAAAACTTGGCATACTTGATGGCTGCATCTAGCCCGGGGAAAGGGAAAGCAAAAGCTTCTGCTGTCAATCTTCCTGTTGAAAATGTCAAGAGTGAAGGATTGCCTCCGGCCTTGGTTGCCTATTCAGTGTCATTGCCCGAGGGTGGACTAGGGAAGGGGGCGAGCTTTACTTTTGATGTGTCAGCTGTGTTTACTCATTCACTGCTACCTTTTCCTGAAAAAATTACTCAGGCTGATACTCAGCTGCTTGTATTTGAAGAAAGTGCGTACTTTCTCTCACCTTATGCTGTCAATGTCCAGTCTCTCACTGTTAAACTTCCTCATCCAAGAGTTGAATCTTACACGAAACTAGAAAACACTAAGGTTCAAGGTTCAGAGATCAAATATGGTCCTTACGAGAATCTTGCTCCCTTTTCATACTCACCTATAGTTGTTCATTTTGAGAGCAACCAACCCTTTGTTGTTGCTCAAGAATTGGTGCGAGAAATAGAAGTTTCCCACTGGGGTAATGTGCAGGTTACTGAAAACTATAACCTTGTTCATGGTGGTTCTCAAATTAAGGGAGAATTCTCTAGGTATGATTATGCTTTTCGTGTGCTCCTTTAGTTTTTTTCTCAAGTTTGGCGTCTGTGCCTATCATAAGCTACTTCCTTCATCCTGCAGGCTTGATTACCAGGCCAGACCACACATTAGAGGCGCATCAGCTTTCAAAAATCTCGTGGCAAAATTGCCTCCAAGAGCTCATTCTGTCTATTACAGGGATGCAATTGGCAACATTTCAACTTCTCATCTTTGGGGTGATTCTAGTAAGGTAGACAATCTGATTTTCACAATATTTGCTTCCATAATTTCTCGTGTAAATTGAGATTTTCACACATTTTTCATCATGGGTACAGACAGAGCTGGAGATTGAACCTAGGTACCCGATGTTTGGTGGTTGGAGAACTGCGTTCACAATTGGCTATGGCTTGCCTCTTCAGGATTTTTTGTTTGAATTAGACGGAAAACGCTTCCTCAATATCACCTTCGGCTCTTCTATAAATGAAATCATTATTGACGCCCTCATTGTGAAGGTAAGTTGTTTTTATTTCACTTTTTCTTAAATAGTCGACAAAAAATCCTTATATGTGAAAATGGCAATAGAAATGAGTTAGTTTATGGAAGTCCTTGGGTCTGCAACTAATTGAGACCATCCCCAACTGTTGAAAAGAAAAGGACAGCAGCAAGAGCATGAAGTAAAACTGACTTGGAAAGGTGAAATTGGTTGTTGCTCTTAGTTCTGCACTTAATAACAGTAGTTGGGAATGGTGATAGAGGGTTGGACAAATAGAAAGCCTACTGATACTAGTCATCGAAGAAGCTAGTTTCATACTTAGCTTGCATTACAAAGCACAAGCAAATGAACATGCAGAAGGTAGTTAGCATAAATGGCAGGAATAAGTGGGACCTGGGATATATGGATCTTCTAGTGTCTGGAGCACTTAAATGGGATTCCTGTTTCGGGAAACTCTGTTGCTCCCTCTTTCTGTCTCCCTTCCTCTGAAGTCACAGTCTCGTAGAGTCGTAGGTCTGTACTTGGACACATACGTTTTGAAGATTTTAAGGAGTACATCTCTTGATATTTCACCTAATGATAGATATGAGATAATCTATGGACACATCCATCGATATTCTTATAAGTCCTTAAATGCTTGTGAAGTACAGGTTGTTTTGCCTGAAGGTTCTCGAGATATATCTGTTTCTGCGCCATTTCCTGTTAAGCAATGGCAAGAGGTATTACTTTCTAAGTTGTCACCCTTTGTTCCTTCTTTATTCTGTAGTTTTCCTATGTTTCTGATTGCTATGGTTCTCTCATTCTGGATCCTTAAATAAAAGATAAAGCATGTTTTTATGCAGACAAAATTTTCCCACTTGGATGTTATTGGCAGACCAGTAATAGCATTGGAAAAGAGTAAAGTTGTGCCGGAGCTTGATCAGTATTTCCAGGTACGCTTACATCTTCCCAAGATAATGAATTGCCCGAAGCTGATATTTTTAATATAACACCGTCTCACGCACATAGAAGTCAGAATGCTAAGTAATGGTGCATATGTATTTTTCAGGTCATTATGTCAGCATAGCAGTCTATTTCCATTGATTAAGATTTAGATTTTGCCACTGGAACAGGTTTGTTGAGTTATGAGATTACTGTGGTGAGGGAGAGCAAAATCAGCAGCAGTACAGTTGTAAATCCTTTACTTTGGACATGCGGATTATTCAATTGTGTCAAATAAGTCTCTCCTTCTCATGGACTATAGGGAACTCAATGCATTTTCTTCTTTCAGGAGAGGTCTCATCAAAATATTAGTGCAGTGAATAGTGAGAGTTGCAATGAATGATTTCCTTGTTTCAAGCATTGCTTTCTTTGGGTTCTTGAGCATCTAGACAAAATAGTGGAATTATTTGGAATGTCCATCTAATGAGTTATTGTTCCAATTGCTTGCAGGTTTATTACAAGTTTAACAGTATTTCAATGTTCAGGGAGCCAATGATGTTGATTTCTGGATTTTTTCTCCTTTTTGTTGCTTGCATTGTATACGTGCATGCTGACTTGTCAATCTCCAAGTCGTCTGCATCATATTTGGCAAAGCTTCAATGGGAAGAGGTAAGGAGTTTGCCTCTGGTTCGTGCTTTTGTTTGCAATGCAAGAGAGTGCATGGAATGAAGACTTCAGTCTCTTTATTGCAGGTCCAATCTGTGATTCAGCAAGTTGACAATCTCGTTAACCGATGCTTAATGGTACATGACAAGCTGGATATATCTCTGCGTGATCTTTCTAGGACAGGTGATGTTCAAGCTTGTAAGGCAGCACGCAAACATGCAGATGGTCTGTTGAAAGAGCTCTCTAAGGAATTAAAACCCTTGCTGTCAATCTTGCAAAATTCTCCCCAGGCTGCTCAGATATTGCCCAAGGTTAGATATGCCATTCCTTCTCATACCTGTTATGGCAAGAAAATTCAGGACTAATCCGCTACAGTTTCACCTTTTAATTTATTGTGGCCTTTTGCTTTTATCGGCAGAATATTGGTATTCTGCTGCAGCTATCAGAATTGGGTGGATTTGTTTGTACATTTGGTTGATGGATCATATTCTGTTGTAGAGGCTGTCCAGGAGCTTAAAACCCCCCGCAAGCCAAAAAAAAACAAATTTTAGCAGCAGAATGTTTTTACAGAGCTGGACACTGACTGATTGAGACTGCTTGTACTAGTTTGAGTAATGGTTGAGCCATCAAATTGACACGCTGTCATGGTTTGAAAAGGGGTTTCCTGTGGTTGGACTCTCAGTAGAGTCCCATTGGGCTGGGTGTACAGTTAGGGTGAGCTGAGCGGTTGGGAATATCAAGAGAAAAATCGTATCTGGATCTTCAGATCTGATAAGTTTGCGTTAGACGTGGTTCAAGCAAATCAAGTTTCTTTCTTAATTACTTGTCTCTTGAACATAGGATGAGAGATTTGATCAAAAAGAGAAAAGAACATATGATGAGAAAACAAAGCTGTCCTGTATATACATGATCATAGTTGTAATCTATTAGATGAAGAATGTCCAGTGTGTTTCTTGATGGGAAACTGTCTGGTCGCATTATGAGGAATATATCCTGATTTTCTTTATGTAGGTGGAAGAACTGGTGGTCAAGGAGAGAGAGTTGCAAGACAAGCTGATGGTTAAGCACACAACTGTGGTAGACTGTTATGAGAAGAAGCTTTCAGGACGGGAAATTGAGAACCGGCTAGCTTCGCAGCAGAACAAGATAACTGCACTGAGACAGGAGGTTGATGATCTTCTGGACTTCATAGATGAATTATGACATCCCGGTCGCTACTACTGTCCCATCACTCATCATTACGGCTTCTCCTTTACATCCATAGTAAGAAGGTGGGAGACTTCACCTTTTTCTGTTTGCCTGGGCCTGATTGGCAATATTTAAGAACAGTGGAGAAATTTTGTTGTGATCTAGGGAATTTTAACTCAGAAAGTTTCTTTCCCTTAGAATACTTCTGTGTTCTTACGTCTTACTGCTAGCGTTTCTCTTAATTCTCCTTTTATTACTTGCTCTTTTCAAAAAGTAGATCGGCCAATATCTCCAATTCTCCATCCTCTACTATTTATAGTACCATTTTGCATCTTTTGCTTTCATGTTGGACCCACCAATTTTCTTTCCAAGTCACCCTTGCACATCGTCTAAATTCCCCCGACCTATCAAAGCAAAACCCTGATTAAAAAATTTTAACCCGACCGCCCTGTGGGCACCGGGTAGCCAAGAGCTGGCCGATGGCTCCATTCGGCTGCCACAATTGCGCCTGCCGGCGGTGGGTCAGGGTGGATGGAGGAGGCTGAAGTTATAGCGCATATGGTGGGTCGGAAAGGAGGCTAGAGTTTGTTGGGTGAATTGAGAGTTGGGGTGGAGTTATATTTTCTGAAGTTTGGGCAATTGGGTCATTTCTGCTATGTGATTCTATTTGAGATGGAAAGCGGTGTTTTCCAAAGTAGAAAAATGCACAACGGTTTACTTGGGGCTCTAAAAATAGTACAATCTTTTATAGATGAGACTTTTTTTTTTCGGTATATGATATATGAGATATTAATAACAATAACATGACTTTTGAATCATCTAAGAAAAGCATAGCTTCTTACATCTGACACACTTAATAACATGACTTTTGGATCACCCAAGGAAAGCATAACTTGTTACATCCGAGACACTTTTAACACAATCTTTCAAGCATCTTCGAAAAATGCACAACGATTTGCTCATGTGCTTTTTTTCCTCTCCATACATATGAAATTCGGCGCTGGTGCCGAAAGGTTTTGTTGTTTCTTTTCCAAAGGTGTCAAAAGTTTATCATGGAAGAAATTGCAAGGATACTCGATGATCCATCTCTTAAGCTCATTCCTGTGACATGGACGTATATGTCTGGTAATGGATCCGTTAATTAGGGTTGCGATTCAGTTTCTTGTTTGTTTCTTTCAAAAGATGTAATGCTCATCGACAAAATTATTAAAATAATTATCACACAATTTTTTCGTCGCTTTGTTACATTTGTTTAGGACATTTTAGACATTTCAATACTAGTGTTTTCCATTCCGAAGTCTTCCGAACACTAGAAAAAGAATCGCCAAATTCTTTCTATCTCATTCCTTCGCAGCAAACAAACACAAGAATTGCAATGCATATATCATTTCATTCTTTGTTACTCCACCAAACCGTAAAACTATTGATCGTGTGATGGATGTTACACGAATAAAATCAATTATGGCATTGATGGTAGATTGTTCCGTGTATCAAATATCCTCCCGAGATTTGATACATGCTCTCATTTTTATCACAAGCCATAACCAGTTAGTCCGAAAGACAGTCTTGAGCATAAATCCTATTCCGATAATCTTCGAAGTAGAAAAACAAAAATTACATTAACCCCGAGACCCGATACACCAAACACGAGGAGACCATCCCAATTGTGCGAGACCCGCCATTCGAGTCGAGCATCGTTGCTTGGACATCGATTAAGAACCCGACACATCCCGTGCGTGTCCCCCTAGCTATTCCTCCGTGCGACGGAACGAGAAAATATTTCCATCTGCCGGATCCACCACGAGACGGCGATATGACAAAACGGAATCGATCGATCACGGTCGCTCACATGTCATGAATTTCTATCTGATTTCACGTGTCGGCGGCCGCAACGATCTGTCCCACGAATCTCCCTCTCCTGAGGAAAGCCGCACCCGTTGCGCCCCACCGCGAGATGGAAGCGTGTGGAGGCCCAGAAGCCCATGGCCGAACGGGACACGTTATCTCCTTCTCATTGGAGGACCAAAGGCGAGACGCGATTCTCCCCGCGAGTATATAAATATTCCCTCGGCGGAGGCGTCAAAGCTCCCCGAGCGTTCCGAGATAGCGATAACGCGACGCCACATCCTCCCGCGACCGGCGAACGGCGACCGGCGAACGGCGACTAGCAGGTGGCCACCGACCTTGCAGGCTAGGGTTTTATCGCCTTCGCGCTCGCGCCCCCGCCGATAACCTCGCGTTTCTTCGCCAAATGGAGACGTCTCTGAGGTACTGGGGCGATGCCAAGTCGCTCAAAATCCACGCCAAAGAGAAGGTTCCCATCGATTCCAAGACCTTCTTGCAGGTGCAATCTCTCTCTCTGCTCTGGTTCTGGGTTGGTATTCAATTGGGTATTACCTGCGCTTCGACGTTCTCGCTTGAACTGGCCTGATAGAGTGTCGAGAGAGTTCGCGCGAGATGGTCGAATGTCTGATAAGCGAAGTGCCGGGTCTGATGAATCCACGGGAAGGAATTGGTGCAGCGTAGAGAAGAGAGAAGAGAGCGTGAAGATAGGAATGTATCCGACCTTTCCGGGTTCTCTTAATTGATTTTTGGCTTGAGCGGACACTGGTGCTGTTATGAGGACGAAGATGTCCCCGTAGTTTAGCATAGCTTGAGCTGGTGTTAGCATGAGACGAGAACCCTCCAAGTTCATGCTCAATTGCTACTTGAAAGGTTGCTGCTTTACATGATCTAGGCTGACGTTCTCTCCCCCCTGTTGTATGTCAGCTTCATGGGGAACTCGACACGAGATTGGGGGCTCCGGGTTATTTTAGCGCGATGATACGCCACTTCTACCCGGATGTGAGTGATTTATTCTGCATGACTTTATCGTTCTCCTATCTCAACATCTCTTATAGCACATTGGGATGCTTCTTATACCTTTGTTCGCTTCATCTGCACCATTGTCCTGTAGCTATCCGCTAGCCTCGGCGTAGGAGTGCAGTTTGATAAAAATGGGAAGCTCCGCTATAATGTACGTGCAAAGAAGGCGTTTCCTGTGACTACTGATAGACTATTGAGCTTTAACGTGAAAGGACGGTGTGATGTTGACAAAGAGTTTAAGCAGGTTCGTGAAATTCCACATTTGCCTTGTATTTGGTGTAGTGTGATTAGATATGGGGTAAGATGTCCCTAGTTGATCGATTCATTATCCTCTTGATGTCTAAACACCTTAAAACGAATTCGGAGCTTAATGCACTAACGGTTTCCTATTATTTTATCGGGTTCTCCTGCTTCGCCTGTTCTGCTCTGCAATCATGTTAGTCAATGTGAGAATTTTATGCCTTTTACATATTCTCACTGCAACTCGTGTTTATTATGATAACAGTGGAAGTCCAGGGGAGGTGCTGAAATTTCTTGGAGCATTTTCAATTTTCAGAAGGACCAAGATGTTAGACTCAAACTAGGCATCGAAATGTTCGACCAGGTATGAACCATGGAGTCATGTACCTATTTGGTGTTGTTTGGTTTTCCAATGTTGCTTATTTTTTTTGTGACCTTTCAGCATAATCTTAAATTGTAGTTGGTGGATGGAAAAATCTTGGGTAAGATTGAGTCTGTGCAATTCGTGACATCTATAACAGTTTATTTGATGGCTCCTTTAAACGTTGATATGCAGCATGCCTTTCTGAGTACAAGGCTTGTGACTGGGTTCTCTTTTCAAGTTAATGCTGGACTAATTTTGATAGTTTTTCCCCCTTTGGGTTAAAGAAGTGGTTGTAGTTTGATACTGTAGTTCCTTAAGATAGATGTTGCTATGGATGTTTGATTGTCTAACTAGAAAGTACTTTTGCTCTAAGAACTGAACCTTGCTACCCAAATAGATGTCGCTTCAATGGCATCTATGTTGTTTGGAAGTGGAGGGGTAAGGGACGAGTTGTGGATCTTGGGTGTGGTGGGGAAAAGTGATTCTTGTAGGATAGATAAGGCCTTCATGAGCTTAACAAAACATAACGCAACAGTCGGGCATTTCCATTCACCCTCTCCGCTCTAATTAAGCATTTTATTGGTGTATGTCCTTACTTAAATGTGTGCATGTGCATCTGTGTTGCTACTGAGAAGTGCTCTGTAATCAGCATAAGGTCACATAAGGACTGGCGGCTGGCCCATCACCGCATTGAACCTAATGCTCTTAAACAAATTCAAAATTATGTGCGGTTGTTGACTCTGATTGCGAAAACCTTTCCAGGTACCATATCTGCAGGTTAAGGAAAACAACTGGACCTTCAATGCAGATACCAATGGTAGGTGGAATGTGAGGTATGACCTATGATTGTGAAGGAGCGGAACTGGATCTATTCTTTTTTAAGATATGTGACACCAGATGTCACATCCTTTGGTTTTCTGTATTGTTGGATACCCACTGAGCTACATTAGTCAACGAGTAGATGATCAGCTCTTTAATAAATGTGGTTTATTTACTGCATGTGTTGTTCATTTGGGTCTGGAGGCAGTCAGGTTTACGAATTTGAGTTAGATGTTGTGCTGGGGTTCCATTGTTAAGCCAGGCTCAATTGAGATTGCGCAGATGGAAAACGCCCCGTTTCATGCTCAGTGAAGCATGTTGCCCTCTGTTTCTAGGAGGGCCCATCATTTAAAGAGTGCCCATTTGTCGTGGCATCGCTTTTTTATCCTCGAGCAGGACCTCGAACTGCTACTTGCATATACTCGAATGAAGATGCGTTGCGAGAAGTCTGATTAGCAAATACTACTTTTGCTCAATATGTCCATCATTTCCATTGGATATCTAGCAAGTTTGACTCTTAAATGTATTTTTCTTGAAATAACTCTTAAAAATGATAAATAAGAAAACAGCATACTGTTCTCAAGAAAGCAATCATAAACTAGAGTGGAACAGATATTGCCTAAAGTCGTTCAAGCAGACCTGGTCAATACAGTGGAACAGATATTGCCTAAACTCGTTCAAGCAGACCTAGTCAATCACAGTGAAAGAAATTAATGATATGACCTGGACTGGCCTCTACTGAAAAAGACACGAACCCTAAACATTGGCTCTGTCCACCATGCTAGTGTCAAAAATAGGTCTAGAGACAGAGTTTTCCATCTCATTTACGGTAGTGCGTACTTACCGGAATACTTTCCAAATGCCGGGCGGCGTGGATGACAAAACTTTTGAGTGAAAGGAAAGTTTCTTTGCAGTTCAGCAATTTACACCAGTCGCATTCAAAACATTGAACAGCTGAGCTTATTGGACGAATTCGAGCATCTGCTGGACTCCTTGAATCCTCAGTCTCACCAATTAACTCGTCAAATAGAGCAGTGGACAGAGATAAAGAAACTTAAAGTGCAAATTAAGTAATTCGAGGAGAACAAACAATCGGAGTCATCAAGCTTACCCCACCATACCACTGGCTATCCGGTCAGTGAGGCGATGGACATCAGGCCAGTGAGGTACTGCCCCGTCTTGAAGTTTCTCTCTATATGAAAATAGAAGAAGTGAATCACTACTTGTGACATTCTGGCGCGCATGAAGAGGATGAGGTCAGGAGTGTTCGGAGGCTTCTTAGCTCTCGTGTAGATGTGACCTGAAGTCGCGGAATTTCATATTCGAGACGCATTTATTCCTTGCGAAAGTGGGCGAATGCGTTGTTGAACCAAACTCCGAGAGTAATTTTATAAGCAAGATGCCGGTTGGAATGTACTATCCGCAGAGGCGAGGGAGGGTAGTGTTCCTGAAAAGAGCGAGGACGAACTCCTTTCGCATGTTGCCTGTTTCCCGCCATGGAAGCTTTTCTCGGCATAAAAAGTTGGCACTCAGCCACCACCTATGCTCGAATCGAGTCGATTCTATCTCGACCATTAAATGTCGTGACCCCTATGTAGGGCCCGCGTGATCGATAGCCCAGAGAGAGTGGATTTACATGCAGCCGGACGCATGCTATGCATGCCTGCATGCGAATCCCGTCGCGAAAATTGTAAGATGGGTTTTCCCTAAAAATAGAAAAATTATAAAATCTCAAAAAGTTACGAAGATATCTTACATGACTTTTAAGTGCTCTCTTTTTCTTTAGAGTTTATTGAGAATTATACCGTTAGTGTTCTACATTGAATGAAAGTCAGATTTTAACCAAGTTGAAACTGAAAAAAGAGGAAGGGTAAAAGTGAAAAGTGTAACCAGCGATGCCAAACCCCAACATTTGAACATCATCAATCATGGCAAATTGGGCAAAAGGCATATAATCCCCGCGAGAGGGGCACAAATCATGGATATTCTTATGGAGGCGAGGACAATTCCGTAACAACGCGAAAAAATGGAGCACCAAGAAGTAATTTCACCCAAGCACCCCATCCTTCGAGCCGAGCCGAGCCGAGCCGAGCAAAAATCAGCGGGTGAGGAGGTTAGCTGTTAGTTGTTTTTACCCACGTCTCCCTCCTCCTCCTTTCGGACAACATAAACCGAACTCCGTTCTGTCCCCGTCTCCCTCTGCCTCTCTCATGACTCGCCACCGCTTCCTCGGCGGCGCCGCCGCCAACTCGTCGGCCGCGGCCGCCGCCGGCCCGCCCCAGGCCGCCGTCGCCGTCGACTCCGACTACGTCGTCATCCTCGCCGCCCTCCTCTGCGCCCTCATATGCGTCCTCGGCCTCGTCGCCGTCGCCCGCTGCGCCTGGCTCCGCCGCCTCGCCTCCCCCTCCTCCTTCGCCGCCGGCGCCCCCCGCCCTCCACCCCCGCCGCCCCCTCCGCCGGCCTCCAAGGCCAACAAGGGCCTCAAGAAGAAGATCCTCCGCTCCCTCCCCAAGCTCACCTTCACCCCGGACTCCGCCGCCCGGTTCTCCGACTGCACCGTCTGTCTCGCGGAGTTCGCCGACGGGGACGAAATCCGGGTGCTGCCCCACTGCGGGCACGCGTTCCACGTGGCCTGCATCGACCCGTGGCTCGGATCGCACTCCTCCTGCCCGTCCTGCCGCCGGATTCTGGTGGCCGCCACCGCGGTGTGCGACAAGTGCGGCAATTTGCCGGCGGCGACCCCGAGCTCGAGCTCGATCTCCGGCACAGCCGAGGAGGAGTCCAGAATGAAGCAAAGAGAAGATCACGGCAGCGGGTTCCTGCCGTAACACGAATTCTCCCTCCGTGAAGGTCTCTTTCTTCCTCTTTTTTTTTTTTTCTCTTGGGCGTTCGATTCTAGATTGCTTAGCTTTAGTACGAAGATGATGTTCATTGGTCCCAGTATACGTTAGGTTAGTGCCCATATGGTTCACAGGAATCATCATATCACGCCTGAAAAAGGGTTGAATCCCAAGCTTAATTTCAATGGAAATTCATGGAGATTCGGTGTTTCTGCCCCTGTTTTCTCTTCTTTGATCGAATGGACTGGTTGATGGGTGTCGCCATTCACGGCCTTCGCTTTCCTGACTCCGAGCGTGGGCAATACTCAGTGCCTAAGCAAAGCCATCAATGGTGGCCGCTCGTCCTGTCGGGCGGGCTCCTCCTGTCTGGTCCAGGTGTCCTCCTAGTATTGGCTGTCCAGTGAGCTTGGGTGGGATCCATGGCTGGGTGGGAGTGAGCGAGAGCTGGAGAGAGAGAGAGAGAGAGCTGGAGAGAGAGAGAGAGAGCTTTGATCTATGTGACAGGTGGGCCAATGGAATCAAAGAAAAAACAGGACCAGAGGGCCCATTTTTTCTTTTTGGGGAACAAATTAAAACGAAGGAAGAAAGAGAGAGAGATAGAGAGAGAGAGTTCATGTCCACCAAACGTTGAAGGAAAGAATCTCTCTATTTGGGTGGAGAGAGAGAGAGAGAGAGAGAGAAGAGAGAAGCTGTCAAGATTGAGCCGTTTCAACTCCATTGATCTCCCAAGTCTTGTCTTCTTTGCAGTTCTTTCCTTTTCCCTTTGATTTGCCTTTTGCTGTTGAGGACCAACTTTTCAGCCGCTGCGGATGTGGGACGTCTTTATTCCCTCCCGGGGTCCTGCGAATGATTGCCCGGGATATGGATCGAGATAGGATCCGATGTGGAGAAATTGAAAATTTGTTCGGATTATGAAAGATGCCTTCTTATATTTTGGTAAATGCCCGGACATAACGTTGCTCTTCGATGTGTGCTATACACCGTGCCGGCGGCTTCCTACGAGCCATGGCGACGACAGCCACGAACTTCTAGACCGAGCCGCGGCATGGCCTGGTCAAATCCCCCCAAATGTAGAATGCGACCATCATCGAGTGAGCCTTCAAGCTCTTCTCGCTCGACCTCATCCACGCGGAGATTGGTGACGACGCCAGCAGCGGCGTTCAGGTGAGCACCGGTGGAGGTTCGGGCTTGATTTTGAGGTTGTCGTAGAGCGTGGGTCAGGTGGAATCGGGGAGGAGGCCATCGAGCTCGGCGTGCTTAGGGTTGCGCTAGCAGCGATACGGCTACCTTGCATTTTGATTCGAGGGGATTGCTTGGCGCATAGAGTGAAGACTTGTCACAATGTGTATCTCGGCGTCCAAGTCTTTGGCGAGGTCGAGCTCGCCAGATCTGGTGAGGCAAGGTCAAGATTGCCAGATTAGGCAAGGTGGAGCCTCGTTAGCCTTGAGTGAGCTCGTCCCTCGCCTTGTAGCCGATCGTTAGCCTTGCCGGCAACTGGCCGAGGAAGAAGAAAAAAGAAAGAAAAGAAAAATGAAAAAGGAAGAAATAAAAAAAATTCAAAATTTTCGGTAATTTTTCCTGAGAAAATCAAACAAGATTTTCCGTACCAAATGGCGGAAAATGTTTTGTAGTTTATTTTCAAGATTCAGCCCGTACAACAAAAAACATTATCAGTTTCCTGAAAAATGACTTTTCGAAAAATATTTTTAAAAAAATGCCGCATTTCTAGTGAAACAAAAGGTGTCTAAAGCAAACCCTAAGCATTATGATGTTCGAATTCATCTTTATGGCGAATTGGGTCATTGGGTTTTCAAAGTTTGTTCTTGATGGAGACATAACCCTTATAATAAAAGCCGATTTGCTCTTTCTTATATAAAAAGTGAAAATCAAGGAAGAAAGCGAATAGATGAGTTAAGCAAATTGAGTGATTTGACTGACCAACCAAAAAATATTTTAAAAAAAATCGAGTGAATTGAATGTTATTTCAATGCACGCGCGATCGATAACTAGCACATCCGTTGACTGAGTGCGCTGTGTAGAAAATTGTGCTTCGAGTCAACCCTTTGCTCCTTCTGCTTGGAGAATACCATCTCCTTACGTTTTCTTCAGTGGGAATTATATATATAAAAAAAAACCAACCATTTGATTTATGCAGCACTATGATTGTTCAAACAATTTTCTCCGTAAGTGCAGCGGAACGGAGACTATGAAGTCCACCCGTAATTTGGCGCGACAATAAAAGAACAAAGTTTAACTTTTTTCTCGACCTATTGATCGAAATTATCGGCAAGACATCCGATTCGTAAATCTGGTGACGCCCCTTGTCTTTTCTTCCCGATCTTCTGTGCGGGCTTCGCACGACTCTCGATTTATAAGGGGACAAATTTCGCAAATCAGCTGGGTTCTGTCGATCCATTCGTTTATCGACGGTACGAGTGGCCTTTTTTCTCGGAAGGCGGCGAAGGACTGTACCATCACGCCGTCGCCCCGGTTTGCCGGTGGAAAAACCGACGGCGAATGGCCGGCGCGCATCTTCGCGGATCGAAATCGAGCCCTCGTCGCGTGCGCGTCGGCACCGTTTCGATTGAGCAGCTAACAAGGGCTCGTGACCCAAACTAAGGATGATACGAGAATGCAAGTGCTACCCTTGTGTACCTTTCGTGCCTCAAAAGCTGGAAATGTCACGGTGCGCACATGGCCGTTGTTGGTTCGCCGAAAAGGTAATGGGGCTTGGTTTCGTTGTGGTAATAAACAAACGACAAAAAATAAATCTTTCTTTTTCCCCCCCCTTTTTTTTATAATATTTTTTGCTAGTATTTTGACGGCAGAAATTCCACACAAGCCACTATCCGAAACCTTAAATTTAGTGGAAACGGCATGAATTAATAAAATATTGTCCACGAAGATATTATTAAGAAATGGTCATCCCAAGAATATGCCGGCCTTCTTTCTCTCCCCCAATTAAAGATGGTTCTCGCACTGTTTAAGCCTTCCTAATCACGCGATCGAGACCATTGCATTACATTAGTGGGGCGACGACCATATTCCTTCCGCTCAGGAGCCGTCCAATACCATATATTATATCATGTTATGCTCGTGGCAGCTCGAGGAGTCAAGATGTTGACCCCGTTTGGGGCTCCGCGGGCGTCTCTCGCGTGGCGTTACGTGCTTTTGCCTTTCGATCATCGGCATCTTTGAAAAGGGGCTAATGACGCGCCGTTAGGGACCGAGTCGAGCGCGTCCCCGTGGCGAGCTCGGCCACATGGTTCGGATTTCTTCCCCCGGCGAAGCAGTCGGGGATCTCGCGGAGGGTTGGGGCTCGACCCCGAGAGAGACGAGGACGTGTTTCGCATATATATGCGCGTGCGCGGGAGTAATCGACCCTTTTGCCCTTTCGGATGGTGTCGGGCCCGCCCGATCGAGAGCCGGCGGTACGTGGTCGCTGCGTGCAAGACACGGTTCATGCCGAGAGATCTTTCGAGCGCTGGTAGCTCATGCGCGACGCATGTTTTGCAACTACAATTTCCGAATGGCTCGCGCGAAGCATTCGTTTGGGGGAGGAGGAAGAGAGGGAAAGGAAGAGGTGAAATGCAGCTCGGTCAGGCAAAGCGACGGGGTCCGGAATGGCCCCGCCTTGATGCCTGAAATGGGCCGGACAGGCCCAAGTCCGGGGAGGAGTGGGCTTGTCTCAGGCCCAACTTCTTGTAGGGGGGTAAGTTCAAATTAGGACACCAATTTCCTATTTTCATTCATTGGGGGCTCCTAGGGTTTAGTGATGTCTCCATGAATCTTGATTCCAATTTAGGTGGAGAGAAATGGCACTGCAAAAACTTGGGAACCAAGAAAAGCAACATTTTCAGTTTATAACAGTAAGCTTTGACTGTTTGAGTGCCCGACAGCAACTACTTTCGAGGTTTTGTCGGCCGGTTTTCTAAAATTTCTAAAGAGCTATAGATAGAATACCGAAAAAGTTTCCACCACCAGAGGCATCCTTAATTTTCCAAGGCAAAGAGAAAAGGTGGAAATAGACTTTTATGGTCTCTATTCTCTTAAAAAAAACTCGGACCTACATACGATCGTACTGCTATCAAGGCGGCGACGAACCGGAATATCTTTGAATCACTCTTGTTGTGTCGGTCGCATGGTCGAAAAAGTGCATCTTAGAAGAGTATTGTGGAGAGTGTCATCCAGTTGTCGAACAAATTAAATGAGAGAGGGTGCCCGTTTTCTTGTGAAGCAAGTAAGGGTAATTGGCTAGAAGTATGCTTCTTCATGCTGTGCTCTTAAATGACGGAATTTCATTGCTTTCTGAGCAAGATCATCAGGATAAAAAACAAAACAATCGTTTTTGAATTGGGAGGCATGGCGAGAACTTGAATACAAGGACAATCTGCAAAACTTTCCGAACCCAAACTTGATCGGCTTCTTGAGAATGTTAGCCGGAGTAGGGATGAGAGCATACCCAACAAACATTTGGTCACACGTTCTTGGCAGCCTCAACCTGTCTCGCTCCGACGGAGAAGAACTCTGTGATGACTTCAAGGGGCATGCCTTTGGTCTCGGGGACCTTCAAGAAGACGAAGACCCATGAAATTATGCAGACAACCGCATAAATGCCAAAGATACCCGCCAGGCCAAAGGCAGAGAGCATCACGGGTAGAGTGTAGGTGACGATGATGTCGCATATCCAGTAAACGAGCGCGCATATGGCGATGCAAAGGCCACGGACCCTCGTGGGGAAGATCTCGGAGCAGAGGATGTTGGGAATAGGCCCGTACGCCATCACGAAGCAGCAGAAGTAAATTATGACACAGGCGGTCGAAATCACTGCATTAACGACCGTACTTATGGTCACCAGTTCAAAGATGACCAGAACCGCCAGCGTCACGATGAGCACTGGAATCGTAGTGAGCAGCAGCGTCCTGCAAAAATGTTCCAATGTGTCGCAGATAAATCAAAACCAGGCCATGCTTACATTTCCTTCAATAAACTTTTGGTCCCCGTAAATCTTTGCCTTGAGTTGACAACCAGTCATCAACAGATACTCCAAAACCATGCAAATGAAAGCAAATATAGCTAGGCAAAATCTATTGCATATAATTTTCAAGATGATTGGCCCACAGTAAACTGATAGGTGAACTAGCCCAAACAGGTGGTTTAGTTATCTAAAACAAGAAATCTGATTTATAAAGAGTAGAAACAGAGCTTCCAGCTGTGGAAATGAAAACGGTACCCAACAGTAGCAGAACTAGAACGTACCTTCTTCCAGATGTATCCATAAGCCTCATGCCAACGCCTATACAAGGAAGCATCAGGAAGGTTGTGAACGCACTGATAAGGAACGAAGCAGAGTTTGAACTGAGGCCCATGCTCGAAAGAAGAACTTCGACTCCAGCTTCTTCAAGAATTTGAGGAGTGTAATAAAGGACCCCGTTTATGCCCGAGAACTGCATGTTTCATTAACCGAATAGAGTGAGGATTTTTCATAGAAAAGTGCATGGTATGGCAATTTGGAAATAAACTTGAGATGAATTGAAATGCCAATAAAACCATGGAGTGATCTGCCACCTTGTATGAGTCGCAATCAATGACGCAGTGCTTGAAGTTCAAGAATTAACTGGTAAAAGGTATTGAGGCAAGAAATAACATGGGCATCAATTTGTACGGACTAACCGTCTAAATTCTATAATATTTTATGACCAAAAAAAAAAAATTCTATAATATTTGCAGGTATAATGACTCGAGGCTTTTCAAGTTTCTGAGAACTCAAGACAGGCGCTACACAGTCATATCGGAGAAAGCGGATTGAAAGGTTTATGAGATGCAAACTTTTGAATGTGTCTTTTCATTCTGGCTTGGAAAGTGCAAAGATAAAGATATTTATGAGAAAAGCGTTTGGTACTTAGGTAGGTTTGGAATACTTTCCCCGTTCCCACATTTCATTCTCTATTTTGTGCACCTCAAATCCGACTATCCCTGCCCAAAACCTCAAATAGATATGCCAAAAATTTGTTTTAAAGACAGTTCCACATGCATAGAGTATTGTGATCTCGCGAGAGAAACTAATCAGATGATAAGGGAAATCCATGAAGGCTTGACATTGACATTACAGGGTTGTACCAAGATTTGCCAAGACTAGAATAATGGCCATGAAAAAAATGCAACGGCATGAGTACCTGCTGAAGTATTTGAATTCCAATTCCAACAATCAATGCATGTTTCACGCCTGGTTCAAGAAGAGCAGCCCAGATCGGCCCCTTCGAGGCGGTTTGAGAAGGATGAACCATGGCCGGCCCAATGGGGTGCTGATCCTGGAGCTCCTTTGAATAGAGAGCAGGCTGACTAACCAAGGCAGCGGCCTGAACATACTCCCCAACGGGCGGAAGATCGGCCCCGGGAAGCGAAACAATAGACCCACGTCTCGATCCCGGAACACCTTCCTCATGCAAATAAATTCTCTTGAATCCCCCTTCCTTCTTCCCATCCTCACCGTCTCTCTCTGACCATTTCCATGCCAACTGCCAACCGCCACCAATGCCCGTAGCTCCGCCTTGCTCTCCAGCTCCTTGCATGAGGCTGCTGTGGCGTCTCATGCTCAGAGCACTACCATGGGCCATTTCCTTCTCCATGCTTGTTGCCTGCCTAGAGATTAACGGACTACGCAAGTTGTCATCAGAATCTCCTCCTGCAGCCTCGGACGCATAACCCTCACCTTCCCTTTGCAGGCTCTCTTCGTCCCACCTTTCCTCTTTACCATGAGGGTCTGCGGTACTGAACATGCTGCCAAAATTGGGAAAGAGCATGCTTCTCATGCTTCCTGTGTCCGGGAGCTTTTCATGGATGCTGCCGAATAAAGTCACAAGCGGGTCCATGAGAGGCATGCTTTGGTTCGCCATGCTTCCGTGACGGGAGACTAAGGCAAGAGGACTCTGTCCGGGGATGGGCTTGGCGACCCAGGACAGGCCTTGCTCAGGTCCATATAGTTTGATCCTGTCTTTGTCAGAATCTGGGTCGTGGCCATCTGCAAGTTCATCAGCTGGCCCTATTATATACTCTTCAATGGATGTTTCACCCCCAATTCCAAGCCCTTCAACAAGCAAAGCCATCTCACCTGCGGACAAGACGATTTGCAGCAGGAGCAAGAAGAATCAGCTTTTCTCTTTAGCTGGTTTACTAAACATGGAGAAGCTATAGAGCCCAAACTCGGTCACAGAAGTCATGAAAGTTTGAAGTGCATAGCAATTGTTATAGAGGGTAATCTTCATTCATTTTTCTGCCTTGACGATTCACAAATAAACAACAAAAGGTAAAATGCAACGTACAGATATGATAACCAACATGATGGATGATCAATCATACAGTCCCTAGGACCATAGTTGTTCATGATGGAGTATTCTAAATGGCAAAGTTAATGCGTGTAAAATCAAAGGAGCACTTAAGACAATGTTGTAAGGACAAAAGTTGAGCTAAGGGAGGGAATTTAAAGAACCATTTCTTTTCTAGTGGAAAGCCATGTGAAAAGATAAGATGTTTCATCATTTAAATCAGGTTTATTAAAACATCTCCAACATATGCTCCAATTTAGTAACGTAATGCATTACTCATGTTTTTGGATACACTGCTGCTCTGGAACTATAAATTTTGCAGGGAATCAGAAGATGATGGGGAAAAACTTTCACGAACTAAATACAGATTCAGGACCCATATACAAAGCAGTTAAAAATAAGGCTGTGGAAGCAGCCTAGGTTACGCCGAAGTTGCCATAAGAATTCAGATCCTTAGTTGACAGTCGACGAGAACTTCAAAAGCTACAGATACTTGACATGGAAACTGACAAAGCAAAATGCCAAGGACGTTCGCACTGTGACATTTCGTAATCTAGCTTCACTTGTTATTGCACTGGCACCTTTCTATGAACACCGGAAACTTCTGCAAGCGACATAAAGATGCACAACTTCTTTGCATAACCCAACTATCTCCCACTAAAGGAATGCCCGTCTCTTTACTGGTTGGTACTAGCAATTACCATTGACTAAAGAAGCAAAGCAACTTAAACAGACACGTGGTTTCTAACAATGAACAGCCTGATAGCACACAAAACCAGAGTAATCACCTACTTTGCTTGCTGCCCATCCTCATGACATAACGGACAAAAGAATCAAGCATTAATAACAAGATAATAGATTCGTGCTTTCCTGCTTAGTTTACACAAAGCTAATGTGAACTCCAGGCCTGATGTACAAATACGTTACGAGCACACTACAAACTCATTATAGACGGCCAAAACCTCTTTTGTTCTCCAAGAAGTATCGTCAACTTGACGGAGCATTAGCAGGCATCGAAACATAAGTTTCACATCGGGTTACATTTTTTAATAATTTCTTTAGGCTGTTGCCCGGCAAAAAATTTACTGAGGAAATGCACATTACTATTCACTTTTTCTATTATATATCTGAGTCTTCACCATACCAATTAGCATTCTGCTCGTGGCCTTCCATTGGCTGAAGTACCTTGGAGAAGCAATGGAACATGAACTGGAAAAGGTGTACTTAGTACTGAACAGGAAGAGGTCGAGGACAAACCTGAGACATCCTCAATCCCACGCAGTCTCTGGAGAACCTGTTTTGCCTCAACCATCTTCCCTTTGCTCACGAGCCATCTTGGCGACTCGGGCAAGTAAAAAACTGTGAGTACAAAATAAATAACCGCGGGAATTGATAGAACCCCAAGCATCAACCTCCAGCTCGGTGACGCCAACAATGACATCCCAAATATCATGCAATATGACAAAAACATTCCACCAGAACCGGTGAACTGCGGAAGGGTATTCAGCAGACCCCTTATCTCTGATGGGGCAGTCTCGGATATATAAATTGGAACAAGGGTAACAGCCAAACCGATCCCGAATCCATCTAGTAGCCGAGCTATGCATAGGACATACACATTGGGTGACCATAGCATTACCAAACCACTGATAAAGTACAGAAGCGATGATAGAATCAGCATTGGACGTCGACCAACCCAATCTGATATGGCTCCCGAGCAGGTCGTAATGACCGTGGCGCCAATGAGTGACATTGCCACCACGAGACCTTCGACCGTCGTTCCCAAGTCGAGGTCCTCCTTTATGTAGATGATGCCCCCTTCAAGATACAATGGAATATGAGTCAGCGCACTCGCTCAATCACAAATCATGACATAAAAGAAGAGGCAAAGCAAACGATCCAGCACATTTTTCGGTAAGATTTACCTGCAATGGTGGCATTATCCCATCCTTGCAAAAAGTTTCCTATTGAGGCGGCAATGGCCACCAAGACAGCTCCTTTCATCTTGATTACTTACGAACCGAATCCCAAATCTCCAATCAGGCTCTATTGCATCCCCAATTAGAAAACAATAGACGAGACAAATTCCATCAGAACACAGATCGAACAACACTCATCAAAACATCATATTCACGTATAAGATTGCATCTTCCTACTTGTTCTTGGGAAACCGCTAGTGTTGTCAGTTCAAAAAACAAGTAAATGCAGAGACCGCTAAAACCTATCAATTGATAAACATCCTTTCATAGACGAATGAAGAAACTAAGGCAAACCAATCAACACAAGCACACAAGAAAGAGCATTTACCTCTGTATTGAGAGCCCAATGGTCAGTTCTTGGAAGACCCGGAAAGAGACTGAATCTGGATGGAAATGCTAATACTAATACACGGCAGAGCAGAGCAGAGCAAGAAAAGAGTTTGGTCAGATTTGAAGAGAGCAATCAGTGACCGTTAAATGCACAGCTCTGTGCTATCTGTGATCTTGCCTGGCGTATTTATTCCATATTTGCATCTCTCGCACTCTTTCAGCACGTGATGAACTGGCTTTGGGGTGGAATCTTTTGGTATTGTAATAAGAGAGAGAAAGAAGAGTTCCGAAATTGAGATTTGAGAGCGAGATTTAATAATTATTTGTTGCCAGATTAAGAAAACGAGGAGTGCTCGGAAGAAACCGACAGATCCAAGCTTTGCTTTCCCAACCACCCTTCAACACCGTCACCGCAATCCGCACACACTGATTCAGAGTCAAACCGAAACTCGCTCGCCAACTCAGTTACGTTTCTTGAAATCAGCCCATCTATCCTTTTTTGCAAGCAAAACACAGGAGAAGGATGACTTCAGGGACCAAGGCGCGTTTGGTAACGTTTCTATTTCTGGGAACAATTTCTTTTCAGAAATAGTTTTTTCTATTTCTATTTCCTGGAAGAGTTTCTGAGCAAAATAATGCGTTTGGTAACTGCACAAAATTTCTATTCCTGAAATAGAAAAAGAATAGAAATGCGTTTGGTAACTGCACAAAATTTCTATTCTCAATTTTTTGCATTCAAATCTACATCTTTTATTTAACTATAAGTACAAGTTATAAATGACCAATAAGCATGGTTTATTGGTTTGTCTAATCCTTTTTAGGGGTTTAAAACCCCTTTTAATCCCTAAACTAAGGAATCTTCAAAAATACCACTTGGGCACCTCAAAAATTTAAATTCACTCAAAGTGGGTGACCACAGATATTCTAAGCCATTATGTGAATTTTTTTTATATTTTTTTTGGGGAAAAATTTATTAAAATTTTTTATTTACCTAAATCTATTTCTTTTTATTTTTCCGAAAATTTTTATGAAATTTTTTTCATTTTTTCAATTTCGGAATTTTGCAAATATTTAAGGGTTTTATGAGTTTTTCTTATTTTTATGGATTTTCTGAGAATTTTTTTATTTATATGAATTTTGGAATTTTTTAATTTTCTAATTTTTATGGGATTTTTCTGAAATTTTTCTAATTTTTATGAATTTTCGAAATTTTTTAATTTATTCTAAGCCATTATGTGAATTTTTTTTATTTTTGATTTTTTTTGGGAAAAAGTTTATTAAAACTTTTTACTTTCCCAAAATCTGTCTCTTTTTATTTTCAAGAAAGCTTTTTATGAATTTTTTTTAATTTTTTCAATTTCGGAATTTTGCAAATTTTATGGATTTTCTGAGTTTTTCTGATTTTTATGGATTTTTTGAGAATTTTTTTGATTTTTATGAATTTTTGGAATTTTTTAATTTTTTATAATTTAATTAATTTTTTTATTATTTCCGTCAAGAATGGGCCGAACCGGTGCTTTGAGACGGTTTGCAGACGATGGAGGATGGAGGAGGAGCTGAGGTTGCAGCTTGAGGGCTGGACCTTTCTATTTTTATTTTTATTTCTGGGAACAAAGAAGTAGATTTTTTCTACTTCTTATTTCTGCTCCAAATCTATTTCTTTGCCACTTTTCTATTCCAGGAAATAGAAAAATAAAATGCGTTACCAAACAGATTTCTATTCTTTTTTTGTTCCAGGGAACAGAAGAACAGAAAAATAGAGAAACAGAAGCGTTACCAAACGCGCCCCAATTCCGCAAAGACCCACAAGCAAAACCAACGACAAAATTCAAGAAAACACCAAGGAGGAAGGACTCTTCGGCAAATGCAGACGAGCTGAAAACTGAAATACTGCAGCAGAAGTCAATAAAAGAAGGTGATGTGATGGCAAGATGAATGAAGACTATAATAATGGCTTCAGCGAGGCACGTTAGGGGAGAGAGACAGAGAGAGCAAGAGAGAGTGGGAGCCCAAGAACTTCCAAACAGTCCAATCAATCAAGAACGAAAGGTTAGTGGTATGGGCATCCAAAACTTCTTATTAATTTAATTGAAGCGAGTCAAGCTTCCTGCACTTTGCAATATTAACTACCATCTCGACACCACCACGCACCCAAATCTACCCAGGAAAGAGAAGATCTGGAAAGGGACCTTCTTCTTTTTCCGACCAGTTTCTTTCTACTGACATTTTTCTGCGAGTTTCGAGTGGAAAGCGACCCCTGAAATCTGGCCAATAATTGAATATCAAAATTTCCGCTCTAGGTGTTTCACAAAGCTGCCGAGGGTCACCACGTGACGAGCAGAGGATCCACTAAAGGACAGGTCAAATGGGCCTGGAAGGATACCAGAGTCTAGGCACGATGCACGAATAAGAATTGGAGGTGTGGCCTTCAATCATTTGTCTTTGCACTCAATAGAGCAATGGCTGATCTCCATCTATGGTATTTGCCCAAATGTCTAGGCAGCAATTGTCTTTCAACTAGAGGTGTGTTCCGGGGGGGATCAAGGAAGAAATAGACCCAATAGGACTTTCACGAAAGATATGAAGCTGAAATTACAAAAATAATTAGATTAATACCATCAAAAACTTCAAACTGATATACCTGTGATAAATTAATTTAAACCCTAAACTGGTATACCCGTGACAAATTTATCCTCGTTAGTTTCCGTTAATTTTACTGTTAAATTGTTGAGTTAAATGACGCGTGACTATTGACGAGTGTATCGGTTTGGAGTTTTATTCTCCGTTTATCACAGGTGTATCGATTCGTGATTTTTTGTGTTATTAATCCAATTTAACGGAAAATGACAGGGGATAAATTTGTTACAAGTATATCAGTTTCAGGTTTTTGATGGTTAAAAAATTCATTTGAGGTATATTTATCACAAGTACACAAGTTTGAGATTTTTGGTAGTCAAAAAATTAATTTGGGATAAATTTATCATGAGTGTATCAGTTTTAGAGTTTTTCATGGTATTAATCCGAAATAATTATTTGTTTTGTCGACTACCTATTACTTTTCTCGGGCAATTTGAAATTGCAAGAACAATTCATCGACATGGTTTCACCGGTTATGCTGTGGAACACAGACAGAGACAGCAAAACGTCTCTGCATCTGCCTCTTCACGAGGCAATTTGGAAGAAGCAACTGGCCCCCGTGCCCAATGCAAAAGAAACTCCCATCTCTTTTGGGGAGGGCTTCACCAAAATAAGAAAAAACGGGCCGAACAAGAAAGTACTAAAATCAAAGTAGCTTTCATTGATATGGTAAAATCCGATCTCCAATGTTCCAATTCGAAAAGCTACCCGTCAAAGGTCCATTGCAGAAGAAGAAGGCAAGAGGGACTTTGAGACCAGATCTGAGGGCAAAGAGCAAAGACCATTAGCTATAAAGTTGGAATTACATGTGAAGTGATGCTATCCCCCCAATTTTTCTTTCTTGGGACATTGCAGATTCATTTGAATCCTGGTCAATGGGTGCCCAAGAAAAAGCAACCATCCAACACTGAATCAGATGCAATGTCTCTCCTCGTGGCAGATGTGGTCATGTTTTGGTTGAGGATGGAGACGAAGTCCGAGATTATTGTTTTCAAGTGACCGATTAATGTCTTTGATCATATGATACGAAATACCAAACTTAGGTATCTCATTAACCATTTTTATGTGGTCGTGTCGATGTTTTTTTTTTTTTATTATCGCGATCTCAGGACACTAGCGCAGAGATCTGATTATTTTGCGGGTTGCTAATAGAACGCCACGTAGCCTTGTGAACCAATTAAGCTAAGATCTATGGCCCATGCTATGAGGGTGTTTTTGGTCCTAAACAGTTTGCACGCGGTTATCACAATTTGAATGGGTGATCTTAGGTGTCTGAGCAAGAAATCCTCGATGCCTCGATCAACCATACAGGCCTTTGAGGATCCTACACGTCGATATTCAATTGGCATCATATCCAATATTATGTTTTTTCTAATAATTTATTGTCATTAGCGAATCTTACGCCATGATCTCAGTAAATGATAAAAATAGAGCCACATCAAATCTATGCAAGGATGCAGTCTTATAAAACGGTTGTTTTAAATTTTTAGTACTCTGTCCAAATCAATGTTTTTTTTTTTTGGATTATTTATCCAAGTCAACGTTGCTCTTTGCGATAAGAGGCCCAATTTTGGAGGGCAAAAGAAGAATGCCATTAAAGTAGCACAATCCACACACGCAATTGACTAGCTAGGACCACTCTCTCCAGCAATGAGGTCTACCACTATATATCTAGGAGCTGAGAACAAAATCGGAAATCTAGACATGGTTCCCACGTCCTGTGTCGTGGGGTGCTTCAACATTTAATAGAAAAAAGAGGGTGACCAATCATGTATTGAAAACACTATATGTTATCGAAACGACGTAATAAGAACATTCAAACGTCCAACCCAGGAAAATTGAGTTTAACTATCACGATATGTTGAAGACATCTTCGTCGTCACATTGCCCTGTTCAAAATCAAACGCGTACAGATATGTGGTAGGTAACAACTATCATGCACAAGTCGACCACTTCATCATCTTGAGCGACGGTTCGGGGGATCGAGCAAGTGGGAGGAGGGGGATATTTTGGTGCTCATCTTTTCCTTAATTGACGGGCCTTTTCACGTTAGGCTCGTTACGGTGTTGTTGTCGTCGCCTGAGATCTTGAAGTTTGATGGTCGGCATGTATGTGGTAAAGAAGTCAGCTGAGTAGTTCGACTGGATTGCACAGAACGTGATGCATGTCTGTCGGTAGCTCTAATGGAGTTGGCAATGTCGAGCGGGTACGGCGCGATAGAGAAAAACGTTTCCCTCGTTTCTATGGTGGCTGACACGATGCTACGAAGAAGGTTGATTCATCGGGATACGCAATTCGTTTTTCTATCGTGGGACATCGAATCGGGAAGAAAAGGGTGACCGACATTAGCAACTGCCCATTATTAGAGGGGTCTCGGTCTAGTAAACTTTACGGTCGATTCGAACCATAAGTACCGAGTGTTCCGGATCTCGAGGGTCTAAGGGCCTACGAGTCCACCTTCGTGGATGGAACATGAGTTGAGGAGCACGGTAGTTATGAAATACGAATAGCGACACAAAAAAAAAGGTTAATATAACAAAAAATCTTAAATCGTTATGCATGTGACAAATTTACCCAAAATTAACTTTTTGACCACAAAAAACCTAAAATTTGTACATTTGTGATAAATTTACTCAAAATTATTTTTTTTACCACAAAAACCCATAAACTGGTATATTTGTGATAAATTTATCCCCCGTTAGTTTCCGTTAAATTAGATTAATACCACGAAAAATCACAAACCGGTACACCTATGACAAATGCATTGTAAAACCCCAATCCGATATACTCGTCAATTGTCACGTGTCATAGAATTCAGCAATTTAACGATAAAATTTAACGAAAACTAACGGAAGATAAATTTGTCACAGGTATACTTGTTTAGGGTTAGTTTTTTTGATAAATTTATTACAAATATATCAGTACGGAATTTTTTGCAGTTTTAACCCAAAAAGTAATTCGATGAGAAGTCCTGACCCTATCAAAATGAGCCTTCCCCTTGTTGACAAAACGACAGCCAGCCTTGGTCGTACAATTGCCCCCCACCACCATTGTATAGTCGTAGCTTGCCATTGCCACCTCGAAGATCAGTATTTTTGGTAAATAGTCGCCCGAGCCCGGCCACCGTCCCACGAGAACAATTAACATGTCTTCACCATCACTACTACCAACCATGAGACACCATCAAATGAAAAATTAACCGTTTTTTTAAAAATTGATTTTCATGAAAAATATTTATCTTCATCATGAAGTTATTGGTGTAACAAATGTCAACCTCAAGTATTTTTTAAATCTCAAAACATTAAGAAAAAAATTATGAAAATGACACGAACAGTACATGAACTTTGATCCAATGTGCAATGTGGTCCATGAACTTCTAATTTGTTCAACATGGTTCGTGAATTTTAACCCAATGTGCAATGTGGTCTTTGAATTTTTTGTACATGTTTAATTTAGTCATTGAACTATATGAAAATGTTCATTATAGTCCTTCAATTTATTCAAATTCGGAGATTACATTGAGCGTGTATCAAAAGTTCAAGGACTATATCGAACAAATTATAAGTTGAGGTGCCACATTGGACATTATGCTAAAGTTTAGGGACTACGTTGAATAAAATAAAAGTTTTGGGACTACATTACACCTTATGCCAAAGTTCAGGGACTATTTGTCTCATTATCCCCAAAAAATTGGGATCAAGGAAGAAATAGACCCAATAGGATTTTCACGAAAGATATGAAGCTGAAATTACAAAAATAATTAGATTAATACCATCAAAAACTTCAAACTGATGTACCTGTGATAAATTAATTTAAACCCTAAACTGGTATACCTGTGACAAATTTATTCCCGTTAGTTTCCGTTAATTTTACTGTTAAATTGTTGAGTTAAATGACGTGTGACTATTGACGAGTGTATCGGTTTGGGGTTTTATTCTCTGTTTATCACAAGTGTATTGATTCGTGATTTTTTGTGTTATTAATCCAATTTAACGGAAAATGACAGGGGATAAATTTGTTACAAATATATCAGTTTCAGGTTTTTGATGGTTAAAAAATTCATTTGAGGTATATTTATCACAAGTACACAAGTTTGAGATTTTTGGTAGTAAAAAAATTAATTTGGGATAAATTTATCATGAGTGTATCAGTTTTAGAGTTTTTCATAGTATTAATCCGAAATAATTATTTGTTTTGTCGACTACCTATTACTTTTCTCGGGCAATTTGAAATTGCAAGAACAATTCATCGACATGGTTTCACCGGTTATGCTGTGGAACACAGACAGAGACAGCAAAACGTCTCTGCATCTGCCTCTTCACGAGGCAATTTGGAAGAAGCAACTGGCCCCCGTGCCCAATACAAAAGAAACTCCCGTCTCTTTTGGGGAGGGCTTCACCAAAATAAGAAAAAACGGGCCGCTCAAGAAAGTACTAAAATCAAAGTAGCTTTCATTGATATGGTAAAATCCGATCTCCAATGTTCCAATTCGAAAAGCTACCCGTCAAAGGTCCATTGCAGAAGAAGAAGGCAAGAGGGACTTTGAGACCAGATCTGAGGGCAAAGAGCAAAGACCATTAGCTATAAAGTTGGAATTACATGTGAAGTGATGCTATCCCCCCAATTTTTACTTCTTGGGACATTGCAGATTCATGTGAATCCTGGTCAATGGGTGCCCAAGAAAAAAACAACCATCCAACACTGAATCAGATGCAATGTCTCTCTTCGTGGCAGATGTGGTCATGTTTTGGTTGGGGATGGAGACGAAGTCCGAGATTATTGTTTTCAAGTGACCGATTAATGTCTTTGATCATATGATACGAAATACCAAACTTAGGTATCTGATTAACCATTTTTATGTGGTCGTGTCGATGTTTTTCTTTTTTTTATTATCGTGATCTTAGGACACGAGCATAGAGGTCTGATTATTTTGCGGGTTGCTAATAGAACGCCACGTAGCCTCGTGAACCAATTAAGCTAAGATCTATGGCCCGTGCTACGAGGGTGTTTTCGGTCCTAAACAGTTTGCATGCGGTTATCACAATTTGAATGGGTGATCTTAGGTGTCTGAGCACGAAATCCTCGATGCCTCGATCAACCATACTGACCTTTGAGGGTCCTACACATCGATATTCAATTGGCATCATATCCAATAATGTTTTTTCTAATAATTTATTGTCATTAGCGAATCTCACGCCATGATCTCAGTAAATGATAAAAATAGAGCCACATCAAATCTAAGCAAGGATGCAGTCTTATAAAACAGGTGTTTTAAATTTTTAGTACTCTGTCCAAATCAATGTTTTTTTTTTGGATTAGTTATCCAAATCAACGTTGGTCTTTGCGACAAGAGGCCCAATTTTGGACGGCAAAAGAAGAATGCCATTAAAGTAGCACAATCCACACGCAATTGACTAGCTAGGACCACTCTCTCCAGCAATGAGGTCTACCACTATATCTCTAGGAGCTAAGAACAAAATCGGAAATCTAGGCATGGTTCCCACGTCCTATGTCGTGGGGTGCTTCAACATTTAATAGAAAAAAGAAGGTGACCAATCATGTATCGCAAACACGATATGTTATCGAAACGACATAATAAGAACATTTAAACTTCCAACCCCGATGGAAAATCGAGTTTAACTATCACGATATGTCGAAGACATCTTCGTCGTCACATTGCCCTGTTCAAAATCAAACGCGTACAGATATGTAGTAGGTAACAACTATCATGCACAAGTCGACCACTTCATCATCTTGAGCGACGGTTCGGGGGATCGAGCAAGTGGGAGGAGGGGGATATTTTGGTGCTTCCTTTTCCTTAATTGACGGGCCTTTTCACGTTAGGCTCGTTACGGTGTTGTCGTCGTCGCCTGAGATCTTGAAGTTTGATGGTCGGCATGTATGTGGTAAAGAAGTCAGCTGAATAGTTCGACTGCATTGCACAGAACGTGATGCATGTCTGTCGGTAGCTCGAATGGAGTTGGCAATGTCGAGCGGGTACGGCGCGATAGAGAAAAACGTTTCCCTCGTTTCTATGGCGGCTGACACGATGCTACGAAGAAGGTTGATTCATCGGGATACGCAATTCGTTTTTCTATCGTGGGGCATCGAATCGGGAAGAAAAGGGTGACCGACATTAGCAACTGCCCATTATTAGAGGGGTCTCGGTCTAGTAAACTTTACAGTCGATTCGAACCATGAGTACCGAGTGTTCCGTATCTCGAGGGTCTGAGGGCCTACGAGTCCACCTTCGTGGATGGAACATGAGTTGAGGAGCATGGTAGTTATGAAATACGAATAGCGACACAAAAAAAATAAAGGTTAATACAACAAAAAATCTTAAATCGTTATGACTGTGACAAGTTTATCCAAAATTAACCTTTTGACCACAAAAAACCTAAAATTGGTACATTTGTGATAAATTTATTCAAAATTATTTTTTTTACCACAAAAACCCATAAACTGATATATTTATGATAAATTTATCCCCCGTTAGTTTCTGTTAAATTAGATTAATACCACGAAAAATCACAAACCGGTACACCTGTAACAAATACATTGTAAAACCCCAATCCGATATACTCGTCAATTGTCACGTGTCATAGAATTCAACAATTTAACGATAAAATTTAACGAAAACTAACAGAAGGTAAAGTTGTCACAGGTATTCTTATTTAGGGTTAATTTTTTTTGATAAATTTATCATAAATGTATCAGTACGGAATTTTTTGCTGTTTTAACCCAAAAAGTAATTCGATGAGAAGTCATGACCCTATCAAAATGAGCCTTCCCCTTGTTGACAAAACGACAGCCAGCCTTGGTCGTACAATTGCCCCCCACCACCATTGTATAGTCGTAGCTTGCCATTGCCACCTCGAAGATCAGTATTTTTGGTAAATAGTCGCTCGAGCCCGGCCACCGTCCCACGAGAACAATTAACATGTCTTCACCATCACTACTACCAACCATGAGACACCATCAAATGAAAAATTAACCATTTTTTTAAAAATTGATTTTCATGAAAAATATTTATCTTCGTCATGAAGTTGTTGGTGTAACGAATGTCAACCTCAAGTATTTTTTAAATCTCAAAACATTACGAAAAAAATTATGAAAATGACACGAACAATACATGAACTTTGATCCAATGTGCAATGTGGTCCATGAACTTCTAATTTGTTCAACATGATTCATGAATTTTAACCCAATGTGCAATATGGTCTCTTAATTTTTTGTACATGTTTAATTTAGTCATTGAACTATATGAAAATGTTCATTATAGTCCTTCAATTTATTCAAATTCGGAGATTACATTGAGCGTGTATCAAAAGTTCAAGGACTATATCGAACAAATTATAAGTTGAGGTGCCACATTGGACATTATGCTAAAGTTTAGGGACTACGTTGAATAAAATAAAAGTTTTGGGATTACATTACACCTTATGCCAAAGTTCAGGGACTATTTGTCTCATTATCCCCAAAAAATTGGGATCAAGGAAGAAATAGACCCAATAGGATTTTCACGAAAGAAATGAAGCTGAAATTACAAAAATAATTAGATTAATACCATCAAAAACTTCAAACTGATGTACCTGTGATAAATTAATTTAAACCCTAAACTGGTATACCTGTGACAAATTTATTCCCGTTAGTTTCCGTTAATTTTACTGTTAAATTGTTGAGTTAAATGACGCGTGACTATTGACGAGTGTATCGGTTTGGGGTTTTATTCTCTGTTTATCACAAGTGTATCGATTCGTGATTTTTTGTGTTATTAATCCAATTTAATGGAAAATGACAGGGGATAAATTTGTTACAAATATATCAGTTTCAGGTTTTTGATGGTTAAAAAATTCATTTGAGGTATATTTATCACAAGTACACAAGTTTGGAATTTTTGGTAGTCAAAAAATTAATTTGGAATAAATTTATCATGAGTGTATCAGTTTTAGAGTTTTTCATGGTATTAATCCGAAATAATTATTTGTTTTGTCGACCACCTATTACTTTTCTCTGGCAATTTGAAATTGCAAGAACAATTCATCGACATGGTTTCACCGGTTATGCTGTGGAACACAGACAGAGACAGCAAAACGTCTCTGCATCTGCCTCTTCACGAGGCAATTTGGAAGAAGCAACTGGCCCCCGTGCCCAATACAAAAGAAACTCCCGTCTCTTTTGGGGAGGGCTTCACCAAAATAAGAAAAAACGGGCCGAACAAGAAAGTACTAAAATCAAAGTAGCTTTCATTGATATGGTAAAATCCGATCTCCAATGTTCCAATTCGAAAAGCTACCCGTCAAAGGTCCATTGCAGAAGAAGAAGGCAAGAGGGACTTTGAGACCAGATCTGAGGGCAAAGAGCAAAGACCATTAGCTATAAAGTTGGAATTACATGTGAAGTGATGCTATCCCCCCAATTTTTACTTCTTGGGACATTGCAGATTCATGTGAATCCTGGTCAATGGGTGCCCAAGAAAAAAACAACCATCCAACACTGAATCAGGCGCAATGTCTCTCTTCGTGGCAGATGTGGTCATGTTTTGGTTGAGGATGGAGACGAAGTCCGAGATTATTATTTTCAAGTGACCGATTAATGTCTTTGATCATATGATACGAAATACCAAACTTAGGTATATGATTAACCATTTTTATGTGGTCATGTCGATGTTTTTCTTTTTTATTATCGTGATCTCAGGACACGAGCGTAGAGGTCTGATTATTTTGCGGGTTGCTAATAGAACGCCACGTAGCCTCGTGAACCAATTAAGCTAAGATCTATGGCCCGTGCTACGAGGGTGTTTTCGGTCCTAAACAATTTGCACACGGTTATCACAATTTGAATGGGTGATCTTAGGTGTCTGAGCAGGAAATCCTCGATGCCTCGATCAACCATACTGACTTTTGAGGGTCCTACACATCGATATTCAATTGGCATCATATCCAATAATGTTTTTTCTAATAATTTATTATCATTAGCGAATCTCACGCCGTGATCTCAGTAAATGATAAAAATAGAGCCACATCAAATCTAAGCAAGGATGCAGTCTTATAAAACAGGTGTTTTAAATTTTTAGTACTCTGTCCAAATCAATGTTTTTTTTTTGGATTAGTTATCCAAATCAACGTTGGTCTTTGCGACAAGGGGCCCAATTTTGGACGGCAAAAGAAGAATGCCATTAAAGTAGCACAATCCACACGCAATTGACTAGCTAGGACCACTCTCTCCAGCAATGAGGTCTACCACTCTATATCTAGGAGCTAAGAACAAAATCGGAAATCTAGGCATGGTTCCCACGTCCTATGTCGTGGGGTGCTTCAACATTTAATAGAAAAAAGAAGGTGACCAATCATGTATCGCAAACACGATATGTTATCGAAACGACATAATAAGAACATTTAAACTTCCAACCCCGATGGAAAATCGAGTTTAACTATCACGATATGTCGAAGACATCTTCGTCGTCACATTGCCCTGTTCAAAATCAAACGCGTACAGATATGTGGTAGGTAACAACTATCATGCACAAGTCGACCACTTCATCATCTTGAGCGACGGTTCGGGGGATCGAGCAAGTGGGAGGAGGGGGATATTTTGGTGCTTCCTTTTCCTTAATTGACGGGCCTTTTCACGTTAGGCTCGTTACGGTGTTGTCGTCGTCGCCTGAGATCTTGAAGTTTGATGGTCGGCATGTATGTGGTAAAGAAGTCAGCTGAATAGTTCGACTGCATTGCACAGAACGTGATGCATGTCTGTCGGTAGCTCGAATGGAGTTGGCAATGTCGAGCGGGTACGGCGCGATAGAGAAAAACGTTTCCCTCGTTTCTATGGCGGCTGACACGATGCTACGAAGAAGGTTGATTCATCGGGATACGCAATTCGTTTTTCTATCGTGGGGCATCGAATCGGGAAGAAAGGGTGGCCGACATTAGCAACTGCCCATTATTAGAGGGGTCTCGGACATCGAATCGGGAAGAAAAGGGTGACCGACATTAGCAACTGCCCATTATTAGAGGGGTCTCGGTCTAGTAAACTTTACGGTCGATTCGAACCATAAGTACCGAGTGTTCCGGATCTCGAGGGTCTAAGGGCCTACGAGTCCACCTTCGTGGATGGAACATGAGTTGAGGAGCACGGTAGTTATGAAATACGAATAGCAACACAAAAAAAATAAAGGTTAATACAATAAAAAATCTTAAATCGTTATGCATGTGATAAATTTATCTAAAATTAACTTTTTAATCACAAAAAACCTAAAATTGGTACATTTGTAATAAATTTACTCAAAATTATTTTTTTTACCACAAAAACCCATAAACTGGTATATTTATGACAAATTTATCCCCTGTTAGTTTCCGTTAAATTAGATTAATACCACGAAAAATCACAAATCAGTACACCTATGACAAATGCATTGTAAAACCCCAATCCGATATACTCGTCAATTGTCACGTGTCATAAAATTCAGCAATTTAACGATAAAATTTAACGAAAACTAACAGAAGGTAAATTTGTCACAGGTATACTTGTTTAGGGTTAATTTTTTTGATAAATTTATTACAAATATACCAGTACGGAATTTTTTGCAGTTTTAACCTAAAAAGTAATTCGATGAGAAGTCCTGACCGTATCAAAATGAGCCTTCCCCTTGTTGACAAAACGACAGCCAGCCTTGGTCGTATAATTGCCCCCCACCACCATTGTATAGTCGTAGCTTGCCATTGCCATCTCGAAGATCAGTATTTTTGGTAAATAGTCGCCCGAGCCCGGCCACCGTCCCACGAGAACAATTAACATGTCTTCACCATCACTACTACCAACCACGAGACACCATCAAATGAAAAATTAACCGTTTTTTTAAAAATTGATTTTCATGAAAAATATTTATCTTCATCATGAAGTTGTTGGTGTAACGAATGTCAACCTTAAGTATTTTTAAATCTCAAAACATTACGAAAAAAATTATGAAAATGACACGAACGGTACATGAACTTTGATCCAATGTGCAATGTGGTTCATGAACTTCTAATTTGTTCAACATGGTTCGTGAATTTTAACCTAATGTGCAATGTGGTCTTTGAATTTTTTGTACATGTTTATTTAGTCATTGAACTATATGAAAATGTTCATTATAGTCCTTCAATTTATTCAAATTCGGAGATTACATTGAGCGTGTATCAAAAGTTCAAGGACTATATCGAACAAATTATAAGTTGAGGTGCCACATTGGACATTATGCTAAAATTTAGGGACTACGTTGAATAAAATAAAAGTTTTGGGACTACATTACACCTTATGCCAAAGTTCAGGGACTATTTGTCTCATTATCCCCAAAAAATTGGGATCAAGGAAGAAATAGACCCAATAGGATTTTCACGAAAGATATGAAGCTGAAATTACAAAAATAATTAGATTAATACCATCAAAAACTTCAAATTGATGTACCTGTGATAAATTAATTTAAACCCTAAACTGGTATACCTGTGACAAATTTATTCCCGTTAGTTTCCGTTAATTTTACTGTTAAATTGTTGAGTTAAATGACGCGTGACTATTGACGAGTGTATCGGTTTAGGGTTTTATTCTCTGTTTATCACAAGTGTATCAATTCGTGATTTTTTGTGTTATTAATCCAATTTAATGGAAAATGACAGGGGATAAATTTGTTACAAATATATCAGTTTCAGGTTTTTGATGGTTAAAAAATTCATTTGAGGTATATTTATCACAAGTACACAAGTTTGAGATTTTTGGTAGTCAAAAAATTAATTTGGGATAAATTTATCATGAGTGTATCAGTTTTAGAGTTTTTCATGGTATTAATCCGAAATAATTATTTGTTTTGTCGACTACCTATTACTTTTCTCGGGCAATTTGAAATTGCAAGAACAATTCATCGACATGGTTTCACCGGTTATGCTGTGGAACACAGACAGAGACAGCAAAACGTCTCTGCATCTGCCTCTTCACGAGGCAATTTGGAAGAAGCAACTGGCCCCCGTGCCCAATACAAAAGAAACTCCCGTCTCTTTTGGGGAGGGCTTCACCAAAATAAGAAAAAACGGGCCGCTCAAGAAAGTACTAAAATCAAAGTAGCTTTCATTGATATGGTAAAATCCGATCTCCAATGTTCCAATTCGAAAAGCTACCCGTCAAAGGTCCATTGCAGAAGAAGAAGGCAAGAGGGACTTTGAGACCAGATCTGAGGGCAAAGAGCAAAGACCATTAGCTATAAATTTGGAATTACATGTGAAGTGATGCTATCCCCCCAATTTTTACTTCTTGGGACATTGCAGATTCATGTGAATCCTGGTCAATGGGTGCCCAAGAAAAAACAACCATCCAACACTGAATCAGATGCAATGTCTCTCTTCGTGGCAGATGTGGTCATGTTTTGGTTGAGGATGGAGACGAAGTCCGAGATTATTGTTTTCACGTGACCGATTAATGTCTTTGATCATATGATACGAAATACCAAACTTAGGTATCTCATTAACCATTTTTATGTGGTCGTGTCGATTTTTTTTTTTTTTTATTATCGCGATCTCAGGACACGAGCGCAGAGATCTGATTATTTTGCGGGTTGCTAATAGAACGCCACGTAGCCTCGTGAACCAATTAAGCTAAGATCTATGGCCCATGCTATGAGGGTGTTTTTGGTCCTAAACAGTTTGCACGCGGTTATCACAATTTGAATGGGTGATCTTAGGTGTCTGAGCAAGAAATCCTCGATGCCTCGATCAACCATACAGGCCTTTGAGGATCCTACACGTCGATATTCAATTGGCATCATATCCAATATTATGTTTTTTCTAATAATTTATTGTCATTAGCGAATCTTACGTCATGATCTCAGTAAATGATAAAAATAGAGCCACATAGAATCTATGCAAGGATGCAGTCTTATAAAACGGTTGTTTTAAATTTTTAGTACTCTGTCCAAATCAATGTTTTTTTTTTTTGGATTATTTATCCAAGTCAACGTTGCTCTTTGCGATAAGAGGCCCAATTTTGGAGGGCAAAAGAAGAATGCCATTAAAGTAGCACAATCCACACACGCAATTGACTAGCTAGGACCACTCTCTCCAGCAATGAGGTCTACCACTATATATCTAGGAGCTGAGAACAAAATCGGAAATCTAGACATGGTTCCCACGTCCTGTGTCGTGGGGTGCTTCAACATTTAATAGAAAAAGAAGGTGACCAATCATGTATTGCAAACACGATATGTTATCGAAACGACGTAATAAGAACACTCAAATATCCAACCCCGATGGAAAATCGAGTTTAACTATCACGATATTTCGAAGACATCTTCGTCGTCGCATTTCCTTGTTCAAAATCAAACGCGTACATATATGTGGTAGGTGACAACTATCATGCACAAGTTGACCACTTCATCATCTTGAGCGATGGTTCGGGGGATCGAGCAAGTGGGAGGAGGGGGATATTTTGGTGCTCATCTTTTCCTTAATTGACGGGCCTTTTCACGTTAGGCTCGTTACGGTGTTGTTGTCGTCGCCTGAGATCTTGAAGTTTGATGGTCGGCATGTATGTGGTAAAGAAGTCAGCTGAATAGTTCGACTGGATTGCAAAGAACGTGATGCATGTCTGTCGGTAGCTCGAATGGAGTTGGCAATGTCGAGCGGGTACGGCGCGATAGAGAAAAACGTTTCCCTCGTTTCTATGGTGGCTGACACGATGCTACGAAGAAGGTTGATTCATCGGGATACGCAATTCGTTCTTCTATCGCGGGGCATCGAATCGGGCAGAAAAGGGTGACCGACATTAGCAACTGCCCATTATTAGAGGGGTCTCGGTCTAGTAAACTTTACGGTCGATTCGAACCATAAGTACCGAGTGTTCCGGATCTCGAGGGTCTAAGGGCCTACGAGTCCACCTTCGTGGATGGAAAATGAGTTGAGGAGCACGGTAGTTATGAAATACGAATAGCGACACAAAAAAAATAAAGGTTAATACAACAAAAAATCTTAAATCGTTATGCATGTGATAAATTTATCTAAAATTAACTTTTTAATCACAAAAACCTAAAATTGGTACATTTGTAATAAATTTACTCAAAATTATTTTTTTTACCACAAAAACCCATAAACTGGTATATTTGTGATAAATTTATCCCCCGTTAGTTTCCGTTAAATTAGATTAATACCACGAAAAATTACAAACCGATACACCTGTGACAAATGCATTGTAAAACCCTAATCTGATATACTCGTTAATTGTCACGTGTCATAGAATTCGGCAATTTAACGATAAAATTTAACGAAAACTAACGGAAGTTAAATTTGTCACAGGTATACTTGTTTAGGGTTAATTTTTTTGATAAATTTATCACAAATGTACCAGTATGGAATTTTTTGCAGTTTTAACCCAAAAAGTAATTCGATGAGAAGTCATGACCCTATCAAAATGAGCCTTCCCCTTGTTGACAAAACGACAGCCAGCCTTGGTCGTACAATTGCCCCCCATCACCATTGTATAGTCGTAGCTTGCCATTGCCACCTCGAAGATCAGTATTTTTGGTAAATAGTCGCTCGAGCCCGGCCACCGTCCCACGAGAACAATTAACATGTCTTCACCATCGCTACTACCAACCATGAGACACCATCAAATGAAAAGCTAACCGTTTTTTTAAAAATTGATTTTCATGAAAAACATTTATCTTCATCATGAAGTTGTTGGTGAAACAAATGTCAACCTTAAGTATTTTTTAAATCTCAAAACATTACGAAAAAAATTATGAAAATGACACGAACGGTACATGAACTTTGATCCAATGTGTAATGTGGTCCATGAATTTCTAATTTGTTCAACATGATTCGTGAATTTTAACCCAATGTGTAATGTGGTCTCTGAATTTTTTGTACATGTTTAATTTAGTCATTGAACTATATGAAAATGTTCATTATAGTCCTTCAATTTATTCAAATTCGGAGATTACATTGAACGTGTATCAAAAATTCAAGGACTATATCGAACAAATTATAAGTTGAGGTGCCACATTGGACATTATGCTAAAGTTTAGGGACTACGTTGAATAAAATAAAAGTTTTGGAACTACATTACATATTGTACCAAAGTTCAGGGACTATTTGTCTCATTATCCCCAAAAAATTGTATGAAATCGTATATCAAAATTGAAAGTTTGGAGTGTTTCGTGTTGGAGAAATGCTAAAATGCATTAGAACTCGAGCAAAATTAAACGCTCACGCCACAAACTGGATCGCGGCCTAATGGGCCCCCGTTCAAAGCCCAATATGAGGCCCGCAAAGCCGCCGCTAGGGAGGAGCCAGTGACGTGGCGACGGACGATGGCGCTGGAGCCAAAAACGACGATGCGCCGTCGTCGTTCCGCGGTTCTACCCGATCGAACCTCAAAATCCCTCTGCGATTCAGCAGCAGCAACAGCAGCACATAGGATCGAGAAGCGCCATCGATCTTGAAGGAGGAGGAGAAGAAGAAGAAGAAGAAGAAGAAGAAGAAGGAGATGGCGTTGTTCGCGAGAGGAGAGCCGCTGGTCGCGAAGCTCGCGGCGTTGGCCAAGTACGTGGTGCTTCCCGGCGCCATGGCGGCCGCCGTCGTCTACTCGCCGCCCGACTACGCTTCCTCCTCCGGCAAGCACGGCAAATCCCCCAAATGATCCGACCTCCTCTTCTCCGCTGGTTCGCGCTCTTGACTTCGCCTCGATATTCGCGCGTTTTGATTCTCTCTTAAATTCGAGCACCGGATCGAACCCTTTGGCATCCGATTGGCGATGCGGTCAATTCGTGAAATCCCAGATTTCGGAGGAGGGAAGCCTGTCGTGTTTCGCAGTTCCTTTTTCTTCCTTTTGTTTCTTTCGACTCCTCCTCGGCGAGGAATTGAGGATTGGAGAATACGGCGTCGATGCTTTCTTGTTTTCTAGTTAGAAGCAAATGCGATGCGTGTTTGGTTGAGATTTTCAGCACTCAACGTGATAACTACAGCGTTTAAGTATCGGTACTCTATTCCGGTGTCGCAGTAAGTAGGTTTTGATTGATGAATGGAAGTGAGGGAGGACTATGAGGCTGTAGATGCAGAAAATTGGTGGCTTTTGTTTGCTTTCAGTTAATGGTGTTCCTCTTAGGTGATTAGAGTTCAGTATTTTGAGCGTTCCCTCTTTTACCCATTAAATGTGTGAACGGCTTCTCTCATCCCAGTGGAAGTGTGTGATACAATTTAGAGGCTTGTGTAACCTGGCTAGGGTAATTGACATGTGGATTTTTTGGGGAATATCTTCGGTTCCGCATAGCCTTGTCGTTTGATGGAAGATATGAAAGTGTTGAAACCTGGCACCATGTTTGATTCGGAGCAGATTGGCTTGTCTGGGTTGAAGCCTGCCACTTTATGAATGTAGAACTACCGTAGAATCTGGTTTTACATCAATATGTGGAATCTTTGGATCAACAATGTGTTGCTCATTACCAACTCTTAGAATGTAAATGCCTTGGGTTATATAGTTGATGATTTGTCCTGTATTTGAGCTCCCTTTTGGTTTTTGGAGCTGTTTTATATACGGCCTTAGATTTTTGCATTCTCTTTTTATATGGGTTTGCACCCCCTTGCTGCCCTAATTGATCTGCGAGGCAACCTTAGTATGAGGAGTAATTTGTCACGTACACTTGCTTCTCAAAGTTTATCGTGTAGCATTACTTCATTTCACGTAGCCTCATGCGGCGTGAGTGTGTCATAAAAAATGTTTCTTTCTTAGGTTGTCTAGTTTTTAGTAGCGTGCTTATGTTTGCGATATGTTCCCGTGCAAACATTGGCAAGGATCTCTAATTTGAACGGGTCCCTGTCTCTCTGTTCTAACTTGGCCTTTTTTGTGCAATATCACTGTCTCATGGATAACTTGCACCTATGGGGATTGTATATCATTTACCTGAACTTTTCTGGGACACTGAAATTTGTGGAAGTGTTGTCACATTTTTAAAGATGGTTTTGTTTTCATCCTTTTGCGGATAGATGAATTTCTGCAATTAATTGTGATTTCCCCTTATATGTTTGTTATTGCTGTAGCCATGCCTTTAATGCTCATTGTATTGGTTCTTGTCCACATTGCTGTATCTTTATAAAAGAATGGCATCTCTCTGCTACACAGCGCTGCTATTGTCCTTTTCTGTTGTATAATACTTCTTGTGCAATTACACCTGAACGGTAGGCATTACATAATCCTGTTCTTTTCAATGGATGAAGGTGGATGGAGTGTGCATTCCGTGGTTGATATTTTGAAGATGGAGGAATACTGTGTTTCCGGCTGATGGCTCGGCATCTTTTCACTGCAGGCGGTCCGGGCCATCATGCAGACTTTGTTCTGGAAAACTTTGCTTCACATTTCTGTGTAATATGACACTTAATAATTCAGATGGCTTGCGATCACCCTGAATTGCATAGACATTCCAAATATCGTGTAGGTATCGCATTTCTGAGTTGTTAATCTTTCTTGTTGCTTGATGTTTTTGTTACAACATCTTCAATCAGCATATCTGAGCGGCTAATGCGATGATAGCGGAGTACCTTAACTGTATGTGCTGTGATGTGCTTGCTGCATAAGTTCTGGTGTGGTCGTCTATGCACTTGTTTATTGTAATGCCCAAAGATTTGCTGTCAACCTCATTATATTGTATTATAAATCAGTGGAACTCTCTGCTGCCGTTTCCAGCCATCCATCTTTGGCTAACTATTACGTTGGATTTTCTGAGGCCATCTTAGAATATCTTGACTAGTTAAGTCCATACAAAAGCCCGGTTTTATCCAAACATGAATTGTTAAGTCTCCAGTGATATTTTTATAATTAAACGAAAAAAATTGGGAGAAATTTTTAGGGTCATATCAAATGTATTTATGTTCTTTTTTTTTATTTTAGGAATATAAATTTTATGTAGTTACCAAACGCGTTTTTTTGCTCAGAAAATTGTTCTGGGAACGGAAATAGAAAAAACTATTTTTGAATAGTAATTGTTTTCGGGAACAAAAATGTTATCAAACGCACCCTAAAGAACCAATTTTGACTTCAAATCAATTGTATGAAGCCTAAAGTTTTTTGTAAAATTCGAATTACGAAAAAAAAGGGCAGAGAGTAAATAAAAAACAAATAAGGAAATCGAAAGGAACTTCATTAATTTAGAACAGATGGCTCATACAAGTGGTTGTTATGCTTCTTGGATGACTGAAATTTGAACAGATAATAGAGATCAATGAGGGCGTAGAGAAGGTAAAAAAGCTTACTACAAATGACTCGAAAGTTTTCATAATGAAAGACGAACACTGGAAAAAGGAGGCCTATTCTAATTCGAATTTGATATTCAAACTTGGACAAAATTTAGATGATGGGTAAAGAAATGGTAGAGAAGAAAAAACTGGAGATGTATTAAACATTGCCGAGATAGAAATAGAAAAAGGAGCAAAGGAAGCGTTGATTTGGGTAGTGATGTTGAGGAATTTTAGGCATTTTCCTGCTTTGATACCGTGTTGATCTTTAGAGTCAAAAAGTAAATAACGATAGAGTATTTATGATGATTTAACTCCAATTAGGGTTGAGTATATTCATAAGAGTGATTTATTACGGTCAGAGTATATGTAAAGATATAATTATAGAAATACTCTAAAATACATATTAATAATATATTTGTACGCATTATTTAACTAAGAACTAGGGAAATCACTCGCCTTGAACAGACTAATCTTCATTCATTCTGCTCAAGCGATGTTCCCTTAGTCTCCTTCGTGAACAAGTTGGCCACCGCCATCCCCAACACGCAAATCCCTCCCAATATGATCAATGTAACTCTCATCCCCAATGCCTTCTCGTACCCATTTTGGTCATCATCCTGTGAGGCCATCAAAAACCCCACAGCGCCGATTATCGCCCCAACCTTTCCCACGGCCCCGGCGATCCTGTGGCATGTTGTCCTGAATTGCGCGGGGAAAAGCTCCGCCGGCAAGATGAATGTGGTCGTGTTGGGCCCGCAGCTGGCAAACAAGAAGGTCAGGCCATACAGGAACATGATCAGCTTGTCCGTGTGTCATATGGCACTCCGATGGAGAAGTAAACGATGGCCATGAAGACGAACCTGAAGGCTTGAAGGCTGAGCCACCCGACGTGGTCAATGAGGAAGATGGCAGCTATGTAGCCGGTGATTAAGGAGTAGCACGCCACAATGGCCTGGAGACTCGCGACCTCAAAGGCAGCCTCGAAGGCAGTGACCGCCTTGCCAGCTTGTTCTTCGTGCAGGTACTTGTGGTAGATCTTGGATTGGAAGAGGGTGCTGCTGTAGAAGACGATGTCGAGGAGGAACCATCCGGCGGAGCAGGCAAGGAGGTTGCGGCCGTGGCGGAGGAAGAATTGCTTGGAGAAGAGAGGGTAGGATGACTGGCTCGACTGTTAGGGATGGCCCTCCGCGATTTGGCCGTCGGACATGTCTAGGACTCGTTCCATGTCCCTGGTAGCTTGGAGGACATTTTTTTCCACTAAAGCGGTGTACCTAATTAGACCCAAAAGATATATTACAACGATCGACTCTGTCTATTTTCATACAAGTTTAGATATAAGCTATTATAGAAGTTCTTTAACAGTTGGGAAAATGCATATGATTCACTAAACCCATTTGTGCAAGTGTTTTCTCAAGGGAACGCCAAATTAGGGCACATTTTGGACTCTCTCTGTGGAAGGTGAGACTAGCAAATATTTCGAAACCGCCACAAATCGACACGACTTTAAATACATCACCCTTTTTAGCATGTTCAACACAAATTAGAGTTTTGAAGTGACACATTATTTGGCACGACTGGCCATACTCTGATTTTGTCTTTTTGGTTATTCTATTCAACGGAACCCAGCAACTGATCCGAAGAAATTCTGCGGACAATGTCTCTAGAAGGACAAACATAATCCCAGCAGCCAAAGAAAATCATGCTTGATCATGGCAGTAAATACCATAGACTAAACAACTTTTTCTCAAACAAATGAAACGATCACTTAATTAATCGATTTAAACAATCTATTAAGGAAAGCAAGGCGCGTACATACCTTGCCGTTTCCGGTATCATCATCCGCCAGTAAAACGTTATCACGGCAGGAATAACACCCAGCATCAATATCAGCCTCCATGCCATATCAGCTTCCTTTGGTGTCGGATCTTTTGGCGACGAAGGGTAAATTCGCCCAAATATCTTGCACACCGCCATTGTCACAACTGAGCTCGCCAGAATCCCAAACCCTTACATTGAGAAGACAGCCGCCATGAATACACCACGCATCCTCTTGTTAGCACACTCCGACGTCATCGTCGCCGAGAGCGGGTAATCTCCTCCAATGCCTACCCCGAGCACAAACCTGAAAAGAATGAAAGAGTGATGTTCACGTGTTATGAATACTAAGAGAAATCGAGCAGAGACTAATTTTACTATGCGACACGCGGTGGGTTTTAATGCTACGATCACCTGAAAAACCCTAGACTCGACGGAACACAGCCTCGTGTAGCGCCCATGGAGAATCCGCACCCGAAGGAGCCAGCCATCATGAGCATCAAGGCGAGGCCATACAAGCGCCTCCTCCCCACAAGATTGCCGAGCCTGCCGAAGATGAGTTGACCAATCACGGTGCCGAGGAGTGCAATGGCCAGCATGAATGATTCGACGGCAGGTGGGATTTGGTAGCCGTTGGATTTGTAGTATACATGTCCAAGCAGTCTCATGATCGGTGGGATACAGAAGAGATGGTAGGCATCGGTGAATAACCCCATCCCTTTATCGAGAACGACACACAGAAATTAGAAATCATATTGACGGAAACATAACGATGCTTTTTCCGAAAGCAAGATAATCGAATTTAAGATATGCTGAATGTGGGATTGCGAATCAAAACACACAAGTTAATTACCTGCCACGGTGATGGCCTTGAAGTGGTAGTACTGTGTCTTGGCGGTGTCGACTCTTTGGAAAAGTCTTAGCGACATGGTCGCTCGTAACTAATTTTTGCTTCTTCAAGAAACAACCTTTGATTGCAACAATCTACTGCTTTTGTTGTGTAACAGTTGGGTTGGGTCATAAAGATGATGGAGGAGATAATACAGACGAATAGAAGTCATTGTTCGTTGCGTATGCATGGGAAGCAACAAGGTGGTTTCCTCTGACGATGATGTTTGGGATGCAGTCGAAGCAAATGACAGAGCTGGCGAGTCTTCGGCGCCCTTTTGGCGCGACCAAAATCGTGCGATTTGGTTGGACCGTCGGCTCGATTTTCAAAGTATATCCTCCCTTCAGACTTTGTTGCGATCAGTGACATACTATACAGTGTTTGAGCATTATATAATGTGTTATTAGTCGGAGCTAGCGAGGTCAGGTTCATCATCTTCCCCAATCACATAAACTCTTACAAACTTTTTAAATAAGAGTTTCACGCCGGTTTGTTTTCGACGTTCATAAAATAAGATTTGAAGATGCTGAAAAATGGTTCCTGGTACTAGTCATGGCCACGGGCCGATTTCGGCCCGGTCATACCCGGGCTCGGCCCGTTGAATGGGCCCGCAGTTCGGAACCGGAATCGGCCCGTGGCCTACGGGCCCTGTTCCAGTTCCAAAAATAAAAAAATAAAAAAAAAACCCTACACCTGTAGTGCAGCAGGGCCCCACCCCTACCCACGCCCACCTCCTCCAGTACTCCACGCCCTCCTCTGTCCTCTCCCACCAGTCTTCCTCTCCACAACTCCACCCTCTCCTCCTCCGTCCACACCCCTCTCCGCCACTCCCACCCCCTCTCTGCCGCCGCCGCCCCCTCCGCCTCCCTCCTCCTCATGCCCTCCTGGTCCTCCCACCCTTCCCTCCTTTGCATCGGCGTCAAGCTCGTGACCCACTTCCCCGGCAACTCCTCCGCGCTGAACTTGCTGGGGGCCCACATCGTCTTCGTCCTCTTCAGCTCCCTCACCGGCCAGCCCCTCGCCACCGCGGACGCCACCGTGTTGACCCTGTACCGCACCACTTGCGTCTCGAGCCTCGCTTCCGAGCTCCTCTCGCGAACCGACAGCAAGGTCCTCGTCATAGTCGGTCCCTCCTTCCCCCATCTCCACTGTGCTGGTCCTCCCCTTTTCTCCTCCACCCGCCCCCCGTCTTCCCAGATCTGACCCCGGCCGCCGTCGCCCCCGCCCATGGCCGTAGCCGCCGATGCCCCCTCCTCCTCCCCCCTAGCTACTCTGCGCCTCCTACCCTTTTCTCCTCCTCCCCCCTCAAACTGAAACTAGCCGGAATCGGAACCGGCCCGGAACCGCCGGTTCAGAATCCGAACCAGAATCACCCCCTTGCGCTTCTGGTTCCGGCGATTCTAGTTCTGATTCATACATGACCACGAACTGGAATCACCGGTTCCGAACCGGAACCGGCGGTTCCTGAACTGTGGCCATGACTACCTGGTACCATGCTTACTTCAGAGCAGATTTGCTTGTCTTGGTTGAAGCCTGCCACTTTATGAAATATAGAACTCCCGTAGAATTTGGTTTCCATTCTATATGTTAGATATCCATATTGACCATATGTTGGTCATTACCAACTCCTTGGATGGCAATGTCGGGTAATACAGTTGATGATTTGTCCTGCAGTTGAGCTCCCTTTTAGTTTTGGGAACTGTTTTGAATATGGCTGTCATGACCTGCCGAATTTTTCCTCGAAAGGGGGAAGATGCGGTGTAGCCTGATACGCGCTAAGTCTAGGTCTGGAACTTTATTTGGGCTCTCCGAAACCCATACCATATCGCGACTTATGGTTTAGGTTTTTAACCTGCAAGTAGTTTTTATTAGGAGTATCTACTAATCTATTTGGGGTGGGTCCGTTAGAAATCCAAGTAAGGTGACGGGAGAATCACCCTACTTCAACGAACTAGAGATTAAATGAGTTCGGGGTTTAGGTTTTTAATCTGCAAGTGATTTTATCTAGGAGTATCTACTAATCAATTTAGGGTGGGTCGGTTAGAAACCCAGGTAAGGGGACGGGAGAATCACCCTACTTCAACGAACCAAAGATTAAATGAGTTTGGGGACTTGGTTACACTAATTGAGTGACTAGTGCCCTTTCGGTAGCTTTCATCCTGTTCATTTTAGAAAATATTTATCAGGCCATCTGGATTAATTTTAGAACCTATTTCCTAACATGTGAGATGATCAAACGAATACACAATCATTAGTGATTAGCAATCAAGATAGATATGCAGCCTAGAGTTCTAACCCTAACTAAGACGATAACATTCAAAGCATGACAATTGATACAATTATATTCTAATTAAAAACAACATGTATAATAATAATATAATAGCAGTGAAAATAACATGTAAAATACTATCGCATAGCCCTATAGGATTATCCAATTTAAACATGATCATTAATCAAATAATTCACATCATTTAGAAAAATATTAAAAAATACTAATTTCTAAACTATTTCCTAATTTTCAAATAAAAATAAAAAATATTTTTTTATTTTTTAAAATAATTTTTAATTAAAAATAATATAATATAAATATAATATTCGATTGGGTCGGGTTGGCAGACCTGGGTCAGGTTGGAATCGACCAGGGTTAAGGGACCCGACCCTTATGGATTGACCCAGGTTGGATCTTCGGATCTGAACTGAGTCAGGGTCAACCCGAGTATTGACCCAGGTTGTGAACCGGATCGGGCCCAGTTAGGGCTCGGTCCGATGGAAAATGAAAAAACAAGGCCGGTTTGATCGAGTTGAATCGATTTTGTTTTGCCTGGAAATCTGGCTGACGCCGGCTCCTGCGTGCAGAAACATACAAGAGCGTCAGCCAAGCGAGATCCGGCAATTAGCCGGCCATTGACCTCAGCTACCTCAGCACATGGGGCTAGGGCGGCCCCCTTCTGACCAACCAAGGTGACCGGCCACGGCGGCCGCTGGCTGAGCTCCGACCAAGGCCCTTCAAGCCCAAACGTTGGTTGGAGCTAAGCCAACAGACGCAAACCAATTTTTGGTCACTATCGGTCTCCCACGACCACCTTAAGGTCAATCACGAGGACCCTAGCTCACCGAACGCTTACCTGCTCATCGGCGACGACCAAAACCAAACTGGCCTCATTGAGGCATTTCCTCAAACACTTGGCATGCATAGTCAAAATAGGTGGTTTTCGACCTACTTCGGGGCCAAGGTCTACTCCGATGGCTACGGCTCGCCTCCGATGGCGAGTATAGACTGGGATCAAGGATGGTATGGTCCAGGATTCGTGCGAAAAGGCCGGCGTGAGTTCTGGCCCACCTACATAAGAAAACGGGGGATAAAAGGGGAGTCGGGAGGACTTGCCGCTCGGGGTTGATTCTAGGGGGTACCGATCGGTCTCCAAGCAACGGCGAGGCTAGTTGGCTTCCTCTTCAGTTCCTGCAAACGCTTAGTCTCATGTTTGCTCTCAGTCTTGCTCAAACTCTCTACAAATCTCTCTTTCTCTCTCTATGTGCTCTATTTTCTGACCCCCCCTCTCTCTCTCTCTTCCACCACTTATATTGGGGCCGCCGGCCACTTGCCTCGCCCCGGAAGTCGTCACCTTAATGGCCCTAGGCCAGCCTCTACGCCGGCCAATTTTGCGCAATGGAGCAGGTGTTTCGCGTCGTCTCAAGTGGCGATCGGGACAGGGGAGAACAGAGGAGAAAGAAGGAGGGACAGCCGGGCTGAGGAAGGAGAAGAGAAGGCGTGGGCTACTTTGAGCCCAGCTCGCGCAAAAGAAGAAGAGAGGAAAAGGAGTGGGCTGCGCCCATGGGGGGAGAAGAAAAGAGGGCCGGGTCGACTCGACCTTATCTGAAATTTTTTTAAAATTAATTTTTTAATAATTTTTTTAAATTTTTTTATAATGAACCCTAATAATGTACAAAAATACCTAATGTCTATATGCAATGCTATTAAAGTTAAAAAAAATTGGTTTTAGGAATTAAAGAAAATCAACTCCTAAATTTTGTGCAATTTAATTGGGCAATTAAAAATAGGTGTCAACAATGGCATTAGTTTTTTGAGCTCTTATGTAAGAATAATTGTGGCCCACATGATGCTATTAATTAATGATTTAGTTATGTTAAAATGTATTGGTTATGAAAAAGATGAAAAGGCGCAATTCTATTGAGAAGTTACAATGCCTCTGAAGAGATGTGACTCTTACGGAGCGAAATGTGTTTTGATGGAAGGCATCAATTGATAGTCTGTATGAATACAGTCCGGTCCTATCTCCATCCAAAATAACGAACATTGTATTTGATTCTCTTTCAGATAAGATACGTTAAGATAAAAGTGGGTTGAGGAAGAGAAATCAGATTTTTTTCGTCTCTTCCATTTTCTGCAATAATTATCTCCAACGGCATTGCCATGGATAAAAGTATATATTCATTCCTCTTATTGTGAAGAATCATGAAAATCTAAGATTTTGGATTTCAGAATTTTTCCGCATAAAAGAATTATGTTAACGCTAACAGTTGGTATCAGAGCTAACACCTTTTGGTATATGCGTTTGCGCCCCCTGCTGGCCTATAATTGATCCTTTTACCTTTCAAAAAGGGTGTTAAATATGGATATCATTGAGCCCTGATCTGTGAGGAGTGAATTGTCATGTAGTCTTGCTTCTCAAGAAGTTCATCATACAGCAGGCTCTATTTTGCGGCATATTTCTCATGCAGACATTGGCAAGATACTCCACTTGATGATCCGATCTAATTTGAATAGGTCAGTGTCTCTATCTTTTCTAACTTGCTCATTTTTATGCAATATCACTGTCTCATGTATAACTTGCTCCTCGTGGGGATTGTATATGATTTACCTGAACTTTACTGAGACGCTGAAACTTGTTGAAACTGTCATACATCGTCGCCCTTGTAAAGGCGGCTTTTACTTTCACACTTTTACGCGTAAATGAATTTCTGGATTGACACGCGATATCCCCATTATATGTTTGTTATTGCATTAGCCATGCCTTAACGCTCATTGCATTGGTTCTTGTCCACATTGCTGTATCTTATAAACGAATCGCATCTCTCTGCTACACAAGTGCTGCCATAAGATTGTCCTTCGCTGTCGTAAAACACTTCTTGCGCAATCACACCTGAGTGGTAGTGGTTAGTAATTACGTAAAAGTACCACCTTTATTTTATGCAACAATTGTTGAAACAGATGCCCTAGTAAATCATGCCAACTGTTTTCCCCGACAGGGAATGTTTACTAATTATGTTCATGAAAAATTCGGTTTGTGACTGTTGGTGATGGGTTAGGAATATTTTATACCACAGCGGCGAGGGATGAGTTGACAACAGAAGAAAACAAAAAAGGCCAAGGAAAAATGACACAAATAGTCTCTGAATTTGGCACAACGTATAATGTGATCTCTGGACTTTTAATTTGTTCAATGTGATCCATGAACTTTAGCCCAATATTCAATGTAATCCCTGAACTTTTAATTTGTTCAATGTGGTTTCTAAACTTTTAATACATATTCAATCTAGTTCCTGGACTATATGAAAATGTTCGATATTGTCCCTAAACTTGAATTAATGGAATGATGACATTGAAATTTTCATATAGTTCGGGGACTAACTTGAACATGTACCAAAAATCTAGGGACCATATTGAATAAATTAAAAGTTTAGAGATCACATTGCACGTTGAGGCAAAGTTCATGGACTACTTGTGTCATTGTCCCAAAGGCAAATTGAAATATCAAACGTTTGCCAATCAGAATCAAGTCAAACTCACAACGTTTCAGAAGATTTTGTTTTGTTTAGTAAGAGTGTAGACATTGGTAGGGCTGTCAATAAAGCCCGGCCCGCCCTGGATCGACCCGGCCCAGCCCCGAAATTTAGGGCTTCTTCGGGGCGGGCTTCCTCTGGGTCGGAAATAGTTTGAAATTTTGAATATTATCTTTATTTCGGGCCGGGTCGGTCCGGGCCGGGTTTTTTGACAGCCGGCCCGTGACTTAAAAAACACTAGCGCATCCTCCTCCTCCTCCTCTTCTCTTCTCTCTTCTTCTTCGCTTTTTCTTCCTCCTCCTCCTTCACCAGACCATCGCAGCCTCTCTCTCTCTCTCTCTCTGTGTCTCTCTCTGCATCTCGCATTCTTTTCTGCCTCTGCGTCTACAACTGGAAGGAAAGAAGAATCGGCTCGGGAGAGAGGTTGTGTTGGGGGATGAGGAAATCTGGTTGGATCTTGCTCTGTAGGATGTGCATTTTACTGGGTCTTCCTTGTATATCGACCCCGTGCTCTCTTCTTTGTCGCTCTCCCCCTCCTCCCCTGTCGTAGCGGCGGCGGAAGTGGAGGAAGAAGAGGCGCTGAACCCTTTTGCGTTTCTCCGCTCTCGGGATCTCACATTTCTCCATTTTCTCTGGGGGGCCCCGCCAAAATGGGCATTGCTGCAGAGCCTCGGTTCCACGTCTTGGCCGTTGACGACAGCCTCGTCGATAGGAAGCTCATTGAGAGGCTCCTCAAGATTTCCTCTTACCAAGGCACTCTCTCTCTCTTTCCCCCTCTCTGGCCTTTGTTCTTTCTTGGATGAAACGAAGAATGGGTTCTTCAAGAAGTTGGCTTTGCTCTTCTGGTTGTTGCTTTGTTTTTTTTCCTTTTCGGGTGTTTTCATATCTCATTCTCTTTTGTTCTTTTTCCTGTCCATTTTTTCGATTTCCTGGGGTTCAGTCGTGCGGCTCATTCTGACGTCCAATCAACTGATTAACAGGGAGTGGAGGTGAATCTCATCATCACAGTAGCAGGAGGGACGCCGCCGCCGCCGCTGAGGAGGGGGGAGCGGATGCGGAGTGATGGTGGTGGGGATCCCGCCTGAGGCGCATCAGGAGCTCGGCCACCATCCTGTCCTCCGCCATCGGCGTCCTCACCCACCTGTCCTTCGCCGCCATCGCTGCCGGCGACCGAGAACCCAATTTACCCACCTCCTCCTGCTCTGGGGAGGCGCCACCGCCAGCACCGCCGTCCTCTCCCTCCAGCGACTCCCCACCTCCTCCTGCTCCCCCAACTGCAAACCTGAAAACCCGGACCGACCCGACCCCGATCGACCCGGATTTTCGCTTCGGGTTCTATGCATTTTGGGTCGGGTCAGGTCAGAGAAAGCATGCGCCCCTCGTGATTCAGGTCGGGTCGGGTATCATAGAAACCCGACCTGACTCGACCTATTGACACCCCTAGACATTGGCATATTGGCATTCGTAAGATGTTGTAGTAGTTGGGAAAATTACCAAAAAATTCATAAATATATTACATTTGTGTTAATTCGGTTTAAACTTTTCAATTCAGAATTATGGAACTCAAATGAACATTTTTAAGAAACTATGGCACTCAAGTGATCGAAAAAAAAGTTTATGACACTTATGTGAGCACCATATGAAAATTATGACACTTGTGATGTTCTTATCCTGAAAAATTTCATAATACACATCAATTAGATATTAATACGTGGACAAAAGGACACCAGAAGTGCCATAAGTTGTATACGGAGATCATTTTGGTGTCAAATCGGAGAAAAATAGATTACTTTAATGACTTTAGCTAAAATTTCGTTCAAAAAGCTGATGTGGCATTTATATTTAAAAAAAACGCTCTGACTTGTACACGTGAAAATTATGTGGCTTTTTTTTGAATTTTTGAATTTTTTTTTCTAACTTTTTTCCGGTTGCCAGTTCTGCGACTGGCCAGAGGGAAGGGCCGGCGAGGCTGACCTCGTTGGCCTCTGGCGAAGCTTGCTCTGCCGGCCACCGACGAGGGCAAGCCTTGCTAGCAAAGGCAAGGTCGCCTCGCCCATCAAAGGCGAGGCCGACCTTGCCGTCGCGACCCAGGCGATGGCGAGGTCGGCCTCGCTAGATCTGGCGAAGCTCGCCGGTGGCCGGCGGGGCGAGCTTCGCCAGATCTGGCAAGGCCGACCTAGCCATCGCTTGGGTCGCAACGGCAAGGTCTCACCTTGCTAGCAAAGGCGATCGCTGACCACTCCGCCCACCACTGCTTAGCCCTTCCCGGCGGTGTTGGGGTGGCAGTAGCAGCGGCAAGGGAGTCCTCGCCACTGCTGCAATGTTTGATTTTTTTTTAAATATAATATAAATTTTATTTTTCTAAAAAAGTATACGTCGGCGGACTAAACGGCGTCGTTTTTTGTTTTTAATGCTGATTGGACCTCTCCGGCGAGCCATGTTAGCACCACGTAGGGTTTCCGGCAAGCCATGTCAATATTGGCACTAAAGTGATTGTTTTTCAAAAAAGTTGACACCAAAGTGATCCAAAAAAAAGTTATGGCATCAAAGTGATCTCCGTTCACAAGTTATGGCACTAATAGTGTCCTTTTGCCTTAATATGTGTTATTTAATTAAGGACTATGGAAAGCACTCGCCTTGAACAGACTCATTCTCATTCTCATTCTCCTCGAGCGATCTCCCCATAGTTTCCTTTGCGAACAACATGGTCACCGCCATCCCCACCACGCAAATCCCACCCAATACGATCAACGTAACTTCGATCCCCAACGCCTGCGAGGCTTTCAAAAACCCCACGGCGCCGATCATCGCTCCAACCTTACCCATGGCCCCAGCGATACCGTGGCATGTCGTCCTGAACCTCGCGGGGAACAGCTCGGCCGGCACAATAAACGTAGTCGTGTTGGGCCCGCAGTTGGCGAAGAAGAAGGTCAGGCCGTACAGGAACATGAACAGCTTATCAGTGTGGCCCTTCCAATATTTGTTGTACGGCACTGCGATTGAGAAGTAAACGATGGCCATGAGGACGAACCCAACTGCTTGGATTTTGACCCGCCCAACATGGTCGATGAGGAAGACGGCGGCAAAGTAGCCGGGGATTGTGGAGTAGCACGCCACAATGGCCTGGAGGCGCGCGACCTTGAAGGCGGCCTCGAAGGCGGTTACTGCCTCGCCGGCATCTTCGTCGTGCAGGTACTTGTGGTAGATCTTGGATTGGAAGAGGTTGCTGCTGTAGAAGACGATGTCAAGAAGGAACCACGCGGCGGAGCAGGCAAGGAGGTCGCGACCATGGCAGAGGAAGAACTGCCTGGAGAAGAGAGGGTAGGGCGGCGGGCTTGGGCGGAAGGATTGGACATCAGCTATTTGGCTCAGGGGCACGTCTAGGACTCGCTCCATGTCCCTGGCAGCTTGGAGCACATTTTGCTCCACCAAAGCGGTGTACCTAATTAGATCCGAAAGATGCGTCGTGATGAATGATGCACATGATTCACGAAATTCATTTTGTGTGCGAGTGTTTTCTCAAGGGAAGGACAGATTATGGCACGATTTTGATTCGTTTATAGAAGCTGAAACTAGCAAATTTTCGAAAGGGACGGGAAATGAGACAAGTTTAAATGTACCACCTTTTATAGCATGTTCAACAAAATTTTAAATTTATGAAATGACGAGTTGACACAGGTCACCAAACTTCGGTTTTGTAATTTCTGTCATCCTATTCAGAGCACCCAGCAAACCCTAAGAATTTCTGGGGACAATGTCTCTAGAAGGACTGAGGAGAGACATGCTTGATCATAGTAATATATACCATATATAGATCAAAAATAAAAAATTTCAAGAAAATGAAGCATTCACTTAATTAATCAATTTAAAAATATATTAAGCAAAGCAAGGTGCGTACGTACCTTGCAGTTTCAGGCATCATCATCCGCCAGTGATATGTTATCACGGCAGGAACAGCACCCAGCATCAATATGAACCTCCAGGCAATATCAGCTGCCTTTGGTGGCGGATCTCCCGGCGACAAAGGGTAAATTCGGCCAAATATCTTGCACACTGCCATCGTCACGACCGAGCTCGCCACAATCCCAAACCCTTGCATTGAGAAGACGGCCGCTATGAATGCGCCGCGAGTCCTCTTGTTAGCATACTCCGACATGATTGTCGCCGAGAGCGGGTAATCCCCACCGATCCCTACCCCGAGCAAGAACCTGAAAAGAATAAAAGAATGCTGTTTGCATGTTATGAGTACTAAGAAAAATTGAATAGAGACTAATTATTTACAATGGATGTGGGGCGGGTTGTAGCACTACGATCAGCTACGATCACCTGAAAAACCCTAGACTCGCTAGGACACAGCCTGGTGTCGTGCCCATCGAGAATCCACACCCAATGGAGCCGACCATCATGAGCATCAAGGCGACGCCATACACGCCCCTCCTCCCCACAAGATCACCGAGCCTGCCGAAGATGAGTTGACCAATCACGGTGCCGAGGAGAGTGGCGGCCAGCATGGATGATTCGACGGCAGGCTGGATTCGGTTGTTGTGAGACTTGTAGTATATGTGCCCGATCAGTTTCATGATCGGCGGTATACAGAAGAGATCGTATGCATCAGTGAATAACCCCATTCCTTTATCAAGCACAAGATACAGAAATTTGGAGTCATATCGAGGGAAACCGAACGCGATCCATTTCCCGTAAGCAAGATAATCTAATGTATAATACACAGAATTAACTGTTTAAAACGGATTAATGAAAGAATACAACCCATGTTGTGTGTGTCAATTGTCGGGATGGTGATGTAAAATACGCAAGTTGATTACCTGCCACAGTGATGGCCTTGAAGTGGTAGTACTGTGTCCTGGCGGTGTCGAGTCTAGAGAGAACTCTCAGCGGCATGTTCGCTCTTAACTAATTTTTCCTTCTTCAAGAAACAACCTTCGAATATATCAATCCATTGCTTTTGTAGTGTAATACTGATGGTTGGGTTACGAAGATGATGGAAAATATAATGATAATTAATGGAAGTCATTGTTTGTTGCGTATTCACGGGAAGCAACGAGGTGGTTTCCTTGGACAATGATGTTTTGGCTGCGGTCGAAGCAAATGGCAAAGTTAGCGTTTCTTTGCTTCCCATATGGCAAACCAAAATTGTGTGACTTGGTTGGACTATTACTTTGTCTTTGAGCATTATATAATTTGCTATTAGTAGGAGCTACCTAGGTCTGTTGAGATATACATGTGCCTTGAGTTGAAAAGTCCAAAAACAAAATATTTATGTGATGTGGAGCAGTTAATGTATCATAATTTACTCATAACTTATTAACTTAAACTTTAAGTGAATGTGGGTACAAATAAATATATTGATGAGCTCAGACTTGGACTCTCGAGCTTCTGCCGCACGATTTCAACAATTGGTAGGAATCTCGCGACCAACTTGATCTGGTGGAAGAGACATGGAGTGAAAGTTGACATGGTGGTGTAGCAACGCGGTCCGGTGGCAGATCAAGTTGGTCACAAGATGAGCATGCTCACGTTTGGATGAAAAGGTAGTACTCATTCTCAATCTTGATCCTTTTTGATAATACGTCTAGCACTATTCCTTCTTTTGCAAAGGCAATAAAGCGGGGAAGAGTGTCAACAAGATAAAGTAAACAGAGAGCAATCCAACCTTGAAAAGGGTGTACCTGTTCCCTAACTCAACTTGATTCAGTACCGAAATAACATACCACTTCCTAACGTGTAGATGACTAAAGAAGTATTCAAATAAAGCAGCTGACTCCCAAACAATGAAGTGAGGCATCACTGCAACAAACGGAAACAGTGAAAAATCACCCGATTTTTGATAAGGGTGTATTTTGTTCCTAACTTTAATTCACCTTAATATGGAAATGATACATCTTTTCCTATGTGTAGGAGTAATGGAGACGGATTAAAGGTTCGTTGGGCAAACGTGATAGAGCTCCAAATGTTGAGACCTTCCAATCGAAACATGACGAAACACGAAAAAGGGGTACTTTGTTCCTAATTTCGGTCTAATTCTATACGAACAAATGACATGTTCTTCCTTATGTGTAGGAAATACTTGATTAAGATAGACAGTTGTGGAACAGACTGGGAGGCACGAAGTGTCAAATCATCGGATTTAAAGAAAAAAGACGTTTTTCGATCTTAAGCTTAATTCAGCTTGGTGCAGAAACGACATGTCCTTTCTTTTTGAGTGGCAAAAGTACACCAGAAGTGCCATAACTTGTGTACGGCGATCACTTTGGTGTCATAACTTTTTTTCGAATCACTTTGGTGCCAAGTTGGAGGAAAAGAGATCACTTTAGTACCAATTTAGCCGGAAATCCTACGTTGCATTTTTTATTAATTTTTGACGCCGACGTGGCTCGCCGGAGACTGATTCAGCATGTACAGTCAGCATTCTTTTCGTTTTTTTTCTCCCCTCGCCGTCCGATTGCCGGTGGCCGTCCGGCCACCGGCGAAGCCCAGGAAGGGCTGGGCAAGGGCGGCCTTGCCCATGGCCGGCGAGGCCGCCCCTCGCCGGTGACAGGCGAGGCCGGCCCTCGCCGGATCTAGTGAGGGTGACCCTCGCCGGCATCGGGCAAGGGAAGCCCTCGCTTGGGCGGGCAAGGGTCGCCCTCGCCTGGGCCGGCGAGAGTCGTCCTCGCCTGAGTCGGGCGTGGGCGACCCTCGCCAATGTAGGGCGAGGGACCCACGCCCAACTCAGGCAAGGGCGGCCCTCACCGACCCAGGCAAGGGCTTCCCTCGCCTGATGCCGGTGAGGGGCGGCCTCGCCTGTTGCGGGCGAGGGTCGCCTCACCCAGATCTGGCGAGGTCGCCCCTTGCCAGCCATGGGCAAGGCCGCCCTTCCCGGGCTTCGCCGGTGGCCGGCCGGCAAGGAGAGAAAAGAAAAGAAAAAGGAAAAAATATTTAAAATTAAAAATGCCGACTGTACATGCTGTAAAAAATTATTTAAAAAAAATACTGACTGTACTCGCTGACTCAGCCTCCGGCGAGTCGCGTTGGCGTCAAAAATTAATAAAAAATGCCACGTATGATTTCCGGCCAAATTGGCACTAAAGTGATCTCTTTTCCTCTGACTTGACACCAAAGTGATCCGAAAAAAAGTTATGGCACCAAAATGATCGCCGTACACAAGTTATGACACTTCTGGTGTACTTTTGCCCTTTTTGAATAGGAAGGATTCCTATAGAACAAAGATTTGCCAAACTGACGTGACGGAGCAACATATGTCGAAGTCTTTTGACATGGAGTGCATCAAATTGTAGGGGCAATGTCCCTCCCACCACCAAAGCATGATGGAGGACGGAATAGTTCAATTTGGTGAAAAAATGATGTATTTCGTTCCTAAATTTAATTCTCCTCAGCGAAGAAAATGACATGCCCTTTACTTATATAGAGGATGTATTCAGATAAAACATAAATTCGTCAAGCAAGCACGACGGGGCAAAATATATATGTCAAAGACACCCGATTCATCATGGAGTACAATTGTCCGTAGAGGCAAATCTATCTCTCCTCCCCACCAAGAAAACGCGACGAAACGAAGACAATAGATTCATCATAAATGGTGTATATCGTTCCTCGATGACACCCAACTGATTGCAGAAATAACACGTTCTCTGTCCTGCTTTGCATATGATAAATGGGGCATGGTGCCTGAGAGGCAACGCCCTCCTAGTCGACGTGGGGACTATCAGGTTCCCTCGTCTTTGTTGTTCGCTTAGGTTTAGTGAATTTGATAACACCCGAGTAACCCGTCTGGATCAATATTTTCAAGAATGATTTGGAAAGTACATTTGATGATCTACATTCGCATTTCTCTAAACTTCTTATCGATATTTGAAATCAACCAAATATTTATGTGTTGAACATTGGCATGCAAACTCCTACTTGTGGTGAGTTTTCAAATCATGACAAGTGCTTCCATGAAAACCCATTTGAAAAAAAAGATTGAATTTCATAAATTTGGCTGAAACGCATGGTAGTGGAATAAACGCTGATTTTGTGAAAAGACACTTCCCATGAATAAAAATTACGCAGAAACGCCCTTTTATGTGACACGAGTTTCAACTGGTTGTTTGCGTCTGCATGCCATGCTTACATATAGTGTCATATGCATATTAGTTTTGCAGAACCCAAAGGATAAAAGGGAATGCAATGAAAGAGTCCCGACATAAAGAAAAAGGGAAGTATTTCGGTCTTAGACACATGTTGACTTCATTCAGAGGTAACAAATCACCTCTCTCTATATCCAGAAATTCCTCAGTAGACTATAATCTCCAATGGAGCAATTTCCCTAATGGGGTACAACCTATTATGAGGGCAATGACTCTTGCCAACACGGCTTGATCAGACAAAATCATATGATTTGACACATAAGGGTCTATCGTTCCCGAACTAGTTTGACTGGGAATGGAAATGACTTGTTCCATCTATTACTTTGCAGATAAAGGGATTCGTTTGACCCTAGTGACAACACTTCTTACCAAGAGAACATGATGAGGCTGAATCATTCGCTTCGACGTGAAATGATGTATATTGTTCCTAAATAAGTTCAATTTAAAATTGGAATGGCATGTTCGATCTCGTCTTACATACAAAAGAGCACACATGATCAGCAAGGGCAACCCTACGCCTAAAGCAGGGAGTATTTTTACCCTTCCGTTTGAATGTCAAAGTTGTGAATGTGGTAAACAATTTGCTATTGTTAAAAGTCTTGACAATGAAAAGAAAATGCCGTAAATAATCCATGATTGCATGGAAACAGAATTATGATTGACTTCTGAAACAATTTATTGCTCTAAACATTGCTAAGATCTTGACAGTGATTAGTCGTCAAGCATTGATTTTACACTCCCTGAGGAATCTATCCGAAAAGATTGAATATATTGAGTGTAGCAATGACACCGTGAAGTGTTGAATGAATGTTGTCGGGACGACTAGACGGCCTATGCAGCACCAATGGAATAACACCTCAAAACTGCGTCCAACCAGAAGAACTTGGAAGGACCAAGCCAACAAGCTTCGTGGGAAGAACTTCTCTTAGCTACATCCGACTGGAAGAACTCCAAAGGATTATTTTATGCTTCATAGAAGGAATTTCTCTTAGGTTCATCCAACCGGAAGAACTCCAAAAGATCATCTCTAAAACATAAACTCTTTTCAAAGCCTTTTTGGGTTCTTCAAACATTTCCCTAAAAAATTCCTGCAACTCTTCATAAGTTAGCTTATAATTGTTTACCTCATTTTCTTCTTCATGGTCAGAATGAGCCATAAGGTAGAGATTGGCTTTGTCATCATTGCTGGATTCGTATTCAGTGTCACTCCATGTTTCAATCTTCAGTGCTCGTTTCTTCCTTTCGTTTCTTCCTTTCTTTTTCTTGAGAGATGGGCAATCTGGTTTTATGTGACTTGGTTTCCTGCATTCATAATAGACGATATCCTTACCTTTGACCTCTTCTTTGCTTTTGAATGGCTTTCTACCCTCGGAGAATTTCATTTGCTTTTTGCCTTTGAAGTTTCGTCCTTTTCTCATGAAGCTTTTTTAATCTTCTAGCCAATAGTGTCATCATCATCACATCTTCACCTTCTGATGATGTTTGTCCGCTTGCATCATCAAGGTTAGGTTTAAATGTCATAGCATCCTTACCTTTTGAATTGCTTTCCTTGTTCAAGTGTTATGCTTCGTAGAACATCAGAGTGCCTATCAACTGGTCTATGAGATGGGTTGGATTCTCATTATTTCTCGTACTGAGGTTTTCACGCTACTCCATTCCTTTGGAAATTCTCTCAATAGCTTGTTTACCTTTTCTCCATCAGTTAAGATTTTTTCCTTGGTTTGCCAAACCGTTCACCATCTCGGTGAATCTCATGAACATTTGTGTCACTATCTCATCAGATTTCATTTTAAAGAGCTCATAATTTTCAAGAAGAATGTTCATCTTTGTCTCCCTCACTCTGTTAGTTCCTTCAAATGTCACTGGGAGTCGATCCCAAATTTCCTTGGCTGTAACAAGAGGAAATTTGTTAAATTCAAATGGAGACAAAGCACAATACAGGAGATGTTCAGCTTTAGCTAGCTTTAGCAATATGAGCAGCTCTTCTTTGTGCTTCTTCTGCAAGAGCAGCAGCAGTAACACGAGCTACATCATCTTCAGCTTGAGCTTCTTATCTTCCTTGTTGAGTAGAAGCTTGAGGAGCTTGAGCAAGTATGGCTAGACCATTTTAGATTACCTCCCACATGGCAAGATTTATTGCCTCAATGTAGGACTGCATCACTTGCTTCCAAAAGCCACAGTTGTTTCCATCGAAGTAAGACGACTTGTCTGGAGCTTGTGCATCATTTATAAAGATACCACCAAAATTAGCCATAAGAGAAGATCTTTATGCTCAGAATAAATACACTTCAAATAACTAGCAACGAAGCTCTCATATCAATTGTTAATGCTAACAATACAACCTAGAGGGGGTGAATAGGTTCTTTTAATAAACTTTGACAAATTTGCGAAAATTGGTAGTTGTCACGCAAAGATCAGGTCAAACGGATATTTTAGAAGATATGAATAGATGTAAGTAAGAATGACAAAAACAAGAGCACAAAACGATATATAGTGGTTTGGTTTTATCTCTAAGCTTACATACACTGTCCACACTAACAGCCTCAAGTCGGGCTGAATTGCACTGGTAATTTGCTAAACAAATTATAACTAGTAAACACTAATCATATCAGATGATAGATCACATTATTAGGAACCAGATGTTGCTATTACTCGTGTACACTTAATTTTTCACACAATTATAAGCTAGCAAGAACGCTACAGTGAAGATCTTAAGAGAATGAAACAATATAAGTTATGAACACAGCTTTAGATAGAATTCTGGATTTTTTGTATTGTGCATCTAACATATGGCCTTCTAGATCTTTTTTATAGAAGCATCTTCAATTTTTCCGTTGAAGATGTCTCATAGCGGCAAAGAGCCGTTAGAGATCCGTCGGTATTGTTGTCCAGAGATGAAGCTCCCATGCAGTCCATTATCCTGAACATTTGTAGGCTATCTCAAAATAACTTTTGTTATTTTCCCATCTCTGATCAATCTGACAATTCTGTCAGAAAGCCCATTTTTGTTACTCTAATGTCTTTCGTTTCTTCTGGTGCGCATCTCCAGGCAACAATGGCTATATATAACTTTTACAACAATTAATTGAATGGTCGGTGCTCGAACATCACCAATAACATGATATCTCCAGCATTGATACACGCATTGTCATCAAATGATCTTTAAGTCTATTGATGATGTTTACGAACGGAACATATTCATGATCTGTAAATATTATAATAAATATTATACTAAAGATAGTATTGGGATCATCAAAATTCTTTGAGCTGTTTCTTCGATACGAAGAGCTCGTGGAGGCCAAAGTGGGGGAAAAGGGACATACCGGGATGAAGAGGAATACATGAAAGGCTGACGATCCACGTGGCATCAATAAGATGGCTTCATATCATATCAGAACCAAGTGAAAAAAGAAACAACAAAAGGCCTTATTGAGAGTCCTCCATAAACTTGTCGCTCATATTCAATGAGAAAATAATTGATTTTAATATATTAATTGAGTATATGACAAGAACAATGACCTTTTTTTTATTGAGCTTATTCATCAAGTACGAGGGCCCAAATGACTTTTTTCAAATAATCTCAACTGAGAACTTATTTTCGTTACAATCCAATTGTTTTTTTAGCTTGTCCAATGCTTACTTAAACGTGGTCCAATCCGATTAACTATAAATTGGTGCTACGAACTTTTTTTCAAGTTGTAGTCACTAGCAGCTCAATAGTTTCAATAATTATGTCCAATCGAGGGTGATCGATCGCCGATTACTGTATTAAATTGGACTTCGAATTAGAAGTGAATGGATTCTAATATGCCTTAAAACCTCAAGGACTTTGTAAAGTGTGAATTACTAAAATAACATGCAAACAACCAATTGAAAACAACTAAGGAAATTGCAGAGGATTTCATTGAATCTAAACAAGTGGCTTATATTCTTAGAGATCATTCTTAGTCGATGATTGAAATTGGACATAAACTTCTTAATGGATATCAATGAAGTGCGTAGAGAAAATACAAAGTTTACAAGACACGAACTGGAAAGCTTTCATTGTCAAAGACAAACATTGGAAACAAGAAACCTGATCTAATTTAAAATTTGAAATTCCAACTTAGATAGAATTTAATCCCAAAATCGATATGTTACGCATAATCTTCTCCAATTCAAACTCTGATGGGTTTTTCGTAATTTATGATGCCTCGACTCATGTTGTGTGTTTCTTGATCGTAATTTGTTGTCTGAGCTGAACGTCCTAATGGATATCCGGAGTTATATTTACTTTAATTCCTTCTGTATCTTTATCGAGCCATTTCATTACGCATCATGATCTTCTCCCCCGAAACTTTAGCGTTTCTTTAGGATGGTTTTTAACCGCTCCTAATTTCTAAGTTACTGTTACCCCTCGGTCAGTCAATTCTCCCTGACTCAAACTTTAACCCATGTGCACAATCATGGCCACATGTCATGCACTTCCCTTAAACGCTTTTTTGTTGAAAACTCGTGATCGGTGAGTTCATCAAACATTCCATCGTTCGTATTTGTGAATTGGATCGTTATGGCCTTCATAATTGATGAGCGTATTTAGGCATTTCATCAATCAGCTTTAGGGATGTACTGTTATGGTATTTGAGATTGGTATTTAGTCATTTCATCGATGGATTCCATGGATTGTACTGTTATGGCCTTCATGATTGATGAGGTTGTTTAGCATTCCATTGATGAGTTTTATGGACGTTGTATTTGTCATGATTTATTGAGCCATTAACTTTTTTATATGTATGGACTCTGGTTTTCGGCCTTGCGTCAGCAATAAGACAATGCAAAATCACTCAAAATGATCGTGTTTCGCAATCCAGAACAACGGAAAGCACTTGCCTTGAACAGACTGATCTCCATTCTCATTCTCATTCTCCTCAAGCGATGTCCCCATAGTCTCCCTCGTGAACAGCATGGTCACCGCCATCCCCACCACGCAAATGCCACCCAATATGATCAGCATAACTCTCATCCTCAACGTCATCTTATACCCATCTTGGTCGACATCCTTCGAGACCATGAGGAACCCCACGGCGCCGATCATTGCCCCGACCTTCCCCAAGGCGCCGGCAATCCCGTGGCACGTCGACCGGAATCGTGCGGGGAACAGCTCGGCCGGCACAATGAATGTTGTCGTGTTGGGCCCACAATTGGCGAAGAAGAAGGTCAGGCCGTACAGGATCGTGAAAAGCTTGTCCGTTTTGTGATCCCAATATATGCATGCGCTGGAGAAGTAAAGGATGGCCATGAGGACGAACCCAACCACTTGGATCCTGACTCGCCCAAGACGGTCAATGAGGAAGACGGCGGCAAAGTAGCCGGGGATTGTGAAGTAGCAAGCCACTTTGGCCTGTAGCTCTGCGACCTTGAAGGCGGCCTCAAAGGCGGTGTTCGTTTCGCTGGCGTTATGATGTTTTCCGAAGATGTGGGATTGGCAGAGGTTGTTGCTGTAAAAGACGATGTCAAGGAGGAACCACGCGGCGGAGCAGGCAAGGAGGTCGCGGCCGTGGAGGAGGAAGAACTGCTTGGAGAAGAGAGGGTAGGATGGCGGGCTTGGAGGGAAGGGATGGTCCTCGACAATCTGGCTCAAGGACACGTCTAGGACTCGCTCCATGTCCTGGGCAGCTTTGAGCACATTTAGCTCCACCAAAGCGGTGTACCTAATTATACCATAAAAATGTATTGTAATGATTGGCTCTGTGTATCTCGTAGAGGACTACAAATTATGATGATTTTCATGATTCACGAAATCCATTTTGTGCAAGCATTTTGTACAGGCGCCAATCAATTGGGGCACAATTTTGACATATGGAAGCTGATGCAAGCAAATTTTTCAATAACAAAACAAATTTAAATATATCACTATTTCTAACATGTTCTACGAAAATGTGAAGGTTTGAAATAACACAGACTCGACAGTTGACACAAATTGTTGGGCACGACTGGCCAAACTCTAGTTTTATCTTTCCGGTCATTGGCCGAGTAAGCTATCCTATTCAGCAGCACCCAGCAATTTGATCCTAAGAATTTAGGGGGACAATGTCAGGAAAAGTACTGAAAAAGTTTTAAATCAATTCCATTGATACCACTTCAGTCCTAAATATTTTAATTAGATCAATTTAATCCTAAATCTTTTGACGATTTGCCAATGTAGTCCATCCGGCCAATTTTGGCCAAAAATCGTTGAAATAGATGCCGGCCATCTTACGTGGCATAATCGGAGCTGACATTTTAATTTTTTTAAAATTTTTTATTGTTTTTATTGTTTTTTTTTCTTTTCTTTGTTTTTTTAACAACTCTGGCCAACAAGGTTGACCCATATGTAAAATAACAAAGAAAAGAAAAGAAAAAAATCAAAAAAATATTGAATATTTAAAAATATTATCCACGTCGGCGATTTCCGGCCAAAATTGACCGGATGGACTATATTGGCAAATCGTCAAAAGATTTAAGATTAAATTTGTCCAACTAGAAAGTTTAGTACTAAATTGATATCAATACAATAGGTTTAGGACTTCTTCTTTTTTTTTTTTTGTATTCTGGACAATGTCTCTAGGAAGACTAACACAACTCCAGCAACCAAAGAGATGCATGCTTGATCATAACCGTAAAATACCATAGACTAAACAACTCTCTATCAACAAAATAAAACGACCGATTAATTAATCAATTTAAATAATCAATTAAGCAAAGAAAGGTATGTGTATACCTTGCAGTTTCAGGCATCATCATCCGCCAATAGTATGTTAATGCGGTAGGAACAGCACCCAGCATCAATATCAACCTCCAGGCCATATCAGCTTCATCTGTCCTGGGATCTTGCTGCGAAGGATGGTAAATTCGGTCGAAAATCTTGCACGCCGCCATGGTGACAATCGAGCTTGGCAGAATCCCAATCCCTTGCATCGAGAAGACAGCCGCTATGAATGCGCCACGTGTCCTCTTGTTAGCAAACTCCGACATGATTGTCGCCGAGAGCAGGTAATCTCCTCCGATCCCTACCCCGAGCAAGAACCTGAAAAGAATTAAAGAGTGATGCTCGTGCGTTATGAGTACTCAGAAAAATTGAATAGGATTCTAGAATTACAATCACCTGAAAAACCCTAGACTGGCTAGGACACGGCCTTGTGTCGTGCCCATGGAGAATCCGCAGCCGATAGAGCCAGCCAACATGAGCATCAAGGTGAGGCCATACACGCGCCTCCTTCCAACGCCATCGCCGAGCCAGCCGAATACGATTTGACCGATCACAGTGCCGAGGAGAGCGATGGCTAGCATGGCTGCTTCTGCGCCAGGCCGGATTCTGTTGCCATATTTTTTTGTAGTATATGTGTCCGAGCAGTTTCGTGATGGGCGGGATACAAAAGAGGTCATAGGCATCGGTGAATATCCCCATTGCTTTATCAAGCACAAAACACACGAATTCGGAATCATATTGAGTGAAATAGAATGATGCATTTTTCGTAAACGAGAAAATCGAATATAAAAAGAATTCATGAAATAATGCAACCCATGTCGTGTGTACTAAATATTGAGATTGAGATGTGAAAAGCACATGTCAATTCACCTGCCACAATGACGGCCTTGATGTGGTAGTACCGTGTCCTGGCGGTGTCGAGCACGGACAGAACTTTCAGCGGCATGGTCGCTCGTCACTAAGTTCTTCTTCTTCGAGAAAACAACCTTCGAACGCAGCAATCCAATGCATTATTTAATTTGTTATGAGTAGGAGCTAGCAAGGTCAACTTCATTATCTTCTCCACTCACACAAGGCTCTTACAAAGTGTCTAAAGAAGAGCTATACTCGGCTTGTTTTTAACGTTCTTAAAAATGTTTGCACCTGCTTGTTGGTATAGGACATGGATCATCGATCCTCCTTTTCGTCTAGCTGAAGCCGCGACCTTCCTACTGATTTCCAAAGTCGTCTCCGTAGCCTACCTGTCCCCGTTCGAATAAGATTCCTCTGGGTAGGCCGGACAACATATGTTCCAAACCACCGAAGCCGACCATTCGAACAGTCGGCTGCGAGTGTTATTAAGCCCTGGCGCCGGTTCATCAACGCTTTTCGAGTTTCCCCCGGCCGAGTGGCTCCTTAAACACATGTAGTTCGTTGCTAATTCGGCTTCGTGGCTCATTTAAAAGCCTCGAGACGACCAACGCCCCCGATATTTATCAAGTGGGATTGCACCATTATTGTCAACCCCAGACTGGCTACGCTCTCCAGCAATCTTACCGTCTCTTATACCAATTGACCTGATAGGAAGATAGATCAAAACAGATGGATCAATCCGCAGCCGAAGTGGCAAATCGCAAGCACGCAAACTTGCGCAATAACAGAGAAAAAACTCTAAACTCCAAGTTTAAATTAGGAAATAGATAAACTAACGAGGACAAGAAACTATCATACTGAGTCTCAAATATCTAAGTAGGTAACTTCCAAAAATTGAAACGAATTGTTTCATATTCTGACGTAATTTTAGAATTATTGAAAAAATAAGGAAATAAACTATTCAATCAAGGAATCACCTTACCAAAAAAAAAACTATTCAATCAAGGAATCAAGAGCGTGAGCTTATGTTTAATTAATTTCAATGAGAGACACTATTATTTCATGGACGTGCTTCTCGTTTTCTTTAAACTAATTTATCGGGCATATCTCTTCTCGTGTGTAAATTGGATCAGTCTAGTTGGTAATGCTGGACGTGATATAGTCGTCATGTACCTAAGTTGTTGACCTTTTAAAGCATTCTGATCAGCGAAAACCCAAGACGGGTCTTAATAAAGAATTTCGGCAGCATGCTAGTAATGATCATATCATAACTTTTAATTGAGGAGAAGTTACGGATCCATGACACCAACTCGGAGAGTCATCTTTATTTGCTATTCCTAAGACAACTTTATAGTTCATTTTTTCATGACATGATTGTTGGAAAAAATGTGTTTGAAGGAAATTGAATCGGAATGTAGTCGGACTTTGAGGCGTGTAATCACTCTCTTTTAGGATCAATTTGCCCCACAAAATTGCTATAGGTTACTGGCAAATTCCCTTCAGGATACAATAAAGTCACGGTAAGAATACTGGATAGCAATTCTAGTAAATCTCCTAAAACTCTTTTTCAAAACAATTGAGAAAACGGCTGTCTCATTTTTCTCTTAAGAAAGACGAACATGAAGGGAGTTCCCTTACCAAAAAAAAAATGAAGGGAGTTCTATATTCATACCATTAATTGAACAGAATTGTCTAATATATATAAGCAAATAGAACACACCTCTTGGTGTCTAACTGCCAATACGGACACACCCATTCATGCCTGAAAAATTGCAATTCGGACATAAACTTTCGTATTTGAAAACTGTCATTCGAACACGATTCTTCGAGCATGAAAACTGTCAATTTTGGACATACCTTTTCATGTCCTAAAACGGACAGTTTTGTCCGAACGGTCATAAGTTTAAAGAAATTAAATAAATAAAAATATATTGTCGATTAAGGCTTATTTTGGTCCGCAGTGCGCATGCGTGCACGTAAATCACGTACCCGGCTATTGTGGGGTCTAACACATTCACCCATTTTCTCCATTTATAATATATGATAATACTTTAACTTATAAATAGACCAAAACTTTCCTTTCTTTTCTATTCTATGTGGGACAAGACTCTTATTTGTTTGTTTTACAAACAAACATCAACAATGATTAAGCAATTTTTTTCTTTGTTCTTGTATAGTTTGTCAACATGTTGGCAATTCTCTTTTAATCGTGTGTGAAATCAATTTTATTATGAATTCATGTTAAATTTGTTTCCATTGTGTCACTAAACAAATATCATAATCTCGTCCTACTTTTTCATGGGATAAATCCACTGGGTCTTAAGTCGGAGGATCCAATGGACATTGTCTAACTTAATTAAATTTGTTTATATTCCTTTCCAAACCGAGAGAGAGGTGTTCCTCAACGTAATGGGTAACGTCTCGCACCAGCACAAGACACATCAAATGAAAATGTTAGCTTAGAGAAATATTTCTTCCTTGCATTTGCATAATTTTAACAGGAAAGTTTATGTCGTTGTCCAAACATGATGTGTTCATTGATATCGATTTGATTTGATTCTCCGTACAATAAAAGCTAAAAAATTTCCTAAAAAGAAAAAAACCAAAAGAAACACCCCGTCCAGAACACCTGTCTTGTTATAGGATTTGTATGCTCTTTATATACATATAGTCACCCTTCACCTACCAGTTTAAATTTGAAAAAATTTTAAAAAGTTTTAAAAATTATCAATATCAGCTTCGACCGTGCTACGTAAGACAACCAACACTAACTAGACCATCAAGTTAGCGATTTCCAACTAATTATTGATAAATCATCAAAAGATTTAGGATAAAATTGACACAATCAAAAAGTTTAAGACTGAATTGACGCAAGTACAATAAGTATGGAATGGCCAAATTGAAAGGCTTGGGATTGAAAGGACACAAATATAATAAATTTAGGACTTTTTTGGTAATTTCCCTAGCCATGTGTCATGTACTTTCCTTAAGCTCTGTTTGTTGGAAACCCATAATCAATGAGTTCATCAAACATTCCATTGTTGGGACTAGCGAATTGTTATATCCCTCCAGATTGATGAGCTTATTTGGGCATTTCATCAATCGGCTATGTGGATGAAATATTATGTTATTCATGATTGATGAGCTTATATAGGCATTTCATCTATGGATTCTGTGGATTGTACTGTTATGACTTTTCATCATTGATGAGTTTTTTTTTTTGGTTGAAAATGAGTTTATTTAGCATTCAATTGATGAGTTTTATGGATGGTGTAGTTGTCATGGTTTGTTTTGAGCCATTGACTATTTTATACATGGGCTCATGTTTGGGGCTTGTGTCAACAATAGGACAAATGCAAAAATACACAACATGATCGTTTTTATATCATGAACGATTGAGAGCACTTGCCTCTCGAACAGACTCATCCTTATTCTCATTCTCATTCTCCTCAAGCGATCTCCCCATAGTCTCCCTCGTGAACAACATGGTCACCGCCATCCCCGCCACGCAAATCCCGCCCAATACATTCAGCACAACTTTCATCCTCTTCGTCATCTTATGCCCAATTGCGTCCTCGTCATGCGAGGCCATCAAGAACCCCACCGCGCCGGTCATTGCCCCGACCTTCCCCGCAGCCCCGGCGAACCCATGGCACGTTGACCTGAACCGCGCGGGGAATAGCTCAGCAGGCACAATGAATGTGGTCGTGTTGGGCCCGCAGTTGGCGAAGAAGTAGGTCAGGCTGTGCAGGAAAATGATAAGCCCACCCGTGTTGCTCTTCCAAGGTATGTTTCCGATGGAGAAGTAAACGATAGCCATGAAGAGGAACCCGACTGCTTGGATCCTGACCCGACCAATGCGGTCAATGAGGAAGACAGCGGCAAAGTAGCCGGGGATTGTGGAGTAGCACGCCACAATGGCCTGGAGCCTCGCGACCTCAAAGGCGGCCTCGAAGGCAGTAAGCGTTTTGCCGGCCTTCTCATCGTACAGGTACTTTTTGTAGATATGAATTTGGCAGAGGTTATTGATGTAAAAGACGATGTCGAGGAGGAACCACGCGGCAGAGCAGGCGAGGAGGTCACGGCCGTGAAGGAGGAAGAACTGCTTGGAGAAGAGAGGGTACGATGGCGGGTTTTGCGGGAAGGGATGGTCCTCGGTAATCTGGCTCAAGGGCACGTCTAGGACCGGCTCCATGTCCCGGGCAGCTTTATGCACATTTAGCTCCACCAAAGCGGTGTACCTAATTATACCACAAAAATACATAGCAATGATTGACTCTGCCTATCTCATAGCGATCTAGAAATGAGTTGCTATGGAAAGTTCTTCAACAATTATGATGATTCCCATGGTTCACGGAACCCATTTTGTGCAAGCGTTTTCTAAAGGCACCGATCAATTATGGCACAATTTTGACATATGATAGCTGATACTAGCTTTTTCAATAACGACATGAATTTAAATATATCACTATGTCAAACATGTTCTACAAAAATGTAAAGGTTTGAAATAACAAAGACTCGACAGTTGACACGAATTGTTTGGCACGACTGGCCATTCTCTGGTTCAGTCTTTTATGTCATCGACCGAGTAACCTATCCTATTCTGCAGCACCCAGCAATTGATCCTAAGAATTTACGGGGACAATGTCTCTAGGAGGACTAACACAATTCCAGCAACCAAAGAGAGACATGCTTGATCATAACCGTAAATACCATAGACCAAACAGCTCTTTATCAACAAAATGACACGATCAATTAATTAATCAATTTAAACAATCAATTAAGTAAACAAAGGTCTGTACATACCTTGCAGTTTCAGGCATCATCATCCGCCAGTAGTATGTTAATGCGGTAGGAAGAGCACCCAGCATCAATATCAACCTCCAAGCGATATCAGCTTCATTTGGCATGGGATCTTTCTGCGACGAAGGGTAAATATGGCCAAATATCTTGCACACCGCCATGGTGACAATGGAGCTCGCCAGAATGCCAAACCCTTGCATTGAGAAGACGGCTGCTATGAATGCGCCGCGCATCCTCTTGTTAGCATACTCCGACATGATCGTCGCCGAGAGCGGGTAATCTCCTCCAATCCCTACCCCGAGCAAGAACCTGAAAAGAATTAAAGAGCAATGCTCGTGTGTTATGAGTACTCAGAAAAATTGAATAGAGACTAATTATATACAACGGGACACGGCGGCGAGTTCTAGCACTACGATCACCTGAAAAACCCCAGACTCGCCAAGACACGGCCTCGTGTCGTGCCCATGGAGAATCCGCACCCGAAGGAGCCGGCCATCATGAGCATCAAGGCAAGGCCATACATGTGCCTCCTCCCTACTCGATCGCCAAGCCGGCCAAATACAAGTTGACCGATCACGGTGCCGAAGAGAGCAACAGCCAGCATGGATGCTTCCACAGGATGCGGGATTTTGTAGTTGTGGGATGCATAGTATATGTGTGCGAGCAGTCTCGTGATCAGCGGGATACAGAAGAGATCGTAAGCATCGGTGAATATCCCCATCCCTTAATCAAGCATTACACAGAAACTTGGAATCATGTCGAGTGAAATAGAACGATGCATTGTCCGTAAGCAAGATAATCATATTAAAGATGCACACAGTAACTAATTAAAACGGATTCACGAAACAATACAATTCATGTCGTGAGTACTAATTAATGGGATTGAGATGTGAAATAAACAAGTTAATTTACCTGCCACAATGATGGCCTTGAAGTGGTAGTACCGTATCTTGGCGGTGTCGAGCACAGACAGAACTTTCAGCGGCATGGTCGCTCGTCACTAAGCTCTGCTTCTTCAAGAAACAACCTTCGGATGCAGCAATCTAATGCTTTTGTTGTGTAATTGGTATGATCGGGTTATAAAGATGATGGAGGAGATTATACAAACTAATGGAAGTCATTGTCCGTTGCGAATGCATGGGAAGCAACAGGGTGGTTTCCTTTGACGATGATGTTTTGGATGCAGTCGAAGCAAATGGCATAAGTTGGCATTCCTTTTGCTTCTGATTTGGGGAGACGAAAATCGTGTCATTTGATTGGACCATGACTTCGGGACATACTATCTGATTAGTTGTCATTCGAGCATTATTTAATTTGTTATGAGCAGGAGCTAGCTAGGTCAACTTTGTTATCTTCTCCAATCACACAAAGCTCTTTCCAAGTGTTTAAAGAAGAGTTATACCCGGCTTCTTTTTAACGTTCATTAAATGTTTGGACATGCTTGTTGGTTCATGCGATTGAACGGAGTTTCCTTGCATCGGTGTTTACGATGTTTGTTTGGAATAGCATCACGGATCAAGGAACACCGCATCCCTAATTCAAAATGTTAAAATATACCTCAAGTTTAAGTTCGCATGTCAAGAGCCACGCTTCGCATGGTCATTAAATCTTCCACGTAGCATAAGCGCAGTGGAGCCAAAGGATTTGTTTCTTTCTTTTGATTTTTTAAAGAATGCATGTGATGGTCATCTTCACGAATGAATGGAGTAAAGTGGACGGCGGCCCACTTTGCATTAAATGTGTTCCCTTCTTGGTTCTTGCCTTTTTGTCTTCTTTGGCAAAGGCCATGTGAACGCGCAGGAAGGAAGAAGAAAACGAGCAGCTTCTTTGACTTTGTCCTTTGGAGCAGAGGTGGTCACGCTTCGGAACCGACCGGTTCCGGTTCGTGGCCAAGTGTGAACCGGCCGATTCTGGGCCGATTTCGATTTGTTTTCTATTTTTTTTCTTTTTCTTTTCCTTTTCTTTTTTTTTCTTCCTCTGCGGCCGGCCATAGCCGGGGCTGGCGCGGAGGTCGCCGGCGTCGGGCGAGGCGGCCCTCGCCGGCGTCGGGCGAGGCGGCCCTCGCCGGCGTCAGGCGAGGCCGGCCCTCGCCTGGGCTGGGCGAGGCCGACCTCGCCCGACGCCGGCGAGGTCGAGCCTCGCCAGTTGCAGGCGAGGCCAAGCCTCACCCAGCCCAAGTGAGGGCGGCCCTCGCCCGACGCCGGCGACCTCCGCGCCAGCCTCGGCCATGGCCGGCCACGGAGGAAGAAAAAAAAATTAAAATATATATTATAATTTTAAAAAACAGAAACAAGGAAAAAAGACAAAAGAGAAAAACGAAAAACAAAAAAGTAAAAGGAAAAGAAAAAGAAGAAAAACAGAAAAGGAAAAACAGAAATGAAAATAAAAAAAATTAAAAAAATACTATTCTTGTGATAGAACATTATTCAATATAAATTGTGATTAAAATGTAAATTGTACTCAAATTTGGGGACAAAAAGACAAGAGAGAAAGAGAGGGCTTCAACTTAATAAATTATCATTAAGCACATTACAATTCGTTACAACGATCTTAAAAAAAAGGAGTACAATATATATACCCTAAAATTATCCCAAAACCTAAGCATTCCGTGCGCAGGGGATCAGAGGTCACATATCGTCGGATTATATTTCGGTTTCCCTAAGCTCACGTGGGCATACCCGGTATGAGAAACAAGAGTTCCCGAAATATTTGTCAACTCCAATAATTCTTTTACCCTCAATCGTCACTATCCATTCCAGTACCGATACTGGTAGCGGTAGTATCTCCGTCGTTAAAGAATTCGGATTCATTATTCCGATCTATCTCTTGTTGCCGGTATTGAGTCTTCGTCCAATCAACAACACAAGCTTGCATCTCCACTGATTCTGGATCTAATCTTGAACGATGTTCGTTCAAAATATTACCTCCGGCACTGAATGCTTGTTCGACCGCAACTGTGGAACAAGGGGTTGAAAAAATCTGTTTTGCAATAAGAGAAAGGATTGGGTATTGGCTTGCGTGCCTCTTCCACCAATCCAAAATTAAAAAATCTGTACCACATTCGGCTTCAGTAAACTCAAATAAAATGGTTAGATAACTCTCTAATTCAGAAATATTTCCTATTACTACCTTTTGTTTTTTTTTTGTCTATGTAATAAAAGTTGGTACCCTCTACTAATTTTACCTGTATTGTCATTTTGTATCTCCGTAGATTGAGAAGATCCAATATCACCTAAATTATATTTAGTATAAAATTCATTATATAATTCTATTACTACGTTTTTAACCTCACGTACTATGGTTGTAACATTTATCACATCATAATATAAACATTGATAATATGTATGCAAAAAATCATTTAAGCAATCCAATTTGCAACGCGGATCAAAAACACAAGCAACTAAATAAATCATGGGAATTTCACTATAATAATGAAGTCATTTCATTTTCATTGCAACTATAATATGTTGTAATTCAACATCATTTTCATATTCATCAAAAGTTCCGACAATATTAGTACACTCTACTAAAAATAAATGTGTAGTAGGATAATAAACACCGGACAAAGTATAAGTTGCATCATTAAAAACTTTTAAAACATCTAAAATTTTTTGGCAAATATGTCACTCTTGTGGGTATAAATTAATCTGAGGTATATTATTAGAAATGAATGCACATAATAAATCTTTATATGGTAAAGATTCATTAAGCAAGTGGAAAGTAGAATTCCAACGAGTTGGAACATCTCTTGGAAATCTTTTTGGCTTTTTGCCATTTTCTCTACAAAATCTACCCCATTCTTTCATTTTTTGGGGATGTTTCCATAAAAATTGAATCGTCGTTTTTATTGGTTGAAGAAAAATATCAAGAGTTTTCAAACCATCTTGTACACATAAATTTAAAACATGACAAGCACATCTAATGTGAAAAAATTTTCCGCCAAAAGAGGGTTTACAAATATTTTCTAACTCGGCAATTGAAGCGGTATTTGCTGCGGCATTATCAAAACCAATTGAAAAAATTTTGTTAAGCAAATAATATTCTTCTAAAACTTGCCTAATTATTCTATAAATATTATTTGCCGTATGATGATCATCGAAAACTCTAAATGTAATAACTCTTTTTTGAATAGTCCACTCGTCATCTATCCAATGACATGTTATACCCATGTAAGAATGATTTTACCAATGATCACTTCAAATATCACTACCTATATGCACGCATCCATTAAATTGCATAAAAAAATTTTGTAAATCTTTTTTTCCATTTTTGTAAAGATCTTTAATTACTCATTTAATTGAATTTCTAGGAACACGTTTTGCTTGTGGAGCACATGCTTTTTGTACAAATTCATTAAAACCAAATCTTTCTCCAAAATTAAATGCTAAATGCTCAACGGAAATAAATTTGTCTAATTCTTCCTTATAAGTTTTTTCATTAAAACGAAATAAAGGGGAAGTGTTAGGATTGACGTACCCGGAAATTTGTTGTTGCCCGATATCGATTCTCGTTTCAGTTGGATGTTTGCTTCTAAGATGTCGTTTAAATGTTCCATATCCTTGTCCACCTGTATATTTATATATTTTTCCACAATATTTACAAATTATATCATACCTTTTTTGACCGATATCAAACCTTTCTATTTTCGTGAAGTGATTCCAAATGTCGGATGTAAATTCCCGTTCCGCTTCCTTTGTTGTAGATATTTCGGCAGGAGGATGAAAACTTTCTTTCGTCGGGACGCGCTCCACATCGGGAAAAATGTTGATTTCATCATCTTGAAAATCTGCATATTCACGAGGATCAAAAGAATGATGGGATTCCGTCGCGATATTCTTACCTTTGCCAGTTGGCACTCGACTTCCACTTGCCATTTTTCGAATGGATTGAGAGAATTGAGCGGATTAATTGGGAGAATTAAGAAAGAATTGCGTGGATTGAGAAAATTGAGAGAATTTCAGAAAATTTGAGAGAATTTCGAGTATTGAGAAAATTTGAGACTTGAGAGAAGAGAATTGGAGAGAATTGTGTGTGTATTGTGAGAATTTGAGAGAATTTATAGGAAAAAAATAGAAGAAAATTTAGAATTAAAAAAATAAAACATAACCGTTGCAAAATTGCAACGGTTATGTGTTTTTTTTTAATATAAAAACGCCCGTTGGGGCGTAGCCGTAAGCCGTTGCCCCAACGGGCCGCAAGGTGCAAGCCTGCAACAGGGCCTGCACATCTGCAGGCCCTGCTGCGGATAATTTTTTTTTTTTTTTTGGGTTTGGCCGTTGCCAGGGAGGGGCCTAGCAACGGGCTGCTGCTGCTGCAACATGGCCTGCAATGCAGGCTGTGCTGCAGCCTGTCTGCAGCTTTTTTTTTAAATTTTATTTATTTTTTTTTCGCAGAACCGGCCCGGAACGGTTCAAATTTTTCTGGAACCGGAACCGGGCCCGTATGCCATGGGCTGGTTCCGGTTCCGAACCGCGGGCCCGGTCAACGGGCCGGGCCCGGTCAACAGGCCAGGCCCGGGTTTGACCGGGCCGGTTCTGGGCCAAAACCGGCCCGTGGCCACCTCTACTTTGGAGGGAGGAGAAGCCACCATTGTTGACTTTGACCGAGAAGAGGAGAAATGAAGAGCACGTAGCTCTTCTTCGGCCAAAAGAAGATCTTGTCTTCTGCTGTCCTCTCTCTCCACGTTGCCTTCTCTTTAAAAAACAGAAGAGGAAGCTAGTGAGCAAGGTGGAGGGAGACCACGATGTGAGGCCAAAGGTGGAGACAGAGAGAAGCTCTCATCAGAAGGTGAGAGCTGTAGCTCGCGTGGGGAAGTGAGAGCAAGAAGGTGCTCTCTTGAAGATCCCTGTGTTTATGCATATATTTACGTACTTTTTTTAGTGTTTACATGAGGTTAAATACCATGGATTTCGGATGTAATTATAGGGCACGGAAACACTTGACCGTGAGTAATTGTGAACTCCGTAATCTTCCTCCGATTTGATAGTGGATTATTTATTGACTCTCCCCGTGAATGTAGATTCCGAGACTTAAATCGAACCACATAAACTTCTCGTATTGATTCTCTTCTTCCACTCTGTTCCGTGTCCTGATTCCGTTGCCCTCCACACTTCCTCGCACAACACAAAGGAACACCGCATCATTGATCCAAAAGGGCTCATCAATGCCGTTAGATTGCAAGGAGCTTCGATTTCCACCACTAGATTTGTTTGACAAGGAGTGATGCCCTCAACCATCGAATAGATTCAATCTCCACCATCGGATTCATGTGACGAGGATCAACATCCACGCTTGCTAGATCAAGTGGATCTCTACCATCGGATCAATCAGTCAAGGATTGAAATCCTCTATCGGTAGATCACATAGGAGATCAATGGAGAGAAGAACACTAAAAATGCCACTAAACGTGCCAAAACATATATACGGCGCTCACTTTAGTGCCAAAAGTTTTCGCCGGCTCACTTAAGTGCTAAATCAGAGGACAAACGATCACTTAAGTGCCAACAGCGAGAAATTTCAGCTAAATTAATACGTGACTTTTATAATTAAAATTTTAATTTGAGTTAGATTTTTTTATTAAAAAAATCAGTCTGTATGGCATTTCCATGTGTATATTTCGATTTTTTAAATATTTTTTCTGATTTTTTTCTTTTTTTCCTTCTTTTTTTTTTCTTTTCTTTCTTCTTTTTCTACCTTTGGCCATGGCCGCCTGGCCTTGCCCAGACGAGGCCGTCGTCGCCCGCCACAGGCGAGGCCCGACCGACCCTCCCCTAGGCAAGGGCAGGTGAGCCTCGGCGAGGGTTGGCCTTGCCTCGCCCTTGCCCAGGCGAGGGGAGGCCAGGAGGCTCGCCTGCTCTCTCCTATGGCTAGCGACAGCAGCCTCGTCCAGGCGAGGCCAAGCGACCGGCCATGGCCGGTGGCTGGTGTCCGATCACTGGCCAAAGGTAAAAAAAGAAGAAGAAGAAGAAAGAAAAGAACAAAAAATAAAAATAAAAAATATTTAAAAATCGAAAAAAATATTAAAATATTATTAAATATTGTCCCCGTTAGCGCCGACGTGCCACGTATGATTGAAAAATTAATAAAATATAGTCATGTTAGATTTCCGACGACCCAAATCGGAGTTGGAACTTAAGTGATCGTTTTTTTTTAAAAGCGGCACTTAAGTGATCCGAAAAAAACTTTTGGCACTAAAGTGAGAACCGTACACAAGTTTTGGCACTTCTAGTGTTCTTCCCCCAAGATCAATGCTTGCAATAGATAGACTTTTATATAAATAAAAGAGACATCCCCTCATTTGCATCATCCGCTTCATTTGAACAATACAAGCATCCTCTAGAATTTCTCTACTTTCTTGTTGACACCTAAATTTTGGCAACCATTTAGTGTAATTTGCATAGAAAATTAGGGATTAAATTGTTAACCCCTAAACAAAAATATTTAAATTGCATAACATATAGTTTAAATTCATTGCATTTTGCATCGGACTGGCGGTGACGAACGAGCTTAAATTTCATTGAATGTGACTCAGCTCGCTTGGAATGCAAGGGCCGGGAATTACAAATCAAATGGGCTCGGTTGTTTTAATTTGAACTTAATTCAGCCCATTCTCATTAATTAATTCAGCCCATTAATTCAGCCCATTTAAATTAAAGCCCAAGCCTAAGCCCATTAAGACTAAAAGCCCATCTAATTGACCTAGGTTAATACTATATATTCATTATTAGGTCAGATTTTTGGGGGGGAGCACAATTTTCAGATCAGAATTTTTGAGAGCACGAGAGACACACGTGAGCGAGAGAAAAAAGAGAGTGAGAAAGAGAGAGGGAGAAGAAGACCGGCACACCGCCGCCGCCGCCAGAGCCATCCCACGCCGTGCGCCGCCGCTGCTCCCGCCCCCTCACGTCGCGCACGCCGCCGCCAAGCTTGCCGCTGCCGCCTCACGCCGACGTTGCTGCTGCTGCCGTCGCCTGCTGCCGCTCCTTCTCGCCGCCTGCTGCTGCTGCTCGCTCCTGCCGCCTCTCCCGCCGGTGCTGCCGCTCCTTCTTGCCGCCTGCCGCTGCTGCTTGCTGCTGCCGCTGCTCCTCAGGCCGACGCCGGCGCTGTTGCTGCTTGCTGCTGCCTCTGCCTCTCAGGCCGACGCCGGCGCCGCTGCTGCTTGCTGCTGCCACTGCCTCTCAAGCCGACGCCGCGCCTGCCGCTGCCCCCTCACGCCGACGCCGACGCCGTGCCTGCTGCTCCCTGCCGCGCGACACAGCCGCGCCTGCCGCTGCCGCTGCTGCTGCTCCCCACGCCACCGCCGGTCTGCTGTTGCCGCCGTTCCCGACACCGCGTCGCCGATCCACCTTCGACGCTCATCCCGATCCGCAAGTTCGAATTTGGAAATTATCCGCAAATTAGGTAATTGAACATTATCTAATATTTTTAGAATATTTCGTTTCTTAATTTTTGAGTGTTTGAATATTCTGTGAATATTGCGTGGATTGCTAGATATCTTAGGATAATGTTTGCCTTGTTCGCAATATTTGAAAATATTCAAAATTAGGAATCTTTCCTAATTCAGCAACGTATCTGGACAATTATCCGACCTTATCCCTAAGGTATGATACGTGGCGATACGGAAGATCATTATCCTATCCCTAATCCCTTGGATACGATAATGATTTTTATATGCTTTCCAAATTTGAACGATCGACTTTCCATTAATATCTATAACCCTGTAGATATGACCGGTAATTCGATTTCTGTGCCTAATCCGAATTTGAAACGAATCTTGTGGATTGCATGGTTGCTTTAAATGTGGATGCTATCTCTGTTTAGATTATTTTCCTTTTCAAATAAAAAGAAAATTCAAAAAAATATCAGTTAGGATTAGAATTTGAATTTTTGCATGTTTAGGAATCTTAAATATATCTACACGATAAAGTAATTATTCAATTTAAATTAGGATTTGAGATAATCTATTTCCTAGTTTAAATTAAATAATTTTCTAGTCTTGATAGATTATTTAGGTTATTTTTTTATTCCGAATTTTCAAGAAAACCCTAAAAATGAATTGCGTTATGGTAGATTAGGATAGATTGCATTCTTAATTTAAGTAATTTATTATTTCGAATTTTAACAAAAATCCCAAAAAATAAGTCATGATAGGATATGTTAAGTCATTATAGGTTGCATGTTAATTTAGGCATATTTTTATTCCGAATTTCATCAGAAAATACCAAAAATAAATCATTTGCCCGTCGTTAGAATTAGGTCACGTCGTCGCATGACATATAGTTCGTATGCTAGGTTGCATTACTTGCATGTCATTTTTGCACGTCATTGCATGTAGATTAGGTTTCATTTAAATAAGCGAAAACCCAAAAAATATTGAGTGAATGGCTTGTTAACTAGAAATCATATTAGGATTGTTGATGTGATTTTCTAGCTAACAACGCAGATGCTTACGTTGCTTCGAGGTAAGTAATTCTTTCAACTTGCAATTTATTTGATGCTTTCTTGGATGTTAAATTGGTGGTTTGCGTACCCGCATGAACACCTCACATGTTAGTGACTAAGTTAAAATGGATCCAAACTGCTTGCCAAAATATTTTTGAAAAGAAAAGGTACCGAAAGGGCGTTAGACTAGATCTAGCGTAATCAAGTCCCCGGACTTAGAATCTCTGGTTCGTAGGAATAAAACATATCTCCCTATGTTTTATTTAGGTTTCTAATCGACCTACCATAAATTGATTAGTGGCGACTCCAAGCATGAAAACATTTGCATGTTAAAAACTTAAACCCAAAGTTGCGAATTGGTAGGGCTTGGGAGGGCCCGAGTTAGGTTTAGTCCTAATAATCCATTAGCCTGAGAGAAGGAAAAATTTTAGGTCGCGACAGCTTGGCGACTCCGCTGGGGACTTGAGTTAAAACTCTTAGTGGACTTAGGCCAGTTTTTCTTTTCAAAAAATATTTTTTGCTTGGCAGCGAGGATCCCAGGTACGTCCCTAACATTTTAGGTGTTAAATGTTTTTGCAGTATGGGAGGTATAAGGGGAGGCGTGATTGTTAACCCTTGTTTTGCAGGGAGGTGTTGGATGTATGGTTTATTTTATGCACGAAGCGCTGTATGATATAACTTGTTGTGCATGCCTTACATTTACACTACACCGCACACACTACCCGCTGCCGGACCTGGGCGGCACAGGTTTAGGATGGTACTGAGAAAACGGACACCCCGACCACACCCGTGCGGTATGGGTCGCCTTTCTTGGTCCCGAAAGTTCTTTCATGGTGTCATTGAATACCTGCCACGGTTGCACCCTTTGCAACCCGGGTCGGCTCTTTGACTAAGCCGGAGTCAGGGGAATCTCAGCCTAACCACCACCATGACTGGTTTAGCTCGGTAATCCTCATGTCTCCATTTTGCAAGCCAGAGTCTAGGTAGAAATCGAACCTCACGTTTCATGCGCATGTCTATGTGATTGCCATCATTCTACCGGGTGAAGTAAGATTTCTAAACCTTTATCTCGCAATTTATTTATCTTTCGTCTTTTTCTTTGGTCGGTCCATGACATTAGGTCGGTCGCGAGTCTTGGTCTATACACTATGGGAGGGGCAGACATCCGGATTCTTGATGCTCCTAAGGACGAGCTCCGTGCCTGGTGGAATCTACTCAGTCCGACCAACCGCAAGCTAGTTGAGGGCCACATCGGGAGGCTCCTCCCCCTACTGGAGGTCAAAGTCCGTACCGGCCTCGTTCGAGCATTAGCGCACTTCTGGTGTCCCGAAACCTCTACCTTTATATTCGGTAAGCACGAGCTCACCCCGACGTTGGAAGAATATAGCGTGCTCATTGGAAAACCCTTGGAGTCGGATTTAGTCACACCACCTTTGGGAATTGATTCTACTTTAATGTTGGCTGAATTTTTGAATGTCGGAAAAGATGAATTGGGAAAAGTTTTAAAAGCAAATCGTGGCACATGTCCTTTTTCATTCCTGAGTCAGTGTTTTGAAAAAGCCACATCTTTTCAAAAAGGCAGAATCTTTTTGCTAGCGTTTTTCGGGTTCGTGATTTTTCCTTACTGTAAGAATGCATGTAATCCGTCAATCGCATGGTTGGTCCAACAGGTCTGTCTTGAAAAGAATTTTATCAACATCATTTTAGCAGAGACTTTCATTTCCCTCACTAAGTTTAAGCAACATGTTGACAAGACGTTTCATGCCCCTCTCGAACTTTTGCAAATCTGGTTTTTGTCTCACATAAAAGGGTGTGGCGATTTACTCACAATATCCGAGCTTAGTGATTCTAGCCATCCAGTTTTAAAGTACAAAGAAAAACAAGGGGATGCACCCGATTATCATTACTCCGAATGGATCATTTTCATGAAAAACGCTAGACCCCAGGGTTTCCAATGGCATGCTAACTGGTTCAAAGTCGAGGAAGCTCGGCTTACATGTAATGGTATTGGACCGGTTCCCCTGTTGGGTTTCACCGGAGCAATTGAATACTACCCCGCCAGAGTGTCTCGTCAGTATCAGATTCTCCAAGGGCTCCCTCCGGCGTTACAACCAGAACTCCTACAAGTCGACTTCGCCGATGATGATAAAGACCACGAAGCGACCGTAGCCCAGCTCAATAAGATGTGGAGGAAGTGTCGTGTGTTGAAGATAGCACGGCCCGAAAGAGAACTAAAGGGAGAACAGAAGTCCTATTTCGCGACAACCCAGTACATTCGTCGGCACAAAATCCCGCAGGATTTGCTCCCGAAGATACCCAAGGTGCCTCTAAAGTCCGCCAATCGCTCAGAGAACAATCGCCTCAAAAGGAAGGCCGAAGAAGCTGAAGAAAAGGCATCCAAGATAGCTCGAGCTTATGAGCAATTGAAGAAGGAAGTCGCCTCCCATATGTCTATAGATCAAGCTAAATAAAAAAAGCTCGAAGTTCTTTTCTTATTTCAGTTTCAGTTTTAAAGTTTGTTTAGGAATTGAGTCATTTGTCTTTATATTCAGTTCAATTTCAAGTTATTAATTGGTGTAAAAATTTTCGCCATTTCAATAAAGAGGTCCTTTCAATTCAAAGCGGTTAGACCAATGTCATGGATTGGCGTATCACTTCGCTTAACACTCATGTATGCCTGTTTCATTTCGAAATTAGGTAGCTACGGACCGATCACGGTCGCCCATTCGTACACGGTCGAGAGCCAGAATGGCCGATCAAACCGACTTGCAAGAACGTGTTATTGGTGTGGAAGACCACATCAAGCAGCTTGTCATCGCGATGCAACAAATGTCCGCTGAGATCAAAGCTCTCCGGTCGGTTCCTGTTTCGACACCTCCCGAAGCGTCTGTCCCAAAGCAGAAAATCAGGAAAAGTGTCGATGTTGACGGAGATGACGATATTCCTGATTTAGAAGATGACCCTGTCCAGATCATCGTCAACAAGGACAAACCTGATGAACGGGTCAATAAACTTGAAGAAAAAGTGAAGCAGCTGGAAGGTTCGCAGGATTCACCTTCGATTGATCTGTCCCTTTACTCACAGATCAAAATCCCAAAGAAGTTCAAAATGCCGGATTTCGACAAGTACAATGGCACCACATGTCCAAAAGCCCACCTACAGCTCTATCACGTGCAAATGACTTCGTACGTTGATAACGAACTCCTGATGATCCATGCTTTTCAAGCAAGTTTGACGGGTCCTGCTTTGAGCTGGTATCTCATGAAGAAGATAAATGGCCTCAAAACTTGGAAAGAAGCCAGTGAAGCATTCTTGAAGCAGTACAGATTCATAACAGACATCATTCCTACCCGTGATGATCTCGAACGCGCCCAGATGAAAAAGACTGAGTCCTTCAAAGACTATGCTATCAGATGGAGAAATTTAGCTGCTCAGGTTGTCCCAGAACCCATAGATAGTGAGTTAAAGAGGATGTTCATGAAAACCCTCCCGTTCGAATACCGTAATCGGATGGTTGCCATTCCGACTGACAACTTCAACCAACTCATCCCCATGGGCGAACAAATTGAAATAGGGCTGAAAGATGGATGGTTTGTCGAGCCGCCCTCCTCGACCAGAAGATTTGATGCGAGAAAAGAGAAAGAACCGGCAGCTGAAGTGAATGTGGCTTATAACCAACCGAGCCGGCGGAATGCTAACTCCGCCCCAGCAATCCAAGTAGTAGAAGCTCAGCAACAAAACTCGAGTCGTCAACCTTTTCAGAGGAGGAACAACAAGAGGCAATTCACTCCCCTCCCCGGGTCGTTGTCTCAAGTGTTGACGGTGCTCCAGAAGAAAGGTTTGCTCACTACTGAGCCAAAGCGGCCCAATCCTGAGCGGTTCTATAACTTCGACCCGTCAAAGAAATGTGATTATCACATGGGTGAGCCGGGACACTCAACCGATGATTGCTATGCCCTCAGGCACCAAATCCAAAACCTCCTAGACACGAAGGCGTTCTCATTTCAACCTGCTAAGCCGAATGTTCAGAGCAACCCACTCCCTGATCACGCAGGCAATGTGAATGCCATATTTAGCTTCAATGCTGGTCGAATCAAGAATGTTAAGGTGTGTACTACCGACGTCTACGGTGAGTTAGTGAAAGCCGGTTGTTATCCAAGTAATGAAGACCTGCCCCTGGCTCTCATGAGAGAAAGAGTCTCAAGAATGGTAAAAGCTGGGATGATTGTTTATGCTGACCACACTGGCATCGTCTCCACTATCTCCGAAGTGGTTATTAATTGGGAGGAGGAGTTTGCCACATTGAACATCAGGAGCGACAAGGGCGACCCTCTGCCTGAAGACATGCCTCCGCTTGAAGACGCGTCCGATAATGAGGAGATCACTGTAAGCACGCCTACAACTGATGAAGGGATAGTGATCGAGATACCTCAACCGTATGAGTACAGTGACAATAAGGCAGTTCCCTGGTCCTACAGTCTCGATGTCGACTTAGTTACCAGATCTGGGCGTTCCTACGGCCAAGCTAATGCCCAACCTGCAAAACCCGTTACTGATGAAGAAGCCAAGGAATTTCTAGCCGTGATTAAGGCTAGCGAGTACAACATAGTTGAACAATTGCGCAAGCTGCCCGCGCAAATCTCCCTGCTTGAGCTGCTCCAGACATCTGTCATGCATCAGAAGGCCTTAATGAAGGTGTTAAGTGAAGTCCACGTGCCAGAAACGATCGATCATGACAAATTAGAGGAATTTGTGGGCTCTATACTCCTCAAGGACCTCATAGCCTTTTCAGATGAAGAGTTCCCTCTAGAAGGGAGGGGGCATACCAGGGCACTCTATATTTCCGTCAAATACAAGGCCTCACATGTTGCCCGGGTACTCATTGACAACGGATCAGCCCTGAACATCTGTCCTCTGGCGACTTTACACCGCCTTAAGATAGATCCTTCTAGAATAAGTTCTGCAAGAACCTCCGTACGAGCCTTTGACGGAACGAAGAAAGAAGTGATGGGAGAAATACACCTTGACATACAGATAGGACCAACGATTTTCAATGTCCTATTTCAAGTTATGAACATTCCCACTACATTCAATTTTCTGTTGGGTCGTCCATGGATTCATACTGCTGGAGCTGTGCCATCCAGTCTGCATCAGATGGTAAAGTTCGTCGTGGAGAGAAAGTTAGTCACGGTCCACGGTGAAGAAGAACACCCAATCTACCACGCAACGGCTATCCCCTATGTTGAGCCTGATTGCAAAATAGAATCGAGCTATCAGTCGCTGGAGCTCGTATCAACCATACATGCGTCAAGAGGATCATCACCGCCTATTCCTGAGGTGTCAAATGCTGCAGTCATGATTGGGAGAGTAATGATCTCTCACGGCTTTACTCCAGGTGAAGGCCTTGGTAGAAATAGTCAAGGCATCCGCCAACCGGTGGAAGTTTCTCAGAGGCCCCGCATTACTGGGTTGGGATACCTGGGGTCGAGTGAGCCGAACAATGTGGCACGTGGACGTGGACGTGGTCGAAGAAATGGTCAAAATAGATTGCGATCCGAAGAAGAGCCAAATGGCGAAGAACGTGGGCGTGGTAGGTTGCCTCCACACCTCCGCACCACATTCCCAGGCCCTGCAAGAATGATGCATGAAGAGAAAGAGGTGATCGACACTCTGGGGCAGCCGAGCGGCAAGTTCGACTATTATGTCAAATACTCAGCACCCCCGAGCTTCTATGTTGACCCCCGTGACATTGTCCCGGATGGATGGGGAGGTATGGATGATTCAACACCTCTAGTGACAGAAGATTCTGATGATGCAATGGAGGGAATCACCGCCCTGTTCGATAATTTCTTAATTGGAGCCATCGAGGAAGGACCGTTGAAGGGAATGGGCATTGGCCCGCAAGAGTAACACATTTACCTTTTTCGCACATTCCCCTACGCGGGAATTTTTACTGCTTTTTAGGACTTGCCCCGTCTCGGGAGCTACTTTTTAGTACTTTTCATTTCTAAGATTTGATTGTTGCAATTTCCATTCCAATAAATGTAATTCATTTGGTGATAATCAATAAAATTACAAGTTATTTTCGTTTTGAGGGCATGTTGAGGTACATCAAACCAGCCCGGTGATGATATCCAACCGATAAAATAAAATATAGTCCAAGGAAAATTCTGAGGCCTGGGCTTCTTCATGCTTCCTCGTGTTAAAACCTTTTTGAAAAGAATTTTAAAATAAATAAAAAATCAAAAAAAATCAAAATACACTGTTTAGCCCTGTTTGTCCTACTGAACCCCCTACTTTATGTTTCAGGGGCAATTTTGTGACATGTAAGGGTATGGGAACGGTCCAATCTGATGAATTATGTGCTACTGAACCTGATCTCGATGACACCGATAAACTCGAAGATTCCTCGGAACTTCAGCGTGGCCTAGAACGACATGAAAGGTCCAAAGTTCTCACTTCAGACTGAACCATCACTATTAACCTGAGTGATTCCGGAGAACCCAAAGAAGTGAAGATAGAGGCAACCTTTCCCGAAGGTGAGATGAAATGCTTGATCCAGTTGCCGCATGAGTAGGTAAGTCTTTCAACCAAAAAGTACATCAAAGACACTTTGAGGTAAATGATCTAGTCCTAAGGAAAGTACTGCTAGTCTTTCCTGTTCCTGGGGGTAAATTTGCCCCAAAATACATTGGTCCATATGTGGTTAAAAAGGTGCTTTCCGAAGGTGCCCTGATTCTCGCGGAAACGGATGGTCGTGAGTTCTCCACTCCTGTTAATTCTGATGCTGTGAAGATCTATTATCCCTGATGGAATTTAACATTTTGCAGCAAAAGTTTTCAAAAGTTTGGTCTTATATTCCGAATTGCAAACATTTCACTTATGAATAAATGGGTTCAATCAATTTAAAGATGGAATGTCTGCCTTGGCTTAAAATTGTGCTTGATCATTTTGTTAATCTACATTATCAATTTCAAAAGGGGAATCTATTTAGACAATATGATAACTCATGTGGAATGAATTGAATGTGTTGAATGAGGTACATCGGGATGATGAAAGGCAAGCCATATCCTATACACAGTCCCGTGCACTAATCCCCAGTGAGTTGAGTGGAAAAATTCCATGTCTGCAAGGTAAAGGATTATCTCGCAAAAGGTACGGCAACTGAAATGACGAGAGGCAGTTCATTTCTCTATCCCAAACACTACAGGTTATCCATTGTTTCGCCACTTTGAGCCTAAAACACTTGGAGAAATTCATTCAAATTACCCCTGTCAAGAACCACCCCACATCGGGGCAAACTGGAGGTAAATCAGCATCATAAGGTGAAAAATGAGTAGAAATTTTCATGCTCTCACTTGCATCAATCTTCGAGTGTTGCTTTTTCAGATGAATTCACGTGAAGTTCAAGTGCCTTAGGATGACGAAGAGCATTTCTTTCTCTATCCTATACACACTTTACCCTTTGTTAAGCCCAATTGAGCCTGCAAATTCATTTCTTAAACCCAGTTGGTGATCATCCCCCACACTGGGGCAAGGCAAAAGTCATCATTGTTCAGGCAGCATATCCAGAGCGCCGACAAAAGACAAGACCCCGAGAGTCCAAATGTTAGTCATTCGGTCAAAACAAGCCAAAGTGTGGCTAGCCAATGTATGCATTGTAGACAGTGTATGTCAAAAAAAAAAAAAAAAAAAAACTAGAGGGCATGAAAAAGCAGTGTGCCTGGTAAAAGCAAGGCCGATGCCCGTGAAAAAGAAAAAAATGGAGAAAAGTGACGACTTTAGAAAATGTTTAGTTGTCTCGAAGTCACAAAAGTATCCAAAGTCTTGAGGAGTCAGGTGATAAACTCTCGAAATCAATGGAGCATCTACTGAGAAGACAATCCCTGGTGAAGAAGAAGACCGGTGACAATGCCGAGATGATCACCAACTCTCACCCCAATTATACACATTTTGAGCCTTATGATCCATTCATTTCTCAACCAATGAGCCTAGCCTGCGTTACGTCCCTTGCAAAGTCTCTTCAGATTATGGCACTTGAACTAACGTAGAGTTTCTGATGTTTATAAGCTTAGCTCGAAGAAGTGCGAGCAAGTCCATTTCTATCTCATTTTGCAGGTTCTTGACTTGTAAACCCGGAGACAATTGCAGAGCATTTTCTTTCAATAGCCTCGACTCGAAGAGTCTCTTTTGCTAAGCCATTGACCAAGCCCTATGTTACAGTCCTAACAAAGACCTCTCAGATTGGTAAAGTCGTACTGCTTGCGAGAATACTCGGACCCTTGTCAACATGATGACGGTGAGATGAAGCGATTCTCCATAAATCAGCCTTTCGATGAGAATGAGAGAAAGCCCTTTTGGACCGGAAGTCCCTCATTCGACATTTTCAAGATATCCGCTTGAGTTCGGGTTGTCTTGTCATGATTTTCCCCAGCGAAGTTTGTAATGCCGATTTGACAAAACCATCGTGCATGAAAATCAGTTGAAATCATAGTTCATGTGTATATGTATTCTTGACAGTGTGCGAATGCATATTACATGTTACTTAAAATCGTGTCTAACAGGAGACACACATTCAGAGTTGGAGATATCACCAGGTAAGTATATCTCTATCCCTAGGATATCTATGACTATCTAGGTATCCCTAACCTGTTCAAGCAATTGTCAGGTCCCACATTTGATCATTTTTGCGATCTCTAAATGCCTTTGATTGTGTTCAGGTGTCTATTGATCAAACCTTTTCAGGTACTTCTGATGATATCCAGGTACTTTGTTAAGGAACTCTTGAACACTCGGGCTAGCCCCTTTGTTCATCAAATCACAGATTTTCATACAATCTCGAGAAGATTCCCCCGTTACATGACTATGAGCAGATATAGGCATGGCGGCCAAATCTTTACATATGAACAGATATATGTAAAGATCGGAATATTCTCCCAAATTTCAGGTATTCCCCCGCTACTCACCTATGAACAGGTATAGGTGAAGCGGCCAAATCTTTACATATGAACAGATATATGTAAAGATCGGAATATTCTTCCAAATTTCAGGTATTCCCCCGCTACTCACCTATGAACAGGTATAGGTGAAGCGGCCAAATCTTTACATATGAACAGATATATGTAAAGATCGGAATATTCTCCCAAATCTCGGGTGTTCCCCCGCTACTCACCTATGAACAGGTATAGGTGAAGCGGCCAAATCTTTGCATATGAGCAGGTATATGTAAAGGTCGGAATACTCTCTTTATCCCAGATGTTCCCCCGCTACTCACCTATGAACAGGTATAGGTGAAGCGGCCAAATCTTTGCATATGAACAGGTATATGTAAAGGTCGGAATATTCTCTCCACCCCAGGTGTTCCCCCGCAGTTCACTTATGAGCAGGTATAAGTGCGGCGGCCAAACCTTTGCATATGAGCAGGTATATGTAAAGGTCGGAATATCCTCTTGATTTCAAAAGTTTCCCCCGCAATTCACTTATGAGCAGGTATAAGTGAAGCGGCCAAATCTTTGCAAACACCTATGGAGATATATAGGTAGTTCGTAAAGATCGGAACTGTTCTCACGAATCCAGATGATGATTGGATACGTCGAGTTTTTCTTCGTGTGTTTTGACTTGACTGCAGATCACCGAAGTTCATCAACATATATCAGGCAATACCGATGGGAACTGAGCCCATACATTTGCCAAAACAACATACAAGTTAAGGTTGTGCCTCGAATTGCGCTATCGTCAGGTAAGCAATTCCAGGTATGTTCTCTATTCAGGTCAGCATTGCATCATTTCTTAATGCATCGTAAAATGGGACTCATAATCCCGACAAAAACAACATTCACTGCATTTGCATAAGTGAAATTTAGGTATCATTTAGTCTTTGAATGCAACCTCTGCGAGCTCACCTTCAAAGAGGGGCAGATGTTGACACCTAAATTTTGGCAACCATTTAGTGTAATTTGCATAGAAAATTAGGGATTAAATTGTTAACCCCTAAACAAAAATATTTAAATTGCATAACATATAGTTTAAATTCATTGCATTTTGCATCGGACTGGCGGTGACGAACGAGCTTAAATTTCATTGAATGTGACTCAGCTCGCTTGGAATGCAAGGGCCGGGAATTACAAATCAAATGGGCTCGGTTGTTTTAATTTGAACTTAATTCAGCCCATTCTCATTAATTAATTCAGCCCATTAATTCAGCCCATTTAAATTAAAGCCCAAGCCTAAGCCCATTAAGACTAAAAGCCCATCTAATTGACCTAGGTTAATACTATATATTCATTATTAGGTCAGATTTTTGGGGGGGAGCACAATTTTCAGATCAGAATTTTTGAGAGCACGAGAGACACACGTGAGCGAGAGAAAAAAGAGAGTGAGAAAGAGAGAGGGAGAAGAAGACCGGCACACCGCCGCCGCCGCCAGAGCCATCCCACGCCGTGCGCCGCCGCTGCTCCCGCCCCCTCACGTCGCGCACGCCGCCGCCAAGCTTGCCGCTGCCGCCTCACGCCGACGTTGCTGCTGCTGCCGTCGCCTGCTGCCGCTCCTTCTCGCCGCCTGCTGCTGCTGCTCGCTCCTGCCGCCTCTCCCGCCGGTGCTGCCGCTCCTTCTTGCCGCCTGCCGCTGCTGCTTGCTGCTGCCGCTGCTCCTCAGGCCGACGCCGGCGCTGTTGCTGCTTGCTGCTGCCTCTGCCTCTCAGGCCGACGCCGGCGCCGCTGCTGCTTGCTGCTGCCACTGCCTCTCAAGCCGACGCCGCGCCTGCCGCTGCCCCCTCACGCCGACGCCGACGCCGTGCCTGCTGCTCCCTGCCGCGCGACACAGCCGCGCCTGCCGCTGCCGCTGCTGCTGCTCCCCACGCCACCGCCGGTCTGCTGTTGCCGCCGTTCCCGACACCGCGTCGCCGATCCACCTTCGACGCTCATCCCGATCCGCAAGTTCGAATTTGGAAATTATCCGCAAATTAGGTAATTGAACATTATCTAATATTTTTAGAATATTTCGTTTCTTAATTTTTGAGTGTTTGAATATTCTGTGAATATTGCGTGGATTGCTAGATATCTTAGGATAATGTTTGCCTTGTTCGCAATATTTGAAAATATTCAAAATTAGGAATCTTTCCTAATTCAGCAACGTATCTGGACAATTATCCGACCTTATCCCTAAGGTATGATACGTGGCGATACGGAAGATCATTATCCTATCCCTAATCCCTTGGATACGATAATGATTTTTATATGCTTTCCAAATTTGAACGATCGACTTTCCATTAATATCTATAACCCTGTAGATATGACCGGTAATTCGATTTCTGTGCCTAATCCGAATTTGAAACGAATCTTGTGGATTGCATGGTTGCTTTAAATGTGGATGCTATCTCTGTTTAGATTATTTTCCTTTTCAAATAAAAAGAAAATTCAAAAAAATATCAGTTAGGATTAGAATTTGAATTTTTGCATGTTTAGGAATCTTAAATATATCTACACGATAAAGTAATTATTCAATTTAAATTAGGATTTGAGATAATCTATTTCCTAGTTTAAATTAAATAATTTTCTAGTCTTGATAGATTATTTAGGTTATTTTTTTATTCCGAATTTTCAAGAAAACCCTAAAAATGAATTGCGTTATGGTAGATTAGGATAGATTGCATTCTTAATTTAAGTAATTTATTATTTCGAATTTTAACAAAAATCCCAAAAAATAAGTCATGATAGGATATGTTAAGTCATTATAGGTTGCATGTTAATTTAGGCATATTTTTATTCCGAATTTCATCAGAAAATACCAAAAATAAATCATTTGCCCGTCGTTAGAATTAGGTCACGTCGTCGCATGACATATAGTTCGTATGCTAGGTTGCATTACTTGCATGTCATTTTTGCACGTCATTGCATGTAGATTAGGTTTCATTTAAATAAGCGAAAACCCAAAAAATATTGAGTGAATGGCTTGTTAACTAGAAATCATATTAGGATTGTTGATGTGATTTTCTAGCTAACAACACAGATGCTTACGTTGCTTCGAGGTAAGTAATTCTTTCAACTTGCAATTTATTTGATGCTTTCTTGGATGTTAAATTGGTGGTTTGCGTACCCGCATGAACACCTCACATGTTAGTGACTAAGTTAAAATGGATCCAAACTGCTTGCCAAAATATTTTTGAAAAGAAAAGGTACCGAAAGGGCGTTAGACTAGATCTAGCGTAATCAAGTCCCCGGACTTAGAATCTCTGGTTCGTAGGAATAAAACATATCTCCCTATGTTTTATTTAGGTTTCTAATCGACCTACCATAAATTGATTAGTGGCGACTCCAAGCATGAAAACATTTGCATGTTAAAAACTTAAACCCAAAGTTGCGAATTGGTAGGGCTTGGGAGGGCCCGAGTTAGGTTTAGTCCTAATAATCCATTAGCCTGAGAGAAGGAAAAATTTTAGGTCGCGACATTTCTCTCTCTAAGAAATCCCTTCCTTGAGTGTGAGAGTGAGAGTGAGAGTGAAAATAAGGCTCACTTAGGCCAAACAAAGTGATTGGAGGTCTAACTGTCATACGGTTTGCAATCGGAAGAATCATCCTGTGACAAGTGGTAACAGAGCTACAATCTTTTGGCAATGGCCTCCAACCCCGAAGTTGTCAACGCCAAGGCTCCCCAAGAAAAGGTTGTACAAGAGAAGGAGACCCGTGGGAGATCCTAGAAGAGGGGAGTTTCAACGGATGTCATGTTCGCTCTCGAGGAAAGGCTCGCTACAATGAAGGCCAACATGATTGCACTGATGGACGGACTCAACGAGGTGAAGAAGCGGATCAACGAAGTAGAGGACATGCTCCGGGTCGAGACAACGAACATCGTGAATCAAGGCACGACCCCTTTGATTGAGAACGATTCCTCGAAGCCGCGGTTGAAGCTTTGAAGTTGGAAGTCCAAGAACTCAAGAAGGATGAAGCCCCGATCGAGGCTTTGAAACTTGAGGTTCACTATAAAAAAAAAAAACAAGGATTGCACGGAAAATTAGCGACGAAAAATTTTTCATCACTAATTTCCGACAAAATTTGCGACAAAAACTAAACTCGTCACTAATTTGCGACGAAAAAATATTCGACACTTGCGACGGAATTTGCGACGAAAAAAAAATTCTTCGCTAATTTGCGACGAAAAAAAGTTCATTGCTAATTAGCGACAGAATTTGCGACGGAAAACAAATTCGTAACTAATTAGCAACGGAAAACAAATTCGTCGCTAATTAGCGATAGAATTTACTGCTAATATTTTTTCGTCGCAAATTAGCGACGAAAAGTAAATTCGTCACTAATTTGCAACAGAATTTGCCACGAAAACTAATTCGTCGCTAATTTGTGACGGAAAAAAACATTCGTCACTATTTTGCGATGAAATGTGTGACAAAAAATAATTCGTCCCTAATTTGCGATGGAATTTGCAACGAAAACTAACTATCGTGGCACTTTCATCCCAAAATTTGTCGCTAATTAGCGACCAAAGTGTATTCGTCGCTAAATTTTTTATTTGCTGAATTTTTAATATAACAGATTCATCGCTAATTAGCGACCAAAGTGTATTCGTCACTAATTAGCGATGATATTTGCCACATTTTGTATTTGAACGTCGCTAATTAGCGACAAACGATATTCGTCGCTAAATTCGTCGCTAATTGTAATCTACCCACCCTCATCCCCAATTTTTCTTTCTCTCTCGCTGCTGATTCCTCGTATCCCTTCTCGCTATTCTCCCTCCCTCTCCCTTTTTCGTTTCTCTTGATAAACCTCTCCGTGTGCACGCAAATCAGTCTCGATAAAACTTTTCCACTGGTAATTGTAATGACTAATTTCGTGGCTAATTGGTGAAGAAGACAGTTCGTCGCAAAACTATTCGTCCCAAATTTCAAAATTTTTATATTTTTTGACATTTTTTTCTCTTTTTTTATTTTTTCTTGTCTTCTTCCTCCCGGTCGCCGTTCGGCAACCGGCGAGAGACTGAGGCCGGCGAGGTGACGAGGTCACCTTGCCGGCCATGGGCGATGACGTTGGACCTCACCGTCGCCACAGATCTAGGCGACGGCGAGGTCAAGCGGCAGCCATGGCGAGGCCATTCGACCTCGCCGTCGCCCAGATCTATGGCGACGGCGAGGTCGAACGGCCATGGTGAGGTCAATCGGCCTCGCCATGGCCACTTGACCTCGCCCAGGCCACGCCATAGCTGGCAAGGTCAAACTCGTCGGCCTCAACCGGTCGCCGGTCCGGTGAAGAATACAGAGAAAAAAATTCAAAAAAAATTATTAAGTAATTTTTCTTTTTTTTTAGGTATGTATCCATTTAAAAGTCTCGCAATCCAAGTGAACATTGCAATTCTCATCAAATTGAGCACATTATACTACAAAAATTTCAGTCAAATACTTGAGTAAGTATTCTTGACACGGTAATTTTTTTCAATTTCAAAGTAATTGTTTCGTCAAAAACACAATTTTAATTTTTAGAATTTTATGATTTTAATTTAGAATATTAAACAGTAGATATTATATTTTTAATATTTTATGAGATTTTTTAATTTTTATACAGACACAATGCAAAGAGATAGGACTTGGATGTATAATAAGAACTTACCTGGACATCGAGAATTGACCGATGAGTTTCGTACTAGGTTGGAACTATTTTTGAACTTTGCTAGTAGTAAATTTGAGTTCATGGATGAAAATAAGTTAAGGTGTCCGTATAAAAAGTGCAGTAATAGTAAATTTCATGTGTGTAATAAAGTTAGAGAATATTTTTGTAGATTTGGATTTACTTCAAACTACTATAATTGGACTTGTCATGGTAAACCATTTTTATCTGATGAAGGATATCGAAGAAGTGATCAATTTTTAGTTAGGGAAGAATATAGCTATTATAATCAATTGAACCTATACCAGATGATGGTGACTAATGTAGGTGGTCAGAATTTTGTTTCAAAATCGAACCATGCAAGTACTAGTTTTACTTCTACACTTAAATAAATGGGTACTAGTCATACATCACAATTGAAAGAGATAGGAGTAACAGATTTTGACGAGAATGTGTATAATCGAACGTTTCCATATAATCAATTTTGGGAAGTGTTGAAAGTAGCATATGAATATTTATGGGCAGGTTGTAACAATCACACTAAGTTATCAGTGACAACAAGACTGTTAAATATTAAGGCAGAGCATAATATGTCTGAGAATTGCTTCAACTCTTTTGTTGAAGTAATGCGGGAAACAATGCCTCGTGATAACATCATGCTAAGTAATTTTGACGATATGAAGAAGCTAGTGGATAACTTAGGTCTTCCAGTTGTAAGGATTGATGTATTTAGTAGAGATTATATATTATATTGGAGAGATGATGAAAATGCAGAATCTTGCAAATTCTATAGCCAATCTAGGTACAAGATTAACAGGAGGTAGGGTCGTAATCAGAAGAGTAGACCATGCAAGCAAATGTTTTATCTGCCCTTAATCTCCATATTGCAAAGGCTTTAGTCACTGCTAAACCCATGACTTGGCGTGCAAATCATGAAACAGAAGAGGGTCTAATGTGTCATCCTTCAGATGCAGAAGCATGGAAACATTTTGATAGAACATACCCTAAGTTTGTGATAGAGCCTCGAAACATTAGATTAGGTCTATGTGCTGATGGATTTGCCCCATTTGGGAAATCAGGAAAAAGTTATTCATGTTGACCAGTTATCTTAACTCCGTACAATCTTTCACCTGGTATGTATATGAAGATACCTTATATGTTTTTGACATTGATCGTGACTAGCCCGCAAAATTCAAAAAAGTTGATAAATGTTTATATGCAATCATTGATTGAAGAATTACAATGGCTATGAGATGAAGGTGTCCTTACGTATGATGTTTCTGCTGATCAAACATTTATAATGAAGGCTACTCTTCTTTGGATGATAAATGACTTTCTAGCTTATGGAATGTTATCTGGATGGAGTATAATTGGGATCTTAGGATGTCTGATATGTTTAGAGATATCAAAGTCATTCAGATTAAAACATGGTAAGAAGGCCAACTATTTTGACTGTCATAGATAATTTTTGCCGATAAGTCATACATTCAGAAGGAATAAGAAAGAGTTTATCAAGAATGAGATTGAAAGAACACATCCACCATTGAGGTTGACCGATGATCAAATTTAGGAGCGAGTGTATGACTTTCTAACTGTTATTGAAAACCCTCATGGCACAATTATTGCGTATGGAAGTATACATAAGTGGACTAAACGCGGTATATTTTGGAATGTGCCATATTGGAAGGCCCATCTTATTCATCATAATCTTGACATCATGTATATAGAAAAGAATATTTTCAACAATATCATAAATACTGTGATGGATGTCACTAGAAAAATAAAAGATAATTTGAATGCAAGAAAAGATATAAGAGATATTTGTGATTGGCCAACATTAGATGTGGATGCAAGCAGCAGGGGACCAAAGTCAAAAGCAGTTTATACATTGGACAATGAGTAGAGACGGTTTGTTTGTCAATGATTGAAATATTTGCAGTTTCCTGATAGATATGCTTCGAACCTCGGGAGATGTGTTGATTTGAATGAATGCAAGTTGACAGATTTGAAGAGTCATGATTGTCATCTATTTATGAAAAAACTAATTTCAATAGCTTTCAAGGAACTTCTACCAAACTTTGTATGGAGCGCCATTACAGAGTTAAGTAATTTCCTTCATGATATTTGCTCAACAGTGTTAAAAGCATCATACATGAAAAAACTAAATAGAGATATTCCAATTATTCTTTGCAACTTAGAACGGATATTTCCTCCATTGTTTTTTGATTGAATGGAATATCTCTTAGTTAACTTCCCTTATGAGGCCAAAGTTACAGGTCCCGTCCAATTTTGATAGATATATCCATTTGAGAGGTAAAAGAAAAACTTAATAAATTTCAAATTACTTTATTATATATTATGTTCTGATAGATTTCTTTCTATTACAACTAGGTTCTTATATCATTTGAAGAAAAAAGTGAAGAATAAGGTATGTGTTGAAGCTTCAATTTGTAATGCATATATTATGAAAGAAGTGATAATATTTGCATCATATTATTTTGAGCCGCATATACAGTGCAAGAGGCGGAGAGCAAGAAAAAATGATGAGGGCCCCATTGATCCCAATTGCAAATCATTCTCTATTTTCAATTAACTTGGTCGATCAAGCGGCGCATGTAAGTTTCGTTACTTAACAGGTGAAGAATGACGGGCAGCCCATACATATATTTTACTGAACTATCCAGAAGCGGAGTCATACTTCGAGTAAGTGTATATTTGTAAATATATATTGTGTGTCAAATATTTGCTAATATATAAATAGTATTTGTTAATAGGATTTTTCAAACTTCAATGTATGAACTACCACCAAATGAGTTTGATCGTTTGTGCGATAAAGAATTTACAGCATGGTTCAAAATATCGTAAGTTGCTTATGGATCAAAACCAAGTTATTAATATTTTATACATAATTTATTAAAATATATATTATTTGACTTTGCATGTGTGTGACCTTAGGTTCACAGTAATCATGATCAAATTGAAGAGCAAAGATTATTATATCATCTATCATGAGTCCAAAGTCAAGAGTACGAAGCTGGCAAGCATATTTCATAAACGGGTATAATTTTCACACTCAAGAATATGGAATGAGAAAAGTCAAAATGAATAATGGTGTATGTGTTTGGTCATCTAATGATAGCAGTTCAAAAGATGATTTTTATGACTTGTTGAATGAAATCATAGAGATAGAGCACTATGGACCATTAATGCGGGTTGTGTTATTTAAGTATATGTGGTTCAATCCCGTCAAAGGAATGAAGGTACATACGAAGTTTAATTTGATTGAAATAAATCACAAGAAAAATATATATAAAATATAAACCATTTGTCTTGGCACAATAAGTAATTCAATACATCATATCCTAGTTTGAAACCTGATAAAGTTGGTTGGTGGGCTGTATGTAAAACTAAAGCATGAAAAAACGAGGAACACCGGAAGAATACAACATATCAACAAGAGGAAGTTTGTAATGCGGTTGAAACTGAGGAATATAACATTCTAACTTTACGAGATCCATGTGGAGCAATGATAGATGTGGATGCAACTTAAATTCGCGAAATAAATCTAGAAGATGTTGCAGAATCTGATTTTGAGACAGAGGATGAGGATGAGGATGAGGATGAGGATCAAGATCAAGATCAAAATCAAGATCAAGATCAAGACAAAGAAAAATGTGAAGATCAAGATCAAGATGAAAACGAAGTTGAAGATGAAGATGAAGGTGAAGGTGAAGCTGAAGCTGAAGCTGAAAATTATGATTTTTTAGACTTTTTATTAATTATTTGTAATTATTATTATTATTATTGCGACATGTGTTATTGTTATTGTCATAATTATTGTTGTTATTGTTATTATTATTATCATTATTATTGTTATTATTATTATTAATTTGATGAATTGTTAATATGAAAGGTCGTCGCTAATTTCGTCGCTAATCGGCGAGAAATATAATTTCATCGCAAAATTAGTGACGACATTGGCAACAATTTTTATTTGCTTAGTTTTTAATGTAATAGGTCGTCGCTAATTTGCATCGTCGCTAATTTTGTCGCAAAATTACACTACAAAAAAATAAGGATTTAGCCACAGAACATTAGCGAAGAACACCAATGTTCTGACGGAAATAGCAACGAACATGCGGCTCCGTCACAAATCCAAACGCAAATAGCAACGAACGCAAATCCATTGCTAATTTCCGACGAAATTAGTAACGAACTATAAAAATAGTCGCAAAAATGCCGCAAAAGTTAATTTCGTTGCTAATTTGCAATGAATTTTATTCCATCACTAATTTGCCACGGAATTAGTGATGAAATTAACTTTGGCAGGACAATCCCGACTATTTTTATAGTTCATCGCTAATTCCGTCGCTAGTTGCTAATTAGCGACGAATTTAGTGATGAAAATAAACTTTCGCCACACATTCGCAACTATTTTTGTAGTTCGTCACTAATTTGGGGCGAAAATAAACTTTTCGTGGCACATTTGCGACTATTTTTGTAGTTTGTCGTTAATTTCGTCGCTAATTAGCAACGGATTTGAATTCGCCGCTAATTAGCGACGGAATTAGCGACGAAAATAAACTTTCATGACTATTTTTGTAGTTCGTCGCTAATTCTGTGGCTAATTAGCAACGCATTCAAATCCGTCACTAATTAGTGACCAAAATAAACTTATGCGACTTTTTTGGTAGTTCATCACTAATTTCGTTGTTAATTAGTGACGGATTTGAATTCGTCGCTATAGCGACGAAAATAAACTTTCACGACTTTTTTGTAGTTCATCTCTAATTTTGTCGCTAATTTGCAGTGAAAATAAACTTTTCACAGCACATTCGCAACATTTTTGTAGTCCGTTGCTAATTTCATCGCTAATTAGTGATGGATTCAAATCCGTCGCTAATTAGTGACGAAAATAAACTTTCGCGATTATTTTTGTAGTTCGTCGCTAATTAGCGATGGAACTAGGGACGAAAATAAAATTTCGTGACTTTTTTTGTTGTTCGTCGCTAATTAGCGACAGATTTGAATTCGTCGCTAATTAGCGACGAAAACAAACTTTCGCGACTTTTTTGTAGTTCATCGCTAATTTCGTTGCTAATTAGCAACGAATTCAAGCAACGGAATTAGCGACGAAAATAAACTTTCGCGACTTTTTTGTAGTTCGTCGCTAATTAGCGACGAATTCAAATCCATTGCTAATTTGCAGCAAAAATAAACTTTTTGCGGCACATTCGCGACTTTTTTGAATTAGCGACGAAAATAAACTTTTGCGACTATTTTTGTAGTATGTAACGACGAAATTAGCGACGAAAATAAACTTTCATGACTATTTTTGTAGTTCAACGCTAATTCCGTCGCTAATTAGCGACGAAAATAAACTTTCGCGACTTTTTTTGTAGTTCGTCGCTAATTTCGTCTCTAATTAGCGATGAATTCAAATCCGTCGCTAATTTGCGGCGAAAATAAACTTTTCGCGGCACATTCGCGACTTTTTTGTAGTTCATCGCTAATTTCATCGCTAATTAGTGACGGATTCAAATCCGTCGCTAATTAGCGACGAAAATAAACTTTCGCGACTATTTTTGTCATTCATCACTAATTTCGTCACTAATTAGTGACGAATTCAAATCCGTCGTTAATTAGTGACGGATTGGTGAAAATAAACTTTTCACGGCACATTAATCGTGACTTTTTTGTAGTTCAAATCCGTCGCTAATTAGCAACAAAAATGAACTTTCACGACTATTTTTGTAGTTCGTCGCTAATTTACAACGGAATTAGCCTGGGTGGCGCTGCTGGAGAGGGCACTCTTCCTCTCGTAAAAGGTTGAGTGTTCGAATTCCGGGCGTCGCAGGGTGACTGTCGTGACCTACCCGAACCGATCGCGGGTTTAGGCCAATAGGTATTTGTCGATAGATGTGAACAACGATTGATTCGTTCGAAAGACAAACCAAATGGTTCATTAATCCAAAGACTAAGGCACTCCCAAGCCTCATACCTCGTGTGACGAGAATTTTCTAATTTACGCATTTGAATGGAGTCGCCACTAGCCATGATCAAGGGTCGGCTAGAAACCCTAATCGAGACGCGGGAGTGTCGTCTCGATGCGTGCGAAAACCAGAGATTCCAAAATTCGGAAACTTGATTACACTAGTGATCTAACTAGTGCCCTTTCGGTACCTAAACTTAAATGTTTGCAAACTAACGTACCGGGCAGCTTATCGAAAAAGCTAAGATTCCACCTAACCGTTCTAAAAATAGAAAATAACAACCAATTTATTAAAAGTGCGCAACTAGATAATCATGAAGAGAATAAACAACCAACGACCTAGCATCGTCTCTAAAAAAAGAAAATGCAATCAAAAGCCTTAAGGTAAAGCCCTAATGGCTTATCCGATTTTTGGGAATTTTTTAGAGGTTTTTTTTTTACGAGTTTTAAACTAAGCCCAGAATGAAATTAAAACTAACATCTAGTGAAATAAAGCCCAAAAAGTGATTTTTGAACACTTCCTAATTTTCTGAATTTTTTGGAATTTTTGGAATTTTTTCGAATTTTTTAATGTTTTTGAATTTTCTGAATTTTTTAACGTTTTTAGATTTTTGGGTTTTTTAAACATTTTCGAATTTTTTGGAATTTTTAATTTTTTGTTTTTTTAAATATTTTCTTAATGTTTTTATTAGTAAAATAAGGATTCGGATCGGATCCCCTGACCCGATCCGCCCGACACCTGACCCGACTCTCTCTGACCCGCCCAGGATCCATTTTTCTTTATCTTTTTTGATTTTTTCTGTTTCTTTTTCTTTTTTCTATTTTTTATGTTTCTTTTTCTTTTTTCTATTTTTTATTACTCTTCTTCATCCCTGCATGCCTTTTTGCCCATGCACGTGAACTTCTTCCAGAATGTCCCCTCCTTTGCTGGGACTTCTTCCGAGAGCTTCCCCCGCACGCGAACTTCCACCGTGACTACGCCAGGGGGCGCCCACCGCCGGCCGTCGGCTTGGGCCGCCAGCACCGACGACCGGCGCCGGCCTTACGCCGTCATCGCCGGTCGACACTCCGGCGACAACACCGGTGGCTGAAAACAAGCATATCTCCGCACTTTCCAACAATCCAACATTCGACCCTAACAATAGACGCTAAATCTGAACACACAAGCGTACACGCACAAAGTAAAGCGTATAAAACTAACACGGTGGGGCTTCAAACCAAGGCGTCGCCGGGAGCGAGCAGCATCTCCAACTCACGTGCTCGTCCATGGCCGACGTCGGGAAAACGGTTTTCATACCACAAAAACACACGAAGTCGCAAAGGCAGTCACCCAACATTAGTCTTAAGACAAACAAAACGCAAATCGAAGGTTCTACGGACTGATTTCATGTTTTCTCATTTTTGGACCACACTTTGACATTTTATCGAACGGGTGGTATACGAGTTCAAGCGAAGGTTTTAGGCCGAGATTCAAGGTGTTCCTTGGTTCAAACGTGATGGGTGAAGCTTTAGACAATCAAAGTGGTCACGGTTTGCAATAGGATGCTACACAATCATACACACAGATCTGGCATTTCAAGTTTGAGGAGTTTCATTGAGGCATTTTAACAAGCAGGTGCTAGGCGCTTAGAAAAGGGAGCTACAGAGCCGGCTTTAACAAGATTGATGGCCATTTTTCGACATACGATGCTCAAGTCGGGCTCATGCAGTGTCAAATAAGTGTTAGCCTCCGTCGACGGGGCCGGGCGATCACCAAATGGACTCGGTGCGCCCACCACCTGAGAGGCAGGGGAGAAACAGGGGAAGTGCGAGGGCCTCACCTGCTCGCAGCTGGTCGGTGGCAACGCGGCGGTCGGAGGCTCATCGGCAGCACCTCAGGATCTCCTTCAGGCGGATGGGGACCCTCGGCTCTCAAGTTTTTCCCCCGAACTCTCTTGGTCTCCTCCTTTTTTCGAGCTCCCCACTCCTTAAGCTCTCTCCGGTCCTTCTCTCTGTGCCTCTCGCCTCTCCTTAAGCTCTCCTCTGCACGTACAGATTGTAGGTTTTCCTTTTTCGTGTGAATGTCTACGGAGACCAGAGAGATAGCAAGAAAGGCGCGCCCCTCAGTCCATGGAAGAGCTCTCCCTCTTGTCTTTTCCTTTTTATCTTTTCCTTCCTCCTCCCTTCGTTCTCCTCTGGCTTTTTTTTCTCTATTCTCGTTCCTTTTTTGGTTTGTGCAGAACCCCTCTTTTTCGTCCACTTCCCCCTTTTTCTTCTTTTTCGCAAGTGTCAGAGGGAGAGTCACGGGGAAGAGCTCCCCTTTGTCTTCTCTCTCTTTTCTTTTTTTCTTTTTTTTTAAATATATATTTTTTCATTTTTTAATTTTTTAAATTATTTTAAATAAATAAAAATAAAAAAGAAGTAAAATAAAGCGAAAATATGTTTCACTAAATCTATTAATGCAAATGCGCCTAATGTCTACATGCCACATATTTTAATGAAAATATTTTTGTTTAGGGGTTTAAAAATTAATCCCTAATTTTTCATACAATTTAAACCCTAAGTGAATAGGTAAAATTTAGGTGTCAACAGCTGCCCCTCTTTGAAGGGGAGCTCGAAGAGGTTCCCTTCAAAGACAAAAGACACCTAAATTTGTCAGTGGAAGGCAAGTGAAAGTTGGCTTTACGCAAGAGAAAAATAAAATAAAACAAAATAAGATGAGAATAAAATAAGATGAATAAAGTGTGGTTTAAAGTTGGACCACAAACTTTTGATGCGTGGTTTAAGGTGGGACCACAAACCTGTTGAACCACAAACCTTTGAAGCGTGGTTTAAGGTTGGACCACAAACCTTTGAAGCATGGTTTAAGGTTGGACCACAAACCTTTGATGCGTGGTTTAAGTTGGACCACAAACTTTTGATGCGTGGTTTAAGGTTGGACCACAAACCCTTGAAGCGTGGTTTAAGGTTGGACCACAAACCCTTGAAGCGTGGTTTAAGGCTGGACCACAAACCTTTGATGCGTGGTTTAAGGCTGGACCACAAACCTTTGATGCGTGGTTTAAGGCTGGACCACAAACCTTGAAGCGTGGTTTAAGGTTGGACCACAAACCTTTGATGCGTGGTTTAAGGTTGGACCACAAACCTTTGATGCGTGGTTTAAGGTTGGACCACAAACCCTTGAAGCGTGGTTTAAAGTTGGACCACAAACCCTTGAAGCGTGGTTTAAGGTTGGACCACAAACCTTTGAAGCGTACCTGGGTTTACATACCTGTAGGTTGGATCGGATTGCTGAGAGGCTCTTTGCCAGCAAGGCTTGAAAAGATTCAGTGAATGAGCACTCGGGGTTCCTCACCCGAAGATTTGATAGATTGCGCCCAAGTTTCTCACGAAGGGCTTGAGGTGCCTAAGTTTCTCACAAAGGATATGACATAAGGAGCATGGCTCAGGGACATACCTGTGAAGGCCTCATTTTTCTCTTTTTTTTTTCTTCTCTTCTTCTTTTTTTTTATTTTTAAAGAGGGTAAAAATACTTACCTAATGTGTGCAAGGAAGAAGACTCTAGGCTGCGAAAGCTCGCCAGGTCAATGGGGTGCTCCGGGCTGCAAAAGCTCACCATGCAAAGAAAAAGGCTCTAGATTGACATTTAGGGACTAAAACCCTTTGCATTGCGTGGTTGTAGGGCAAACGCCCAAACCTTCAGAAAGCACGATCTCACGTGGGGAAGACTTCCCATGTAAAAATAGTTTTTGGCTGTTAGAGCTTGCCGTACGTGTTGATCGAATGATTCCAGAATGGATACTGCACATTTAATGGAATGTGTTATACCAAATGCTCTGGTAATGAAGGCATACCAAGCGAGATCAATGTCATTTGATTACACGTCATGAGAGCCAATATCAAAAGGGTATCACCAATGAGAAAATATTGATCGTATGAGCAATTCAGGATATATTCAATTGTTTGGAAAGCATTTAACATCCATCAATATCGCAAAATTGCCTTGAGGCTTGAAAGATGTCATTAATCATCAAATTCCCTTAGGAGACAAACTTTCGTCAAAAAGACATTGGCTCATGGAAAGGGTTCATTAAGTATGTCAAACAAGAACTCCTTAGTCGGAAAGGACTTCTTACATACTCTTCTAGAAGGTAGCTCGATCCCATCCATTAATGTGGGAAGTAAATCTGATCTCTCTGTATACCTCACACTATTACTGCACATTTAATGGAATGTGTTATACCAAATGCTCTGGTAATGAAGGCATACCAAGCGAGATCAATGTCATTTGATTACACGTCATGAGAGCCAATATCAAAAGGGTATCACCAATGAGAAAATATTGATCGTATGAGCAATTCAGGATATATTCAATTGTTTGGAAAGCATTTAACATCCATCAATATCGCAAAATTGCCTTGAGGCTTGAAAGATGTCATTAATCATCAAATTCCCTTAGGAGACAAACTTTCGTCAAAAAGACATTGGCTCATGGAAAGGGTTCATTAAGTATGTCAAACAAGAACTCCTTAGTCGGAAAGGACTTCTTACATACTCTTCTAGAAGGTAGCTCGATCCCATCCATTAATGTGGGAAGTAAATCTGATCTCTCTGTATACCTCACACTATTAGTGTCGGAGGCTTCGAGAATCATATGCAATAAGCACACATTGACCAATCCAAGAGGTCTTTTGTAAGGACTATAATGCGGGCTTGGTCATGGTTTCAACAACGGATAAGCATTGATGGCTAAGAAATGAAATAATCATTGATCATCATTTTCGCCAGGTTTACAAGTCAAGAATCCTTTAGATAAGATAAGACAACCTTGCCTCCACTTCTTCAAGCGACAGCTTCTTTGTAAAGTCCTTATTTTCACTTGAATCATCCCAATCAGAAGAGACTTTGGGAAATGGTTGTAATATTGGTTCGGTGAAAGTCTCGAAAGGCTCAGAAATTCTCAAATGGGATTTAGGAGTTGGTGATTATCATGGCATCATTACCATATCATCCAATCTTTTTGAAGGCACTCGACTTTTGAAATCCAACTTGTTTCGAAAGTCCATTGGCTATTCATTTCAATGCAAGAGCTTTGTTCTTTTCTCTAATGCAAGCATTTTACTTTTGACACCTTTTCTTGCGAAAGAATTCTTCTCTTGATGCTACTTTTTTTGCTCTTTTCTTTTTTTTCAATGGACATTGGCCTTGCTTTTACCAGGCACACTGCTTTTTCATGCCCCCTAGTTTTCATTTGACTTTTGCTCATTTGAATCTTTTGAGCTCCTAGGACTTTCGAGATTTTTTACTTGTTGTGACATAAGCACCAATTGCTATGGTAAATCATGTGCCTTTCCCCAAGGTGGGAAGACAATCACCACTCGGGCTTTAGAAATGAATATTCAGGCTCAACTTGACTGAACAAAGGGTATGAGTGTTTGGATAGAGAAAGAAATGCTCTTCTTCATTTTGAGATGTTTCGAGCTTCCAAAGGATTCACCTGAAGTTACCACAAAAAGATTAATACAAGTAAGGGCAAAGAAGTTTTCCTCATCTTTTCCTCCACAGAATGTCAATCAAAACCTCCAAATTTGCCCCGTTGTGGGGTAGTTCTTGACAGGGGTATTTTGTAGAAATTCTCCACATGTAAAGGCTCAAAAGGGCTTGACTATGGTCACCTGTAATGTGTAGGATATATGAAAGAAATGCCTCTTTTCATTTTGGTCTGTGTACTACTCGCGAATGAATCTCTTGTCCTTGAACAGCAAAGGTTTTCTTTTCGCTCAACTCTCAAAATGTTTATGGGACGTATTTGGGAATAGCTTGCCTTTCCTCATTCTAAGTATTTCTCACTTGGCATGATTAATATCTCCCTTTCATTTTGTCGAGATCAACACGGATTGATTAATCTCCACAGGGAATTTTGATTCAAAATGAATGACCCGTCAAACACCAAGGCAATTTTTGGATAAAGATGATATTCAAAATTTTTGTGAAAAGTTTGCTTTCACAGTTCTACTTTTGTGCTCTTTTCTCAAGTACATTTTTGTGCTTGTTTTTACAAAAACATTAAAACTCTTTTTGTAATGAAAATTCTCCATTTGATTTTCATTTGAATCTTGGAAGAATGGTACTTACCTGTGGCACGACGACTTGGTAACCCTATAAAGAATAAGAAAGAATATGTTAATGCATGAATCTTTATAGAATGAAAAATTGGAGACGATACATCATTACCCTTCACTTGCACTTGTCCTTCAGGTCTTTAATGCTTCCCTCATTTGAATTCGTCTTCTTGGGTATTAGATAAATCCCTTTTATCTGCTTTCATTTGCCTTTGACTTTCGGCATTGTTTCGACATTTGAGGGCATTGTCCCTTGGATGCTCTGCCCCGTTTATTGCACTGAAAGTGATAGTTCAGCCTCAATATACTTCTTTGATAGGGAGTGTCACCTCCGCAGTCAATGTGCGCCTTTGTCTATAAAAGAGGAGACATGGTAGTTCAATCCCAAAATTTAATTTGACTAATTTAGGAACGATACACCTTTTTGTGTTGAATCGAATGACTCCACTTTATTGTGCATCATGGGTGAGAGTTATTGCCCTTTGGGTGACCTGCCCTATTTACCATCCTGAAAAAGGAAATGGAACGTGTTATCTCCACTCTCAATTGAACTTAATTTAGGAACGACACATCCTTTTGTGCTAAATCGGATGTCTTATCATGACTTGTTGGTGAGAGGCCTTGTTCTACATATGTTGCCCCACCATGCTTGCTTGGTGGGGGGGAAGGAAAGACTTTGCCCTTTGGTCAAATGCTTCACATCGAGTTAGATGAAGTTTGGCATCCGGTCCTCAATCCATCTCCATTGTCATTCCATCGTGCTTTGTTTGGGAATTTCTTGAAATATTGTGCCCCTCCAATCTCATCTCTGTTTTGGCCACATTATCTCCCTATTAAGTGCTCTCTTTTTTGTGGGGGAAAATTGGCATTGCAATGACTTATCATGTTTGCTTGCAGAACTCCGCTCATTTTTCGTTATTCCTGCATATAGAAATGAGAGTAACACATTTATCCGGACTTCAATTATCATGAGGGCAAAATCATGACATGAACTAAAACGAGGAACGAGATACACCCTTTTATGGTTAGGCGATTGTCTGTCGTTTCTGTTCTACTGGAGTGATACACCTTCTTGAAAGTCAGCTGCGCCATTAGAGTCCTTCAATTGTCATCTTATGCTTCGGTATTACCCACTTTGCAATTATCTGTTTTGACAAAAATGGATGAACGAGTCAGTTGTTGCACAAAGAGTACTTATCGGAACGATTACAGAGTTACCATCTCACGATGTCTTTTGCAAATCAACCTGCAAAATTGGCCAGGTGAAGAGATACGATTTTACGCAAGTCATTCTTGAAACTCAATTTCAAAACATTTTGAAGGTAAGGCATAAAAGCCTAACTCGATGACTCAATTGGAAATACAGCAAGTACTTTCAAAGGACATTGATCTAAATTAGAACCGCATTACTCAAAGACGTGAGTTGCGCGATTTACAAACACATCGATTGGGTTCACGATTAAACCCAAATCAAAAAACATGGTTCCTGATGAGAATAAAGACAAGGACATGGTACGAAAAACTCTTGCATGAAGGAATGCGATAAATAATTCTTGTCCCAGCTTTAAAGTCCACTTCTTGGCGTAGTCGGTGAGAAGATTCCAAAGAATGACCGTTGCGCATAACCTGCAAAGGGAAGACAATGTTAGTGTGTGAATGAAAAAGTGATCTTTCACTGATTCTGCCTCTTACAACGAAAGCGAGGCAACGATACATGCCCCCATGGTCCTTATTTGTGGGCATTTGGTATTTCACCAAGATTTCGTCGTAAGAGGAGACATCATTAAAAGATCAAATCACGGCTATCAATCGAATGCCCCTTTTATTCTAAAAGCTTCATTGCAAAATGTGGCATCAATTTTGAAAGACTGATTTGTGATTTTACTTTTGCAGAAAATGAGGTGATTCTTGTTTTGAGAAATCAATACACAAAAATGTAAATTGAATTTCAATTCCGAAATGAGGACAAAAAAGAATTTTATCAAAATTTGATTTCAACTTTATGCCCCAAAATAACATCTCGACTTGAAAGAATTTCTATACAAAATGTGATTTTAAGCCCATAATTGAAAATTTAGACAAAACCATCTGTTTTGTAAGGCCAAATTAGAGGTATTTGAGTTTTATGCTCAAGGCTCACTGTTAAGAGTGATTACTCGAAATTTTCAATTATAAGCTTAGATCACCTAGGGCATTCGATTGATTTCTGCGAATTTCAAAAATAAAAGCTTGAACCAAAAGTAAACAAGTAAAGAGAGAAACCATACTTACATTGGATGACAACTTTTAATCACGTAAACATGCGAATGTAACGTGCGGCTGAACTTCTACTCTAGATGGCTTAACAAATTGGAGTTACAAGGGTGGGATGACTAGTCGCGGCCTCGCGCACTAAGCCAAGTCCTCGTAACTCCGGCTCAGTCAAGAATGGTACCCCGATGCGACGTGGCCTCGCGGGCAAAGGTAAGCATTCTTGACACCAAGAAAGAAGCTTTCGGGATTGAGTTGGGCAACCTCTACTACGCGGCCTTGCGGTCGAAGTTGTATCCAACTCAATACCATCCTAAACATTCCTAGTGCAGCCCAGGTCCGGCAGCATGGTTGTGTGTGCAACAGTGTAGTGCTAAAATATTTAAAGCATACACAACGATTAATATGCAAAGCACTTCAAGAGTTTGAAAGAGAAAAACATTCATTCCCAAACTCCAAACCTACAAAATAAAGGGTCAACAGTTACTCCACCCCTTATAACTCCCAACCTACAAGACCATTTAACACTTTGTTAGCGGACTTACCTTAGCCTTCACGATGCACTACCATAAGACCACGTTAGTTAACAAACAATCAAGATATACTAGGCCTAAGTCCTCAAATCCCCAGCGGAGTCGCCAAGCTGTCGTGACCTACCCGAACCGATCGCGGGTTTAGGCCAATAGGTATTTGTCGATAGATGTGAACAACGATTGATTCGTTCGAAAGACAAACCAAATGGTTCATTAATCCAAAGACTAAGGCACTCCCAAGCCTCATACCTCGTGTGACGAGAATTTTCTAATTTACGCATTTGAATGGAGTCGCCACTAGCCATGATCAAGGGTCGGCTAGAAACCCTAATCGAGACGCGGGAGTGTCGTCTCGATGCGTGCGAAAATCAGAGATTCCAAAATTCGGAAACTTGATTACACTAGTGATCTAACTAGTGCCCTTTCGGTACCTAAACTTAAATGTTTGCAAACTAACGTACCGGGCAGCTTATCGAAAAAGCTAAGATTCCACCTAACCGTTCTAAAAATAGAAAATAACAACCAATTTATTAAAAGTGCGCAACTAGATAATCATGAAGAGAATAAACAACCAACGACCTAGCATCGTCTCTAAAAAAAGAAAATGCAATCAAAAGCCTTAAGGTAAAGCCCTAATGGCTTATCCGATTTTTGGGAATTTTTTAGAGGTTTTTTTTTTACGAGTTTTAAACTAAGCCCAGAATGAAATTAAAACTAACATCTAGTGAAATAAAGCCCAAAAAGTGATTTTTGAACACTTCCTAATTTTCTGAATTTTTTGGAATTTTTGGAATTTTTTCGAATTTTTTAATGTTTTTGAATTTTCTGAATTTTTTAACGTTTTTAGATTTTTGGGTTTTTTAAACATTTTCGAATTTTTTGGAATTTTTAATTTTTTGTTTTTTTAAATATTTTCTTAATGTTTTTATTAGTAAAATAAGGATTCGGATCGGATCCCCTGACCCGATCCGCCCGACACCTGACCCGACTCTCTCTGACCCGCCCAGGATCCATTTTTCTTTATCTTTTTTGATTTTTTCTGTTTCTTTTTCTTTTTTCTATTTTTTATGTTTCTTTTTCTTTTTTCTATTTTTTATTACTCTTCTTCATCCCTGCATGCCTTTTTGCCCATGCACGTGAACTTCTTCCAGAATGTCCCCTCCTTTGCTGGGACTTCTTCCGAGAGCTTCCCCCGCACGCGAACTTCCACCGTGACTACGCCAGGGGGCGCCCACCGCCGGCCGTCGGCTTGGGCCGCCAGCACCGACGACCGGCGCCGGCCTTACGCCGTCATCGCCGGTCGACACTCCGGCGACAACACCGGTGGCTGAAAACAAGCATATCTCCGCACTTTCCAACAATCCAACATTCGACCCCAACAATAGACGCTAAATCTGAACACACAAGCGTACACGCACAAAGTAAAGCGTATAAAACTAACACGGTGGGGCTTCAAACCAAGGCGTCGCCGGGAGCGAGCAGCATCTCCAACTCACGTGCTCGTCCATGGCCGACGTCGGGAAAACGGTTTTCATACCACAAAAACACACGAAGTCGCAAAGGCAGTCACCCAACATTAGTCTTAAGACAAACAAAACGCAAATCGAAGGTTCTACGGACTGATTTCATGTTTTCTCATTTTTGGACCACACTTTGACATTTTATCGAACGGGTGGTATACGAGTTCAAGCGAAGGTTTTAGGCCGAGATTCAAGGTGTTCCTTGGTTCAAACGTGATGGGTGAAGCTTTAGACAATCAAAGTGGTCACGGTTTGCAATAGGATGCTACACAATCATACACACAGATCTGGCATTTCAAGTTTGAGGAGTTTCATTGAGGCATTTTAACAAGCAGGTGCTAGGCGCTTAGAAAAGGGAGCTACAGAGCCGGCTTTAACAAGATTGATGGCCATTTTTCGACATACGATGCTCAAGTCGGGCTCATGCAGTGTCAAATAAGTGTTAGCCTCCGTCGACGGGGCCGGGCGATCACCAAATGGACTCGGTGCGCCCACCACCTGAGAGGCAGGGGAGAAACAGGGGAAGTGCGAGGGCCTCACCTGCTCGCAGCTGGTCGGTGGCAACGCGGCGGTCGGAGGCTCATCGGCAGCACCTCAGGATCTCCTTCAGGCGGATGGGGACCCTCGGCTCTCAAGTTTTTCCCCCGAACTCTCTTGGTCTCCTCCTTTTTTCGAGCTCCCCACTCCTTAAGCTCTCTCCGGTCCTTCTCTCTGTGCCTCTCGCCTCTCCTTAAGCTCTCCTCTGCACGTACAGATTGTAGGTTTTCCTTTTTCGTGTGAATGTCTACGGAGACCAGAGAGATAGCAAGAAAGGCGCGCCCCTCAGTCCATGGAAGAGCTCTCCCTCTTGTCTTTTCCTTTTTATCTTTTCCTTCCTCCTCCCTTCGTTCTCCTCTGGCTTTTTTTTCTCTATTCTCGTTCCTTTTTTGGTTTGTGCAGAACCCCTCTTTTTCGTCCACTTCCCCCTTTTTCTTCTTTTTCGCAAGTGTCAGAGGGAGAGTCACGGGGAAGAGCTCCCCTTTGTCTTCTCTCTCTTTTCTTTTTTTCTTTTTTTTTAAATATATATTTTTTCATTTTTTAATTTTTTAAATTATTTTAAATAAATAAAAATAAAAAAGAAGTAAAATAAAGCGAAAATATGTTTCACTAAATCTATTAATGCAAATGCGCCTAATGTCTACATGCCACATATTTTAATGAAAATATTTTTGTTTAGGGGTTTAAAAATTAATCCCTAATTTTTCATACAATTTAAACCCTAAGTGAATAGGTAAAATTTAGGTGTCAACAGTGACTTAACCGGTGCACGTGTGTGGTGGCTAACTGATCAAAAATGAACTCGGCACTTAGATTGGCGAACTCGAAATGGGCCAAAATTTGATCGGATGTGTGGAAACGGGCCGCTGATCAATACTCACAACTATGCTGTGTTAGACGTCATTTTTTTGCATTTCAGAGTCATTTAGATAGGTTTTCAAGCACAAACACATTCTGTTTTCCTTTTTTTTTTAGTCCGATTGTTTTTAGTTTGGTTCACATGGAACTGCTGATGGTTCTTTATGTTTACACTAGATAAAGAATGCTTGTCATCCTTAAAATCTGCTGATGGTATGCTCACCATGTTCAATAATGGGTTCATGAGTTCGAAAGGACAAATAGTGGACTTATAAGCATCATATGGAACCTAAGTCATGTACATACCGTTGATGACTAACTTGAATTTTTTGGGACTTATTGTCCTGATGTCTTGCATCCGGGTCTTGTGTGAGACCTCCATTTCCCAGGACTTGATAGCGTTTTGTACGGTTTCTTCTAACGATCCTTTTGGCCATTCCTTTAGGACATAAATACAGTACCAAGATGAGTGAGAGTAACAATTCCAAATGGTAAGTGCGAGAACCAGCGATACAATATGAATATCAACAAGAACAGCATCAACATTAACATCACATCAACCTTGGTTCGGCCTTGTTCGAAGAGCCTGTTCGCATAAATAAGAACTGCTTTCTAATGTTCATTAATTCTCCTGTTTTCTTTTTAGATAGTAATCACCAGAAAGTGCTTCACTTCACTAGCTTTTTGAATGTTTTTATAGACAGAGGTAACAACTGTTAGATGAGGGCAAAAAAGACCTAAAGAATCTCGTAGACATTTCCGGACAGCTTAGCGATAGCAAGTTTGTTTCGTTTTCTCGAATTTATCTATTGCTCTCTAAAATAAAATGGTAAGCTTCATGATATATGTCATTATGTGTCCCAATACATGTTCATGTTTTTTAAGATATTTATCTAATCTTCCTACTTATCACTATAAACGTGAAGGTCACATGCATGATGCAGTTTTACAAAGAAGAGCAGCCCCTTCCCCTTTCTCGTCCCCGTCCCTTTTCTCTTCCCCTGCCCTTTCATGTTTCCCTCAACCACTACATGCTGATGGACAATATGGACACATTGATCCTTCCTCCGACTCTCAAGAACATATTAGGGGACAACTTGGACACATGCGAACTGAATCTACTTCATGTCCATGTCTTTCAGTTCCATCTCCTTCGGTTCCACCTTCTTCTTCAGTGCAACACTCGAATGATGAGGGAAATATAGGTGAAGAAGATAATCGATTCATGATATGCTCATATGGAGATTCGTAAGTACTTCATTTTTTTAAGTATATATAATATTTAGGATTTTAGATATGGATGTCAACTGAATTGTCCATGTTGGAAATTATCCGTATGCTTCATTGTTTCATTGTCCATATCATTCTTTCTAACCTGTTTGCAGATTTACAGATGCTACGTATATTGTAAGACAACTTAATAAAATAGTTAATAACTCTTGAAGGGGGCAGTATATTAGTTACAGCAGCGTTCCAAAAGAAGTAAAGGATTTGTGGTGGAATAAGTTCAAGGTAAGTTTTGTTCTTCTAGGTGTTTCTAGTGGCCGTATTAAGGAAGTCCCACATCAAGTAGTAATGGATATGAACTTCAGAAAATTCATTGTTGAATTGTCTGATGCATGGTAATGGATATGTGACTCCTCATAATAACTTTCAGTTATTTTTCTATTGATGCAGCGAAAGTTCAGGTGGGATAAAACGGAAGAGGATGAAGTTAAAAAAAATTTTAAGAAGAAAGCCGGTGATCACACATGAAATGTGATGAATAAAGTAAAGATAAGTCAAGTAAAGCCAGATTTTATATTGGACGGAAATTAAGAGAACTTGGGAAACTGAAAAGAATAAACAAATGAGTAAACAGAATAAGAAGAATCAAGCTTCTAGTTCTAGTGAAGGGTCTGCCACATGTGCTGGAGGCTCTATCAACATCGAGGAGCATAGAAAAAGAATGATAAGTCTGTTAAACATGTTGTAAGTTAATTTAATTCAATTATTCATTTATGTTTATGTTTTGTAGGCAGATAAATTGGGGACGGAACCGACATATATAGCTACATTTGAACGCACATTTCAAAAAAAAAGATAAGATATCGACTGGCGATCGAGCAAAAGCTATTAAGATATATAAGGTTATACTTGAATGCTTTTAATATTTATGGTAGTTATATATATGAAGTTGTTTTATTTTCATCTATATTGTTAATGTAGGAAAAATATGATGAACTTTTAATAAGTAGTGTTAGTGGTAGTGGTGGTGATGGTGTTGCTGTAGCCATCAGTTGACAGTATGGCACTATGAGTGAAGGCCTCAAGTGGGATGAAAAGAGGAAAAATATTTGAGATGGGATCCTTGTCGAAGGTATACACAACGCAGGCTGCTGCAACTTCATCCTCCCATGCGGCTGTTTCAAGGAGGACACGACTTGAGGAGCAAATGACCCAAGAATTGAGCCAACTGAAACATTTACTTGTAGAGAAGGACGAAGAAATAAGACTAATCAAATAACAAATGCAATTGATCTTGCGACACCTCAACCTCGATCACGATTAGGTTCCTCTTATACCTCCAACTAATCCAATAGGTGATGGGCACAATGATGAGCGACATGATGATGATGATGATGATTTTGTCAGTCCTTGCTATTAAAATTTCTATTTTCATATCATTATAATATTTTTAAGCACTAAATTTTGAGCACTATTTATTTCATCATCATATCATTATGTATTTAAGCACTAAATTTTGATGTTATTAAGTGCTTAATTAATGTTAAATATAAATTCTAGAAAATAATTTTGCTGTTAATTATATTTAAATTCGAAATCATCCCTAAACAACATTTGTCGTTGACTTCGTTGCTAAAGAATTAATAAAAATTCGTTGCTAAATTCGTTCTGGAACAATGTTCGTGACAAAAGTAAAAATTTTTCGTGGCAAATTAGCGACGAATTTTGCCACGAAAAATTTGTAACGAATTTTGCCACAAAAAATTAGCAACGAATTTTGCCACAAATACAGTTCGTGGCTAATTAGCGATGAATTTTGTCACGAATAATTAGCGACGCATATTTTTCTTTGCAATTTAGCAATGAAAATTGAAATTTTTCATCGCTAAATTTTGCGACGCCGAATTGGTGACGAAATTTTTTTTGTCGCAAATTCATTTAGCCACGAATTTTTCCATTTTTTTGTGGCAAAATTCGTCGCTAAAACCCACTTTTTTTGCAGTGGTTCAAGAGCTAAAAACCGAGCTAATCTTGTGCAAAGCTAGTATTGCGAATGGAGTGGGATCCGTTCAAGTGGCACCCAAGGTGGATGTGTCGAGACCCAAGGGGCAACCAATCCGCTAAAGAAGTGGACCACTTCATTTGAAGCACGGACCAATACTTTGGTGTTATTGGCATGCAAGATGGGAATGCCAAGGTAAGAGCCGCTTTTATGTTTCTCACCGATAATGTAGTGCTTTGGTGGCATAATAGGTGTGACGAGATAAAACGAGGTGTCGAGCCCATCAATACTGTTAAAATATATTTCGAGTTTGAGTCCGAAGCGAAAGTTTGAATTTTGAAAATAAATAAATAAAGAGGAGAAATCTAAGACAAGTTTCGGAAATCGACTTTCCTACTGTACGTTGGAATCCAAGTGGGAGAAGTCTCACTTTGTGTCAGATAAGGAAATAAAATCAAAGTAATTGAAGCCAGCAAAGAAAATAAAATAAAAAGTGGAAAGTTGACCGTGGGGCTTTTCTCAACTTTCCTTCTCGTACTGGACTCGGGCATCAAGAAGGGTAATTCTCATCTTGTTTTTCGATATATACGTATATATATATATATGGGCTGTATTAGTTGCTTCAAGAAGCCCGGCCATTTTTGATAAAGAGCGGAGTGGTCTCGTGAAGCCTATGTCCAGAGCAAGAGAAAAATATTGAAGCGCCGTTCGTCAAGTGCTTAGCAGGATTTTCTCCGTTGGTTTCATTCATGCAAGGGTTAATACTACGAAAAATTCAAAACTAATACACCTATGACAGATTTACCCTAAACTATATTTTTGACCACAAAAAATCCCAAACTGATATACTTGTGATAATTTTACCCCGAACTATTTTTTTTATCACCAAAAACCCCAAACTGGTACACTTACGATAATTTTACCCTGAACTAATATTTTAATATTATTTTTTCGAATTTTTTTATATTTTCTTTTCTTTTCTTTTTCCTTTCTTTTTCTTTTTTTTTTTCCTTCACCTTCTCTACCTTTAACCTATGGTCGGTCACCGGTCCGGCGAGCGATCATCCTCGCCGTCGCTAGCGAGGCTCAATCCCACCGGCAACTGGCGAGGTCGACCTTGCCTAGAAGCGGTGAGGCTCAACCTCGCCAGCGGCCAGGCTGACCTCGCCGTCAACTGGCGAGGTCGGCCTTGTGCACCCCTGGCAAGGTTCGACCTTGCCAGTTGCCAGTGGGGCCGAGCCTCGCCAGTGACGGCGAGAATGACCCCTCGCCAGGGGTGGGCAAGGCCGACCTCGTCGGCCCGCGCCTCTGGCTAGTCGCCAGTCCGGCGACTTGCCATAGGTTGAAGGTAGAGAAAATGAAGGAAAAAAAAAAAGGAAAGGAAAGGAAAAAGAAAAGAAAAGAAACAAATAAAAAAATCGAAAAAATAAAAAATAATATTAAAAAATTAGTTTGGGGTAAAATTGTCGCTGGTGTACCAGTGTGGGGTTTTTGGTGGTCAAAAAAATAGTTCGAGGTAAAATTATCACAAGTGTACCAGTTTGGAATTTTTTGTGGTCAAAAAAATAGTTTGGGATAAATCTATCACAGGTGTACCAGTTTAGGATTTTTCATGGTATTAACCCTTCATGCAATTACATCCAAGAGTTTTTTAGTGATGAAGTTGATAAAATTCTTATGGTAAGAATTTATGTATAATTCTTTAGTGAGATTGAGAAATTATTTCATAAAAAATTATTGGGACTGAACAATGTTTGATTTTTTTTGGTCAAAAAATAATGTTTGATTTATTGGGTGTAATTGAAGCTTAGAAAACACTTAGAATATTTGAGTGACTTGAGTGTGGTTGTAATTTTTGTTGTATTACTTGATTTATAGTGGAATTTTGTACTGCTCTCCCGTGGACGTAGGTCACTAAGATTGAACCACGTAAATCTGGTGTCCGATTTATTTTCTTATTCTGTCTATTTTATTGTTCGATCATTTAACTTCTGCGACAAATACATTGGATGATTTCGTCAAAGAATTTTGGAACCAATTCTTCCGAGAGTTCGCCTAACATGAGGCCTGAGGGAACTTCACCGGCTTGAACAGAAAGGCGCGATTCAAGAACATGCCAAGAAATTCACCGAGCTACTGCTCGAGATCCCTGACCTTGGGGATAACGAATCTCTTTTTGCGTTCATGGATGGCCTAAAGCCTTAGGCCGGACCGAGCTCAAGCGCCAAGGTGCTCAAAGTATCTCGAAAGCTCTTACCATTGCTGAATCTCACGTGGAACTCACCAAACCCAACTCCTCCAAATCCAAAGACAAAAGGAAAAGTGGGGGAGAGCGGTAGGGGTGAGTATTAGGGGTGAGCGGTTCCCGGTCAGGTCTGGTACCAAGGTGGAACCGGAAACCGGACCGAGAGAACGGGTTCCCAATTTTGGGAACCGCAGACCGGACCAATTGGTTCTAGGACCGGGAACCAGTTACTTAGAGTTTAGGGTTTTTTTTTGTCAAACACTTAAGTTTAGTTCACATTTTACTAATTTTTGTCAATAAATTTATGTCAATGAAGTTCACTTAGGGTTTAAATCACATTTTACTATTTTTTATCAATGAATTTATGATAATGAAGTTCACTTAGAGTTTAATTCACATTTTATTAATTTTTTTAAAGAAAAAAATAACAAAATTATATATTAAATAGTCAGTCCGGTCCGATCGGTCCGGTCCGGTCCGGTTCTCCCTTGAAACCGGGAACCGGACCGATAGTCCCGAGAACCGAACCAAACTCGTCGGTCCGGTCCGCTCCGGACCGGTCCTGATTTGAGCGGTCCAAGTTGCTCACCCCTAGTGAGTATGATGGACCGCCCGAACCGAGACCGGACCGGACCGGCCGGTTTGGTCCGGTTCCCGATTCCTAAAAGTGGAACTGGTTTCCGGGCAGTCTGATTCCCAGTTCTAGGGTGAGAACCGGACCGGACCAGATCGGACCGAACCGATAAATATATATATTTACTTTTTAAATTTTTTGAAGAAAAAAAGAAAGCATAATCTATTCCCTACCTTTACCAATTTTTTTAAGGATTGGTTCCATTGGAAAATGGAATTGGTTCCATTGGAATGTGATTGGTTCCATTTGAAAATAGAAAAATAAATATATTTATTTATTTAAAATAGAAAGCCTAATTTAAAAATACGTAATCGGTTTCGTTGGAACCGAACCGGACCATCGGTCCGGTCCGGTCCATAGTCCTAGGACTAGTCGGTCCGATCATCGGTCCTAGAAAATGGGAACCGGTCCTCCCGGTCCGATTCCCGGTTCTTGGGTGGGACCAAATCGGACCAGGAACTACTCACCCCTAGAGAGCGGGAAAGAACGAGAAGAGCCATTTAAACCCCCTAGTGGGAGGTGGACCTGCCTCAAGGTTGGTCATCCAACGAAAAAGAGAAGAGGTCGATCAAATGATTCTTTTTTTACGAACCCCATTGGGCTAAGGATTGTCTCAAGCGAGGAAAACTTTCGGCTCTCATAGCGGAGGAGAGGCCAAATAAAGGGAAGATACTCGCATCGGGTCCTTGAAGATTCTCAATGCAATTAATAGCCAAACTTCCAAGAAGAAGGGCCTGATGTTCACCAATAACTTCGTTGCCGGAACGAAGGCGAACGCCCTAGTGGATACCGACCCCTCCCACCTCTTCATATCGGATTTTGTAGCCAATAAACTCGGGTTTGAAAGTAGAAAAGGCAGGAGGATGGCTTAAAACCATCAACTCAAAGGAGATCCCAACTGTGGGCCTCACTCGGAACGTGAACCTTCGCATTGGTGCATGGCTTGCAAGGAAACACTCAAGGTAATTAGTCTTGATGATTACGAATTTGTCATAGAGATTGATTTCCTTGATCAAGTCAATGCTTTGGTTGTTCCGAGTGGAAATCATTTATATATCGCTGATGGGACTTCATAATGTTTGATGCCCGTATCCCGTCAATCAGGTCAAGCCTCCAAATACCTCTGGGCCATACAACTTGCCAAAGGGGTGATGAAGAATGAGGAAACCTATGTTGCCGCTCTCAAGTTCGAAGAGAGCAAGGGAGACAAGGGAGAACTCCCTCCTATGGTGGAAAGCTTGCTTGATGACCTTTTATCGAATAGCGCCACCCGAGTTAGAAGACCTTCGACGGCAACTCAAGGAACTTTTAAGGCTCCTTTTGGTTCTCCCGTCCTCAACCAAGAGAAGCAAGATGGATCTCTTTAGCTATGTGTTGACTACCGAGAGCTCAACAAGCTAACAGTAAAGAACAAGTGATTAATTCCACTCATAGTTGACTTGTTCAATTAACTTGGAGGTGTCCGATGGTTTTCCAAACTCGACCTAAGGTCGAGTTACTATCAAGTCAGAATAGCTGAGGGGGACGAACCAAAGACCACTTGTATGACGCAGTATGGATCTTATGAGTTCCTCAAGATGCCCTTCGGTCTCACTAATGCACCGGCTACGTTTTGTACTCTCATATATAAGGTACTACAACATTTCCTTGATCAATTCGTTGTCGTTTACCTTGATGCTATCACATTCTATAGCAGGACCTAGGAGGAGCACACCGAGCATTTGCGCCGAGTCTTTGAGGTGCTTAAAGAGAATGAATTGTTCGTTAAGAAGGATAAATGCTCATTCGCCCAACCGGAGGTGACTTTCTTGGATCACATCATTGGCACTGGTACCATTCGGATGTGTCAAAAGAAGGTCAAATCCATCCTCGAGTGGCAACAGCCAACCAAGGTTTTCAAACTCCAGACATTCCTTGGATTGGCCAACTATTATCGACGGTTCATCCGTGGATACTCTCACATTACAACGCCATCAACTGACTTGTTAAAGAAGGGCCTATCGTGGAATTGGAGTAAGCAACGTCATGAAGCCTTCGAGGCCTTGAAAAAGGCTATAACCGAGAAACCCATCTTGGCATTACCCGACCATTCCAAGCCATTTGAAGTCCCCACGTATGCATCAGACTTTGTCATTGGAGGGGTCTTATGCAAGATGTCCATCCTATCGCTCATGATATCTGAAAGCTCAACAAGATGGAGAGGCGCTACACTGTCCAAGAAAAGAAGATGACGGTCGTGGTGCATTGCTTGAGGACTTGGTGACACTACCTTCTCGGATCAAGATTCAGGGTTCGGATCGACAACATCACAACGAGCTACTTTCAAACTCAAAGAAGATATCCTCAGAGCAAACTCAATGGCAAGACTTCTTAGCCGAGTTTGACTTCACCTTCGAGTATAAGGCCAACAAGACTAACTCAATGGGGGATGCTCTAAGCCGACGATCTAAACTTAAAGCCATAAGTCTCCCACAAAGTACCCTCGTAAATCACATCGGTAAGGTATGTCCTATGATCCCTCCACCATGAATCTCTTAGAACATGTCAAAGAGGGCAAGATGCCAGAGATTTTGGCATGAGGATGGCCTTTTGTACACCAAGGGCCATCATGTTTATGTACCTGCACCACGACAACCTTTAGAGGGAAATCTTGGAGGAATGTCGCAACCCCAAATGGGCGGGTCATCCAGGCATGAATCGAATGCTCGCCCTTGTGGAGGGGAACTATTATTGGCCTCACTTGCGAGAGGATATGAGGCATACGTGAGGACTTGTCTCGTGTGCCAACAAGACAAGTTAGAGCACAAGGCGTCGGTCTCTTGGAACCTCTTCCCATTCCTGAGCACCCATGGGAGAGCATCTCCTTGTATTTCATCGTCGGTATGCCCAAGACCAATGGATTTGGCACCATCATGATAATCGTGGATCACTTCTCTAAGTATGGCATGTTCATCCCAGTTGCTAGAGAATGCCCCGCAGAAGAAGCTGCCCTATTGTTCCTAAAGAACATTGTGAAGTGTTAGGGCTTGCTGACAAATATTGTTAGTGATCGAGATGGCCAATTTATTGACAAGTTTTGGATGGCGTTGTTCAAGCTACTCGAGTCGGATTTGAACTTATCCATTAGCATGCATCTACAAACTGACGGACTAAAGGAGCATGCCAACGCTCCCATCGAGCTCTACTTTCACGAGGACAATGTCAATTCCCTTGTGAATCACACCAGTAAGGGATGTCCCATGACGAGGGCATTTCCCCGACCAAATCCAACGTTTCCACGACGAGGGCATTGTTGGATTTAGTGGGGGAGAATGTCATAGACCAAGGAATGCCACATCACCAATCCAAAGGAACACCACATCATCAATCCGAAGGGGCTCATCAAAGCCGTTAGATTGCAAGGAGATTCGACCCCTATCAGCGGATTTGTTTGACAAGGATTGATGCCATCAACCATTCGATAGATTCAATCTCCACCATCGGATTAATGTGATGAGCATCAATATCAACCACCACTAGATCAAGTGGACCTCTATTGTCGGATCGATCACACGATGATTGAAATCATTTGTCATTAGATCACATAGGTGATCAATGGTTGTAATTAAAGAGACTTTTGTATAAATAGGGGAACTCTCCCCCTCATTTATATCATCCACTTCATTTGAGCAATACAAGCATTCTTTAGAGTTTCTCACTCTACTTTCTCTCTCTACTTTCTCTCTTTAAGAATTCCCTTTCTTGAGTGTGGGAGCGCGAGTGAGAGTGAGAGCAAGGCTTACTTAGGCCAAACAAAGTGATTGGAGGTCTAAGTACCGCACAGTTCGTGATCGGAAGAATCGTCCCATGACAATAGGATAAATCATCGATCCTCCTTTTCGTCTAGGCTGAAGCCGCGACCTTCGTACTGACTTCAAAAGTCATCTCCCTACCTATCCCTGTTCGAATCGAATTCCCTATAGGTAGGTCGGACAACAAATGTTCCAAACCACCGAAGCAGATCCTTCGAATGGTTGGTCGCGGGTGTCATTTAATCTCAGTGCCAATTCGCCAACCCTTTCCAAGGTTCCCCTGGCCGAGCCGCTCCTTAAACATGTGTAGTTCGTTGCCAATTCTACTCCACGGCTCATTTAGATGCCTCAAGACAACCAACGCCCCCGATCTTTGTCAGCAAGACTATACCATTATTGTCAACCCCAAACGGCTCCGGTCTGCAAAAATTCCTGTCATCTCTGATGCCAATTGACGTGGTAGAAAGATAGATGAAAACAGATAGATCAATCCGCAACCTAAGTGGCAAATCGCAAGCACGCAAACTTGCGCAATAACAGAGAGAAAACTCTAAAACCCTTAAATTTGGAACGGATAAACTAACAAGGAAAAGAAACTCAATCATACTAAGTCCCGAATATATAAGTAGATAACTTCCAAAAATTAATTGAATCATTTAATATCCCGACATTTTGTAAAATTATTGAAAAAATAAGGAAATAAACTAGTCAATCGAGGAATCAAGAGAGTGGGTTTATGATTAATTAATCTTAATGAGATACACTATTTTTTCATGGACGGACATCTCGTTTTCTTAAACTAATTTATGGGGCATATCCTTCCGCTATGTACATTGGATCAATCTAGTTAGTAATGCTGGATGTGATAGAGTCGTCATATTACCTAAGTTGTTGACTTTCTGCAGCATTCTGATCAGCAAAAACTAGGTGTGTCAATCGGGTGGATTGGGTCGAGTTTAGGTCGGATCAAAAATGGTCCAACTCATGTTGACTCATTTAACCCGTTTTTACCATATTCATGTAGTGTAAAACTAACGACCCATACCCGACCCGACCCGTATTCTAAAAAACTTCAATATAAAATCCAATTTAGAAAAAAACTTGTTTCTTATAAATTTTTTAAAATATTTATATTGCTAAAATGCTTCAATGCAAGATAAAATAAGTGAACAATTTTTGTAATTTAAAAAAAATGATTTTTATATTTTTAAATATCTTTTTTTTCTATTTTTCTTTTCTATTTTTTAAAAGGGTAAATACTACGAAAAACTCTAAACTGGTACACCTGTGATAATTTTACCCAAAACTAATTTTTTATCACCAAAAATCTCAAACGATACATTTGTGATAAATTTACCATACTTTAAATTAAATTAATACCACGAAAAATCACAAACTTGTACACCTGTGATAAACGGAGGGATAAAACCCAAATTGATATACTCGTCAGCTGCCACGTGTCATATAACTCAAAAACAGTAAAATTTAATGGAAACTAATTCGAAGTAAAATTGTCACAGATGTATCAGTTTGGAAATTTTGGTAGTCAAAAAATTAGTTTGGGGTAAAATTGTCATAAATGTACCAGTTTATGATTTTTTGTAATATCAACCCTTTTTAAAAATGAAAATTTTAATTATTTTTTCTTTTTTCTTTTTCTTTTTCCTTCTTCAGGTGGCCACTAGCGACGGTCAACAACCGGTCGCAAGTGAGCTCGGCTAGATCGCCAAACGAGCTCGAGCTAGTCGACCTCTGGCAAGCTCGAAGCTCGCCTATGGCCGGTCGCCGGCCATGGCCGAAGAAGAAGGAAATAGAAAAAGAAAAAAAAAGAAAGAAAAAGAAATTTAAAAAATAATTTAAAATTGATTTTTTTTAAATAATTTTTTTTAAATGACATGTTATGATAATATGATTCACTCTATTCACCCTACAAGGCTACAAATTAATAACTTAAATGGATCAAATATGGGTTGGATATGAGTTTGCAACAAATCCATATTCAATCTATATTCGACCTATATAAACTTGGGCTTTAATGTTGTAAATCCATTTTGACCTGTTTTCAAAATTTCAAGTGACCCATATTCAACTTGGGCCTACTAAAAATGAGTTAATAAATGGGTTTCTGACCCATATTGCCACCTGTAGCAAAACTTAAGATGGGTATTTAGTGAACGAATATATAAATTATTATCGGTAATGAAAATATTTTTCGTTGACTAACTATTTCAAATTATACAAATGATCATTTTTAGGAAAATGTTTTCCGAATCATTTATTTTTCGCGAAATAAATGGAGCTTAGGACCAAAAACTTTTGCAACATTCCAGTAATAAACATATCATAACTGTTAATCCAAGAGAAGCAACGGATTCATGACACTGACTCGAAAAGCGGTCTTTATTTGCATATATTCATAAGACAACTTTATAGATCATATTTTCATGACACAATTAAGATATTTTTTTTCTCTTTGTTCTTGTACAGTTCGGCAACATGTCGGCCGCTCTCTTTTACTCGCGTGTGAATTTTATTTTACTCTGAATTCGTGTTTAATTTGTTTTCACTAAATCTTAAGTCGCAGGATCAATGGACATTGCCTAATTTAACTAAATTTGTTTATTTTCCTTTCCAAACCAACAGAGAGATGTTCCTCAATGGAATGGATAATGTCTCGCATTTGCATAAGTTTAAAAGGAAAGGTTATGCGGTTGTCCAAACATGATTTGTTCATCCATATTGATCGAGTCAGTTCTCCAGAAAATTAACACTAAATGATTTTCTAACAAGAAAAACGCCGAAAGAAACACCCTCCATGCAAAAAACCCGTCTTGCTATGAACTATATACTCTTTATATACATGTGATCGCCCTATCGGTTTAAACTTTTGGTCTCTCTCAGTTATATCGCATGTGCGTCCACTCTGCTCATCATATTTCACACCGCTTGTAAGTGAGCAGGATGATAAAATATCACGCATTGAACTTTCTAACATGCTCACATCTCTCTCTATCGACTACGTGCGCGATGCTAATTTCTCATATTATCAATTTGCTCCGGTTTAAGAGATTTGATCTGCATAATACAACTCTCCGACTCGTATTAACTATTCGGCCCAAAAGAAAATCTCTTCAAAAGGAAAAGGCCAATACCTTAAATGGTGCTATTGATTTTATGCAGGTATGATGTTAATAGCGTGGCAGCACTTGCCATATTAAGCCCATGCCTCTTTAATTTGGATTAACCTCCAATAATAATTATACACAGGATGTAATGTGATTTATTTATTTATTTATTTTGACAACGAGAGATTTTTCATTATGTCTTACAAAAATCTTTTGAGGGAAAATTCCAACGGGTCCGACCGGAATAGTTGCTCCCGTTGACCTCGCCGAGTCAATGCTGACTCGGTGACTCGCTCGCTCGCTCGCTCTAAACAGAAGCGACCCGACCGACCGTCCTCGATCCCTCCTCCTCTCAACTCAAAACAGAAAAGGAGGAGGAGGAGGAGGAGGAGGAGAAGAGGAGGAAGAAGAAGATGCATTTGAGCGAGAACGAGGGCATCGAGGGCGCCGTCTTCGTCGTCACCGGCGGGCTAGGCTTCGTCGGAGCCGCGCTCTGCAAGGAGCTGGCCCGGCGAGGCGCTCGCGAGGTCCGATCCTTGGACCTCCGCCTCGCCTCCCCCTGGTCTCGCGATCTCAAGGACCATGGAGTCCACTGTATCCGCGGTAGGTTCGATCGCCTCGCCCTCTCCGGAGATTTCGCGAAACGTTTGGCTTAGCTAGTTTCCGTCTTTTCGGTGGATCGCGGCTTGTGGTGTTGCCGTGAGTGATTCCTACGTAGATATTCTCGTATGGATCTGTGGAACAGCTTATTGGCGTCCGAGTTTCTGTTGTCGTGGCGATCGATCGTCTTGCGTTGGAGGTGATGCGGAATGCTGCTGGCAATTTTGAATGCGAGGAAAGGGGAGGGATTTTTGTCTGGGAGATCAGTGCAAGGCTCTATGAGCTTGAGTCTGTTGAGTGTCATTAGATCAATATGGGATTTTCGTTCTTCGGTGCTTTCTTAGGCTGAATTGCTGAAATGCCCTAGCTCTTATGGTTATAGATTGCGGTTAAAATAGTTAACGAGTCCGGATGGATGGGTGCTTTTGGTGGATGTTGTGACTGAACCTCAATTGCGATGAAGTGTGAATTTTGCTGGTTTAGTTGTCCTGAGCTATCAGCAGTGATCTCCTCTTCTAGATTTGGAAGCTGATTGGGGTCGAATTTTCTGCATCTACAGGGGATGTCACGCGCAAAGCTGACGTCGAGAAATCTCTGCGCGGCGCCGACTGTGTGTTCCACCTCGCTTCGTTCGGCATGTCTGGCAAAGAGATGCTGCAATTTGGTCGAGTTGATGAGGTGAACATAAATGGCACCTGCCATGTTCTGGAAGCCTGTGTTGAGTTGGGGATTGGAAGGCTCGTCTATGTCAGCACGTATAATGTTGTGTACGGGGGGAAGGAGATTGTGAATGGCAATGAAAGCTTGCCTTATTTCCCTTTAGACGATCATGTAGATTCTTATGGTCGCAGCAAGTCAATTGCAGAACAATTGGTTTTGAAGAGCAACGGTCGTCCTATGAAGTAAGTGATACTGAATTCCACGTTGTGCAAGACCTTGGTTTAATTATGTCCTGTATGTGCTTTTTACTACTTTTGCTGTGGATGTTGAGTTCTTCCAACTTCCTTTGCTTGACCTTCACCAAAGCATTATAATTTACATAAAACAACTAATCAACTTATATACCAGTTATTCTTGGAGGGGATTTCATGGCCTCTCGGTTTAAGCTGAGTCTTGGCTTCTCAAACACTTATATACTAGAGCAGCCAATTTTATTTTGGTCAGCTGCTAGATCAGTCAGTTGGCTGTATCTCTTTGAATGCAATCTCAATATAGGTGTTGGCTGCTTTTCAATTTCTTTCCACCGCAAGCCAAATGCCATCATAACAGTTTCCGATATGACTATGCTATACAGGAAAAAGAAGGGGAAAAACCTCTACACATGTGCTGTCCGTCCAGCTGCGATATATGGTCCAGGTGAAGATAGACACCTTCCTAGGATTGTATCACTGGCGAAGTTGGGTCTCCTCCCATTCAAAATTGGTGAGCCCACTGTGAAGACAGATTGGATTTATGTCGATAATCTTGTCCTTGCTCTTGTATTAGCAAGCATGGGGCTTTTGGATGACATTCTTGGGACTAAAGGACAACCAGTAGCTGCTGGCCAACCATATTTTGTATCTGATGGTGAGAATCCCATGTTAATCTTCTGAATTGTTTTTTGTGTGTCTTGTGAAGAAAATCATCTGGTGGCTATTGGAGGAAATTTTTCTGATAAGGATTGTTTTTCTAGCTGTAGTTATGGTTTATGTGAAGGGTTTGGATCTTTAGATAATTCTTATATTGCAAAAGAAGAAACTGACCCTTTGTACTTGCAGGATCTCCGGTAAACACTTTTGAATTCTTGCGACCTATTCTTAGAAGTCTAGATTATGATGTGCCCAAGGCTTCCCTGTCTGTTCATCGTGCTCTTTCTTTGGGCAAGGTTATTGGGGCTGTCTATACCATGTTGTATCCTTGGTTGAACAGGTGGTGGCTTCCGCAGCCTCTCATCCTTCCAGCGGAAGTATATAAGGTAAGTAATCTTCTATTCCAAGCTCTTCTTCTGGTTGTGAGTGCCTGATGTGTCCTCAATCTTGTTAGGGATTGGGACTTGGGAGTGAAATGGTCTATAGTATTACCTGTAAATACTCCTAGTTATGACTGCTAAAAATCTAAGTAAAAGTCCGGAAGATCACTTCACGCCACCAAAAGGCTATGCCACATGATGGGTAAATTTACTGTCCAGATTACACAATAAACTTCCTCGTGTCAAGTCTCACTCCACCGGACTGCATTTTGTACAGGCCCAATGCTGTTATAAAGCTATCGAGTCATACTAAAAGACCAAAGCTACTTCCGACCCAAAAGATGGTTGGAGATAGTCGAGTTCCAACAAAAACCTTGACTAGCATTTAGGATTCGGTATTCTTAATTGACAGTTTGGTTATCCCGTTTGGTTTGCAAATTTGAGCATCAAACAAAAAATTGACGTAGGTTCCTTTTCCTTTGGTATACTTTTAAGACGTCATTTTAAATTAGTCAAACTTCTGTTATGGGTAGGGTAGTTGCGGGCATTTTCTTTTTCTCCTTTTCATTTGTGGAGCTGTACGTTTGGATTTGCGTTTTTCGAAGTTATCTAGCGTGTCGGACATTAATCCATTTTCACCTTCGATGTCTGGCATCTCTCTCAATCATCAGGTAGGCGTTACCCACTACTTCTCATTTCTTAAAGCTAGAGAAGAGCTTGGCTATGTCCCTATGGTGTCTCCTCGTGAAGGCGTGGCCTCGACGATTGCATACTTGCAAGAGAGGAAGAGGAAGAGCCTGGATGGCCCTACCATTTACGCATGGATGTTCAGCATAATTGGAATGGCCGCACTATTTGCAGCCGCTTGCTTACCGGAGATGGGGCCTGTGAGATACTTGAGAGCCCTCAGCCTTTTCTTTTTCCGGTCAATGTGGGTGGTCAGGTTGGTACTTGCGGCAGCTGTGGCAGCACACGTCGGGGAGGCGATATATGCTTGGCGCCTCGCCAAGAGGGCCGACCCTGCTAATGCGAGGGGATGGTTTTGGCAAACTTTTGCGCTCGGGTTCTTTTCATTGCGTTTTCTACTCAAGAGAGCTAAGTAGGTGTTGGGAAAAACTTGTACCCCCGCTATAGAAAACATCCAACATTATGCAATCTCGCTAGAATTTTGCGGTTACCCAGAAATGTTCGCACACAAGCAGCATCCTCCGAAGATAGATATGTACGGTATATATTATGATAAACAATGATTATGGTATAACTCGGTGAAACTCGGTGATTAGGGCTGGTAAGCGGTCAGCAGCACGGGCCCATGATGGGCCCAGATGGCCCACAACCGTAAGCCGTCACGGACCCGCCTGTTCCGTGTCATTGGGACCTTCTATAAAAGTATTACTTGCCCGGCCCCAATCCCAGCAGCATCGCTGGTTAAAGATTTTGCAGCTTTCACGTTTCACCTGAACAATGATTACGGTTTTGCTTTCAAGAACATGGATCGTTCCAGGACAAGCATCATGCACCCCCGCAAATGTGTATAACAAGCTGGTCTTCTGTCACGAGATGCTTTTTTAATCTCTTTTAAAGAGCCATAAGGGATACATAAATGATTCATAGTGATGGAGAAAGTACATATTCCGGTTCGATCCAACGACATGGTGAAGGTTACGCACTGAAAGCATAACAAAACAATAACGTCCTACCTAGAAGTCTTTCCTAGCGATAATCACATTGCGACAAGTTCCTAAGCCATTAAACGACCGAAATACAGAGGGACTTCTACTAAATCTGGTTTCAAGGACTCAAGCCCTTATTACAACTAATCTCCTAGAGGGCTTCAAGCTACATGTCCCTAAACTTACAACATCAGCAAACACAAGGGTCAGCATCTTATGCCACTACACTGGACACAGGATCAGTTCAACTTTAGTTTTACCTCCATGGCAGGCTAGACATGCCTTGTGAGTTACTGTTGTTGCAGATGCCTGTACTCTGATTCAGCGGACTCCCAGGCCCACCAGATGATTCACTGAGGGTCCCATGGGATGGTGGGCTACTAGGCCCGACCGAGACTCCACCGGAGACGAATTTTCCTGGAACCAAAAAGGACTCAACTTGGTTCGCCGATTTTGTTTCGGGACGACCTTCAGCCATAAAACTGCCCACAACGACCTGCATTAAATTTGTCAGCTTAATGTCATCATGGATAATTCACTTTTCTTCTTTTCTTGCTAGGAGATTCAAAACAGACAAAGACACCAAGCATATATGTTCAGAGCCACGGCCTCACTCAAATCTGACTCTGCTTTTACTGTAAGAAACTAAACCATATCTACGAGGATGACATCCATGCTCTCCTCATTGGATTCACATTCCAAGATCCCGTACTGATTGTCATCAACTAACAAAGACAAAGCAGAGAGACCCATTAATTGACTGTAGACTTTTTCACATAAGTAGATGTAAACAAGCTTAGAGAAAATCATTAGAATTACTAACACTATTCTCTAGAAACCCCACCTATGCTGGGGATTTGCCCAAATTTTGGTAGAATAAAATGCCAAGTCAAAAACGTAATTTTTCCTATTCCACCCTTAAAAGCCACACAAATACTACCGAAATTCCCAGAATTTGGTAGAAGAAAAGTCCTAAGTCCTCACGTAATTTTTGTTCGATTCCAGCACTATGGTAATTGCTTTAGGCCACCACAACAAAACCACAAGGAGACGTATTTGGTACAATCTCTGTGTGAGACTAAAAGAGGAACTGATGGAAAGAGTGGAAGTACACCTGAACAGGAGATGCTGCAGTTAGAAGACCCGCCACCCCACCACCTAAAACACGACCATCTGGGCCAGACAAAGAAACACTCAAGCCTCCAGTTCTGCTGCGATGTCCACCACTATCCGATAGAAGAAATGATCCGGAAAGTGACAGTATTTCAAATCGCCCCTGCCAAATTAAACTATAGGTCAATTACATTACATCAATATAAAAAAATAAACAGATCACTACTATGGGTCACAGTAACTTGCTGATGAGTGCTTTGCACCAAAGAAAGAGAAACAGTACTCCATCCATCACGCATTCACCAAATAGTCCTGGGTAAAGCCAACTGAGGCACTTTTCAATGACACTCAGTTTTCGTCCTCATATTTACTCAGCAGTTAGTGCATTAGTAATATCCACATGTCCAAGTGCCTTAAAAATATAGATAAGCTAAGTACTTGATAATCAAAACCTGAGTCGGGCTTTTACGTTAGGATCCTCAGAGACAATCTTCCTCCTATAATAAGTGCTAACCAATTTCTACTCTTCTCATGTTAAGGCCAAGGAGCAGTCTCACGAACCTCGTAAGTCACAGTGCCGCCAGATGTGGCAGGTTGGCGAAGTGTCACATTAGATATAGCTCCATTGGCAGACAGTACACAAACAGCCCTCGGACCATTCTGGGAAAATGACATTATCTTTGATGATACATCCTGACAAACCAAAGAGAGAGTGGCTAAATCATCAGAAAAACCAGTAGTCTCATCGATATATCTAGATAAAATAGTAAATATAAGAAGAACTCGGTGAAAGATCATTGAAACAACACTTATGATCGAAATAGAAGCATAAGCCTCGCAATAATGTTGTTATGCTGGATCAAAGCACGGTGAAGTTACCATCATGAACTTCGGTTTTCTTTAATATATAAAAAATCCATCAAGCGCATGAAAAAATGTGGTGAAAGGATTACAGATGCCTCCAAAGGCTCTCCAAGCCAAAAGCTCTATTTCCTTCTTTCTTTGGCTCTCAAAAGTCAAACCCACTCTATCCTAAATAAGACTCTAGAATTGAGCCCGTGCAATGCATGGTACATCACAATATAGATAAAACATAAATATTATTTCCCTCAAATATAAATAAAATACATGAAGAATAAATCATTAAGTACATTGTTACTTCCGATTAGAGTCAATATTAGTTTTTTTTTCAATATCAGATCACTTTAAAGAAATTTAAAATTGAGCTCAAAGAAAGCAATTAAAAATGGAATTGCTTGGGTCACATGAGCAAATCCAACTTATTTATATCATTTCACACTTGAAAGATATAGCTATACTTAATCGATTGGATTTCCCTTTACTTTATTAACGGAAGGACCTAATCGAACAAAAAAATAATATAGTTTAGGGACTCAATTAGCCATAAAAAGTTTAGGGACTAGATTGCACAAATTGAAAAGGTTCGTGAACTACTAGTGCCTTTATCCCTTAATCAAATTAACATTTCCACGATGGCATCTATAAGCAGTACTCCTTTTGAGGTCATTTCTCATACAAGGATGAAACAATCAACGCAATATGGAAAAGAACACTCGGAGGAAAAGGAGGAAGGACCTCTCCAGCTTTAACTGTGATCACATGTGGCGTAAATCCCATCCCACCAGATCCTGCACAGGTGGTAGTATTAGCTACTTTCTCTCCATTATACCACCATGCCAATCAAAATCAAGACGACATTCACACAATGATTTTCATGTGCTTTTGCTAATGCGAAATGAGATAGCCACTAGTGAAACCAGTTACATAATAATTGTCCCTAAGGAAGAAAAGGTCAATAGACAGGGAAGATCGGTGAAGTCCACTCCCTGTCTCATCCAAGATCAAGCAACAAACTTGTCAAAATTAATGTCTCTCTTATTAGAACGTTCTTGGCTGATAAAGGATCAAAGAGTATAATTCTTTCATTTTGTTGATGTATTGGACGATTAATTGGTGAATTCTCCAGTAATGGCATTTCCAATACTCTTGTTTGAGCAGAGGAGATCTATCTCAGCTTCAAACACCAGATGTCTAAAGGTCACCTGGCTATACACTAAGTATTAACTGTTGTGTCATAGCTTACCACATTGCCAACCATACTGCTAATCGCTACCCAGAGCTTATTACAAATCAGAATAGGCAAAGAGAAAAAAGAAGCACTGTCTACTATCACATGCAGTTAAGCAGCTGAGGCCAGGGGCCAATTTGAGTGCTTTTTTGCATATTCCCTGCATATGTTAGCCCGCCCCTCATGAGCAGTTCGATGAAGTGGGTACCACATAGGTCCCACATGGTCTAACGACTCATGCTTAGTGGACTAACCTAGCCAAGAGTACCCAATAATTTTCCCAAATTTCGGCCTAATCCCTCACATTGACAAAATCTGCACAAGATTACCTTTTCTTGCCCGCTGAGGAGTCGATGAGAGATGGTAATTCAGCCCATCTCCTAGAAGTCCTATTATTCAAATAAGTAATGCATACAAGTGGATGTGGTCAGAAGCGAACCAATCAAAGAAAATCTACAGTTCTGCCATCATTTTTAGTATGCCGAAAAGTGAAATGAATTTCTAAACAAATGGAGAAGTGGAGAAAAAGGGAACGCAAACATCATCCATAAATTTTTTTTCTGGAAAGAAAAGAATAAACAAAAGCCTAAGAACTGCGTCCAGGTTATGCAGGAAGGAAAAATCAATTAAACTAAAGCAAAATCGAAGAGAAACCCAACCAAAGTGGCTACCGGCAAAGAGCACTCAGGACATAAAAAGGGTACGATGGTAATTCAAACTCAAAGAATCTAAGCACGACCGAACATAACCCCTACAGGCAAACTGAAAATAGCAGGATAACCATGTCCGACATAGCAGAATAGAATATGTAGAGGAAACAAGACGCCCCCATCGGAGGGAGAGGCTAAGACAAATAAAGAATCCCCACAAGCAAAACAATATGCAGATGGGCAAAAAAGCAAGAGATCCCAGTCAAAAGCACCTGCTGCTTTGACATTATAAAAGCCAAAAAATTCAAACTTTGGGCTCGAGCATCCTCAGCACTCCCACTCAGAACAAGCGTTCCATCAATAGGAACTAAGCCCAACGAATCCGGATGAAAAAACAGAGACCCACCCAGATTCATTCGCATTGACATGTCGGAGAAAGTTTACCCGGAGCATCCGATCGCCGCTTCTTGTTGCTAGATCCAGGAGGCCTGCCCCTTCTCTTCGTCAAGCTAGCCGACCCCGAATCTCCCGTCTGAGGAGCAGCAAAAGCAGGAGAGCCGCCGTGCGCCGACGGCAGACGAGGCGGGGACCCGAATCCTCCGCCGGGAGGCGATGCGGTCGCGTGGCCCGCACCCCCGGAGTTGAGACCCAACGCGATGGATCCCTCCGGCCCGTACTTCCTCGGCCTCCCTCTCTTCTTCTTCACCGGCTCTCCCACCACGTTCATGTTCATGTTCAGCCCCTCCGCCCCCCCGCCTCCGCCGCCGATGCCGATCTCGCCGTTGGCGGCGGACGGAGCGGGCGCCGCGGCCGGCTTGTAGGGAACCGCCCCGTCGCCGCCGAAGGCCAGGCGCAAGCTGTCCATCACCGGCGGCGACGGGACCGTGGGGTTTTGGAGGCTCGCACCGAACGCGTCTCCCGACATTCCTCCGATTCACCTCGTACCTCGTCCCCCCTAAAACCCCATCAAACCTGCGAAAAACACAAACATGCACCACGAGATCGGCGTCGGAGAACTTCCACCAAAAGGTAATCACTAACCCCCCCCCCAAAAAAAAACCCTAATCACGCAGCACCAATCGCTCGAAAAAACCGAGAAAATTCTAAGTAAAATTAGCAACTGCACTTCGCGAGACGACAATGGCTCGAAACCGGCCGCGGAATCATCGACCGAACTGATCGAGATTAAGAGGCGATTTTTACCACGAATTCAAAGCCTAAACCCAGCTCCAAATGCGAGCTAATCCCTCGAATCCCCGGCACGAATTCATCGAACGAAAACCCTAATCACCGCAAACTAGAGCGAGAAAAATCACAGACTGAGTCCAATTCTTACTCCACACCGAGTTAAAAAAACCAGACAAATTTTCCTCCCCAAATCTAAACGAAGATCATCGGCGGAAACAGTGTTTAAACCGACGGAAGTAAAAAACTTCAGAGCTGAAGATTCCAGAGAGAGTAAATTTCCTTTTTTTCCCGAGAAAAAAAGGGTCGTTTTTTTTCCGGGAAAATCGAGCGGGATAAATATGTAGGCGGGGGGAAAAAAGGCGAAAAAACTACCGTGAGCTCCACCAAAAATCCAGGAAAAGTTGCAGGGACCCAGAAAATTGAGAGAGGAGGCGACGATGGGGATGAAAGAGACGAGGAAGGTGCGAGCAACAGCGCCTCTTTTTTTTTTCCTCCTCTTTTTTTTCCCTTTTTCTTTTTCCGGTCCGGGAGAATTTGAATTCCAGCTATTGACGAAGCAATCAATTTATTTCGGGTATTTCCTATTTTTTCTTTTTTTTCCTTTTTTCTTTTTACTTTTTCCGGGGCTTTTTCCTTCTTTTTTCTGCTCGGAATAAATTTGGTTTTGCAGAAACGCAAGCGTCTGTTGAAACGATATTTGCTATTATATGCATTTTAGCTACTTTTAGTCAATAAAAAAATTACATGAAATTCTCGCGACATATGTTGTATATTTCTGTTTCGTGGAAAATATAGCTTTACACGGCACATAGAGATCGCCACGTAAATTCGCGTGTAGTTTTTTCATGTAATTTATATCCCACTGGTAAAGTAAAAAGGTAATTTTTTTATTCAAATCTAATGGAAAAACAAACCGGGCCTATACTTATCTAATGCAAAATAATCTGAGTTTTTTTTGGGGAATATAGTCAATATAATATAAAGTCTCCCAATAATCCATTTGAAAAATAAATTTTGAAAAAAAGCAGCTGAAAACATAGCACATAGCATACGGGTCTGCGCCTACAACTAGACGGGGAGGAAAATTTTTTTTTTTTTTGGTCATGAGGTAGGAAATTATTTTGCACTGACTTTTTTAAAACCCTTTTTTATTGCTTTTCTTTTGTCAGAATAGCCTTTTTATTGTTGACCAACTCCATCTCTACGGGGTCCGTCCACTCGCTGCAATTTCACACCACGTGTCCAGAAAAATCAGAAAATGTAAAAAATTTACAAATGGATTTTGGGAAGCAAGGGAATTCCCAAATTCAAATAATTCGTTCAAATATTTATTCTAAAAATTAGGCTCGTTAACATTAAAAAAAAATCCTAAATTACACTCGGCGAAAACAATAGTATCCTTAAATTTTTCACAGCATCGCCGGAAATGTGCCGCCCGCGACATGGCCATCCCGGACTTTTTCGGCGTCTGCCCGGACCGGCCAGATTTGTTGGCAGTAATTTTCCTGAAAATTATAATGTCTCGAGTGGCTTAATTTCTAATAAAACGGCGGTGTGTGTATCAACTACTTCCTCTAATTTCTGGTGAGTGGGGAATGATGTGATTGATTAGCTCGTAATCTCTGAGGATTAGAGAGAGAGAGAAAAGAGCATCATTAAGATAAGACGAGAAGAATTCCGATAGGTAGGAGGATTTATGGTCGTGCTGCCGATTAGGTACAGGAAGGTGGTTGGTCCATAAAAGCGATTGGGCATTAGTAGAAACTGGGTAAATTGCAGACACCCCTCTCTGCGCAACCAATCTTTTACTGCCATTATTTATTTTCCTTCTCTTGTCCCTTTCTCTCATCAGTTCGATGTTTTTTCTTCCCGGCTTCTTTTGGGAATTTTTTTTCCTTTTCTATTTAATCTGAAATTCCGTTTGTTTCGAAAAAAAAATAAAAATTAATACCACGAAAAACCTCAAACTGATGTACATGTGATAAATTTATATCAAACTAATTGTTTGATCAACAAACACTCCAAAATAGTACACTTGTGATAATTTTACCCAACGTTAGTTTCCGCTAAATTAGACTGTCAAATTTCTGAGTTAAATGAAATATGATAGTTGACGGGTATACCAGTTTATGATTTTATTTGTCACAGATGTACCAATTTATGATTTTCGTGGTATTAATCCAATTTAACGGAGAGTAAATTTATCACAAACGTATCAGTTTGGGGTTTTTGGTAATTAAAAAATTAGTTTGGGGCAAATTTATCAAAAGTGTGCCGTTTTGAGATTTTTTGTGGTCGAAAAAATAATTTTGGATAAATTTATCACAAGTGTATCGGTTTGGGTTTTTCGCGGTATTAAACAAAAAAATAAATAATTTGAAAATTATTTTTCATAAAAATGATCATTTATATAGTTTGAAACAATTAATCAATAAAAAATATTTTCATTATCGATGATATTTTCATATGTGATAAAAATATTTTTCGTAAGTGATATAGACGATCGTTTTTAAAAAAATATTTTTAAATAATTCTATTTTGAGTTAATACCACGAAAAATCTAAAATCGGTACGCCTGTGACAAATTTACCTTTCGTTAAATTTTACTGTCAAATTATTGAATTTGACAACTCTGGACTTTTGACGGGTGTACCATTTGGAGTTCTACCCTACATTTGTCACAGATGCACCTGTTTATGATTTTTTGTATCTAATTTAGGGTAAATTTGTCGTAAATGTATTAATTAGAATTTTTTGGTGGCCGAAAATTTATTTTGGGGTAACTTTATCACATGTACGCCAATTTAGGATTTTTTGTGATCAAAAAATTAGTTTTTGGTAAATTTATCATAGGTATATTACTACGGGATTTTTCGCGATATTAACCATTTTATTTTTATGAAACACAAGCATGTTTGCGTTAAGCATCAACAATAAACTTTCCTCCAGGCTTAAACCTGCTATGTAACCATTTGTTCTTTTTTTTTAGGAGTTGTAATAGTGAATATGCGTTTTTCGTATATAGTGAATATGCTTGCTGAACGAGGTATATAACACCGGTATGAATATTTGCCCCATTATTAGAACAATAATTTTTTATATTTGTCCCAAAACATTTGTCCGGTGTTTTGATGGGCGATTTATCTGATATCTTTGTTTTTTCTTTCACGTACTAAGCTTTGTCGAGTTAAAAATTCCCAAACCGGTTCCTCGTGATCCATACATCCGAATTTAAGATTTTCATCTCACAAAAAATTCCAAACTACTATTGCCTCAATGAAACATTCACTCCAAATGAACCTTTGTCTTGCAAAAAAATCTCAAACCGATTCCCCCGACTTGAACCTATCTTTCATCAACATTTCGTCCAATGTCCTATTAAAATGCATACATGGCAGGCGACCGCAATGCAAATGTAACGTAGGAAATTACGAATTCGATGTCAAAAATGCATTTTGACAGGATAATAGGAGTAGATTCGAATTAGGGGTAGCGGTTGTGAGACAAAAATTAGTTTGATATGAATGTATCGTGAAATACCCGCTTAAGATTCGTGTTAAACGAAAATTTATTTAGTATAGTTTTATCATGGGTACCGGTTTGGGACTTCGATTGTATTATTCCTAATTGATCTTATGGGCTCCGGGCCCCATTTATACAATTAAAAGTAAATAAAAGCCAAATTATATTTTTATTAAGCGGGTGGCTCAAAAGTCAGCAAGCATGATTTTTTTCAACAGTGGCATGAATAATGTGGAAACTTTTTTAAATTTAATTATCCAAGAAATGACAAAAGCAGAAGACAAAAAAACTCACCCACTCTTTAGCCCTCCATAATTGATCTCTCATCATTATGTAATTGAAGATGACTTAATCCTCGCAATGACACAATCCATCCCCCATTTCTACCCTGCATTCCCCGCTTTGTTCTAGAATGCATCATTTTCGGGCTCCATACGGCTGGTGCGCGATCAAGCCAGATTGGATTTGGTTTGGTGCCATCGAGCCTTCAACTAAACGCGCCGCGTCACTTGCATTTTGACTATGAAAATACGAGTGCGATGTATCGCCATCGCATTTCATGACTGTCAAAAGCTTTTTGGATGATTACGCGAAAAGGGTCCCGAGCCTAATCGATATAAATTGACTAATGGGTTATCGGGAAATCATTATTGCATCGAGATATTTTAACACGGTCCAGCAAACACATGTGGTCATTACTTAAGGATAAAAGGCGTGAAAGGCTGAGGAATTCAAGATCTTTGCTTGAACAGCCATGGCCAGACCTGTGTGTTTTTTTCTCTTTCTCGAGTTGAAATTCTTTCAGAATTGTTACATCGTAGGTAATTTATTTATTTATTTATTCATTTTCGTCAATAATATTAGTTGGTCATTGATGTGTTAATATCATGTTATCCGCGAATATTGGCCTCTCATTGCTAACTTGGCTAATAGATCATCCGTGGCAAACAATTGCAATTATTAAGGCGCTCCTGTCGGATCAGATGTCGGGTCCTAATTCCGACCCAAATTTTTTTCTCATTAAAAGGAAAAGGTTACTTTCACTCAATACCCAAATTCGATCCCATTAACAGTCGCTTCTAAATGTCTGTCCAGCCCGTCAATTTCGCGTGTACATCTCTTTCCGTATGTCTTTTCTTTTGGTTTTTCGTCCTTTTTCAAGAAGACGACGAACGGTGAGGACAGGAAGACAAGAGCAAAGAGAAGGAAAAGCGTCGAAGATGAACAGCGGAGGAGCCTCGCTTGCCTTCTTCGCCCTGGGACCTTCACCGTTTCTTTTTCTTCAGCGCCCAAGCTGCTCGCCCTCCACGCCGCCGACATGGGCCGTGCCGCCTCCGAGCGGGCCGAGGCCGGGGTCGACGTCGACTGCTCTGCGGCGTCAATAGGCCGTGGCTCCTCGTCGACAAATGGAGCTCGAGGTGTGATGCCATCCGTGACGTAGCCCGCCGTGCCAAGACCGAGTCAAAACTAGACACATCAAGTGCTCAGCTTATCTATAATGTTTAGGCACTTCCATAAGAAGACGAAGCAGCGTGAACTTGACAACTGGAGGAAGAGAGATGCGCACGTGAACTTGACACGCCGGACATTTAACGGCAACTTTAGGGGGGAGAGTTAAGGGGGACTAGATTGGGCACGGACTGAAAGTTGATAATTTTTTTATGAAATGAAAAAATTCTAGTGAGATTTGAGATCCAACCTAATGAGTATTTTTAAGCAAATGGCAAATATATATATATATATATATTGTTGAATAAGGTAATTGATAAATTAGTTAAATAATTCTAGGCCCCAAGGTGCGAACTGTTTATTAATCTGTGCAACTTACATGCTAGTAAGTCAAAGTAAATTCATGCATGGTGCAATCTCTACGAGGAAGGTTTCAATTTACTTGTCCAATTTATTAACAGAGGATTCCATATAATTATCCACAAGAAAGCTGAAATATTTTTTTCCCATTGATTATTGCTACTATTCCGACTAATTGAATAAATGATTTTTCTCCAATTCCCCTTTTAACTGGTGTAAACTATATTGATTAGGAAGATGAAGTTCTCTTTAACTCTTGGGAGCATAGACTTTCGCTTAGCATTCCATGCGAATGAACCACCTATTCTTAGCAAATTGGATTCTTTAGCAATAATGGGATTGACCTAATCATCTGGGTCCGATGTTCATCAAATCTTACATCGATAAGCATATTCGGAGCCTAATACCTGAATATACGTTAGCAACAAAATGCTCAGTCTGAATCATAATTAGGATGCGTTTAGCAACCATTCTGTTTCCGAAAACTGATTCTGCTCAGAAATGATTTTTTTTTATTTTGTGCCCGGGAATAATTTCTAAATATTTGAAGGCGTTTGGTAATTGGCCAAAATTTATGTTTTTGAAATAGAAAAAGAATAGAAATGCGTTTAGTAACTGCATAAAATTTTCTTTTTATTAATAATATTTTTGAATATTTTAATATTTCTTTATTTTTTCTTCCCCTTCCTCTTCCTTGACCATGGGTAGTGCCGGTGACAGCGTGGGCGACCTTCGCCCAGGTCGCGAGTCGCTCTTGCCGGATCTGGTGAGACTAGCAACCTGAGCGAAGGTCGCCCAGGCCGGATCTGGCAAGGGCCGCGACGCCCTCGTCGGCCTTGGCCTGTGGCCGGTCACCGGTGTCGAATCAGATGTCGGGTCCTAATTCCGACCCAATTTTTTTTCTCATTAAAAGAAAAAGATAACTTTCACTTTATACCCAAATTCGATCCCGTTAACAATTGCTTCTAAATGTCCGTCCAATGCATCAATTTCACGTCTACATCTCTTTCCGTATGACTTTTCTTTTGTTTTTTTGTCCTTTTCAAGAAGACGACGAACAGTGAGGACAGGAAAAAAAGAAGGAAAAAAATCACCAAAAATCCCAAATTTTGTCACTTGTGACACATTTACCTCAAAATTTTTTTTGTGATACAAAAAACCCCAAACTTTACTATTTGTGATACATTTACCCCAATGTACATTGTTCATGGGCATTTTCGTCATTTTTGCTTTTTCTTTTTTTTTTTTTACTTTTTTTTCCTTTCCGGCGAGGGGGCCCCTCGCCGGCGTCGGGCGAGGGCGGCCCTCGCCGGATCTGGCGAGGGGGGCCCTCGCCGGCGTCGGGCGAGGCTCGCCCTCGCTTGCCCAGGCGAGGGCGAGCCTCGCCCGACGCCGGCAAGGGCAGCCCTCGCCCGACGCCGGCAAGGGCAGCCCTCGCCCGACGCCGGCGAGGGCCGCCCTCGCCGGAAAGGAAAAAAAAAAAAGCAAAAAAGACGAAAATGCCCATGGACAATGTATATTGGGGTAAATGTGTCACAAATAGTAAAGTTTGAGATTTTTTGTGTCACAAAAAAAAATTCAAGGAAAATGTGTCACAAGTGGCAAAATTTGAGGTTTTTGGTGGTTTTTTCTCAAAAAAAAACAAAGAGAAGGAAAAGCGTCGAAGATGAACAGCAGAAGAGCATCGCTTGTCTTCTTCGCCCTGGGAACCGCCTGCCCTCCACGCCGCCGACATGGGCCGTGTCACCTCCGAGCGGGCCGAGGCTGAGGTCGACGTCGACTGCCCTGCGGCGTCAATAGGCCATGGCTCCTCGTCGACAAATGAAGCTCGAGGTGTGATGCCATCCGTGACGTAGCCCGCCGTGCAAGACCGAGTCAATACTAGACACATCAAGTACTCAGCTTATCTGTAATGTGTAGGCACTTCTATAAGAAGTCCAAGCAGCTCGGGCACGCCGAAGGTGAAAGACGGAAAGAAAACGAGTGGGGGAAGAGAGAGGTACACGGGGAATCGACACGTTGGATATTTAACGACAACTCTGGGGGAGGCTTGAGGGACCAGATTGGATAAGGAGTGAAAATTGATTTCTTTTATGAAATGAAAAATTCTAGTGAGATTTGGCACCCGATCTAAATGGGTATTTTTAAGCAAGCGAGGACTATATATATTTTGTTGACTAAGGTTATTGACAAATTCATTAAATAATTCTAGGTCCCAAGGTGTGAATTGTTTATTAATAGTGCACCTTATATACTAGTGAAAGTAAATTTATGCATGGTGCAACCGCTACTCACGGGAAGGTTTCGATTTACTTATCCAATTTATTAATGGAGCATTCCATATGACTATCGACAAAAAGCTGAAATATATTTTTTTCCACTAATTATTGCAGCTATTCCAACTAATTCAATGAATGTTTTTCTCCAATTCCCCTTTTAACTGGTGTAAACTATATTGATTAGGAAGTTGAAGTTCTCTTAGCTCTTGGGAGCATGGACTTTCACTTAGCATTCCATGTGAATGAACCACCTATTCTTAGCAAATTGGATTCTTTTAACTATAACGGGAATTGACCTAATCGTTTGGGTCCGATGTTCATCGAGTCTTATATCGATAAGCATATTCGAAGCCCAGTACCTAAATGTAAGTCGGCAAAAAAATGCTCGATCCGAATCATAAAAAAATTGCTCGTTTTGAGCGAGCTTGCCAACATCACCCTCCACACATGGTGCTAGTGGGAGATTGGGAGCAATGTCGGGGCCATCTCACGTCGGGACACGATCGAACCTACATTGCAGACGAGCCGGGCTTCATGAGACCGGCGAACCTATGACCAAGGGGGGCCTCGAACCACTCGAAGTAAAGCCTTACGCTGCCAGGCCAACCGCCAAAGGAAGATGATCAATACTAGGCATATTAAGAGATTAATATACTTAATCGAGTTGTACAATGATGAGTGATAGATATCTATCCATGTTTGAATGGATCGACCACCTTTAACGACCATGTGGACCGAACTCAACAGGCGCTCCCATTTGCCTACGTGGCACCCCCTTCCATTTGGTGAGTACTGCTCAAATTACGAAATCGCCCCCGGCAGCTCCGAATCTCAAGTTTTTGAAATTCAAAAAACTCTGGTGCCGTTGCGCCTTGCTCGACGACGCCCCTCCTCTTGAAGCCCTCTTTTCTTTCCTTCAACGGTTATTTATCGCGCCCTGCTATAACACACTCTCCGCCTCCAATTCATCGCTCCATTTCCTCTTCACCGACTCGCAGACGCGCAGAGAGAGAGAGAGGGAGAGAGAGAGAGAGAGAAGATGGAGAAACCGGCGGCGACAGTGGCGACGGCGGTGTCGGCGATGGAGGCGTTCGAGAAGCTGGAGAAGGTAGGGGAAGGGACGTACGGGAAGGTGTACCGGGCCCGGGAGAAGGCGACGGGCAAGATCGTCGCCCTCAAGAAGACGCGCCTCCACGAGGACGAGGAGGGCGTCCCCCCGACCACCCTCCGCGAGATCTCCATCCTCCGCATGCTCTCCCGCGACCCTCACATCGTCAGGTCCGTTCTCTTTCAGATCTCGCGCCTCCTCTTCGGTAGTCTCGAACGGGAAACGATTTTGTCCGGCGGAAAATCGATCTTCGCGTGTCTCGGATCTTCGGTTCGTGTATTCGTAGCCTTGGTTACGCGACACCTTTGTTGGTTTCTTTGTTTATTGATCTGGTGCTCGATCGTATTGTACCTTGCCGTGCTGTTTCTAGGGTTTTGTACACAGTCTGCGTTGTCGGAGGGTTTCGACCTAGGGTTTGATGTGGCCACGCCGCGCTTCCATTTGCGAGACCTTTTGAGCTAGTCGGTGATTGCAGATGTACCGCGCGCTGTTTACGGTGCTATTTACGGCTTGATTCGGGTGTCGGTCGGGGGAGTCTTGGACTCTTCCTCTGTTTCTGCTGGCTTATTTGAGGGGTTTTTCACGGTGTTAATCCACAGATTGATGGATGTCAAGCAAGGCCAGAACAAGGAAGGCAAGACGGTACTTTACCTGGTGTTTGAGTATATGGACACTGATTTGAAGAAGTACATCCGCGGTTTCCGCGGTTCTGGAGAGAGCATCCCTGTCAACATTGTTAAGGTTGGTACTTGCGTTTGTTTGTTTCGAACTTGAAGGTTTGTGCGAAATTTGTTGTTTGGAGCTAATCACGGGTACCGATATCACTCCGAATTTAGAGCTTGATGTACCAACTCTGCAAGGGCGTGGCTTTCTGCCATGGGCATGGGGTCTTGCATAGGTAGGAGAATCTGTCGTTTCTATCTTCATGTTCGTGTTTTCTTAAACCGTAAAACAGTCATGTCTCATTCCTTCCATGGATTCTTCTTCTTCTAGGGACCTCAAGCCTCACAATCTCCTCATGGACAGAAAGACGATGACTCTTAAAATAGCGGATCTTGGACTAGCCAGAGCATTCACCGTCCCAATCAAAAAATACACTCATGAGGTAAATTGACAACACCCCTCTGCCTCTTTTATCTTGATTTTGAGTCTCCTCTGCTTTTAGCATTATTAGCTAATGCGAGTGCTTCTTGTCGATGCAGATATTGACTCTCTGGTATAGAGCTCCCGAGGTTCTTTTGGGGGCTACTCACTATTCAACCGCAGTTGATATGTGGTCTGTTGCCTGTATATTTGGTACCAATTCTCTTTGCTCTTTGTGCTTCTTTGGGCATTTTAATGGGTTTGTCTACTGAATTGTTTTAGCGATTACTCATTGTTCATTGATGACATGAATTGCAGCTGAGTTAGTCACTAAGCAAGCACTCTTCCCTGGAGATTCTGAGCTGCAACAGCTCCTGCACATTTTCAGGTTAGCTAGGATATCCATCTCTGGTTGTGCCCTTTGTAAAAACTGTTTAACATGACTTCCTCTTCTTAGCCAAAAGAAAAGAGAACACTGTTCATCTCTGATGGGTGCATACTTGTGATTGTGCGCAGACTGTTGGGTACTCCAAATGAAAAGATGTGGCCAGGGGTTAGCAGTTTGATGAACTGGCATGAGTATCCTCAGTGGAAACCTCAAAGCCTGTCCACCGCGGTTCCTAATCTGGACAAGGATGGGTTGGACCTGCTTTCTGTAAGTTAACGCTACTTATTTGAGTTCAACTAGTGAAATAATTAATGTCAGCTCACTGATAACTGAAATTTGATATCTTCTGCAGCAAATGCTGCATTATGAGCCCTCGAGGAGGATTTCGGCGAAGGCGGCCATGGAACATCCTTACTTCGATGACGTCAACAAGACTTGCCTATGAGACTGCAGAAAGTGTAGATTAGGAATTGGGATTTGGAATTTCGGTGAACTAAAAAGATGTGTACTGAAAACTAATTGCTTGCCTCAAGCATGACCCCTTTTGTGCACCATGTGCTTGTGTCAGTTAATATCTTTTCTACGATATGATTGTTGCCAATCTCAAGCAGTGGTTAAATGCATCATCCGCGCGCTTCTATTTATCTCAATCCGTGTCAATTGATGTTTCTAGTATGTTGTAACGAGACTGTCCTTCGTGCACGGGGGCACAGGGTATGCGAGAAGAGATCCTTTGGCCAGAGTAGTCTGTTTCGCCTAGATGATCAAATAAATAAGCCGAATATATTCAGCAACTCGGCACAAATAACAAAATAAACAATTTATCGAATAGGGGGCGTGCGTAAAATAAAAGAGATTGCAAGAGGCTTGAGCGAGTGTTTGCTTGCATTCGTGGTTCCCTTTCACTCAGACGAGATTGCCTTGTTTATAGTAATCAAGCTTATTTAGCCGTTATCTCCTTCGGTCGCTTCGGTCTTTGGCCAGAGTGGATCGACCTTTTCTACGCAAATGTCCAGCCGCCTGGACATATAGGTCCGGTTGCCCGACCCTTATTACCTCTCGAAAATCCGCAACACATGTAGCTGCAATACTTGAAATAAATAACAAATATATTCGACGGTGATCTTGGAATCATCGAATCTAATTTGGGATCAATGATTATTTTATTATCCTCATAAATTGGGTAAAGCATAAAAAAAAATTTGTCCATATGTGCGTGTACCTCATAAAAATATACATTTTGTTTGTCCAATTTTCTATCCGTTAGCGTTTTTAATATTTTCTTAATCCTTTGATTTTCCATGAACGTGCTTTTTCATCTTTTCTATGAGCGAGTCGAACCGAATTCTAATGTGACACTCGAACCGATTGCTTCCAATCTGATCTGGTTTGCTAGTCATATACCAATAAGAAAACACCATAAATTAATATTCCTAAAACAGCCCAGTATCAAATTCTTTAATAAACACAGATATTCCACAACAGGATATTTTATATTTTTCCATATAGGCCCTAAGAAAAACATTTTAAAAAAAATTCTCAAACAGGTTTCTAATTAAATTAATACATTTAAGGACTCAATGGCCGTTATAATGGGGGGGGGGGGGTTGGGTGGGATTAAATCCAATAAATGCCTGAAGATTTCATACTCCTGTCGACTCTAATAATTCTATTTATTCCCGTTTTCCACATAAAAAAAAATCCACCACGAAAACCTCGAATCGCTAGAAAAAAAAAATATCGCCATTGGCCTTGATCGGCGCGATCCGGGGTGCGGGCATTGGAACCCCCTCGGGAGGGCTTTTCGGTAATTCCGCCGCGCGAGCGCGATGTCCATGTGTCGAGCTTTTGCCGAGTCAATCGGCGCTGGCTCGCGAAACTCTAAAAAATCGCTCCGCTCCGCTCGGCTCAGGCTCAGCTCAGTCTCTCTCTCTCTCTCTCTCTGTCTCTCTCTCGCCAAGGCGACCGGAATCTCTCCCCGCCTCGCCGGAAATTAGGCTGCAAATCGAGCTCGCGCTCCTTCTTCTCCGCTTCGCTTCTCGCCCCGCCGTCCGAAACCCCGGCGCTCCGTGCCAGGTTCCGTCTCGGTCCTCGTTCCGGATTGCCTTGACAAAATCCTTCCACGACGCCCTTCGCTTCTCGACGCAAGGGCGCGCTCCGAGTTTCTTCGAGCTTCGCAGCCGGCGAGGGGCGTTCAGGTTCCGGCGGTCGCTTTTCCGTGTCTCTTTTATTCGCGTGTTGATTGCGTGAGTGAATATTGTGGAGGCTGTAGAGGTAGACACGGTTGGCTAGATATGAAGGAATTGCCCGGTGCACGAGGATCCTTAGTTTTTTTTGATACAAATGCCTTGTTCATCCGTTTTAGCTCGTTTTCCGGGCAATTTTCGGGCTTTTGTTTGGGGAAGGGAAGGGGGGGGGGGGGATTGAAGTACTGTTTTAGTTCTATTCGAAGAAACGCGAGAGAGCACATGAATGAATGCTGTGAGTATGCGGTAGTATTTTCCTGATGATAATGACAAGCCTTGGACACGTGGTCTGGTTTTCGAATATTAGTGTGGCCGTGACGAGTTTGATTGTTGGAGTATGCGGGTTAGATGGTGATGTTGAGCATGTATCAGATACCCATGTATGGTTCCATGCCCAGGAGTGCTAATAGTTAGATTCATTTTCATTGTTGTGCGGAGTGGACTCTGAATAGGCTTTGGCATAAATTTCTTGACTTGTTATCTGGTTAAACCTTTGAAGTGTACTCTAGAATATGTCTGGAATGGAAAGTAAGGTATAACCCTTTGCAGAAGGTGTAATTTGCATTTTGCTAAGAGAAGGTAAAGGAGGAATTCGATTTGGTTTGATTCGACCGATATCTGTGCGGGCTTTTTTATTTTGCTGCTCTTCTTGCAAAATTACTTATTTTTACCCCTTTCTCGTGATAGATTTGAAGTGTCTGTGACAATTAAGTTACCTATTGTGCGTATAAACTCGACTTTGTATTTGGTTCTTTGTTCATTAGTTTAGTTGTGCGGCAGAATAACACGCCTTACATTATAGACTGTGGAGTATAATCAAAGTAAAGAGATGGATGTCACTGAGAAGCCAGTAGAGAGATTGCCAGATGATTCTATCGCCAACCTTGTTGATGCCAGCATAGAACAGCAAGAGTCAACCCTTCTGAGCAAGGATAAAGAGGATAAAAACCATAGCACGAATGGGCAATTGGTTGCTCTGGAGACTGACAATGACAAGACTCTTACATTACCTAGTGATATCACCATGAAAGAAAGTCACGAAATGCCTGAAAAGGCTGATGATGAAGTTGTTGCTGCTAATGGTGCTAAGGAAAACATCGGTGCTCTAGATGAAAACCGGGAAAATAAGAACGAGGACCTAACAAGTGACCCAGACCGGAATCAGTCAGAAATTTCCCAAAAACTTCACAATGAGGAAGTAGCAACTCCAAAAGCTGAGGCTGAGAGCATGAGAAATTCTAACAATTGGTTGATTGATCCCAAGGTATTTCAGGTCAAACCAGAAAGAGCTATTAAACGTACTTGTTTTTAGTCTAAACGCAGGGAGCCGGTTTTATTTACTTCATGAAAGTTACAGATGGGGTTTGCGGCTGAATCCGGGACTGTGGAGGAGCAAGCCGCATTTATGAAGGAACTGGAAAAGTTTCACAAGGATAGGGCCTTGGAATTTAAACCACCTAAGTTTTATGGAGAGCCACTGAATTGTCTGAAGTTAGTACATTTGGTTTTTTGCTGAAGCGAGTTCATAGGTTTGCTTTTCTGTTTTCCTAATAGCTGATCCTTTTTCTTGGAGTAGGTTATGGAGAGCTGTTGTTAAACTTGGTGGCTATGACGTGGTGCGTAAGTTTTCCTGTATTTTGGCGTTTCTGTTTTATGTTGGTCCATTCTTTTAATTTGTCTTGTGTTGAGCTCTGTTTTCTGTTTACCTATGTCTTTGGATGCTATGAGCGCGAACAATAATACGAGGCTGAAGAAGTATGAACATGAAGATCAAAATTCTAGCGGATGGCTCTTGCATGATTTAGTTGAGAATGGATATGGATGTGAATGTACAGTCAATCCTTTTGCTAGTGGGATGAAATCATGATTATGACCAGACCAGCTTTAACAGCAAATGACACACAAAGTGCTACAGATAGCTTTATCTTTTGTATGGCTTGATTATGCTATATTTCTCAATGCAATGTAAAATTTTACGGTTTTGTTGTAGATAGGTCTATGTAATCCAGGTATTATGCCCATCCAATAATTGTTTTGTCACTGAAAAGTTGGACATGTTAATGGTATGGAAAGTCATATGGCTTACAATGCTATTAGTTCTGCAATAAGGAATAACAGAATCTATTTGGAGAATGGGGTTATGAGCTTTGTGTAAAAAAAGGGTATTTTATTGAAGCCCATTTCAGTGACACAAACTTTTTGTTTTCACACTAGAGAACTTTTTGTTTGCGTTCTTTCTTTCGGCAGTTGTCATTTACCCATAAGGATCCCATGTTTATAAATTTTTTCTTCTTTTTGCATTTAAATGTCATCAGAATGTATAAAATTACATATCATATAGCATCTTTGAACATTTAGTTCTTTGATGGCTTTCTTCCACTTTGATAAAGCAATGCCAGGATCAAATACGGCTTGATAGTTTTCAATATAAGTTGTCTGGCAACAACTGACTTACCTGCTGCCATGGGATGGGTTTTTGTAGGTGACTGGATCCAAGTTGTGGCGTATAGTAGGAGAGTCTTTCCATCCCCCAAAGTAAGAGTACCAGCTAAATCTCTAATTAATTGTTTCTCAGGAGATCTCATTTAGTTGATATAATCAGTTTGAGTTCAATTTGCCTTAGGTGCTATGCATATAAGACTGTTACTAGCAGCACAAATGCCTTATGTGCCTTTGCCATTTAATGTTCAATTTGCCTTTGCCATTTGATATTCAATTTGCCTCACACTTTTATGTTCAAACTTGTAGCAAGGCATATTGTTTCTCACACATTCATGTCCAATTTAATGATGTCTCTCTCTCAGGACCTGCACGACAGTCTCTTGGACATTTCGAATTTTCTATGAGAAGGTAATGCGCTAATCGATTTTTGGGACTCGATTGCTTTGCAAGATGGTTTACAAAGGGAAATTAAATGACATGCTTCCGGTCCCACAATAACTGAGTTATTAGCAGAAACTTCCTCGGTGAACCGTCATATATCCATTAGAATCAGTATAGGTTTTCTGTGGACTCACATGTACAAAAAGCTATCTTTTCTTTCAAGGCGTGAGTGCGCTTTGCATGAAAAGCTGGTCATCATGGTTCAGTGGATATTTTTTTCCAATGTTCTCTAAGTACAAATGAATGGCTTTAGCTCTTATAAGCTTAACGTGTATATTAGATTATTTTCATGCCACAGTGAGTTCAAGCCAGCTCCTGTTCTTAAATGTTTGACCAGTTAAATATCTTTCATGTGCGTCTCGATATCAACTTACTTGATTAAAATATTTTAGGGGACATGTTCACTTGTATCCTTGGGCGTCCTTCAGAGTGCTGTTTACGATGAACAACATAGGACAGTAGACACAATTAATTATCAAGTTACTATAATCTATTTTCCATTTACCCCTCTTTTGATATTCTTAAAAATAGCTAATGGCCTTATGCCGCCATGTTTGACTTTATTGGTTGTTTAAACCTTTGTAAGCACCTAAGTGTAGTCAACCTTTATGGATGAGTTGTCATAATATCTTCATTCTTCATGATCGCAAATCTCCACCTTCTGATGTTATATGTTTAGTGCAGGCTCTTTTGGAATATGAAAGGCATAAAACACAAAGCGGTGCACTCCAATTACCTGCTGCACCCATCCTGCAACCGACAAGCATTGAAAAGGAGGTATATGTTTCATGTTTGATATATGTTCCTCCATTACATTTTAATCGATCTCAGTGATTTGGACTTTTGTTTGGTGTACATTTTCTTCTTTCACTGGCTTTGCTGGTAGTCGACATGGGATAGTAATAGATTTGAGAAAATCTTTATGTTGTTTGAGAAGTCCATATTGCTGATAAAAAGGTCCTAAGATCTAGAGTATTAGTCAGGTGCATTTTCTCAATAGTGGAGATGCTTATGTCTTCTCAAGTTTTAATTATGGAAGATATGGATTCTTAATTCTTAGCAAAATCCAATTCTGTTGAGTCACCTCTTCTGAATCTTTGGCTAAAACGTTCGAGTGTCTATTCATTCTTGTCCCATTTATTGTAAATGCCACTTGGTTAGTTTAGATTGACAAGTGATCGACCTAACCAGCTGGTGCCTGTGTAAGACTGGTTCTCAGTAACTCTAGATCAAGATGTTCAACCTGGTCAGACTTAAGCCCAATTCAGAGATGGAGAGGTCAAACTGGCTGGTCAGTTTCATTTCCACAATGATTAGGTGGAGAGATATATGTTTGAGTGTTGTTCGCTGGGTTAATAAAGGAACAGTTTTAACTTCTTAACTGCATATTTGCTGGCAATGTAAAAGTTTAGGGATTCTTAAATTGGGCCAAAATGCGCGGTCTTTTCTGTCAGAAAGTTAGTTAAACCTTTAGAAAGTGGAATAATTTCATTTTGGTGCCATTAGCAAAGTAAAACTCTTCATATTGCGTGACATGCTGAGACAACGATATTATGGGACTGAGGACGTATAATTACTCACTTGACACTGGCGTAACTGCTTTTCCTGTGGTCTCCCTTATCTTAATCTTGAGTCACAAAAGCTTTGATTAGGGCACTACTGACTTATTGCTTATAAAACAGAAGGCTGATTGGTAAAATTGAGTGCTGATTAGAAGAACACTGATTAGCTGGAAATCTGTTCTGTTAGCGATCATCTTCTTTTTTCTCCTCCCTTAATCTGAAATTTCATGCGTAGACAAACCAAGCTGCAGGATCAAATAGGGCACGTAGGGGTGCTGCATCGCGTGCTATGAAGGGTTGGCAATCTCAGCGCTATCTTGAATATGGCGAGGTTAGTGAACCTTTTGCTCTAGCTTACAGCAATTATTTCCTGCAATATGTTTCTTTCTTTAGAATCCAACACAGAAAGCTATTTATTTGTTGTTTGTCTTTATTAATGTCCTTTTAGGACAAAAACTTTGCCTCTACAACGAAGCGCGAAAGGAATCTCAAAAGCATAGGTATACTTTCCTTAATATCTTTCCTTGCAAACATCCCTGATCATGCGAGTGTCATTATTATGCTGTGTAGCCCATATTGAGCAAGATATGTCTCCCTGAAGATCTCTCCTTTTAAATAAATATGTGATGCCAGCATATGTTAATATTATCTATAATCTGTGGAGACAGGTTTACCTAGAGAGAAGACAGCAACTAATTTGGAGCATGGGGAGAGAGCTGTTCATCACGAGGCAGATAAGCAGTTCCGTTTACTTTCTCTCGTCTTCTATTTCATTCCCTTTTAACGATCCTATTGTGCATCATGTGTAATATTAGTCTGATGAAGTATGGTTAAACTTTTTGACCTTGAATGGAGCCTTTAATGCTGATAGGTTCCTTAGGAGATAGGGGAGGAATGGAACTGATTTAGCTGAAGACCTCCTGATATGTCTGGTTTCTAAAAGCTTCTAATGATTTCCTTTTGCTAGGATTATGACGAATGTCATTGATGTCGGACCTCCTGCTGATTGGGTGAAGATCAGTGTTCGGGAAGCTGTATGTTTTTTCTTTCTCAGAGGCTTGTGCTAACTCTAGATTTATAGCTCAGCTGATACCAGTTCAATAATATTGAATGCCTCTCTTCTGTTTACAGAAAGATTGCTTCGAAGTATATGCTCTGGTCCCTGGTCTTTTGCGTGAAGAAGTAAGAACTCCAGGACTTGTCTGATCAACCTTCTAGTTTTCCAAATGGTTCTTTATTCTTCTTGCACTGGAACTAACTCTTGTTTATTCAGCAATATCATATGAAAAGGTTACTCTGGATAAGTGATAGTCACAATTACTGAGACGAGGGTACATAAAAAGATGTAACTGTCCTTCGCTGTGTTGTGTTCCATCGTGTTTATATTCCTTGCTCTTGTTTATGGTGATACAAGAGTGTGAGATTTGGTGGGACCACTACCAACTGTTTTAAAAACTTAAGTTGTTAGATAAAGGTATGATTTAATAATTTAATTATTCTAACACTTTCGCTCATGCTTAGTTTGATCTTTTTGCCTAGTACTAAGCGTGGACATATTTAATTGGGGAGGCAAATGGGGCCTAGAAATATTTGAACTCAAGACCTCCATCTCCGATACTATGTGATATTTGGTGGGACCACTGCCAATTATTTTAAAAGCTTAAGCTGTTAGATGAAGGCATGGTTTAATATTTAATTATTCTAATAAAGAGTAAGTCATTTAATAGCGCTTAATGATGCACCTCATAAATTTCCTGTTATGAATGGGACTTCTGTTTCGTTTTTGAACATGCTCACGCTTGCAATTCTCTAGATGAGGCTGAATTGTAAACTTTAAGCAGATGTATGTTTTTTGTGGTTGACCTTCTCATTTTGTCTACTCAGGTGCGAGTTCAGTCAGATCCAGCTGGACGTCTAGTTATAACAGGTCAACCAGAACAGCTCGAGAATCCTTGGGGCATCACTCCCTTTAAGAAGGTGTTTTCTTGAATCCTTAAAGTTGAGACTGACTAGAATAAATCAGATAATGAATGCTCTACAAGTTCTCAGTTTTTCATTTTGGGAGGATATATTACGGGCGAGGGTGTTCTTGTTTGGCTCTTTACCTTTCATCTCTGGGGATCTAGTTCCTTAGACCAATGGATTCAAACTATTTGAGGCGCCAATATGTCCATGTCAAATTTCAAATTATTTAATGGATGGAATACCGACAGGCAGTAGAATATATACATTTTTTGTGGGATATAGAGAAAAACATCCACGCCATAAAATGCCTTACCCAACAAAAAAAAAACATCCACGCCATAAAATTGTCTAGAATTACCATAGGGGATTTAAATTTCAGAAACTCATGGAATTGTGATTTTCAGGTTGTGAGCTTACCATCGAGAATTGATCCACTGCAGACATCAGCCGTCGTTAGCCTTCATGGCAGACTCTTTGTACGCGTTCCTTTCGAACAAGGATCAGCTTTAACTTGATTTATGATATTTAAGTTCTGTCATTTGTTATTGCTTGAAGGCTGTCTCAGATCAGATTGAGCATTATGAAATGTCAGTTTTGCATTCACATTGACTCTCCTCAGTCTTCAGAATGGAAGAAAATGAGGATCCTGTTAATGATCTGAGAATGTACCACGCGATACCTGCATGCTCTATCTATTTTAATTTCGCACCCTGCAACTAGTAAAGATGCCATGAGCTAATTGAGGGTTCCTTAACTGGTTATGCACCACTGCTAAGGGCCTGTAAGTCCTTTGGAGATCCAAATCTGATGTGTGGAATGATTTTTTTTTTTATATTAAGGTCTTGTTAACGACTAATCTCCGGGCATTTGTTAAGCATGTTTAATAAGAAAATATTCGATTTTCAAACTAACGTTTTTTGTGTTTTGGAAAATTTTAATGTCTGATTTCAGTTGCTTGATAAGTGCCTCAATGGAACTTTTTAACAAAATCCAGATGTAGCCTCTTGTGTGATGCGGGGGAAAAGAAGTGCATATTAGGCCCCTAAATTTGCATTTGCTTTTCTTAATTCGGTCTTCAAAACCGTATGTGAGCAGTTAGGTTTTCGAATTCAATCGAGGTCCTCCATGGCCAATTCCAGGAAATTGAAGTTGTCTCGTGGATCAGTCTCGGCAAACGATTCAGGTGTTAGGACAATGAATGCCATTGTAGATTATTGTTCCAATATCATGGCTGACGATAGATTGATCAGTCACGTTCTCAGAACTTAGTTCATCATGCAAGCAGAATAGGAATTTCCCTTGGGCATTTTCGACCTTTTCACCTTTAGCCCTTCATGTGAAATCCTACCTAAGCCATGTGCGCCCAGTAATCAAATATCCACGACATGTCAACATCTCTGTTGGCGTGATCTCTCAAATCCAAATTGGGAACCCACCATCGTTGAAGCCATTCAGGGTCACTGATCGTGGTTTAGCTGGCTTCTGGGCCTCTCTCCCATATGCTGTCATCTTTTGGTATATATGTTCACAATGAAAGCCTAACAAAATTAGATGGATCTGGACCAAGTAAAAGTAGCACATGGTCACGATCGAATGGGGTACCCACGTTGGTCGAATCGATCTGACACTAAAGCATCCGTCCTTATTCCCAAGTAGGCCGTATTGAAATCGATGCTAAGTATTCACTGCACCTGGTAATAGTATGACGAAAACACCATGGCTCGCGAGCTTTACATAACATGCACCGCAAATGATTCCAAGCGAGAAAATTGAAACTCCACCTAGAAGACAACAAATGGTCGGGATTCCTTGGCGAGTTGAATTAGTTTAATAATGGTACTTGATGGGATCCATCATGCCTCTAACATCATGCCATTAACTATGAACTCCTGGTTGAGAACAGCAGCAATTAATGTAGTTTGTGCAATTTCGACCAAAAAAAAAAGAGTAGTCTGTGCAAGGAAGGTGGACAGAGGACCCTTTGCACTAAATACAGAGCACTTCCGTGTGGGCAAAAATCCATTCGAAGGTCGGCCGCGTGCCGGACCAAGTGTGCCTGCTTCGTGGTATGCTCACTTCGTATACCAAGCGATCAAATAGATCATCATTCAACAAAATGTTGTCGCATCACTTGAGAATTAACACATGATCGTTTCTTCTCCATTTTTGGGTACCGGCAATCATCATCAGCTAAAAATGGACACGATACCTTGGATCGAGATATTAGATTGAAGGTTTAGCTTGGCTACCCTTTTTTGGCTCGAGCCTTTGATCTGATTTGAATTCACAAATGCGACATCCTTTTTTGCCCGCTTTGCTTATCCATTTGTTGTGCCACGAAGCAATCTACAACTTGCTTCATCTTAAAATAGAAAAGGAGAAAGGGATGAAGTCAGAAACTGGAGTTTGGAAGCAATATCCTAAGCAGGTCATGCGTTACACCAATTTTGAACCACAGGCCCCAACCCAATGTTATCCTTATATGTGGCAAGAATATAACTTCATCGTGCAAGGTCTTTGCCTGTTGTTCACGGGCAAAATTGCATTTTTGCTTCTCTTTTTTTTTTTGGCCCCTCTCCAGCATAAGCAGCGATTTCTGAAAATCTCTCCGCAGAAAGCGGGTCTTAAGACAGCGAAGATCATCGCCTTTTCAGGTCGCATCAGACCAGAGCAATTTCATTCACATGGTGACACATGACATTCAAAAGTAATCAATCGGGAGGTCCCATTACATGTGTGCAAACAAACGAACAAAAGGAAAACGATAGATCTGCTTTTGTTAAAAAAAAGACTTGAGAATGCCATCATCTGGTCCCCAGGTAAGATCTGATCACTCGGAGCAAATCAAAAGACAGATCCCCTGCCCAGCTACAATCAACTACCAAGACAGAGAGGCTGGAACACACAACAATAAAACAGAAGACAGCGTTCCGCGATTAGGACACGACCACAGCTCGGATATCTAGGTGGGCACGGCCTGTTCACGGGGTCAAATTGGAGTACCGATTTTCGCGCGAGCAATTAAGGCGGGAGGGTAAGAAGATGGTTTGCCCAACCGGTCCATTTCCACGCTTCAACAGATATCACAAAGAAATAATCCCACGTGGGGTTTTAACATTCCAAAGTCACTTTTCTATTACTGAATTTGCAGCTACCCTTTCCTCTCAGTCGCATGCGCTTATTTCCATATTCGAACACTTGGGCCATGTTCTCTCCATCTAAGAACCGACTTTTGTGATGTCTCTGCTGGATCTGTTATACTTCATGTGACTATTTACAAGCTGCCCAGCTGAAATGGCGGACATTAGGGAAAGCTCTCCAGCAAGGACTGCACCAGCGACAATGGTGGCCAGGCGCCTCGCATTAGCTCCCGGTGACTCTTTACTTGCACCCTTGACACCAAGCAGATTCAGGCAGGCAGACTGTGAAGCCAGCTGAGTTCCGCCTCCAACCGTGCCCACCTAATGAAGTGAAATTCAGTATAAGGGAAGATCCACAAATCATGGACTGAGACCATAAGACTCTGATTGCATCACTTATCCTCCATGGGGTTTACCATTTCCGATTTGATACCATTTCTTGTCTCCAACAAACATATCAAGACTGCAATAAAACCTGCATTATTTTCTCTTTTAAGTTTAACATTTTGACACCGATTGCTTTCCTTTCCCACATTAGTAAACTATCTCTACATTTTCGCATTCCATTCCCTTTTCCCATTCACAATGACCTCATTCTTTTTAGTCATGGAAAAAAAAAAGACGACCTAAAATAGTTTAAAAGGAAAAGGCGAAGTTATTTACCTCAATAGAAGGCATGGTAACAGAAATATGAATATCCTTTCCTTCATTGACAGCTTCCATCATGGTAATACAATGAGAACTCTCCACATTCTGTGCTGGATCCTGGCCAGTTGCTATAAATACAGCAGACACGATGTTGCTCGCATGGGCATTAAATCCACCAAGAGAACCAGCAACAGCAGATCCTGTAAGATTCTTCAGCATGTTGAGCTCAACTAGTGAATGTACACTGGTTTTCAAAACCTTCTTCACCACCTCTTCCTTAATAATTGCCTCACAAACAACTGATTTTCCCCGCCCTTCAATCCAATTCACAGCAGCAGGCTTTTTATCGGAGCAAAAGTTTCCTGATGCAGACTAACGAAGTTAATGGCAATGAAGAAAACCAGTCTTAAAGCGATACTTGACTTTCAGTGGTTAACATTTCCTAGAACAACCGACCTTTTCCCAGGAAAAGAATTAGGAAAAAGCTAAAACAGATATCAAACGACTATATGACTGGCTTCTTGCATACAACCACTTAGAAATCCGAAAGGGAAGATGAACGTCGGTAATAAATAACAGATCTGTACTGCTGTAAATACGATCCGAGAAGTTGGTGTGACATTATTCACATATATGCCCACCAATCCATAGATCAAGAAGTAAATAATAAATCCATATTTCATTGCAAGGACCCAAGTCTTCGGTATTCATTGTACAAAAGTATTTCCCTTCAGTCTAAAACATCGAACTCGTTTGTATGATCATCAAGAAATCTTGAATTTGGCTGCACAAAGACATCAAGAAAGAGAGTTTCGAGAGAAAAGTAGAAACGGTCCTTATGTATGCAGAATGTTCAAAAAATTATCGACCTGATAAGTACCGCAATGAAAATAGTTCGCCACTTCTCACTGTATATTACCGTCCTGGATATATCTGTAGAGCAAATTTATCGAGTAAAAAAGGAGACCGAAATTTGCTAGATCATCTCCATTCCAAGGGCACATGAATTAAATCATACTGTTGAATGGGAATTAGACAGATGTGTTGGATGTCATAAGCTTTCTACCAGCTGCACACGGGAAGCTGACTTCTCCGGATCAGCGGAGATACTCATATATATGTATAACTAACCAATCCAAGTTACTAATTCTGATAGCCAATAATAAACTCAAGGACGAGATTCGATTTAACCGTGAAACTTTACCAGAAATGCCAATTACATCCATGTCTGGGAAATCGCTTTGAAGGAAATCCAGCACATTTTGAACCCCTTTCGACACCATGTTCATCCCCATAGCATCGCCTGTACTGCAGGTGAATCTCATGTAAAGATTCTTTCCAGCAATCGAGCATTTTATACTCTGGAGCCTGGCGAATCTACTCGATCTGCAGAACAAAAAAACGGCATCATCATTGGGAAAAGGTAATCCTCAGAAAAGGTGACCACCTTTTTTTCTGGAAGAGCAATATCAGGGGAGAAAAGGCTAAAAAGCCTTTCTGTCCAGGTGAATGATAGCTCATGAAGATTGAAAGCCTCATTTTTTTTCCACGTATCCTGGGTTGTCAAACTATCAAAATGCTTGCCACAAAGTTCCTGGCACAATTTGGATTTATTCACTTGACATTTTGAACATACAGATAATATTATTGGACAATCAAACTCTGTGTCCTCATAACTTAGAAGGTGAACAATCATCATCATCATATATATATATCCATCAACATCAGAAAAACCCAACATAGGAACAGGTCGGACTCAATAATAATTGGAGAACACCCAGAAAAATCAAGGAAAAAGGTGACGAACACAATATCCACATAACTCCACCCAGCAGAATAAAGCACAAGGCAAAACCTAAAACCCAAGGTAAAAATTATTAAATAAATATAAAAAGCATCGATATAAAACAAAAACTTCCCACGAAACACTGACCTGTTGAACACCAGAGCCAAGGTCTCGAAATTGACCGGATCCTCCAAGAAGAACTTCAACTCCGACGCTCTCTTCGCGGAACCGAACCGCACGACCGGCGCTCTCGTCATGCCGTCCCTCAACAAGACGCTCGTGGCCCCACCAGATGCATAGATCGCCTTACACCCCCTGTTCGCGCTCGCCACCAAGCAACCCTCCGTGGTCGCCATCGGCACCGAGTACTCCAACCCGTCGAGCAACAACGGACCGGCAATCCCCACCGGAATCTGTACGTACCCAACCGGCATTTCGCAGCACTGCCCCAGGATCGACTCGTAATCGAACCCATCGAGGGGCAAGCCCTTCAACGACCTCCCGGTCATCCTCTGCAGCGCCTCGCGCCGGATGGAAGCGGCCCTTCTACAGTCCCCGAGCATGGACTCGAGCGAGTACGACGGGACTTTGCCGTCCGCGACGGACTTCACGACCTCCTCGTCCTCGACGGACGACAGCGCCGAGTCGATAGGCTCGGGCTCCGCCAGCTTCGGGGGAGGACAGGCAATGGCGGCGCGGCGAGGGTCGCCGTCCTCCGGGAGGTAGCCGTCGCCGGCGACCTCGTCGTCGAGGACGTCCCACGCGTCGTGGGAGGCCCGCGAGATGAAGGACTGCACGAAGCCGATGCCGAAGAATCCGAGGAGGTAGATGAAGGAGGCGATGAGGGAGACGATGGCGGCGATCTCGGGGAGGGTCACGACGTGGAGCGGGACGGAGCTGCGTATCTTGTCCCGCCACCGTTGGAGGAGGTAGTACGCCACCGAGAAGAAGAGCGTGAAGAAGACCGCGTTCGTGAGGCACAGCGGCAGCGGGAGCGCGTCCGACGCCTTCGGCGACGACGAGGGCCGCGGCTCCCCGCGGCGATCGACGGCCCCGGCCGGCGCCGACAGCCGGAGATCCTTCCGGTCGCCGCCGCCGCCGCCGTCGCCGTGGCGGCGGCGGCGGGGGGCCTTCGGTTGCCGCCGGCTGACGTCCATCGCTGTCACCGGCGGCGAGGGCTGAACGAGATCGGCCTCCTATATAGCTCGCGCAGAGAGAGAGAGAGAGAGCTGGAAGAAATAAATATGAGGCTGGAGCGACGGAGTTGGAAGTTTTCAAAGAGCCTCCTTTTTTTTTTTTTTTTTTTTTAATAAATACATTCAAAGTCTTAAAATTTACCACGAAAATATAATTGAGTCCTAAAACTTTAAAAAATTATAAACAAGTTTTAAAACTTATCACGAAAATACAAACAAGTCCTAAAACTTGTTAAATTAATTCAATCAAGTCCTTTCATTGATTGTACTTTTTGAAAGTTTTAGGAATTATTTACACTTTCGTGATAAATTTTAGGACTTATTTATACTTTTTAAAAGTTTTAAGACTTGTTTGCACTTTTATGATAAATTTTAGGATTTGTTTGTATTTTTTGAAAATTTTAGGACTCGATTGCATAAGGTTTAGGAATTTTGATGCAATTATTCTTTTGTTTTTTATGTGTTCGAACGAGAGGAAGTTAGAGACGACGACACGTGCGGGGTGCCGTCTCCCTAGACGCGTTCTATACGCGTGTGTGGGGGGGCGGGGAGGAGGCCCTCGTTCCTCGCGAATTCGACGTTTCTAAGCCGTCCCGAAATGGGACATCCGTCTTTATGAATTCTCAATCGCGGAGGAGAATAACCCGTTTGCCTCTCTTATGGAGCAGGTTACATAATTTCCGAGATGCCTTTTTGCTTAAGTGAAAACGACGCGTTGAAAACGAGCGAACTTATTCGGTTTGTCCCTCCCTCCTATCTAGACTGGATTCCAACCAATGTGATCGACGCGCTCTGATCGGGATTTAAATAATTTTGGGATAAGTACATTGAAAGTCCTAAAATTTATCACGAAAGTGTAATTGAATCCTAAAACTTTCAAAAAGTTCAAATAAGTACTAAAACTTATTACGAAAATGTATTTGAGTCCTAAAACTTTCAAAAAGTGCGAACAAGTCCTAAAACTTTCAAAAAGTACAATCAATGGAAAAACTTGATTGAATCAATTTGATAAATTTTAGGACTTGTTTGCACTTTCGTGACAAGTTTTAGGACTTGTTCGCACTTTTTGAAAGTTTTAGGACTCAAGTGTACTTTCGTAACAAGTTTTGGTACTTATTTACATTTTTTGAAAGTTTTATAACTCAATTGCACTTTTATAATAAGTTTTAGGACTTCTAGTGCACATATCCCAATAGTTTTTGGACAAGTCGCTCGCGTCGCACGCAACCAGAGTTCCTAGGCATCACCCTCCCCCCTCGTTCGCAAGAGGCCGCCACGGCAACATCTTGCCTGAAAATAATCCTTTACGATGGGATTGAGACCGGGTGCCCTTACTTGGGATGCACGTATGAGTTTATTTGACAAAATAAAGTCGGCCAATGCGATGTTTTTCTCATGCTTCGTAATTAGTTTTATCGAAAAATGAAAAGAAAATTTTCCTTATTGACTAATGAGTATCGTTAACACTTGATCTAGAACACTTCTTTCTCCTCAACGTAATTAGGGTTAATACCACAGAAAAATCCAAAACTAATACATGTGTGACAATTTTACTCAAATTTAATTTTTTGACCACTAAAAATCTCAAATTGATAAACCTGTGGCAATTTTACCATCCATTAGTTTCCATTAAGTTTTACGGTCAAATTCTTGAGTTGGATAACATATGTCAGTTTTCGACTAAAATAAAAAGCACGTGCTAGTTGACGGGGTGTACCGGTTTGGGATTATACCATCCGTTTGTCACAAATTTATCGGTTTGTGATTTTTCGTGATATTAATCTAATTTAACGAAGGGTAAATTTATCATAAATGTATCAAGTTTTTATTTTTTTATGAATCGCATGTGTATCTGTTTAAGTTTTTTTTTATGATATTGACCCACGTAATTATACACATCACTTTCTTGGAATAATTAAGAACCTAACAATCGTTGTACTTCTTACTTCACCGACATGGACGGCTGCTTCCTTAAGGTCAACTAAAAGCATTTTACTTCGTGATTAAGCTAAAAAGTAAAAGCACGCGTCCGTTCTTTTTCTAGTCTTTTTTCTTCTTTTTTTTCTTTTAAAGATTTTTTTGCATCTTGTCCATTCGGCTTTCCTTCAAGTTGCCTTAGAAGATTTTCCTTGCTTAGATTGTTTTCTAGTTAATTTTTTTTATAAATTATTTATTTTCAATTCTTATAAAAAAAGATCACGAGTCCCCCCCACCACACCATGTTTTTTTCTTGGCCCTTGGCGTGATTAACGTCCGATCAAGTTGATTTTGTGATTATTATTATTTATAAATCCGCCAATCATCGCCGCTCGAAATGCACGTGGGCCCCCCTCGTCTTCGCATAACGTGAATCCAGACATGAGCCAACGCAACAGCTCCAGCTCCAGCATATTCTTTGTCCTTTTTTACCCTACGAAAAGTATTAATTGCGTAGCATTACGTGGACCTCTCGACATCTAATCGTGTTTTTAATTTTTGGTAAGTTCGTGGGATTCGATCGAATATATCGAAAGTTTGGCGATTAGATCGAATATAGTTAAGGATCGCGTCGATCGAATTAAAAGTCTAAAGTTGACATCGCGCATCAGATCAAATTTTTAGGGCAATTTTGAAAAGAGAAGAATAATTGAATTTTCAGTAGTGAATTTATCCTCTACCGTTGGATCCGATAGTTGGTGAAAGAGTGGATAAATATAAACAGTCGTTGAACGTTGACCCAATGTGCAATACAGTTCACGAACTTTAATTTGTTCAATATGATCTCTGAATTTTAACTCAATGTTTAATGTGATTTCTCAACTTTTAATTTGTTCAATGTAATCCTTAGACTATTGATACACATTCAGTGTAGTCCCTGAATTATAGCCTAATATTTAATGTACTATATTCAACATTTTGTATAGTTCATGAACTATATTGAACAAATTAAAAATTCGAGAAACACATTACATATTTGGCCAATGTTTAAGAACCATTTGAGTCATTTCTTCAAATTAACGAAGGCCGGCACATCAACTAATTTTCCTCGATACATTATTTCACTTCGGCTTGTGGCCGGCAACAAGCTACAGGCGAGGGTGTCACCGCCTCGGGCAAAGGGTCGCTTTCCTCGATTCGGCGAGGGCTTGACCCTCACCGCCAAGGCGATGGCCTTTGCCCTGTGGTCGGCACACGGCCGTGGCTGGTGACTGGCCACAAGTGAGCGTGGCGCGGGCCTCGCCGGCCTTCGCTTTCCCCGATTCCGTGAGGGCTCGACTCTCACCACCAGGGTGAGGGTTGCCGTCACGGCATTTGGCGAGGCCCGGACCCTCTCTATCCGGGCAAGGGTTCGCCAGATCCAAAAGCTTTAGAGGGAGGCGACGACATCGGAGCCGCAGAGGACCTCGAGGATGCAGGGATGTGGGAGGGCTCGAGGTCGCGGGTGACGACGACGGGGGCTTGGGCATGTTTTTGGACCCAGTGGGCAACGAACGAGGCGACGTCCACGAAGTCGCCGTTGCAGCGGCCGTCGTTGGGAGCGCCGTTGTGGGAAGCCAGGAGGTCGTCGAAGAAGATGAGAGGCAAACGGAGGTTGAGCGAGAGTTGCAGAAACGAAAGGGGCAAGAAAACGGTGAAGAAGATGAGAAACAGAGGAGAGAGGAGAGAGACAACGGGAGTGGGACTAGTATCTAATACAGTGGGTCCCTCCGGACACGTGTCGCGACCCCAGGGCTGGGATTTTTATGCGGTGGAATCACAAGGGTACCCAATATTATCTCGGTCTTCGGGTATCGCTAATTTCGGACCACGTTTCTTCGTTTTTCTTAAGGAAACAGTTTGGCTATCGCGCTCGGTGATGTGTAAACCTAATATTATTTTAGTAATTTCTTTTTAAAACAACAGACAATTATATTAGAATGCTCTCGATCATTTTTATAATTTTAGGATTAATATCACGAAAAACTCCAAACTTATACATCCATGACAAATTTATTCCAAATTAATTTTTTGATCATCAAAAACTTTAAATTGATACACCCGTAACAAATTTACCCAAAACTAATTTTTTGATCACAAAAAAATTCTAAACCGGTATATTTGTGATAAATTTATCCTCCGTTAGTTCTCGTTAAATTGGATTAATAACACGAAAAATCACAAACTTGTGACAAACGGAGGGTAAAAATCTAAATTGGTACATCCGTTAATTGTCACATATTATTCAATTCGGCAATTTGACAATAAATTTGTCACGGACGTATCAGTTTTGGATTTTTAATTGTCAAAAAATTAATTTGAGGTAAGTTTGTCACGAGTATATCAATTTGAAATTTTTCGTGGCATTAACCCTATAATTTTAAGGTCGGTTGGGATTATATCTTTACTATTTTCAAAAGGCAAGTGTTACTTGTAGCCATGCAAGAAGTAACGCAATAAGTTAATCGCCCGAGAGTCTCACTTTGGTGAAAAGTAATAATTTGGATTATTTCCATAATAAATCATTCGCCTCACATGAGTAGCGAAAGTGAGAAAGAGCGATGCAAATTTTGTTAGATGGAAATGATCGATAATTTCGTTTGAGTTTCGATTGTCAACTTCAAGTGGTTTTTGTGTGAACTTTTAAGAATATCAAATTAAATGATGAAATATAACAAAAAAAATTTCCTACTTATGCAACATTTCATTATCGACTTCTTAAGAGAAGGGACGCAGCCCTTCGTTTCGCGCTCTCGCATGAAAGGGATCGAGTGGCCTAGCGGGAAAGTCAAACTTTCCCTTAGGAACAAGGGGACCACGGACGTCCACATGGGACTCTATGGATGGTGGCCGCACCGCACCTGACGTCGCAGGTAGTGACTAGTGAGCTGGAAAAATAAAACGATAATGACACAAATAATCTCTGAACTTTGATCGGATATGTAATATGATTCATAAATTTTAACCTAATGTGTGATGTGGTTCCCGAACTTTTAATTTGTTCAATGTAGTTTTTGAACTTTTGATATATGTTCAATTCAGTCCCTGAAATATGTTCAATATTTTTCTTCCATTAATTCAAGTTCAAGAATTAGTTTACGCACTAAATTGAATATGTACAAAAATCCATGGATCATATTAAATAATTTGAAATGTCATGGATCATATTGCATATCGAGTTAAAGTTCAGGATCATATTAGACAATTTAAAAGCTTAGGGATCACGTTCGAAAATGAAAATTTGTATCGTTTTCCCAAAAAAAAAATCGATCCTTTTCCTTCAATCTTTTCATCCGGAAATATCAGCCGTTCGTGCTGCTTTGAAGCTACTCCGTCTATGCACATGAAGCTACTCCTGGTGGCCAAGATGTGTTGAACAACGAACGCCAAAGAAAATGGAGAGGCGGCGTCCGAAGTTTGCCGTTGTCTCACGTTTGATTTCCCGTCGCATCTCATCAACCATGATGCATCAACTGAACCGAACCGAACCGACGAGATGCACCTTTGAAAAACCGAACTGAACCGAACCGACGAGATGCACCTTTGAACCGGTTCGGCTCGGTTTACGATTTCTTACATTTTATTTTATTTTTTTCCATTTTATTTGATCGGATAAAATCCTGTGTCGTTATCAAACGAATTCTTATTTCAGAAATAGGAATTTTGTGTCCTTATCGATCGCATATTTAAATTCAAAAATTCGCCATTAAAAAAAATTCTAATCAGAAATTAATTTCTGTAATAAAACGATTATTATTCGCGTCTCCACCGACTCCTCCGTTGCTCATCCCTTCTCTCTCTCCTCCTCCCCCTCCTCCTCCTCCTCCTTCCTTCCTCCTCTTGACCTGCGCGCCCATATGCTCCTCTGTCCCCTACGCCTCCTTCCCCGCCAACGTTTCCTCCGCTCATTCTTTGCCCGCTCCCCCGAGCCCAAGGCCTCCACTCGCAAGCTCCTCCCCGTCGCCATCGCCGTCACTCTCTCTGCCCTCGTCCTCTTGGTGGCCGCCCTCCTCGTCCTCCGCCGCCGCCGCCGGAGCCGCCGACGATGCCAAGACCCGGAGATTTGACGCCATGAACGGTGGTTTGCCGGGCAATGCCGAGGCGAACGCTCGCGCTCGCAAGCAGAGGACGACCTCCGGAACCAGCTGTTCGTGGGATCGAGGAGCCGCGCGGCAATGGAGGAGGCGGAGCGGCTCGCCCGGCGGTGGCGGAGGAGTTCTGGACCCGATGAAGATGGACTCTTTAGAGCTCCGGTCGGCATTTTCAGAGATTAAGGTTTGAGAGGGGTGGTGAGAATGGAGAGAGGGATTTTAACTTTCTGGTTAACTGAACCGAACCGAAATAACCCAAACCAGAAATATTTTTTTTTGCTGATTTTCCATTTTCCGAACCGAAATCGAAACCGAACCGAAATGCACGAAATTTTCGGTTCGGTTTGGGTCGGTTCTGCTTTCGGTTCGGTTCTGAGAACACTGGAAAACACTGTGCAGTGCTTCGGTGGCCATCGTCAGCGGATCTTTGGAGCCGCGGGAGAGGAACACGCAAAACCATGTTGGTGATGTTGCATGAGCATTTCATTAACGACTACCGGGCTTCCGTATAGACACTGTCGGCATTACCCATCGTCGTCCTTTTGCTTGGCACGGGGTCGTTCTCAACTGAGTAGCGTGCGGTCCATTTTCTTTACTTCTCCCGCTTCACGGTGAGCGAACCCATACTTTTCCAGAGAGAGACGGAGAGATAAGAGAGAGAGAGAGAGAGGGGTCAGTGGAAAATGGAGAAGGAGAGAGTGTGCGTGACGGGGGCGGGAGGATTCGTCGCCTCGTGGATCGTCAAGCTTCTCCTCTCCAAGGACTACACCGTTCACGGAACCGTTCGACGACTCGGTCTCTCTCTCTCTCTCTCTCTCTGTCTCTCTCTCTCTCTCTCCATTCAATTTTCTTTCCCTACATCTTCCTACTTTTGCGTTCCTGGTCTTGAACTAGCGCTTTGCCTTTATTTACCATGGATGATGAGAAACATTTACTTAACCATCTCGCGTTCCGCTGGCTTTCCTCTGACTATTCTTGCGATCCTATGTGGGATTCTTCAGTTGGGACCAGAGATGTAGTCACTCATCGTGGCTACTGCCATACTCGTCGGCTTGGTTTGCTAGAGCTAATTTTCTGAGTTGGAGCAACATCCATCGGTCCATAGCTTTTGGGTCAACATGTACCTGTTGGAACGAATTTGTGTTCTTCTTGCACGATGTTCCGTGGCGTTCGAAACGCAACCGGTTGTGTTTTTCTAATTTGTTGCATGTTCCTACATTGGGCTTCATCGTTCATTTACCGATGAGTATGAAATTCTATCCTCTGTTAAACAAGACCAGGGATTCCTCAGCTGTTCACATGATCTGAACTGTAATACGAAACAAATATATGCTGCGCGGAGTTAGAATTTACAGTTAAACTACCTTAACCACGTTAAGGAAATCTGCTAGGAGTATACAAAGTCTCATTGGAGCATGTTATGTAAGCCTGTCTAGCCTTTTACGGGGATTTGATTTTCTTCCTATCACTTGTTTACAAGATCCTTTTTTATTTTTTATTTTTTTTATCTTGGCTATGTGCAGATAGGAAGTACGACCATTTGAACAAATTTGAGAATGCATCTGAAAACTTGAAACTCTTCGAAGCAGACTTGCTGGATTACAATTCTCTTCATTCTGCTATCAAAGGGTGTACTGGAGTTTTACATGTTGCTAGTCCAGTTCCTTCCTCCTCTGTACAGAATCCTGAGGCAAGAACATGTCCATCCAGCACTCGCTGAGTACCGCACTTGTTTAAGTTGGTTTTAGCATGTCATCCATACGCGCTGCATTCTCAACGCTGTCCTTATCACTTTGGAAGGAATTTACTGCACGTTAAAAATCCTTTAAGCATTTTGTTTTAATGATAATCATATATAGAAGAGAGATAAAAGAAGAGAAACAGGGATATTCGATCGTTAACGCGATTCGGACGACCAAGAGTATAATCCCTTGGAAACTTACGTGCTTACATCCACGGTGGTAAATCCCCAATTCATCTTATTTTTTGTGGGAGGATTCATTATCCTTTAATAGAGAGTAATACAATGGGTTACGGTCATTAATTTTGTAGCTACAACTATTGCACAACCCAGCATGGTCTCCTACTATGTTGGGATTAGGATGATCCGGCGACCTTATCATTCCAACACATTTTAAGCTGCTCAAGTCAATGAATAGGATCTTTCTTGTCCTTTTCAATCATCTGATTAACTTGTCACAGATAGAACTGCTTGAACCTGCTGTAAAGGGAACACTGAACGTTCTCAAGGCATGTTCCGAAGCAAAAGTGAAGCGGGTCGTTTATGTGTCATCCATCTCTGCAATTGTAATGAATCCGATGTGGCCAAAGGAGCGAGTGAAGGATGAAACTTGTTGGTCGGACAAGGAATACTGCATTGCTACCAAGGTATCTTGTAACTGACTCTCTAGAACTTACGGGCTTTCATCTCATGTTCATTTCGCTCCCACAAGTTTGATTTGGGTCATACGGCCCCCCAAAGTTCTCTTAATTGTCTCAAGATCACCCCTCAACTTCCTTGATGTCCTCGATTTAACGGATTGGATTAGATGACTTGCATTTGAAATATCTTTGAGGTCAATTTCACCACATAAACTGTCAATTCTTTTAGTAAAGGGATACGTCATGTGCAAATCAGGATCATGTTATTTGCTTGGAGTGGAATTGATAGAAAGGAGTCAAAATTGACATCTGGTGGGAAAATTATGCTCTAAACACTTAACAGCTGCACTTCACGCGATCAAAATACAACCAAGTTTGCATTGGTGGTCAAGCTTTAGCTTCATCTGAGACAAAATGTAAATAACTAAATAAAAATTCAGGAGGCAATCTGGCACAGATCGAATTTTGGTGGCAATGGGTTAAAAATCAGGGGAAATCTTGAATTGCCCTTTTGTAAACATAGATTGTGAGAACAATATGCATTGTTCCCATACTTTGCTTTGTGTCAGGACATTTTACTTTGTTTCTTTCCTTAAGTTTCATGCTTTACTCCATCCATCACCTCTATAATTACAATTTGCAGTATTATCTTCAAAGTACTGACTTCTTAAGTTTTCGTTATATCTGCCATAGTTTGCCATGAACTTTTGAGCACCGCTAGTTGTACTTTTGATGATTCCCAGTTGCAAGGACAGATGAAGTACCTCTTTTCCTTTAGGAAAAATGACATCAATAGTCCCTGAACTTTAACCCAATGTGCAATGTCTTTTCATTTAAATGACACAAATAGTCCCCGAATTTTAGCCCAATGTGTAATGTGGTCTCTGAACTTTTAATTTGTTCAATGTGGTCTCTGAATTTTAATCTAATGTGCAATGTGGTCTCCGAACTTTTAATTTGTTCAATATTGTCCCTGAATTTTTGGTACACGTTCAATTTATTCCCTGAACTATATGAAAATGTTCAATGTCATATAGTTCATGGACTACATTGAACATGTACCAATAGTCTAGGGATCACACTGGACAAATTAAAAGTTCAGGGACCACTTTGACCATTAGACTAAAGTTCAGGGATTACATTGAATAAATTAAAAGTTTAGGGATTATATTGCACATTGGACCTACGTTCAGGAACTGTTTGTGTCATTATCCCTTTCTTTAACTATTTGAGAAATTCTCGGTTTGAGTGATTCATCAATATGCTTTCTTCTTGTTAGGGGGATATAGTTTTACCTTATTGTGATGCTAGTTTGAGGTATAAGTCTGAGGCACATGCATTTATAGCCGCATTAACAGCTATTCCACTTATGCCGTAGAACTGGTATGGCCTGTCAAAGAGGGAAGCAGAAAGTGCCGCTGTCGAGTTTGCAAAAGGAAATGGGCTTGATATGGTAAGGATTTGCCCCGCCCTTGTTTTTGGGCCTCTTCTGCAGTCCAGGGTGAATTCAAGCAGCTGGGTCCTTGTAAAGCTTATGGAAGGCACTTATCTGAGGCTTGTTAATGGTAATCATCTCTGCCAAGCATATGCTATGCTGTTACAAATGTTGACATCACCTTGAATCATCCCTGGAACCTGTGGGCATTTGTGTGTATGAGCATGAATATGTCTGATGTGTACTCATTATGTGTGTTTTTTTCTGTAAAATTAGTAATATACATAAAGCTATCTTGAATTGTCCAATTCTTCTATATTGCCAGTTTTTATTACATTCAAGATGCTTTTGTATATCTGACCAAAAAAAAAAAATATGCTTTTGTATAAGTTTCCTATGAGTAGTTTGTGACAAGTGACCATAGGAAAATTCCACTTTGCAATTACTGTGGTAGTGGTATCGCCAAGCATAGTCGGGGTAATATGAGGCTAGAAATTCTGAAGAAACCAGGTAATGCTATTTCATTTGCATGCTTTGGTTTGCATATTTTTGGATCTCCATCTTGCAATGAAGAACGAGGAAACAGGGATTATTGGTGAGCTTTTTCTTATCTGTCCGTGTTTTAAATAGAGTTTTATCTAATGAAACTCATCATGCAATTCTCATTTGCCATTTCATGCCTGAATGCTTCTATAATGGGCTTATAAGAGCCATTCCTCGCAGTCGAGAAGAACTGGTCTAATCTGCTTCGAAAATGATAACTTTAAATAACAAAGCTATGACAGAAAAAGGCCTTAGCCGCTTGATTGTCTCATCTCTTTCTATTTCTGAAAGATGTTTTGTGGTGTATGCTGATGATGAACATTTTCATTTCGTGTCTATGAAATTTTAGAGATAAGTTGCAGTTTTTTATGACAAAAACTTTGCAAATACACATGAGAACCTGCCATATAGGATAATAGCTAACCTGACGGCATGATGCACAGATGGGGATGATTCCATGCCAAACAAGCTCAGGAATCTAGTGGATGTGCGTGATGTAGCTGCAGCTGTACTTCTGGGATATGAAAATCTCGAGGCAGAAGGGCGTTACGTATGCACCGCACATGCTATCAAGACTCGCGATTTGGTGGTCAAGCTAAGGAGTTCATACCCAAATTACAGTTATCCACAAAAGTAAGTTGCCCAATTCTATAATTTCAGAATCAATATACTACTACCTTCTTAATTGATTGTATTTCTTAAGTGAAGTAGAATTATGACAAAATATATCCATCAGATGCTGCATCCTTATTTTACATTACGATCCATAACTGGTGGGAAACTTACACAATTCCTGTAACTTTGAGATTATCTTTGTTATGCAAAACAGTGGAAGCAAGGTACAAACGCAAACAAACAAGAGAGAAATAAATGGAGAAAATAAACCTAATACAGAGAATTCAAGTAGTACGGCCAGGAGTGCCTACTCCAAGAGAGGAGATCGATAGGATGTTCCACTATAATCAACAAGAGGAGATTAGAATTGCTTGCAACACATAGTCTGCAAGTGTTTTCCAGACCAGGTATGCCGGGAAAGACTCACAAACTTAAATGAAAGAGATACTAAGTGTTTATCTTACACACCCACATTCCTGGATGGCATCCTGAGCTTTATCTTGATTTAGGCTTGACGTCTGTACAAAATTAGGTTGAAACCCACTTTAATATCAATCCCTTGCACGCTCAGATGTTCTCCTGAAGTGCGATGGACATACAAATTCCTTCGGAATTCTCACTGGCCAAGTTGAATGTCAGGCCTTGATATGGTCATATGGTTGAAGTCCTCTTTTCTTGCCTAGCCGAGGCAAGGTTGGACATCACCGGATGTCCGATCCTACACCTTGGAGGTCTGTGAGCACTGATTTGAACACATGGTAGCTGCCAATCCCCGCTCCTTCACTCCAGGCATCCCTTCCTTAACTAAGGACATCCGTCTCATGTCTTCACACACTCCGGATCATCTCACTTGCTTCCGGTGTTCTTGAATTCCAATCTCGAGCCAATTCCAAATCGAATTGGGTCTAAACTTCGAACCACATTCTACAGTCTTCAATTGTGTTATGAATATCGGAAACTGTTTTTAGGTGACTGTATTTTCTATGTAATTCCAATTGAGGTCAGTTTGCAATTTACTCGCGGGAACAAACTTTATGGTGAATTATACTTGGGGGAGATTACCGTGACAGATGATCTATATATAACACAGCAATGCTAGCTTTGCTTTTATTTTTCCCAGGTATAGTTGATATATGACCAATGGAAAACTATTTCCAGAATTGCAGGAATCTTGCAGAAAACTTAAAAATGGAATGACCTTTTTAAAAATATTGCAAAAGCTGAATGACAGGAAAAGCTAGTTGTCCTAATAATGTTTGATTTGTGCAATGCCATCCATTAACTTGCAAGTTGGCCAACTTTGTTTCTCTTTCGGTTAATTTTGTAATCTTGTCTTACTTTGTTACTTGCTTCTAGTTTTAGTGAGACTGATGAAGAAGATAGGCTGAGCTCGGCAAAACTGCAGAGGCTAGGCTGGTCTTACAGGCCACTGGAGGAAACTTTGGTTGATTCCATTGAAAGCTACCAGAAGGCTGGGTTGTTAAACGGCAAATGATTCAGGTTATAATGATTTTACGTACTCGACAACCTAAAATCACTTTCTTTTCATGTTTTTCATCATGCATGATGCAGTAGCAATTGTTGGTTGTTTCAGCAGAGGACACTAGTATGCGGTTTTGCTGCTTACTTGGAATCCTAGGCACGGTGGAGACAGTTTATTTCCGAAGTTACCTTTTACTGATGAAATTGTTTGGCTGGTGTATGAGGATTCAGCATTAGCATTAGGCATTGTATCGGCGCTGTTTGTCTCGTGTAGAGCCATATTTTGCGCGTGAATAAAAAGAAGACAATCTTGGGATGGTGCAACATAGACTATCGAGCTTAGACCCGTATCAAGGGCCCAGGGGCAAAATCCCTGTCATGTACATGGTCGTACGAATTGGGCATCGGTCATGACCTTACAGCGCCTTGGGCCGTTTATCTCTCCTGAGGAGATGGAAGGCTTTGCCCCTAATCAGATGATATCCGTGTAATTCCGTACTTGAACTTAAAAACAATTCATGATGGGTTACGGGACTAAGAGTTGAAGGATTTTGTGAAAAGGAAAAATTCTCCTCGTCAAACCGAACATGACGCCTTATAAAAACACGACCACTTGACCGATCAAGGCAATAATAGCCTTTGTGATTTGATGCATTGCCAAGAAATATGCATGATACAGAATGAGCTGCCAGCTCGTGGGAGACACGAGGCGGAAGAAATGAATAACAAATGCACCTAGAAATTCGAAAGATCGAGCAATCAAATTAGTACTCAAATAAACGGTGGAAAAGAGAAATATCATAGAAGACAGGAGTGGAAAGCTGATTAATAGTGTAAACAACAACAAGAAGAGCATCAAACTAGTATGAAGGAGGCATATAAGCATGAATTAATATGGTTTGAGACATTTTGACTAAGTGTTTGATTTTGTGTTCTGACATACCATTTTTAAATGGGATGTCTGGACAAGAAAAGCGTCGAATATTACCATATTCATGTTAGTATGTTTGGAACGTATATTCATCTCTCCCATCAGTTTGTAAAAGTTTAATTTTGGCATTGCACAAATTTTCGATAAAACAACAGAAGTAATGAAAGTGTGTAGCCACTTCAAACTTATTTTTCATGGGAAAGATCCAAGAGAACCGAGAGTAGTCATCAATGAATAACACAAAATATTTGAAACCGGAATTAGATAAGATAAAATTAGACTCATTCATACATTAGAATGAATTATGACTAAAGGAAAAAAATGTACGATAACTAACAGACTCAAAAGGCAATCGATGAGATTTGCCAATAAGACAGGACTCACAAGATATCGAATTAGAACTAGAATTGCAAAGATGACTCAAAACTTGTTTATTAAGATAGCTAAGATGAGCATGCCAGCGAGTGAGTAAAGTAAAGGAAGCCATGATAGGATGCAAGTAAAATGACACCAATGAGTTGGAAATAGGATGAAAACCATGAGAAGAATTAGCTTGGATGAGAACTTTCCCAATTCATTGATCTTTCAAAGAAAAGGGTGTAAAATCGTTAACATAAGAATTTTTACGGCAAAGTTGAGTAACACAGAGGAGATTGCGAGCAAGAATAAGGACATGATAGATAGGAGATAATAATAAAGATCAAGAACCAATATGTAAAAAGGCTTTACCAACTTCTTAGGCAATGAATGACCATCACTAACTGAGACTTTTGTCAAATCGTAAAAGGATCTAGGATTTAGAATATTACTAATATCATGAGTCATGTGTGCCGACCCTTTGTTGTTAAGATACACATTGGATTGGAGGTCTAACCAACCGAGAGAGCTGAGAAGGTGTCTGATAGATTAGTGATGGTGAAGGCATGGGTGAATCGTTGTGCCCAGCCCCATTACAGATTTAATAAGTAAGAGGAGGCCTAGATTCAAGAATGTCTCCTTGGATGGATGGAGGAACATAGGACATCGAACCCCCATGGGACCTACCAAAGGAGGCGGAGGAGCGATCGGCATAGGGTAATGCCAACGGAGGACGTACCAAGGACCCCCATGATGAATATCAAATGAAGATGAGGCATTCAATTTTCGAAGAAATAGTTCTTCTTGAATGAGGAGGCGTGACTGCATATCACCCATGGAAAGAATAGTAGAGTTATTGGTGATAATGGTGACGAAGGGATCTACTAAGACCGGAGCCCATTGAGGGCTTGAATCACAAGTCTTTATTAGAGATAGGGCAATTGATTGCAGACTTCAAATGTCGAATATAATCACACATGGTTTGATTGGGTTTCTTGATGGCATTTTGAAAATCATTTTATTCCAATTTCTTGGCCACGTAACGATCAGTAGTCCTTGAGCAAATCAAATCTCCCAAGATGTCTTAAGGTTGTGAATTTCATGGAAAATCTCGACTGTGAAGGTCAAATTGATCGAACTATGAATGCATTGATTAGTCTTGACAAAGGTAGAATATGAGGTATTGACCGCGATGGTGCCATTTAGATCAATGATAAGCTTAGGCGGACACTGAAAAGACTCATCCATATAGTTTAGCACAACATTGCATTTTAGAATATGTCTAAATTAAGATTTTCACATAAGATAAGTGTTTGCATTAAGCTTGATGGAGGTGAGACTTGTGATGTTGGGAAGAACAAGAGACAAGAGATTGACTGCACAGCCATAATTTGAGCAGCAGTAGAAATTCGAGCAAAAGAAAAGAGGGAAAAGAGGTAAAAGCAAACGGAATGTTGTTGAGAGGTGATGGGAAATTGGGATTATTGGAAAGAGAAGATGATGAGTCAAGAGATGGTAGAAAAGAAAAAAAAAATTGAAGATGTATCGGATTTTATTGAGATAGCAATTGGAGCAAAGGAAGTGTTGAGTTTGGGCGGAGATGTTGAAGAATTTGATGCATTTTCCTACTATAATAACATGTTCAACGTATTGATGTTTAGAGTTAAATAGAAAATAACAATAAAGCGTTTACGGCGGCTCAACCCAATTAGGATTGCATGATATATATTTATAAGAGTAAACTAATCACTATAAATGTAAATATAGAAACATAATAACATAAAGACCCCACAATACATATGAATTGCTCATTAATACAATTATATCGACCCTGTACCGAGCTACGAAATGCGAGTGAATGGCGGGGTGTCCTAGGCCAGTAGACACGGTCGTTCACAGCAACCCAACTCCAGACGTCCTTAGTGTCCTTTCTTCTGGTTCCCGTGTGTGTAGGCTCCATGTTGATTCCTCTATACTCATTACAGACACCAAAAGAGAAGGAAACATCGGCTGTCATTTTCTGTAATTACTTTAACGCTTGCTCACCCTCATGTCTCCTTCCCAATCCGCGGCCACTTGAACCCAAATCAATGCATCTCATCCAAATCACAACACGGAAGAAGAAGGGCAAGAAAGACGACGAAAGAGCAGTAAGAGACGATTAAGTGACGGGCCCCCACGGAGAGTTTCCTTAATCGGGTTGCACCTTCAAGTGCGGTGGTGGCCGCGGCCCCCACCGGCGGGTCGGCGCCGGGCCCCACCGGGCTCCCCCGGTTCCTCAACCACGTGACCCCGGCTCGACCCGAAACTTCTTCTCCAATCTAAACCCGTGGGAGCGCGACCTCATTTTCCTTCTCTCCTTTTGCTCTTTTGGCGCCTTCGAGAGGCCATTGAACTTTCCTGGCATCACCTTAACTTGTTCCTAGCGATAGCACAGGGTCTCCTGATTTGGTTTTTGTATTAGCGTGAAGGAAAAGATTAAGTTAATTAGCGGACGCATAATAATGATGATGCATGCTAATGGATGTCCATGTCAACAAACCTTGCATCATGCCATTTCTTGGAGGGTCCCTTTCAAATGAGCCTGGCAAATGCGTGGATAGCTCAAATGTCAAATCGGCCTTATCCAATCCCCAAACAATTATTATAATTGTTCCATATATATCTTATGGAGAGAAGGATTAATGTGAATTTTTGGTCTAGTGGACAGCAGTCACCTTGTTAGTAGGGGCGACGGTACCGTGTTTTTTTCTCGATTGAGATCTTCAGAATGAATGGGAAAAAAGTTTACTTTCTTAAGGCGTGATTCCCGCCTTCTCCTTTCTAAGTGAAAAGGCTGGCCACCAGAGCAACTCCCTCGCTGGGGTGAAGACGTTTAGTTTCAGATGTGAGATTCCACTTTCACGCTCTGCAAAAAGGTAAAGCAAAAGTCTGGCTGTGAGATAGAAGTTAAAGTCGGACAGAAAAAAAAAAAAGACAATGATCTCTCTTTTTTTTTGGTATTTTGATAATATATCGTAATCTTGAAAGGATAAATTGAGCCGGTGTATCTTTTGACATAAAAACCCTCTTTTTTTTGTCCTGTCTTGAGCTTTTGCTCTCCATGAAGATTATATCTTCACTTGCAAGAAGGGTTCTCTATAGTATGTATATACGGTGTGGTTTCTCTTTTCATATGGGGCATTTACACCATGCTCTTCAATCTGGAGTACTGTGAAAAAAAAGGGCAGATAAACCCTTTTTTTTTTTATTTTGCTCTTTTATTCTTTTAAGTGAGACAAATGTCCAATAGTTCTCATAAGAATTGCCTTTTGTCATCTTGTCTCGAAATTCAAGATTCAAGCTCTTGATTTTTTATTCTCTCTCGCAAATGATGTAGATACTGATGCTCAATCTAGTCCGGCGGAGTCGGTCGGGTCTACAATCAAGGGGCCAACCTGCACCCCCAAATAACCAATTAAGGCGATCGGTTTTATGACCTCGAATTGGCCCCGACGATGCTTAAGTCGATCAAGAGAAAATAAAAGTGAATGAGGAGACTTAGTACTTTAAGGAGTACATGCACTTATAGGTGGGCTTTCCTGTCAAGTTAGGTTATTTCCTATTTGGTTGGATAACAACGGCCTGCAGCCTGATCGAGTCCGTTATCTGCAGGTTGGGCAACAGTTATGCCACCGTGAGGAGCTGATGTGGTGGACATTGTTTTTAGAAATTTATTTTGTGATGTCTATAATGTTCAAAATGAGATCCGTAAGGCGGATTCATATACCAAATGGGAAATTAAATGATCGTTCTCGATCGAATATGAACTAGAGAAAACTTAACAAATTAAGTCCCACGAATGTTTTGGTCCTATGCAATCAGTACATCGAGTCACCAAGAGATGATTTCTTACCCAAATGGTTACATCAGATCCTATTAAAAACACACGCATGAGATTCTGCAACACGAAGATCTATCTCATCGGAGCAGAGGATCCAATCTCTGGATCCAGCTGGAGAGACGAGCAATCAAAATCTAGTGAAAGGTCAACGGGCGAAGAATCCAACGTTATGGATTGCGGGCCACGATTTTTTCTGTCACTGTCTCCTCTCAACGCTGCCGACTTACAGCCGCCAAGGAGTTTCAGAAAATCACGATGGGGTGCACTCCAATTCTCCGGGACCGTATACTTTTATTTGAAAATCAAAATCGTTAATTTGTGCTCTTTTATTCAGAAATGTTACATGTGCTGTGTTACGATTTGCTCGAAATTATTATATGGTCCCAAATAAACGCCGCATTAGGCAGCATATAAAAGAAGAAAAAATGAGAGGGAAAGAAAGAGAGAGGACATCCCGTCCGCCATGGTTGCAAGCTCAAGTTCTGAGCTCGCGATGCCCATGGCTTTTCGAGCTTAAGCTTGCAGGCGCCATGTCAGCTTGACTAGAGCTCCGGGAGGCTATGGTTGCACAATAGGTGGTTTGAGTGGGTGAGAATTATAATTTTTGAATTGTTGTGGGTGTTAGATTTTGGGAGCTTTTTGATTTGGAAGGGTTTGAAGAAGAAGAAGAAGATATTTAATGGCGGTGTTATCAAATTTTGTCGTCGGATAAACATTAGGAAAATCGATAGTACTTTTTGAAAAGTAGAGGGGTACATTTGAACATGATAATATATAGAGAGGATTTTGGTTTTCAAAGAAAAGTACGGAATCACCAATGACGTTAATGTCTATTTTTTAAGGGTTAATACAAGAAAAACCTCAAATTGATAAATTTATGACAAATTTACCCAAAATTAATTTTTTAACCACCAAAAATCTCAAATTGATACATTTGTTACAAATTTACCCACAATTAGTTTCCGTTATATTAGATTAATACCACAAAAAATCATAAACCGATATATATGTGATAAACAAAGATAAAATACTAAACTAGTACACCTATCAACTATCACGTATCATCCAATTTAGCAATATGATGGTGAATTTAACGAAAACTTACGAAGGGTAAATTTGTCACAGGTGTACCAGTTTGGAATTTTTCGTGGTATTAACCCTTTTTTAAAAATCCCCCCACTCAATTTTAAGGAATTTACAAATTAAGAAAAGGATTTATTTGATTATCAATTTCAACAACAAATTCCCTTGGTTTGATTTCGAGATTAAATTTTGCAAATACTAGAAAAAGAGAACACGAATTGCATGTGAACAGAATTAGTGCAAAAATAAAAATTAGTAAAGAATAAAATGATATGTAAAGAGTATGATCTATCTTTAAATATGATTTAAACTACCCTTAAAAAAAATAATACGAGTGATTTCTAGAACACTTTAAGCTTCAAAAGTTATTTTGAATTCAAATTTTTGTGCAGAGTTTTAAATTTAAATTTGGAAGATAAGAGATTCAATGATTAACTAGCCAATTAACTTAATCATTGTAAAACATAATTTTGTCCATCTATAGTCATGTGTGGTCATAGTACATTTTAAATGTATGCGTGAGGTTATCACGGGACTTTTATTCATTTGTCAAAGTTTGGATTGAAGTCGCCATCAAATTTGCTTAACTAAAAGTATAAAGAAATGATGGGTTCGGTGAGATGTTGGATTTCGGATTTCGTATCATAGGAAAATTTTAACGTGTTAAAAATTATAGGGTTAATACCACGAAAAACTCCAAATTAGTACGAATGTGACAAATATACCCTAAGCTAATTTTTTTGACAACGAAAAATTCAAAACTAGTACACTTGTTATAAATTTACCTCAAACTAATTTTTTAATCACCAAAAATCTAAACTGGTAATCTTGTGATAAATTTACATTCCGTTAGCGGACCCGTTTGAGGTTTTTCGTAGTATTTACCCTATAGATTTCCAGATGAACTTACCAAGTCACCATACTGCATCATAACGTGTCATCCATGTCGGCAAATTTAACGGTAAAATTTGACAAAAGTTAATAGAAGGTAAATTTATCACAGGTGTACCAGTTTAGGATTTTTTGTGGTAAAAAAATTAGTTTTTAGTAAATTTATGACCTGATGTACCAGTTTGAGGTTTTTTGTGCTAAAGAATTAATTTTCGGTAAATTTGTTATGAGTTTATCAGTTTAAAGTTTTTCATGGTTCAAAAATTAGTTCGAGGTAAATTTATCACGAGTATATCAATTTGCGGTTTTTCGTGATATCAACCCAAAATCATAACATTTGTGTTCAAAAGATATTCCATAGCGAAAATCTTAATTCGACCCAGACAAATTCACCTGGCGCGGTCGATACATCTCGTTTCTTCGAATGTCTATTCTTAGTTCGAAACCTTATTCGATTTATCAATTTGTAAATCCAATTGGGAGTACGGACAACGTCACTGGAAAGAACTCTTCTCTTGGGGTCTGCAATTTAATATGTGAATCTGCCGCAAATTGGGCACGGACGAACATTCCTCCCGCGTCAGGATCGTGTCGGACTTGGACCGCACCGCACGTTACTTCCTGCCTCGATTAAAAGAGCGTCGATTTGAGAGAGAAACGGTGATAGAGAGATGGGTCCCACGCTACCAAGTTGTCCGCCCGTCATGATGGCCAAGCACGGGTCGCGGACTGATTGATTCGGCGGGTGAATTGTTACCCATTTTTAAGTGGATTTCGATTTCTATGGTCAGCATCCTACTGTCTTAATCGATCAATACCCTTTGTGAGTTCTAGGTTAGTATGCAATTAAGCACCGTAATTCAACTTTTGGCTCATTTCGTATCGCCGGTTCTGCTTATCAAGATTGGCTCACTTGGTGCTCTCGATGATCTTCCTCACGAGGTCGTAGCTTTGCCAATTGTGGAGGGAGGCCTTGGTCATACATTCGAAACCTGTCCATCGCTCCTTGACGTTGGGAAATCTCGACTCATCTGCAGTATCAATTCGAGTTCGATGGTGCCGTGATATACGATAACTCACCCCTGTTCCCATTAACAACGTGGTAGAGCAACGGTAAGGGGTTCGCTTAAATGAACGGGTGCCCCATATTAAATAATCTTAATTAATTTTACTCTTTGCAGTGATTTATTTCATTAATTCATTTTCGTATCGACGGCATATTATTACCCGCCGTAATAATATCCATTAAGGAGATAATTCATTCGTCTTTTCACAACAATATACCTATTGTAATAATCTCTCCTCTTTTTTACCATTTTTCGTATCTCGATTTATCATTTTTTTTATTATTATTTCTTCTTCATCTAACACTAGTCTTCTACTCGTTTTTCCCTATTTTTGTCAATGAAACAGATAGTGAAAGTCCCGAGAATCGGAGCAAGTATGAATATCTTGACATGCATAATACAGCCATCCACCTGTTCTTACAGACCTTTTTTTTTCATTTGGGCTGAAAATTTTCTCTTTTATAATTCATGATTTTGATTGAGAAAGGTGATATATGTCACATATATTCTCCTCTTGATATGAGGTGATACTATGTTGAAGATTCAAGAGAGATTTGGAGCAAATTCACTTTTGTAAGTAGAAAAATATGAAACTCTCTCTCTCTCTCTCTATCTACACTTATTTATTTACTTTGCGAGTTTACGAAGTTTCTACTCATAATCTTACTTTACTATAGTATTCTGAAAATTTCATCAATAAGTGAAAAACGTTTTCATTATCGATAATTATTTTCACGAAAGATAAAAATACTTTTCGTTCATTTTCTTTAATAAGCGATACATGCGATCATTTTTAGAAAATCGTTATCCAAAATGTTCATTTTTCGTGAAACGGTAACCTTTATATATGAAGCGTTCTCCAAATCGTTCGTTTTACTCAATTTTTATTGGGCGCCGAAAGTGTATGGTGCATGCACTTGCTAATTAGTCCACCCTTTTATATAATATAGGCAGTATATAATGTATATACTAATATGGAAATTCAGATAAATTATGGGGTAAGTCGGTGTTTTTTCTTGAATTTTCTGTTCAGTTAATTAATACGGGAAAAGACAGAAGAGAGGGAGCCAAGGAGGAGGAGGAGGAGGAGGAGAAGAACAGGAAGCAGAAGACGGCGACAAGAGAGGGTGCTTCGGTTGGCTTTGCGGTTTCTTCGTTTCTTCGCTCCCCTTCATTGTCCATGTCCTTTCGCTTCCACAGCTTTTCTCGTTCGTGCGTGTGCTTCTTTTCCCACGTAACATGCCCAATTTCTCAGACATTCCCTTCTCCCCTCCCAGCCGTCCATCTTCTTCCCCCCAACATGCCATAACCACCATCAATGAAAAAAGCAACATCTCTCTCTCTCTCTCTCTCCTTACGCCATCTATGATCGCTTAACGTTCTACTACTGTTGTCTCTCTGCTTTCAGTATCATTGCTTCACAACGCTCCTTCTATCTTTCGCTCTCCCTCTTTCTTCTGTTCTGATCGTTGCCTCCTCTTTTCAGGACATAAATCTTTCTCTACCGTGCGATTCGTGCCTCGTTGCTTCTTGATCCCTTCCGTTTCGCCCTTTATCGGCATACCCTTTTGTCCATTCCTCCAAAATCACTCTGTTTTTCTCAGTATATGACCATAATATTGCGCAATCTGCATTCTCTTGGCCATATCAGCACCTAATTTTGTCAAAGTTTTCATCTTTCTTGTTGTGTCTTTGCTGGGTGGTTGTTGGTTTTTCTTTTTTTCTTTTTTTTTTGAAATTCATGGATTATCACCAGAGTTCGGGTTCTGGATTTCAATTCGCGAATCCTGCTTTTGGAGACACCACGTACACCAAGGTGTTTGTTGGGGGTTTGGCTTGGGAGACGCAGAGCGAGACATTGAGGCAACACTTTGAGCAGTTTGGTCCGATTCTCGAGGCGGTCGTGATCGCTGATAAGACCACAGGACGATCAAAAGGATACGGTTTTGTGAGTACTCGTTCTTCACTCATTTGATCCTCTTCCTTTTATGTTGGCAGGGGATGATTTAATTCTCATGCATTGATATCCAAGATACTTTATCATACTTGGTCTCTTCTGCAATTATCTCTTTGACAGTTTCCGAATTTGACTAGGAAAAAGACTGTTGCTGTAATATAACCATGGAATCTAGTATATTCGAATAGGATTTGTTACATCTTTTGGTGGAATAGGCGGTTAATCCAAAAGTTGAGTGATGACGATAATCGCACGTTTCTCTGACTAGTTAGCTTTTCAGAAGTCTGGGCTACTCCCCGTGGGCAATGAGTTTTGTTGCACTAGGTTGCTGTCTAGTGATCTTGTCTTTGTGCTTACTTCTTCTTCTTCTTTGCTGGAAAGTTTATGTGCACATCTGCATGTGGAGAGTGTAGGTAACTTTCCAGGAGGCTGAGGCTGCTAGGAGAGCCTGTGCAGATTCCACTCCGGTAATTGATGGCAGGCGCGCAAATTGCAATTTGGCTTCACTTGGACGAGCCCGCCCGCCTCCGTCTTTTGGTAATTTGTCTCCCTAGGCTTCTTGGTCCACAATATTGCTCTATATATTGGTCTGATGTATGATTATTTTCATTGGCTTTCTTTTGGCAAGTCTCTTTCTGATACAATGATGGAATGGAAATCTGAAAGTATAATAAGTAGCGAAGTTTTATCTTAAGCTAGAAGTATTAGGAATTTTTTTCTTCCTCAAATGACTTCAGTGCTTGATTTGTATGAATTCTGTTTTTGTTTGTTTAAAACTTTGTACCTTGTCCGCTGTCCTTGAGATGCTTTGAAATACGTTAACAGACATCTGTCACTAATTTATCAGAAAAAGCGGAGTCACTAATTATGTATTTTAAGTTTGACTGAGATTCTAGATTCCATATTTATGTGAAAACATTTTAAAAATACCGTTTGTCGCATTGTTATAGGCACAGCTGCGCTGTTTCCTTTTCTTGACTTCCTGTAGAATGTATTGTAATTTTAATACAACCTCTGTGTTATTCCATCAATGTATCAATTGTATGAAGTGCTATTTGTTTCTGTTTCTTGTAGGAAACCAGAGATCAGCAGCACTGTATGCAGGAGGTGTGCAACCCTACCAGGGAACTTATTCAGGGAATTTCGGCTACCAGCAACCCGTTTACTACAGCTACCAGCATGGATATACTTATCCTGCTTATAGGTATATTATTATCACAGATTATTCACGTGTTAGAAGTTTAAATTTCACCCAGGTTCCATCTGAGTCCTGCGCTTGAACAGACATGGGTCCTTTTTTTTTTCTTTTGTTGGGGACTGACATGGGTCCTTAGAAGGTCAAAATAGGCATCAATAGCGTTCGGTGTCTTTCCTGTGTTATTGTGAAGGCTGAACAATCGTATTGACCGGAGGTGTTACTTTACCTTTTTTCTCTATAATCCCCTCTTTCTTCCACAAGAATGTCGATCTTCAGGTCATGCCTGTTTTCATATAGTTTGTGTGTGATTGAAAGTTGAGTTGGATTTGTTTGATAAACATGGAATATTTTAGTATACTTGATAAAAGAACAAAAATCTGATCTCTCACTTTATTTGGGTATACGCACTTACTTTCTAATACCCTTTTCTCTCGTCTGCTGTCACTTCTTGCATTTTTCTGCCACTGAAGGGTATGTGGGTGCAGCTCTTTCTTTTGGAAAGCACATGCATTGATTTTTAGGATCTTTTAGTTTCATCTGGAGTGATTTTTTAATTCCGTAGAACAAGCACCGGTTGTCACGGCCGTGTTATGGTATGAAGTGTAATGCTGATGATGTTTGCTCCTATCAGTGTTTTGCAAGATGGATATTTTTATTCTAGACTTCAGTCTCCTTGGCTCTTAACCTAAACAGAATAGGCTCTCTGCATTAGTAGTCCACAAGAATAATTATTTATGAGTATACATGCAACGTATGATTGTCTTGGCAATTGTATGCTGAAACCTTTCAAACTGCAGCGACGTGACATCCTTTTAGGTTGGACTGTAGTAAACAGGCCTAGGGTACTTCCCTTGATGAGTAATATTCTTTCCCAAAATCCACAATGATGTTGAACATTTGTTTTTCTCACTAGAACTCTCTCGCTCCAAGATTTTTCGAGTTTTAACATATTTGGCCTTTTGTTTTACCGTGCAGATATTCAGCTCATGGCCCTGAGTATGTCTACTCGCAGGTACCACACTCAAAACCGTTCTTTATAAATAACAGTTTTACTTTGATTAGGTTTGACATAGGGAGAGGGCGCTCTTCGTTTATTGTTTCACTGACCCTATGTTATCCACGTGCATAATTCATTCTAGTAGGGCGTCTATAGTCCATACATGGGTCAGCAATACCTCCAGATGTATGGAGTTCAAGCAGCTATTTATCCCTACAGCCAGATGGCTCAGAGCATTTCCAGCAGTCGTGGGTTCATTACCATCCCACAGTACTCAACGCCAAGCCATCAGATCTTGCAGCTTGGTGGCCCCAGTGCTGATGCCATGACAACTTCACAAATACCCACAATACAATTGTATCATACCGGTAAAGCCTTGTAATTTGAATTTTAGGAACCATATGTGCATGAAGTTTTGTTGTATGTACAGGCCTTGCGAAATGCAGAATAAGTCAGTAGTGTAAAGTAATATCCTGCACAGTTTGGTTTGTTTCCATCAGATCTTATTATTGTGTGGACTCCTAGAACCCCACCTGAACAATTGATTGATTGAAAGTTTTCTTCAAACAAATTGGAAGAGAATAGAATTTTTGCCTGCACATCATTTGCTTGCTTTTGTTGACAGGCGTAGCTACAGCTCTTGCAGCACGACCACAAATAATCATTCCTAGCACACCTCCTAAGTTTATGCAGAGTGGCAGTTCTGACGGTACATCTGGGTGAGGGAGAAAAGATTGGGGTGCGCTTTTCCTTTCCCCTAATTAAGGCTTAATAGGACGTTATTCATAAGCCTATAATCTGATGTCTATCTAATGCTTGGTTGCTGTTAATTTCACAGGTTTTCTTCATCATGCGGAGACTAAGAGTACTCAAGCTGCTACATCAGTGGCAGGCTTCTGCCTTTTGCCTTCCAAAGTCTATAATTTCGTGTTCTTTAGGTACGATCAGATTCCGTCCCTCGTGTTGCTGTTTGTCAACAAAAGCATCGCATTTGCCAATAAGGCTACGGTAAGCTGGAGTTCCAACTAGGAGTGTAATCACTCAGACCATTGGTGATTCTCTTTGGCCACCTCTTAGATCTTCTGTGATTTGGTGCGAAGTGGTTGATTGTGTCTGGGGGGAAACCTTATTGACATCTATCTGTCCGAAAAGCGAACTCATTTTTGTTCATGCTACTCTGCTTTGCATTGATTCTTCCTCCCATTTTTCACAACCTGCAGGTGGTCATACATAGTTCTTATCAGCAAGTCAATGTCTGAACTGCTCCTGATTTTGGAGCGGCATGGGAGACTGTAGTGTCTCTTCCTCGTTTTTTGCCGACCCCAAACTCTTTGCTCGCGCTGGGTATGTGTCGCGAGCATTCATATTCATTTTGGTGGGTGGTCCGTGGTCGCTGGAAGTGGTTTTCTGGTGGTAGCCATGGAATCTACATGTTGGAATCAAGATATGGTTCTTTTTCCTTAGGACAGTTGCAGCATTTGGTGTGTACATGGTACATTGTATATACATGTTTCTGAGAAGCGTGCATATTTAGAACTAGGAGTTCCAATTGGAGATATGAACTTCGTAATCAGATGAACCCGAGAAACATAAGATGCACAATTGTCCTCCTCCTTATAGGAATAATTACACTGCAAGTATTTTAATTTTTGTTTAGTACTTCAATTATAAATTTGGCTCAATGTAAGGCTCCTATTTAATAAATTGCCATGTCATGTGATTTTGCTGACATGGTTGGCTGGCTGGCTTAGCAAAAGTTAAGCCCAATTGTCGACATGGCTCGCTTGCTAAGCCCATATTGGCCTGATATTGTTTTGAACTAATAAAATAAAATATCTAAAATAAGAGAAGAATAAGACTGAAAATTAAAGGTATGTCATTCACTAGTTATAAATTTTGGTAAAATCATAAAGTTATGATTAATCATCAAACTTGAATTGGACTATGAAAAGTTATGCCATGTTTTGAGATGTGCGAATTTCATGTCTTTCGATGAAATTTATGAATTGGAAGTAAAGTCTTGTTAGTTATTTGATAATTGCGTGTTAAAATTTTAAGATTTGATAATGTAAATGATAAAATAATTCGAGCTAAAGCAAGAATCGGCCTAAACCAAACCAATTAATTTGGCAGATGCTTTTTCTTTTATTTGGGCCTGCGCTACATACCGTGCCAATAAAAGTAAGTTTGTTCTGTTCAAGCTGGGCCTAAACATCCTTCAAGGCTCGGGCGGCTCGGCTCGGCTCTGCTCTTTTGCACCCATTTTAAGTGTGTGTATATATATGTGTGTGTATGTATGTATATGTGTGTTTAAAAATGTACTTTCTACTATTTTTTATCTAAAAATTAGTTTATGTTAAGGCTAACAATACAACCTAAAGGAGGGTGAGTTAGTTGATTTATAAACTCGACAAATTTTCGTGGAGTATTATGTTAAACGTTGATAGATGCAGGAACAAATTGATAATAACAAATGCAAGTGCTTCTATCAAGCAAATATAGTCAAAATTAAATAGAAAAAAAATGTTATATGCAGAGATGGAGTGATTCAGCTTGTATTAAGCCTATGTCCACTTTTCCAGACAAATAGCCACAATAAGAATGTAGTCTACTGGTAATCTCAAGAGATATTACAAATAGTAGTAGGTGTTGCTTCCACTCGAAGCTGGTAGACGATAATATCAATACACAAGCACCTCTAACAACACTATGATATCATTTCTTCCCATATTACAGATAGAAACAACCTCAAAGAGAATATGATTAGAAATATGCGGGTTCTACCAATAAAAATAGAGTAAAGACGAACCTCAAAATAATAAACCGAGTGTGTTAGTTTCCTCCTAACTCTACTACTTCCCTTGGATTAAATTTATAGCCATTAGACCTCAAATGACCGTTTGAAACTCAAATGCCTCAAATAGCCATTGGTTCTACCATAAATAGAAGCAATACGTCTCTTTGTTATTCGTACAACGACAATTTTCCAAAATAGTCATTGCTGCTTATATTTAGAGTCTGTCATCTCTATTGCCTACCCATATATGATAAAACTACTCCAACTCAATTCCAATCCTTCTATTGCGAATTCTAGAGCTAGGAACTTGCTGTTAGATAGCAATTTGAATTCAAATCAAATTGGAAAGAGGTTTGAGTCCTCTTCTCCAGTTGGTAGAAGCACATCACATGTCTTCCACATTGTCTAATAAAGGTAGCTACTCTTATCAACGATTCGATGACTCTATCAATGCTACTTGTTAGAAACTAACTTTCGATCTTCTATCTTCTAATCATTCCAAGCATATTGGCGATCATGACTCTTTCCAATTGTTCACATTTCCATGGTTCTTCCGAATCTTCATGATTCTATCAGACTTATTCTCTTTCTATCAGGTCGATTCATGCTTTACCGAACTCCACATTTTAGTCTTGTTCTCCTTCTGTCAGGTTTATCCAGCTTATAGAAACCTTGATGCCGAGTACCTTGTTCGGCCTTAATAGTGGGCAAATCACTCATACTATTTTACCTGCTTAGGACATCGCCTACATAAGGGCTTGTGCATCTATCATCTGGTCTACTCAACCAATACACATACTGGTAGAATTTAATTATTTTGTCATCTTCAAAATAATATAGGGGATTTTCCTAACACTTTACCTGCCCATGCTTCGCACAAATTTTCTTTTAAATCTTATAAGAATTTATATTCAACGGCCATGGTTGATCAATTTTGCTTGAAATTTTTCTTGTTTGATCTTTATTTTTATCATTATTTAACTGTTATCGCTAGTTTTGGTTGGTTTGATTAATGGTGCATTTGGGAACACTTTGGGGGAAAAGTTTTTTGGGAAAATGCAAAGGAATTTGAGCTAAAAGGGTTTTCTGAAATGCAAGTAATGTTTGGTAATGTGTATTTTAAAATCACGTTTAAAAGTAACTTTGGCCTAAATACCGTTTGGTAAAAATTAATTTTGTAAAGGACTTTTGCTAATTATTTATAAAAAAAAATTCAGCAAAAAGCACAGTCACTGTCGATAAGCCAAAACGGCCGCCGGCCAACTTCTGGTGGCCAGATCTGGCCGCCGGCCAGCCTCGCTTGAGGCCGGGCAACCTCAGGCGAGGCGGCACCACTAGGGCGACCTCAGGCGAGGCTGCACCGCCGCCTGAGGGTCGTGCGACCCTCAAGCCGCTTTGCCTGGGTCGCGCAACCCAGGCTGACACTTGCCTAGGTCGCGCGACCTCAGGCGAGGTGACCTGAGGTCGCGCGACCTAGGCGTCGCCTGGGTTGCGCGAGTCCGGCCAACGCCGCCTGGGGGTCGGCCGACCTCCGGCGACCGTCGCCTGGGGTCGCCCAACCTCAGGCAGCGCCTAGGTCGCGCGACCCAGCTCGGTCACGCGACCTAGGTGTCGCCTGAGGTCGGGTGACCCCAGGCGGCGATCGCCGGAGGTCGGCCGACCCCCAGGCGGCAGTGGCCGAACCCCTCAGGCGGCGGTCGCCGGCCTCCGGTTTGGTTCCTCGGGAAGATGAACAGTGCTAGACGAGGGCAAAACCAGAAAATCAAAAAATAGATGAGGATAATTTCGGAAGAAATTTGTTTTACTTATCCGGGTACTGTTGCTTATCGAGAAAGCTAAAATCCCAAGGTAGCTTAGGACCTGCCTTGGGCTTTCAGCCTTCACAAGGTCAACTTTGGCTCAATGGGGTTTCAAAAAAAAATTGCCAAACACCAAATTTTAGCCTAAAGGGCTTTAGGTGCCCAAAGTGGCTTCCTAAAGCCAATCCCAAAAGGCAGCCTAAGAGTGGTGGCTGTCGAGAGTGATGGCTACATTCTCCATCTTCGATCGTCATCCTATGTTGAAGATTCTTGGGTGTATTTTATAAATCTTGATGATAGTATTTCACTGGCAATTTGAGTTTAAAACTGGATTTGTATTGCACCCGGTTGGAAGTTTTGGAATTTCCTATTTTGGTGTTGGTTAATTCTAGAATCACGATTGTGCTTGATTTTCAGATATGAATATTGCAGGAATGTCGACTTTGAAAGGCCTAAACAGTGTTGCCAAAGTTGTTGGTCACGGTACTTTGTCGGATTCAGTAAAGGATCAAATTGGAGGTCCTTTGCCAAGAAATACGGTGTTCGATCTTTTGTACTGGAGGCGAATGCCATGCCTGCAGGTGATGTAGATAAATCCTTGATATTCATGGAGGTTGGCCTGGTTCTTGAGTATAAATGCTTCGTCATTTTATCCACTGTCATTAACGTCGGCGTGAAGATTTGGACCATTACGCTTGTTCGTCAATTACTTGAGTGGAAACTGTCGTTCGATATGTAAATCAACTTGTTTGTAAGGTCTGAACTGGGAAAGGACTTACAGAAGTCATTTCCAATAGTGTAGGCTTGTATTTTAGCAGGACTAAATTTTTTGTTCATGTTGAATACGGTAAAATCCCACCGAGGTGTAGCCCATGCCTAGTGTAAAGCCAATCCTGTTGAGGCGAATGCTGCGAGGCCGAAGATCCGAACCAATACTCCTCATGGCCCTAGTAGGGAAGACTTACGTGGTCGATGCTCCGGTTAAGGAGGTGATGACGGACATCGGGGGTAGCGGCGAGGAAAGGTCGGGGGGAAACACCATGTGTTCCAGAGAGAGTTGATGAGTCGTGCCATGTCCTGTTCAGGGGAATTTTGATCTACACATTTTGCACATGAGTTGCAGCCTCCTGAATTGTAGGTGGTCCCTTCTGAGCTAGAATCCGGTAGTTGTCCATTGCAATCCTAGAGGATGGGGCAGACGAGAGGTGTGGCCCGTGTCAATGTGTTAATGTTATGTTCAATATCTCTAGCGAGAGTGAAGTTTCTGAGGAGGCTGGCTCAATGAGGTACTCTTCTTCGGCTAGTTCACCATGCAAAAAAGGGTAAAAAGAAGAAGGCGCAAAAGATCATGAAGTAGTCCCTCGTGGCTTCGATTGGGAAAACTTCTCGTGATGTTTTGAAGACGAGGAAATATTTAAAAGCTTCTAATGCGTGCATTTTTGGTTGATGGATGCGCAAATAATATACGGATGGTGCCCCAACTTTGTTAAAACAAAGAATGCTCTGCCACAATTAAGGGTGGACAAGATATTGAGCCTCAACGTGTCTAAAAGCTTGATGGACCTGAGTAGAGAGTGAATAGGTCAAACAAAACGAGAAGTTCGTGGAGACGTGAATAGACCAAATAAAAGTGCGCAACTAAGTAGAATTAGAGTCACAAATATGCTTTGAAGTTGAAGGACTAGATAGAATGTAAACAATCGCATTTTAGCACAAAGCGTGAAAAGACTGAAAGAACCGCTGGTAGAGGCAACTTATGCTATTCATGAAGTGGAAGACAGGTGACGTGCTTATACCACTTGGGATAAGTGGACGTATGCATCTTTTGACTTGATTTGAAATTCAAGCCAGAGGTTTACAACTGGTTTCAAGTTCTGAAACTCATAGAAAAAAGACTAGAGCTAAATCAGATCAGTTCAAAGAATTCATAGTGCCAGAAGAAGACCCCAATTCAGGAAACCTCGCTATCGCAAGCTATAGCAATTTGTATTGACAAGCTGGAGGTTGAATTCGAATCTGGACGATCAAATTCAACCTAAGGGGTAGAAATAACGCCGCCTATAATATATATAGGGTAAATTCATTAATTGTGACTATCGATGGCCAAAATCCACTTTTAAGGATTTTTATTAATTAATTGCAGAATCCTGTACAAAAGGAAAGATATATTTGAGTTTTAATAACCCGCACAAACCAGGACCCGAACCGTTTTTGAAAACCGGACCCGCTCATACATAAACCTCCCCTCCCCGAACCTCTCTCCGCTCATCATGGAGACGACGACGACGGCAACCACATCGCCGGCCAAAGACCCTCCCCTTCCCTCCGCCGGACCTCCCCGACCCGCGCCGGTACCCGCGCTTGTACCCGAACCTCCGTCCACCCCCGCCGCCCCCGCCGCCGCCCCTCCTCCCGTCAAACCCGAACCACCGCCATCCGCCGAGCCTCCCAAACCAACCGCCGCCGCCGCTCCTCCGCCTCCTGCGTCCGAGCCACCCGTCGCCGACGCCGACGTCATCTACATCCCTAGCTACTCCGGTAAGTCTCCAAAACCCTAAAAATGGTTTTCCAGCGCGACGATTGAGTGTGTGCAATGTGAATTGGTAGGGTGGTTCTCATGGAGCGACGTGCACGAGTGCGAGCTCCGGTTACTCCCCGAGTTCTTCGATGGGAAATCGCTGTCGAAGAACCCTAGGGTGTACATGTGCTACCGGAACTCCATGATCAAGCTCTACAGGCGGAATCCTTCGAGGAAGATCACGTTCACCGACGTGAGGAAGACGTTGGTCGGCGACGTCGGGTCGATTCGTAGGGTTTTTGATTTTTTGGAGACCTGGGGGCTGGTCAATTACTCAGGATCCGCGGCGGGCAAGCCTTTGAAATGGGATGATAAGGAGAGCAGTAAGACCACCGGCGGCGGCGTTGGCGGTGGTAATGGTGGAGGTAATGCGGTTGACTCCGCCGGGTTAAATAAGGAGGCGTCAAAGAGGTTGTGCAATAGCTGCAAGTCTGTGTGCACTATTGCTTGCTTTGCTTGTGAAAAGGTGATGTTTTGCTTCATTTTTTTTGGTAGAAGATGTTTTACTTCTTTTTTTTCCGTCAAAGAAGATGTTTTATTTCTCTTGCTTGTGTTTAGGGGCTTTCTGTAGATCCTTGATGTCTCAAAGATGTGGTCATTGTTATGAGAGCAAATCTCATCCGTTCATCATAAATCTTTTGAGTTATTGTGTGTTATGATATTTTTTGTAGGAGTTGCGATAGAAGTTATTATGACTGAGTTATGATGAGGGATCGGTTCCCGAAGGACCATGGAAGGCCCCTGTTTTTAGATACACCTGCTGAAACACCGTGATTTCATTCTTTGCTTTTGTAGCATGCTTATGTGATATCATTTTATTAGTGATAATAAAAGAGGTGATTTGACAAAATTAAGATTTTGGTGTGCTATATAGATTTTCTCTTTTGGAAAGTAAAGACTCTTTTTATTGTTGCTCAAAGTTTACTGTCATGCCTGTTGAGCACTCTCTGGCTTCATAGTAAAGAAGGAAATGATATGGACCACACTGCATCTCACTCATTAAGTTTTCAAATTCCTCAAAGATGATTACTCAACAAATAGTAGAGCTTTCAGCATATATTCCGTAGGAGAAGATGATTGATTAGCTGGAAGATTATTGATGCTGACTATATTACATTTACACCTACTTGTTACGTGCAGTATGATTTGACTCTCTGTGCAAGGTGCTACGTTAGAGGAAATTATAGGGTTGGCGTTAGTTCTTCTGATTTTAGGCGTGTTGAGATCAATGAAGACATGAAGGCAGATTGGACAGAGAAAGAAACTTTGCATCTCCTCGAAGCCTTAATGCATTATGGTGATGACTGGAAGAGGGTTGCCCACCATGTTGGTGGTAGGAGTGAGAAAGAATGTGTCGCTAAATTTATTAAACTTCCTTTTGCCGAGGAACTCATTAGTGATCCTTACTCTGGAGACATTGATGGGAAGTATAATACTGTGAAGGACAATAATGACGTTGAATTTGGAATTGAAAGCTCCACAACATCAGCACCCAGTAAAAGAATTCGTCTCACACCTCTGGCTGATGCAAGTAACCCGATTATGGCACAGGTACGGAATTCTGTTTTTTCCTAATGTTGAAAGTTCTGTTTTCAATTCTGTGTGTTTGTGTTTTTGGGGTTTAGAAGACCACGCTATTAGCATAGATAAAAGGGCACTGGTTAGGAAAGTTTGTAGGATGTCTGTCCTTGGCAAATGTTACATATTGTTTTCCATTGTCGTAAGACTATGCATGATGCTTATCTGATCCATGGTGTTAAACTTCCTAGGATTGAGCTTAGGACACTAGTTGCTTGCATGTTTGACTGTTGTAAAGGTCACAAAGCTACACTTTGTATCTTCGGCTTTTTCCACCATTTTTGCGTGAAAGACCGGGCTTTTTGAAAGCCGGAATCTTTATTAGTAGAATTTAACAAAATAATTGGCAAGATTTTTATTATTATCTGTTATTTTTCTGGTGAATGAATTAACTTCTTCCTTACTTATTAAATTAAGGGAATCTTTTACATAATTGAATTGAATTTTCTAAGTGAATACTTGTCAAACAAGCATCTCAATAAGTGCTGAATTTTTTAATTTTTACCGCTTAATTGAGGTTCTCAAATAGGCTCTTAATTTTCAGCACTTAATAAGATTTTGAGCTTCATAGGGTCATTGCTGTCCTTATTTCGTTTTTGATGATCAAACCGTCTCTGCAGGCTGCTTTTTTGTCAGCTTTGGCTGGTGTAGAAGTTACAGAAGCTGCTGCTCAAGCTGCTGTGACGACCCTCTCTGAGGTGGAGTATGGAATAAACAGAGGTAATTTTGGATCTTTGTTGGTGATACATTATGACATATTCATAACACTACCCAATCAAAAAACCTTAAATACTAAGCAATGAATACAAATCAAATAGCATTACGATGATCCATTGGCAGCAAGAGTAAATTTCACGTCCACAGTTTTCAGCTAAAAAACCAGGACTATTTTCTTAATCTTGTCCTTTTACAATGCTATTTTTCATATGAATAATTGCTTGGTTACTTCTTGTTGTCTAAGATAGATAATTCAAAAGGACTATTATTAGCTGAAATTTGCATGTCATCGATGTATTTCGGCGATGGATATCTCCTGAGGCTATGGCAGTTTGAATGTGCGGCCTACCTGCTTTAAGTCTTAAGACATCTACTTCTGTATGAAGTAAATGGAGGTGGTGGCAACCTGACACACTTGAACAAGAAAAAGCAAAGTCAAAGACGTATATTAACTTGAGAAGCCGTCTAGCATAAAATGCAATGAACTTAGGCTTTGGCGGCAACTGGAACCGAAGCAATCTGTAGTCGATCTTGGAGTCCTACAAATATATGTTGTGTTTTTTCATATATTCATTAGGAAAAACGTGTGTTTAAGAAGTAGCTAGCTCATAAATTCTAGAATTAAGCTCAAGTGTCTAGAGAGAGAGAGAGAGAGAGAGAAAGGACTTAAGGAATCAAAAGAATTCTACTGTTTCTGTATAAACTCTATATTGAGGTGCACGCTATTTAGATAGTTTGTCGTGTCTTGGAGGATAGCCGCAACACACCTTCTGCACTTTGTGAAGGGTGAAATTTATCTTTGAGGACCACGCATTAGACATTTTTGTTTTCTATATATCTACTTGTAATTTTCAAGATTGGCACAACACTTCTTAGGCAATGATGACTTCATTTCTGTCATTTTGATAAGTTAAATGTCTTCCATAGTACTGGTTGTTGCAGACCTTTTAGTTTAGATATCTAGTGTGCAATTTTCAGAAATTCTGAATTATGAAACTGACATATGTTGAGTTCGTGAAGCATGTTTGGTCTTGTCTATTCTTCTTGTTGCAAATTTTATTTCTGGCCATGCATATGCACAGAACTTATCTTTTATGTATGTCCGAAAGTTAGTTTGGTCTCACCGTTGGGCGACTTGGGCATGGGCAAGTCCAATTCTTATAAACCCAATGGCTTCATTCGCGACCATATTGCAGAAGCTGAAGTTTCTGCCAATGGAGAGACGACCCTAAATGCATTAGAAGGAGCTCTTATGGATGCAAATTCAGTGCTTGAGAAGGAAGAGCTTGATCTGGAGAGAGTTGTGTCAGACATTGTGGAGGTGCAGGTGTGTATTTTCATCCTCTTTGTAAAATGTCTAGAGACAATCGTGCTTGTGTGTATTTTGATCTTTGGTTCATCTGAAACAAAATGGAATAGATCCAAATATATAAAGGATCTTCCATGCGCTCATATTGATAAAATTTGTCAATTTTATTGGTGGTTAGATGTCTACCTTGGACTACCGATTGAAATGACCTGCTTGGTTTGTCATATAAAATGGTGGAAAACGAATTGTCTCAGGGAGTTGCTTGGATTTTCCTGTTTCGGCCTTTGGTCATCGTCTGTCATCTGCTGGTGCAAATAAAAAAATTAGCTCTGGTCTTGTTCTTTTTAAGAATACGGGCTTTTCAAGGCAGGCATCTGCTGCTGCTGTCTTCCTTCTGTTGAACCTCTTCCCATTCCTTTATCTGCATCCTTGCAGCAGATGCCAGGCATCTTTGCTAGCTTGCTTCCCTTTCCTCCCACCATTGCCTTTATTGTAGAATACATAATGAAAATTTTGATTGAGGTTGGTGTCGATCACTTTCATACACTGGTCATGATTCACAGATGAAGGAAATTCATGACAAGATAGTTCGCTTTGAGGAGTTGGATCTACTGATGGAGAAAGAGAGGCAACAGCTGGAGCAAATGAAGAGTACACTCTTTGTCGACCAGCTTTCCCTGTTATTACATAAAAATGCTGCATCTAAAACTGGAGAGCGTGCACGGGAGATTCTTAGAACTGGTTGATAATGTACTTCATCCTATGACAGGCTGTTGTAATGTTATGAAGCCCTCTAATTGGAAAGGCGATACTCACTGTTTCATGAATGTGCTTCAATCCTTGCGCAAAGGAAACTTCTTTTTCGGTTCTCAATTGCTGCATATGTTTTGTTCAATAACTTTTTGGCAAAATACACAAGCCTTTGCAGCTTAGGTATGCGCGGAGAGAGAGAGAGAGAGAGAGAGAGAGAGAGAGAGAGAGAGAGAGAGAGAATGTGGGTTTGATTATGCCATTGGAGGATCCAGTGAACTTAAAATGGTTAGGAATTGCAATACGTGGATGGCATTACAACACCAAATCAACTGTGGCTCTTCGAGTACAAGCTATTCCCGCTTTCATTTTCTTTCAATTTCATATAAATCTGAAGGAAGCGACTGCCTGCAGTTCCCGCATTAGATGAAGAAATCAGTTTGTGAATATGATGAGTTGCGAGATGTAGTCGGGATTATAGAGTACTTCTTGGGTCAACTGAGTTACCTGTTCTATCTTCGATCTGTATGCCTCGGATCTGTCTTCCACAAACTACATGAACACAAAATATAAAATTTAGCGCCTTGGGTTTCCACTTAAAAGGATGAATTGCGAAGATAATCTGATTCCCCTGAGATCTAATACAAGGCATACCTGTCCAGTCACTGTATACAGCCTGTTGTACCAACCATTGAATGCCATCCCGATTGCTGAATATATATGTCTCCGACTCTCCCCAGGATTTTGAAGCGAATACTCAATGTAATAGAATCCTGTTCAAAGCATTCTTTTAGGAACGAATGCAGATGGACTCTGACTAAGGTCATCACTTGAATTCTAGGAACGAAGGCTACAATACAAACCATTGAAATGTACTACCGATAAATTCAGATTAAGGTAATCAACATCCCACCCCATTCATTGTACCAACCATTGAAATGTACTACTGATGAATTCAGATTAAGGTAATCACTTGAAAGTCTAGGGACGAAGGCCACAATACAAATGCCATGGACTCTTGACATTTTTGTGCGAGAAAGGGTTGTTCTGTTTAGCTAGAGAAGATTATGGTTGAGAGCCTACCATTGGCATCTCGGCAATCGATGAGTTTAGCTGCCACACCAGGAGGCCTCTGCCAGCTTCTGTCCAAACCGTTTACCTACAACAGCTAGCAGACATTTAGAATCGTTTCAAGCGAAAAAAAAGTAGTGAATGAATGAGCTTTCGGTAATTGGAAGAAGATATTTACCAGACTCTCGGCGAAAGCATCAACTTTGCCAAAAGATCCCATTTTGGTAAAGTCCGGGCCAATGCCGGTGATAGCTACACTGACTAAGCGAAACAAGATGCAATTCGACAAATCATCAGGATTCTAAGTAGAGAAGACATGAACGAAAGGATGATGAGAGATGAAATGTACTGTGAAGCAGGGTAAAATATTACTGTTTGAGGATGAATCTTCTTTGGGATAGAAAGCAGTAACGGATTTGAATCCATTAGGCTCACCAGCACCCACCAGCCAATCTGAATATACACAATTTAGTAATTCACGCTATCATCATTGCCATTAAAAACCATTCATCTCATGTATTAGAAAGAGTCCGAGCAGAACAGTAAAGCGGGCGATGCTGAAATGGTAAAGATTTTATGCAAGAAGATAGAACAATTCCAACTCTCCAGCACATCGCGTCTTGATATTGAGACAAAATAAACTAGGAAAATGCCTTTATTGCGATCTGTATGAGCAAAATTAGTACTGTATCATTCATGACTCAGATCGTGCATCGAGAATTATAACTTGGTGGGTTTGCTGACACTGATATCCATTTCATTCCCTTCAGCAAGGGCTTCAACTTTCAGGATACTAATACATCAAACAATAAAAAGGTGAAATGAACTATAACAGATCAGAAATTAGATGAGAAATTCTGTAATTTTATTTTTGTTTATTTTGCTGGGAACAAAGCTATGAGAAAGTATGAAATTTGGTGTTCAAATTAACGGGTCATATCATTTCACCTTGAGGAATCGATATCTTGAACTTGTTCACATCATCCACATAAACTTGCAAATCCTCTTTGACACCTGAAACTCCAATTGGGTCCAAATAAGAACCTCAAATCCAACCACACATCCTAAACATTTGTCAAAGCATAAGACAAAAACACAGCACCAGCCTCAGCCAACGCATCTGAAGCAAGACTCTGAAGCGAAAGTGCAGCAAAACCCAGCTGCAACACAATCTCTCTCCTGTAAGCTACACACAGCTCTTGCAAGTGCAAACTGGAACTAACCCAAAAAAAATAAGCATTCAAATAAAAAAAAGAAACTCTATATATATATATATATATATATCTGTTAATGTTGAATAAAAATGCCTGCCAAAGCAGCAGAAGTCCAGAAATTACGGTGCTTGAAGTTGCCTATTGTCTACGCAACACTGCAAACAATATCTTCTTCCCGCTTCATAGCCTGGAGAAGAACCCAATAAAGAGAGCTTCAAATGCGTTGTCTCTCGTTTCTGAATTGAACTAGATAAATAAGAGCGAGCTGAAATGGTGACATGGGATGGAGATGACTGGTGCCCATGACCTTTCTTGTTGGAGGAAGAGCGAAGTCGCAGCAGGGACAGAGAGTTGAGGGAAGAACAAGAAGCAGCGGACGCCATGAATTTGATCCCCCTTCAAGATTGCATTTTCTTTGCTCTTTTATGTTCCGCTTACCTACAATACAAGTTTACAATCTTGAACTTCTGCGTTGTAATACGTCGTCGTCTTCTTCGTGACATGATAAATATCATGAAATATCAGGAAATTGTGAAAAAAAAATCTAGGTTTTTTTTATAATTATTGTTGCTGCTGCTGCTGCAAGAAGGGTGTGTCATTAGACGACAAATTTCCCCGCTCTCAAAATAAATTATGAGATTGCACGAAGTCTAATTTTTTTTATCTTTTTTATTTTAGAACAACCAAAGACACTTTTCAATCCGAGGTTAAAAAGTTGCAATGCGAATAAAGCAAATTTCCATGCGCTCAGAATAAAATGCCTTTCATGTTTGATTGAAAATTTTGAACAAGTATATCCAGCTTACCAAATTACGAAAATTCGAACAACTCCAACTCCTCGTCATATGCCGTCCTTATGTTCGAAATTCTTTTTCACGCTGATTATTTGGTTGAAGTGGTGAACTCTATATCATCATAATTTAGGTTAGAGATATACTAATTACAAACATTACCAACAATGTGCAAGTTTATCATAAAAAATCTTTTAAGGAATTTCATCTTAAGCACATTGCAAAAAAATCTGTTTTCCCCTTTTTGTTTCTAATATCGAAGCATACCTTGCTAACTACAAATAACAATAATATCGATTATTATTATTATTATTACTACTCATGTCTCTTTGGAGACAGTAAAATAAAAGTGATCAAGTTGGTTTGTGTTAAGGTTTTCACATTTGCTAAAAATGAGGATAACTTTAGCAAGACAGAAAAAGTGGATGTACAAAAGTTGGGTCGGATACTCAGATATAAGGCGAAAACTACAAAATCATTGCAAATATTTTTACCCACTTTGTTAAACCAGAATAAGAGTGGACTATTCCTGTATCCCTGGTTTTGAAAACTATATATGAACAGTAAATTTAATACCTTTTGAAACATAGGTTTAGGATATGATGTTAATGTCTATGTTGATAGAAATAGCGAAGCAAGAAGGAAGAGAAATGAAAATAAGCTATCATGACATAGGCCACCGACGTTGGCTATTCATTTCGCCAACTATAATCGTGTCTGAAATTGTCCAAGAGCGAGGAGCGTAATCGAGCAGTCGATACACCGACAAAACTCGTACTCCACTCGACTCGCATACCAAGTGCTCAAAACCTTCACCTTGGTCGAGCTCGATTCATTCATGACAAATAAAAAGCTCAAGTTCAATAATCTCGGACGTTATATAATTCTAAGTATTTTGTTAACATTTTTTCTTAAACAATAACGAAAGCTCGATTATAGTCTTAATGAGGCCGGCAAGCCTATGAAACTGAGCATTGACAAGCTAAATCTCGACTCGACAAGATACTCATGTAACTCGAACTTGAGCTCAACTCGAAATTAGGCAAGTCGATCTCAAGAAGTCACCGAACTGAATATGAGCTACTCGCGAGTAGCTGGATTCAATTTCACCCCTTGCACAAACTAGCTGAAATGCACTAAATCCAACGGATCGATAGATGCTTAGTCGTCTACATGAGTTAGACACTCTCCTGCATTCCAGATGCATTGAGATGCAAATCATCACTATGTTGGAAGGATCCAATGACGTTGCATCGAGATTGCCCATACAACAATCCAAAATCAATACAATTTTCGGTGCACAGATTATTGGGAAACAAAACACAGCACCACCTGCCCTAGAAGTTAAGAAACCGTCAAGGCGGAAAACAAGAAAAGAACATGACTTGCTTATAAATTAGAAGATAAACAAAACTTCAACCTCCCAAATTCTAAGACTAATCTTATCCTCAGCAAACACGTAAAGTAGCACGAGAAGGAGAATGTCTCCTTTTTATTGTTTCTCGTCACACGGTATCCGCCCAGCAAGTCGATAATAGGTCAAGAAGAACGAGTTGGGGGCTCGTGCAAAGTTCACCAACTTCTAATTGTGTGGTGTGCTCAGAGGTGGTTGATACCATTAGATGAAGGCGCGGACAGGACAGAGAGGACTTCAGTTACAGATGCCATGGAACTCAAAGCTGCTTTAAGAACTTCAGGTGAACACCCTGGTTTCACAATGGTGCGGACCTGGAAAAGAGACAGTGTACATCAAATCAACTGGAAAAGGAGCGTTGCTTTGATAACATGAGAGTATGAAATTGCTAGGAAAGTTGCACCGCACCACTAAAGCATACATGAGCATTGAAACCTGAAAAGAATGGAACAGCATGCTAGAGAACAAAACAATCAAAACAGACATAACTATGCTAAATTCTGTAACAAGTAGAATTGGTACTCTTGAGTCCAGCCAAGGAATGGTGACTTTCTGGCCTTAAATGGCAAACCAAGCACGAGAATGAGAATGAGAATGATTCACCCTGTCACCACAGCATTTCCTTGTGTTTATTTAAAGGACAAATTTAACATTTGTTGCATCAGTCCCCTCCAATCAAGAGTTCAAATGGCAAACCAAACACTAGAATCTGTTCCCACGTTATTTCTTTCCTCACATCCAAAGGAATTGAAATGTCATTCTGAGCACTACCACAAAATTTTGCATCCCCATCCTAATTTGGCCTGTGTTTTATTTAAAAATATAGATGCTCCATAAGGACTGATTTCATCATTTCCTCCCCCATAAAAATCGCAAACTCACTCATTTGATAGTTGACTCCAATTAAACATCTCTTTATATCGAAATCCCACGCGAAGATAGAAATTAAGCTACATAGTCAAACAACAAGACTTTACAGGAGGAACAGAGGATACGGTCAAAAGATGAGCACCTTGTCAAGATATTCCTGAAGCTTCTTGATGCGGCCCATGTAGTCCTGGTCTTCCACACACAAAGTTACAGGCTTAGCATCAGCACCAGGACCATCATACTGAAGAGGTCCTGGATTTCTGTAGAGATCATCCAACAAGAATCTGACCGCATTCTGTTGCAGCAGCCTACACAGCCAGAACAGAATCATACTATCATCAATATGTCGCACAAATCTTTCACGCACAAGGCAGATTTGTCATATAACCAGGATAAATATTATCGTGTGTAAAAAGATGGAAAGATCATTCCAGGAAATCATTTTCCATGAACTTACTCGTATGCTTTGCCTTTCAAATCTACATTGGCTGGATGGATGGCAGGTTTACCAATAAATGAGGAATTGGGATTTTGGGCCCAGCGCTTGACAGTCATCATTGCCTGAAGTCGACAAGCAATTGAAGAAGTTAACAATACAAACTTCTCCGTAGAAATTCAAATTGACAAGCTCAAGATTCAGAGAGGCAATATGCAATTTCAGAAAACAGAAAAAGTCATACTGTTATGGGAGCAGCACCACAACGCCACTTATTCACTGGACTCTTTAGATTAGTTACAGTGGCCATGTAACCATTCAAACCAGCAGCCAATACATGGTAGCAAATGTGCCCCAAAACCTGAATTGAAATAAATCTTAGTCATGGAAAAGGGATAACAGAATCCAGTGATGCAACTGTTAGTAAGGAACATACATAGGCATAATCACAGTCGAACTTCGACGGTAAGGATCCCCTAGCTTGATAGCCAAAAAAGTGGCATATAGCGTTGAACTTTTTCCCCTTGTATGTCCCTTCTTTCTGTAAGCACCGACGACAATAATAGAACATTTCAATAGTTAAAGGAAGTCCACTTAAATAGACAGTTTATCAGAAATTTCAAAGTAAGAACAGGGAAAAAGAGAGAAATTAAAACCAAGGACTTAAATGGAGGTTCAGATTCAAGTATCTTCTTTGTTGGCTGAAGTGAAAAAACGAAACAGTGCTCATGGAAACTAGGTCAGAGTTCATTATTCTCTAAGGATGCTGAATAGTGAATCCATGTGTTGAACCTCGGTGAAACATGCAGCAGCAATTATGAAAACCAGCAGCAAAATAGTTCTTCAGCATGATCATGCTCGTGACAAAAAATTTAAACAACATAACTTATATTGAACAGCATTTTTCTCAACCAAGAGGGATGATCTTCCCCAACTAAGCTAAATACAAGGAGAACATGGATAGTTTCATCCTTGTTTGAAGAAATCAGTAACAGAGTATGAATTCATACTCATCAAAAGATGGAAAACAACTATGACGTTTGGAAAAGGACCAAGTGCTCATAAAGTAGAATGAACATGCCAAACCATAACAAGGTAACTAAGGCATACCAGCCGCTTGTTCAGTTCTGCCTCCACGAGATGAGCTAGAAGTTTCTCTGTCTCAATCTAGACAAATGGAGAACACATTTCTCTCATTAGTCTCAAATGAAAAATGCTTTAACCTTCACATAAAATTTATCTCAGTGACCTATCCAGTACCTGGGATAACTGAGCAGAGTCATCTGATTCAGGATGAAGGAGTAGCTGGCAAAACGACAGATCAAGACTTTTACAATGGCATGATTTTCTTTGAAACTGCTAATAAAGCATGAATCTGAAAAACATAATTCCAACCTGCTTCTTGATAAAGGGTGGTAAAAATTCAAAAAGTGCTGACGCCCAAGGAGAAAGTTGAGAGGAAATTTTGTCCACAGAAACACCTTGCCTGAGCAATCCATGAATTTCCTGCAAAGGACAAACAACTAGTGCTTCCTTACAATAGCAAATAGGAAAAAGAAAAGCATTCCCCAATGCACACAACAATTAAAAAAGGAAAAAAATGTAAACACTAATTTCATTTTTCTGGTATAAGTGCAAAGACTGTTGCATTACCTTCAAAAGAGAATAGACTTCAGGAATACTTTCAATAAGCCCTTCCGGTATTAGGATAACACCGTGGTTCTTATCTATTAAATATAAACCAAGTCAGCAGGTGAATTCAGAAACACAAGTGCATTTCTAGAGATGTCTGAGAAACCTTGTTCTGCCCTAGCTTGAACAGCATCGCATAACTGCTTTGCCAGGTCAAATAGTGTAAGCTTTGACGCAGCAACTTCTTCCCCGAGAATTACCTACACATGAGGGGATAGAGAGGCAAACACAGAGATTCATGACATCCTTCATCAATAGCAATGCTAGATCAGTGATTACTGACTTAGGAAAGCGAAAAATAGCTACCAGATTAGGGTGAGACTGTAAAGTGCATTCCAGGGCCACATGCGATGCCTTTCGTCCCATGAGCCGAATGAAATAATAGTACTGAGAATAGAAGGAAAAGCGAAAAAGTCAAAAGGAGATAGCAAGATGTTTAGAAAAACAATTGCAATTTTTAAAGACAAAATTATAGGCCATAATAAATGTGTAAGAACAAAGTGCAATGACTACTGAATAGAGATGCTTGTGGGCCGTGATGTGCTAAACAGACATGCCATAGCATCTCTCTGATATAACAATGATAAATTAGAGCAAAACATACTTTAAGCTTGACATTATCTGAATTTCAAGGTAGCTAATCAACTGCAAGTCTGAAAGCTGCAATTTTTACCTTCTCTGCAGAAAGAGCATCCGTGCAGACATTGCTGATGAGCTGCGAATTTACCTGGATACAACGAAATGTGAAGGAAATCTCAGAAAGCATTATAAGCCAGGAAACCATTCTTCTTGTGGCACTATCCAGATGCAATTTCAAGGGCAACTCTTTTCTCATAATTTGCTCCCGAGGAGAATTTAAATTGGCAAACTGTACACTTCCCTTCATACTGAGTCAAACACATCACTTGCCTTTGCAAGATTGTGCAATTCAACAATTTATCAATGGGACCAAGTAGAGATTTACAATATTAAGATGCCTCCAATTAGAAGCAGGAAATGCACATATTCTTATTTCACCAAACTCATTAAAATTATCTATAAGTTGAAAAATGGATGGGATCATGAATCAATACATCATAATACACAAAATCTTGTTGCAAATCGCTTCAAAATTAGTCACTGGAACATATGTTAGTTAAACTTTTACTAATAAAAGCCAATGAATATTGAGGTATTGTTTCTTCCATCTAACTGATAATTCCATAACCTTTGAAACCATTAAGACGATGAAGATATGAACTCAAACGTATATTGGTAACATGAAAATTTACGGTGTTTGTTTAGGCTTAAAAAAGTACTTTTTGCTGCTGCTACTTTCCCTCCAAAAATTAAAATCGAGTATATTACATTGAGCTCTAAAAAAACTATGAAAAAATAATGTATGAGTCTCCATGTCAATATTTTCTAATATTAAAGAGTTTCAGGTGCTCTGTGTAAAATAAAAGTCATATTGTGAGAACCACAAAATTCGAAAAAGTTAAAAGTAAAAGCCACTTCAAACAGACCCAAGCACACAATCAAGATGGTCCATTTAGTACCTTGCAAATAGTATCAAAACCAACGTCAGTCTCCACGAATGGGTTCTTGAGATCTCCATTTAAGGTAACCGGAACACCAACAACCTACATCATCCAAACTAATTATTAGCATGACAGATGCCTTAAGAAACTCAAGATTAGATGGACAATACTGAACTATTAAAACTAACAAACACATTGGGAGATGCACCCGTGCTTAAAAACACACAGGCAGCACAAGCACATGACACATGTGTGTGTATATGTCTGCACATATCCATACTTGTGTGTGAGTGACTATGTGCACATGTGCATACATGTTGCATGTGCGCGCGCACAGAGAGAGAGAGAGAGAGAGAGAGAGGCTACTGCATTGTGCTGTTACTTTAAAACTTCCACCAAATTCAATATAATAGGAGTACCTTTGTTGAGCATTTGGCCTCAGCAAATGTTTCTGCAAGCTGAGCCGCGTCAGTGTTTGACGTGACCCCTTCAAAAGCATCAAACATCTATAATTAGACTCCAAGTTTTCAGTGGTAAGAAATCAACCATTCGAGGCACTATATGGTCAGTTACCTCCAATAATAACAAGACCATCTAATTTCAAGTTCTTGCATGTTGTCAGTGCAGCATTGACTTGCTCAGTTGTTCTTATCTGGTCCTTTGTACGGCCCAACAAATCATAACCACCTTGACAAGCAGAGCAACGTTAGAAACACTGGACACTTAAATATCCGTCGTTTATGTCCCCTAGAAAGTACCTTGATTCTTGTAGGTCGAGAGAATTTCATCTGTGATCTCTAGAGTCTTCTGGGCAAACAAACCTTCAGAGCCACCTGTTGACAGATATGACATAACAAGTACCTTGTAACTGATTTCAACAAGATCAAAGAAGAAATATTTGCACTCCTTGCTGGCTAGGCTTTAATGAAATCGGATTACTGCTTCATAAAGCAAAGATCAGACAAAATACCACATAAGCATTTTAAAAAAAATTAGTGAATTGAAAAAAAATCATAGAGGCCAATGAGGATGGCATACAATCTGCATAGTGGATTTAGATCATTCAGAGCTGAAAATGTTAGGACATTTTATTCCCCAGATAGTTAATTTGTATAACTCTTATTAATATACAGTTCCATCTATTTGTGATAGTTCAATATGAATTAGATCCTCAAATAATGAGAGGATTTTTTTTTTCTTTTGATAACTCCCAAGTTCCAAGATCATTAAATTTTATATTCATTCTCATCTTTGACGGCGTCAACTTTTCTCTATCCTTAGTAGAAGAATAATTCAATTAATTTTGACAAACCCTCAAGAACATATCATAAATATCGTATTCATTCATAAAATATTTATTATGGATTACAATATCATTTACATTAGATTGAATTCCCCACTCCTTCCAAAGAAAAAAAAAACTCGATTTTAGATCCATCATCCATCCCCTAACTCATTAGTTTAACCAGAACTTCTTTTCACATACCAATACAGAGGATTCCCATCTTCTCAGGCAAGCATTATGGAAAACGCTACATACAATTCAACAATTGCAATACCTTAGATTAAAAAGCCAAACATGACAATTTTTTCTTGTTATCATGGCATTTGATGAAAACAGAAATTGAGTCCTCCAATTTGAAGACTCAAATTCAACACTATTTGAACATGCATCTGTGGATTAGCTAATCCATAGAAGCTCAGAAGCAAAACGGAACTTACCCAAAAAACCAAGGAGGACACTACTGGGGTTGTGGATTTTGAGAGCAGTATATAGACCCCATATGACATTATGTCCTCCAGGAGACTGTCTCCCACAGAAGACTATTCCAACCCTATCAAAGTTTGAAACATGTGTTAAAGAAAGAAAAACACATTGCCACACCGATATAGTCCACTGTTCTGATAGGAAATAATTACATGAGAATGTGCAGTCAAATACACACATAATTCTTGTGATAGGAAGCAAAAGCTATGCGAAATTAGTAATTGCCAGAAAATTAGCAATGCAGTTTCTTGTGATCAGGTCGCTGTATTTTTATAAAATACGGGATTCAACGTAATCGTATTTTATAGTTTTCTATAAAATTAGTATTTTATAGAAAACTACTTGCATATATGAAATGAAATAAAACAATATCAAGGGTATCATATTCGGATGTAAAGAACAGTAAACAGAAGCATTTCCTGGAAATCACAACGCAGGCATTTTATGCAACAAAAAGACGTCGATAAGAATTGAATTAAGTACCTGATAGAAGGATGCTCGGTGATAATATGAGCATCAGCAACCTTGGCAGTTGCCCGAAGGAAATGAGCCAAAGGCTGACCGTAGGTGTGTGGAAAGCTTCGACCGATGGTGTGAGCACCAGCTGGATCGGCGGCAGTGGTAGCATCACCAAATTCTACACGAACAGTTGTGCCCTACACAACAGCTATATGTCAAAATACAAACTTGACATAATTTCAAAGTCCAACGACCGAACATGACCAGCGTTTGACCGAGTCCACACACTATCTAGAGGAACAAAAACTCTGCTTTTGCAATCAGATGCCCAGATAATGCATTCACTGAAGTCCTATCGGCCAATTTAAAAATTAAGTGCTTGCACCGTCAGTATATTCCCTTCTCCTTTTCTCTTTTTCAAAGGAAGCAGGCAGCACGCACCAAAGCCAAAAACGCATGTCCGAGACCAAACTACGTTCGAGAAAACAGCAAAGTCACTTCTCAACCCCTGTGATCTACTACCGCAATCCACTCCTTCACTGATAGAAACCCAACGGACGACGCTAACAATAAACACGAAGAGCTGGCGACAGGTTGCAGCAAAGCGATACGAACGACAACACGATCGTTTCCCAAGAAAACTCAGCTCAGTCCGCTCAAGATCAGATCCGCATGAACCGAGACGCACAACAACCACCGGCTCCGATCCACCGCGATCGAGAAACTCCGATCCGGTCGGAACCGGCGACTCCTCGACTACTCTAGGCTCCGATAGCCGAAAATAGGAGGAGGAGTCCGAGCACGAGCATCACGGAAAACGCGAGAAAGAGGAGGAGGAGGAGGAGGAGGAGGAGGAAGGGGGAGGAAGGGGGAGGACCTGGAGGCAAGGAGGGAGCTCGGGCTGGTAGAGAGATCGGTGCTGCTGGAGGTCGGAGAGCTCCCTGGGAATGCCGTAGTCCGACTCCATTTCCCGATTCCGGCGGGGAGCTCCGGCGAGATAACGAGAGCGAGAGAGAGAGCGAGAGTAGTTGGGGGAGGAGGAGGAGAAGAAGCGGTGAAGTAGCAGTAGGAGGAGGAGGAGGAGGGTGCGCGCTTGGAGGAGCTCCGGTTTTTATGTGATGGGGTTTGGTTTTAGGATGGGAGAACTAGGACACCGCGAGCTTCGGTTTCGGGCGTTGCGACCAAAGAGCATGAGCAGGCCGATATTCTATTCTATTTTATTTTATTTTTAGGTAAATACCACCAAAAAAAATTCAAATTATACCCACAAATATGCTGAACTTTTTTTTATCGTAAAAAATTCTAAACTTGTATCGGTTTGATAAATATGCTCGAATGAAATTGAAATAGAAAGTATATATGATTTTTTCGTGGCACAAAGAAAAGTTGAGAGTATTTGAATTTTTGGTGGCAAAGAAAAAGGTTTGGGATATTTGGGTACAATTTGGATTCTTTTGTGATATTTTTTTTTTTCATTCCGGGAAGGGAAAAAGAAAGGCCGGGGGAAAGAGAGAAAATAGGATACATAGCGGGGGCAAAATGAAAAAAAAAATAAAGGAAAAGAGAAAGGATCCCATTGTGATTACGGGTTTCAGCCACGGTGCGGTCCGTACGACTACCTAACCTAACTTCCCTTCTTCTGTTTTCCCCGGTGGGGAGTCTTATTTTTTTCACGGATTTATTTTTATTTTCCCGTTAGTACTACTTTCCCAATGAAATTTCTGAAAAGTGGAAAAAAAATAATACTATTGATTTTGAATATTCATGAAAATAATTCCACGTGATTGGTATTTGCATGTCTTGAAAGTGTCTAAAATTCGAATTTCAAAACACGGTAAGAGTCGCTTTGACTTTTCATATAGTTAGTAATTTGTTACAAAAGGTGAGGATTTTGAAATGAATGAATAAATAGAGGTCATATGCGTGGTAACTCAATATGGAAAAAATCCGATAAGTAATTTATATATTTCTTAAGTTACGCAAATAAAAGTTGGTGGGTGAAGAAAACTCATATTTATACTGCATTTTAATTGAATTTCCTTGCCATATAGATTTGGGTATTATCTTATTAGGATTCTATGTGATGATGGTTACTTTCCTTAATAGTTAACCAATTAGGAAACCCGATGACATTATAGGTGTTGGATGGTACTATTGCATCTCTTTATATTACGAATTGAGATTGAGATTTTGTTTATTCGTTGCCAAAAGTTGACGCCTTTCTCTCTTTTCTTCCTACTTTTGTCTTGATTCTCTTTCCTTTATAACCACTCCTACATCGGTGACTTGTCACAAAGTTGGTAATTTTCAAAACTACCAAACAGAAAAAAAAAAAGGACCCGAATTCAATGGATAACTTCAAGCCAAACAAATTGAGCGAATAAGAATTGCTAAGTGGGTAGGAACGGTAAATTCGAAGCGGATTCGTCGATGACCGACTCATGTTAGAGTCGGTCAGCGTCGATAATTTCGTATGGAGGAGGCAATCAAACTTCAACGCGATGATAAGCTGCGCCGAATGACAACGTCGAAACGAAGGGATCAATATCAATGGGTTTGTTTCTTTGAGGTGGGGACAGCACAACTTGGGAAAGAAAGCATCTGTACGGGGGATATTCGTGCAAAAGGGCGAGGGGGTGGCGGTGTGGGTGGGTGGGTGGGTGGGTTGGATATTCAGATGAAGAGATCTCGCCACCACACCAACCACCCGGTGGGTCTACTCTCCGAGTCAAACCCGCACCTAACACTCCACCACCACCACCTCCTCCTCCACCACCACCACCGCCACCAATGCTTCCTCAACTGAGCCAGAAGTCTCTTCCTCAACTGTGAGATTAGTGCCGTAATTAAGGTCCCAGAAGCACGCGATCTCGCCGCATTTCGGCCTGTCTTTTACCTACGGTTGCTACCTAACCGCGGGCGGAAGGTCAAGCATGATTTTGTTCCCGTTTGTTAGGAAGGATTGGCAAGGGGTGAAAAAAACCAAACATATTGCTTCTTGGGAAGGCTAATCAAAGAGCAAAGGAAAAAAAGAGAATGATTTGAAATAGTTACTCCCCCAAATTTACTTGCTTTTTCGATTTCGTTTGGATTTTGCTTGATAATTAGAATTGCATTCTCTTCCTTTTCCGTTCTAAAATCAAATGAGGAAAATGACCCAATTCCCTTCATTTTCTTCCATTTCATTCTTAAATATATAAACAAATTGAATCACATTTTCCTTTTTCTTTGGATTTTTTTTTCTCTTCGTGGGTCATCATCGACATCCTATCATTCCATTATCTCCCATCCTCCTAACACAAGATAGTCAGTGATCTCAGATTGGAATCTCTCCACTGTACAAGAGAACTAAGTTGTCAAGATGTAATTGATTACTACGATGTAAAGGCGTATCAATAAGACGAGGGAAAACCAAGATCTACAAGGCAACTGAAGCGCAAACTTCACCGCACACCTCATAACACCACGGCTAACCCCCTGGCCATGACCATCTCTGTTGCAATGGTCACCCGAGAACCACCGCGATAGATCTGATTCTGCAATGGTCACCCGAGAACCACCGCGATAGATCTGATTCTGCATCTCGCACGCCCATGAGATAAAGAGAGAGAGACAATGACGACCACCATACATCGTTCACGGTCACATAGGAGCCATGACCACCTCGCAAGCCCTGATGAGGCCACTTTGAGTTCAAGTTCTAGTTTGAGAGAGAGAGGGAGAGAGATGGCCACCCAATAAACAAAATAAGATCATTGTTAGATATCATTGCAGCAACAAAATATGGTCTTCCCACCCGCATAAGCCCCAAATCCAAGTTTGGTGGTCTCGAACAGAACAGCCATATGACACAAGCAAATGCGAAAGGATATACATAGAAAGGCGCATAACCAAAATATGAACGACTTAGCAAAAGGAAGACTGCTAAAATTATATGGGTCGATCATGGGTGTGGTTCTGGGGGATTACTTACTAGTTCGGATCTCCTCAAAAGTCCTCATCTCCTAGCAATTATTCCAAATATCTTACACCATTTTAAACCATGGAACGAGAAACAAAGACAAACCCCGATGCGGGAAATCGGTCGAAAGTCGCAAAGAAGAGACTTGACCTATGCCAAAACTCGGGGCAACAAAAATCCTGCCTTCATCTTCGTCCTCGACGCTTTGTATTTCCTACTCTTGTCCAGGGTTTGTACCCCACAGGATCCAAACATCTCACTTCTTGCTCCTCTTGGAGCCAGAGGTTTCGGATTTCCCTTTCCTGCGTTTTCCCGCAACACTGCTTCCAGTGCCAGCAGGAGTGGCGTGGGCAGGGTAAATAGGCATGTGATGCATAGGAACCAAAACAGGGAACCCAGCGGCAGGGGTTCTGCAACACGGCAGTTAAAATTGGTATCAGCCGACATGCATAAAGACGACAGCAGCAGAAACTTCTATTACAAATTTTTTTCATAAATTTCTCTTCAATTTTCCTTCCATGAAGGACGAGAGGAAATTTCTAGAAACTGGCAAACAGCAGGTGACTAAACCATGTATACAGAATGTCTATAACCAACCAAGACTATACTACTTGACAAATGAAAGAACCAAAAAACTAGAAACTGCTCACAATGACTTCCAAGATTTATGAACTCCAGCACAAAATCTTGCTTATTCGAAACGAACATGTTGGTGCATAAGATGAAGCCGAAACGTTCTTAAGAATCGAACACATCAATCATCTAACATCTGCTCACAACGCTAAGACATTGGCGCAAGTATAAGCTACATATGATGGCCACCATCAGCAAAGAACACCACACAAACAGAAGGTATATAATCAACCAAGACTCAGCAATGTCACATAATCAAAGAACAAAAACTAGAAGCTGCTCAAAACACTTCAAGAAACAATGGCCTCCAACATACATCTTGCTTTTTTTTTTCTAAAAAGATTTTTGCTTTCCACAGAGATCAACTCGTGACCTAATACTAGATGCCCCCAATCCCCACTAAACCCCTCATAAATCTTGCTAACTAAAGATCAAGTTATTTTGGACAAAGATGATGCCAACAAGTTATTAACAATCGAACTCATCGTCCACGTTGGAAGAAAGACATTGGCACAAGTACTTTGTACATATGATTGTTAAAGTCAACCGTTAACAAACTCATCAAATAACATTCCAATAAATGCATCGAGACCCAAATTTCTATGCTCACGATACAAGTACCATGATATAAACAACAACCAAAAAGGCAAAGGAAGTTGACAAGAAAAGTTGGACATTAAGGAAGGCAAGAAAACTTAGAAGACTTTGATGAGCATCAACTGAGTGGCATAAATATACTAAAGCACTGATACTAGTAACGTTTAGTTTACTCTTTAAAGCAGTTCATTCACTTTGCAACACAGGGCACTAAGGATGCACAGTAAGATATCATCGGTATTTACTTCAGCTGGAGTCAAGTAAATCATCTTATCAAAACATATTTGAACATATCAATCAGGAAAATGGTGATCGAGATTGAAAAGCTCAGCTACTAATTTTCAAGGTTTAAGATGCGTACCCGAGAGCACGGCAGACTCCTGCTTGGCCACATTAGCACCACACGCACTGTTCTGCAAACTAAAACGCAGAGCTTGGTTTTCAGCCATAACGCACTGAAGTAATCTCCCAAGTCTCCTACATTCCCCCTCCAGATATTTGCTCTTCACCTCCAGATCTTTCACATACATTTTCTTCCTCTCTCTTGACCTAACGGCAGCATCCCTGTTCCTCAGCTTCCTGATATATATCAAATGCCCTTTCGTCAAGACGGAATATTGTACATGTCGACAAATGAACAAATTAGCAATTTCTGTCCCTACATATTTAACCCTACAGAAAAATTCTCAGACGGTTCTATTCGGAATTCGAAAAACTAGATGACCATATGCCTAAATCAAGTGAAAGAAATTATGAGGCACTCCAAATTGGTAAGGCCATGATGTCCACAATTCCAAGAGCAAACATCCCTATTTAGACACGTTGTTCAATACCGCTAACATATAATACAATACTTCACGAGATTCCAGAATGTTAAATTCTACGGCAAACTCTCTCGCGACTAAGTCCATGTGCAAAAGGCACACACATAAATCCTACAACTCAACCGGCTTCTTCTCCAGAAAGACGAATCAACAACGAAACCGCCAGAATTCGACATAAGGCTTCTGATTGAATAATTCGGCAGTAACAATTAATCAAACATACCTCCTGAGCTTCTTCGTCGCGGGATCACCGGCTTCATCGCCATCGTCAGCCTCATCAGCCTTCTCGGCCTCGGCTCCTCCATCATCCGACGAGCCCGGCTCCTCCTTGTCGCCGGGCACGTCGACAATCTCGCCGCACCCATCGCCGGGGGAGTCAACGAGCACGTCGAAGATGAACCTGTCACAGAACTCCTGGCTCGATTCCGCCCTAACCCCATCGCCACCACCACCGACTCCCTCTCCGTCCTCCTCCCCCTCGTCCCTCATCAGGATGTTCTCGATCTCGTCGATCCACGAGAGCCCCGAGTCCGGAGACGGCGCGGCGCCCGCCGACGACGATGACGGGCAAGCGCCGAGCACGTCGCCGGCGTCCGGGAGGTCGCCGAAGAAGCAATCGAGATCGATGTGGGACATCACGTCGTCCTCTTCCACGCGCAGCTCCGGATCCCCCATAGAACACTAAAAACTTCAAAAAAAAAAAACGAAAAAATCAACGGGACAAAAGGGAAGAGGAAAGGGAAGACGGGGGAGGAGACGGAGCCGGCGGCGGCAGGGATCTACCGGAGCATCCGATTCCAGATTATATTTGGGAGGGGGAGAGATTTCTAGGGTTTTTGTTTCAGCCAATTCGATCGATCATGGTCGAAGAAGAAGAAGAAGGAGGAGGAAGATGGAATTCGAGAGAACGAGATGGAGGAAGCGAGAGGTTTTATTATCATCCCCCGAAACCGCGATGCCATCACCGGGCCAATGAAATCCCGACACGTGGAAGTCGGTGGGCTCGGCGGAATCGCTCTGCTTCTTCGCGGAAATTTCCCACGCTGCTTCCGGGAATCGGTCCGCTCTATATATTTCTATACGAATATTTTATATCATATATAATTTATTTTTTTTCCAATTATCCTACCAATGGGAGATTACTATCGCCTTGTCCTAAAGTCTGTATACTTCGATTCATTTACGTCCAGATCGTGGAATTTGATTGGAAGTCGCGGTTTAAATAAAATTGGAGGCAGGAGTGGGTGTAATCGATCCTAGTCGAATTGATATGGTGTCCAATTTGAGCTCGACTCAATTGGGTAAAACTCGGGACTTGAAAGTCAGCTTTGAACTCAACGAGTATCGAAACTATAGCTCGAAAGCCAACTTTGACCTTCTTTTGTGACAACAAAAATCTCGAGCTGTGTTTATTGCGACATGTTTATCCTAAAATTTTTCTTATTACGTCAAAAACCTCCAAACTTATATCTATATAACACATTTACCCTCCGTCAAGGTTCCTCTATATGATTTTCAACCTAAATAATATCGTTTTTATAAGCCCATGTCAACACTGTTTGGTTTCTGGATTTTTCACGGTTCTCATTTGGCAGAACATTGACGGAGGAAGGTAAATGTATCCCACACGAACAAATTTAGGATTTCTTGTCACGAAAAAAAAATTTATGGTGAATGAGTTACATAATTTAGGATTTTTTATGGACGAGCAAGGGAGTCGGACGTTCAATGGGTAAAAAAAAATCGAGTACAGAAAAAAAAAAAACAAAGATACTCAATTAGCAGATTTTCGCTAGCTCCTCCCAAACATTTTCGTTTCCTAGGTTCTACAAAACATCACGATTCTTTCCAAAGGCTAGTTACTTCACTTTCAGACTATAGGCATTGCTTATTTCGCATTCGGTTCATAGTGTGACCTATAGGAATTGATAGAGAGGCGCGCATGATTCAATTGAATTCTAAGAGCGAGGTTTTCATCACCACGCGAGCACAATGGGGCCTGCCAAAGGAGACACCTTTTCTCAACACATGGATTTGTCTATCGCAGGATTCCAGCGGAAGCACGAATATGATACGAAGAACTTTAACACTGATAACACGTCCTTTCAAAACATTGAAATTCTTTACCTTGGCTGTAACCCAATATGTTCAAAGATCAGTGTTTTGTTCTCCAAGAAAAAGGGGTCGGTTTATGATTTATCTTATGCCTGTTTGAGTGTGGTTCACACTCCCCTCCGATAGGAAGGCACAAGGGTCCGAGGGCTGCCCCGATAGGGGTTGCGGGGGCAACACCCCTAAGTCGCCAAAAGGCTTTTATAACTTGAGTCCATATTTTTTTTTTAGTAGTTTGGCTTTGAGAAGATAAATAGTTACTCGGTATGTATAATCTATTTCTTTTATAATTGAGGGATGTAGTAGAGAGTGTCGTTATTTGAGTGTGGTTCACACTCCCCTCCAATAGGAAGGCATAGGGGTTCGAGGGCCGCCCTGATGGGGGTTGCAGGGGTAGCGCCCCTAAGCCGCCAAAGGACTTTTATAGCTTACGCCTATATTTTATTTTAGTAGTTTGGGCTTGAGAAAATAAATAGTTACTTGGTATATATGATATATTTCTCTTATAATTGAGGGACGTAACAGATAGGTACGAGATGCTAATTATTATAGAATTCTCTATTGGATGTAGTCTTAATTTAAGGATGAACCAGGATAAAAATCTTATGTCTCAATATTTTTTTTATCGCTTTTATTCTCTATTTTCTCGTGATTGTGTGCCGGCCCTAACACTGGCCGTAATTATAACACAGCTCTAGGCTTAAGTGGACCCTTCGTCTCAAAGCTTCAACCTTTTGACACCAGACTTACCCTTCTTTGAGAAATCACACGCTCATCCCAGGCCCAAGCCGTCATCGCCTATCGCCGTCGAGCCCGCGTGATCGATGAAGAAATGGCTGCCTTCGGAAAGAAGGAGATCGGAGAGTGGACCAAAGGAACAAGGGTGAAGGATATCAGAAGAAACAAAAAAAAAGGAAGACAAAAAAAGAGTTTGGACAGAGACCACAAGGCATGTGAGATGCAGGCGCTCACCGGAGCTCTTCTTCGAGGCTACTTTGCTCACTTCATGTTCTTATTAAAGACAAATTTCAATATAGGCCCTCTTTTGAAAAAAGAGACAACATTCGAGGTCCTTGTTTGGAATTCTTCCGAAATACCGTGGCGCTTGTGAGATACTGACATCCGATATAAAGCAGCTCAACGGAAAGAAATTTTATCCAGAAAGCAAGGCCGGGAGACCGATCTGGACAGTTCGCTATGGCGTCTTTCGCTTCCGCGGTCGCCATCGACGGGCCAGCAAGAGGCGCGATCCCGCCGCCGTCGTCGCCCTCCCTGAGATCCGGCCGCTCCTTCTGCCCTCCCGCCGTCTCGCTCCCCGCCGCGCGAGGGGGCGCCGCCCGCCGCCGCGGCGGGGGAGGGGGAAGGGCCGCCGCGCTCGCGGTGAGGGCGATGGCGCCGGCGAAGTACGAGGGCACGCGGCTGAGGGAGGAGCGCCTGGCGGAGATGATAGAGGAGAAGGTGAGGGAGGCGAGGGAGGTCTGCGAGGGGGACGCGAGGTCCGACGAGTGCAAGGTGGCGTGGGACGAGGTGGAGGAGGTGAGCCAGGCGAAGGCCGATCTCAGGCTCAGGCTGGAGAAGCAGCAGGACCCGCTCGAGTCGTTCTGCGAGCAGAATCCCGACACCGACGAGTGCCGCCTCTACGAAGATTGAAGGAATCGAAGATCGGGGGCCGCCTCCGCTTCCGGTGATCGGCTTCGCCGGTTCAGTTCCGAAGGTCGGAGAAGTGTGTGTACATGTGCGCGTGCTTGTGACGGCGATGTGTCTTTTGCTTGTGTGTGCATTCTGGGGAACCGATGCTCCGAATGCTCTTGGTGCACAGTTGTGTTCATGTATCTGAGAACATTTGCGTAATGACGATAGCATCTTTCGAACATTGTTCCTCTCCCGCGATGGGAATTCGATCGTGATGATTCGACATTTTCTTGTTAGAAACGAATGGACACGGCCAGGCATCGGCGCCGGCCGGTCAATACCGAAGAAGATGAACCCGACACCTGAGACCTTCAAATGTATTAGCACTGGCAGATCAAAATTATCCATATGGTTAAACAGATGCAGCTACGATAATAACATTACAGCTAACGAGTTCGAGATCGTGCCAACGATCTTAACCGAGATGCGCCGCTGAGCGGTCTCTCGGGGAATCATAACGTCGAAACAAAAAAGTTCCAAGGGACCCGAAAATAAAAATAAAGAACCAGTGATTGATCATCTTTTCTAATCTCTTCTACTTGGTCATCACTCTTCATCGGCAGCCATGGCTTCGCCTACATCGACAGTGAAATTATACTCCTGGTCGCAACCCAGGTACGAGTCGCACATGAAGTAGAGGCTGTACGTCTTCTTTCCGGCTTCTGGAGGGGCGGTGAACTCGAGCTTGACCTTGGACTTCCTTTGAAGAGACACCCTCTTGATAGCGAGCAACTGGTTGGTCCTCGTGTCGCCGACGACGAGCCACCACCCTTCTTCCTTGGCTTTGGGATACCTAGGGGCATCGACTGGGCCAACGTCAGTTCTCCCCTCCATATCCCTTTCGAGCATCACCTGCAGCGTTACGTCGTCCCCGGCACCAACGCTGTCGTCATTGAGTACCTCGTAGGTGAGGTCAATGTTGGGGAAACGGTTGCAAAACCTTGCAATGTCCAGCAGCTGAGAGTCCGACATCTGCAGTAGCTCTTGCCTCTCCCCATCCTCCATTTCCAGCAGATCAAACACAGTCTCCACACTCTTCCCGGGGTTCTCCTGGCATTTCTTGGCCAGATCCTTGGTGAAATGCGGGAGCTGTAGAAGCATCGAATCGCGCTCCCACATGCCTTGTGTCACCATCTGGCTTACTTCCATCGCAAGAAGCGCGAGGCTCAGCCACCCACTACTTGATATAACATCCACCATCGCCTGAAGCAACCTGCTAGCAGAAAGGAGGACCTCCCGTTGATCCGATGCCAGATTGCCGCCCAGGGGCTGCCTCGAGAAGTGGGCCTGAAGCAAGGCGTTGGCCTTCACGTGTGGGTCCGTGGCTTTGGGGTTCTCAAAGGAAAACCTCTGGTGGTTAATTAGCCTCCGAACAGCATCCTCCTCTCCCGGTCGAATGGGAAGTAGTGCATATTCTGAAGCAGACGACAGAATCTCCAGAAGACCCTTCATCTTTGTTTTAGAAGTCAAGGAAGAACTGAACCGCTCTATAGTAGTATAACTGATATAGTAGTATGATGCAATCATGCCAAGATTTAAAGGAGAAAGGTCGATATCATCCTCAATAAGGACGCATTTACTAGCTTCCAGGTCGTTCAAAGTATTCTCCACAAGCTCGGAAAGGTGATCGGACAGATGCCTATGGCTCACCCCCTGGAGATTGTAGTAATTTGGGTTTTGCGTCAGCCTCCTGTACATGAAAGTCCAAGTCAGGTAATCCACGGCATCCTGCTTGTTCTCAATAATTCCAGCAACAACTTCTGCGTTCAGATTATCATGCAGGAAGTGCTGCAAATGGCTCTCCACAGGGAAAGCCTCATACAAGAATTTCTTGTAGTACTCCTTACGAGGCGCATGGCAAAGGATAACACATTTTCCAGAATTATCCATCAATGGCCGGCTAGCACGACCCATCATCTGCAGAAGATCTGTGACAGGGTAATCCGTGTGCGCATTCTCCCGCCCATCATAGTATTGTGTTCCCATGACAACTACCAAGTACGCTGATAAGGGCACTCCCCAACACATGGAACTGCTCATGACGCAGACCTGAATACGACCAGCTTCAAAGAGCTGTGTGACCACCTGTTGGTCAAGACTAGACAACCCCTCATGCAAATAGCCAACCCCATGTCGCAAGGTGGTCCTCAACGTTTCTTCACTAACGTTGTCAATAAAAGTCTCCACATCTTCATAGGAGCATAGTAAAAATGGAGGATTCTCCCCACCTTCTGCACTTGAATAAGTCATCAAGTCCACTGCAGTAAGTCGGACATGCTTTCTGGTGGGAACAAACACAAGAGCAGGCTTCCCATTCTTAGCATGCTGTACAACTGCTGTGTATGTCGGTTTCGTCATTGCTTGCATCCTCGCCTCAAAATTAGCAATGTCCACTCCTTGTATGTGAATCTCCAGGGGAGCAGGGCGGACGTTGGGCGGGAAGTTGAAAAGACCATGGGAAGTGGCACCAATCCATTCACCAAGATCCTTTGCATTCGCAAGTGAAGTAGACAGAGCCACAATTCGAATCTTGTTCTCCTGACTTGCTATATATCTCATCCTGGAGACAACCACCTCCAATACCGGACCACCTTGACCCCCAATCAAGTGGAGTTCGTCAATTATAAAAAGACTAACCTGTTGAACCTGCTTCCGCTGCTTCCATCTACGAGATAAGGCATCCCACTTCTCTGGAGTGCTGATGATAATCTGGCCCTTCTCAAGCAATTTCAAGTCTGTTGCAGTTTCCCCAGTTAGTTCAACCACCTTCATCCCAAGACCATCCCTCCCAAACTTCCTATTCCAATCTCGGAAGCGTTCCTTGGCCAGAGCTTCCATAGGAGCAATATAAACAACACGCATGATGTTGTCAGGTCCTTTCTGGTGATTTCTTAAGATAGCAAACTCTGCACATATGGTCTTTCCACTCCCAGTAGGAGCAGCAACAAGGACATTGTCATCTGTGTTGTAGAGCACGGTGAAGACCTGAGTTTGAACAGGATTGAAATTCTTGAAGTCCTTGTACAAGGCTTCATACGACGGGTTTCTTAAAGCAGTCACGGGCAGTGGCTGCAAGTCCAGTAACTCTGTTGGTGGAGGATACTTTTCCGGTAAAATAAGATGCCTGAAGGAAACAGGCAAAACAGTTTGTGACCCAAGCCACCTATCTGACACAACACGAATGAAGTATTGGGGAGGCAATGGTTCATAGATTGGAACCGTGAAATTCAAAGTGTGGTCTTCATCAACGTACTGCTTCTTCAGCATAAAGTATTCGTGATGAAGAATGTATTCGCCATCGTTGTCCTCCACAATCACCCAAAATGGTTCAACGTACCCATGAACTTTGTCCTCCCACTGAAAGTCTGGTGTAATCGTGAGTTCAACCCTCAAGACAGATCGAGTAATTGGCAGAACATGTGCTGCAAGGTTCAATTTTGGGAATTGGTGGATGAACTTATGCAACATTCTTCCCTGCTTTGGTGCACGAATTAGCTCTCCTAACTCCTGTGAAGAGAGGTCATAGTACCTTTCCCAAGCTAAATCCTTCTTCTCCAACTTTGAAAGAATCTCATTAGGAATCCCAGTAAATTGACGAAGTGGCGTTTGGACACTCCACATCCTCCTGTTGACCATCTTGCAGAGGTTCAGAGCCTTCTCAGCCAACTGTGCCCATCCCCTTTTAAGGACAATCTCAAAAAGAGATCGCAGAAGACGTCCAGCACTCTAACCAAAAATAAATAAATAAATTAGTTAAGATTCAAATGATGCAACAGTGAGCAAGATATAATCAAGATGATGGAAATCAGAGAAAAATGTACCTGAGTTATGAAAACCATATCTGAAGTCAATGAAAGCCCTTCAAGCTTTAGCTGAGAAATATATGCTTGAAGCAAGACATTGATCTTGGCACTAGGCTCCTCCAGACTTTCTTTCACAGGTATGGGAACTCGATCCAAAAGCTTCGCTAGCTCCATCTTCTCATCTTGTCTCACTGTCACATACTTAAATTCTTCACTCAGTGAGAACAACCGACATAACTCAATATCCCCCATTGTCGGCTTCAAGTGTTCATTATATGTGGATATTGTCCCATGTGTTATGTAATAGTAACTAGCTATGCGACCCAAGTCAGTAACCTGGAAATATCCGCTTTTCCTATCATACTTAACCAAATTATTCTTATCCAGGATGCTAGCAGCAGTGTGAATCTGCACAAAAAACAGAAAATACAATATATATAAGTGAAATGAGAGATTAAACGTTCAAGTTCGCCGCATGTCCTAAAAACATAAATAAACAGCAAATCTGGGTTACTATGAACGGAGAGAGAAAAGATCTCAAAAACCAGTAAAATTGAAAATCAGATACCACACAGGAGAGGCACATTCTAGCAACTCAGTTCTTAATCTTTGCACAGACAAATAGAAGCATATGTACCACCCTGATTCATTTTAAAGCAAAAACAGGGGAAACATTGCCCACTATCCACCACTTTTGAACCATAAACCTCGCTTGAGGCTACAGATCACCTCTTTATAAATACCCCAATATCCAAGTAGAAAGAATCAGAGTTCAGGCAAACCCATGCATATTGAATGATTAATGGCATTCTAAAATTCATATGCAGTTCCATAGCACATCGTTGAATTGACACTAAATTCACATTATCGAGTTTCATCGTAAAATGAAATCTCAATTCCTTCACTCAAGGCACATATTCTACCCTGAAAAAACTTTTTGTTCCTGAAGAAAAGTGGAACGGACATAAAACTGAAGAGATTCCTCCCTCGTTCCGTCTTCCTCTTCACATGATAACCAATTCTCCGTTAGGGTCACTATTCCTTCTATTCACGTGTATTTCATCGAATAACTTTCCATCTAGCAGAAGAAAGAGTGAGAACAACAAGAAAACAACCAGATGAAACAGTTTTTTGTCCTAAAGACATCTGGCAACACATTCTATGTTGTTATGAACTATTGCAAAACCAACACAAAAAGAACTAGCATAGTTAAACTGAACAAGAAAAGAGCTCACACAAGATAAAAGGACAAAAAATACCAGAAAGGACAAGAACATCTAAAACTCGAAAGTCTGTTAAACAATGAAATAAGAAGTGGAAAAGGCACCACGTCTACTATGTTTGAGCATGTATCCATATAAGATAATCTCAAACATTAAAATCACGATGATACTTACCAAATCAGCCCTTCTCTCCTCCAGCGTAATATCATTAGTGAGAACATCTGCCGCCAGACCATATAGTGTAGGATTCCGCAGCATACGGATATACAAGTATGTGTAGCCAATCCAGTTGCATGCTTCTCGAGCATTCTGAACAGTCCCTAGAACAATTTCGGCATTCAACTGATCGGCCAATTTGGAGACAAACTGACTTTCTATAGGTAGCTGCTGATTCATCAAAGACAGATAGTATTGTAGTTCACTATGGCCAGTGATGATTATTCCTTCACCACAGGTGTCGTACTGAGGTCGTCCTGCTCGACCCAGCATCTGCATAACATCCAGCGGACTTAATTCGGTCCATGCTCCCTTTTCTGGATTGTATATCTGTGTTCCCTTGATGATCACAGTGTGTGCAGGTAAGTTGACACCCCACGCAAGAGTTGCTGTTGAAACCAAAACCTGCACATGACCATCAGCAAAGAGATCCTCAACAAGTTGCCTATCTGCCCTCGCCATGCCAGCATGATGAACGGCAAAACCGTAAGGCAGGAGGTCCTTAAGATCATTGCTCTTGACGATGTCAGTGTGACTTTGTAGAATTTCGCGGCTCACGCCGTCCTCTTTCAAGAATCTACCAAGAGTATCATTAGCGAGTGCAGAATCTCTTATAGCTCGAGCAGTTTTGGCTGTTTCCTTCCTAGAGTGGACAAAAATAAGAACTTGATGCTTTCCCGCCGCAGCTACCACCTTTTCATAGCACACATCATTCATCAACTGAAACCTCTGCAGTGGCTTTCTGACTGTTATTCCAATGTACTGCTGCGAAAGAGGGACAGGTCTGTAACTATTATCGAAATAAAATAGTCCCTTGTTAACATCTACGTGCAAGAACAACGCAACATCCTCATAATTGGGCAATGTAGCTGACAATCCCACCAGACGAATGTGCTCTTTTGTGGTTTCAATTTGTCTAACGGTTCTAGCAACAATGCTCTCCAGTACGGGTCCTCTATTATCATGGAGGAGATGAATCTCATCAATGATCAGAAGCTTCACGAGCTGCGTGTAGGTACGATCTCCCGATTTTCGGGTAATGATATCCCACTTCTCAGGGGTAGTGACGATGATCTGAGTCTCTTCGATTTGCTGACGAGTCAATGACTGGTCACCACTCAACTCCCTCACCTTGATATCATACTCTTGCAAACGGTTAGACAGATTACCAACAACTTCAGCAACAAGTGCTTTCATAGGTGCCACATAAACAATCTTATAGTTGCTGTGGTTAAATGATCCATCTGGATTCCTGTTCAAAGCGATTTGCTGGAGTATGGTCAGCACGGCTACATTAGTTTTCCCAGCTCCAGTAGGAGCACACAAGAGGATGTTCTCTGCAGTAAAAAGAGCAGTCTCGTAGACTTTGCTTTGAACACGGTTCAGCTGTTGCATCCCTTTGAAAGCAGGCTGTGCCCAATCAGGCAAGGCAGATATTTTAACAAGCTTCTCGTTGGGATCTGGTTTAGATTTCAAAACTGGCACATGAACTTCCTCGTATCCTTTGCTGAGATGCTTGAAGGAGCCGACAGGAAGATCGGTCCTTCTATTTGCCATTAAAAGGCCACCCTGCTCAAAAGCGAGGCTGTCAAGATCAAGTAACTGACGCTGTCCCTTTAACCAACTACCTTCCGCATCCCTATCAACCACGCCTCTCCGACCTGTATCTTCATCTCCAGCACTCTCATCCTTCAAACGACGAGCCTCTTCCCTAATACTCTTCTCCAAGTTCTTTTGCCTCTCTTTTGCAGTAGCTCTTGTGGCATGCAACTGTTCCACTATCGCAGCCAACTCCGGTCCCAAACCCATCATTTCTTCTTCAATCTTCTTCCGGTCATCTTGGTCTTCAGCCCTAGCCAAACGGGTGCACCAGACGATCTTCAACCTATTTCGCAATAAAAACTTAATGAGGCTGAACTTATCAAACTGAAGATGCAACAATAGCTTAGTCTCAACCTCCCTAGCATCCCCTTCCGCAAGTATCTTCAACACCTCCTCCGCAAGCTTCTGACACTGCTGGGGATCAATCTGCTGTTCATAAGCCTGAGAAATCTTTCTTTGAAGCCAATAAGCATCAATGTCCTGAACATTCAAGCTCATGCCCTCACTAGCTTCCCGCATATCATCATCATCTATCCCAGCACCCATCTGCATAGCTGAAGAACTGTTTGGTTCTGCAACATCTTCGTCGTCCTCTTCATCCTCCTGGACCATATCGAGATCACTCTCCTCGTCGTCATCTTCATTCTCTTCGAACTCAACTGCAACACCCACATCATCGTCAAGTGCCTCGTCCCCATTAGCCACAGCAGACCCAGCCGCATCACTCGCGTCTTGGAAATCAGTAATAAGCCTCCCGATTGAAACGAGCTGATCAAAAACAGGGTTCGGAATAGGGTTCAACAACTTCTCAATCTCCTTCTTCTTATCAGGATTCTTGAGCGTGTCGTTCTTCAACACGGCCAAAATCTCATCTGCCGCGCCACTGACTATATTCAGCGGCTGCCCACCCAACTGCTGTTGAATCACGCTGAGCATCGCCTCGTACGCAGCCCTAGTCTCCTTCGTCTTGGGCTGGTAAACCCCTTCCTCCGTGGTGGTCAGCACGCTCTCCTCTCGAAGCCGGCGCCTCTTGGCCTGCCTAGGGGCGGGCTCCGACAGCGCGTCCCGCTCCTTCTTCTTCTTCTTCGCCTTCTGGAGCTTCTCGTCGAGCTCCGGGGGCCTGCCCCGGTACGCCCGGTCGCCGAAGCTCCTGGGGTCGATCTTCCCCCACAGGGACTCGGGCTCGCCGGTGGGCTCGTGGGTGTCGCGGGGCCGCGTGTCCGTCGTCAGGACCAGGCTCGAGTTGGCCCTGTACTCGTACTGCTTGAACCGGGCGTGCGCCTCGGCACCTCCTCCCAGATGCGCCATTTGCTCCAAAAAACCCTAGTTCCACGGAAAACAGAACGGCCAACAGATGAACTTCCCCAATCCAAAAACGAACCACCGCCGCTCCCTAGGGTTTCGGCCAAAACGCGATTTCGATACGGAAACGCCGAAGCGGCTCGGCGAAGACGAAGCACGCGCGCGCTATGGAGATCGGAGAACGAACGTACTTACGGAGATGATGTCGATTCGAGCTGCGAACCGCGAGAGACAGCTCTCCTCTTCCGACGATCCCCTCGAATCGGCGGGAGAGAAATGATCTCCGGAGCGGAGGAGGGCTGGATTTATAGGCGGACGCCGCCGGCGAAATGATAACGAAGCACCGCCATTGCTTCACTTCACTGGAAAAACCTGAAGGGGTAACGAAGGGAAGGGCTCGCGAGGGCCGAAAAGGCCTAAAAGGCGGTTCTCCTTTTCGGCCGCTCCGGTCCGGCCTAATTGTCTTCGCGGACCGACCGGTCAGTTACGGAGCCGTGGGTTCGAGCTTCATCAGACCGATCTGTTGCTCCGTCAAATGAATTAATTGAGATAATTATTTAATGGATTCCACCATCAGATCTTATTTTGTGCCATTGAAGGAAGAACTAACATCGCGATTGTTATACTGTTAGGAGAAAATTGCTAAGTTGATTGTTCGTCTGGTGAAAAAATTGCAAAACAAATGCATTAGATTGATGCGGGAAACTCATCCCCGCGAATCAGATGAATTGCCGCGGGAAAAGAAAACCAGGGCTGACCAGGCTGTGCTCACTTGGAAAAATGACAACGATCAGGCTTCGTTTGTCGAGCGAAAAATGAAAGATTTAAAAAATATTGTCTTAAAAATGACCGCTTTTGTATCGCTTAAAAAAATGAATGAATAAAAAATATTTTCATAGATAATGAAAATAATTTTCATTGATTAATTATTTTGAACAATGCAAGCAATCATTTTTAAGAAAATGTTTTTCAGATCATTCTTTTACTGCAAAATAAACGGAGCCGAAAATGCATAACTATAATTTAGGAGTCACACTAAACTCGAACAAAAAAGTACAATGATGAAATTCAGCAAAATAAAAGTTAGAGGGAGGGAAAATGACACAAATCGTACTTGAACTTTAGCTCAATATGCAGTATAGTCATTAAAATTTTAATTTGTTTAATATACATTGAACATTTTCGTATCATTCGAAGATATATCAAAAGTCTAAGGACTATATTGAATATTTGGCTAAAGTTCAGGAATCACATTAAATAAATTAAAAGTTTATGAATTATACTGCATGTTGTGCTAAAGTTCACGAATTGTTAGTGTCATTTTTTCATGTATGGACTAAATTGAACATTACAAAAAAGTATGAGGACCACTTTTAAATCGTCGTAAGTCAAATTAAGAGCCAGTGAGCGCCAGCGCGTCGCATCGTGCTCCTCTGCACACCACAAAATCCATCAGCACGATCCTTCCAGTTCCAGTTCTCTTCTCCGCGCCTCATCGGAGCGAAACATCGATCGCCGACGAACCTCCATGGCCGCGACGCTTCGATCCCCCGTTCCGCCTTCTTCTCCGTCTTCCTCCTTCCCTCTCGCGTCGCCTCCACACGGCCTGCCCGCTCGTCTAGCAGCTCCTCCGAGACGGCGGCGGAGGCGGCTCCCGGGGTCCGCTTCCGCCTGCAGAGCGTCGTGGCAAGAGGTAACGATTTTACCTGATTCCGTGAACTCTTTTTTCTTAAGGGGCGAAAAATGGCGTCGATCGCTTACTATTATTGTCCGTGAAGCTCGCCGGCGTTCTGGTGTTCTCGGCGATTCCGTTCACGGCGGTGAAGGCGATCGCCAACAGTCCGTTGGGGGAATCGCTGCAGCGGCGGATGGAGGAGAGGAAGAAGGTCGCGGCGGAGAACTCGTCCAAGTTCCGGGCGCTCGCTGAGAAGGCGAGGAAAGAGAGGTAATCGTCCACGGTAAGCCGGTGATTTCCCCTGTTGTCCGTTCTTGCTCGTGGAAGGTTGCCGTATAGGTGCTGAGATCATTGTCCTCGATTTTGTCCGGATTTGATCGACTGTGGATACGTTGGAACCGTCTGTGGGAATTTTCGACAGGATGATTTCATTTCATGGTTGCATTTATCGCCTTCTGCTTTTGGACTATTAGGAATAATAGGAAACTGAACCAGTTAGCTTCAAGTGCGTAGATAAGTATCCTTCCATGAAAATGGAAAGCATGAGCAGTAGAGAAAATTCTCGCAACACGTGCTTAGCAATTTAGGGCAGAAAACTTGGATTCGATTTATCTCGTGTTTGGGAGCTGGCATATTGAGTTGAGGTTGTTTTTAGAACAATTTGAGAGGAAGTGCTTCGTTTTACGGCTGGCTTTAGCTGCAAATAGACCAAAGAAATTATCAGATCAAGGAAGCCATGATGCTCCAACAGCGATGCATACTGGACCTATGTACTTATTGGTGAAAAATAGTTTGCCAAATCCATAGATTCAATTAATGTTTCTCCATAGTGCAACGTAATCCCTTCTGCTGTCCTCCTCCCATGACAAATGCATCTCTTGGCACGGTCCAAAATTTGAAATAGTACATTTCTCAAAGAATTGCTTCTATGGGATTAAGCTTTTTGTAGTTGATAATCGATGCTTGTGACAGAAAGCTTGTAGTCTTCCAGCTTTTCTATGTAAATAACTGGAGAAAGATCAGTAATGGCACGGGATTATCAGATTGTTGATCATTATTTTGGATGTTTCGCATATGGTATCTATATTCAGTTTTTCCTATACAACTAGTATGGAGATACCATTTTACTTGCTTCAAACTGGCAGTCATTCTTGCTATATTATATGAGCGGGCTAGGCCAAATTACATCTTGAAATGAGTTTTTAACCATCCTTATGATCTTAATTACATTCAAACATGCAAATCTCCCTCTATGACTAGAAGACCCATATATATTTCGGAAAGATCACTTGCCATATTCAGTGCTGACATAGGTTATTCTTGTGTACGTCTTCGAAGATGGTTTATCCTTGACAAGACGTAATGGTTTTGGGTTTGTTTCATAGCTTCCATTCTCCGCTTGCCTATCTAGAATTTGTCAATGAGGTGCATTTACAGAAACATTGGGCCACGATGGTGCTGTTTAGGGGTGAGCATGATTCCAGGTTCTACCCTGGAACCTGAGAACTTGACCGGTGGGAACCTGTTGATTCCAGGTTCCAAGGTATGCAAGATAGGTTTCAGGTTCCAAAAATTAGAAAACCTGTTTCAATGGGTAGGTTCCAAGTTTTAGGTAGGTGGAACCTAGAACCTGAAACCTAAACAGTTTTTGGTATTTTTTTTCTTTGTTTATGTCTTCACGTAATCCTGTGGTGTTTCGTGACATTAGATGATGAGTGTATAATCTGAAACTACTAGTCTGAGCTTTCATTTTATGATTTGTTAATGTTTCATATTTTTCGTGTATCTAAATATAAGTTATGGTCAGTGGATTATAGCAGCAAGTGATGGTCATTAAAAGTGATGATTTATTGTAATTGATCAATTAATAATACAGGTGGAACCTAGTTAAACCCTGGAACCAACTTGGAACTTGTGATAGGATAGATTCCAAATTCCAAAAAATGATGAATCTATTCTCATGGATAGGTTCCAGGTGGAACCTGTACGGAACATGAAACCACTCACCCCTAGTATCAATTCTCATTTTAATTGTGTTTATTTGAACCGTAATGCCAGAAAAACTAGTCTTTTGTATTTTCCTTGATGAGTGACAAACTTGTTCAATATTGTTGCATTCATTTTCGTTTTGTTTAACTAAAAATGAAACAAAAAAAAGAATCCGTTAGATCCCGGAACCTACCCTGGAACATAGATACCATATTTGAGAAACCTGTAACTGGGGATAGGTTACAGATTTCAGGTGAAACTTATAAGGAATCTGGAACCGCTCACCCCTAGTGCTATTTTGTCCATTTTCTTTGTACAATAAACCTTCTTAGTCTGCGGCAACTTTTCTGCTTGGCTTACCGTTTTCTATTTCATTTTCTGACTTAAAGTTGATAGAAATGAGTCATAACATGAGCTCCGACTTTTGAAACTCTATCCCGAACTTGCTTAAAAGTCAATGTGGACAGATTATACTTTATTAGTTTCTGTTTTGTGCGTACTAACTCCTGAATATTTCATTTTTGCTATCGAACAGTTCATGGTACGGGGAGGACCGTCCTCAATGGCTTGGGCCAATCCCATATGATTATCCAGCATATCTTACTGGTGAATATCCTGGCGATTATGGATTTGACATCGCAGGTCTCGCCAGGGATCCCACTGCTTTTGAGAAGTTCTTCAAGTATGTAACATGACAATTTTTGTGTCTTTCTTCTCTGATGCCTCTTCATGAGTACTTCTCATGTCTATCTGGTGGTACTTATAGTAAATCTGGATTTCACTTTTGAAAAGTAATATTTCTTTTTCTGAAATGTGGAAAACATGAGCTATTATCTTGTGATTAGTGTTTACGGCATCTTGCCCAAGCTCAATCAACCATCTCAAATGCATGAGTTGTGAGATATAATTAGCTTCTTTGCTCCCCGTGACTGTAATTCCAGCGCTTCTGATTTAGCGAGCTATCATGTCATCCCTCATGGCCAAATGATATAGATGGTTTTGAGTTACCATTCGGATCCGTTGTTCCTTTGAGGACGTGTTATGTTGTACGCAGCTTCGAAATACTGCATGCACGCTGGGCTATGCTTGCAGCACTTGGTGCTCTTGTTCCTGAAGTATTAGACATAGTGGGAGCTTTTCACTTTGTAGAACCTGTCTGGTGGCGAGTTGGCTACTCAAAGCTGAAGGTTTGCATCTTCTCTTGGCACGTATTACTCCCATCTATAATCTATTTATATTTTTTTGCTCCTAAGTTCATCAACTGAAGCTCCTACCTGTAATCTTGCTTGGTAGATGCTTAATGAACAATGCAGTGTCTTGTTCTGATGGCCTACTGACTCTGGGTAGAGCTCCATTGATCGTTCAACCAGTCAAGATGAATAAAAATATCAACCACCTTCCGCCCCTCTCTTTCCCTCCCTCCAAGGCAAATAAAGTCCAGCTGATTTTGCACTTCTTTGTTGGGAGTTCTGCAATCCCCGGCCCCTAGTTTATATGTGGATATGATTGAAAAGGATTTACTTCCCCTTGTTTAGAATTTATGGAGATTCCTACCTCTGGGTTTGCTTTAGGACTATGAGTGAGAATGGTGTAATTAATGACATGCGAGTTACATGTTTAAGTTCTTGTTGCGTGTAATATCTTTATTTGCTAAATAACTGCTATTCCTCTTTTGCTTACTCGAGAATCTTCCCTTCATTTCCTTGCATGACCTCAGACTTATCTTCTGACTCCCTACAAGCAGACTATTATATACCTCGAAAGACTTTTGAATTTTGTTCACTTATTTTAGTAAGCTTAGTAGTTTTGTACATGTTTATTGCTGCAATGTCCATGGTACAATGCTAAATTGTGATCTGGATCTAATATATCGATTACCTTCATCAATGTGTATAGTTTTTCTAGCAAATAAGTGGAACATAGTGATTTTCCTATATGTTTCTTTTAATTTGCTTTGACAAGATTTGCTTGCAGCACATGACAGACATAGTTTGCCTCACATTTTCATGACACCAGGGCGATACACTGGACTACTTGGGGATACCTGGACTCCATATAGCTGGAAGCCAGGGGGTGATTGTGATAGCTATATGCCAGGCCCTTTTAATGGTAAGAACCATATCTAGCACTTGCTTCTTTTTTTCCCGCAAGATATGCCAGTACTTTTCTTCTTCACATGCAATTATTATGTATAATTTTCCTGCAAATATTATTGATAAACAAGCCTTAGTTGGATAATTTGAAGAGTCAAAATTGGTCATGCACTTTGAGAAAGTATTTTATGTGATGGAACACCACATGGAAGTGACAACATAGGGCAATCGATGAATTGCCGTTGCCCGCCTGTTACGATTCTTATCCTACTTGGCGCCTTGTATGTATGTGTCTCTCTTTTTATTGATTGACCATGGGGTGTATCCATCATATAAATTACTTTCTCCATGCACTTCTGGCAAAAAGAAAGACAATAATATCATTGTGCCTTTATTTGAAGATTTCAATTTTGTTAGAATACATTGCTTTCGCTCACTGAGGAGATTCTTTGTTGCATCCTTGTCTGGTGTGAAGCATTTTTTGGGTGTGTGTTTGTGTGTGGGGTGGGGGTTTGGGAGGGAGAGGTAAGTAACATGTAACTTGATCTTGTAAGCATTCATTGCCAATCTCTGGCCTACATATATGCCACCTAGTATCCTATAATTTTATACAATTACGGATATTGCAATACAAGTTTTATAGGGGACCATGGAAAGTTTATTAGTTGGAATTGTTTGTGAGACTCATCGAATTTTGTTAAGAATTCAAAGCTTTTACTTTTTGAATGCTCCTACTGCTTTTTTCAATAGGTTGGACCAGAATATGCGAGGTATTGTGGCATTGAAGCTTTGGAGCCTCTAGGAATTTACTTGCCAGGCGATATTAATTATCCAGGGGGAGCCCTCTTTGATCCCTTGAACCTGTCCAAGGACCCAGCAACTTTTGAGGAGCTGAAGGTGAAAGAAATAAAGAACGGGCGCTTGGCTATGGTGGCCTGGTTGGGGTTTTACGTCCAAGCAGCTTTGACAGGTAAAGGACCCATACAGAACCTACTCGAGCATATCTCAGATCCGTTACACAATAATCTTTTCTCGCTGCTTAAAGGGATGTAAAGCATTAGTCCAAACGTGTAAATATCACGAGTTGAGGTTTTCAAGTGGACTTATACTAGGGAATAAAAGTTTCTTCTCGCTTTGCGGCTCTTGTGAGCGTTGAATTATCAAAGCTTCTGACGGAGGAGATGGCAATATCTTACGCGAGAAATCGCATTAGATTTTGCCTAGGTAGAGCATTCCAGCAATGGTGAGTTTCTCTTGACCATGCAAATTCTGATATCTTCTTTATTCGTCACTGCATGTTAGAATAGTGCAAGGTTGTAGCAGGCATCATTGAAGCAGGTACATGTCCAACTTTAAGTTTTGTGCACAGTCCCCTGAATCTAATCACATGCCGCACATGCTAATCATGTTCTTCTTGAATATTTCAGTAGCGGCATAACAGTCTAGGCTTCGAGTCCCATGACATGTGGCGTCCATATTCGACCGTATCCCCCAGGATGGATCAACATCTCACGGATCGACGTGCCTCACGGGCATCACCTTCCTACTACTTTTTCCCTAGGCTAAAGCTTTCATATACTGTTTTTAGGTGTCGGGTGTCAAGGGTCGAGTGCGGCTGTCACTCTCGAAGCAATGGAGAACAGCCTATTCCTGTACTATGTTCGGATTCCATCATTCCCTCGTTGTTTTAGTCTTCTGAGAAGTGAGAAGCTCCTGTGGCAAGAGGAGTATACGGCCGCTCGATTCTTACCGCTCCACACAATCTCTCTCCTTCGTCTTTTGGGCGGGCCACTTCAGGTCCATCGACCTAATTATCACCTCAACCTCCGCGTACCCGACCATCCGGTTTTCCTCTTCCTCTTCCCACTTAGACATTTTCCACGACCCCCTCCCTTTAAAGTCAGTCCCTAAAGAAGCCGATGTTTCCGCTCGGTAGTCGTCCTCAGCACTCGATAATTACCCATTAATAATCTGATGCACGGGACACGGGATAGCTCTCAGTCGCACACCTCACCTTGTTCTCACTTCTAATGTTCGGCACGAATGTGCCCGAAAGGATAAGACGATTCTGTGTACGCGTTGCGACATGACAAGGCCGTTCTAGGTCCCCTCTTCTCCACTCGATAACTCAATACCTCCTAGTGGAGCAGGAATGAGATACTACTCCCCCATTGTCTAGCCCCAAACTTGCAAAATTAGAAAAGAAACGGAACTCCACGCTTTTGTCCTTTGCGTGCTGAATGCTCGTTAGGGATAAGAACGACATCGAAGGGAAAACGTTCCGCCCTTTCGATCCGAACACAGAAACTCTTGGCACCGGCAGTAGAAGAAACGGATAGAAAAAGAGAGAGGGGAAGAAACAGCTGTTCACCTCACGATGGGACTCCTCTTTTTTTTTTGGTAAGGAATTATTTTTTGGTAAGGAAAAGAAATCCTTGGCGCATTCCGAAAAAGTCCAAGTAAATGGGCCCAATCGGCAGCAATTCGAGGCTCGCGCAACGAAAGAAAACAAGATCGAAAATCATCGGTTCGGTCGTGAAGGAGGCGAGCTTTTTTCACGGTCGCGGTGTGGGTATTTGACGAGGCTCTTAAGCTGCAATTGACATTGTCTTCCTCCCGTACACACGCCCCTCCCAAAGGACAGAGCGACACCTGTCTGGAGCGCACCAAACGGAAGACCGATGCTTCAAGGAAGCATACCTCTACTTTCCATTTGTTCAGTCAAGTTTCTCCGCTGTCCAAATTCAGCCGACGTGGCTCTTGGACGGCGCCAAAGTATGATGCGGATAAAATATGTGGATGCGCGCTCGGACATTGGTTCGAGCCAATGTAAACTATGACGATTCGTGTTTGGAATGTCCGATTGGTAACAAAAATTATTCACGTCGCGCTACGATGTGTCCCGCAGCCTTATCAAATCGAATTTGGTCGGATATGATGTCGGAAAGAGTTCGTACATGAGCATGCGTTTTTATTAAATCCTCTTGGGTTTTCATTTTTTGCCATAGAGGGTGGTGTTGTCATTAATATTTCGAAACACAAACGCGAATAATATTTGTGCAACTTACGAAGAGTTTCCCTTCGAAATGTATAATATCTTGTGAGATTCCCCCCTTGCTTTTTTTGTGGGCGCTTAAAAAGATCGCATATAGTAAATTGATAAGCATTGCTAATTGGACACAAGAAAGTAATTGGTATATATAGGATAGCCAAAGAGTAGAGCATACCCATTTGAAAGGGCAAGAATTAATAACAGAATCTACTTATGTGGGTATTATCTATCTATACTGTGAAATATATATCCCAAAAATACTTCCAACTTCAAACTTTTTGATAATTGGGCCATTGCATAAATCTTTGTAAAACACGAGATTTCAATTAATTCTTCTCCAAATCCACGACACGTAATTTTACTTCATGAAGTAATCGAAAGCATACTTCTTTCTTAGAAATTCCTTCTCCATTCCTTCCGCCCGCAATTATAGATGCGTTCGCCCTTCTTCCTAGTCTCCTTTTTTTTTCCTGGTCTCTTTTTCCAAGTCTCTAGTAGCTTATAAAAAAATCATGAACTAACGGACTTATAGATGTGTTCGCCCTTTCTTTCCTCTTTTGATATATTATTTAGGGTAAATAAAATGAATGGTTTATGAACTTTAATCGAATGTGTAATGTAATTTTTGAATTTTAATTTGATCAATGTGGCCACTGATTTTTAGCACAATGTGCAATGTTGTCACTGTATTATCAATTTGTTCAATTTAATCTTTAAACTTTCGATACATATTTAATCTAATTTCCCGATTATATAAAAATATTCAATGTTGTCCCTCAACTTGAATTAATGGAAAGACAATATTAAATATTTCCATAAAATTTAGAGACCGTATTGAACATGTACAAAAAGTTTAGGGACCATATTGAATAAATTAAAATTTCATGGACGATATTACACATCGGACTAAATTTCAAGGACCATGTTTAACAAATTTAAAATTTATGGACCATATTATATATTGGGTCAAAATTTATGGATTATTTGTGTCGTTGTCCCTATTATCTACCGGGGAGTTTGAGCCAATTGCAAGTGAGTCACGTGCAGGCTCAAATCTCCTATTTTTCGGCCTAAAATGTCCTTGGAATTCTCGCGAAATGTACACGGGATCGTGTTCACCGTTCGATCAACATTTTGGCCGTGGCGAGCCAAGAGTCACTTGGAATAGAGCCGCCCCACTACGGGAGTTATTTGGACCAATGTCAAAGGCTCTAGAATACTTTGAAAATGTGGCCCCAATTTAAAGGTACATCTTGGAAATTTCCCCCATTTCAAAATCCCATTGTTTTTGTATGAAGACGTTGAAATGGACGATCAACGGTGGTGACGGTGAGAGCGTACCGGGGGTCATGATACTTGGCTATCATGTTACCAAAACATGCAAGATATAACTTTCCAATCGTAACAAAAATTTGTTGATACTACCTACTTAACTTTTCACCATTTCACCTCCCTTGTTCGACTTGAAAGTGTCCTTCGTCCGTATCTCGCAAGCGCCGACTCATCGGTGTCCTCGGCCAGATCAAGCCAAGGGTCGCATGACCCTCAATAATAGCATCACTTGTCCCCGGCGCGACCCTCGGCGAAGCTTTACCGGCGTTGCTCAACCTCTTGACGAAGGTCCTCCAGCCACCGCCACATTGGTCAAGGGTAAATCTAGAATTCCGTCACTTTAGCAAGCGCAAGACCGAAAAACAAAAATTTTAAAACATACATACATGTACTAAGCCCCCTTAAGTTGCATTTCGAAAATGCTCACAATCCAAAGCACGGGATATACCTATCTTGAGCTCGAAGTTAACTTCAAACAAGTTGCCCCAAAAAACCCCCAAAAATAAAACTTGGCAGAATATAGAGTTTTTTACACAAAGCATCCTGAGACGAGCGCGATAAAAAAAGACTTTGGAGCCTGCGGATCCAATCGCAGCGCGATAGGTGTCACCCATCTCGCAGCACCCGTCAAAGAAGGGGAAACAACGTTGTCCTCCACCGCCCGAAAAAAAAAACAAAAACAAAAACAAAAATTGGCGGTCCGGTCTAAACCCGAAAACCCAGTTCCTCAAAAGGGTGTTTGTGCATGGCACGGTTCCTCAAACTAGCCTTCCGCAAAGTATGAAAAAATATCGATCAGCTGATATTTGAGAGGACTAAGAAACTTTTCTGGGTCAACCTCCCATCTAATCCTCAATGGATAAGAAATTTTGGCGGACTGCGTCTTCCCATAAGTAGTGGTAGGGTAGTGGACAAATCTCATGTCTACGTAGCAAACAAAAACTGGCAAAGACTACTTTATCACTTCTTCTGCGAAATGTCATTTTTTCTTAATGAATGCGGGACGAAGACAGGTTTGTGAAGTCCGCCTTATTTTGTTGAAATGTCGAAACGAGGATGACTTGTCAGGTCTTCCCCCGAGGTCGCTATGGAGCCAGTGTTCTCACTTGACACTGTTGGATATGAAATTCCTACATGCCCAACATTACCCGTATTTGCGACCTAGATTGTCAAATACTGAGAGGTCTTATACGGTCTACGTTTCTTTTTTCTTTTTTTTTGATAACCCAGGGAACCCCCGCACGGCCGACAGCCGGGAGGTAAACCCTGGGGGTGACACGTGCTAGCCACCACACATGTGCACCGGTTAAGTCACCCTGCGACGCCCGGGATTCGAACACTCAACTTTTTGCGAGAGGAAGAGTGCCCTCTCCAGCAGCGCCACCCAGGCGGGTGTATTGTAACATTCCAAGAACATATCTTGAGATTGACTCGATGATAAAAGCGTTCCCATGCTTTCGGTTAAAAAATCGATGATTGTGCATTCAATTCTTGCATTAGGGAACTCAACTTTACGAGAGTGATCATGGCGGTGGGTTAATGTGCCGGTTTTCCTCTATAGCTTGCTAATTATGGCTGTGTCCGTAGATTATTAAAAAAAACAAATTATGAGAACCATTGAGAAAAAAAAAGATGAGAAATCAAGAACGTCTAAAATGTGCTAGCACTATCCTCAAGGATAATAGCGTAGATAAGATATGCAATATGGATTTGGCTCTTTAGTCCCCACATTTAGAGAGCTTTTGCCTGGAACTGGATGTCATGGTAGTTGGAGTTAGGCTCCTGGACGAGGAGTTAGTGATTCCATGGGAAGAGTGTATAATTGAATAATCGAGATTGCAAGCCCAAGATCTCAAATGTTAGAATGAGCGGTATTTTTCTTGAAATATATTGACATTGACCTTGATTTAAAATTCTAATGTATACTATTTTCGTGGTATATGATCTTTTGTAAAGAATAAAAAGCATGTTGTATTGCAAAATTAGGAAAAAAGCAGATATTCATTTTAATTACCTTTGGTTAAATATAATATAACATTGCTTCATATCCTAAATGCACATAACTCTTTCTTTATAAAGAAGTTTACCTAATATCGATATTATATTATTCTATAATCACCATATTACCAGTTTCCTTAATGTTTATATTAGTGCTTTATGCTTTGTCGCACTAATTTGTCAAAAGAATTTAATGTTATAGAACCGTAAGCCTATTTTACAACTTCATCACAATAAACATCGATATTATATTGTTGCATTGAAAATGGAAAGACCAACAAAAAGGCGATTCTGATGTTTCTACAAAGTGCCAATAAATCAGTATACTATTTTATCCTAATTCTAACTAATTATATCAGTGAAAAGGGTGTTTGTTTTCGCAAATTTTTTTGATAAATATAAGCTGATATTTGAGAAGACTAGGAAACTTTCCGGGGTCAGCTCTCCTAATCCTCAATGGACAAGAACTTCTGCGGACAAATCTCATGTCTACATAACAAACCAAAACTGGCAAGAACTACATCGTCACTTCTTCTGCAAAATGTCGTTTTTCGTAATGAATATTCTACGCCGTAGAATCTACAGCACGGCAGGACGGAAAGAAGAGCTGCTTGTGAAGTCCTCGTCTTTTGTTGAAACGTTCAAACGAATATTTGTCAAGTCCGTCTTCTACGACGACTTGTCAAATCATCTCCCCAAGTTGCTATGGAACCCGTATTCCTGCTTTTCATTGTTAGATCTGAAATTCCTACGCACGCAACATTACCCGTGTGTGCAACTAGATTGTTAAAATACGAGGGGTCTAATAATAATACCACAACTGCAAGATTTACTCTATAAAGACAATTTTATATGTAGTCGACACATGCTTATTTTACTACTAGATAACTAAGTAGCAGAAAAAGTGACGGAATATGAGACTATGCTAAACTTAACGTCAAATATTTAAACTATTAGAAAAATATCAACAATTTATTTATCACAAATTAGTTCACAAAATAATGTGGCATCATACACTCTTGTGGTTGATTAATTGTTGAAAGCATGAGACCCGAGACAAAGTTTACCTTTATTTAATTATCCAGCAATTACATATTGCATCATCTACCAAGCATAGTTCAGTATTTCTTTTTGGAAAAATTGAGAGGGAGTATTAGGTTTCAAACAACGTCGGTAATTTCCGGCAATAATTGACAAGAATGGCTACATTGAAATTTTGCGTAAATGTTTAAGACTTTGTTGGCAAAACCGAAGAGTTGAGAACTGAATTGACATACGTACGATAATTTTATGACCGATCTAGTAATTTTTTCCAAAAGTTTGTCCAAGTTGCCAAATTCATGAATAAATGGAGGTCGTCATGCTTGCGTCTCTCAATTGAGAATACGAAAGCACCGTTGTTCCTGCGGGGTAGCAACGGTGTTGTCTCCACCACATAATTTCCCAAAGAAATCGTGAGACTTGTTCGTCCAGTTTCCTCGGGAAATTGAAAATCTCGCTTCATGGGATATTTCTTGATGGCCTATCCCACGGAGATCTATCTATATCTTAAATTATTTTCTTTCGTAAAAGTTGGCCGCGATGACAACAAGAAAAAAAACATAAATAAAGGAAACATCCCATGAAGCGAGAATTTGAATTCTTTCCTTTATTTATGTTTTTGAGCAATTTAGATACTCAAAAGTATGCGAGAATTTGAATTCTTTCCTTTATTTTCTTCCGATTGTATGTCATAGATTCACTTCTTTTGTTTCTCTGGTATCAATCTTCCGATTGAATTAAAAATCGTACATTTTGAGAGACTGTAAAAATGAATATGATCAAAAGCTCTATTTGATTCGGTCTTGTATAAATTTGATTTATTTGTGATCTTGTACCCCTGATGGCCACAAAAAAGAACTATACAAAATTTTTCTTTGCTATTTTTCTTTTGTACGAGTTCGATATTGTAACGCCGACTTAAACATAACTATAATAAAATGTTTAAATCTTATCATAATTCTAAAGACATCTGAGTGTCGCCTTGAGTTTGATTAACCTTTCAAGCCGGTTGGCCATTCTCCTGTAGCGAAACTTGTGGCTGATATATGTGACCGGCATGTTAAAACGTAGAGGCCACCGTCATCCCAACGGCACTCTAGAATTTTTATGGTAAATGATGTGGCAATTTCTTGTTGACTTCTAACAAGCCAGAAATTCAAAGGATAGATCTCGCTTGTTTGAATTCATATTACTTAGTAAAAAAATTTTAGTAGGAGTTCTTTATGCGTTTAGAATTTCTCGTTACTATGTATGCTTGTTTCTTCATGGATACAAGATAGAGCAAAGTCTGCTAACTAGCCTCAACATCACAACCATGTATTCATTTCAAACACTGCGACCATGCTTTTCACTACGACAAGGACTGAGGACGCATTACCCTTTATGCGTAGAACCTTTGCATGTCGTTTTTCTTTTTTTCATTCTCATTTCTTGCTATATGCAATTGGGTCCCTCTAATTTGTTCTATTGACACAAGTTGCCCTCCCGCCCTCCATTACTGTACTTAATTTCACCAATTTGTAGATGTGTATATAATGGGTTGGTGTGAGCGGCTCGCACTTGGCTCCCACTCTGTGCTCGAGGGCAGAAGCACAACGGTCCCCAAACGGACAAATATAACGAGAGAGAGTTTGAGCGAGTTTTTTGGAAATGAAGGTGGTGCACTGGCTTCTAACGTTGGCTGTGGCCTGGTGGTTGCTACAAGGTGGCGCCCAGAAGAGGCCCTGCCCCCCCTCGCGTTGCGGGCACGTGGAAGTACCTTATCCGTTCGGGCTCCAAATCAGTTGTGCGAGATCCAGAGATTTTATGCTCAATTGCACCCCCACTCACCAACTACTGTTGGGAAATGTTAAGATACGAGAAATCTTTGTTGACAAGTCGGTCATGGCCGTCAGCCTCCCCAAGGAACATAACGATACTCAACTGCTGCTTGCCTACAAGAGGAATATTCCGATGCTCAACATCACCTCGTCAAAGAGCGTGACCGCTTATCTGCACTGGATGGTCGCAGAGAACAGGACTTGCAACGAGGCCAGGTTGAACCAGTCGAGCTTTGCCTGTGCAGGCAAAAACACGGAATGCGACGACTTTGGGGATGAAGGGGGTTACCGCTGCGATTGCAAGGATGGGTACGAGGGGAATCCCTATGATTTCGCCCTAGGGTGTACAGGTAATTAACATATATAACTCCTCATGCATAATTGCACTCGAAAGAATTGTGTGGATAACTTATGAATTAATCCCCATCCAAGAGCGGGATAGAGAAGTACCGTATCTATGTACCGATTCCACCTAGTTTACCCATTTGCCGCCTGATCTGCACTACCCTTTCCTCTCTGTCTCTCTCTCTCCTCACTCTCTACCTCCGCACTTCAGCTTGCACCTCATGCCATTGCCACAGCCGCCATCAATCGCCTACCACCTTAGGTGAGCCCACCGTCGGCCTTCACAGGCCGTCCAACCACCATGTCCATGTCCAGAGAGAGCCCCCTCTCTCTCTCTCTCTCTCTCTCTCTCTCTCTCTCTCTCTCTCTCTCTCTCTCTCTCTCTCTCTCTCTCTCTCTCTCTCTCTCTCTCGTTACTATACCAATACACACTCCCTTTCATCCACCAACAACAACACCTCCACTTCAAGAAAATTGTCCAAAAAATCTTAAACCTAACGTAGTTTTGCCAATTCAATCATAAACCTTTTAATTATATATACCAATTGAGTCCATCCGATCAATTTTAATCGGAAATTGTCGACGTGGACACCGGTAGTCCTACATGGCATGGGCAGCGTAGACGTGAATAATTTTCAATAATATTTTCGTATTTTTTCAATTTGTATTAATTTTTATTTTATTTTATTGAATTTTTTAATAATATTTTAATATTTGCTGCTTTTTGTTTTTTTTTTCTTTTGTCTTCTTCCTCGTAGCCTCACGGAAGGCTGCCCAGAATCCTTCAATCTCCATGAACACCAAAACCAAACGGAATATACGTACACAGAAAGTCGTACCAGGGCCTCCGCCAACCACTAACCAAGCCTGGGCGAGGGCCGCGAAGCCCTTGCCGGCTGTGGGCAAGGGGTTGCGGGCCCTTGGTGAGGCCGACGAGGGTGAAGGCATTGTGGCCCTCTCCTGCCTTCAATGTGGCAGGTGAGGACCGCAACCCTTGCCCCGGTCGGTGAGGGCTTCATGGGCCTCGCCCAGGGTCGCCAGCCCTTGACAACCTCCGCCAGCCCTATGAACCAAAAAGGCCAAAACAAGAAAATAAGAGAAAAATAAAAAATATATATTTAAAAAATTATTAAAAATTATCCACGTCAGTACCAATCGTCCCATGTTCGTGCCACGTGATATAATTTTAACAGGAGGCTTATGTAAAATTGGGGAATCTTGTCTCGATTCATAGCCATCTCCAGAATTGATCCCATGGAATCCACGTGAAATACGCATGATCAATAAGGTTGAGTAAATCTGGGTTCAGCAAAAATTTCTCGTGAGGTTCCAACTTTTTGCCTAATAGAATCAGTTGAGGCCGTTGCCATCACCCTGCTAACATCGTCGTCAACATTTCTAGCAATTCTACTCTCATGTTACAGCGACAATTTTGCCTTCTCTCTCAAACCTTTGTGCCTTCTCTCCTATACACACATATATTGAACGTGGTACACGTACTGTAATGCATCTAAAGGGTTAAATCTGATGAGTCTATCGTATTTAGTGATAGACATGCATATTAGCACATCCACCTCACTTGGAGAATAATAGCTCATATTTATAATTTTATGTAGCATGTAAAGATTAACCTCCTCATTCCTAAGCTCAGTCATCGTCCCCAATGACTATGTACGACCCCTCGCTTGGCTCTTGCAACGTAGGGTCCATGCATTATTACAAAGCTCAATTTCCACGAGTTATGTATGCTGGATCCTTTCCTAGCTCGTGTGCCCTCAACGGGTCCATATATGGAGTTCAAGGCAGCGTCGATCTCAGTCAATGGCAAAGAACAACGCCATTGTTGAGCTCGGATTCAACGTGCAGAGAGACTAAGAGTGGAGAAAGAAAAGATAACTTGAGAGAGAGTGAACACGTGTCACAGTACTATAACCGAAAAAGCTAAATGTGATAGCATTATCTATCTAATAATCCATACATAGACTTGTTCAATTTATTTTTTCCATTACACGAGATAATAACGGTTCAGTTTCTCTTCTGCATAATGTAGACATTGATGAGTGTGAGGATCCAGAAATCTGTCATGGAAAGTGCAAGAATACGCTCGGGAGCTACACATGCCATTGTCCATTTGGAATGCAGGGCGATGCTACAGTCACTTGCCACATTTCTCTTTGGGTCGTACTTGTTGCAGGTAATTGCATATATATATATATATATATATCCCCTCATCATTCACTGGATGGTTCATATTCTATCCATTCATTGTTGATTTTGGAGTGGGTTTGACATATGTTTTATGGATTATTATATCTTACATAGTCGCTGCGATCCCCTGTAACACAAGCAGCGAGCCACAAGCTGCCACGTGTCCCTATTCAGACTCAGGCTAAAGCCGATTACATCTTTCCTTTGCCTTTCTTGGACCTAATTCCCTAAAAAACCACCCAACTTTAGGTTTAATTCCAATCTACCTTGAACTTTTTTATCTCAGAAACAACCCTAAATTTTAGGTCCGGTTTCAAATTTGCTCAAAAATTTTTTTATCTTAGAAAAAATCTCAAACTTTAGATTTAGTCCCAAATCTACCCCTGTGATCCAATTCCAACTTGACGTGGCATTTTCACAGCATGGAAAATTATCTCCAAAATGAAACCATTTCAGGATATGAAAATTAGGGATAACTTGTGGCAATTTTGGACAAAGGGCTAATGGGGGCAGATTTGAGATTAGAGTAAAAATTGGTGATTTTTTTTCCTTAGAGAAAAAAAAAAGTTTGGGGTGGATTTGGGACAGGACCTAAAGTTAGGGTTTTTTTTATACAGAGAAAGTTCAGAGCAAATTTGGGATTAGACCTAAAGTTTGAAGTTTTTTCCAAGACAAAATAAAAATTCGGGGCATAATTGGAACTAGACCTAAAATTAGGAGTTTTTTAGGGAATTAAGCTGTTTTTCTTGTACCTCCTTTTTTGTCTTTTTTTCTGATGTGCCCACTTTGAAACCACATACGTGGGAGGACACCGCGTCTCTAGGTGAAAATTCCTTTCCCGACCAAACCTACAAATCTTGGGCCAAAACGAACAACTAGAGCTTATGATTTCCAGAGGAGAAAAGCCCCAATAATGGTTTAAATTTCGAGAATTGCTTTCTTCTCTGGTGAGTTGCTGAAGTAATAATGGCCTTTAAGCACTAGATCGACACGAAGGCCAAACGCCATAATTCAAGAAACTCAACTCACCTTCAACGATCACACCCATAGATTGGATTGGGGCTTACTATCTTTATTTTTTTTGCCAGATCCCTTTACAATAATTATTATTCAGACTTGCATGTCTCGGTTAAGTTTGGATTCGGGTAAAAATTGTTCCCTTTATGTAATATCCCGTGAATGGCTCACAAGATCTTCAATTGATTATCTATAAAAAGAGATTAAAACAGAGAAACAGAAAAAAAAAAGTAAAATTGTAGAAATAGAGAGACAAAGTTTTTAGAATAGGGACAAGTACACTAAAAGTTCTAGAACTTATCACGAAAGTATATTTGAGTCCCAAAACTTTTAAAAAATGCAATCAAGTCCTAAAAATTTCAAAAGTGTAATCAACGATATGACTTGATTGAATCAATTTGACAAATTATAGGACTTGATTGCACTTTTAAAAAGTTTTAGGACTCAATTGCATTTTCATAATAAGTTTTAGGACTTAATTACACTTTTTAAAAGTTTTAGGACTCAATTACACTTTAATGATAAGTTTTAGAACTTTCAATGCATTTATCCCTTTAGAATAAATAGAAGTGTAGTTGTTGGACACATGACAGATCCCACTTCACACTGCTCATGCAACTTGAGATTAGGCTGGCAGAGTACGATATAATAATCCATGGTTTAATTGAGATTTGGCGATGGATGTATAACATTTTCCGGGGTATAAAAATACACTTTCTCATCTATCTTACACATTTAAAGTTCTTGAAGTTAAGCATATATATAATCAAATGTCAAAGTTTGGATAACAAGCTACAAAAAAAAAGGAATGGATCCATACCTAAAGGGAAAATGACACAAACCGTCCCTGAACTTTGGCCCAATATGCAATATGGTCCCTGAACTTTTAATTTGTTCAATATGGTCCCTGAACTTTAACCGAATATGCAATGTGGTCCCTAAATTTTAATTTGTTCAATGTCATCCCTGAACTTTTGATACATATTTAATTTAGTCCCTGAAATATATGAAAATATTCAATATAGTCCTTCCATTAATTCCAGTTTAGGAACTATATTGAACATATACTAAAAGTTCAAGGGCCACGTTAAACAAATTAAAAATTCATGGACCACATTACACATTAGGCCAAAGTTCAGGGACTACACCGATCAAATTAAAAGTTCATGAACTACGTTACACATTGAGTTAAAGTTCATAAACTGTTTGTATTATTATCCCATACCTAAAAGCCTGGGGCAACGGGGTGTTTTAGGACAACAGTCGAGATAGGCTAATAAGGCTAGCATTAGCGATGCCACATGTACACTTTTAAGAAAAAATATATTTTTTCTTTTATTTTACTCTAATAATTTTTATAGAAATGTGGACCACTACTACTAATAATAATAATATCATTAGAATGATCGCTTCTCCTTGCAAGTCTTGCTTTTAAAGAAGATGCAAGTTTGGAAAGTCCTTCAGGAAAGCAACGCGGTACTATTGTTTTCTATAAATTTCGTCTTCTCATTCTCCGACATTGACTAATTTGTGAAGGTTGGAGCTTGTTTGGCTCTATAAAACCATCCCAATGGCGGTGCCCTCAATCAGGACATGGGGTAGCCGCGGGGCAACTAATCATTTCAATATGGTAAAAATTAGTTTTAAGAGAAATAATTAATATGTAGATAAAAAATGGTTATGTTCTCTTTCATCTAGATTTAGAGTTGGCGTGTTAGTGTATGGGATAAGGACACAAATGGTCATTAAATTTTGCCTCAATGTGTAATGTGATCTCTGAATTTTAGCCCAGTGCGAAATGTAGTCTTTAAACTTTTGATTTGTTTAATATAGTCCATGAACTTAGAAACAACTTTGAACATTTTCATATAGTCGAGGGACTAAATTGAACATGTACCAAAAGTTCAAGGACCACATTAAATAATTAAAAGCTCTGAGACGAAATTACATATTAGAATAAAGTTCATTGACCATATTGAACAAATTTAAAGTTCAGGGACCACATTGCACATTAAGCAAAAATTCATAGACCATTTGTGTTATTTACTTTTAGTATACAAATCCTTCAATCGTGTTTTTAATTGGCAAATACAAATTTGGGCAATATCTTTATTCGTGCATAAGTGGTTAAAAGATTTCACCGAGTTTTCATGCCATTTGTAAAGGGAAAGAGCTATAACAACGGGAGGTCAATACTTCCTCGTTCTTTTTTGTTTTATTACAAACCTTCTTCATTAGAGTCAAGGAAAGACATTGGGAAGAGTAATACAAGATGCTGGTATTATGTATTTGAATTGAGTTCAATTGATTACTTATTCGGTCTATAATGGCGCTGGTCAAATTTTAAATAAGGACTTTCATAAGGATTGTTACATGATAGATAATATGTATAATCCTTTTGTTAGAGAAACAATTTCTATCACCGTTAAATTGGTAGTAATATTTTAAAAGGTTGAACAACTATCCAAATCAATGGTAATAGATGCGGATTATGTAAAAAAAGGATTAAATAGGTTGTGCGTTTGAAATTAATTTCTTTTAAGAACTATGTGGACCGTACAAGGATTACATGCTTGAATCACTAATCTAGTTACATATATTCTCTGGCAGCAATTTTTCCGGCCTTCTTCACAGCTGTTGGTGCTTTAGTCCTTTACACGTGGAGGAGGAGAAGCAAAGAGAAAAACTTCAGACGAAATGGAGGAGAGCTCTTGAAACACCACAGAGTTCAAATCTTTACGGAGGCAGAGCTGGTAAAAGCAACCAACAATTATGATGATAGCAATAAGCTCGGCGAGGGCGGTTTCGGTTCCGTCTATAGAGGGAGAGTAGCTGGGGACGCCATGGTTGCAGTCAAGAAGCCTAAAGATGTGCACAAGTCTCTAATAAAGACGGATTTCCAGCGTGAACTTGAAATTGTGATGCAAATAAACCACAAAAATGTGGTGAAGCTCCATGGCATATGTTTGGAGACTAGAATACCCTTGCTGGTTTATGAATACATTTCGAATGGTACGCTCTTCCAACACATCCATCAGAATGCGTCAACCATCTTAAGATCGTGGAAAACCCGATTCAGAATAGCCACCGAAGCTGCTCTTGCACTTGAGTATATGCATTCCTGCGCAAAACCCCCGATCATTCACGGTGACATCAAGTCGGTGAACATACTTGTGGATCACAATAACTCAGCGAAAGTGTCTGATTTTGGAACTTCGGTACTAATATCACCGGAGCATAGCAATATTGTAGCCACTAAAATACAAGGTACACTGGGCTACATCGATCCGGAATATTTAACTACCGGTGTGCTAACAATTAAGAGTGATGTGTACAGTTTTGGAGTTGTCATCATGGAGTTGCTCACGGGAAAGACGCCTACAAGTTTTGTTACTAAGTCCGGAGAGTCAATCGGTATTATCCATTATTTTATCTCTTCCGTGAAGGATAAGACACTCTCCAATGTCATAAACTTTATGGCCGCTAGTGAAGATGAAATGGAGAGAGTAGGAATGGTTGCTGAGATTGCAGTGAAGTGCATGGATCAAAGTGGTGCGAGGAGGCCAGCAATGGGGGAAGTGGCTGAGCAACTCTCCAGGATTAACCGCGAGCTCAACAGCTCGACAGTTGAAGAAAACAATGAAAAGACCGAAAGCGAGGTGGATGAAGAAAACCTCTCCTCCCATTCGATTTCAATTACTTCCCGGATGATCGAACATGGGACGTCGAGCTCTCTTTTCTATACAGCAGGTTCCAGCATCTGATCTTTTGTTACTATAGGGACATGTCTATTATTTGTCCATGAGGACTTATAGGGTTGATTATGTATTCTGAATATATGTAATGTTTGCCATTTGTTTTGGACTTATAGTTGTGCGACCATTTGTGTAAGTTTAAGTGTCACAATCTAATATTATATATGTACAGCTGTGCATTGAGATAGACTTATAGATGGCTGACATATGGCCATTTTGACAATATCATAATCTCTCTTTCCCATTATCTTTTCTTCATTGTTTTTTTACTTACATTTAATAATAGGTCAGAGAAAAAATCTACTCACTCTTTTTTATCTTTTTTTTTCTTATTATAATCCCAGTTCACTTTTATGGCGAGTAACAATCTCCATTCACTTTCAGTTTTTACTTTTCCCTAATTATATTGGAATTAATCTTAATATAATTTTCATTTCCGTGAAAAGATAAAAGAATTGTTGGCCAAAGGCTTATGATAGGCCAGATATCTACGTTCACTCTTTCTTCCTTTTTTGTAATTTGATCTTAATTTGATATGATGGCAAAATAAAAATAAATCTCGATTTGCTTTACTTTCTCTTTATTTCTAGTTCATTTAATCAGTTTAGATGTTAAATCAGAGTGAAAGTGGGAAAGGCAAAACAATTCAAAACTCAAAAAATACCATATCTTCCAACCTGGATATTATTACTTATAAATATGATAAAGGGATGGGGAAACACTATATTAGTCAATTCATCAAGAACAAAAAGTTCTTATCCAAACCTATATGAGAGGATCACAAGATCAAGAAAGAAGTATCAGGGAATTTACTTGATAATAACTTTATTGTAGAACAAACTCTTTTTATTTTTAGGATGAAAGAACTCAAATTGTTTTGTAAGTTTGGTACTAATAGACTGCGATGAAAAACACTAGCTGGCAAGGAATATTTAACCTATATTAAAGGCAATAGAAATAAGTAGTACTTTATCGTACTTTCTACCTAAACTTTACAAATTAATGGCTTAGACTAAGGCTCCGTTCGTTTGCCGAAAAATATTCTCCTTTTGGAAAATATTTTTCCGAAAGTCATTTTCCTGAAAAATGTTTTCCTGGAACACAATTTTCTGGTGTTCAGCTAAAATTTCAAAAAATTTTGGAAAATATTTTCTGGTGTTCGGCGACCGCCGATCCGGCGGCATCCGGCGACCAGCGGCGTCCGGCGACCGGCGGTGGTGATTGGCGACCGACAGCGGTCGGCGACGACGACGGGCGGCCGGTGACCGGCGGCGGCGGCGGGCGGCGGCGACCGGCAACCGGCGGCCGATGGCGGTGACCGGCGATCAACTTTCTCTCCCACGGAAAACATTTTCCCTCCCATAGGCAATTTTACTTTCACTTTGGGGGAAAATGATTTCCTCTTTGTGAAAAGAAGAAATCATTTTCCTCAAAACAATGAAGGATTTGGGAGTAGGGAAGGAAAATGTTTTCCTACGGAAAATATTTTTCGCCCACGAACACCGGAAAACGGGGAAAATATTTTCCGGAAAAATATTTTTCCGGAAACGAACGGAGCCTAAATTAATATTTTAGTCGTTGACCGTGGTCGTATATAATATCTCAAACGATATTGTAAAGAGTAGTCTCAAACTATACTTTAAATTGATTTGCAAGTGTAATTTGAGCCTGGCATTATTTTCAGAGTATTCCAAAAAAAGCATCTCTCATCAAAAGATTGAAAACGAAAGTATTTCTTGCAATTTACCTTCGAGTAATGCATCTTTGCTCTATTTCTATGGCTTTTCCTTACAAATCAAGTCCCCACAATGCCTCGTATTATATTGAAACTGAAGTCAGAATAATGTCCTTGATGGATGATGGAAACACCTTCCACATGTGGCAAACTCCTCGCATTTGCTCATTCCTAGGATTCAAAAATATTTATTTTTTCATACTGGTTAAGGTTTCTGATAGCCAAATCTATTACCACACGTGGTCCTAGAACAGCAATTAACTGCAACTAAGTGTCACATTGGCAGCACTTTCGTACATTTTTTAAATAGATGGACCAATACGAATTAAAAAACATATACTTAAAGGACCCAATCAAAGAAAAAACAATCACGGGCTTGATTGGGCGTTGTGTAAAAGTTATGATCGCAATAGTTACACTACCATGCCAAAGAATAATCTGAGGAGAAAACACGTGCTGGAGACCTCGTAATCATCATAAAAAGAATGTAGATTAGGATACAAATAGTAATCATTATGTTCTCGGTAACAATTTATGATCATTTTTTTATTTCTATTCTTTGAACGAATTTTTGAGTAGAGAAATGCGTTTAATAACGGCATAAAATTTCTATTTCCGAATCAGAAATTCGTTTGATAGGCTTTAAAATTTATGGACAGTGGAGGGCGGCGGTCGATAGGTGAGGCGGCCGACGGAGGGTTGTGATCCACGGCCGGCGGGGGGCTAGGGGCAGGCAGCGACGGATGGCGAGGGCAAGCCACGAGAAGAGTTTTTCTTTTGTTTTTGTTCCAAAAATATAAAAGTACAAAATTTACATTTCTCATTTCTGTTTCAAACATATTTCTTGGCTCAAAACTTGTTCTAAAAATAGAAAAATGAGATTGCGTTACCAAACGGATTTATGTTCCAAACATGTTCCCGAAAACAGAAAAATAAAAAAATAAAGAAAAAGAATGGTTATCATTCGCGCCCGATGTTTCCAAATTTTTTTTTATGTGGGATCAAGTTGAGTGGCTCATTGCACCGCCCCTCTTAAATAACAAAAATTGGCCCAATAAATCCCACCAAGTGGAGTTCTTCTTAAATAACAAAATTTGGCCAAAATGAAAAGGGAAAAAAAAAGAACCAAAATTACTCCCAAATATGAAATAATTTTTATTCGATCTAATTCTTGTTTTACATTTTAAGGTGATTTTTCTTTTGCTTTGGTTACGTCAATCTTCTACCACATCTTTAAAGAATCATACTTTCACTCTTTACTCACAATGTTCTAGTGCTAAATAGCCTAAATGTAGCTTTCTAGGGTAAATATTACAAAATCTATGAACTTAACCGTATACGTTCCTAGAAAAAAAATAGATATTTTGATAAATAACAACTAAAAAATGATATTCAAGTACCATCGACTGGCATATGAGTAAAGTTACTGAGAGACCAGTAAATTTTTTTCCGTAAAGAGAGACTAACTAGATTTTAAATCGCTGGCTACATGATCAGAAAACGTTGAAAGGATTGAAAGCCCACAATTTATATCCTTTGCATACCTAATATTTACTTTTCTCATTTATTAATTCTCAAATATTAATATTCGTTGTCTCTATTTAAATACTTTTTTGACATATTGACCTAAAAATTATGAGATATTAAATCGAACACGTTGGTAAACTAGTGTTTGATATTCAAAGAATTTGGCTAGCGCTTAATGTTTACCATTGTATCTCAACAGTTGGAAACTAATGCTCCGATTGCCCATCCTATGTAAATGAGAATTTGTAAACCTGCTGGCACTGTTGCTATTTGTCTGTAACGGTGCCGTTATGCTAGCCAAGCTCTTATCGTGATTAAGAATATCACATGTTTTGTTTTTGTTTATTGTAGGCATCTCATATATATTAAAAGGGCCATGTTCCTTCTTAATTTTAGATTTTACTCGTGTAGAAATTAGCATTGTCGAAAAGAGAATTTTATAAGAAACCTAATCCTTTCCAAAGTTCATAAAAATTAAATTAAGGAATAAAATCATCTAATGAACATTGAGATCCTTATAATTACATAAAAAGGACATACGAACATGAATATGTTTATCACTTTACACTCCTGATCCTTTGTGGCGTGTGTGTATTTTTTTCGTTGAAAATACTAATACATGTGTACGTGATAATGACGTGGCATGTGTACAGCAATGAAGTGGCGAATATGCATGAGTGCTATATGAGATGTGCATGCATGCACAATTGGTTATAACTATTTATTTAATGATGCGTGATAATATATGCTTTAAAAATAACGGAGTCAAGTTATATTTCCCCTTTTACCTTCCATGGTTTGACTTATTAACTTTACGGCTCCGTTTATTTCACGAAAAATGAATGATTTAAAAAATATTTTTATAGAAACGATCGCTTGAATCACTTGCAATTATTAATCGATAAAAAATATTTTCGTTATCCACAACAATTTATGTGCAAACATTTTCGTTGACGATAAATATATTTTTGATTTATTTATTTTTATGAACGATATAAGCGAACTTTTTAAAGAAAATATTTTCAAAATCATTCATTTTCCGCGAAACAAACATACCCTAAGAAACAAATGATCTCTAGTGCATATGAACTAACACTACAAAAAAACAAGGATTTAGCCACGGAAATTAGCGATGAATAATTTTTCGTCCCTAATTTGCGACGAATTTTTTTTTGTCGCAAATTAGCGACGAAACGCGGCGGAAAAAAATCCATTGCTAATTTGCGACGGAATTTGCCATGAAAAAAAATTCGTGGCTAATTTGCAACGGAATTAGCAACGAATATTTTTTCTGTTGCTAATTTGCGACAAAAAAAAATGTCGTCGCTAATTTGCGATGGAATTTGCCACGAAAAAAAATTCGTGGCAAATTTGCGATGAATTTTTTTTCCGTCGCTAATTTGCGATGGAATTTGCCACGAAAAAAAATCCGTCGCTAATTTGCGAAGGAATTTGCCACGAAAAAAATCCGTTGCTAATTTGCAACGGAATTTATGACGAAAAAGTATTCGTTGCTAATTTACGACGGAGTTAGCAACTTATTTTTTTTCATCGCTAATTTTGCGACGTAATTTGCAACGAAAAATAATTTCGTCACTAATTTGCGACGAAAAATAAATTCGTCACTAATTGTCCCCCTCGCTACTTGTAATATACCCCTACCCCCAATTTCTCTCTCTTCCTGCTAATTCCTCATATCCCTCTTCGCTGTTCTCCCTCCCTCTCCCTCTTTCATTTCTCTCGATAAACCTCTCTACGCGCACGCAAATCAGTCCCAGTAAAGCTTTTGTGCCGGTAAGTGGCGTAGCTAATTTCGTGGCTAATTTGCGACAAAGACAGTTCGTTGCAAAACTATTCATTGCTATATTTGAATTTTTTTTATTTTATTGACTTTTTTTCTCTTTTTTATTTTCCTAACTTCGTTGCCAGTCGCCAGTCCGGCGACTGGTGAGACCTCACCGGCCATGGGCGAGGCCGCCGCCGCTAGACCTCATCGTTGCAGTGAGGTCCAACGCCGCCCAGATCTAGGCGGCGAGGTCGAGCGGCGGCCTCGCCATGGCCGCCGTTGGACCTCGCGGCAAGGTCCAACGGCACCCAGATCTGGGTGGCGAGGTCCAACGGTGGCCATGGCGAGGTCGCCGCTCGACCTCACCCATGGCCATGGCGAGGCCGCCACTTGACCTCGCCCATGGCCGGCAAGGTCCAACTCGTCGACTTTAGCCGATCGCCGGTCGCCGGACCGGCGAAAAATATCTAGAAAAAAATTCGAAAAAAAAAATTATTTTAAAAAAAATCTGAAGTCTTTTTTTTTTTAAGTAGGTGTCCATTTAAAAGTCTCGTAGATAAAGTGAACATTACAATTCTCATCAAATTGAGCACTTTCTAAGATTTCAGTCAAATACTTGGGTAAGTCTTCTTGACATGGTAATTATTTTATTTTTTTCAATTTCAAAGTAATTGTTTCGTCAAAAAAAAATTTAATTTTTAGAATTTTATGGTTTTAATTAAGAAAATTTTGTGGTTTTAATATTTTACGAGATTTTGTTATTTTTATATAAACACAATGCAAAGAGACATGGCTTGGATGTATAATAAGAACTTACCTGGACGTCGAGGATTGACCGATGAGTTTCGTACTGGCTTGGAACTATTTTTAGACTTTGCTAGTAGTAAATATGAGTTGATGGATGGAAATAAGTTACGGTGTCCGTGTAACAAGTGTAGTAATGGTAAATTTCATGTGTGTGATAAAGTTAGAGAATATCTTTGTAGATTTGGGTTTACTCCGAACTACTATAATTGGACTTGCCATGATGAACCATTTATATCTAATGAAGGATATTGAATAAATGACAAATTTTCAGTTAGAGAAAAATATAGTTATTATGACCAATTGAACTCGTACTAGAGGATGGTGATTGATGCAGCTGGTCAAAACATATGTAAAATGCCTATGGACCAAAATCAAGTTATTAATATTTTATACATCATTTAAACATATATTATTGACTTTGCGTGTGTGACCTTAGGTTCACAGTAATCATGATCAAGTTGAAGAGTACGAACTTGGCCAGCATATTTTATAAACGGGTATAATTTTCACACTCAAGAATATGGAATGGGAAAAACCACAACGAATAGTGGTGTGTGTGTTCGGTCATCCAATGGTGGCAGCTCAAAAGATGATTTTTATAGCTTGTTGGATGAAATCATGGAGATAGAGTATCCCGGACCATTAATGCGGGTTGTGTTATTTAAGTGCTTGTGGTTCGACTCTGTTAAAGGAATGAAGGTACATACGAAGTTTAATTTGGTTGAAATAAATCACAAGAAAAGGTATATGAAATATGAAACATTTGTGTTGACACAACAAGTAATTCAAGTATATTATGCATCATATCCTAGTTTGAAACGTAATAAAGCTGATTGATGGGCTGTATGTAAAACCAAAACACAAAGAAAAATCAAGGAACACTGGAAGGATACAGCATATCAACAAGAGGAAGTTTGTAACACGGTTCAAACTGAGGAATATAACATTCTAACTCTACGAGATCCGTGTGGAGCAATGATAGATGTAGATCTAACTGAAATTCGCGAATCAAATTTAGAGGGTGTTATAGAATCTGATTTTGAGACAGAGGATGACGATGATGATGATGATGACGACGACGACGATGCTCAAGAAGAAGATGACGATCAAGATGAAGACAAAGGTGAAAATGAAGATTTAGATTTTTTAGACTTTTTACTAATTATGTTGTAATTATTATTATTATTATGACAAGAGTTTATTGTTGTTGCCATATTTATTATTATTGTTGTTGTAGTAATTATTAATGTTGTTGTTGTTGTTGATTATTATTATTGCTATTATTGTTATTGAAACGTTATTGTCGGGAAAAAAAATGAATTAGGCGTGTGTGGGCTAGTAGAAAGGAAATTCGTGGCTAAATCCGTGGCAAATTTGCCACGGATTTTGCCACGAATTTGAAAAAAAAATGAATTGTGGGTATTTTTTTTAAATTCGTGGCTAAATCCGTGGCAAATTTGCCACGAATTTAGCCACAAATTTCGTTATAGGCTAGTGGAAATGAAACTCGTAGCAAATTTGCCACGGATTTTGCCACGAATTTGAAAAAAATGCCCACACACGCCTAATTCATTTTTTTTGAAATTCGTGGCAAAATCCGTAGCAAATTTGCCACGGATTTTGCCACGAATTTCATAAAAAAATGCCCACACACTCCTAATTCATTTTTTTAAAAATTCGTGGCTAAATCCGTGGCAAATTTGCCACGAATTTCATAAAAAAAATGCCCACACACGCCTAATTCATTTTTTTTGAAATTCGTGGCTAAATCCGTGGTAAATTTGCCACGGATTTAAAAAAAATGCCCACATACACCTAAGTCATTTTTTTTAAAATTCGTGGCTAAATCCGTGGCAAAGGATTTAGCCACGAATTTCATAAAAAATGCCCACACGCGTCTAGTTCATTTTTTTGTCACGGATTTAGCCACGAATTTTGTTAAAGGCTAGTACAAATGAAATTCGTGGCTAAATCCGTGATAAATTTGCCATGGATTTAGCCACGAATTTAAAAAAAATGCCCACACACACCTAATTCATTAAATTCGTGGCAAATTTGCCACGAATTTCAAAGAAATGCCCACACACACCATTCCTCATTTTTTTGAAATTCGTGGCTAAATCCGTAACAAATTTGCCACGGATTTAATAAAGTCTCGCGTTGTTATTCCGATTATATTTATTTTCGTGGCTAATTAGCCACGGAAATAAAGTCTCGTGGCATTTTATTAGCCACGGATTTAGGCACGGAAACAAACTCTTGGTTCACTTTCCCGATTTTTTTTTAATTTCGTTGGTAAGTCCGCGGCTTTGTTTAGCGACGAACTCTTATGTCCGTGGCAAAATTCCCTTTTGCTCCCCGCCCTCTCTCAAATTTGCCCGCCCTCACCCCAATTTTTCTCTCTCTCTCTCTGTTATTCCTCAGATCCCCCCTTCCGCCAAACACCTCTCCGTCGCTCCCTCCTCCCCTCCACCAGCCATGATGGCCACCCTCACCGCCACCGCCGCCGTCGCCTCCTCCTCCGTCGCCATCCGCCCGTTCCGCTCCCACAATCCCTCCCGCGCGCCCGCTGGGATCCGGTGCTCCGTCGCCGAGGGCCCCGCGATCTCCCAGCCGAGGGCCGCCGGCCGGGGACTAGTTGATTGCGTGGTGGTCGGGGGCGGGATCAGCGGGCTCTGCATCGCCCAGGCGCTCGCCACGAAGCACCGCGACAGGGCCCCCGACGTGGTCGTCACCGAGGCCAGGGACCGCGTCGGCGGCAACATCACCACCGTCGAGAGGGACGGCTACCTGTGGGAGGAGGGCCTCGATAGTTTCCAGCCATTCCGAGATTTGTACGTTCCCATTCCGAGATTTGTACGTTCCGTCGGTCCCATTCCGAGATTTGTACGTTCCGTCTACTCTGATTTTGTGACCTTCTTATTGAAGTTCTCGAGTATGTTCGTGTGTCAACTGATAGATACATCGTCGGATTATTGTAATGGTTGTCGTTGCTCTTGTTTCGTTAGAATTGGGTATAGTCTTGATCGAGAAATGGAGATGATGTTTGTGAGTTTATAGGGTAAATGGGTCAGGATAGGGTGCTTTGCAAGAGTTTGATGAATGACCCAGTTCTCCAATTTGAGAATAGACGTGCAATTTTGGACCTTTTTTTATGCTGTTGCGAATAGCGGGACGAGGCTCGAATCGGCGTGAGTTCTTTCTTGGGTGTTCTTCTTTTTTTTTTTCTGGGGGAAAGGAAGAAAATGGAGAGGACAAAGCAATCGTTGGATAGATGCTCAAGAACACTCAGACTTCACTTGCAGAAGGTAGTGCTTCATGTGTTAATTTTTGTGAAGCTTTCGTTGGATAGATGCTCATTCTCTTGCTTGTCACTTCAGAACATGAACGCAATCGCCAGTTGACAAAGCCTGTAACTGCTGAAAAGGTAGGATATAGTTCCATGTATTGTTGATATTCAATAGTTGTGTACTTTTTCTCTCACTGACGATGCAAATTTCTCTTTTATAAGTAATGTCCCTGCTCCAATCATTTAAGTATTACTCAGTGTTTTTATGCATGTTCTTGATCTGAATCCTGTGGTATGTTCCTATTGTCGGGAGAAGAGTGAAAGCATCCAGAACAAGCTTGAGTCATTTTCGAAGAAGCAGAAGTTGCCCATAACAAGCACTTTGGCCATGTCAGATGCTTCAGACCCTTCTACAGGTAATGGCTCTCTTCTCTGTTATCTTGCATTCTTAGAATATAACAATGCACAAACTGCTGCTATTGATTATGGTTTTTCTGTGATCTTGTAATTGTCTCTATTAACTTGTGGTTTCAAGTGAAGGATGAGCTTTTGACATTATTCTCGTAAAAAGCAGTGATTGCACCACTAGAAGCTATTTCATTTTGACAGTGACATTGGAAAAATGAGTTTACCAGGAAGTAAGGGAGGATATTATGACTCATTTACGAGATGATATATAAGGACACATATAACTGATTCACGTTGACTGAGTTTGGGCATTTTTAACGACAAATACAGCTTCGTTTTACATTTTCAGTGCCTTTTCATGATCTATTGTTCAATCTAACCACCTTACATTTTTTTTACTTATCAAACTTCAGAGAAAGTAGTAGCACAAGATGCAAACTCAAAAAGAGTGACTAATTGCATTGTCCCTGCTCATGGGAGGTAATACTCAGCTGTTTATTCTTATTGATTTTACTGATTGAGCTACTTCAGTATGGCTAGTAACGTCAATTTTCTATCAGGTCAAAAGTAAGGGGTGTGCTCCTGCAAAATCCTGAAGATGTATAGCTAGACGTGGGAAGTTATCCTTCAAGATGGTTTACTTTGTTCTGTAAGTACAACATTAGGTGTCGGAATCAGGAGCAAGATGTCACACCCAACCCTTAGGATAAACGCTTAGTTTTTTATTTTTATTTTTGAAGTTATAATTTCAAGTCTGTCCATGTTTGTGAAATCTAATTGAGCTGGCGCATATTCTTGCCTAGAAGGTCTTGCAATTTATGGCGTATGAGTTTCTGCTAACTGGAAGAGGGAAGTCATCATTTACTTAAGTTTTTTATTTGCAATATGTAACGTATTGATGAATTACATTGGGAGAGTCTCTGCATCTTATTTAGTAAATGCTTGCTGAATTTCCATGTTGTTGGTTATGCTTGCTGATCACACATGATAATGCAATAGTACCCAGCACTTGTGAATGGTGGCAAGCAAATAGATATTACGTGATAAACTATTCAAGCGATTATGACCACACTATTTGGATGCTTGGATTATCCTGTCTAATATGTCTGACATGGAAAAATCACGCTATTTGGATGCTTCAAGTAGTTTCTGTTAATGCATGATGTTGTCCATACCAATAAATTGATTCACTAGGTCGCTTTTCTGTAGTTCTGGATTTTGTAGATCAATGCTTATATATGAATTTTTTTTTTAGTTCACTATAAATAATATGCAAGTTCTGTTTGTCTTTGTTATGGTTCAATCATAATATAGCTCATACGCTTATGAGTGGCAGGTTGCAGGATGTAGTGCACAGTGAGAGGCATCTATATCTAGTTTTTGAGTACTTGGACTTGGATTTGAAAAAGCACATGGATTCATGTCCAGAATTTTCTAAGGACATCCGCACGATAAAAGAGAGCGAGCTCTCTTACCCTCGTGGAGGTTTATGCTTTGTGTAATTTTCACAATGGTGTCATAAGCTTATTTGAGCTTTAATTTACAGAACAATATTGCAGTAACTTATCTTGGTTCTTTTTGTTTGGGTGTGCTATCTTCTGGACGGCAGAATAAATCTTAATTCTGCAATGACCAAAACGTCGAGTCCTGTTTGTGCACTTTTCCCTATTAAATGGCTAATGCGTTAGACTTATTCACAGTGGACTACACCCTGCGTTTGCAAAGATAGGTTACAAATATCTTCATGGATGTCTGATTGCATTCCTTGATAGGCGAGTGATCTTTACACTGTTGACCTTATTGTATGTTTTGCTATCAGTGAACCTATAAAAACTGGTAATGGACCATCCTCTACTGAAAATTGTAGATGAGGGTCAAGAACATGTCTCCTTTGGTGCCCTGAACCAATGTAATGAAATGTATGAAGTGATATTAAATTGTCAATCCAGCATTCTTATCACTAATGCAATTGTTGGATTCCAGAAAATGCTCTGCATGGATCCTAGAAGAAGCAAGATGCTCTGCAAGAACTTCACGATCTTATTACCTCGAAGAGATCCCGAGCATGGCAAAATACCCTTGAGAGGATTATGTTCAAGTACATTGAGCTATGTGTTGATATGCGGAGGGGGAGATTTGCCAAGGATGTTCAAGTACATTGAGCTATATGTTCAAGTGCATGGAAAATGTAGATGAATGTATTTCATTTTCATATTATTGTAATAGTTTGATCACATTGAGCTATATGTTCAAGTACATGGAAAATGTAGATGAATGTATTTCATTTTCATATTATTGTAATAGTTTGATCACATTGAGCTATATGTTCAAGTACATGGAAAATGTAGATGAATGTATTTCATTTTTATATTATTATAATATTTTGATGTTATTAAGTGCTTAATCAATGTTAAATACAAATTCTAGAAATTTATTTTGCTTTAAATTACATTTAAAATCGAATAAGAAAATGAAATACATTCATTTTGGTGGGTAATTTAAATTATCCATGAATTTTGCCATGAATAAGTTCGTCGTAAAAAACTGACAAAAAAAAATTTGGTGGCAAATTAGTAACGAATTTTGCCACGAAATGTATTCGTCGCAAATTAGCAATAAATTTTGCCACGAATAATTAGCAACGATTTTTGCCACGAAAATATTTCGTCGCAATTTCGTGACCAACAAAATAAAAATTTGAAAAAAATAGCCACGAATTTTGCCACGAATACAGTTCGTGGCAAATTAGCGACGAATTTTGTCACCAATACACTTCGTGACAAATTAGCGACGAATTTTGTCACGAATATAGTTCGTGGCAAATTAGTCATGAATAATCAACGACGAATTTTGCTTCGTGGCAAATTAGCCACGAATAATTAGCGACGGATTTTGCAACGAATTTTTTTTCGTCGCAAATTAGAGACGAAAATTGAAATTTTTCATCGCAAAATTTTGCGACGGCCTATTAGTGATGAATTTTTTTCCATCGCTAATTTCGTCGCAAATTCGTTTAGCGACGAATTTTGCCAAATTTTTCGTGGCAAAATTCGCCGCTAAAACCAACTTTTTTTGTAGTGTAATATATATCTCCCTTTACCTTCCACAAAACATTGTTTCCAAATTTGGACCGACAGGTCAAAATTCAAGCATAGACATTAGTGCAAAATATCTAAATCAACTTCTACAAAACAATGTTTGCCATTTATGAATCTAATATTAGCCCAATTCAGCAGAGACATGACCAGTTTTAAAATTCTAATTTTATCTTGGCAAAGTAACGACTACGGTTATTTAAGTAACTGATTTTTTTTTTAAATTTCCGCATAGGTACGGTACTAAATCTATACTAGGGTTACTCGTTTTTCTTCGCACTTTCTGACCGGGTGGCCACGAATGGAACAAATTGATGGAATTTTCGATGGAATTTGATTTGTTGTCAAATCTGGTCGAGCTTTTAAAATCTGGAAGCATGGAATTGATTCATGTATCTGTTCTACGCTTTTTCATGCGGGCATTACAGAAGATCGTCCGAACCAGTTAGGCGAACAAGAATCTAATCCAACTACTTGTGTGCCAGTTGGATATAAGCAAATCAAATAATGAAATCTAATGGTTAATTACAAGGATTATCGTATTGCAAAATCAATAGTAACAGCTTGATTTGCCTTAGTTAGTACGTCCTCCAATAATCTCACGCCATGCAATATAGTTTATTTAAGAATCATCAAGATTCAAGATAAATACTCCATCAAATATGGGAGTGAGATCTGCCTGTGTACATTAATCCCGTGGCCTTCACTACAAAGTAATCGGTCCATGTTTATAAAAGCACACGAGAGCAAACACCTCTCGTTCGAAAACAAGAAAAAGCTAGAGAAGAAGAAGGAGAGATACCGTCATCGCTTTCGAGTTCATTACAATGGCGATTAAGCATCCCAGGTTTTACTTTCGGCCCACTGACGAACACCTCTTTTTCCATTACTTGTTTCGGAGTCTGAATCAAGAACCGCTGCTCGATCCAAACATTGTCCGCGATTGCGACGTGTACGGCGGCAATCCCTGGAAGATCTTCGACAAGGATAGGGATGAGAAGTTCTATGTTTTCACCGTGTTGAAGAAGAAGAACAAATCGAGAGTGGATGGGACTGCTAGCTCGGGTACTTGGAAGGGTGAACAGAGTGATGAAAGCAGGGATTCGCAAGGTAAACTAGTTAGAACTTAGAAAAATGACAACGATCAGGCTTCGTTTGTCGAGCGGAAAATGAAAATTTTGAAAAACATTTTCGTAAAAATGACCGCTTTTGTATTGCTTACAAAAAATGAATGAATAAAAAATATTTTCATCGATAATGAAAATAATTTCCATTGATTAATTATTTTGAATAATACAAGCGATCATTTTTAAGAAAATGTATTATAGATTATTCTTTTACTACAAAATAAACGGAGCCAAAAATGCATAACTATAGTTTGGGGGTCACACTGAACTTGAACAAAAAAGTGCAAGGATGAAATTCAGCAAAACAAAAGTTAGGGGGAGGAAAATGACACAAATTGTACCTGAACTTTAGCCTAATATGTAGTGTAGTTCCTGAATTTTTAATTTGTTTAATATACATTAAATATTTTCATATCCTTCAGAAACTGCATTGAACACATACTAAAAGTCTAAGGACTATATTAAATATTTGGCTAAAGTTCAGGGACCATATTAAATAAATTAAAAGTTCAAGAATTATACTGTATATTATGCTAAAGTTCACGAATTGTTAGTGTCATTTTTCCATGTATGGACTAAATTGAACATTACAAAAAAGTATGAGGACCACTTTTAAATCGTCGTAAGTCAAATTAAGAGCCAGTGAGCGCCAGTGCGTCGCATCGTGCTCCTCTGCACACCACAAAATCCATCAGCACGATCCTTCCAGTTCCAGTTCTCTTCTCCGCGCCTCATCGGAGCGAAACATCGATCGCCGACGAACCTCCATGGCCGCGACGCTTCGATCCCCCGTTCCGCCTTCTTCTCCGTCTTCCTCCTTCCCTCTCGCGTCGCCTCCACACGGCCTGCCCGCTCGTCTAGCAGCTCCTCCGAGACGGCGGCGGAGGCGGCTCCCGGGGTCCGCTTCCGCCTCCAGAGCGTCGTGGCAAGAGGTAACGATTTTACCTGATTCCGTGAACTCTTTTTTCTTAAGGGGCGAAAAATGGCGTCGATCGCTTACTATTATTGTCCGTGAAGCTCGCCGGCGTTCTGGTGTTCTCGGCGATTCCGTTCACGGCGGTGAAGGCGATCGCCAACAGTCCGTTGGGGGAATCGCTGCAGCGGCGGATGGAGGAGAGGAAGAAGGTCGCGGCGGAGAACTCGTCCAAGTTCCGGGCGCTCGCTGAGAAGGCGAGGAAAGAGAGGTAATCGTCCACGGTAAGCCGGTGATTTCCCCTGTTGTCCGTTCTTGCTCGTGGAAGGTTGCCGTATAGGTGCTGAGATCATTGTCCTCGATTTTGTCCGGATTTGATCGACTGTGGATACGTTGGAACCGTCTGTGGGAATTTTCGACAGGATGATTTCATTTCATGGTTGCATTTATCGCCTTCTGCTTTTGGACTATTAGGAATAATAGGAAACTGAACCAGTTAGCTTCAAGTGCGTAGATAAGTATCCTTCCATGAAAATGGAAAGCATGAGCAGTAGAGAAAATTCTCGCAACACGTGCTTAGCAATTTAGGGCAGAAAACTTGGATTCGATTTATCTCGTGTTTGGGAGCTGGCATATTGAGTTGAGGTTGTTTTTAGAACAATTTGAGAGGAAGTGCTTCGTTTTACGGCTGGCTTTAGCTGCAAATAGACCAAAGAAATTATCAGATCAAGGAAGCCATGATGCTCCAACAGCGATGCATACTGGACCTATGTACTTATTGGTGAAAAATAGTTTGCCAAATCCATAGATTCAGTTAATGTTTCTCCATAGTGCAACGTAATCCCTTCTGCTGTCCTCCTCCCATGACAAATGCATCTCTTGGCACGGTCCAAAATTTGAAATAGTACATTTCTCAAAGAATTGCTTCTATGGGATTAAGCTTTTTGTAGTTGATAATTGATGCTTGTGACAGAAAGCTTGTAGTCTTCCAGCTTTTCTATGTAAATAACTGGAGAAAGATCAGTAATGGCACGGGATTATCAGATTGTTGATCATTATTTTGGATGTTTCGCATATGGTATCTATATTCAGTTTTTCCTATACAACTAGTATGGAGATACCATTTTACTTGCTTCAAACTGGCAGTCATTCTTGCTATATTATATGAGCGGGCTAGGCCAAATTACATCTTGAAATGAGTTTTTAACCATCCTTATGATCTTAATTACATTCAAACATGCAAATCTCCCTCTATGACTAGAAGACCCATATATATTTCGGAAAGATCACTTGCCATATTCAGTGCTGACATAGGTTATTCTTGTGTACGTCTTCGAAGATGGTTTATCCTTGACAAGACAAAATGGTTTTGGGTTTGTTTCATAGCTTCCATTCTCCGCTTGCCTATCTAGAATTTGTCAATGAGGTGCATTTACAGAAACATTGGGCCACGATGGTGCTGTTTAGGGGTGAGCATAATTCCAGGTTCTACCCTGGAACCTGAGAACTTGACCGGTGGGAACCTGTTGATTCCAGGTTCCAAGGTATGCAAGATAGGTTTCAGGTTCCAAAAATTAGAAAACCTGTTTCAATGGGTAGGTTCCAAGTTTTAGGTAGGTGGAACCTAGAACCTGAAACCTAAATAGTTTTTGGTATTTTTTTTCTTTGTTTATGTCTTCACGTAATCCTGTGGTGTTTCGTGACATTAGATGATGAGTGTATGATCTGAAACTACTAGTCTGAGCTTTCATTTTATGATTTGTTAATGTTTCATATTTTTCGTGTATCTAAATATAAGTTATGGTCAGTGGATTATAGCAGCAAGTGGTGGTCATTAAAAGTGATGATTTATTGTAATTGATCAATTAATAATACAGGTGGAACCTAGTTAAACCCTGGAACCAACTTGGAACTTGTGATAGGATAGATTCCAAATTCCAAAAAATGATGAATCTATTCTCATGGATAGGTTCCAGGTGGAACCTGTACGGAACATGAAACCACTCACCCCTAGTATCGATTCTCATTTTAATTGTGTTTATTTGAACCGTAATGCCAGAAAAACTAGTTTTTTGTATTTTCCTTGATGAGTGACAAACTTGTTCAATATTGTTGCATTCATTTTCGTTTTGTTTAACTAAAAATGAAACAAAAAAAAGAACCCGTTAGATCCCGGAACCTACCCCTGGAGGTTCCAGGTTTCGACGGGAAGGTTCCAGGTTCCAAAAAATGAGAAACCTGTAACTGGGGATAGGTTACAGATTTCAGGTGAAACTTATAAGGAATCTGGAACCGCTCACCCCTAGTGCTATTTTGTCCATTTTCTTTGTACAATAAACCTTCTTAGTCTGCGGCAACTTTTCTGCTTGGCTTACCGTTTTCTATTTCATTTTCTGACTCAAAGTTGATAGAAATGAGTCATAACATGAGCTCCGACTTTTGAAACTCTATCCCGAACTTGCTTAAAAGTCAATGTGGACAGATTATACTTTATTAGTTTCTGTTTTGTGCGTACTAACTCCTGAATATTTCATTTTTGCTATCGAACAGTTCATGGTACGGGGAGGACCGTCCTCAATGGCTTGGGCCAATCCCATATGATTATCCGGCATATCTTACTGGTGAATATCCTGGCGATTATGGATTTGACATCGCAGGTCTCGCCAGGGATCCCACTGCTTTTGAGAAGTTCTTCAAGTATGTAACATGACAATTTTTGTGTCTTTCTTCTCTGATGCCTCTTCATGAGTACTTCTCATGTCTATCTGGTGGTACTTATAGTAAATCTGGATTTCACTTTTGAAAAGTAATATTTCTTTTTCTGAAATGTGGAAAACATGAGCTATTATCTTGTGATTAGTGTTTACGGCATCTTGCCCAAGCTCAATCAACCATCTCAAATGCATGAGTTGTGAGATATAATTAGCTTCTTTGCTTCCCGTGACTGTAATTCCAGCGCTTCTGATTTAGCGAGCTATCATGTCATCCCTCATGGCCAAATGCTATAGATGGTTTTGAGTTACCATTCGGATCCGTTGTTCCTTTGAGGACGTGTTATGTTGTACGCAGCTTCGAAATACTGCATGCACGCTGGGCTATGCTTGCAGCACTTGGTGCTCTTGTTCCTGAAGTATTAGACATAGTGGGAGCTTTTCACTTTGTAGAACCTGTCTGGTGGCGAGTTGGCTACTCAAAGCTGAAGGTTTGCATCTTCTCTTGGCACGTATTACTCCCATCTATAATCTATTTATATTTTTTTGCTCCTAAGTTCATCAACTGAAGCTCCTACCTGTAATCTTGCTTGGTAGATGCTTAATGAACAATGCAGTGTCTTGTTCTGATGGCCTACTGACTCTGGGTAGAGCTCCATTGATCGTTCAACCAGTCAAGATGAATAAAAATATCAACCACCTTCCGCCCCTCTCTTTCCCTCCCTCCAAGGCAAATAAAGTCCAGCTGATTTTGCACTTCTTTGTTGGGAGTTCTGCAATCCCCGGCCCCTAGTTTACATGTGGATATGATTGAAAAGGATTTACTTCCCCTTGTTTAGAATTTATGGAGATTCCTACCTCTGGGTTTGCTTTAGGACTATGAGTGAGAATGGTATAATTAATGACATGCGAGTTACATGTTTAAGTTCTTGTTGCGTGTAATATCTTTATTTGCTAAATAACTGCTATTCCTCTTTTGCTTACTCGAGAATCTTCCCTTCATTTCCTTGCATGACCTCAGACTTATCTTCTGACTCCCTACAAGCAGACTATTATATACCTCGAAAGACTTTTGAATTTTGTTCACTTATTTTAGTAAGCTTAGTAGTTTAGTACATGTTTATTGCTGCAATGTCCATGGTACAATGCTAAATTGTGATCTGGATCTAATATATCGATTACCTTCATCAATGTGTATAGTTTTTCTAGCAAATAAGTGGAACATAGTGATTTTCCTATATGTTTCTTTTAATTTGCTTTGACAAGATTTGCTTGCAGCACATGACAGACATAGTTTGCCTCACATTTTCATGACACCAGGGCGATACACTGGACTACTTGGGGATACCTGGACTCCATATAGCTGGAAGCCAGGGGGTGATTGTGATAGCTATATGCCAGGCCCTTTTAATGGTGAGAACCATATCTAGCACTTGCTTCTTTTTTTCCCGCAAGATATGCTAGTACTTTTCTTCTTCACATGCAATTATTATGTATAATTTTCCTGCAAATATTATTGATAAACAAGCCTTAGTTGGATAATTTGAAGAGTCAAAATTGGTCATGCACTTTGAGAAAGTATTTTATGTGATGGAACACCACATGGAAGTGACAACATAGGGTAATCGATGAATTGCCGTTGCCCGCCTGTTACGATTCTTATCCTACTTGGCGCCTTGTATGTATGTGTCTCTCTTTTTATTGATTGACCATGGGGTGTATCCATCATATAAATTACTTTCTCCATGCACTTCTGGCAAAAAGAAAGACAATAATATCATTGTGCCTTTATTTGAAGATTTCAATTTTGTTAGAATACATTGCTTTCGCTCACTGAGGAGATTCTTTGTTGCATCCTTGTCTGGTGTAAAGCATTTTTTGGGTGTGTGTTTTGTGTGTGGGGTGGGGGTTTGGGAGGGAGAGGTAAGTAACATGTAACTTGATCTTGTAAGCATTCATTGCCAATCTCTGGCCTACAAATATGCCACCTAGTATCCTATAATTTTATACAATTACGGATATTCCAATACAAGTTTTATAGGGGACCATGGAAAGTTTATTAGTTGGAATTGTTTGTGAGACTCATCGAATTTTGTTAAGAATTCAAAGCTTTTACTTTTTGAATGCTCCTACTGCTTTTTTCAATAGGTTGGACCAGAATATGCGAGGTATTGTGGCATTGAAGCTTTGGAGCCTCTAGGAATTTACTTGCCAGGCGATATTAATTATCCAGGGGGAGCCCTCTTTGACCCCTTGAACCTGTCCAAGGACCCAGCAACTTTTGAGGAGCTGAAGGTGAAAGAAATAAAGAACGGGCGCTTGGCTATGGTGGCCTGGTTGGGGTTTTACGTCCAAGCAGCTTTGACAGGTAAAGGACCCATACAGAACCTACTCGAGCATATCTCAGATCCGTTACACAATAATCTTTTCTCGGTGCTTAAAGGGATGTAAAGCATCAGTCCAAACGTGTAAATATCACGAGTTGAGGTTTTCAAGTGGACTTATACTAGGGAATAAAAGTTTCTTCTCGCTTTGCGGCTCTTGTGAGCGTTGAATTATCAAAGCTTCTGACGGAGGAGATGGCAATATCTTACGCGAGAAATCGCATTAGATTTTGCCTAGGTAGAGCATTCCAGCAATGGTGAGTTTCTCTTGACCATGCAAATTCTGATATCTTCTTTATTCGTCACTGCATGTTAGAATAGTGCAAGGTTGTAGCAGGCATCATTGAAGCAGGTACATGTCCAACTTTAAGTTTTGTGCACAGTCCCCTGAATCTAATCACATACCGCACATGCTAATCATGTTCTTCTTGAATATTTCAGTAGCGGCATAACAGTCTAGGCTTCGAGTCCCATGACATGTGGCGTCCATATTCGACCGTATCCCCCAGGATGGATCAACATCTCACGGATCGACGTGCTTCATGGGCATCACCTTCCTACTACTTTTTCCCTAGGCTAAAGCTTTCATATACTTTTTTAAGCGTCGGGTGTCGAGGGTGGAGTGCGGCTGTCACTCTCAAAGCAATGGAGAACAGCCTATTCCTGTACTATGTTCGGATTCCATCACTCCCTCATCGTTCGTCTTCTGAGAAGTGAGAAGCTCCTGTGTCATTTGAGTATACGGCCGCTCGATTCTCACCGCTCCACACAATCTCTCTCCTTCGTCTTTTGGGCGGGCCACTTCAGGTCCATCGACCTAATTATCACCTCAACCTCCGCGTACCCGACCATCCGGTTTTCCTCTTCCTCTTCCCACTTAGACATTTTCCACGACCCCCTCCCTTTAAAGTCAGTCCCTAAAGAAGCCGATGTTTCCGCTCGGTAGTCGTCCTCAGCACTCGATAATTACCCATTAATAATCTGATGCACGGGACACGGGATAGCTCTCAGTCGCACACCTCACCTTGTTCTCACTTCTAATGTTCGGCACGAATGTGCCCAAAAGGATAAGACGATTCTGTGTACGCGTTGCGACATGACAAGGCCGTTCTAGGTCCCCTCTTCTCCAATCGATAACTCAATACCTCCTAGTGGAGCAGGAATGAGATACTACTCCCCCATTGTCTAGCCCCAAACTTGCAAAATTAGAAAAGAAACGAAACTCCACGCTTTTGTCCTTTGCGTGCTGAATGATCGTTAGGGATAAGAACGACATCGAAGGGAAAACGTTCCGCCCTTTCGATCCGAACACAGAAACTCTTGGCACCGGCAGTAGAAAAAACGGAGAGAAAAAAAGAGAGGGGAAGAAACAGCTGTTCACCTCACGATGGGACTCCTCTTTTTGTCTCTATAGTTTCGGTAAAACGGTCCAAGTAAATGGGCCCAATCGGCAGCAATTCGAGGCTCGCGCAACGAAAGAAAACAAGATCGAAAATCGTCGGTTCGGTCGTGAAGGAGGCGAGCTTTTTTCACGGTCGCGGTGTGGGTATTTGACGAGGCTCTTGAGCTGCAATTGACATTGTCTTCCTCCCGTACACACGCCCCTCCCAAAGGACAGAGCGACGCCTGACTGGAGCGCACCAAACGGAAGACCGGTACTTCAAGGAAGCATACCTCTGCATTCCATTTGTTTAGTCAAGTTTCTCCGCTGTCCAAATTCAGACGACGTGGCTCTTGGACGGCGCCAAAGTATGATGCGGATAAAATATGTGGATGCGCACTCTGACATTGGTTCGAGCCAATGTAAACTATGTCGATTCGTGTTTGGAATGTCCAATTGGTAACAAAAATTATTCACGTCGCGCTACAATGTGTCCCGCGGCCTTCTCAAATCGAATTTGGTCGGATGTGATGTCGGAAAGAATTAATTACACGAATTAACGGTACATGAGCATGCGTTTTTATTAAATCCTCTTGGATTTTCATTTTTTGCCATAGAGGGTGGTGTTGTCATTAATATTTCGAAACACAAACGCGAATAAAATTTGCGCAACTGACGAAGAGTTTCCCTTCAAAAAGCATAACGTCTTGTGAGATTCCCCCCTTGCTCTTTTTTTTTTGTGGGCGCTTAAAAAGATCACATATAGTAAATTGATAAGCATTTCTAATCGGACACAAGAAAGTAATTGGTATATATAGGATAGCCAAAGAGTAGAGCATACCCATTTGAAAGGGCAAGAATTAATTACAGAATCTACTTATGTGGGTATTATCTATCTATACTGCGAAATATATATCCCAAAAATACTTCCAACTTCGAACTTTTTTGATAATTGGGCCATTGCATAAATCTTTGTAAAACACGAGATTTCAATTAACTCTTCTCCAAATCCACTACACGTAATTTTACTTCGTAAAGCAATCGAAAGCATACCTTCTTTCTTAGAAATTCCTCCTCCATTCCTTCCGCCCGCAGTTATATAGATGCGTTCGCCCTCCTTCCTGGTCTCCCCGTATTTTTTTTTTTCCTGGTCTCTTTTTCCATGTCTCTAGTAGCTTATAAAAAAAAAACCACGAGCTAACGGGCTTATCGATCCCAAAAAACGCACCACGTTCGAGCACCTACCATGGAATTTACGCTAGCGAAAAATGCGTGCTGATGTGACTCGGGGTCGATCGAGGAGCAGCCTCTTTGGAAAACTAGCAAAACGCGAAATCGATTGTTTTTTAAAACCTCGAGTCTTTATCCAAATCGCGATTAGGGAATCGCATCGCGCGTCGAACAAGGCTCGAAAAGAAAAGGCAAACCCCTCTTTCGGCCGGCAGCATCATCGAGTGGAAAGCTTCATGGACAGCATAGCAAGATTAGGTGTCCGGCTTCAACGTTGCCGACTCGGTCCAGGACGTCGCATCGAACATGATACCGATGATGACGAGCGTCCCTGAACGCACGTCGGCGATGACGACCCCCTCGTCGACGACTAATTCAATCGGTCTCCTTCCCGAGCAAGGCAACTCCTTTTGACCATTCGGAAAGCATCGTTTCCAATCGGGTGCAAAGCTTTTGAGAAACTCGCCGTTTGAATTGGTACCACGTAATTCATGAGGCAAAGCTTTGTTCCACGCGACCCTCCAATTCGTCGGCAGCCAGAACGTCGGCGGCACGGCGAAGAGCGCGTGCGTTCCGCGCGCCTTCCTGGGGCTTCTTTAGTCCGGGATAATCATGAGATTTGACTCGAATGCACTTATTAGAGTCGTGCGAGAAAACGTCGCGCCGGGTTCGCATCGGTCCGCGATGTTCTCAATGCATCCCTCCTTCCATGGCCACACTAATTTTCCGTGGATAAAGGTGGAAATCTTAGGATGAGAAAATTTCCCCTTTCTTTCCTCTTCCGATCTATCATTTTACTAGGGAGTTTTGAGCCGTTCGTACGCGATTCACGTACAGGGTCGAATCTTGTATTTTCTGGACTAAAAACACCCTCGGAATGCACGCGAAACGTGCACGTGATCGTGTCCGCCGTCCGATCAACATTTTGGCCGCGACGAGCCGAGAGTCGCTTGGAACGGAGCCGGCCCCGCTACGCGAGCTATTTGGACCAATGTCAATGCCTCTAGAATACTTTGAAAATCTGGCCCCAATTCAAAGGTACATCTTGGAAATTTCCCCCGTTTGAAAACCCTAATGTTTTTGTATGAAAGACGTTGAAACGGACGATCAAAGGTGGTGACGGTGAGAGCGTACCGGCGTGAGGATACTTGGCTATCGTGTTACCAAAACATCCAAGATATAACTTTCCAATCGTAACAAAATTTGTTGATACCAACCTACTTAATTTTTCACCATTTCATCTGCCTCGTTCGACTTCAAAGTGTCCTTCGTTCATATCTCACAAGCGCCGGCTCGTCGGTGTCCTTGGCCGGATCAAGCCAAGGGTCGCGCGACCCTCAATAATAACATCACTTGTCCCGGCGCGACCCTCGGCAAAGCTTTACCGGCGTTGCTCGACCTGTTGACGAGGCTCCTCCGGCCACCGTCACAATCCTCTCCGCCACATTGGTCGAGGGACAAATCTAGAATTCCGTCACTTTAGCGAGCGCAAGACCGGAAGACAAAAAATTTTTAAAAAATACATACACGCATTAAACCCCCTTAAGTTGCCTTTCGAAAATGGGCCTAATTCCAAAAAAAAATGCCAATTTTGGTCGAGAGACAATTCTGGCTTGAACTTTTTTTTGTCCCATAAAAAAAGCACAAACTTTAGGTTGATGGATAATTTCTGACCCGAACTTTTTTTGTCCAGTAAAAAAGCACCAACTTTAGGTCGAGTGAAAATTCTGGCCCCAATTTTTTTTGTCTCATAAAAAATCACCAACTTTCACCGTGATCCTAAATCTGGCTCCTCGTTGACTTTCTATCTGAAGTCACCTTTGTTTGAGGAAAAAAGTTATGGTGGTGAGCTTGGCGAATCTCGTCCGTGGCGTCTATCGACAGGCGGTGATCAGTTTCAGATTACGTATGGCCAGAGAAATTCAATCTGAAGATATTTTTGATTTACCGGTAAAGTGAACGAGATAAACAGTTTCACCGTTATTCTTCAAACTGTAGCTCAGAGAATAAGATAATGAATATTACTTTAAATCCAATCGGCAAACCACGTGGATTTACTGCTAAGGTGGAAATAGTCAAGTTAGATAATAATGGTTCCAAGTCAATAGCGGCTAGATTTGAAATTTAAGTGAAAATTTGTGCTTTTTTACATGACAAAAAAAAATTCAGATCATAATTATCCCTCGACCTGAAATTTATGCTTTTTTTTTTTTGGAATTAACCCTCCGAAAATGCTCGAAATCCAAAGCACGGGATGCCTACCTCGAGCTCGAAGTTAACTCCAAACAAAGTTCCCTCAAAATAAAACTTTGGCAGAGCATGGATTTTTTCGCACAAAAGCATATCCCGAGACGAGCGTGACAAAGGAAAGACCGGAGCGATTTCGTCGCTGACTTTGGGGCCCGCGCATCCAATCGCATCGCGACAAGTGTCGCCATCTCACGGCACCCGTCAAAGACGGGGAGGAAACAACGTTGTCCTCCGCCGCCCCGAAAGAAAAAAAAAGGCAACGAAACGGAGAAATCTCGGTCCGGCCCGAACCCGAAAACCCGGCCCGAACCCCCCCAATCGGGCCCACATCGCGGCGAAAACAAAGAACCCGCAAAATTAGCGGGAAAAAAAAAAAAGGAGAAAGAAAAAAGGACGCGTGTACAAAATACTTTGCGTTCGTGCCGCACATTCCGTAAAAAGAAAAAGGGAAAAAGGAAAAAAAAAAAAAAGGGAGAGACATTGACTTCGCGTTTCGTACGACGGCCGCTCCCCCGCCGACGCGCGCGGCGGGGCGCGTGCCCGCGGCTCCCGACGCGACAAGCCGTACCGCAGTTAGGTTGCCAAGTGCCCCCCACCCACTTTTGACGACTGACCGCATTCGGCGACGACAAAAAGCGTGGAGCGACAGAAAATAAAAATTAAATTAAATTAAATAAGAAAAAGCGATGGGCAATTATTAATTAATTATAAAAATGGTTTTACAAATGGGTTTTGTTGCAATATCTGTATTGCGTTGTAGTAGCACGTACGTCTTTTGGGTTCGCCCTAGAAGTTGTCTCGATGCACGCAAGATGATCGTGTCATATCGTAAGGTCTTTACTTCTCTACATTTTTACGGTTTCTCTACTTTGGAATTTGAAAATGAATGATATTGCCAAATATCGTAAGGTCTTACTTCTCCATATTTTTACGGTTTCTCTACTTTGGAATTTGAAAATGAATGATATTGCCAAATTTCCCAAGAGTTTAGGGAAAATTATGGGCAACCTTTTTTTGGTTGAAATTATAGGCAATTTTGCACATCGATATTAAGAACTTTTTTTAAAAATATTTGGAATGCCTGAGTTATTATTCAAAAGGCAAAGGGTATGTTCCGTAAATCTGGTGAAAAGTTGAAAGTTAATTTTGGGCTCATTGCAGATAGATCCGATAAGTCTCCGGATATCATATGAAGAATACGTTTGTGGAAATGGGCACGGCCCTATATGGAACGAGGTCATAAGATATACGTCTGAGTTATGTTAAAAAAATCTCACATCAAAAAATTGGTGTGGTGTGGTGTATATTCTAATTGGTTCGTAATTTATTGATCGAAACTTTTGAGTAAAGGTATGACCAACATAATATATTGACATGCTCGATCTTAAGCTCCCTCTTGATAGTCTCCCTCGACGAAGATATCGGACTTTTGTGCTCCTAACACGGGGTTCACGTTTCCCCTCTTTGCCCCCACAAAGTGAAAACTTACCCACCAATTTTTTTTTGGGTCATGAACTTACCCCACCATTGCTCCGTGCGAAACGAGGCGATTTTGCCTTGGCAATGATGCATGGCAAGCCGCCTTCCCACTTGCGCAGTAATTTGTCCACAAAAATTCAATACCCATTTTCTTCTTGTTGGTTAACAATTTTCTTATTTCATCACATTATTATAATAACGATGGACTTAAGAAAGTCATTGTACTGCTTCGCCTGAATTCTGAAACGTAAAACACGATAATATTATTTACGAACAGAAAAGAAAAACTTTCTCGCCAATTAAGAAGGACTGGGCGTGCGAACATCGGCACCGGCACGTTAAACAGAGAATGCAGTTCTATCAGTCCGCCATGTGTATACACCTATAAAGCAAAAAGCAGGGCGACCTTAGTCGGAAGCTTGCTTCCCCTGCTTTGGTAAGGTACCATCGGTAACCACGCCAAAGATTCAATACCCATTTTTCTTATTGTTATTTGGCAATTTTCTTATTTCGTCACATTATTATAACATCGGGTTTTCATTTTGTGTAATTAAAAAAAAGGTTTTATGAGTGTGTAGTGGGCCCGATTGGGGGAATGTGCTGCGTGTTACCTAGAAAACTTTTCGAGCTTGCATCTCTTATAAGAGTAAGCCTTGTACCTGCACATAGTTTCTCATTAGGAAGATAAAATATTGGTTTTCTAGCAAAAAAAAGATAAAATATTGGTTTTGAAGGTTTTTTTTTTGTCGTATCTGTATTGCGAATTCATAAATAAGATAGGATAGAAATATAATTATTATAGCACGATACAAGATGGATCGGCAGGTCGGGACGGGGCGGGGCGGGGCGAAACCCGGCCCTACCTCACACCCCACCACACCAATTCTCCGACGTGGGATTTCTCTACCATGGCTCGCAAGTGCATCTCATCGCTTAGCTCGTCAGATCTGCAATCGGGGCTTCGCCGGCGAGCGAGATCTCCCGTGCAGCTTTTTTTTTTTTTTCGGGTAGGGAAATTGTTACATTGATCATCCTTGTGGTGAAACCTTGGAATATTCCCTTTTCTTTCCCCTCTTTATTGAGTGGGAGGATATGTTCCGTATGCCTCCCACGTTGTTGAAAATCCGACAACGATGGAACGTTGTCGGATCCGATAAAAGCCAGTGGATGGACCCCAACAGCCAGGGACCGTCCGGCTCGAAAGACTGCCAAAACGCGCACGCCCGCTCGCTCGCACGGAACTTGGTAGTTTGTCATCTACGCAACACGTACATAGACAATTTATGTGATTTTAAATATATTCATATATGTGAAATTGACAATTTTTTGAATATTTCAAAAGATTTTCAATGTTTTGCCCATCAATAATATATGTATCTAAGTAAAGACATCGCGGGTATTTAATGGAGAGAAAATGGAATTAGTTACCTATAAAGTAGGAACTACTCTATCTTTTATATGCTATAGTATAAATACAAGGTTGAACAGCATATTAAAAAACAATTTGCTTTCATAATATCGCGGGTGCTTGTGCGTGTCTCTGTGTGTGTGTCCAAATATATAGATTTTAGTGACTTTTAATTTTAGTTTTTTTTTTTGCTGTTATTAGTGTACTGACCTGAGAATAATTTGAAAATGTACCCATAGTGTTAAAATTTTTAACTTTAATAGGAGATTAAAATAGTTACTCATCTGAAATAGTCCCAGACACATTGGACATGGTTTACTCGTGTTCTTGCTTCCCAATTTTTAATTTTATAATTTCTATTGATATGGAGGAATTTTACAACAATAATGAACAAGATATTCTGTCCTTCATATGCCGGCAATGATGAGAAAACAATTAAGCCTTTTCGTGTAACTTTCAAAATCTATATGGAATGTTTCGTGCCGCGTTACCTAACCGCGGCATGTTTCATGTAGAGAAACTTTCAGGTTGCTTGCATCTTCGTGGAGTTGAAGCAAAGGATAAGCAACGGATTAGCTAATCTCGGATTTTCAAGTCGTGGGTGTTCGAAGTAATTATTGTTCAAACCAAACATTTCACATCGAATGCAATGCTCTCATGGAGACATTCACAAGCAATCGCTAGTGCCAATTGCCCCCTTCACATCATTGAAATCTATACCGATAATCATAACATAAGCTATTCCCTTTCTTTGATTCGGCGGGCGCCGAAGAAGTGCGATGTTCATTGCTTTTCCCTCTCGAAGTCTATTAGAAAAAAGTGGGTGTTTAATGGCGAAAAGAAACTACCGGCCGAAAAGGGGGAAAAAAACAATCAATCACATTACTCAGAGTCCCATCTGTTTTTGCAAAAAAAAATGAAAAATTTAGGAAACATTTTCTTAAAAAATGATCACTTATATTTTTTATAAAAATGAATGAACGAAAAATATTTTCATTGTCTACAAAAATATTTGAACGTAAATTATTGGTGATAATAAAAATATTTTTTATTGGCTAATTATTTCAAACGATACAAGTGATATATTTTAGAAAATTATTTTTTAAATTATTTATTTTTCGAAAAACAAACAAAACTTCAATATATGCGGGATAGATACTTCACTCGCCCATTTACAAAGATGAAGACCATAGGATACATCGCCAACTTGGCAATGCCAAGTGTCTGATCAGGATCGAGGAGGTCACCAGGTCACTATCTCCCATAAAACTATTTAAACTCAATTTACACATTCCATCAATAGATAAAAAGGACAAATTACCTTTTCGAAATCCAAATTTACCATCGACCGCGCATAATTATCGCATCTCGACGCTATGGTAAATCAGGGGAAATCACCGATGCCGCGGCATTCTTCCGAGCTAAACTTTAAAACCAAAATTCGAAGGAAGACGACTCGAAAAAGCAGCTCGAGACACTTGCTAACCACCTCATTAAGAGGTATCTCAATTTTCGATGCGTTAACACGGAAAAGATCATTTATTTAAAAGACGCACGTCCTCTACATGACCACATAACAAATGATGTCCTAAGCATGGCTTCATCTGGGCTTTCGATCGGATCTCGGAATTTCCTAGATGTAAAATATATCGACAGTATTCCCTTTTTTCCAAAGAAGACAAAAGATATGGAGGGAAAGAAGGGCGCAAGACACCGATAATATTGAAATAAGAAAAGCATCCGTAAAACCCACGGTCCATATAAATCAAACGGGCAAGGCTGTGCCTCTTCCGCGTGGCGAGGGACGCCGAACCGGAAACCCCCGTGCGATCCACGGGGGGCTATCAAGAGGCATCTCGACGTCCGGTGCGTTCGGCACGAAAAGGAGGATCGTTCGTTCACGAGACACACGCGCGTTTACGTGACCCGTGGTCGATAAATCCCTGAAAAGAAAATGGCCAACAAAGAAAAGGGCGGTCGCTCTGTATAAGAATATATGAATATATAAAAAATCGGGGCAGGTGCACAGAATTTGAGGGGGTCGTACACGAATACAGCTGGTTCCCTCTCTCGCTTGTCCGGACGATAAGGTCTCGCGTAGCCATCATCATCGTCCCCTTCCAAACCCCCCCCCCGCGTACGGAAAGGCCATTTCCGTCATTTCACCGGCTTATTCCCTCCTCCATTTTAATTTTTTTTAATTTTTATTTTTTTGCGAGGCTCATCCGACCGGGGGGGGGGGGGGAGGGCAAGAGTCCCGTGCACGCTTTGGACCGGATCCGTAGGGCCGAACGAGCGCGAGCCGTTGATCGCGGGAGATTCACGTGCGGCCGGCACGCATGATTCGATGCCCGTGACGGACCCCGTCCGTGTGGGATCCGGATTCGGGTAAAACGTAAACGGAAAAGAGCTTCGGCGTTTAGGCGAACGGCGAGCATCGTTTATTCGTGTTGTTTTTTGAGTCGGGAAACTCGATAGCACGCCCTAATTTACCCTTCCGTCGCCTCGGTTTACGGTCTCTCGGGGAATTAATCATCCGCCGTGCCCCCCTCGAGACTCGAATTGGTTTTTATTTGAAGTGTCGCGACGCGTTAAGCACATCGGGTTTTTCGTGTGCCGGATGCTTTCTATAAAAGTTTACGGCGAAAAGGAACTGGGGTCACGAAGGGTATACCGAGGATTGGTCCCTCCCGAGAGATCTCGTGCCGATTTTTTTCTTCTTCTTTTTGTTAAAAATCGAGAAATTATTCAATATTGAAAAAACCTTATGCAAATCTACATGTCATCATTCATAATTTTACAATACTGCTTGGCATAAAAAAAATATCTGAAGTCGATTGATAATGAGAGGGATGATGCTAAAAAGTCATGAGTACCTACTTATCTGCGTCATCTATTTTTTTTTTAAAACGAGTTGGAAAATTTTCTATTAAAGCTCTTAGATGAATTCACTAATTCAAATAATTATTTATAGAATGCCACCCGATTCGATAAACAAATTTAGTAGACGGGAATCAGTCATCCAGATGAATTAATTCATTATTTTAGAAATGACATCTTATTATACCGGTCAAAAATTAAATTTTGGCTCGCTAATTATTTAACAAAAGTTCACTTCTAGATGTCATTTGTTTCCCTGGTTGATTTCATTTTCACTTTTAACACCTGAAGTGGCATTATAAGAAAAAAGAAAGAAGAACAAAGAACCACATATAACCCACCCATCCGTGGCCGCATTGGTTTGCGCTCAATTCCTTTCACGAGAGGTCCTAGGTTCAAACTCGTTCATTGGTGATTTAAGTTGGGAGTCGTGGCGATGGGATGCTGCGTTAGCTCCCCTCGAAGACTAGTCAGGCATCACCGCTTGTTTGAGCCCTAGCTCACCGGCCGCGCAGACATTTCGGTTATCAAAAAAAAATAATAAAGAACCACATATAGTTCTTTTTATCCATCGAATAGGTAAGATAAAATCATGCCCGGCATCTGACGCTTGGATTTCATCGACAATGATCTCGAGACTCGATCGAGGCTTTTCTAAAACCTTAATTTACGGGTTGACGACCAAAATCTTAAATGATGTTGCACTTATCTCGTTTTTCAACTTTAATATTTCAGGATTGCAATGCGAAACTTTTTTTTCATTGGTTATCCATAAATATTTTTTTTTCATGTTTCGACACTCATCACGAAATTACTGATTGTCCATAGTTTTGATTGATTTCTTCACTTTTCTTCACAAGCAACGGGGGTGCGCTTTTTCTAGTACCATATGAATGGAAAACATCCCCAAAAAGATAACAATAGTTCCGTAAATCACATACAAAAAACTCATAATAATCTACATTTATTTGGTTTTTGATTCAACTATTTTGGATTTTTTGATTTTATTATACTTAAAAATATAATGTTTATTCAAACAGAAAAACGCAAAGTGATAGATGAAGGGAGACTGCATGAATATAAAGAGCATATTGGAATTGTTATTAAGGATGTAAAACAATATTTCAACACCCCCTCTTACGTACAAGTCAAATTAGGAGCAATACGCGAAAGGAACAACACTGGCTCTAAACAAGTGAAAATCAGGATTTCAATGGTCAAGTCTGACTTTTAAGATGGACGATTTAATACCACGAAATATCCAAAATCGGTACACCAGTGATAAATTTACCAAAAAATAATTTTCTAACAATAAAAAACCCAAAACTGGTACCTGTGACAAATTTACCCTCAATTAGTTTTCGTTAATTTTATTTTTAAATTATTGAGTTAAATGACACGTCGTAATTAATGAACGTACCAGTTTGGGGTTTTACCCTTTGCTTGTTGAAAGTGTACGCTTTGTTATTTTTCGCGATATTAATGCAATTTAACGGAAATTAATAAAGGGTAAATTTGTCATAAATGTACAAGTTTGAGATTTTTCGTGATCAAAAAATTAATTTTGGGTAGATTTGTCACGTCTTTATCGGTTCGGGGAAAGATTAGTTTTGGTTAAATTCGTTATATATATACCAGCTTGGGGTCCGTTGATCCTCCTTGAGACGATGACACACAAAAAAAAAAAAAAAATCATCCCGGGGGCATTGCAAAGACGACGTCACGATGACGTCAGCTCTTGTGAATCTAATTTTTCTATTCTCACCCGGCGTTTACAAGTATGAAACCATGCTATGCCCATTCGGAATCTGGGTAATCTTCTTCTGTTTTTTTTTTTTCCTTTGTATAAAGTCTCACATTCACATCTATTAGCTGCCAATCAAAAACCAGATGCGGAAAATAAAAACGAAATGAAGTCAAAATTTCACTATTGGTGGCGTGAAATCTTTGACTGTTTCACTTATCCAATGTCATGAATTCTCGGGTTTATCCATAATAAATACGACTTTTTGACATTTATCGCTGCTCGTGTTTTTTTATTTTTATTTTATCATGCCGTGAGAGTTATTAGCATCTTTGAAATTCTTGGTGGTCTTTTAATAATTACAATTCTAGTATGTCTGATAAACAATAATGGTATTATTTTGAGCCAAAAGTAGTTTTTTTTTTATGTTAGGGTTAATTTCACGAAAAACCTCAAACTGATACACTTGTGATAAATTTACGCTGAACTAATTTTTTTGACAACGGAAAATCCTAAATTGGTACATTCTTGATAATTGTACCTCAAACTAATTTTTTGATCATAAAAAGGCATAAACTGGTATATTTGTGACAAATTTACCATTTATTAGATTCTGTTAAATTGGATTAATTCCATAAAGGATCACAAATTGATAAACATGTAATTAACAGAGGGTAAAATCCCAAACTTGGTATGCTTATCAACTGTCACGTATCATCTAACTCAACAATTTTACTGCAAAATTTAACGGAAACCAACAGATGGTAAATTTGCCACGGATGTATACGTTTAAAGCTTTTTGTGGTTAAAAAATTAGTTTGCGGTAAATTTATTACAGGTGCACCAGTTTGGAGTTTTTCGTGGTATTAACCTTTATGTTATAAAAACATAAACATGCTACTTTTGTTATTTCTAACTAATTGATACTTATTTCGACTTGTAAATAAAAAGTACACTTGAGATTTAGGCATGACAAAACATTAATTTTTTTTTATCAAGATACGTTTAAATAATCTAAAACAAATAAATTCATTTTGCCGTTTATAGATGAAAACAAAATAAATATGACCCAACCACACCTGAGTACTTAATTTGTTTTGGGTATTTGGCAAAAATAACGAGAATAAAATGTGAGAAAAAAATCATTTCATTATGCTCCAATCGGCCAATATTTCATCCTTGTTTTTTTTTGGGTGGGGTTTAAAATAAACCTTAAAATGAAGATAAATGACAAATTGAAAAATTATTTGTATAGTGTTGTTAAGATATTCATCGATTTTTTTGTCCCAATAATATGTCATAGTTGTTCCTTTTTTCCCCTTTCGCTTTTCAATTTTCAATCCCTTTATTTATTTATTTTTTCCAACGTTGTTTCTAAGGCAAACATGGCGGCTTCTTCGATAAAATTTTAAAAAAAATAAGGGCACAATCATAAGTGCTACAGCTGCAGGTGCAGAAAATTAAAAGATAAATTTAATGAATAATAACTGAAAGGATATAAATATTTTTTTGGGCTTTATGCAATTGGCGGACCATATAAATATCCCTTCAAGAATGTGGGTACGTCTTACAAATTCAAATAATCGACGATAATCTAAATTTCACTAGATATTTGCGGTCGAATGAAATAAGTAACCGTCCTTTTTACTAAATTCGGTGTAGATTTTGACTTGATAAATATTTTAAAGTAAGTTTCAAATTTCTAATATTAGACACGCCGAATCTCGTTGAAGTCTTTGATTTTTAACACTTCATGGGGATCTCGAATAAAATCTATATTCGGACAAAAAAAAATTAAAAAGGTGAGAAAAGCAAAAGGCAAAAAACATAGAAATGAAGAAAATGATTTCCATCTTATTGTTTGTAAAAACTGGAAAGAAAATGTAACGAAAGTCAAGAGAGTTGAAATGATATTGCGCGAAAAGAGAGGGAAAATAAATGGGAGAATGAATTTTTATCCAAAAGTAGTATTGCATCCTTTCACTTTCTTATGTTTGGCTTTTACTTTGGGGGTTAAATTTGAAGAGGGTAACAACTTTTCAATTTTCTCCACTTTCATCTTACTGTTGGTTGGCTAAACGAGTCATTTATCTTTTACGAGATCACGAGGTCGAATCACGTTGTGAGCGAATCTTTCAAAGGCTCGTGTCGCGTTGCCGAACAGCGACATACCTTATGCTAGAGACTTCGTAGTTATTAGTACATTGGTGAGACTATAATGATGAATTCGCTAGCTTTAGACTTTGAATCGCAAGTGGCGTGAAGTAATTTTTTCCAAATTTAAACGGCATAACATTTGTAAAATCTCGATGGCGATGTCCAATATAATCTTTGGAATTGATTACTACTTACCATTTTTACGAAAACCGTGATAATTTAAAATTATGGGCATTTTGTTTTCTTGATGAGATTAAGCCCTACAATTTCTTTGCTTCTTCCAAACAAAGAAACATATTCCCACTCCAACATTGCATCATCACGAGTCCCCTGCAAGATTTCACTTCTCTCAAGCACGATATTAACGATATGATTTAATCATTGCTTTTCGACAACAATACGTATATTTCTTTTGGGTTAGTATTATGAATTTCCCACTTTTATAAAAATAAATATCGAAATACCCATAATTACCAAAATTTCAAATTTTATTTAACACGCTCCATAAAAAAAGTACTTCCTAATAACTTGACTTAACTTGAACACGTGATGTTAATTTAGCACGCGACCGTGAAATACTTTATTAGTGTCATGACATGACTCTTTTAACTTCGTATACTGATAAAAGCAATCTCATCGTTTAACACACCAACCCTAAAATAATTTAAGATTAACGCCATGAAAAATCCAAAATCGGTATGCTTGTGATAAATTTATCTTAAACTAATTTTTTGACCATAAAAAATCCCAAATTAATATATTTGTGACAAATTTTCTTACCATTAAATTAGATTAATATCATGAAAAATCACAAACTGGTCCACCTGTGACTAATGGAGGGTGAAACCCCAAACCGGTACACATGTTAACTATCACGTGTCATCAAACTCATAAATTTGACGGTAAAATTTAACGAAAATTAACGGAGGGTAAGATTATTGCACATGTGCCAGTCCGGGGGTTTTTGGTGGTAAAAAAATTAGTTCATGGTAAATTTATCATAAATATACCTCTTTGGGGTTTTTCGTGACATTAATCCGGTAATGTATTAGACCGCGAAAAACATAAAAAGTACTCTCCAATGACTTGACTTAACCCGAACACGCGACCTTAACTAAGCACACGGCCGCGAAATACCTTAATCTGCTTCAGGACGCTTTTAGGCAGTCTCATTGTTTAGGGCACCAACCCTAAACTAGCGTGTTGGACCGCCGAGGCATTTTCAATAGCCGCAGGATTGATGATGACAACAACACCAACACAAGTACTACTAAATCCACAAAAAAGCTACCATTCCTCTGCATAAAAGTCGTGTTCTCCAAAACCTAACTTTGAGAAAAAAGAAAAAGAAAAATAAAAAGAAAAAGAAAAAGAAGACCGAACATGGATTTAATTTATTCAAAAATTACCGAAACCCATTAAATTTAAAATAGTAATTCGAGGGGCTGCTGGTGGCCCCCACCTATGGCAGCCAATGAGGCGACGCGCCCAGTACGCCGGTACAGGCCCAGCTCGTACGGTGCATCAATGGTGGGGGTGGGTGCTTATCAAGTTTTTACGTAAAGGGTAATCGGCAAGATCCTTTCTTTTCCTCTCCTTATCTCTCTTTTGCCACTTTGGTTTTTTTGGGTGTTTTTTTTATGCGTTTCAAGAATGGCAAGTTTGATGAGTTACTGCTGCACGGAGAAGCAGAGAAAGAGATGAGGGGGAGAACAGAGGAGACGTTGCGGGGGTGAGGTGAGAAGGCTCTTGGATTCTTCGTTCGTCCTTGGTCGGCATAGGCTCGGAGCGACGACCCCCCCTCGTTGTTGCTTCGATTTACGGTTCCTGCCACCCCCCTTCCGCACAGACACGGCCGCACACGCACGCACACGCACCGAAAGAGAAGTTTGTTAGAAGGAAGGTAGAGAGAGAGAGAGGAGAGAGAGAGAGAGAGGGGCGCGAGAAAAAAAGTTGAAGAGGAGGGAGGAGGAAGGGGGAGAAAAGGCGAAAAAGAAAGTTGCTGCTGCTGCTGCTTGCTGTGGATGGTGGTGGTGGTGGTTCGTCCTTCAAAGTTGCGGTTTTTTCTTTTTTGGCGTTCGCGAATTGGTTCTCTGTCAGTCAAGTGTTGGGAGATTCTGGGGATTTCGTCTTCTGGGCTCTGACCCATTTTCTGGCGTTATTTATCTGCTTTTTGTTCCTTTTTTCCCCTTTGAGAAGCAAGAGGCTTGAAGGGTGTGCTCCAGATTTGAGTTTTGTGCGGATATTTTAGATCTGAGTTCAAGCGGCGAGTTGGTTTGTGCTGAGCAAGATGTGGAACTGGTCGTCTCTGTGATTGCTTGGAGGTATGTATTGAATTTCTTGTTTTCTTGATTTCGCTGTTCATCTGCTTCCTGGGATGTTCAAGACATGACCTTTGTGTGAAAAGGCTGAATCTGTGCTCGGTATTTACGTATACCTGAAACAAAGCCGCTTGAATCTGATTGAATTTGGTATAGTACATAGATGGACTTGAAAAGTTCTGACTTCTCCTATATTGGATCTGTTTTGAAGACCAGATTTAGTGTTTCTCTCTCTTGTTTGTGATATGAATTTTTCCATGTGTGGAGAGGTACACCATGATGAAAAATCAGTAAGGAAATTTTCTTCTTGGACTCAGGTCGGTGGGATAAAAAAAGGTTCATTTTTTCTGAGCTATGGAGGAGGTGGGAGCTCAAGTAGCAGCTCCTATATACGTCCATAGTGCTCTTTCTAGCAGATACTGTGAAGCCCTTCCCATGGCAAAGAAGCGTGATTTTCTATACCTTCAATATCAGCCCGAGCAAATGCAACAGCAGATGCCTCTGCTTCAAGATCCTAGAGACAATTGGAACCCCAGTTCCTGGAATTGGGACAATGTCAGGTTTGTGGCGAAGCCGCTGGAATTGGAGATTTTACAGCCCGGCACAGCAACAGCCGAGCATAAGAAGAAAGAGAGGGCTAATGAATTGGAAAAGAATGGCGCCGGGGATGAAGATGATGAGAACTTGAGGTTGAATCTGGGCGGTGGTTTGAAATATGTGGAGGAGCCGGTGTCGAGGCCCCCCAAAAGGGTTCGGTCTGGGTCACCGGGCGGTAACTACCCAATGTGTCAGGTGGACGACTGTGGTGAAGATCTTTCGAATGCCAAGGACTATCACCGGCGCCATAAAGTTTGCGAGCTCCATAGCAAGTCTGCAAAAGCCCTGGTGGGGAAGCAGATGCAGAGGTTTTGCCAACAGTGTAGCAGGTGAACATTTAATTGATCCCTTTGTTATGCATTTGTAGTTTCTGCTCGATATGTATTAATGAAATAGTTTCATTATTTCTCCTGGGTGTTTGATTTTATGGCGGTGATGGTGATCATAACTAAGTAAGGAATCAGTGAAAATGGACGGCATTCCTGCTTGAGCATGTAGTTGTGGCGCCTAATGTTAAAATAGTCCGTATATTTTATTTGTAGCATTACATGTACCACTTGTTTCTGGCACTTTTGCTCTATTTGGCGTTGGAAGTTGGGTTGATTCACTCTTAAATCCCCTGTTGTGGTTTGATGCATGTAATGAGGAAAATATTTTCTAAACAGGTTCCACCCCCTGTCTGAATTTGATGAGGGAAAGAGAAGTTGTAGACGCAGGCTTGCTGGTCACAATCGTAGGAGAAGGAAAACACAAGCGGAGGATGTTAATTCGAGGCCTCTAGTCCATGCAAATCGAGAGAGCACTGCTCATGAAAATTTAGATATTGTCAACTTGTTAGCGTCTTTAGCTCGCATCCAAGGTAATTTGGCGGTTTAGCAGCTTGAATCATTCGAACCTATGTTTCTCATTTTAATGCGAAGTCGCTTGTGCTGTAGGGAAAACTGATGAGAGAAGTGTCAATAATATGTTGGTTCCTGACAAAGAACATATTGTGAAGATTCTTAGCAAGATGAACTCCTTGACTTTGCCGAGGGATCTTGCCGCTAGACTTTCCACTTTCAAAAACTTGAATGGGGTGGTGATGGGGCAAACATCTTCAAAGCATCAGGATGGATCAAACCGTGACATGTCCTCGTCATCTACTATGGACTTGCTTCAAGTGCTCTCAGCCACTCTTGGTTCATCTGCTCCAAATGCACTTTCAGCTCTATCTCAGGGAAGCAGCCAAAGCAGCGATTCTGATAGAACCAAGTTGAAAAGCCCTGACCTGTCGTCTGGTGCCGTCTTGCAGAGGGGTACTGTTGACTTAGCTTCAGTCGGAGGAGAGAGGAGCAGTTCCAGCTACCAATCTCCAGTCGAAGATTCTGATTGCCAAATCCAAGAAACGCGGCCTAATCTACCGTTGCAGTTATTTAGCTCATCACCTGAGGACGACAGTCCACCGAAATTAGCGACTTCTAGGAAGTACTACTCTTCTGACAGCAGTAATCCCACTGAAGACCCATCTCCATTGTCTTCTCCTCCGATGGTGCAGAAGCTGTTTCCCATGCGGACCTTGAAAGAAGCTATTGAATCTGAGAAGATGTCAACCAGCACGGAGATAAATGGAAGTGTTGAGCTTACTCGGAATTGTGTTCATACGGTGCCTCTTGAGCTCTTTAGGGATTCTGGTAAAGGACCTGACTGTGGCCCGTATCAAAGTTCTCCATATCAGACTGGTTATACATCTTCATCTGGGTCTGATCATTCGCCTTCTAGCTTGACTTTGGATTCCCAGGTAGCTTAGTTCCGTCAGTCATTTCTCTCAATGGTGGCATGCAAACATCAAACTGATTTTTCTGTGGTTTCTTTTGTTTTTTAAGCATGACCGGACAGGCCGGATAATGTTTAAGCTATTTGGCAAGGACCCCAGTCATTTCCCGGGAACATTGCGGTCAGAGGTACTGTGTTTGCAGCTCGCTTGAAGTTGGCGTACCTTGTTCAATTGACACGTACAGCAATTGTACAGTCTCAGGCTCTTAGCCAGCGGTAAATCTATCATCTGATTGCCAAATTTCCTGTTTCAGATCTTCAGTTGGCTTTCTAACAGTCCTATGGAAATGGAGAGCTACATAAGGCCTGGTTGTGTGGTTCTTTCTGTCTATTTGTCAATGTCATCTGCTGCCTGGGAGCAAGTGAGTGAATTCTCTTTATGGTGATTACCACATTTTATGAAGCTATTGTCTAAATCCGTAATAATTTGCAGCTCGATGGAAACCTGCTCCAGCACCTTCAGAGTTTGGTTCAAAACTCAGATACGGACTTTTGGAGAAGTGGAAGATTTTTAGTGCATACAGGCAAAAAGTTAGCATCACATAATGAGGGTGAGTAAAGGAAGAGCGTAATCTTATTGCTTTCATTCTTACTCTTTGCTTCAATATCTGTATGATTTTAGGACTTTGGAAAAAGAGTTGCTAAATGTGATATAATATATAACAACGATTAGCTATAGAGATGAATATTTTGTGTAAGTGGGCCTTTTCTGTACAACCGCCTTCAATTTTCATAATTCCTGATCGTTGTTGTTTGTAAATTTCAGGAAAACTTCACCTATGTAGATCCTGGAAAACTTGTTCTCCGGAATTGGTGTCAGTATCTCCATTGGCCATTGTGGGTGGGCAAGAGACTTCACTTTTATTACGGGGAAGGAATCTTGATAGTCCCGGGACTAAGTAAGTTGGATCTGTTTTGCCACTGAGCTTCTCCTATATAACTATTTCCTACATTGTGCCAGATATTTATGTCCAACTTGTGCAGGATTCATTTGACCTACAAGGGTGGATATATATCGAAAGAAGTTACTCAAGTAAGTAGTCAGGGATCCCTTGATGAAATAACTGTTGGGGCTTTCAAAATTAATGCCGGGCTGCCGAATACTTTTAGTCGCTGTTTCATTGAGGTAGCACTTCTCCCACTAGATTTATGCCCCTCATTTGGGGCTTTTTTTTATTCGTTTAAATTCAAGGGAATGTTGTTTCAAAATATTCTTTTATCGTCGTCGCTGGCTTAGTTTGTTGGTTTCTGATATTTATAGTGTCTTTCCCATTGATTTTACCAACAGGTTGAAAATGGTATCAAAGGCAACAGTTTTCCTGTGATAATAGCTGATGCTAAAATATGCGAGGAACTGAGATTGCTTGAGTCTGAACTGGAGGAAGAGCCAAGATTGAGGGATGTCAATCCAGATGAGGGAAATCAAGATTCTGGTTGTCGCGGCAGCTCGAGAGCTGAAATCCTGCATTTCTTGAACGAACTTGGATGGCTATTTCAAAGGAATACAACCTCTTCGATGCTTAGGGATCCTGACTATTCTCTCCGCCGCTACAAATATTTGTTCACTTTCGCAGTGGAAAGGGACTGTTGTGCCCTGGTGAAGACGCTCCTTGATATATCGGTATCAAGCTACTTAGATGGGGATGGTCAATCAAGTGAGCCCGTGGAGGCTTTGTTGGAAATTCAACTCTTGAATCGGGCAGTCAGAAGAAAGTGCAGGAAAATGGTCGACCTGCTTCTGCACTACCATATAAGTAGCAGCAAGGACTCTGGCAAAACATACATTTTCACTCCAAATATGGTGGGACCTGGTGGTATTGCACCTTTACATGTGGCTGCTTGTACATGGGGCTCAGTTGATATAGTCGATGCCCTGACAAATGATCCGCAAGAGGTATTAAAATTCGACTTAGTCATATTTTTGTGGCATGCCAAATTGTATTATAATGTAGCCATGTAGGGCAATGCCAATCTATAGCCTACATTTCCCTTTCGAGATACCATGCTGTATCTTATTCATATGTGATGCTGAATACTTCAGTATTAATTGCTTATTTTGAATTTGTTCGTTTTTTGTAGTGTGGTTTATGAATTAGACAGATGTTATGTATAGACGCACGCGCTCATGTGATTGCCAGATGTTTACATTGGTCCTAATACTTATATTGTTTTTATCTCTTTCTAGATCGGATTAAACGGCTGGAACTCGCTTCTGGATGCAAACGGGCAATCGCCGTATTCCTATGCTGTGATGAGGAATAATCACTCCTACAATGAGCTTGTGTCCTGTAAACTTGCTGACAGGAAGAACAGTCAAATTTCAGTGATAATCAGAAGTGAAATGGAGCAATTGCAGCTGTCAGTTGCGCAAGAGCCTGGCCAGCATGCCCGGTCTCAGTTAAGTGCAGGGCCGTGCACGAGATGTGCGGTTGCGGCAACAAGATATGGTAGGAGATCTCCGGCCTCGCACGGGCTGCTTCATCGGCCCTATATCCATTCGATGCTCGTTGTTGCCGCTGTCTGCGTCTGTGTCTGTCTCTTCTACAGAGGTGGCATTAAGGTTGGTTGTATTGCCTTAAATTGGGAACATTTGGAATTTGGTGCTATTTAGAGAGTACATCTACTAACATATAAAGAGGAACCCAAAGGAATCTAATGTAAATATGAAGGCAGACTAGAGTGCATTTGTATCTGGGGAGGAACTGCTTCGAGATGACTATGTAAGTGCAAGGTTTCAAATACCCATCAAGAAATTAAGCAGGGTTGGGCATATCTGAATTTGCATACCCCCTCTTTTTAATAAGCTGCGATGCAAGAAGTACAGAGTTTTCTCTGACCTAGTGGTTCAGGAGAATACGTGGACATAGGAACCAGTTAAAATCTCGCTGTATTGTGGCATGGAAGTTATTTGGTAATGAGTAGAGAGGAAAGATGTTGGGCGAATTATGACAGAATATACGTGGCGAGCTGGAGAAGATGCACTTTGCCGTGGGAAGAAACTAATGCCGAAATCGAGGGAGAATGTCTGCAAAACGGGGGTGAGCTAGAAAATTCTTTATCATAGAGGGAGTGCTAATGTGGTAAGTTATATGTTTGTTATTATTATTCTGTTCCTTTTTGGGTTTTTGGTTTCTGATTACTTTGACTCATGGGTGCTAAACGAGCGATACCGATTCTGGACAAGTAACTGAGTTTGTTTTAACTGTAAAGTTGAACATGACTCCCTAGGGCCGTTGAGATGATTGTATTAATTTATTAGTTGAAAATATCTGTTCGGGTATATATCTTGCAGTGTGTTCTATTTCCTCTTGGCTTGTTTGGTAAAAATTGAATCTTGATGGCTCCCGACTTCGATTAGGTGCTTGGTTTGGATGATTGGTGCTTCTGTATCTTTGCTTATTCATTTGCAGTTGAGGACAACACATGAAATGGTCGTTGGGACTTTGGACAGCATGTATCTGCATGCATTCTTTACTACACTGCACTCTAAATAATCGAACTTCATTTTATAGTTGGAAAATTGCCTCTGTTCAAGCATCCTGAGGCAACGAACTTTGGAGTCATGTCCTTTTGATTGTGAAATGTTTGACAGCGTTTGAAGATTAGATGTGATTAGGGCTGCTTGGGAAGATGGAGATTCTGGGATGTCCTTATTCATTTTATAGATAGGTCACGTACTAACACGGTGCAAAAAAGTCGATCGCGATGTTTGGGTGTTGTGGATTTTGGAAAGATCGTGTCACGCGAAGACATTTGGGTGGTGCACAGATAAGAAACATTACAGCGATTTGTGTTTCTTCATTGGCATGTCTTAAAGCTTTTCCAATTGACAAGTCGAAAGTTCTCTGTTTTCTTTTCGATCTAGCTCTCTGAGAGATTTTGAGGGGGATATTGAATTCGCTTTTTTGTTGTTTTGGGCTACGAGGAAAAGGTGGTCATTGTTGAATTGTTTCTTGTATCTTTTCTCAACTACTTGTATCAAACTCACCAAACAGGATGAGCACCTTACCCCAACTACTTTTGAGTATCAAATATAGCATATAGGGCGAGCATTTTCTCAGAGAGATCTGCGAATATCTGTTTAATTGACGATGTAGACAACGACCGTATACGAAAATTACTGTCTCCATTTTGGCACGGAGTACCCGAATTCATGCGGAACATCTTTAATGACGTTCCCGCATTTTAATATGATGCATTCGCTCTCATGATTCGAGCTTGAGTTGACTCTTACCCACTTATGTTCCAAAATTATACATAACGATAATAAGGTAATATTGTATGCACTTGATTTAGAACATAGCGTGATGCATTCATATTGGGTATTGAATACGATCCACTTGTTTTGAAGGTGCACTTGCCACATTATTCTACATATCGTTGTGGTCGATGGGGGAGTAGTCTACTATTGCTCTTTCTAAGTATCTATATAAGAAGAAAAAAGATAGATTAGTTTACCAGGAACTGAGATGTGGTGGGAACGTGCCTTCACTGGCATCTTCCGAGAGTAGCATGGACAAATTCATGACAAAATGGACGATTACAACGTGTGGGCAAGTAGACAAATTAACTCTGGTCCCTCAGATGAAACAAAATATCGAATCGATGGGTTCTGATTGAGCTTCGCCATGCACTATTGTGGAGAATATGGAATTGGATCAAACATACATGGGTAAAGCTCGAACGAAGTTGAGCCATGTCGCACGCTCTCGTTTGAGCTTTATTAAGTAATTTACTTTAAATGGTCACTTTATCAAATCTTTATTCTCGGCATATCTTTAATCCTAGCAATTCTCTAACTCTTATATATATATTTTAGTAGTTCAATTTTAATTGATTTAAAAGAAATAATAGAAGTATGTCTATTTTTGTAATGAATTGAAAAATAATCGTTTATGTATACCTATCTATATTATATGTTTAAAAATAATTGTTTATGACAAGGTTTTCAAAGAGTTTAGGAATGTAGGGATACCCATCTTATATTTGAGTCTAATTTAAAAAATAAATGCTACTGAAAGATCAGTTTTTTTTTTTTTGACTAAAAGATCAGTTGAAAATTACCATCACCATAAAAAAAATAAAAAATGTAACATGCTTTACAAGTAAATGACATGATAGATTTAACCATCATAGGAGGTAAAAAAGCATACATTTAGAGGATCTATTATATGATTACGTATGTCTCAACAAGAAGTACATGAAATATAATAAGTGATGACTGGTAGTTACTATTGAAAAGTTGTATGGATACTTATTATAACAAAAATTCTGTCATACTTCATAAGTAAATTATAGTAACAAATCGATAAAAATCATATAAGATGATAGTCCATATCAGATGATCCATGAAAAAATTATATATGATATGATTGACCATATTTGACGATTGAATGACAGAGGATTATTTAAAATTTACGTCATATTTACAAATAATTGAAAATCAACAAAAAAAAACTTTAGCAAATTCAAAACCATCTTTACATGATGTATATAGAAAAGAAAACATTTTAAATATATTACACAATTTTCCCTATTTCATTAATAAATATGAATAAATGCATATTAATGATGACTCTTATTATTGAACGCATAGTTAGAGATAACTTTGATGAGAAAAGTTTTAATTGTACTTTTTTATTTGTACAAGTATCGATCGAAAACTTGTCCATATCACATGAAACCGATAGCACACATATTACAAATAAATGAATTTTATAAAAGCATAACAATAAAAAAAATTATCAATGATTTTGAAAAGGTTCTAAAAAGAAAAAAATATTTGCCAAGATATTGCTTCTCCCAAGAAAGATGAGATAAATAACTAAGATTTCATGTTGTTACTTTTCACCGCAGGTGTTGCTTCGCCAAGAAATATTAGATAAATGGGGACGCATTTGTACTCATTGAAGAAGAAATAAGGCAATTTCGATGAACTTTGCAAAATGATCAATGCTATATTGTTCAAATTTTAGTGTATACAATAATAAACTTAGATTATCAATAAATGGAGAATAGATGCATAAAGTTGGGAATAAATAATTGTGGTTCCGCCATATTGAATGCTGATGCAGAAGATATATAAATTAGTTAAAATAAAATTGTCACTATGTTCATATGGGAAGATTTTAGCATGTGCTATTAATTTTAAAAAGTGATTTATAGTAAAATTGATTCCACATTGACTGTTGAAGATATTAGCTTGTGCCAATTCATTGGAAAAAGAATTTCCAACGAAAAATTCTGGAAAATTCGTTGGAAAAAGAATTTCCAACGAATTTTCCAACGAAAAAAAATTCGTTGGTAATTCGTCGTCGGAAAATTTTCCAACGAAAAATTTGAATTTTCGTTGGAAATTTGCGACGAATTTTTTTTCGTTGGAAAATTCGTTGGAAAACTCGTAGCTAAATTCGTTGGAAACGAACTTTTTTTCCGACGAATTTATTTTCGTTGGAAACTATAATTTTTTTTTGGTCGAAAAATCCTGGAAATTTTTTTCCATCGAAAAAATTTTTTTTGGTCGATTTTTTTTTTTGGTCGAAAATTTATTTTTTTGGGCGAAAAATAGCCCTCGCCGCCGGCGAGGGCCAGCCTCGTCGCCGGCGAGGGCCGAGCTCGCCGGCCATGGCAAGCTCGGCCCTCGGCATGGCCGACGAGGGCCGGCCTCGTCGCCGGCGAGGGCCGAGCTCGCCCAGATCTGGGCGAGCTCGAGCTCGCCGGCCATGGCGAGCTCGGCCCTCGCCATGGCCGGCGAGGGCGAGCTCGTCGCCGGCGAGGGCCGAGCTCGCCCAGATCTGGGCGAGCTCGGCCCTCGCCGCCGACGAGGCTTGCCCTCATGGCCGGCGAGGCTGTTGCGCGAAGATGAAGAAGAAGCAGCAGCAGCAGCAGCAGGGGCGGGAGCGGGCTTCGGGGTCGCCGCCCGTCGTCGTCTCCTAGCCTCGCCGGCGATGAGGCTTGGTGGCGTCGGGGGCGTCGGAGGTTGGAGTCCATGGCGCCGGAGCCGGAGCCGGAGCCGGAGGAGGAGGGGGGGCGGCGGGGGAGGAGGCGGAGGGGGAGGCGGAGAGGGAGAAGGACAGAGAGGGCGAAGGAGAGAGCGAGAGACAGAGAGAGAGAGAGAGAGAATGTTCAAATTGGAATAATGAGCGCGAAAATATTGGGTTTTTTGTGTACTTCGTTGGAAATTTCGTTGGAAATTTCCAACGAAAAAAATTCGTTGGAAATTTCCAACGAATTTTCCAACGAAAATTGTACACACTGAATTAATTTTCCGGAAAATTGAAATTCGTTGGAAAATTCGTTGGAAATTTCCAACGAATTTTCCAACGAATTACAAAAATGTGGGTTTTTTTGTAATTCGTTGGAAAATTCGTTGGAAATTTCCAACGAATTTTTCGTTGGAAATTTCCAACGAATTTTCCAACGAAAATTGTACACACTGAATTAATTTCCCGGAAAATTGGAATTCGTTGGAAAATTCGTTGGAAATTTCCAACGAAAAAAATTCGTTGGAAATTTCCAACGAATTTTCCAACGAAAAATGTGCACTCTGAAGAAATTTTCCGGAAAATTGAAATTCGTTGGAAAATTCGTTGGAAATTTCCAACAAATTTTTTTCGTTGGAAATTTCCAACGAATTTTGCGACCAATTTTTTTTCGTTGGAAATTTCCAACGAATTTTGCGACCAATTTTTTTTCGTTGGAAATTTCCAACGAATTTTGCGACGAAAATTTTTTCGTTGGAAATTTCCAACGAATTTTCCAACGAAAATTTTTCGTTGGAAATTTCCAACGAATTTTGATTTTCGTTGGAAAATTTGTCGCAAATTTGCAACGAAAATTTTTTCGTCGGAAATTTTCGTGGCAAAAATCAAGTTTTTTTGTAGTGTGATTACAAACTCTAATAGTTAGTTATCACATTGATATTTCCTTTTAAAATCCAATTTTTCTTCAAAAGGTTAATAATTTGGTAAGTTTGTTGTTATTCCTTTTCTAGCTACGCTTTCACGATTTCCTTTAAATTGAAAGAGGGCGAAACATCAATATTTTTCAATGGAAGGGAGGGCCCTTCCTTAATTTAGTGAATTTCTTTTTTTTTCAAATTCAAAAAATTTAATAAGGTTAGTTTCTTCTCTTCTTATAACCTCATGTTTCATGATTACATGCATATTAAATTTTTTTTCTCGTCAGAATGACGTCAAAAATTTCTTGGCCACACCTTACCAAAAAAAAAATTTCTTGGTCATTCAATTATTTTGTTGTAAAATTGTAAGAAGTCAGTATTAAAGGACAAAACCGGTAAAAACTTATAATTATCAGACGAGGAACCTTATTATTGTAATAATTATTTTCAATTAAATATCCTGTTTGGCGTCAAATTAATGACCCTGAACTGATTGTGCTTTTTTGTTTTTCCCTTAATTATTTCTATATAGCCCCTCTTTCGAGAAACTGCAATGCAAATTTCATCAACAATTGTTGCCTCCAAAATCAGATGTCAATTAATCAGCATGTCACCAAGAACCATTTCACAATTGTCGTGGGGAAAATTGTTCAAAAAGTCTTAAACTTATTGTAATTTTGCCAATTCAGTCTTAAACCTTTTAATTTTGCTAATTGAGTCATAAACCTTTTTACTTTTTTCCAATTGAGTTCATTTAGCCAGAATTGACCGGAAATTGCTGACGTGGCACGGCTGGCGTTGACGTGGATATTTTTAAATAATCTTTTAATAATATTTTGGATTTTTATGATTTTTTTTCTTTTTTCCCTTTTCTCTGTTTATTTTGGGTTTAGAGTTAGGGCTGGCGATCGCCGGCCACAGGCGAGGGCTGGCGGACCTCGCCAATCGGCCACACCTCCCAACTTAATAAAGTTTCTTGCATTTACTTTTGTTTTTGTCTTTCATTTTCGGCGATTAAACTAATTTTAGCTTTCATTTATTAATTCGACTGTTAGTTATGTGTTCATATTTTAATTAGCAATTGTTATTCTTTTTCGCCAACATAATATTTCTCACTCATCACTCCATTCATAAAATAAAAGCCAAAATAAGTTATTCTCACTAATTTGTTCTCTTTAATTCTATTAATTTTGATTCGAGTTTTTACTTTTCTACAAGGTACTTTTGTTTTTCATTCTATTCATTAATAGTTCTAATTTCACTATTAGTAATGCCATGTTTTGGAGATTGGGAAAAACGGAGGTGATGAAAATTTGAGTGGAAAAGCTCGAATATTTTAAATCTTTTGCGAGACAAAAAAGAGGAGGGAAAATTTAAAATTGTACGTATTTTTATCCGATTTCGTTCACCTAAGGACTCCCGAATAGAGCCTTAGCGTGTGATCAAATTTAAAAAGAAAACGAGGGAGAATCCAAATTTTGGACGGAGAGGTCGCCGGATCAAATAACAACGAACCTCGTGATAAAGTTATTATCAAGTAAATTCCCTGATTCTCCTTTCTTGGATAAGAACTTTTTGTTCTTATTCAAGTCAAGATATTGTAAAGAGACTATGAAAAAGAAGAAAAGATAAACGGGCAGAGAGATTGTGATAATGTCGAAGGCCATATGTCAGCCTCCTATAAGTCTACTTCAACGCGCAGCTTAACTAGCAAACATGCATCCGCACATACGTAAGTCCAAAGCGAACGGCAAACATAACACAAATTCACAAATGCACAATCAAACCCTAGAAGTCCTTACGGACAACTGATAGACATGTCACTATGGTGATAAAAGGATCAGATTCAGGCACACGCTTAATCCACTCCCAGACAGGAAAGACAGTTTGACATCCACCGTTCGCATGCCTCGCCACAAGCCGAAGTCTCGGAGGGGGCAGGTTTTTGTGCATCCCCTCCGTATCCGGTCTCTTCAATGTAGTCTTCGACTTCTTCAAATGCCGAGCCAAGGTGGATAGCAGCCAGTCGCCGGGCCACTTCCCTCATTGCCGGCCTGTTCGCGCGGCTTTGGTCCAAGCACTCCACTGCAATCTCAGCAACCATTTCTACCCTCTTCATCTCATCGTCACTGGCGCCCTCGAAGTCTACGAGATCGACGAGTGCGTTGCCCTTCACGGAAGAGATGAAACGGTGGATCATATTGATCGAATCCCCGGACTCAGTAAAAAGTTCCTTCCGCGTGAGCAACTCCGCAAGGATAACTCCAAAGCTGTATACATCACTCTGAGTTGTTAGTGTACCAGTGATTAAATATTCTGGATCAATGTAGCCCAAAGAGTCTTGCTTTTGAGTGGCGACGATATGTCCATGCTTTGGTGAGAAGAGTACCGAAGTTCCAACATCAGATACTTTTGCCGAGTAGCTTTGATCTAAAAAGTTTTGATCCAGAAATATGTTCGCCGACTTGATGTTGCCATGAACGATAGGGGGTTTTATACTGGAGTGCATATAATTGAGTGCAAGAGCAGCTTCAGCGGCTATTCTGAAACGATCTCCCCATGATTTTAAGATGGTTGACTCATCCTGATGGATGTGTTCGAAGAGGGTGGTGCTATTCGGAATGTATTCATAAACCAGCAATGGTATTTTGGTCTCTAAGCAAATGCCTTTGAGCTTCACCACATTTTTGTGGCTTCTTTTCATCAGAAATTCAAGTTCACGCTGGAAATTGCCCTTTATTGGAGACTTGTGCGCATCTTTAGGCTTCCTGACCACGACTATGTCGTCCCCCACTATGTTCCCTCTATGGACGGAACCGAAATCGTCATCTCTGAGCTTTTTGCTATCATCATAGTTGTTGGTTGCTTCTGCTAGCTTTGCCTCCGGAAAGATTTGAACCCCCTGTTGTTCCAAGATCTCTCCTCCATTTCGTCTGAAGTTGATCTTTCTGAGTTTCCACCTCATCGTGAGCGAGACTGAAGCAGTAACAGTTAAGCCGAAGACGGACACAGCCATTGCTGCCAAAGAATACATGTTACCAAATTATTGAATCAAGCACGTAATCCTTATACGATCCACATACTTCATTAAAAGAAATCAATTTCAAATGGACAAACCCATTTAACTGCTTTTTACATAATCCCCATATCTATCACTATCGATTTGGCGGGTTAGTAATATAACAAGTAATCAATTGGATCAATTCTTACCAAAGTCTTCTATCCCTCTTCCAAATGTCTTTCTTGATTATAATGAAGACGGTTTGTAATAAAACAAAAGATAATAAGAAAGCATTCACCTCACATTGTTTTAGCTCTTTTCATTTACAAATGGTATGAAAACTTAGTGGAACTAATTATGCACGTTATAATTATTATTATTAAATGTTTTTTCGTCCATCTTATTGGAGGAAACTCTAACCGATGAGGTTATGAAGAGATATATAAATATACACACACCCAAAATTTGCATATGGATAATGCATAACATTTATAACCCACCGATCAAAAACATGATTGAGAGAGATTTTTCTTAACCAGAGATGAAAAACATTTATTTTTTACAAATATATTATTTTTCTAAGACTAGTTTTAATTAGGGATGGGCATGGACCCCGGGGCTAGAGGGGGCGGCATTGCCATAGGATTGATTTTTTCCTCAAAAAGAACTAATCCACTAATTAGATGACCATTTGGCATTTTTCTTATTTTTTATCATTTTTGTTAGAAAGAAAGGCCTCGTGGGTGGATCCTAATAAAAAAAGAGAGTGGCATCATGGCTTGCTTTTGTGGAGTCCAAATAAGTTACAACCTTTACGCGTTAGTTAACGTGATGAAGTGCCCGGAAAACAATTGTACCGCATTGCTTGCCACTTTCCGACCTTGCATCGTCTATAAAAAGGGAGAAGTGTCAAAAAAGTCCTAAACCTTTGGCATTGATATCAATTGAGTCCTAAACATTTTTTTAGTGACAATTCAGTCCTAAACCTTTTGTATTGGTACCAATTCAGTCCTAAACCTTTTGCATTAGTGCTAATTGAGTCCTAAACCTTTTTTTGATGCCAATTCAATCCTAAACCTTTTGTATTTATGCCAATTCAGTCATTCCAGTTAATTTAGCTTAAAAAGGTTTAGGACTGAATTGATACAAATGCAAAAGGTTAGGACTGAATTGACACAAATGCAAAAAGTTTAGGACTAAATTGACACAAATACAAAAGGTTTAGGACTCAATTGACACAAAAAAAAAGTTTAGGACTCAATTGGCACCGATGCAAAAGGTTTAGGATTGAATTGGCATTGATGCGAAAGGTTTAGGACTAAATTGAAACTAAAAAAAGGTTTAGGATTAAATTGGCACAAATGTAAAAGGTTTAGGACTGAATTGACACCAAAAAAAGGTTTAGGGCTGAATTGGCATTAATGCAAAAGGATTAGGACTTTTTTGACACTTTTCCTTCTATAAAACAGCAAGACTTATAAGGAGAAGAGATTGTTCTTGGGGTTTCATTATGATTATTTAATTTTTTTGTAACAAATATTACAGATAAAATGAAAGATAAATGTGTATATTTTCTTCAAATAGAACACGGGATGGATTCACCAAGCGGAGCCCGGCCCCGCCCCGCCCTGCCTATTTGTCTCGCCTAATGCCTTACGGGCCATTTTCTGCAAGGAATTTTCCCCATTCGAGGTGGTGTCCTACGGGGCACAAATTCCCCGCGCCCCATGCCCATCCTTAATCTTGAGAACCCCGCTCCCACCAGCTTTTACATGTAGATCCATTCCTTTTTTGCGGGTATTATCATCCGAAATTTTCACATTTAAATATATATATATTTCCTATTGCAAATATATAATTCCGTTAGCTTTAAATATGTAAAATCAGAAAATGTATTTTACAACCCGAGAAAAAATAATAAACCCACCACAAAATCTCAATCAAAACATGGACTTTTACACCGTGCGCTGTCAGCATAATTTCATGATTACATAGGCAGATCGCACTAGGATCTGCCACGAGTCCAAAAGCTTCACTTCTGTTCGCTCTCAAAACCTCTATTTGTCTGTTTGTACTTTTTTTCTAATCCGTCACTCTCTTCTACCAGATGATTGATTGAAGATTTAATGAACCATTCACTGGAGACACACCAAAAGGGAACAATTTTCACCCAAATCTAAACGCAACCAAGAGCAAATATGAATTATAGTTAATGTAAAAGGTTTTGGCCACAAAAAAAAGGAAAGAAGAAGAAGCCCAAACCCAATCCATGGGTGTGAGATCGTTGAAGGTGAGTTGAGTTGCATGAATTATGGCAACCCAACTGAACTTCATCAATCTTGAAGTTCATCCTTATTCGCAAGTTCACCAAGAAATGGCGTTTCGCCTTTATGTCCATCTAGTGCTCAAGACCCATTGTTACTTCAGCAGCTCACAAGAGAAACGGGAAATTCCCGATTTTGACACCAGTTTCTATCATTGATCAGACTCAAGAGTCACTAAGCTCTTCTAGTGCTGCTTTTGGCTAATGTTTTCAAAGTTTAAGATTTAACGAAGTTCAACCACCCTGCGTCCTTCAACAATCATCTTGGTCTGCCGTTGCTTATTGCCTTGCTCCTTTTTCTTTTTCCTGTTTCTAGTTCAAGTTCGAGCTCACTTTCGCTAGGAATTTTAGGGGGGTTTTTCCCTCTTGAAATCTGCAGGCCTAGTTGTTCTTTTCGGCTCAAGATTTGTAGTGTTTGGTTAGAGGAGGAATTTTCATTTAGATCTGTAGTGTATCCTCTCACGATGTAGTTTCAAAGTGTGAGCTTCAGATGAACGGAAGAAAAAGGCGAGAAGGGAGGCAAAATAAAAAAAACGAAAGAAAGACGTAAACGGGGTTAGCCAGTGACTGAATAGGAAGTTAGGAACTAGTGATAGCATTTGGCTCACTGCTTGTGTTTACCAGGGATTACACAGGCAAAGTACGGTATAACAATCCTTAAAACAAATACGTCAATCCTACTGCAAGATCAAAAACAAATCAATAGAATACGAACCATCTAGTGAATAATGGGGGGCCAATATAAGGAATTACCTCCAAAACCTATGCCCAAAGGAGAAACTTTGCAACGGTCTTTACCCCTGCCCCTCTTTCCAGGTCGGCAATGGCATGTGTAGTTCCCGGGCGTATTCCTGCACTTTCCATGACATGGGTATGTTTTGGGGTCCTTGCACTCATCAATGTCTACATCACGCAAAAGATAAATGGAACCGTTATCTTGGTTAATGGCAAAAACAAATCAAACAAGTCAGTGCAGGAATTATTAATCGGGTAGTGCTTATTCCATTCTGATTTCGATTATAGTACCGTGACGTGTGTCCACTCTCTCTTAAGATATCTCTTTCTCCACTCTCAGTTTCTCCCTGTGTTGAGTCCGAGCTCAACAATGGCCTTGTTCTTGGCCATCAGCGGAGATCGACGCTGCCTCGAACTTTTGCAATAATGCATGAATCCTATGTTGCAAGTGTGAGGTGATGTTTTGTTGTTGCCATATCAGATATGGTCATCGAGGACGACGACCAAGCCTAGGAAGGTGGACATTGATCTTGACATGCATACATACATTTATTAATACGAGCCACTTTTTTATGAGTGAGGTGGATGTGCTAATATGTACATGTATCACTAAATATGACGGGTCGTCAGATGTGTCCATTTAGATGCATTTTAATATGCGTACTGTGTTCAATGAAATATATAGGCCCCAAGGGGAAAGGGGGGACATCGATCTTGACATTGCGGCGCGAGGGTAGAGTTGCTAGTAATGTTGTTGACCATGGTGTTGACAGGGTGGTAGCGACAGCCTTGACTTATTTTATTAAGCAAAAAGTTGGAACCTCAGGAGAAATATTTTCTCTGTACCTGAATTTACTTAGACTTGAGAAGGTGCTTAAAAAGCTTAAGACGAAATAGGGAAAAGAACTTCCCGTTATAATGAAGATATCACCTCATAAGTTCGATTGGATCTAATCGCAATTATTAATCATGTGACTTACGTGATCAACGCCAGACATAGACCTAGGTCCTCAAACTTTATATAAACCTCCCATTAAAATTATACCAATGAGAAAACACACTTTTCTCTCTTTTCTTACTGTCACTGATGCTATAGCCATCGTGACCATGGCATCACCATCCCCACCATCGTCAAGCCATGACCTTGTCGTATTCTCGTCGGGTCTCCTCCGTTAATAGAAGAGACTAGCAAGCAAATCTCATTTTATTCATTGTGGAGGAGATGCTACCGGGACTCGTCACTGTCGATGTTAGAATATTTAAATAATAAATCACACATTTATCTAACGGCTTAAGTTTTTAAAATGGTTGGCCATGATTCTATAAAATCTCACATGGTATAAAAACATGAGTGTTAGAATATTTAAATAATAAATTACGTCTTAATCTAACATCTTAGGCTTTTAGAACATTTGACTATGGTTCCATAAAATCTTACAATCGAGACGAGGTCCAAGCTAGACTCATGAAGGGAGAGAGAGAGAGAGAGAGAGAGAGAGAGAGAGAGAGGCGGCTGTGGTGGTCTGACGACGTGTGAAGGCCGATGGCGGGCTCGCCTAAGGTGGTAGCGGCAATGGCGCGAGGTGCAAGCCGGAGGGCGGAGGAAGAGGTTGAGGAGAGAGAGAAATCGAATGGGGGCTAATTAAATGGGTAAAACTAGATGGAATCAGTAGTAGGTAGACACAGTACTTCTCTATCATGGTGATTAATTAATTAATTAATTATCCACACAATTCATTCAGAGCGCGACAATTTATGAGGAGTCGTATATGTTAAATTACCTTTACACCCTTCGAAGGGACTATAGGGATTCCCATAGTACCCGGGCTTGCAAACGCAACGGTAGCCCGGTCCATTCCCGAAGTCCTTACAATCTGTGTTTTTGCCACAAGCATAGCTCTGCTGCTTAGTGGCGTCTAGGCAATTCACGTCCGGTTCGACCATCCAGTCCAGAACGAGGTCCTCGCCCTTACCCACGTCCTCGGACTTGGGGAGATTCCGGCCCGAGACGTTGAACGACCTGTTGTCCGCCACGAAGGCCAGTGCACAGTAGTTGCTCCGCAAGGCCGACCCTTCCCGGTCGACGGGGTCGATGCTAATGTTGAGCCACTGGAGCCCCTTTGGGATGGATGCTTGACAGCAACCTCGACCGGAGCAAGTGGTCTCCTTGGCCAAGTCGACGTTTTCGCTGCAGTAGGAGATGCACCCGCTCCCGAACTTCCCTTGGCTGTTGGTCACAGTCGTCATGGTGTCGCAGCCGAGGACGGTGAGCTTGTTCTGGGTGTCCGAAAATCTGTACCGAGGATTCGTAGATAGATCGATGATCAGAGGACCGCTATTTTTTCCTGGCTGGCCATTCTGATCGTAGCACTGGTATACTTCGGGGAGGCTGACGATCATGGTCGAGTCCCCGACCGAGATTTTGCGTATCGTAAGATTCCCCCACTGGAGTTGAATACCGCTCCCGTCGGTGTTGGTGCAATCGAGCAAAAAATCTGAGGACCTCGCACAATTGGTTTCGAGCCCGAACGGAAAAGGTACGGGCACGGCACCACACTGGTGTTCGCAGTTTCCGGGCACAGGGGGAGCGCCGCCTTGTCGCAACCACCAGGCCACGGCCACCATCAGAAGCCAATGCACTGCCTTCATTTCGAAAAAGCTCTCTCGAACTCAACTCTCACGTATTTTTTTTCCGTTTTGGGACCTTTGTTCTTCTGTCCTTGTTTACAGGGTGGGAGCCGTTCTCGCCCGCCCATTATATTCACATCGACGAATTGGTCAAATTAAGTACAATAATGGAGGGACGGAAGAAGGGCAAATCGTGTCAATAGAACAAATTGGAGGGACCCGATTGCATAGATCGAGAAATGCAAGACAGAATTAAAAACAAACGATATACAAAGGTCCTACACATAAAGGGTAATGCGCCCTTAGTCCTTGTCCTAGTGAAAAGGATTGGTCACAGCATATGAAAATGAATACATGATTGTGATGTTGAGGCTACTTAGGAAACTTTGCTCCATCTTGTATCTAAGACGAAACCGGCGTACATAGTAACGAGAGATTCTAAATGCGTAAAGAACTCCTACTAAAACTTTTTCACTAAGTGATGTGACAAGTTTTAATTGAGTGTTCAAATAAGTAAAATCTATTATTTAGATGTCCGGCTTGTCAGAAGCCAAAAGGAAATTGCCACATTATATATTATAAAAATTCAGCCACGAGTTCCGCTAGAGAAGAATGGCCAATCGGCTTGAAAGATTAATCTAACTTGTGGTGACACTAAGATGGCCCTAATATTATGATGGGATTTAAACATTTTACTAGAGTTATGTTTAAGATGGCCTTACAATTCTAAACTTGTACAAAAGGAAAATAGCAAAGAAAATTTTTGTATAGTTCTTTTTTGTGGCCATCAAGGGTATAAGATCGCAAATAAAACAAATGTATACAAGACCAAAAACTCAAATAGAACTTTTAATCAATATTTGATGTAAAATTTTAAGTTCAATCGGAAGATTGATAAAAGGATTTCTTTATGAATATAGCACTACTCTTATAGAAGTAGTAAAGACGAAGTAAAATGAACATTAGGAATTATCACCATTTGGGATGAGGCTTACTTCCTAGTAATTTTAGAACTCTTGAGCCATACTAGTCACATGTTTAAAATTGCCCATATGCTTCTCGACCTTGGGAAATCTTAATACGTTTCTTGCGTAGGTTCGACTGTACCATGACATAGAATTATCCCGGTTGTACTCTCGCTATATATTGGTTGGCCGATGATAACGGGCTTACCCAAATTAGGAGTAGCTCAAACGGAACAAAACGATATGCGTGTGGAACCCTTATGGTAATTCTCTAAGGTCATTATATTATCAAATTATATTATCATAGTAATGCTATTGTGATGTACAATAATAAATTTATTTGCATAATTAACCTTGCAAGATGAGAAATGCTATATCAGAAAAAATGTAGAGTAATTATAGGATACACAATCGGTGTAAACAAAATTTCGCACAAGTAGGCGCATACACCAGTGACTTGAAAGAGTGTATAGTTATAATCCTCAAATTAAGGATAAATGAGGCTGGTTATATAAAATTTCTTTTATACTGGTGGTGTATGATGTATTTTTCCAACAAAGATATAGTGAGGTATGCTTGCTAGACGATCTAGTATGTAATTGCTGGATAATTAAATGAAGGCACACTTTGTTGGGTCTCATGCTTTCGGTAATTAATCGACCACAAGAGCGTATGATGCCACATTATTTTGTGATGTAATTTGTGATAAATAAATTGTTGACATATTTTTTAATGGCTTAGATTTTTTTTTTGAGTTTACCAGTCTCCAAGGCTTGAATTTTGACACACCCTCTCAATTTTCTCGTCTGTTATTCCAATTTTCCTCGTATTCTGTCAATCTTTCTGCTCATTAATTATCTAGGAAAATAATAACGTGTCAACCACCTATAAAATTGCTTGTATGGAGAAACTTTTGTAGTTGTGGTGTACACAGATGGAGTGAAGACGGGTTAGATAGTGCCCTAAATAAACATATAAAATCTTATTAATAAGTTCTTAAGCGTAATGGTGAAGTATACTCTATGGAAAAGGATTTGATTTATAAATATTAATTACAGCTATTGCCATAAAATTAAGTGTCTAAAATTATCAACATATATCTTTTTCTGTTTGATTACTTAACAAGTGTCATAAGAGTGACCCCTTTTTAATATGTGAAAGTTTATATAATTGTATCGCATGCTGATGTGATCTAAATCTCTTAGACTATTGGTAAATATTATGTGTAGTAATTAAGATCACTTACAAGAGAAAACCCATCTTAGGCTGTGAACAGAGCAACGATTTCATTTTAATTTTGATTGAATCATCTTAGATGAAACGATAATTGACTTGCCATCACAATCTCGAAAACCTCGAGCCTAGTTCAAAATAAGACATTGGCTTTTTTTTTTCCTCAGTACAAAGAATTCGGATTATATGACTTAAACAAATGTGACAAATGCGCAATTTGCCTGTTCACACGCATCTAGTAAAGTTATATTTTCAGGGAAGCTGATGAGATTATTCCAAACGTGAAACGTTCTAATGGAATCTATCATTTACAAATTAATCGTTTAATCATTCGGTCCACAGTTCGCGGTTTTAAAACACGATGATACCACTAGGCTGGAAAGTTGTCCAACAAATTATTTTGATCATCGAGTCCTCTTTCGGGCAGTCATTTTTTATATTATCCCTTGCGCATCCCAATCGAGACCAAACTGAAGCAACGTGTTTCACGACAAGTGTGAAACATAGAAAGCCACCTTTTGAGGAGACCTTATCCTTTCCAGTTGGCCGGACCTGCCGCACCTAAAACATCAACAACATGCTCCGCCCGTAGGTGAGCTCGGTAGATCTCTAGCGTCGATTTATGTGGGCTCCACGTGAGACTGATGCTATCTGACTGCTAATATTCATTGGGATTTTGTGCATCCGGTTCATGGAAGTGTGGCCGGGATGCGCACTAAAGCCTCCGGGCCCGACGCCTGGTGACAGCATGATGCCTCGTACGGGAAACTTGTCACGGGGGCACGAAGACTTATATTTTGCAAGTCTTTCGAAGAACACGACAAAGGGCAATGTAAAGCATGACTTCATTATTATTGTGTCATAGGATCCAAAAATAGGATCTCTCTTAACCTCTGACCGCCTAATTTATGGGGGAGATATTAAATGTTATTTCAATTTAGAGATAACCATTTTCTCTAGCAAAATTACTTACGAAACGTGTTTCTTTACCGACAAAGTTCTGTCATGCACATAAGATGTTGGATCAGATCCATCATTGCTGTTGATCATGTAGACTGCACAAGTGAGTTCCGCATGATCAATGACTGCAATTGTATTGGGTCGATCGACCAAGTAAGAGATCCTTTATTTACCGCAATGTTTTAGTTGGAAAATTGCCGCAATTTAAAAGTTATGAGGCAATGAACCTAGGAGTCATATCCTTTTGTATGCAATATTTCATGGTTTAGTGATTAATATGGTTAGGATAGCTTGTACAATGGAATACTCTCCCTTTTTCTAGGAATTTTCTTGTCAATATTATGGATCGGTCGCATACTGATACGATGTAACAAGTCAATCACAAAATCCATGTCATATGAATTCTAGTCAACTTTGTGTTTGAGTTTTGAACGATTAATGCCACCTTGTAATGGAAAGGATTTGATTTTTTAAATAGTAATTAAACATATAACAATAAAAATTAGTATTACAAATTGTTAATATATGTACTTTTTGGTTACTTAACAAGTATCATGAGGTGACACCTTCTTAATATCTGAAAATTCATATAGTTGTAGGGCATGACGGTGCAATCTAAACTTTCTAAACTATTAGTGGTACTATGTATGGTAATTAAGATTACTAATAGGAGAAGGCCCTACCTAACTACTTAGGCGAGGAATAATAAAACAGTTGTATTTTAATTTTGATTAATAAACTCATCTTATTTTAAAAGGTTAATTCACTTGCTATCACAACCCAAAAAATCTTGACACCTAATCCAAAATAAGTTATTAGCTTATTATTATCATTATTTTTTTTACAGTTCAAAGTATTCGAACTATTCGACTTAAACAAATGTCACAACACAAGCAATTCGCATGTTCACATGCATCTAGTATAGCTCCTCGATAGTGTGGTTGTCGAGACTTAATTTGAATGTGAGACGTTGTGAAGGAATTCATTGCATACAAATTAAATGCTTAATCACTCAGTCAATAATTCGAGATTATAAAACAAAATTTGACCGAAAGTTATCACTAAATTTTTTTGGTCATAGAATCCTTTCGAACAATGTTTTTTGGGAAAATACCACAAAAAATCTCAAACTATGTCACTAGTGACATATTTAATCTGAACTTATTTTTGTGACACAAAAAACCCTCAATTATGCTACTTGTGATAAACTTACCCTGAACTTTTTTTTGTAACACGAAAAATCTCAAACTATGCCACTTGTGACACATTTATCTCATAATATTTTGGCCCTGAACATTTTCGTCTTTTTTCCATTTCTGTTTTTTTTCCTTCTCTCTTCTCTCCACCGGCCATGGCGGAGGGAAGTCGGCGAGGGCTGCCCTCGCCAGATCTGGTGAGGGCGACCCTTGTTGGCGCTGGGCGAGGGCGACCCTCGTCGGAGTCGGGCGAGAATCGCCCTCGCCTGGGCCGGCGAGGGTCGCCCTTGCCCGACGCCGGCGAGAGCCACCCTCGCTTGGGCGGGCGAGGGCGACCTCTCCTGACTCTGACTCAGGCAAGGGCTGCCCTTGTCGGATTTGGTGAGGGTAGCCACCTTGCCTAGGCGGGCGAGGGCGCCCTCGCTTGACTCCGACTCAGGCGAGGGCGACCCTCGCCCGACGCCGGCGAGGGTCGCCCTTGCCAGATTCGACGAGGGCAGCCGTCGCCCAGCACCGGCGAGGGCCCTTGTCAGCTTCTTTCCGCCATGACCGGCGGGGGGAAAAGAGAAGGAAAAAAAGACGAAAATGCCCATGAGTAAAAGTATTATGGGGTAAATGTGTCGCAAGTGATATAATTTGGGGTTTTTCGTGTTACAGAAAAAAGTCCAAGGTAAATTTATCATAAGTGACGTAATTTGAGATTTTTCGTAATATATTTTAATATTTTTTATATTAAATGCGATGTCCGTTGCGGCCCTCTCTCTTGACCAAACTAAAGTAACACGTGTCATGTTGTTACACACAAAAATTAAATATAGAAAAGTACCTTGGATTTTAGCGGGGGAGACCTTTACCTCTTTATGCTGGCTTCGGTCCCAGCTGACCTAGCCCTGGACCCAAGAAAAAAATAATAATAACATTCTCCGCACGTAAATGAGCCTAGCCAATCATCGACGTTGATTTACGTGAGCCCCATACAAGACCAACCTCATCTAACGGTTGAAATTCACTGGGATCTTGCGCACCCAGTTCATGCAAGTGCGGTTGGATCCACACTAAAATCCACCGGGCCCGACGCCTGGCTACGGCGACATGAGAACTTTCTCCGGAGCAAGAAGACTTGCAAGTGGTCTCGAAGTCTTTCTAAGAACAAAGACAAACATGCCAGAGAAAAAAGCCACACAGAAAAGACGTCGTGGGGTTCGGTGTTATCCATCCGGAGGATGACCTTTCTCAATGACGACACGTGGGGTACGCGAGATGGTCGTCAGTCGACCATTCTTTATCGCCATGGACGACCAGGAGGAGCACAGGGTTTCCACATACTGTTTTTCTCAGTCCTCCTCAACTTAAACCTAGGGGATTCTGCTGGTGATCTCTTGTTCTCCGACCAAGAAAATGAATTATAACAGCAACGGAACCCAAAAGAAGATACTGATGTTTTTCGCAATTCCGCGGATTTGCATTCCGATTTTAGTATTTTCATTTCAATGAGGTCCTAACATCGTCCCCTGATTTAATTATACTACTTTCATATGTTTTAAGTCTGCATGAATCCTGAGAAAATGAAAATGTTGAATTCATATAGTATAGAGGTATGCCTATGCTAGAAGAAAGTATTAACCATTATCTCTGCGGAGAATTACTTTTTTCAATCGTGGAACTATTAGTTTCTAAGAGAAGTCGATTTTTTACATCTCGGATTACAGAGATAATGACGTTCTAATGTTTAGAAAAAGTGGTCCTCCTATATGTACGCTCCCTGTGTTGTCTAGCCATGTACCCATAACCATGTTTATTGTCATATAAAGATGTATTAAAATCATAAAAAAAATCTGGCAATAATCTCAAGAATTTTCTAATAATATGTTGCAGTAATTGGTTGAATAAGATTAGCATCCAAAAAGTACATTTGCAATTGTAGTTCCGAACAAATATAAAAGTAGTCGACTTGGAATTGTGTGTTGGATATGCTGATTTTGACAATCAATCAAACGCAAATATAAACAAAAAGGCAGCCGACTTGCCGTAAGAGTAATGATTAGCAATGCATATGATAGTAATAATATAGGTTAATATTACGAAAAATCTCAAATTAATATAATTGTGACAAATTTTAATCATCAAAAATCCTAAATTAGTACAACTATGAAAAATTTACCATCCTGTAGTTTTGTTAAATTTGGCAGTTGACGGGTGTATTAGTTTGGGATTTTACCCTCCGTTTATCATAGGTGTACCGATTTGTGATTTTTTGTGATATTAATCTAATTTAACGGAAACTAATGGAGAGTAAATTTATCATAAGTGTACCGGTTTTAAGTTTTTGATGGTTAAAAAATTAATTTAGAGTAAATTTATCACAGATATACTAATTTAAGATTTTTCATGGTATTAACCCAAATAATTTTCATCATAAAATATGACTTACATAGAAATCGGCCATTAACTGACGTGTTTTTTCACGTGCCAACAGATGAATATAGCTGCCAGAGTCCCTAGTACGTGTTTTTATCCTCAGATTGTTCTCTGGCTTGACAGTGTAACTATTGTATCACAACTTTTTTTACAATGTTCAATAAAGCTCGTAATGTTTTTTTTTTTTGGACTGGGTCCTTTAAGTATATGTGTGTTTTTTTTACTTGTATTGGGCAATCTATTCGAAAAATTGACGGAAGTGCTGATAACATGGCATTAAGTTGCAGTTTATTGCCATACTTTGCGGTAGCAGTTAAGAAAAACGAAAACGACCCATTGATTTTTCGGTTTTCATCGTTTACCAGCCATACCTGATTTCAACCATATAATATCAGAAGAATCAAAGTAGAATTTCTATCACTATTGCTCTTGATTTTAGCTCTCTAAAGAGGAGCAACTTTCTGTTCTCCTCTAGCTTGAAACAAAGATATATAATCAGTGCCAGTCCTTGTCCAACCATCAGATGTAATTGACAGAAGCAGCGCTGGATTCCAAATCGTGGGCCTAAAAGACATCCATTATCCCCCTCTCTTTACTAAACTTGACAGGACCTTGACATGAAAAGCAAAGCAACGACTTGCGTGGCCAGCTCTTATCTATATGACTCGACCTTCAATAATCAGTAAATCCAAATATTGAGATTCGCTTTTATTAGGAGCCTGATTCACGATGTCATGTTGCGATTGATCGTAAGAATTTCCAAACTGAGTTTGAAATGATTAAAATCGTGAAAACTGGCCTTTTTCTTTTCAATCCTCTACCCATGAAATAAATCGGTTTCAATAAATTGACCATATATACAATCTCGATATCGTATTTAGATTTTTGTGTACAAACTATTATTTTGATTCAAGATAGACAGAATTAAAAGACAAAGATAGATAAGTTGATAAACGCTAATGATTCAATTTGTTCGGTGTCAATGCACTAATCCTAACCCCAATAACCATATGGGAGATCTAAAGTAGCAATTATATGGACAAGAGATTTTCCACAAGCTGTCTCTGTCTATTAAAATATCAACCGCTTTCGAATGAAGTTCCATGAAAAAGCTGTCTTGTTTTGGTGTGGCCCTCGAAGGGGGACAACATAGCATGTCTTTTTACCAAAGCAGCCTTTTTGAAAATCCTACCAACGTGTTGATTGACCTAAGAACACAAAATTTGCATGATGGACTTATGTTTTTTTGAATCATTCTGTGATCTTATTTTGTAACTTCAAGCTTTCTATTCAACGCGATCTCTCGCAAACTTATTTTATTTTCAAATTATGAGTCATGTGGACTGTGAAATTCTGAACAACTACAAAAAATTGATTCATTTGAAGTGTTTGATATTTTTGATATCTAACACTTCTTGCAGGGACAATTTTTTTAAATGAATGCTCAAAACTATGCTTCTCTTGCTTTTGATAAGTATGATAAATTGTCTATTCGAAGTTAGAAACTTTTTCATACTTAAAGTCGATACGTTCAAAATGCTTAGAGATTTTGCATGGTAAATTTACCCGTAATTCACTAATTCCACCAAATAATGGTCAAGATAAACTAATTTGATGAATGATGTGGTATTACTTGAGAATGCTAAATGAGACGTGACAAGATGACAACAGGAAAACCCTATCCTATATACAGCTTCCTGTTTATACATTATGTGATGAGTATAAAAATTTCATCTCCTCAAGGTAAAGAGTTTTCTTGCGAAAGGTATGCAGACCAAAATGATGAGAAGCATTTCACTTCTTTTTCCTAAACAGAGTAGGTAGACCATTGTTTAACCCTCTTTGAGCTTGAATACTAGAAGAATTTCTCTCAAATTAACCCTGTTAAGAACCACTCCACACCGGGATAGAACGGAGGTAAAAGTGTTACTACAAGGTGAGCAAAATGGAATGAAGTTTCTTGCCCTCACTTGAATAAATTTTCGAGTGTTTTTATTGCAGAAGAACTTAAATGAAAATTTAAGTGTCCTAAGGTGTTTAAGAGCATTCGTTTCTCTATCACACAAGCTTTTATCCCTTGCGTAGTTGCATAGTCCAATTAAGCCTACAAATTCATTTCTAAGAACCACTTGGTGATCATTCCCATGCGGGGGCAAGGCGGATGACTTATCACCATTGAACGGCATGACCGGAGTGCCACATGAAGATAAAGATCCCAAGAGTCCCAATCATTCTCTATTATTATTATTATTATTATTATTATAGGATCCAAAGTAGGATCTCTCTTAACCTTTAACCACCTAATTTATGGGAAAATGATAAATGTTTTTCCAATTTATCAATGGGATAACTGTGTTCTCTAGGGAAAACTTCCTGCAAAACGTGATTCTTTACTTTTGACCAACAAAAATAAACATGATTCTTTGCCAGAATTTGTTTTTCATGCACATAGGACCACTGGATCAGATCTGTCATAGCCATTGATCTTGCATACCGCACAAATGAGTCCCACATGATCAATGGCTGTAATTGCATTGGATCGATGGATTAGACAAGAGATTCTTTATTTACTGTAATGTACTTTCAATGGTCATAGTTTCTTGTAGTTGGAAAATTGCTTCTGTTTAAAAGTCCAGAGGCAATCAACTTAGGAGTCATGTCTTTTTGTATGTAATATTTCATTATTTAGCGATTAATATGGTTAGGACTGCCTATAAAAGATGGATTCCTCTCCCTTTCTAGAATTTTCTAGTTAATATCATGGATTGGTTGCCTATTGATATGATGCAATAAGTCAATCACAATGTCCATGTGATACGAATTTTAGTAAACCTTGTGTCTGAGTTTTGAAAATCAACGCCACATCATTATGAAAAAGGATCTGATTTGTAAATAATTAATTACCCATAAAATGATATAAATCAGTCATATACTTTTTGGTTACTTAATAAGTATCATGAGGTGACACCTTCTTAATATCTGTAAATTTATATAATTGTAGCGCATGAAGGTGCAATCTAAATCTCTAAACTATTAGTGGTACTCTGTGCAATAAGGAAGATCACTTATAGGAGGTGGTGAATAGAATAATAATTGTATTTTAAATTGGGAAAATACCACCAAAAACACTAAACTATGTCACCTGTGATAAATTTACCCTAAACTTTTTTCGTGACATGAAAAATCCCAAATTATGTTACTTGTGACACATTTACCCCACAATACTTTGACCCATAGGTATTTTTGTCTTTTTCTGTTTTTTTTTCCTTTTTTTTTCTTCTTCGGCAAGGGCAGCCCTCACCGGCGTTGGCGAGGGCTGCCCTCGCCAGATCTGGCGTTGGGCGACTTTGCCCTCGCCCGACGCGAGGGCTGCCCTAGCCGGACGTGAGGGCTGCCCTCGCCCGACGCCGGCGAGGGTCGCACGACGCCGGGGAGTGTCGCCCTTGCTCGACGCCGGCGAGGGTCGCCCGATGCCGGCGAGTGTCGCCCGACGCCCGACGCTGGCAAGGGCCGCCCTCACCTGGGCGAGCGAGAGTAGCCCTTGCCGGAGAAGAAAAGAAAAGAAAAACAGAAAAAGAAAAAAAGACGAAAATACTCACGGGCCAAAGTATTTTGGGGTAAATGTGTTACAAGTAGCATAGTTTGAGATTTTTCGTGTCGCAAAAAAAAGTTCAGGTTAAATTTGTCACAGGTGGCATAATTTGAGATTTCGTGTCACAAAAAAAAGTTCAAGATAAATTTATCATAGGTGACATAGTTTGGGGTTTTTGATGATATTTTTCCTTTTAAATTTGATTAAAATCATCCTATTTTAAAAGGGTAATTGACTTACTATCACGACCCCAAAAATCTTGACACGTAGTCCAAACTAAATTATTAGCATTTTTTTATAGTATAAAGCATCCGGACCGCTTGATTTAAACAAATGTTGCGAACAGACACAATTCACCTGTTCACAGGCATCTTGTAAAGCTCTTTCATAGTGTGATTGGCGAGACTTATTCTAAATGCGAGACGTCGTGGTGGAATTTATCGCAGAAATATTGGACGTTTGATCGTTTGATCAGCAGTTCGAGATCGTAAGGCAAAATGATTGGACCGGAAGTTATCACCAAATGGTTTTGATCATAGAGGCCTTTCGAGCCATCATGTCATATATTAGATGCAAAGACCAGGACGCCCCTCTCTCTTAACCAAACTAAAGTAAAATGTGTTACGCTACAAAAATTAAATAAAGAAAAGCACCTTGAATTGGGGAGACCTTTAACTTTTTGTGCTGGCTTCGGACCCAGTTGGCCCGGCCCTGGACCTAAGAAAAAAATAATAATATGATGCTTTGCACGTGAACGAGCCCAGTCGATCTCAGACGTTGATTTATGCGAGACCCATACAAGACCGACCTCATCTAACGGTTGAAATTCATCGGGATCTTGTGCAGCCTGTTCATACAAGTGCGGCTTGGGATCCGCACCAAAGCCACCGGGCCCAACGCCTGCTGACCAACAGGGGCGACTTGGTGCATGAAGACTTCCAAGTCGTCTCGAAGTCTTTCGGAGAGCAGAGACGACAAGCCACAGTAAAAAAGCATACGGACGAGACATTTCCCAATGACGAAATGTGTATTACGCGAATTGAGGACGTCACTCGGGAGATTTCACGATGACGAAATGTGTTATCACGCGAGATGGCCGTCGCTCGGTCCATTGTCTATGGCCATGGAGGAGCAGTAGGAGCACAGGGGTTTTGCCATTTTGTTCGAATTTTGTGCTGGGTAAGCTGATGATGACTATCAATCAAGGGCAAATTAAAAAAAAATAAAAATGCGGTCGATATGCTGTAAGAGTTATAATTAGCAACGCATATGGCAATGGTAATTTTCATCGTAAAATATGCTTAACTTACATAGAAATCGGCTATTAAGAGTGCGGATGATAATCGTTTTGTTCCTTTGTTTTTTTTATTTTTCTGTTTACTAGAACATGCTTGGAACATGAATCCGTTTGGTAACGCAATTTCATTTTTTTATTTTCCGAACAAATTTTTAGATCAAAAATAAGTTTGGAACCGAAATGAGAAGTAAAAATTTTTTACTTTTCTAGTTTTGGAACGGAAACAGAAATAAAAACTCTTCTTATCATTTGCCCGCGTTGCCCACCCACTGGTTGCCGACATCCGCCTCTCGCTGGCCACCGCCTCCCACTGCTCGTCGCCCTCCGCCCGCCCATTGCCCATAAATTCTAAGGCCTATCAAATGAACATTTTGTGTCGTTATCAAACGCGTTTTTTTGCTCAGAACTCATTTAAGAAATAAAAATAGAAAAACTATTTATGGCTAGAAATTGCTCCCGGGAACAGGATGATTATCATTCATGCCCTATAGTATTGGCCGTTGTCCGCCACATATCACGAGTCCGCATTGCCACAGCCATTGTACCCGGAGTTCATCATCGAATGTATAAGATTTGCAAGCCGACATACATGACTCAGTTACGATCCATTGGTAGTTCAAAGTTTCTGTGCCTGCTGCTAATTGAAAAGGTTGTACTATGATTATTCATGTAAACAGAGGCTATTCGGTGCCACTACAGAGAGTATACAATTAATATAAATATCATCATCTGGGCGTTTTGCTGATTTTGATTCGGAGCTGTTCGAGAAAACTTATCCTGAACATAACGAATATCCCATCTATCGTCAAAGTCATAATAGTTTGCATCATCCGAAGGAGCAAAAAATAGTGAGAATTACAATTAAGATCCGGGTGCGATTCAACGAGATCGTTCCTTGCATGAAGAGCTCGAGCGCGTTGCTCGACGACTGTATGAAAGAGGTACTGGACAGACGGATCTATTTCCGTATTCATTGACTGATGCGCCCATTTACAGTCAACCCCTTGTGCGGCCGTGCTGGTCGTGGGAAGCAGATCGGCAATTGGGCCACCGAAAGCCCGGCAAGCCGCGTTGCAGGTATCTCCTTGCATGTTCGCTGCCGCTGGAGGAAGCGGATTGGTGTTTCCGTTGCTGCGAAAAGCCTGGGAATCAGCGGCGTAGAAGATGTTGTCTTGCACAGCCGCCGCCGCCTCCGCTGCCATCGTAGGATTGAGGCACGCGGTGCCGCCAAAGGCCAGGGAACCGAAACCATAAGTATCTTGTTGCGCAGCCGTAGTGGTCGTAGGAAGCGAATTGACATAATTTGCATCGCAGCAGATATATTGCGGAACGGTCCATGTCACAATCGGAGTCACGGTCGGAGGTGGATTGGGGACAGCGTCTTTGTTGAATGCCAGGGAAGCAGCCGGTCGAGCTTGTGCGGTGGCCGGAGTTGAGAGTGGCAATGCCGTGGAAGGATCGTCGACGGCGTTTGTGTGATCGTAGCAGAGTGGGCATGCCGCCTTCTTTGCTCGTCGATTCTCTTCCTCAAGTTGCACGCAGCCGTGCAGATTACGGCACCCGTTTTTGTTTACTTTCTCGGCACCCTAATCGCTTTGTGGACGGATCATAAACCCAATTATATCATCGATCAAACCCTAACTAATGCATCAAAGTTGGATCAAAATAGTTAGAATTCATAAAAAGCACCAATTTAGATATATAATTAGGATACTTAACTCGTGATACCTATTTGGTGTTTATGAGTTGGGCGGGTCATGTCAATTAAAAATTATAGAATTAAGTAAATCGATCTAAATATGATCTATTAAATAATTGTGTCAGAAAATTCAATCCGAGCATGACCTATTTATTGAATAGGTATTAGAACATGAGATATAACTCTTTTTTTTTTGAAATATAACTCATTAAATGGGTCAAATCAGGTAAACAAAATTAAATTGTAATGAAATTTAACTTTTATGACTCATTTCACGAAATTGATGTGCTTGATAAGTTAATAGTATTCTAAACACATTCAAATATATTTCTAGACAAAAATAAATTAATTGACGAATTTTATACTTACTTAATTCAGAGAATACAATTTTAAGAAGAAATTTATATGTAATGTCTCTATTCACTTATACTACCGTCATTATTACAAAGAAGTATAAAAATATAGCTAATTTAATTTAAATTGGTCAATTTCCCCTTATATTGTAGAAAAATTGTATTGACGTGTGTCCATTGAACACTTATTAATCATTATTAATGAGAAGAAATTTTTGGTTTTCGATAAAGTTAATTACAGGAGAAATTCTGTTTATTTACTCTGAGCCTCAAGACACACTTGAAGAGAGCCTATTCGATATTTTTTCACCACCAACTATTTATTAAAAAGAAGCATAATTGTACATGGGAAGATCTTCTGAAACCTGATATAATTGTTTTATCATCATGAGGAAAATCTCACTCCCTCTTGAATTAGTCCTCCTAATATTTAATCAAAATAAATTATCCTTTCCCTCTGATTAAAGAAGAAAGAGAAAGAAATTAAACAACTGAAATACGTATATCAAACGTATGATAGAATAATTATGCCATAAATGTACATGCAACCCAAGACTGAGTTATGCTAAAAGCAGTACTATCTTGATCAACCAATTCACAATGAGAATGGTAGGTTTTGTACTATTAATCTATTGGTCAAAGAATTCCGTTTACAACCTTTTTTTTTATATTATTGATCAAACCCTAACTTTTTTTTTTGGTCTGCCTTACTCTAATTCTCAACTCACTCTCAAACTTTTGCCCTACCTCTTTGTAGAGCATGGGAGTTAAAACTCATATCTGAAACTAAACGTTCTCACCCCTAATCTCTTGAGAAGGCGGGGAATCGAATTCTCTGCCTCTCTCTTTCCAAGTAGGAAAGGTGGTCACTGGGGCAAACCTCAGTGGTTGATCAAACCCTAACGAATGCTTTAAAATTGGATCAAAATAGTTAGGATCCATAAATAGTACCAAACTTATTAAGTGTCATTTGTTTCTAAATCAACAAAATTAAAATTGTCAAAGGCTGACCCAGATCAGATATCAAGTTTAAGATAGTGACAATTTATATTGATAAAAGAATGAAGAAAAATATACCAACCAAACGAGTACTTCCAATAGTTGATAACCCAAGAGGTAAGTTACACTTACATTGTGTGGATGCGTCGAGTACTCATATATGATCCAGTGCCCATTCTTGGCCTTGTTGGCTTTTGCACTCAAGCTGGCTTTCGGATTGAAAGTAAAGAGTTTATTGTAGCCAACTAGCTTACCTCGCGAATCCTTGATTTCGTGAGTTTGTTCGCCCTTCCAAGTACTTGAGCCAGCAGTCCTATCCACTCTCGATTTGTTTTTCTTCTTCAACACGGTAAAATCGTAGAACTTCTCATCCGTATCCTTGCTGAAGATCTTCCAGGGATCCCTGCTGCCGTACACGTCGCAATCGTGGACGATGTTCGGGTCGGGAAGCGGTTCTTGATTCAGCCTCCGCAACAAGTAATGAAAGAAAAGGTGTTCGTTGGTGGGTCGAAAGCAAAACCTGAAAGCGATGACAGAATCTCGTTCGTTGGTGGGTCGCAATCGCGGACGATGTTCTGGCTTTTTGTTGTCTTCGAATGAGAGGTGTTTGCTCTCGTGTGCTTTTATAAACGTGGACCGATTATTTTGTAGTGAAGGCCACGGGGTTAATGTACACAGGTAGGAGATCTCACTCCCATATTTGATGGAGTATCTATCTTGAATCTTGATAATTCTTGAATAAACTGTGTTGCGTGGCATGAGATTATTGGAGGACGTAATAACTAAGACAAATCAAGCTGTTACTATTGATTTTGCAATAGAATAATCCTTGTAATTAACCATTAGATTTCATTATGTGATTTGCTTATATCCAACTGGCACACAAGTAGTTGAATTACATTCTTGTTCACCAAACTGGTTCGGACGATCTTCTGTAATGCCCGCATGAAAAAGCGTAGAACACATACATGAATCAATTCCATGCTTCCAGATTTTAAAAGCTTGATCATATTTGACTACAAATCAAATTCCATTGAAAATTCCATCAATTGGTTACATTGGTGTGGAATATTTCAAGGTTATTTCAAAATTTCGTGGCCACCCGGTTAGAAAGTGCCAAGAAAAACGAGTAATCCTAATATAGATTTAGGAAAATTAGTACCGTAACTATGTGGAAATTTTAAAAAAATCAGTTAAATAACCATAGTCGTTACTTTGCCAAGATAAAATTAGAATTTTAGAACTGGTCACGTCTCTGCTGAATTGGGCTAATTAGATTCATAAATAGCAAACATTGTTTTGTCGAAGTTCATTTAGATATTTTGCACTAATGTCTAATGTCTATGCTTGAATTTTGAGCTGTCGTTCCAAATTTGGAAACAATGGTTTGTGGAAGGTAAAAGGAGAAATATATTAGTTCATATGCACTAGAGATCATTTGTTTCTTAGGGTATATTTGTTTCGCGGAAAATGAATAATTTGAAAAATATTTTCTTAAAAAAGTTCGCTTATATCATTCAAAAAAATGAATAAACCAAAAATATACTTATCTTCCACGAAAATGTCTGGACATAAATTGTTGTAAATATCGAAAATATTTTTCATTGATTAATTATTTCAAGCGATACAATCGATCATTTTTACAAAAAATATTTTTCAAATTATTCATTTTTCGTGAAATAAACAGAGGATTAAAGTTAATAAGTCAAACCATGGAAGGTAATAGGAGAAATATAACTTGACTTCGTTATTTTTAAAGCATATATAATCACACATCATTAAATAAATAGTTATAACCAATTGTGCATGCATGCACATCTCATATAGGACTCATGCGTATTCGCCACTTCATCGCCATACACATGCCACGTCATTATCATGTATACACGTATTCATATTTTCAAAAAAAAAAAAAACACACACACACACACACACGGCACAAAGGATCAGGAGTGTAAAGTGATAAATGTATTCATGTTGGTACATCCTTTTTACGTAATTATAAGGGTCTCAATGTTCATTTCTACACGAGTAAAATCTAAAATTAATTTTTATGAACTTTGGAAAGGATTAGGTTTCTTAAAAATTTCTCTTTTCGACAATGCTAATTTCTACATAAGTAAAATCTAAAATTAAGAAGGAACACGGCCCTTTTAATATATATATATATATATATATGAGAGATGTCTACAATAAAACAAAAACAAAACATGTGATATTCTTAATTACGATAAGAGCTTGGCTAGCATAACGGCACCGTTACAGACAAATAGTAACAGTGCCAGCAGGTTTACAAATTCTCTTTTACATAGGATGGGCAACCGGAGCATTAGCTTCCAACTGTTGAGATACGACGGTAAATATTAAGCGCTAGTGAAATCCTTTGAATATCAAACGCTAGTTTACGAACATGTTCGATTTAATAACTCATAATTTTTAGGTCAATATAGCAAAAAAGTACTTAAATAGAGACAACGAATATTAATATTTGAGAATTGACAAATGAGAAAAGTAAATATTAGGTGTGCAAAGGATATAAATTGTGGACTTTCAATTCTTTTAACGTTTTCTGATCATGTACCCAACGATTTAGATCTTTTACTTGCATATTGAAAATCTAGTTAGTCTCTCTTTACGGAAAAAAAATTTACTAGTCTCTTAGTAACTTTACTCATACACCAGTGAATGGTACTCGAATATCATTTTTTAGTTGTTATTTATCAAAATATCTATTTTTTTTCTTGGAACATGTACGCTTAAGTTCATAGATTTTGTAATATTTACCCTAGAAAGCTATATTTAGCATTAGAATATTGTAAGTAAAGTAGTGAAAGTATGATTCTTTAAAGATGTGATAGAATATTGACGTAAACAAAGCAAAAGAAAAATCACCTTAAAATGTAATACAAGAATTAGATCGAATGAATATTATTTCATATTTGCGAGTAATTAGATTATTTTTCTAACCTATTATTATATGTAAGGAAAAAAAGACAACGAAGAAAAGATAAAGGGAAAGAGAGATTATGATAATGTCATAAGGCCGTATGTCAGCCTCCTATAAGTCTACATCAATGCACAACATTGCAGATATTATATTAGATCGTGACACTCAAACTTGCACAAATGCTTGTACAAATATAAGTCTATAGCAAATTGCAAACATATATTCAGATTACATATTCAACCCTAGAAGTACTCATGGACAATTAATAAACATGTTACTATAGTAATAAAGGTACGAGATGCCAGAACCTGCTAAATCCATTCCCAGATCAGAAAAGAGAGCTTGACATCCCATATTTGATAGGATGATTGGAAGGTGAAAAAGCTCACAACTCAAGGAAGAGAAGGAGACAAATAGGCTTTTTTCTATTTTTTTTTAATCTTACCTCATCATAATGATTAAAAGACTTGCCTTTATATAGACTTATTATATGACTCTTACTCTTAAATGACTCATAAATATATCTAGCATTCCAAGGAGATATATTCTTGGGAATTTACAAAATATTAAACTAGACATAGAAACATGAATAGTCATGATACATGTACGTGGGATATTCACAAATGGTTTAATTATTAACAACTCCCTTAAACCAAATTCTCTTCCATCAATCATTCCAAGCAAACTCCTAAACTTCCGAAATGCATAAATCTTCAGAGGTTTAGTAAAAATATATGCTACTTGATCTCCCGTTTTCACATGTGAAACTTCAATTTCCTTCCCTTTCACTTGTTCTTGAACAAAGTGATAACCAACATCGATATGTTTGTTTCGTTCATAAAAAGTGGATTTTTCGCTAAAGTAATAGTAGGAATATTATCAACAAAAATCTCTGCTGCTTTCTTCTGCTCCGTATGAATTTCTTTGAGTAGTCTTCTTAGCCATATTGCATGAGAAATACATCCACATATTTAGCTTCACATGTCGAAAGAGTAACATTGGATTGCTTCTTTGATGACCATGCGAAAGTAGTATAACACAAGAAAAACACAAAGCTTATAGTGCTTTTTTGATCCTCAATGTCTCCACCATAATCACCGTTTGAATAGGCTCTAAACTAAAAGGATTTAGACTGATAGTGGTGTAAGCCATGAGCAACAGTCCCTTTGACATAGTGAAGTATCCTTTTTCCAGCTTTAAGATGAGATGACTTTGGTTTCTCCATATACCGACTCATAATTCCAACGCTGTACACGATATCTTGTCTAGTACATGTCCAATATCTCAAGCTTCCAATCAAGCTATTATGGTACATTGAATCGACATCAATGCCATCATTAAACTTTGAAAGTTTGGCTCCACATTCCATTGGTGTATGAACTGGTGTACAGTTTTTCATATTGAATTTTTCAAGTATATTTTATGCATATCCTTTTTGGGAAATAAAAATCTTATATGCATTTTACTTCACTTCTATGCTAAGGAAATAATTCATGAAATCATTATTAGTCATTTCAAATTTCTTCACCATGGATGTCTTAAAAACATCAATCATTACTGGATTATTTCTTATAAAAACAAGGTCATTTACATATAAACAGGCCAATAGAACATCAACTTTTTTTTGCTTCAAATAAAGTGCATGCTCATATGAACATTGAGAGAAGCCACTTGCTTAGAAATAGGCATCAATTCTAGAATTTCATGCTCTCGGTGCTTGTTTAGGCTCATATAAAGCTTTCTTCATCCTCAACACTTTGTCTTCATAACCTTTCCCAACAAACCCCATGGGTTGCTCAACATAAATCTCCTCATCAAGGATCCTGTTTAAAAGTGTTTGATAAATTTGCCAACCATTTTTAATTGCAATGGAAATGATCAATCTAATCCTTTCCATGCGGATGACAAGGCCAAAAACTTCATTATAGTCAATTCCAGCCTTTTGCTTGTACCCCTTTGCGACTAACCTAGCCTTATACCATGTCACCTCCCTTTTCTCATTCTTTTTGGCCTTGTACACCCATTTGACACCGATTGCTTTCTTGTCCTTTGGAAGATTAGCAAGCTCCCATGTTTGATTCTTCTCAATAGCTTCAATTTCTTCATTCATGGCTTTCCCCCATTTTTCTTCCTTGACAGTAACATTGTAGACAAGTGGCTCATAATATGCAAGAAGGCATACAAGGTGAAGCTCATCAGTGGCTTCATAAAGCTCACACAATCTCCTCGACTTTGAAACTAACGGTTCATCAACACCATTTGAAGAAGTTGACGGTGATGGACTTGAAAAAGCTATTGGAGAATAAGGTGAAGAGTGATCCTTCAACTCCATTTAGCTAGAATGACCATGAACATTCGCTTCATCTTTTGGGTTGTCTTCCCACATTCATTCTTTATCGAACTTGACATCTCTTCTTATATGCACTTTCACAGTGTTAGGATCAAATAATTTATAGGCTTTGGATGAGGAGTCAAATCCGATAAAAATGAGCTTTCTACTCTTGTCTTCCAACTTTGATCTTCTCTGGTTCGAAACATGAGCATAGGAAATGCTTCTGAAAATTCTCAAATGTGAAATACTGGGTGTTCTCAAGCTCCATGCTTCTTGTAGAGTTACACTTTCAAGTTCACATGTGGGACACTGATTTTGTGAAAACGGAAGCTTGACCCCTATGCGGCCCAAATTTTCCGACGAGGTTAGGACAAAGGTAAGTTTAGGTGTATTGCCTAAAATGCGGGCCTACAACCCTCGATAAGGCGCAAGCTCTCCCAAGCCCATAACTCGCACTCCATTGAATTTCATTTTGAGTTTAACTATCCTAAGCGATTCTAAGAGTCGTCACTAGCCTTTCGGGGTCGGCTAGAAACTAAACAAGACACGGGAATTTATCTCATTTTTTACGTTACTAGAGATTTACTAAGTTTGGGGACTTGATTACTCTAATTGTCTAATTAGCGCCCCTTCAGTACCTCTAACTAGGTTTGGTTATTTATCTAAGTGATCAAACGGTCTTCTATCGATTATGAGTCCTAAAGGTGTTTTCAAGTCACTAAGTATTCATGCAATTTTTTTGGATTTATTCTTCTCTTGAGGTTTGTTCTAACCATTCTAAAAAGGAAATGAATAACCAATTTATTGAGAGTGCGGGAATGAAACACCTAAGTATTGAGAGCTTATGAACAAAGGTGTAAGAAATGAAAATCCGATATAAGTCGGGCGAAGAATATATATGGTCTCGTTATAACGGGATAGCAACCGCCATGTGCTAAAATAAAAAATCAAGTTCAATTTGCTTTCTAAAAGGATCAACCTTTTAAGACTAAACTAAATCAAAAGTGTCCACTAGATTCCCTAAACTAATGGGATGTTTTCCAATTAAAATTAAGCTAAATTTAGTACTAAAATTTAAAAATCTAATAGGGGGCTATTTCAAAGAATTTTATGATTTTTCTAATTTTTGTTTCGACTTTTTAAAATTAATTTAAAATTTTAATTACTTTTAATATTAATTATTTTTAATAATTTTTTATTTCAAAAGCGGGTACTTGGGCTGGGCCTTTGGGTCCTACCCGAACATGGGCTGCCCTGGCTTTACGAATTTGGGCTCATGGACACGAATGGGCTCTAGTGTTCTCAAGACAGACGAAGCCCAATTTGTCAAAATCGGATTAAACCCAAAACTCATCTAAACCAATCCCAACCCAAATTAACCTAGCCTTTTTTTTTAATGGTCGAAAAATTCACCTAGTCCAAACAAGCCCAAATTCTCTAAGGCTGAAGCTAACCCAACTTCGTTAAACCAAGTAAAGCTTATACTCATCAAACCTATTCAAGCCCGAGGTTTATTAAGTCTAATTGTGCCCATTTTTATTACACCAGCACTAGGCCCACCAATTCTATTGTTATTATGTTCTATTCTAATTCCTTTCCTCTTTTGATCGTCTTCTTTGTACTGCCCAGATACCAACACCCTAATCCCACGCTATCAAAAACCTCCACAACATTATACCCCCTCGTCCCATATTAAACCAAGTATCACACGATCTTCCATCGACCACCACCAGCTACTGGAACATCGCTATCAGCCACCGGTGGTCACCACTGGATCACCGCCGGATTCACCGGTCACCGCCACCCGGGACTGTCGTTCATCAATATTCACTTCTAACATCATAACATCCACACATACATGGCATGATTAAAACAGGCAGGAAAAAAGGACGCCGTAAACAAACAGATATAGATGCATATAATGATCGACACTTAGGCCATGGCTACAACATCATCCACTTGCCAACAACCGCCATTGGTGACTACGGGAACATATAGACGCGGGATGGAAAAAAAGGTGGAGTTAGAGAGGCCCTTAACAAATATCCAATGCATCAACAATCGAGTCCAGCAACCAACAAAGCAAACATTAAAATGTGAAAGGGTGATGATTCGTGTTCATACCGGTTAGTAACCAGAGATAATTTCATAGGTTTTTAGTTCAAATATTCCGTTGAACATCCAACAGTCGTTCGATTGAAAGATAAGAAGACATGTCGATGAACTCATATTTGATGCTAATCTTATTCTACATCAATAGCTCAAACATATGCATTATATCGAACAGGTGGTGAGCATGGATTAAGGGGAAGGTATTCACCGTTTTAGAACTCAAACTCACACCTAGACCCAAAAAGAATCACCGGGAAATGCTCAACATCCATGGAACCAACTCAGTTGAAATCGACACGCATATGAAAAATGAAGAAACCGAGCCTTGGCTTCCACTTCAATCAAAACAGGGCAGGGCAGGGGGTTCAACATTACCCTCACAGCAAAAGAGGCTATAATACGCCAACTACCCAAACGTGAGGATGAATGCTTAACCGCAATAACCTCTACTCGGCTCAAAGACAGTGAATATAGGGCGAGTATGAGATGAGTCGAACTATGGCTAGCCGCCTCTCATTGCCTCCAACCTGGGATCCTCGGAGGAAAAAAAAATTGAACCAAACAACGAAGAGCACTTAACTTTGAAGAACCAGGGAAATTGAATCAAGGACGAGTGAGGAAACGCCGAAACTGCTTGGAATTGTTAAAGGGAGAATGCCGGATGGTGGTGCTACTTAGGGATATGCAAAAGGAACCGTATGGACCAGACTGACTTTTTTTTTTTTAATTTCCTAAAATTCTTTACGGAAACCCTAAGTCCTCTTTTCTTTCCTTGTTTGGCTATTCCCTCTCCAGTTTCAGGCTTGTTCTTTCCCTCAACCACTCACGCTCACTCTTTCCCGAGGATTTCAGCTTGAAACATGGCAAGGTGGTCGGCCGCAGTTCGATTCATCTCGAACTTGCCCCACTGTCGTTGAACTGAGTAAGGTCCCCTGCGATTAAATGCTCGTCACTGCGAACCCCTTTTACTCCATCTTGTTCTGTTGAAAGGATGAGCCGAGCTTGGTTTTTGTGTGGTTTTCGAGTGTTTGTGTTAAATTGAGTTGATTTCTTTGATGTTGAGCATGTCTTGATGGTCGTTTGGGTCTAAGTTTGGGTTCGAGTTCTAAAAAATGGTCGACATCTTCTCCTCACTCTGTGCTCACCGCAAGCTCGATGAAATACTTGAATCAAACTCTTGCAAACTTGTCTCTGCTATATATCCGAACTAGCTGCTATGTGTTTGTGATGCAAGCTCTGTTCTTGTTTAAGGAAAATCTTTTGAATCAAAACACTTGGATATTCATCTCACATTCATCTTCGGTTCATCTATTTCGCATTCACTTTCATGTTAATCGAGTTTACAGCTGTATGTCCTGGCCTTGCCCTATTGCTATATTCTCGTGTCCTGGTGTTGTTTGATAGTGGCTGGCAGTGGTCATTAACGTGGCAATGGCAGTTCGATGGTGTTTTAAACTTGAAATTTGCTATAATTATTGTGAATCCATTGGTTTTATTGGATCGCCCAGGAACTGGACTCGACAGGATCAATCCTAGGACTAAGCGGTCCGGTTCCCGATTCCAGAAATTGAGAGCCGGTCCTCCTGGTTTGGTTCCCAGTTCTAAGGTGGAAATTGGACCGCATGGGAACCGATCACCTCTAGTGCTGCCGAAGTCATCGTCGTCGGAGGTGTAACATCCACGTTTCGGACCCCGGATCGACCAAGGGAAATGGATAGGGAATTGGTACGTGGACGGACCCGAGGGTCGGCTATGGATCAAGCTATTTGGTTAGATTGGGTAACCAAGCGATGGACAGTGAATCGGCTTCCTAATCACGCAAGTAGATTAGAGTGATCGACCACGGATCGACTGTTCGATCATAAGGGTCGACAGTGGGACGATCGTGCACCGAGTCGATCGATGGGCGATCATGGATCGATGCCACGTGGACATGTGTTGGTCGCGGGTGATTCCGCTCCACCATGCACCGATCGCGGGAGACCATGAATCGACTGTTGACACCTAAATTTCGATCGACCATTTAATAATAATTTGCATAGAAAATTAGGGATTAAATTTTAACCCCTAAACAAAAATATTAAAATTGCATAGCATATAGTTTAAGTTCATATAGGTTAGTTGCATTCCGTATCAGACCGGCGGTGACGAGTAAGCTGAAAATTCATCGCGTAAACCGAGCTCGAGCACTCGGCTCACTCAAGGGATTAGGGGCCAAAATTCACAAGTCTAAAAGACTTTGGTTGTTTTAATTTAATCAGCCCATCAAGCTTAATTAGAGAAATGCCCAAATTAATTCGGCTCATTTGGAGTTAAATAAAAATTAAAAGATAAAAGTCTAAGCCTAAGCCTATTAGGACTAGGAAGCCCGGTCAATTAACTTAGGGTTGTAATATAAATATGTGATTATACCCCTTAATCAAGGGGCTCTCATAATTTTCAAGATCAGAGTTTTTAGAGAGAGCATATGAGGGAGGGACGACCGCTGGAGAGGGAGAATTTCTTTTCTTTTTGCAGATTTACACAAGTCAACAAGGTTGCCGTTGTCCCCCACATTGTTCCTGCAATTCCAACACCTAGCAACATCGAGCTGTGTTGCACAACAAAATCCTTCAGCAGTGATCCCCGACGAATCAAGCAGCTTCGATCGCAAAGCCCAGACGAATTTCCAGTGAGTTTGACCCTTCACCCCCACCTCGTCCAACCCTGGCACTACGAGCAACCAGCATTCCAGTCCACGAATAACAAGTTTCTCTGAGTGTTCTTGTTGCGACTAGCAAGCTTCGATCACAAACGCGGTAGCCTCTCGCGGTAGACTCGAAGCAACGCCGGCCTCCTTGCTGCTGCAATTCAGTCCAATGGCCCCCGCAAAGCTTCACCGTTTTGAGCCGCTCCCAGGAGCTCCGATCCAGCTTAGCGTTAAGAGTCATTAGGTGGTCAAAGAAAAGGCATCCAGTCGAGAGAGGTGCAAGAGAAAATCGTGAGCCAAAGCGGTGGGTTGCATGGTCAAAGTAAAAGAGAGAGCTTCATTGGTGAATAGAGAATTCCAACGTGTGGGTGGAATAACAAAAAGAAAATACATTGGGTCTTGTTCTCTGAAACAGACCACGATCATACATCTTCCCGTCTTCCAAGTTGTTCGAGTTCTTCAAAGAGTCAGCAGGCTGACCAGCTAGTTCCTGCCTTGTTATCTCACTGCAAGTTTGCCGCACTGAACCACTCTTCAACGAGCATCGCCGTGACAAGCCCGTGTTGCGAGCCTTGTCGCGGCTAGACGAGCCACCCACCGCCATTGCTTAGCATCATCACCACCACAAAGCAACCTGAGCCGCGAACACCATTGCGACACCGTTGCCGGTCCGTCCCACCGCCGCTCGTCCCGATCCGCAATCCAGATCCGCGAGTCCAAATTTGGAAATATCTCGAAATAAGGTAAGGATGTTATCCAATATTTTCAGAATATTTGGTTTCTTAATTTTCGGATGTTTGAATATTCTGTGAATATTTGGTGGATTGCTAAATCTTAGGGATATTGTTTGCTCCATCCGCAATATTCTAAAACACTCAAAATTAGGAATTTTTCCTAATTTGGCAACGTATCTGGACGACTATCCGACCTTGTCTCTAAGGTACGATACGCGATGATACGAAAAAACGTTATCTTATCCATAATCACTTGGATACGATAATAGATTTTATTCGCTTTCCAAATTCGAACAATCAACTTTCCATCGATATCTATAACCCTATATATATGACCGTTAGTTTAATTTCTTTTCTTAATCCAAATTTGATAAGAAGAATCTTACGGATTGCGTGGATTGTTTGAGTGCGGTTGTTATCTTTATTTGATTGCTTTCTTTTTTAAATAAAGAAAATCCAAAAATATGTTAGTTAGAATTTAAATTAAAGTTTTGCATGCTTAGAGAATCTTAAATATATTCAAGAGAGTAAGATAATTATTTGATTTAAATTGGGATTTAGAGTAGCATATTTCCTAGTTTAAATTAGAAATTGTTTTAATCTTTGTGGATTATTCAAGATATTTAGATTTCGAATTTCCATGAAAATCCCAAAAAATATGAGTCACTTTAGGATAGATTAAGATAGATTGCATGTTAATTTAGACATTTTTTTTATTTCGAATTTCATTAGAAAAATACCAAAAATAAATCATTTGTCCATCATTAGAATTAGGTCACGTCATCGCATGACATATAGTTTGCATACTAGGTTGCATTAATTGCATATCATTTTTTGCACGTCATTGCACATAGGTTAGTTTACATTTTAATAAAACGCAAACCCTAAAGGACATCTTGAGTGCCTTGCTTTGTTAATTAAAAATTATATTAGGATTGTCCGTATGATTTTCTACTAACAATGTAGATGCTTGCGTTGAGGTACATCATTCTCCTAATATTGTAATCTATTTATTGCTTTCTTGGGTGTTAAATTGGTGGTTTGCGCACCCGCATGAACACCTCATATGTTAATAATTAGATAATAAAATGGATCCAGACTGCCTGAATAAATATTTTTGAAAAGAAAAGATACCGAAATGGCATTAGACTAGATCTAGCGTAACCAAGTCCCCGAACTTAGAATCTCTAGTTCGTAGGAATAAAACATATTTCCCTATATTTTATTTAGGTTTCTAATCAACCTACCACAAATAGATTAGTAGCGATTCCAAGTATGAAAACTTTTGCATATTAAAAACTTAAACCTTAAGTTGCGAATTGGTAGGGCTTGGAAGGGCCCGAGTTAGGCTTAGTCTTAACAATCCATTAGCTTGAGAAATTTAGGTCACGACACCTACTCTGAGCGGCCGTGCGTTGGTTGCGAATCGATTCCACGCGACTACATGACAGTCGAGGGTCGATCATGGATCGTTGATACTTAAACATGGACCGTTACTGCTCAAACATGGATTGGTCACAAATCAACCATGGATCGTTGCGGTGGATCGGGTAAGGCCATGGAGGAGTCATGGATCAGGCCCTGTGCCTGTCGTGGACCAGTTCTGCGCCCGTGCCGCACAGGCATCGCGCTTGTGCAGGCCAGGTCGTGTGCCTAGCTCAGTGCCCATGCAGGCCAAGCCGTGCGCCCAGCGTAGAGCCTGTCCAGCCCAGCTTTGTGCCTAGTTAGACTTGGTCGAATAGGCCTTGTACCTGGTCATTTCAGATTTTGGTTTGGTCGTGTTTGGGTGCTATTTAGCCTCGAACCTCGGTTCCAAATATGAGGGTTGATCGTGTATGGCACATAAAACCCCTAATAATTCTAATTTGCTTAGTAAGTTAAGTATTAGAGAAGTTTAGTGCTCAAAGGAAGATGAACCATTGGAGTTAGTGAGATTCACAAATTATTGGGAGTTCTTGAGAGAAAGGCACAAGGATCACACACCCAAAAGACTTCATGGGCAAGAGGACGAATTGGCTTGGCAAGTCAATGGAATTATTGACAACTTCTTTTATAAGTTGCCCAATAATAGAACTTTGATAACTTCCTTTGTAAGTAGCCCAATAATAAAAACTTATTTTGCAAGTTGGCTTGGCTAACTTATCTTGCAAGTTGGCTTGGTTAACTTACCTAGCAAGTTGGCAATATGACTTCCCTAGCAAGTTGCTTACTTAGCAAGTTGCTTCCCTAATAAGTTGGCAATAGGTCTATAAATAGACGCACCACTCCTTCATTTCTCATTCCACCATCACAACACACTCTCTCTCTCCCTCATGCCACTCACTCTCTAGGCCGCTCTATTTCTTTCTTGGCCGTGCCCTTGCCCGCGCTCGTGCCGCGCCTTGACCTTGCCGCTCGGCTCACCCCTAGGCCACACATGGCCACGACCTTGGAGGGTAGTAAGTAGACTTACAAAACCTTGGCTAGGGTGTTGTGTTACGTTGTTGGGCGAGTCATGTTATTTTTGTGTTTGCATGAATCTCATGGTTGGTGATTGCTTGATATAAGCTTGCCACGCATGTATATGCATTTGTAAGGTTTGCTCATGTATTTAGTATGATACGTGAAAGCACATTTGGGCCATGAACGAGTCTCATTTGGTTCGGATCGGCATCAAGGCATGTCGGAACGAGCCTTGATTGGAGGGTCGGTATTAAGGCGTACCGATCCAAGCCTTGTTTGGTGTAGGTCGGTGCGATGACTAGTCGGTTTGGATCACAAACTTGGCTCCGGGCCTAGCATGATTTAAGATTTTTGAGGATTTATGGCATGATGCTCACTTCGCGTACTCAAGTTGATATGATGCTTGTTGGCATAGTCACACGAGGGAAAAGAATAGTCGTCGCCCTTGATTGAGGACGTTGCCCGATTAAGTTCGGATGAATAGCCATCACCCTTGGATTAAGGGACGTTGCCCGGAGAATATTTTGAAGAACCATACCAACGGTTGAGATAATGAATCCCTCGTGTGCATGCTTTTGGTTGAGACGTTGTTTCTTGAATAGAAAGGCAAGTTGAGATCATCTTATGCACAAAAATGATTATGTTTGAAACATCTTTTCTATTGATCTGCTATCAATTGATGTGGCTATGACATGTGCTTGTTTGATGGCAAGGCGTGCTCCTATCTGGAATTTAGTGAGTCTTACTTACTGAGTCCTCGACTCGCTCTGTTGTTTTTCAGATTTGTAGGCATGAAAGTCTCACACCAGTTTTGAGAGTTGTAGTCACGCTAGAGGAGATAGGAATTTCCCACAGCCTATGCAGATATATGTAGTAGTGTGTTGAAAAGGGAAAAATGCTCGTAGAAAGGGGTTTGTAAAATACACTAATATAATATACATGCCATCCTGTAAATAAAAGGTTTGCTCATGATGCTTGTCGTAACCTCGTTGTTTATTCTGATTGTTTGATTGTCCCGTGTTTATACTTTCACTTGTTCGTAACGATAATATAAAATTGAACGGGACGTCATGATCTTAATAAATAAATGGGACAGCAAAGCGCCTGGAACGTCACATTAATAACCCCAAGGTGAGGATGTTACAAGAGGAGTGGCTGGACTGAACGTGGGGGCAAGGATTCAGAGGAGGCGTTGAAGAAGGAAAACAAAAAAAAAAAAGATATCTACTTTTTCTCTGGCCGAGAGAGAAGAAACGAGGTCTTCCTGTTCTGCCTTTTTTTTTTTTGCTACCTATTTTTGTCTGATCCTTTCGTTTTCTCTTTTCAAAAGAAGAAGATGGTCCTTTTTTGTCTTTTGCTGCCGCCAACCCCACTCCCCAAAGGGGAAAACCTAGGTTTTTTTAGGATTTTTGTGATGTGATGACAAGTGGCAAGTTTGCAATGGCGAGGGTTTGGACCATTGAGGAGGTGTCATGTGGCATGAGAAATTTAGCTCTAAAGAGGAATGCGTGGTTTATGGTCGAATTGGGCCAAGCTCTATCTGGCCAGGTCAATCCCGGTCAAATTGGGTTGACTCGAATCTTTGTGATCTTTCATAATTAACAAAATTTCCCAAGATACCAGTCGAGAAAATTTAGGTGTGAACAACCCCAAAGTTCCTTGGGCAAACTTTTGCTTTTCAACATGCTTCGAATCATGTCAAGAATGGTTCTGATTTTTTGTTCAACCACGCCACTTTGTTGAGGAGAATATGGAGCTGTAAAAAAAATACTAAATACGATGATCCTCACAGAATTTGTTGAATGTGGTTGAAATGAATTTGCCTCCACGATCAATCCTTATAGTTATGATAAAATAGCTACTGTCCTTTTCAATTAAGTTCTTGAATTGTTTGAAAGTATCAAACAATTCTAACTTATATTTCAAAAAATACACCCAAGCTTTTTGAGTAAAATTATTAGTAAAAGTTACAAAATATCGATGATTACTATATGACTGAGGAGTGATTGAACCATACATATAAAAAATGAATAAACTCAAATGGCTTCTTTGCTCGATAAGTTGCTTCTTTTGGAAAGCTAGTTTAGGAATGTTTGCCGAGGATACACCCTTCACATAATTGATCAGGATGATCAATATGTAGCAAGTCATAAATCATCTTTATAGGGGAAAGAAAATTGAGTACACCAAAATTGAGATGGCCGAACCTTAAATGCCACAACCATGAAGGATCATTTACACATGCCTTTAAGTATCAAGTCATTTCATTTTTTATATTGAGAATAAACATAATGTTATTTGATATCTTCACATTTGCAATCAATTTATTATTTTGATCTCTTAACACAAGGCTAAAATCTTTTATGTCGATAGTATAACCTTTCTCCAAAAGCTTTCCCAAACTCAAGATATTTGTAACGTCCTGAATTCGACCCATTTTCGTAATCAATGAAATTGATGTATTTCTCATTTCATTTTAGTAAGTCTCGCCCAAAACTGATCATTCACAGGATACTGACCAATAGGGAATGGCTAACTAGAAAAAACAGTATGTGGACCCAAGAACCCGACCGTGAATTGAGTCCGATTCCGAGAAGCGACGAGGGAAATATTTTGGGCCAATGTGGGCCAATCCAAGGAGAGTGACGGATTTGATTCGGCCAACGAGGTACGATCGGATTGTGTGTGATTCCGCATGATTGAGAGTACGCATGGCAAACGACCCTGAACTTATTCTGAACGATTGCAACCTTCGAAACTAGTGATAAATCCTCGTGCTCTTTGGGAAATCGAGACCGTCACGACTCGAGTAACCTTAGGTCGATACGCGTAACCCCTAAATAGCCGCTCGTTAGTGAGAGACGCTAAAATCGCGAATTGAGTGAAAACGATTATGGAATTGAGTCCGGACTTCGGTGTCGAATTTCGTGGACGTACGCGACTATTTTGCAAGGACAACGCCATATAAGTGTGGCCACTTATATTTGAGATCAGTAGAGTCAAAAATTGAAAATTCGATCCGGGACTGAAAAATTACCATTTTTCCTTGGACCACAAAGCTTGGATTCCGAATTTTTGAGTTTTAAATGGGTTTATCTCAGCCCAATAATGCTAGAAATGTTGGTCAAATATGCCCCTAAATATTTTGGATAGAATTAATCTCTACCTTTGGATTAGGGGCAAGATGGACATTAAGGGGGGTCGGTCACCTAACCCACTAAGTCCATTTGTGCCTATACACTCCCATTGTCTCTCTCTCTTTCTCTCCCTCATTTCACCCTCACCTCAGCCGGCAGCCCCCTCCTCCCACGCCAACTTCCTCTCTTCCTTTTTCCTCCTTGCTCGGCCATGGAACCGTCGGAGTGCCGTCGCTGCCACCGCTGGTGCCGCTCGCCAAGGCCGCCTATCCTCGCCAGCCTCACCCCACCATCACCATCCCGTCCCCCTCTTCTTTCCCTCTCGTAGTGTCTCTCCTCTCCCCTCTCCGCCGCCGAGGAGCCGCTGTTGCTTGCGCTGCCAAGGAGCCGCCGTTGCTTGCGCTGCCGAGGAGCCGCCGTGCCTCAACTCAGCCCACCCATTTTCCCCATTTGTTCAGCTCAGTTGGGAGTTTAGGAATCCAAGTGAGTACAACCCTAAACCCTAGTTAGGCTATTGTGTATTTCTAGATGAGTTTTAGGGATTAATTAGGGTAATTTAGGGGTTAATTTGTGGAGAATGTTAGGGACTGACTTTAGGGCGAATTTGGCGGATTAGCGTGATAATTTTAATGAGGTTTAGTGGCCTAGAATGTGCTGTGTGATGGCTGAAAATATTGGATTGAATCGGTCCGAGTTCGATTAAGTTAGGGTTCAATTGTGGAATCTCGAGCGTGCCTCGCATTGTCCTCATGGTGGCTGATTTGGGTGATGTCTTGGGGAGCCTAATGGAGTATTTTGAGGATAATTATTGGCCTAGAGTGACCTGTTTAGTGGCTGTCCATACTGGGATTGAGTTTGACTAAGAGCGATCAATTTGGGGTTTAATTGTGTAATTACCAAGAATGTTTGGATTGACTGATTGGGTGGCTGAATTGTCCTTGGTTGTGATCAATTTTGTGATGCCGTGTCATATGCCTAGTGTGACCAAGAATGGAGTGGCATGGCGGTCCTCGTGTGCGCGAGTTCATGTTGATCTAATTGTGTGATTTATATGTGTAGATTATGTACCATGCAAGAGTAATTTGAATTGCTTAAATGGACGTGCTATTATGTTGGTTGGGCATATTGAAATGTGGATTGAGCATGTTGTGGCGTTGTTTGGAATAAATAGCCAAATCTTATTGAGTGCCCAACGTAAATTTCACGAATGCCGAGTGTGGATATTATAGCCATGAGCGTGCATACTGAGTATTGGCATAACATTTGCATTATTCGTGCGTGCACGAACGGCATGAGCATGTGATAACCTAAAATGCCCTAATGCGTCTTACGCGGGGTTCAGATAATAATTGATAATTGTGAATGCGTCATCACATAAAATCCTGATGCGTTTTACGCGGGGTATTGAACTCGTCCTGATGCGTTTTACGCGGGACGATGCCTGGACTTCCGAAAGATGACCAACCTGATGCGTTTTACGCGGGTTGTGTCATGAGCCTGTTGCGTTTTACGCGGGCCGGAGATCGATCTCAAAGTATTAGACCTAATGCGTTTTACGCGGGTCGGTGAATTTGGTAATTGCAAGTGTTCAAGAGTGCGAGCGTGCGAAAGTGCATTGATGAGACGTGAGCACGAGTATGAGCACGAGCATATGCATGACATGCGTTATGACCAAGTGATGTGTGCATATGCCACGATTGGGTTCCATGTTATTATTGTGATTTATAAATGCCTAACCTGCAGGGCCAGGTAAGCATTGGATTTGGGCCTGAGGGCCTAAGTCTTTTATATTCTAGATTGAGTGTTGTTTGGTACTTGTCAGGAGGTATATGTTAGCCTAGTTTAGGTTTAGGGGGCCTACTTGGTGAGATTTATTCTTAGCGTTGTACAAACCCAACTTTTCAGACCCCCGGCCTTGAGATGTTCGCAGTACCAATTCGTTTTGGGATCCCTTATCGGATAAACCGGGAGGAGACACAGTACCCCACAAGGAACGAGGACACATATGTTAGATATTTGACTACAGTCTGGATTGATGCGAGAGAGCAGCTTGACTAGGCCCACATGTACATAGGGTGGTGTATTAGGGATCTTACGGGGACTTACGGACCCCTTCGATCTTTTGAGATCTCGTTTAGTAAGTTAGGAAATGTTGACCCTCAGTGTCCCGATAGAGACTTGGCGAGCCTTGATCGTGCGTCCAAGGAGAGCTCTAGTGCTGACTTAGGGCACGGACCGGATGTTTGGGAGATGGACAAACCAGAGCAGATGGAGGAAGAGCCAGAGGATGGGGACTCAGACTTGGAGCTTATGGATTCGGAGGGTGAGCTAAAACTGATGGAGAAGGATTTCGAGCTGGAGGCGGCACCAGAGGAGGACGGTTCAGACGAAGAGTCATCCGGGATTGATATCGAGTTGGAGTTTGAGTTGGTGTCGTCCGAGAGTTCTTCTGACTCGTCGAGTTCTGACTCAGACTGAAAGCCCTAGAGTAGACCTTAGGTCCTAGATAGGTCGGGCCAGTACCTTTTTGACCGGAGCCTCACTTAGTTTTAGTATGCCTGACCGTTTAAGCCACTTACCTCTTTTTGTCAGTAGTGGCCATTGACCCGCTTTTGATTTTTGATGTTCATGCTGTATATGAATATTGTATATATTCTCCTTGTCAATGCAAGTGTATCTTTATTCATGTTGGTTGTTGTATGGCTATCCTTAGTTATGTGATTTTAAATTGTTCGGGTGTCGTATTGCTTCCGCATGTGCCATGTACTCTGTTTGGGCGTTGAGTCGGCGACATGTCCTGGGACGTCGCACTTGAATCGACCATGGCAGGGATGCTCGCACGCCGTAGGGTTCGAGGTGTGACATTCCCCGCTTGATTTGGTATCAGAGCAAGATTAGCTCGGTCCAATTCAATCGAAGCCTGGAGTAATAAGGAGCGATGACCTTAGGTAGTTAGTAGGGTGACCTCGTGTGCTACGTGTACCTCCCGACTGTCTGTGTTTTGATTGAGTGCTTATACGAACTGACCTGTAAGGTGCAGGTGCGGCAGGACCCAAGGTAAGTACCCGTATCTCTTTGGTTGAGGTCTTATGCTAATTATGCTTAATCGCATGCTGAGTGATTGACTGCTATTGTGTTGAGTTCCCTGCCTAGGACCTTAGACTGGATTAGCTTGGTTTAGGTCTCTAATTCCTGTGTGGGAATTATAGCAGGAAAGTGAGCTTGCGAGTTGGGGAGATGAGTAGCCAAAGAAGAGGTAGAGGTCGAGGCCGTGGTAGAGGTAGAGGTCGAGGTCGTGAGCAAGACCGTTTAGAACCGCAAGTAAGGGTTGCCGAGGATGCAAGGGTAGATGGAATTTTAAGGGCTCTCGAGGAAGTTTAGAATTCTAGGAGGTAGGCTAGCCCAAGAGAGAGATGCCACTATTGCCGCTTGGGTTGAGGCTGCCGTTGCTGCTGCCAATGGAGCCAATGGGAACAACAGAAATAATGGAAATAAGGGAAATCAAGAGAATCCAATTCCAGGACTGGCGAATGTGATCAGGCCGATGTCCAAGTTGATAGAACAGTTCTTGAAATTGAAATCGCTGAAGTTCAACGGGAAGGGTGACCCCGAGGCTGCACCACGTTGGGTGGAAGAGTTGGAGAAAGCCTTTGATATGCTGGGATGCACCGATACCGAAAGGGTGACTTTAGTAGTGTATCAGCTACAGGAGAATGTAAATGACTGGTGGAAGGCCACCAAGGACAGAGTGTTTCCCAAGGGTATCGACCAGACTTATGCCGCATTTACAGAAAATTTCTATGGAAAGTACTTCTCAGAGAGTGCACAGGAAACAAAATTGGCTGAATTTATGCGACTCCACCAAGGACAGATGACGGTGGATCAGTACGAAGTGAAGTTCGCTAGATTATCGAGATTTGCATCGAGAATGGTGGAGATCCCGCAAGACAAGGTTCGGAGATTCCAAGATGGGTTAAAGCCGGACCTTAGAAGTCAGATGATATCGCTCAATATTCGAGATTATGGTGAGATGTACGAGCGGGCGTAAGCTATCGAGCGGGATCAAGTGGATAAGGTAGTCGCTTCTGGATCGCGGTTCATCCCGGCTAGGGACAACCGCCGCCTTGGGAAGAAACCGATGGCGGGAAACAGGCGATTTGTCCCACCGATCAGGAAGAATATCGGAAAGTCGAGCCACCAGCAGAATAGATTTGGGGCTTGCTTCAAATGCGGGAGTATGGACCATCAGATCAGGAATTGCCCCCAGCAACGCCCCACAGGAGCCCTGATGCAACCACAGCAACCCCGAGTTGGGAATCAGGCTGGGAATCCCCCGCCGGCGAATCTGAACAGGCCACCAGCACAAGGACGGGTGTATGCCATGACGCAAAAAGAAGTAGAGAAAGCGTCAGACGTGGTCACAAGTATGGTTTCTCTGTACAATCATGTTGCATATGCTTTGTTTGATCAGGGGGCGTCGCACTCCTTTGTGTCTTCTCAGTTTGTTGAATTGGCTGGATTAAAATCCGTCTTGTTAGAAGTGCGGTTGTGTGTGACTACGCCATTAATGGATAAGATATGCATATCGTTAGGATGCCTGAATTATGAGATAGTAATCGGTGGCGTAAAAAGCAGGATAGACCTAGCGGTTTTGCCAATGTATGATTTTGATTTGATTGTGGGCATGGATTGGTTAGTCAAGTAGAATGCCGTAATTGATTGCAGTAGCAGGGTGATCCAGTTTAGCCCAGCTGGACACCTTATATTCGAGTTTGTAGGGGATCGAGAAGGAACCTCGATCCCTTGGGTTTCATCAGTAAAAGCAACTAAGTTGTTGGATGAGGGCTGTCAAGGTTACCTGGCAAGTGTGGTTGATTCGATGGCAGGAGAAGTGTGGCTAGAGGATATAGCGGTGGTGTGCAACTTTCTCGATGTCTTTCTCCAGGAATTGCCGGGATTGCCACTAAAAAGGGAAGTGGAGTTTATTATCGAGTTAGCCCCTAGGACTGAGCCAATCTCGAAGCTGCCTTATAGGATGTCATTGTCAGAGTTGAAGGAATTAAAGGTTCAGATGCAGGAACTGCTAGACAAAGGTTTTATCCGACCGAGTACGTCTCCATGGGAAGTGTCGGTATTATTCGTCAGGAAGAAGGATAGGTCGTTAAGGCTGTGTATCGACTACTGTCAGCTGAATCAAGTGACAATTAAGAATAAGTATCTCCTCCCAAGGATTGACGATATGTTCAATCAGTTACAAGGAGTCTCGATATTTTTCAAGATTGACCTAAGGATAGGGTATCATCAATTAAGGATCCAAAAGGAGGATATCCCAAAGACGGCATTTAGGATGAGATATGGGCACTATGAGTTCACAGTGATGCCGTTTGGACTGACTGATGCCCCTGCTGCTTTTATGGATTTAATGAATCGGGTATTCAAGGTATTCTTAGATCAGTTCGTCATTGTCTTCATAGATAATATTTTGGTGTATTCGAAGAGTCCCGAGGAACATGAGGTACATTTGGAAAGAGTTTTGCGGACGTTAAGAGAGCACGCACTGTATGTTAAGTTTAGCAAATGCGAGTTTTGACTGAACCGTGTAGCGTTTTTTGGGCACATAATTTTCGAAGAAGGAATCTCCGTGGATCCAGCAAAGATTGAAACAGTAATGGATTGGCCGAGACCAACGATAGTTACTGAGGTTCGGAGTTTCTTAGGGCTAGCAGGTTATTATCGATGATTTGTCGAAAGATTCTCAGCGATAGCCACTCCATTGACAAGATTGCTTAAGAAGGAGACTAAGTTTGAGTGGATAGAAAAGTGCGAAGAGAGTTTTCAGGAGTTGAAGCAGAGATTGACGACGGCGCCAGTGCTGACGATCCCTTCAGGACCGGGAGGATATGAGATTTATAGCGATGCTTCGCTTAAGGGATTGGGATGCGTGCTAATGCAACATGGAAGAGTAGTTGTTTATGCATCGCGATAGTTAAGGCCTCATGAGATGAATTACCCGACTCACGACTTGGAATTGGCAGCAATCATTTTTGCGCTCAAGATTTGGAGGCATTATTTATGTGGAGAAAGATTCCAGATCTACACGGACCATCAGAGCCTCAAGTATCTGTTTTCGCATAAGGAATTGAATATGAGGCAGAGGCGTTGGATGGAGTTGCTGAAGGACTATGACTATGACATTTTGTACCATCCCGATAAAGCTAACCAAGTAGCGGATGCCTTAAGTTGGAAATCGAGCATTGCGCATTTATTGTTCAAAGAGTGGATTTTATTGGAGTGAGCGCGAGACTTAGAGTTTAAGTTCGAGGTAAGACACCTCTCCAGTCTGATGGCGACGTTGAGGGTTGAACTAGAAATGCAAACCAAGATTAAGGCATTGCAGTCTATAAACCCTGAGATTCAGAAAATTCTAGAAATGGATGGCACTAAGAAGAAACCGGACTTCCAAGTGTTCGAGAACGGAATTCTTAAGTTTCGAGGACGGTTGTGCGTGCCCGATGATTTGGAGCTTAAGGAAGAGATTTTATCGGATGCTCATAGAAGAAATTATAGTATCCACCCGGGCAGCACGAAGATGTACCAGAACCTTCGACAGCACTATTGGTGGAACGGAATGAAAGTGGACGTGGCCAAGCAGGTGATCAAGTGTCTGACGTGCCAACAAGTGAAGGCACAACATTATAAACCTGGTGGAATATTGTAGTTGTTGGAAATCTCAAAATGAAAATGTGAGCATATTACGATGGATTTTGTAACGGGATTGCCAAGAAGCCAGAGGGGGCACGATGCCATTTGGGTGATAGTAGACAGACTGACCGACTCAACGCACTTCCTGACAGTGCGAAAGGACTTCGAGCTAGAAAGGTACGCAGAGTTATATGTGCGACAGATAGTCCGTCTTCATGGAGTACCGATATCAATTACTTCGGACCGTGATCCCCGGTTTACTGCGAATTTTTGGAAAAGTCTTCAATCGACCATGGGAACTAAGTTACAATTCAGTACGGCCTATCATCTGCAGACGGATGGCCAATCTAAGAGGACTATTCAGACTTTAGAGGATATGTTGAGGGCTTGTGTATTGAATTTTCAGGGCAAGTGGGAAGAGCAGTTACATTTGGTAGAATTTACCTACAATAACAGCTTTCGGCAGAGCATCGGGATGGCACCATTTGAAGCGCTTTATGGTAGAGCATATAGAACACCATTGTGTTGGGACGAAGTGGGGGAAAGAAGTATAACGGATCCAGAGTTGGTTCAGCAGTCAGTGGAAACGATAAAGATTATTCGGGAAAGGTTGAGAACAGCCCAGAGCCGTTAAAAAAGTTACGCGGACCGAAGGTGTAGACCGTTGGAGTTTCAAGTTAGTGACCATGCATTCCTTAAGATCTCACCGATGAGAGGACTATTTCGGTTTGGCAAGAAGGGAAAGCTGAGTCCAAGGTATATATGCCCGTTCGAGATTTTGGAAAGGATTGGAACGTTGGCTTATCGTCTTACCTTGTCGCCGAATTTGTCGCAAGTTCATAACGTCTTCCACATGTCAATGCTGAGGAAGTACGAACCAGATCCGACCCACGTGCTGAACCATGAGATAATAGATATGGATGACAAGGTGTCGTACGTAGAGAGACCGGTGCGGATCGAGGATAGGAAGGAGCAAGTTTTGAGGAACAAGACGATCCTGCTGGTCAAAGTTATTTGAGAGCATCACGGGACGGAAGGCACCACCTGGGAAAGAGAGGAAGTAATACGACGTCAACACCCCTATTTATTTGAGTAGTCGGGTTAGATTGTAAATTTCGAGGACGTAATTTTTGTAAGGGGGAAGAGTTGTAACGTTCTAAATTCGACTCACTTTCGTAATCAATGAAATTGATGTATTTCTCATTTCATTTTAGTAAATCTCGTCCGGAACTGATCATTTTCGGGATACTGGCCAATAGGGAATGGCTAACTAAGAAAAACGGTATATGGACCCAAGAACCCGACCGTAAATTGAGTTCGATTCCGAGAAGCGACGAGGGAAATATTTTGGGCCAATGTAGGCTGATTTAAGGAGAGTGACGGATTCGATTAGGCCAATGAGGTACGATCGAATCACGGGTAATTCCGCACGATCGAGAGTACGCGTGGCGAATGACCCCGAACTTATTCCGAATGATCGCGACTCTCGGAACTAGTGATAAATCCTCGTGCTCTCTGGAAAATCGAGACCGTCACGACTCGAGTAACCCTAGGTCGATATGCGTAACCCCTAAATAGCCGTCTGTTAGTGAGAGACGCTAAAATCGAGAATTGAGTGAAAACGATCGTGGAATTGAGTCCGGACTTCGGTGTCAAATTTCGTGGGCGTACGCGACTATTTTGCAAAGACAACATCGTATAAGTGTGGCCACTCATATTTGGGATTAGCAGAGTCAAAAATTGGAAATTCGACCCAAGAACAGAAAATTATCGTTTTGCCCCTGGACCCCAAAGCTTGGATTCCGAATTTTTGAGTTTTAAATGGGCTTATCTCAACCCAATAATGCTAGAAATGTTGGTCAAATGTGCCCCTAGATATTTTGGATAGAATTAATCTCTACCTTTGGATTAGGGGCAAGATGGACATTAAGGGGGGTTGGTCACCTAACCCACTAAGTCCATTTGTGTCTATACACTCCCATTGTCTCTCTCTCTCTCCCTCATTTCACCCTCACCTCAGCCAGCAGCCCCCTCCTCCCACGCCAACTTCCTCTCTTCCTTTTTCCTCCTTGCTCGGCCGTGGAACTGCCAGAGTGCCGTCGCCGCCACCGCCGGTGCCGCTCGCCGAGGCCGCCCGTCCTTGCCAGCCTCACCCCACCATCACCATCTCGTCCCCCTCTCCTCTCCCTCTCGCCGTGTCTCTCCTCTCCCCTCTCCGCCGCCGAGGAGCCGCCGTGCCTTAGCTTAGCCTGCCTATTTTCCCCACTTGTTCAACTCAGTTGGGAGTTTAGGAATCCAAGTGAGTACAACCCTAAATCCTAGTTAAGCTATTATGCATTTCTAGATGAGTTTTCGGGATTAATTAGGGTAATTTAGGGGTTAATTTGTAGAGGATGTTAGGGGTTGACTTTATGGCGAATTTGGTGGATTAGCGTGATAATTTTAATGAGGTTTAGTGGCCTAGAATGTGCTGTGTGATGGCTGAAAATATTGGATTGAATCGGTTCGAGTTCGGTTAAGTTAGGGTTCAATTGTGGAATCTCGAGCGTGCCTCGCATTGTCCTCATGGTGGCTGATTTGGGTGATGTCTTGGGGAGCCTAATGGAGTATTTTGAGGATAATTATTGGCCTAGAGTGACCTGTTTAGTGGCTGTCCATACTGGGATTGAGTTTGACTAAGAGCGATCAATTTGGGGTTTAATTGTGTAATTACCAAGAATGTTTGGATTGACTGATTGGGTGGCTGAATTGTCCTTGGTTGTGATCAATTTTGTGATGCCGTATCATATGTCTAGTGTGACCAAGAATGGAGTGGCATGGCGGGCCTCGAGTGCGCGAGTTCATGTTGATCTAATTGTGTGATTTATATGTGTGGATTATGTACCATGCAAGAGTAATTTGAATTGCTTAAATGGACGTGCTATTATGTTGGTTGGGCATATTGAAATGTGGATTGAGCATGTTGTGGCGTTGTTTGGAATAAATAGCCAAATCTTATTGAGTGCCCCGCGTGAATTTCACGAATGCCGAGTGTGGATATTGTGGCCATGAGCGTGCATACTAAGTATTGGCATAACATGTGCATTATGCGTGCGTGCACGAACGACATGAGCATGTGATCACCTAAAATGCCATAATGCGTCTTATGCGGGGTTCAGATAATAATTGATAATTGTGAATGCGTCATCACATAAAACCCTGATGCGTTTTACGCAGGGTATTGAACTCGTCATGATGCGTTTTACGCGGGACGATGCCCGGACTTCCGGAAGATGACCAACCTGAACGCGGGTTGTGTCATGAGCCTGTTGCGTTTTACGCGGGCTGGAGATCGATCTCAAAGTGTTAGACCTAATGCGTTTTACGCGGGTCGGTGAATTTGGTAATTGCAAGTGTGCAAGAGTGCGAGCGTGCGAAAGTGCATTAATGAGACATGAGCACGAGTATGAGCACGAGCATATGCATGACATGCGTTGTGACCAAGTGATGTATGCATGTGCCACGACTGGGTTCCGTGTTATCATTGTGATTTATAAATGCCTAACCTGCAGGGCCAGGTAAGTATTAGATTTGGGCCTGAGGGCCTAAGTCTTTTATATTCTAGATTGAGTGTTGTTTGGTACTTGTCAGGAGGTGCATGTTAGCCTAGTTTAGGTTTAGGGGGCCTACTCGTGAGATTTATTCTCAGCGTTATATAAACCCAACTTTTCAGACCCTTGGCCTTAAGATGTCCACAGTACCGATTCGTTTTGGGATCCCTTACCGGATAGACCGAGAGGAGATAGAGTATCCCGCAGGGAACGGGGACACATATGTTAGATATTTGACTACAGTTTGGGTTGATGCGGAAGAGCAGCTTGACCAGGCCCACATGTACATAGGGTGGTGTATCAGAGATCTTACAGGAACTTACGAACCCTTTCGATCTTTTGAGGTCCCGTTTAGCGAGTCATGGAATGTTGACCCTCAGTGTCCCAATGGAGACTTGGCAAGCCCTGATCATGCGTCCGAGGAGAGCTCTAGTGTTGACTTAGGGCACGGGCCGGATGTTTGGGAGATGGACGAACCAGAGCAGATGGAGGAGGAGCTAGAGGATGGGGACTCAAACCCGGAGCCAATGGATTCGGAGGATGAGCCAGAACCGATGGAGCAGGATTTCGAGTTGGAGGCGGCACCAGAGGAGGACGGTTCATACGAAGAGTCATTCGGGATTGATACCGAGTTGGAGTCCATGGACTCCGAGTCGGTGTCGTCCGAGAGTTCTTCCGACTTGTCGAGTTTTGACCCAGACTGGGAGCCCTAGAGTAGACCTTAGACCCTAGATAGGTCGGGCAAGTACCTTTTTGACTGGAGCCCCGCCTAGTTTTAGTACCCCTGATCGTCCGGGCCACTTACCCCTTTTTGTCAGTAGTGGCCGTTGACACGCTTTTGATTTTTGATGTTCATGCTGTATATGAATATTGTATATGTTCTCCCTGTCAATGCAAGTGTATATTTGTTCATGTTGATTATTGTGTGGCTATCCTTGGTTATGTAATTTTAAATTGTTCGGGTGTCGTATTGCTTCCGCATGTGCCATGTACTCTGTTTGGGCGTTGAGTCGGCGATGCGTCCTGGGTCGTTGCACTTGAATCGACCACGGTAGGGATGCTCACGCGCCGTAAGGTTCGGGGCGTGACAATAGTGCTTCACATAATTGGTACATAATAAACATTTGTAATAAACTATTGTGTGTCATTCATCAACCGAACTAGAATTGTACCTTTGCCTTCGACAATAATTTTGAAATTATCACTGAACGAGACTTTTCTCTTGATTGTCTCATCTAATTGAACAAACATTTCCTTTTGCCCGCACATGTGGTTTCTTGCACCAGTGTCCAAGTACCAGGTATCATTTTGTCCACCTTCATCTTCTTTGAATGCCAACAAAAGAACTTACCATATCTTACCTTATCAAAAAAAAAAACAAAAGAACTTACTTTGCATCATTCACCAAATTTGCCTTTTCGTCTATTCTGCTACTTTCTTTGTACCAATCATTAAAAGCATAATGGTCAAGTTTATTGCAATGACGACAATGAATTTTAGATTTGTTGTGCCATTGACCTCTTGAGTTCTTTCTTCCATGAACACCTCATTAATTCTGGTATCTATTGTCATTTCGAGCAATATCTCCTCTGCTTCGTTCGCGACCTCTACCTTGAAAGCGACCTCGGCCTCAACCTCGACCACAATCTTGATTAGTCCCTTGAGTTTGCATGGGATCTCTACTTTGGTCCTTGTCATCTCGGATGGTCAAACTAGTTTGGAGTACTTCCTCCACCAACTAATGCTTGTTTCTTTTGAATTTTTCTTATGGGCTTACATTGAACCCAGAAGCTCATCGATTATCATGGCATCCGGGTTTTTGGAATCTTCAATTGCAATGCTAATGTGATCGTACTTCTTGTCTAAGGACTAAAGAATCTTCTCAACTACTCGAGCATCTTCACCATTTTTTTTCATCTAGTTGACAATTGCCAAAACTCTTATGAAATAATTAGCAATCGATTCATATTTTTTCATAAGAATTATCTCGAATTCGCTTCTCAAAGTTTGAAGGCGAATCTTCTCAACCTTTTGTACTCTTTGGTGTGTGTTATGAATGATCTCCCATGCCTCCTTAGAAGTAGTGGCGTTTGAAACCTCCTTGAACATAGAACCATCTAAATCTTGATGGATGATTGGCAGGGCATATTGATATTTTTCTCGAACCTTCTCTAAGGCAGTCTTATGATTTTGCCTTGAGGTGGCTTTGTCCTCTAACTCATCATAGCCTGTGTTGACGAGTTCCCATACACCGGAGGCATCTAGTAGGGCTTTCATTCTAACAGTCCCATTACAATAATTTTCTTTGGTAGGACAAGGGTATTGAAGAGGTAGTTGAGTGTTTGTTGGGGCCATGATCACAAACGACATGCTCTAATACCAATTTGATAGGATAATTTGAAGGTGAAAACGCTCACAACTCTCACAACTCAAGGAAGAGAAGGAGACAAATAGGCTTTTATTTTATCTTTTTATTTCACCTTATCAAAATGATTACAAGACTTGCATTTAAATAGGCTTGTTACATGACTCATACTTTTAAATGACTCATAAATAAATAAATATATAGCATTCCAAGGAGATAGAATTATGAGAATTTACAAAATATTAAACTAGACATAGAAACACGAACAATCACGATACATGTATGTGAGACATTCACAAATTTGGTTTAATTACTAATAGTTGGCTCGTGTCGCAAGTAATTGAAGTCACATGGGAGTAGAGGTTTTCTTCATCCAGTTTGCATTCGATCTCTTCATAATTTTCTTCAACTGTCGAACCGTTGAGCTTGTGGTTAATTCTCGCGAGTTGCTCGGCCACTTCCCTCATTGACGGCCTCTTCGCACCGCTTTGGTCTAAGCACTTCTTTGCAATCTCAGCAACCATTCCTACTCTCTCCATTTCCTCTTCACTAGCGTCCTCGAAGTTTATGACATTGGAGAGTGTCTTATTCTTCACGGAAGAGATGAAATAATGGATAATATTGATTGACTCTCCGGACTTAGTGATGAAACTTGTTGGCTTCTTTTCCATGAGCAACTCCACGAGGACAACTCCAAAGCTGTATACATCACTTTTAATTGTTATCATACCGGTGGTTAAATATTCCGGATCAATGTAGCCCAATGTGCCTTGTATTTCAGTGGCTGCGATATTACCGTGCTCTGGTGATATTAGTACTGAAGTGCCAAAATCAGACACTTTTGCTGAGTAATTGTGATCCAGAAGAATGTTCACTGACTTGATGTCCCCGTGAATGATTGGGGGTTCAGCGCAAGAATGCATATACTCGAGTGCAAGAGCAACTTCGGTGGCTATTCTGAGCCGGTTTTTCCACGATCTTAAGATGGTGGACGCATTCTGATGGATATGTTGGAAGAGGGTACCATTCGAAATGTACCCATAAACTAGTAAGGGTATTCTAGTCTCCAAACATATGCCATGGAGCTTCACCACATTTTTGTGGTTCATTTGCATCACAGTTTCAAGTTCATGCTGGAAATCCCTCCTTATCAGAGACTTGTGCACATCTTTAGGCTTCTTGACCGCGACCACGATGTCCCCCGCTATTCTGCCTCTATAGACGGAACCGAAACCACCCTCACCAAGCTTATTGCTATCATCATAGTTGTTGGTTGCTTTTGCCAGCTCTGCCTCCCTAAATATTTGAACTCTGTGGTGTTTCAAGAGCTCTCCTCCATTTCGTCTGAAGTTTTTCTGTTTGCTTCTCCTCCTCCACGTGTCAAAGACTAAAGCACCAAAAGCTATGCCGAAGAAGGACAGAGCAATCACTGCCAAGGAATATATGTTACTAGACTAATGATTCAAGCATGTAATCCTTATACAGTCCACATAGTTCATAAAAGAAATTAACTTCAAACGGACTACCCATTTAATCTTTTATTACATAACCCGCATCAATCAACATTTATTTAGATGATTCGTCTATCTTTCAAAATGTAACTACCCAATTTAACGGTGAAAAAAATAATTTCTCTAACAAATGGGTTACACATATTATGTATCATGTAACAATCCCTACAAAAGTCCTTATCTAATCAATTGAACTCAATTGAAATACATATTACCAGCATCTTCTATTACTCTTCCAAATGTCTTTCCTTGATTATAATGACGAAGTTTGTAATAAACAAAAGAGAATGAGGAAGCATTTACCGTACTTTGTTATAGCTCTTTCCATTTACAAATGGTATGAAACTCAGTGTAACCAATCATGCACGTTGTAATTATCATGATTACATTGCTCATTGTAAGAAACTCTTAACCGATGTGGTTACGAACATAAATATCATTCAAAATTGTATTTGGGTAAATTTGCATGTGGGTGATGTGTGTATATGTATGACCTGCCAATCAAAAGCACGAATGAAGGAGTTTTCTTCTAGCTAGAGATGAAAGAAAATGTAGGCATTTTCATCTGCAAATTAATCATTTCTCTAAAACTAGTTTTCAAATAGGGATGGAACGGGGCGAGGAACAGGATCACGTCCCTCGTGCCCGCCCCTTCAAATGAAAACTTGCTGGCCACCGCCCCGTGCAGGGCTCCACTATAGAATTAATTGTTTTCCTAAAAGAGATCCAATCCCCCCTACTAGATGGCCTCGTCACTTTTCTTATTTTTTTACCATTTTCATAAGAAAGAATTAATGGCCTCATTGATTGGTTTAATAGAGCCAAACAAGCTCCAACCTTCACTAATTAGTCAACGTGGGAAAATGTGAAGATGAAATACATGGAAAACAATTGTACCACATTGCTCACCTAAAGGACTTCCCAAACTTTCGTCTTCTATAAAAACAAGACTTACAGGGAGAAGTAATCGTTCTTAGGGTTTTATTGTTATACGGTGTAATAATCCACAAAGCATGGACGTCAAACCGACGGCAAAATCAAGAACGAATTGATAGAATATGAACCATCTGGTTGATGAGGAGGGGATGTACAGAAGGAAATTACCTGCAACAAGTACGGCCCAATTAGAAATTTCGCAACTGACTTTACCAACGCCCTGCATTCCGAAGGAGCAATCGCATCTGTAGTTCCCGGGCTTATTCCTGCACTTTCCATGACATGGGTACACCTGTGGTTGCGTGCACTCATTGATGTCTAAATTATGCACAAGACGAATTAAACCATTATTTCGGTTAATAGCAAAAACAAATTGAACAAGGAGATGCATGGATTATGTGAAGGATAATGCTATCCCATTTTGGTTACGTTTATAGTATCGTGACATGTGTCCACCCTCTTTTAAGATACTTTTTCTTTCTCTGTGTCGACTCCGAGCTCAACAATGCGTGGTATTTTGCCATCAACGGAGATCGACACTACCTCGAATTCAATACGAGACCTGTTGAGGGCGCATGAGCTCGGAAAGGATCTCGCATACAGAACTCGAGGAAATACTGAATCTCACGGTTTTGTCTTGAACTCGAGTCGTTTCATCGTTTTGTTAGAAGTCATCATGCTTCTGCAGGTCAAAATCAAACGGCGCCTAATTAAAAGGGTAAACTAGATGGAATCAATAGATAGATACAGTACTCCTATATTCGGCTCTCGTATGGTGGTGATTAATTAGTTAGTTATCCACAGAATTCATTCAAGGGCGATAATGCTTCAGGAGACATATATGTTAATTACCTTGACACCCGTGGGTGCGATTGTATGGATTCCCGATGTACCCAGGCTTGCATACGCAACGATAACCCGATCCATTCACGAAGTATTTGCAGTCCGTGTTGTTGCCACAGGCATAGACCGACTGGTTCGAGCTGGCCTTTTCGCAAGTCACGTCCCAGCCGACCATCCAGTCCAGAGCAAGCTCTGTTCTCTTGTCAATATCCTGGTAGCCCGGGAGTTTCCTCTCGGAGATATTGAATGAATTACTGTCCACCACGAAGGCCAGTCCACAAGGGTTGAATTGCCTGACCGACTCATATTGTTCGATCGAGTTCATGCTAATGCTGAGCGTCTTGAGCCCCTTCGGGATGGATGTTTGACAGCATCCGAGACCAGAGCAGGCGGTCTCGTTGGCGAAGTGGACGTTTTGGCTGCAGTAGGAGATGCACCCGCTCCCGAATGTCCCATCTTGGTCGGACATGAGCGCCAAGGTGTCGCAGCCAAGGACGGTGAGCTTGTTCCTGGTGTCGGAAAATCTGTATGGTGGATACGAAGATAGACTGAAGGCCAGATCCATTTGGTATATTGTCTGGTTATCCCGCTCGTAGCACTGGTATGCTTCAGGGACGCTGATGACCATGGTCGCGTCCTCGATCGAGATATTGCGTATTGGACAATTCCCCGCGTCGGCGAGAAGCAGTTGTGTATGGTTCCCTTCAGTGGTGCAATTGAGGAAAAAATATTTGGACCTTGCACAATCGAGTTCGAGCCCGAACGGATAAGGTACGTCCACGTCCCCACACTTGGTTGCGCACTTTCCGGCCACGGTGGGAGCGCTGCCTTGTCCCAACCACCAGGCCACGGCCGCCAGTAGAAGCCACTGCACTACCTTCATTTCCCAAAAAAAGATTCTCTCTCTCAATTTTTTTTACCCCTTTCGGACCTTTGTGCTTCTGCCCTTGTTCATAGAGTGCAGTTCAAGCGTAAGCCGTTCGCAGCAACCAATTATTGGCACGTATTAAGCACGATAATAGAGGGCGGAAGGGCTAATTGTATCAGCAGAACAAATTGGAGGGACCCGATTGCAGATATGAATACAGAATAAAGAAACCAATATACAAAGGATTTTTATTCAATTGCCGGTGCAAAAGACAGTTTATGTATGAAGGGCCATGTGCCCTTAGTCGTTGTCCTAGTGAAAAGGATGGTCAAGTATACCGAAGACTAACTACAGTTACATGACTATGATATTGAGGCTGCGTGCCAAATTTGCTGTGTCTTGTATTTAAGAAGAAATAAGCGTAAATAGCATAAGAAATTTAATACGAATAAAGAAATCCTACTAAAACCTTTTAATAAGTGATAAAAGTTTCAGTTGAGCGTTCAAACAAATGAGATCCATTCTTTAAATGATTGGCTTGTTTAAGAAACTAATTACAAAATTGCCATATTATTTATTATAAAATTTTAATATGATTTCTTAGTACATATAGCATTGCAAGACAAAGAAAAATGAACTACACGGAATATCACCAATTGGGTAAGAATTACTACTTAGAGGTTTTGGACCTCTTGAGATACACCGGTGACAAGTTCGAAACTTTCTAGTTGCTTCTCAACCTCAGAAATCCTTAATTCGTTTGTTGTGTATGTTAAACTATGCCGTGTTATAGGATTATCCCGATTATAATCTCACTATGTTGTGGTAAGTTGATGGCGACAGGTTTGCTTGAATTAGTAGCATTTCCAATGGAACATCATATTGCGTGCATATAACTTTTTCGATAATGCTTAGAGGAAGTCATCAACGTTGGACGCCCTTTCCTCCCAATTTATTTCACAAATAAAATGGCAAAATATGTATTACGTGAATTGAGGACGTCACGTGAGAGAGGCAATTGAAAGTTGCCCTCGCTCGGTTTGGTCTGGGCGACGGCCATTGTCTATAGCCATGGAGGACCAGTAGGACTACAGCGCAAAGTGTTTGTCAGTCCTGTTAGACTAACCTAAGGGAAATTATGGGATAAGAATAGCAAGAGTGCCATAACTTTCGTACGGCGCTCACTTGAGTGCCATAACTTTTTTTCGCTTGCTTAAGTGTCACAAATTTGAAAAATCAATCACTTAGGTGCCATCAGCGATTTACCTCATCGGAAAATCCGATGTGAACGCCAGTCTTCCTACGTGGCGCCACTAGCACTGACATTGACAATTTTTGCAATTTTTTTCACTTACTTAAGTGCAACAAATTTGAAAAATCAATTACTTAAGTACCACTGATAATTTGCCTAGTCGAAAGATCCGATCACGTAAGTGCCACATAAGTAACCGCATATATTGATGATTTGAAAGAGAGTAGTTATAATCCTCAAATCAAGAATGGATGAGCCTGGTTATGTAAAATTTTCTTTACACCACCGGCAGTGTATAATCTAATTTTTCCAAAAAGAAATTCTGAACTATGCTTGCTAGATGATGCAGTATGTAATTGCTGGATAATTAAATGAAGGTAAACTTTGTCTCGGGTATCATGCTTTCGACAATTGATCGACCACAAGAGTGTATGATGCCGCATTATTTTGTGAAGTAATTTGTGATAAATAGATTGTTGATATTTTTCTCATAGCTTAAATATTTGACGGTAAGTTTAGCATGGTTTCATGTTCCGTCACTTTTTCTGCTAATTAGTTTTTTTTTTTGGGAACTGCTCATTAGTTATCTAGGGAAAATAAGCATGTGTCGACAACATATAAAATTTTCTGTATAAAGTAAATTTTGCATTTATGGTGTTATTATTAGACCCCTCGTATTTTAACAATCTAGTCGCGCACACGGGTAATGTTGCGCGCGTAGGAATTTCAGATCCAACAATGAAAAGCAAGAATACTGGTTCCATAGCAACTTGGGGAGAAGATTTGGCAAGCCGTCGTAGAGGACGGACTTGACAAGTCATCGTTTGAACGTTTCAACAAAAGACAAAGACTTCACAAGCAGGTCTTCTTCCCGCTTTGTTGTGCCGTAGAATATTCATCACGAAAAACGACATTTTGCAGAAGAAGTGACGAAGTAGTTCTTGCCAGTTTTTGTTTGTTATGTAGACATGAGATTTGTCCGCAGAACTTCTTGTCCATTGAGGATTAGAAGGAAGGTTGATCCAGGAAAGTTTCTTAGTCTTCTCAAATATCAACTGATATTTATCAAAAATATTTGCGGAAGCAAGCACCCTGTTCACTAATATAATTAGTTCGAATTAGGATAAAATAGTATACTAATTTATTAGCACTTTCTAGAAACATCAGAATCGACCTTTCTGTTGGCCTTTCCATTTTCAATGCAACAACATAATATCGATGTTTATTGTGATGAAGTTGTAAAATAGGCTTACGATTCTACAACATTAAATTCTTTTGACAAATTAGTGCGACAAAGCATAAAGCACTAATATAAACATTAAGGAAACTGGTTATATGGTGATTATAAAATAACATAATATCAATATAAGGTAAACTTCTTTATAAAGAAAGACTTATGTGCATTTAGGATATGAAGCAATGTTATATTATATTTAACCAAAGGTAATTAAAATGGATACTACTTTTTTCCTAATTTTCCAATACAACATGCTTTTTATTCTTTACCAAAGATCAGATACCATGAAAATAGTATATATTAGAATTTTAAATCAAGGTCAATTTCAATATATTTCAAGAAAAATACCGCTCATTCTAACATTTGAGATCTCGGGCTTGCAATCTCGATTATTCAATTATACACTCTTCCCATGGAATCACTACCTCCTCATCCGGGAGCCTAACTCCAACTACCACGACATCCAGTTCCAGGAAAAAGCTCTCTAAATGTGGGGACTAAAGAGCCAAATCCATATTGCATATCCTATCTACGCTATTTTTCTTGAGGATAGTGCTAGCACATTTTAGATGTTCTTGATTTCTCAACTTTTTTTTCTCATTGGTTCTCATAATTTGTTTTTTTTAATAATCTACGGACACGACCATAATTAGCAGGCTATGGAGGAGAACCGGCACATTAACCCACTGACATGATCACTCGCTTAAAGTTGAGTTCCCTAAGGCAAGAATTGAATGCACAGGCATTGATTTTTTACCGAAAGCATGGGAATGCCCTCATCATTGAGTCAATCTCAAGATAGGTTCTTGGAATATTACAATACAAGATCCGGAGACCGTATAGGACCCCTCAGTATTTCACGATCTAGGTTGCAAATACGGGTAATGTTGGACACGTAGGAATTTCATATCCAACGGTGTGAAGTGAGAACACTGGCTCCATAACGACCTGGGAGGAAGACTTGACAAGTCGTCATCATTTGGACATTTCAACAAAAGAAGGCGGACTTCACAAACCTGTCTTCGTCCCGCATTCATTAAGAAAAAATGACATTCGCAGAAGAAGTGATAAAGTAGTCCTTGCCAGTTTTTGTTCGCTTCGTAGATATGAGATTTGTCCATTTCCCTGCCACTACTCATGGGAAGACGCGGTCCGCCAAAACTTCTCGTCCATTGAGGATTAGAAGGGAGGTTGACCCAGAAAAGTTTCTTAGTCTTCGCAAATATCAGCTGATATTTATCGAAAAAATTTGCGGAAACAAACACCCTTTTCATTGATATAATTAGTTAGAATTAGGATAAAATAGTATACTGATTTATTAGCACTTTCTAGAAACATCAGAATCGACCTTTCTGTTGGTCTTTCCATTTTCAATGCAACAATATAATATCGATGTTTATTGTGATGAAGTTATAAAATAGGCTTACGAATCGATAACATTAAATTCTTTTGACAAATTGGTGCGACAATGCATAAAGCACTAAGATAAACATTGAGGGAACTGGTAATCTGGTGATTATAGAATAATATAATATCGATATTAGGTAGACTTCTTTATAAAGAAAGAGTTATGTGCTTTTAGGATATGAAGCAATGCTATATTATATTTAACCAAAGGTAATTAAAATAGATATCTACTTTTTTCCTAATTTTCCAATACAACATGCTTTTTGTTCTTTAGAAAGATCATATACCATGAAAATAGTATATATTAAAATTTTAAATCAAGGTCAATTTCGATATATTTCAAGAAAAATACCGCTCATTCTAACATTTGAGATCTCGGGCTTGCAATCTCGATTATTCAATTATACACTCTTCCCATGGAATCACTACCTCCTCATCCGGGAGCCTAACTCCAACTACCACGACATCCAGTTCCAGGAAAAAGCTCTCTAAATGTGGGGACTAAAGAGCCAAATCCATATTGCATATCCTATCTACGCTATTATTCTTGAGGATAGTGCTAGCACATTTTAGATGTTCTTGATTTCTCAACTTTTTTTTCTCATTGGTTCTCATAATTTGTTTTTTTTAATAATCTACGGACACGACCATAATTAGCAGGCTATGGAGGAGAACCGGCACATTAGCCCACTGACATGATCACTCGCTTAAAGTTGAGTTCCCTAGGGCAAGAATTGAATGCACAGGCATTGATTTTTAAGGGAAAGCATGGGAATGCCCTCATCATTGAGTCAATCTCAAGATAGGTTCTTGGAATGTTACAGTACAAGATCCGCAGACCGTATAAGACCCCTCAGTATTTCACGATCTAGGTTGCAAATACGGGTAATGTTGGGCGCCTAGGAGTTTCAGATCCAACGGTGTGAAGTGAGAACACTGGCTCCATAGCGACCTGGGGGGAAGACTTGACAAGTTGTCCTCGTTTGGACATTTCAACAAAAGAAGGCGGACTTCACAAACCTGTCTTCGTCCCGCATTCATTAAGAAAAAATGACATTCGCAGAAGAAGTGATAAAGTAGTCCTTGCCAGTTTTTGTTCGCTTCGTAGACATGAGATTTGTCCATTTCCCTGCCACTACTCATGGGAAGACGTGGTCCGCCAAAACTTCTCGTCCATTGAGGATTAGAAGGGAGGTTGACCCAGAAAAGTTTCTTAGTCTTCTCAAATATCAGTTGATATTTATCGAAAAAATTTGCGGAAACAAACACCCTTTTCATTGATATAATTAGTTAGAATTAGGATAAAATAGTATACTGATTTATTAGCACTTTCTAGAAACATCAGAATCGTCCTTTCTGTTGGTCTTTCCATTTTCAATGCAACAATATAATATCGATGTTTATTGTGATGAAGTTATAAAATAGGCTTATGAATCGATAACATTAAATTCTTTTGCCAAATTGGTGCGACAATGCATAAAGCACTAAGATAAACATTGAGGGAAGTGGTAATCCGGTGATTATAGAATAATATAATATCGATATTAGGTAGACTTCTTTATAAAGAAAGAGTTATGTGCATTTAGGATATGAAGCAATGCTATATTATATTTAACCAAAGGTAATTAAAATAGATATCTACTTTTTTCCTAATTTTCCAATACAACATGCTTTTTGTTCTTTAGAAAGATCATATACCATGAAAATAGTATATATTAGAATTTTAAATCAAGGTCAATTTCAATATATTTCAAGAAAAATACCGCTCATTCTAACATTTGAGATCTCGGGCTTGCAATCTCGATTATTCAATTATACACTCTTCCCATGGAATCACTACCTCCTCATCGGGGAGCCTAACTCCAACTCCCACGACATCCAGTTTCAGGAAAAAGCTCTCTAAATGTGGGGACTAAAGAGCCAAATCCATATTGCATATCCTATCTACGCTATTATTCTTGAGGATAGTGCTAGCACATTTTAGATGTTCTTGATTTCTCAACTTTTTTTTTCTCATTGGTTCTCATAATTTGTGTTTTTTAATAATCTACGGACACGACCATAATTAGCAGGCTATGGAGGAGAACCGGCACATTAGCCCACTGACATGATCACTCGCTTAAAGTTGAGTTCCCTAGGGCAATAATTGAATGCACAGGCATTGATTTTTAAGGGAAAGCATGGGAATGCCCTCATCATTGAGTCAATCTCAAGATAGGTTCTTGGAATGTTACAGTACAAGATCCGCAGACCGTATAAGACCCCTCAGTATTTCACGATCTAGGTTGCAAATACGGGTAATGTTGGGCGCCTAGGAGTTTCAGATCCAACGGTGTGAAGTGAGAACACCGGCTCCATAGCGACCTGGGGGGAAGACTTGACAAGTCATCCTCGTTTGGACATTTCAACAAAAGAAGGCGGACTTCACAAACCTGTCTTCGTCCCGCATTCATTAAGAAAAAATGACATTCACAGAAGAAGTGATAAAGTAGTCCTTGCCAATTTTTGTTCGCTTCGTAGACATGAGATTTGTCCATTTCCCTGCCACTACTCATGGGAAGACGCGGTCCGCCAAAACTTCTCGTCCATTGAGGATTAGAAGGGAGGTTGACCTAGAAAAGTTTCTTAGTCTTCTCAAATATCAGTAGATATTTATCGAAAAAATTTGCGAAAACAAATACCCTTTTCATTGATATAATTAGTTAGAATTAGGATAAAATAGTATACTGATTTATTAGCACTTTCTAGAAACATCAGAATCGACCTTTCTGTTGGTCTTTCCATTTTCAATGCAACAATATAATATCGATGTTTATTGCGATGAAGTTATAAAATAGGGTTACGAATCGATAACATTAAATTCTTTTGACAAATTGGTGCGACAATGCATAAAGCACTAAGATAAACATTGAGGGAACTGGTAATCTGGTGATTATAGAATAATATAATATCGATATTAGGTAGACTTCTTTATAAAGAAAGAGTTATGTGCATTTAGGATATGAAGCAATGCTATATTATATTTAACCAAAGGTAATTAAAATAGATATCTACTTTTTTCCTAATTTTCCAATACAACATGCTTTTTGTTCTTTAGAAAGATCATATACCATGAAAATAGTATATATTAAAATTTTAAATCAAGGTCAATTTCAATATATTTCAAGAAAAATACCGCTCATTCTAACATTTGAGATCTCGGGCTTGCAATCTCGATTATTCAATTATACACTCTTCCCATGGAATCACTACCTCCTCATCCGAGAGCCTAACTCCAACTACCACGACATCCAATTCCAGGAAAAAGCTCTCTAAATGTGGGGACTAAAGAGCCAAATCCATATTGCATATCCTGTCTACGCTATTATTCTTGAGGATAGTGCTAGCACATTTTAGATGTTCTTGATTTCTCATCTTTTTTTTCTCATTGGTTCTCATAATTTGTTTTTTTTTTTAATAATCTACGGACACGACCATAATTAGCAGGCTATGGAGGAGAACCGGCACATTAACACACTGACATGATCACTCGCTTAAAGTTGAGTTCCCTAAGGCAAGAATTGAATGCACAGGCATTGATTTTTTACCGAAAGCATGGGAATGCCCTCATCATTGAGTCAATCTCAAGATAGGTTCTTGGAATGTTACAATACAAGATCCGGAGACCGTATAAGACCCCTCAGTATTTCACGATCTAGGTTGCAAATAAGGGTAATGTTGGACACGTAGGAATTTCAGATCCAACGGTGTGAAGTGAGAACACTGGCTCCATAGCGACCTGGGAGGAAGACTTGACAAGTCGTCATCATTTGGACATTTCAACAAAAGAAGGCGGACTTCACAAACCTGTCTTCGTCCCGCATTCATTAAGAAAAGATGACATTCGCAGAAGAAGTGATAAAGTAGTCCTTGCCAGTTTTTGTTCGCTTCGTAGACATGAGATTTGTCCATTTCCCTGCCACTACTCATGGGAAGACGCGGTCCGCCAAAACTTCTCGTCCATTGAGGATTAGAAGGGAGGTTGACCTAGAAAAGTTTCTTAGTCTTCTCAAATATCAGCTGATATTTATCGAAAAAATTTGCGAAAGCAAATACCCTTTTCATTGATATAATTAGTTAGAATTAGGATAAAATAGTATACTGATTTATTAGCACTTTCTAGAAACATCAGAATCGACCTTTCTGTTGGTCTTTCCATTTTCAATGCAACAATATAATATCGATGTTTATTGTGATGAAGTTATAAAATAAGCTTACGAATCGATAACATTAAATTCTTTTGACAAATTGGTGCGACAATGCATAAAGCACTAAGATAAACATTGAGGGAACTGGTAATCTGGTGATTATAGAATAATATAATATCGATATTAGGTAGACTTCTTTATAAAGAAAGAGTTATGTGCATTTAGGATATGAAGCAATGCTATATTATATTTAACCAAAGGTAATTAAAATAGATATCTACTTTTTTCCTAATTTTCCAATACAACATGCTTTTTGTTCTTTAGAAAGATCATATACCATGAAAATAGTATATATTAAAATTTTAAATCAAGGTCAATTTCAATATATTTCAAGAAAAATACCGCTCATTCTAACATTTGATATCTCGGGCTTGCAATCTCGATTATTCAATTATACACTCTTCCCATGGAATCACTACCTCCTCAGCCGGGAGCCTAACTCCAACTACCACGACATCCAGTTCCAGGAAAAAGCTCTCTAAATGTGGGGACTAAAGAGCCAAATCCATATTGCATATCCTATCTACGCTATTATTCTTGAGGATAGTGCTAGCACATTTTAGATGTTCTTGATTTCTCAACTTTTTTTTCTCATTGGTTCTCATAATTTGTTTTTTTTAATAATCTACGGACACGACCATAATTAGCAGGCTATGGAGGAGAACCGGCACATTAGCCCACTGACATGATCACTCGCTTAAAGTTGAGTTCCCTAGGGCAATAATTGAATGCACAGGCATTGATTTTTAAGGGAAAGCATGGGAATGCCCTCATCATTGAGTCAATCTCAAGATAGGTTCTTGGAATGTTACAGTACAAGATCCGCAGACCGTATAAGACCCCTCAGTATTTCACGATCTAGGTTGCAAATACGGGTAATGTTGGTCGCCTAGGAGTTTCAGATCCAACGGTGTGAAGTGAGAACATTGGCTCCATAGCGACCTGGGGGGAAGACTTGACAAGTCCTCGTCGTTTGGACATTTCAACAAAAGAAGGCCGACTTCACAAACCTGTCTTCGTCCCGCATTCATTAAGAAAAAATGACATTCGCAGAAGAAGTGATAAAGTAGTCCTTGCCAGTTTTTGTTCGCTTCGTAGACATGAGATTTGTCCATTTCCCTGCCACTACTCATGGGAAGACGTGGTCCGCCAAAACTTCTCGTCCATTGAGGATTAGAAGGGACGTTGACCCAGAAAAGTTTCTTAGTCTTCTCAAATATCAGTTGATATTTATCGAAAAAATTTGCGGAAACAAACACCCTTTTCATTGATATAATTAGTTAGAATTAGGATAAAATAGTATACTGATTTATTAGCACTTTCTAGAAACATCAGAATCGTCCTTTCTGTTGGTCTTTCCATTTTCAATGCAACAATATAATATCGATGTTTATTGTGATGAAGTTATAAAATAGGCTTATGAATCGATAACATTAAATTCTTTTGCCAAATTGGTGCGACAATGCATAAAGCACTAAGATAAACATTGAGGGAACTGGTAATCCGGTGATTATAGAATAATATAATATCGATATTAGGTAGACTTATTTATAAAGAAAGAGTTATGTGCATTTAGGATATGAAGCAATGTTATATTATATTTAACCAAAGGTAATTAAAATAGATATCTACTTTTTTCCTAATTTTCCAATACAACATGCTTTTTATTCTTTAGAAAGATCATATACCATGAAAATAGTATGCATTAGAATTTTAAAGCAAGGTCAATTTCAATATATTTCAAGAAAAATACCGCTCATTCTAACATTTGAGATCTCGGGCTTGCAATCTCGATTATTCAATTATACACTCTTCCCATGGAATCACTACCTCCTCATTCAAGAGCCGAACTCCAACTACCACGACATCCAGTTCTAGGCAAAAGCTCTCTAAATGTGGGGACTAAAGAGCCAAATCCATATTGCATATCCTATCTGCGCTATTATTCTTGAGGATAGTGCTAGCACATTTTAGATGTTCTTGATTTCTCATCTTTTTTTTTCTCTTTGGTTCTCATAATTTGTTTTTTTTTAATAATCTACGGACACGACCATAATTAGCAGGCTATGGAGGAGAACCGGCACATTAGCCCACTGACATGATCACTCGCTTAAAGTTGAGTTCCCTAAGGCAAGAATTGAATGCACAGGCATTGATTTTTGAGCGAAAGCATGGGAATGCCCTCATCATTGAGTCAATCTCAAGATAGGCTCTTGGAATGTTACAATACAAGATCCGTAGACCGTATAAGACCCCTCAGTATTTCACGATCTAGGTTGCAAATACGGGTAATGTTGGGCGCCTAGGAATTTCAGATCCAACATTGTGAAGTGAGAACACTGGCTCCATAGCAACCTAGGGGGAAGACTTGACAAGTCGTCGTTGTTTGGACATTTCAACAAAAGAAGGCGGAGTTCACAAACCTTTCTTCTTCCCGTATTCATTAAGAAAAAATGACATTTCGCAAAAGAACGCGATAAAGTAGTCCTTGCCAGTTTTTGTTTGCTACGTAGACATGAGATTTGTCCATTTCCCTGCCACTACTCATGGGACGACGCGGTTTGCCAAAACTTCTCGTCCATTGAGGATTAGAAGGGAGGTTGACCCAGAAAAGTTTCTTAGTCTTCTCAAATATCAGCTGATATTTATCAAAAAAATTTGCGGAAACAAACACCCTTTTCATTGATATAATTAGTTAGAATTAGGATAAATAGTATATTGATTTATTAGCATTTTCTAGAAACATCAGAATCGACCTTTCTGTTGATCTTTCCATTTTCAATGCAACAATATAATATCGATGTTTATTGTGATGAAGTTATAAAATAGGCTTACGATTCTATAACATTAAATTCTTTTGACAAATTAGTGCGACAATGCAGAAAGCACTAATATAAACATTAAGGAAACTGGAAATATGGTGATTATAGAATAATATAATATCGATATTAGGTAGACTTCTTTATAAAGAAAGAGTTATGTGCATTTAGGATATGAAGCAATGTTATATTATATTTAACCAAAGGTAATTAAAATAGATATCTACTTTTTTCCTAATTTTCCAATACAACATGCTTTTTATTCTTTAGAAAGATCATATACCATGAAAATAGTATATATTAGAATTTTAAATCAAGGTCAATTTCAATATATTTCAAGAAAAATACCGCTCATTCTAACATTTGAGATCTCGGGCTTGCAATCTTGATTATTCAATTATACACTCTTCCCATGGAATCACTACCTCCTCATTCAAGAGCCGAGCTCCAACTACCACGACATCCAGTTCTAGGCAAAAGCTCTCTAAATGTGGGGACTAAAGAGCCAAATCCATATTGCATATCCTATTTACACTATTATCCTTGAGGATAGTGCTAGCATATTTTAGACGTTCTTGATTTCTCATCTTTTTTTTCTTAGTGGTTCTCATAATTTGTATTTTTTAATAATCTACGGACACGATCATAATTAGTAGGCTATGGAGGAGAACCGGTACATTAACCCGCCGCCATGATCACTTGCTTAAAGTTGAGTTCCCTAAGGCAAGAATTGAATGCACAATCATCGATTTTTTAACCGAAAGTATGGGAATGCCCTTATCATCGAGTCAATCTCAAGATAGGTTCTTGAAATATTACAATACAAGATCCGAAGACCGTATAAGATCCCTCAGTATTTGACGATCTAGGTCACAAATACGGGTAATGTTGGGCGCGCAGGAATTTCAGATCCAACAGTATCAAGTGAGAACACTGGCTCCATAGCGACCTGGGGGGAAGACTTGACAAGTCATCGTCGTTTGGACATTTCAACAAAAGAAGGTGGAGTTCACAAACCTTTCTTCTTCCTGTATTCATTAAGAAAAAATGACATTTCGCAAAAGAACGCGATAAAGTAGTCCTTGCCAGTTTTTGTTTGCTACGTAGACATGAGATTTGTCCATTTCCCTGCCACTACTCATGGGAAGACGCGGTCCGCCAAAACTTCTCGTCCATTGAGGATTAGAAGGGAGGTTGACCCAGAAAAGTTTCATAGTCTTCTCAAGTCCTCCCTCGTGACAAAAGAGTGCTTGTGGTAGGAGAGTGATGACCATTTGAATCTTATTTCTGAATTTTTTAACTAAGTTACTCCCATATAATGTGAAATTTTGGTAAGATAGCGAGTTTTTTGCAGAGCACGCCACAAATTAGGCTGGAGATCCCCCTTCATTAGAGACTTGTGCACACCTTCAGGTTTTCTTGACCGCGACCACGGTGTCCCGCGCTATTGTCATCTCTATAGAGGGACCTAAACAGCCCTGGCCAAGCTTGTGGCTGTTATCCTAGTTGTCGGTTGCTTTTGCTAGCTCTAACTCCGTACAGAAATGCTGCGACGTAGTACATCATGTGCAAATTAAACGTTTAATCATATCGTGAATAATTCAAAATTTTAAAGCAGAATGATGCGACTAACGTAAAAGTTGTCTAACCAATTATCTTTATCGTTGAGTCCTCTTTCGGACGGTCATTTTTAACATTGTCTATTGCGCATCTCCAGCGAAGACCAATCCAAAGAACGTGCTTCACGACCAAACTGAAACATAGACATCCACCTTTATATCAACCTTTGAGGACACCTTTACCTTTTCAGTTACATTAACAACATGTTCCGCATGTAAATGGCTGCCAGTAGATCTCTAACGTTGATTTACGTGGGCTCCATATAAGACCGGCATCATCTAACTGCTGACATTCATTGGGATTTTGTGCACCCCGGTCATGCATGTGTGGCCGGGATACGCACTAAACTCTCCGGGCCGATGCCTGGTGGCCGACCGCATGACGTCTAGTACGGTAAGACTTTGGTGACAATGCACGAAGACTTACAAGTCGTCTCGAAGTCTTTCGAAGAACACAACAAAATGCGAGAGAAAATGTAAAGAAAAGAGAAAATTGTGGGATTCCCAAGAAAATAATTACGATCATCTCCACATAGAATTATCCTTTTCTTTTGTTACTCCGGGAACTATTTTTTTCTAAAAGAAGTTGCTTTTTATATCTTGAATAACAGTGATAACAGCGTTCTAGTGTTTGTAAAAAGTAGGCCCCTTATATGTATATCAACAAATATAGTGTATTTTCCACGTAGACTGGACATGTACTCGTAATCATATTTAGGGTCATATAAAGATGTATCAAAATCATCAAACACCGTAATCTTGACTTAATCTCGAGAATTTTATAATGATAATGCGGTAGTATCTAATTAAATGAGAGAAGCATCCAAAAGCACGTTCGTAATAATAGTTTCAAACAAAGGGAAAAAATTGAAAAAGGGATTTGGTTGATGGCTATTAAATTGTGCATTTCAGCGCCGGTCGTGTCACGTCGGACAGCCGATCGTCATCCACGTCAGCAATTTCTGACCTAAATTGGCCAAATGAACTGAATTGATATCAATATGAAAAGGTTTAGGATTAAATTGATCCAATTGAAAAGTTTAAGATCGAATTGGTACCAATACAATAGGTTTAGGACTTTTTTTGTATTTTTCCCCCGATGCAATAGGTATATGACTTTTCTGATATTTTTCTCGTGTGAAGGCCCTACTTAGGCGGTGAATAGAATAATGGTCGCATTTTAATTTTGATTAAAATCATCTCCTTTTTCTTTGAAAAAAAGGATAATTGACTTGCTATCACGATCAAAAAAATCTTGACACATAGTCCAAAACAAGTTATCAGCTCTTTTTTTTTTAAAACAGTTGGAAGCATCCGGATTGTTTGACTTTTAAACAAATGTCACGATTATACGCAATTCGTTTGTTCACATGCATCTGCTAAAGCTTATCAACGGTGTAGCTGGCGAGGGCTATTATGAATGTGAGATGTTGTGACAAAATTTATTGCATAAAAATCAAATGCTTAATTACTCAGTTAATAATTCGAGATTGTAAAACAAAAATTTGACTGAAAGTTATCCCCGAATGGTTTTGATCATAGAGTCCCATCGAGCTGTCATTTTTCATATTAGATGCAAAGTCTTTTTATGCCCCTCTCTCTTGACCAAACTAAAGTAACGTGTTACGCAACAAAAGTTAAACATAGAAAAGCACCTTGGATTAATATGTGGAGAGACCTCACCTTTTCGTGCTGGCTTCGGACCCAGTGGGCCCCGCCCTGGACCAAAGGAAAAAAATATTAATAACATGCTTCGCACGGCAACTAGCCTAGTTGATCTCCGACGTTAATTTATGTGGGCCCCATATAAAACTGATCTCATCCAACGGTTGAAATTCATCGATATCTTGTGCACCCGGTTCATGCAAGTGCGGCTTGGATCCGCACTAAAACCACCGGACCCAACGCCCGGTGACCAACAGGGGAGACTTGGCACATGAAGACTTCGAGTCGTCTCGAAGTCTTTCGGAGAAGAAGACAACAACATGCCAGAAAAAAAAGAAAAAAGCCTACGGAAAAGACGTCGAGGGGTTCCCCGTGATCCATCCGGAGGATGACCTTTTTCGATGACGAAACGTGCATTATTACTCGAAATGGTCGTCGCTCGACCATTCTCTATACAGCCATGGAGGAACAGTAGGAGTACAGGGCTTGGGCTTCCACAAAGTGCTTCTCAGTTTTTTTATAACATACACGAATTTTTGTGGATGATCTCTCCGTCTCACAGCAAGATGATCAAGTATAACAATAGCGGCACCCAAAGATAGATGATGATGTTGTTTGCCGTGGGTACGTCTTCGTATTCTTATTTCAATGAGCTCTTGTCACGCAAGATCTTTGTTAATTTAATTATACTACTATTATAGATTTTGAGTTGTTTGAATCTTGGAAAACAGTAAAAGTTGAATTCATGCAGTATAGATGTATGTCTATACTATATAAAATAATTATGGTTATATCCAACTCCGGGAATTATTATTTTCTCTAAAAGAAGTCACTTTTTACATGTTCAGAATACAGATAGCGTGACATTCTAATATTTAAAAAAAGTAGTCCTCTTATATGTATATTGACAAAGAGTGACACTAGCACAACGATGACCGTTACGTTTTAAAATGACGGTCACGTATTAGCCGCTAGTTCCACTATAGGAGGAGAGAAATGTTTATATGACAATCCATCTAAACCTATTTTGGGCAACAAAAAAATAACTAACAAATCATTAAAAATTATTGTGGGGTCCACTCATTCAAAAATTTGTGGCTCACAATATACTATTATTCTAATAGTAACCCAAATATAGTTATATTGGCAATGACCAACTGACTTGAAAGGTTAACAAAATTCAAGGCGCGCTGAGATCTTGACAAAAACAGTTGTGATTAATAAAAGCAAATGAGTAATGCAGAAAATGTCAAATCTTAGATGGCTTCAGAATTTTAAACTCATACAAATGCAAAATTGCAAAGAAAGTTTTTTGTGCAAATCAATTTCTTTTTGGTAGCCATCAAGGTATAAGATCTTCGACAAAAAAAAAGTTTTAAGATCACAAATAAATCAATGCTTGCAAGACCAAAAAATCAAAAGAGCTTTTGATCATATTCATTTTACAATTCCTCAGAATGGAAGATTTTGGATTGAATCGAAAGATTGACACTAGAGAAATTAATCAAGTTAATCTATGGCATGAAAGTAGAACCCAAAAAAAAATACGTTTCATACTTATTGAACAACCAATTATGAAACTTGTGGATTCAAAGAGAGTGATTTTTCTTGTGTTGAATGCAATGAATACTTTGAGAATTGAAAATTTTCTCTATCTTGTGAAACATTCACGTACGCCTCTAGAACGTTTAAATTTTAAGTGAAAATGAAAGCAATATGAACATCAGCGGCCTTTATATTCAGGTAAGTTTCCAGGAAAACCCAGCCCACTCTCTCCAACGGTCGTAATTGATGACTCGGTCATCCAATGTGCTCCCTGGCTTGGCTGCCGCTGAGGCATCGGCATCAGCGAAAGTAGGATTATAAAAACCGGTGAGAGGAGAGCCCAGAGGAAGCACAGATTGGAGAAACATAAAGATGAAAGCGGCTGTGTTGTGTTTCTTCCAATGGCCTTGGCCTTGGCCGCTTTTACCGAGAAGGAAAACTGTGACCGGAGGTGCGGCAGCATGAACGTGCCTTTCCCATTCGGGCTCAACGAAAGTTGTGCGTGGAACTCCAAACTCGTCCTCACCTGCAACCACACTATGGGGAACCTTTCCTTGGGCAACATTCCGGTGTTCGACATATCCGTGGAGAACGGGACAATGACCATTGGCCAGTACAGAGCTTTTGACTGCTATGAGAAGAGTGGCGGTCGGCTTGACAAATCTGTCCCTGACCCATCGATCAAATTGGGCGAAGATGGGCACTATACATTCTCAGACACCCGGAACAAGCTCACTGTCTTCGGTTGCGACACCTTGGCTCTTATCACGGACGCTGCCTTGACTTTCGGGAGTGGATGCTTCTCCTATTGCCCCGAGGACGTCGACTTCACAACCGAAAGCGCTTGCTCCGGCCTCGGATGTTGTCAGACGTCGATCCCCAAAAGCCTGAGGAGCCTCAATATATCCATGAGCAGCACCACGAATTACACCTCAGTTCAGGACTTCAGCTCTTGCGGATCAGCGTTCATAGTGGACCAGGAGTCGTTTAATGTCTCCGATTACAAGCTTCCTGTGCCGGCTGATATGAGCAAAGACGTTTTCTCAAGGGTTGTCCTGGATTGGGTAGTTGAACGGAATTTGACCTGCGAGGAAGCGCAATTGAATCAATCGAGCTATGCCTGTGGCGCCAATAGTAACTGCTCTGACTTCGAAAACGGGCAGGGTTATCGTTGCTTCTGTGAGGCTGGGTACACGGGGAATCCCTATGCCTCCCCACTTTCCCCAGGATGTCAAGGTATTGTTCTGTTCTCTTTGCGAGCCAAAATTTACATGTTTGGATTGGGCCATAATTTCCTCAAACCAGTTTTTCATTCAGTTGAGTTAGATTCTTCAATACAATCAATACATAAATTTAAGAAGAAAAAAAAAACACTTAAACGTATATTTATAGTTCACGGCTGATTCTGATTAGTATAGATTCTGATTAATATAGACATCGATGAGTGCAAGGATCCACAACAATATCCATGTCACGGGAATTGCAAGAATACGCCCGGGAACTACACATGTAACTGCCCATTTGGCATGACTGGTGATGGCAAAATTGGTTGCCAAACTTCTCGTCTTGTTATAATTACTTCAGGTAATTTTACATCCCTTGCGATGGTCGCTCAATAATCTAAGCTATTCTTGCTTTAGACTACGAAGTGGCTTGTGTTATGATGTTCTGAAATTATATCCGATTCTACTTTGCAATTGAGAGGTCATTGGTCACCATTCGATGACCATCGGATTAAAAAAAAGGCAAGTCTCGCCTGTTGATTGCAAAGGCCATAAATTTTTGTGTCTTAGTATAATTTGTATAGGAATTACAAAAACTACTGAGGAGTTACGATTGATTACAATTCGATAATCTGTTGCTGGTAGTCGGGTACCACAGAACTGCCCCTCATCTGAGGATTTTTTTCCTTTTCTGTATTCACCGAGAGACCCACACGGCCACACTTTCTTTCTTTTGGTCGTATATTCACTGCACACACCAAACTTATTTTTTCTTTTACGTCAAAAACACCCCAACCCCTTTTGGCTAAAAGGCTAGAAGGTCCAACCTCTGCCTAAAAATTAAGTTTACCCACATGACAAATATCAGTGACCGTGAAACGTGATTTGAACAAAAAATCGCAAGGTCATCGACCCTGAAAAGTGACCGCTGGAGAGAGAAAGAGAGAGAGAGAGAGGTTTGTGGGCGCTTCGATGACCGCGGTGGCACTCATCATGATTGTGGCTTCGACGGGCATTTGATGGGCCAATGGTTAACGTGGAGTTGGGCTACAAGGAATTTGATTGGCGTGTACGCGCACGCGCTCGTGCGTACGTGGTTTTGCGGAAAATGCGAGTCTATTTCACCAAAGTTGGGGCATTTTTGTGGTGTAGCTTAATCTGGATCCTCCATTTGGTTAAGAGGGTCAAGTTAAGATTAAAATTTAGTTCTTAAATTTAGAAGGTCCGAATTCATTTTGTATAAAGTAAATCAATTTTTTTGGGAGAGAAACTAATCCATTCATTCCTCAATTTTGTGTGGCAGTCATTGTAGCGGTAACATCATGCATACTTGTTAGTGGCCTAGTCTTGTTTATATGCAAGAGGAGAGCCAAAGAGAGATACTTTAGGCAAAATGGAGGAGAGATCTTGAAGCACCAGAGAGTGACAATCTTCACCAAGGCAGAGTTGGCTAAAGCCACCAACAACTACGATGCCAGCAACAAGCTCGGTGAGGGTGGTTTTGCTTCAGTTTACAGAGGAAACATCGTCGGCAATGTTTTAGTCGCGGTCAAGAAGCCTAGAGATGTCCCTGTCAAGAAGCCGAAAGACATGAATAAGGATGGCTTTCTGAGAACTCATGATGAATTCCTGCACGAAATCCGCATTATTTCACAAGTGAATCACAAGAACTTGGTCAAGCTTGTGGGCATATGTTTGGAGACAAAAGTGCCATTGTTGGTCTATGAATTCATTCCCAATGGGACTCTCTATCACCATATTCATGACAAGAGATCAATGTTTTTGCGATCGTGGAAGAATCGTCTCAGGATTGCCTCAGAAGCCGCCTCAGCCCTCGAGTACTTGCATTCCCAAGCTGAGCCACCGATCATTCACGGCGATGTCAAGTCTCTGAATATACTTTTGGATGAGAAGTACTCAGCAAAAGTATCCGATTTCGGAGCCTCAGTTTTGATTTCACCTGGAAAGACTCATATAGATAAAAGAATACAAGGCACAATAGGTTACCTCGACCCCGAGTATCTCATCACTAGTGAATTAACCAAAAAGAGCGATGTTTATAGCTTCGGGGTCGTCCTTGTGGAGCTCCTCACCGGAAAGATGCCAATTCAGCGGGCAAAATCTGGGGAAAAAATCAGCATCGTCCGATCTTTTGTCTCTGCTGTGGAGAACCGGAAACTCCTCGGTATGATAAATTTTGAGGCATCCAATGAAGGTGAAGTGCGGGAGATTGAGGTGATTGGTTTGCTCATTAGAAGGTGCTTGGACCTTAATGGTGTGAATAGGCCAACAATGACGGAAGTTGCCGAGCAACTGGCTTGGATCAACAAGAACTTGTGGGGCGATCAACGGAATGACGAAGAGACTCAAAGTTTACTCGACGAGACGAGATGTGATTCTCTCTAGACTTCAATTAGTGAAATGAACAAACCGGAGTCAACCGATCTTTTAGTATTTGACATCGAAGCAGCCACTACTAGTTCCAGCATTTGATTCATGGTCTCCAGTGCGGGGCTATGTACAAGAAACAAGTCCAATGTTCGTATGTTTGTCCTTGATCTTTTGATTAAGGTTCTGTTTTTTCCTACAGCTGATTAATTTTCGATTTTGAAGTTTTAATAAGGGATGATTCTAGGGGATTATACGTGATTGTACTCGCTTCAGTTCTAGCTATACTTCACAAAGCTCCGAATGAGTACCCAACTACGGAATGATTGCTCCGTAGAATATCTTTTCGAACAATTCCATTGGATATTACTTTTAAGAATTGAAGTTTTGACACAGACCTTCTTTCCCAAATAAAGCACGAAGGGAATTTCCTACTATTTGTCAAGCATCGGACTTTTTTGTCTCTATAGCGAAACAGTGCCGCTTCATTGAAAAGCAAGAGCTTCTGGAGTGCGAGAATGACAAACTCTACTCACAAAATAAAATATTCGCTTTTGAGAAATTCCATCTCGACCAATTGCATGATAACGTCACAACTTTTGGAGGTCGTTTGATTCCATGACAAGAAATTCAAGGAGAGATTCTCACTTTTTATGTAATATAATCTCATTCCTTGGAAATATATCTTCAATTATATAAATTGCAAAAAGTTTTGGTCATAATAATAAGGGTTGACACCACGAAAAATCCAAAATTAATATATTTATGACAATTTTACCCTAAATTTTTTTTTTACCACAAAAATCCCTAAACTGGTATATCTGTGATAATTTTACCTCATACTGGTACACCTGTGACAATTTTACCCGAATTTACCACAAAAAACCTCCAAACTGATACACCTATGACAAATTTACCCCGAATTATTTTTTTTACTATAAAAAATCTCAACTTGTACACATGTGACCATTTTACCCCGAACTAATTTTTAATATTATTATTTTTTTATTTTTTCGAATTATTTATTTATTTCTTTCTTTTCTTTTCTTTTTCTTCATCTTCAACCTCTGGTCGGTCGCCGAACCGGCGACTAACCAGAGGCAGAAGCCGGTGAGGTCGGCCCCATCGGCCGCTGGCGAGGCTCGACCTCGCCGTTGCAAGGCGAGGCTGACCTCGCCAGTTGCTAGCAAGTTCGAGTCTCGCCAAATCTGGCGAGGGGTCGACCCCACCGGCCATTGGCGAGGCTTGATCTCGTCAGCGTTGGGTGAGGCCGACCTTATCGACGAAGATCTTGCGGTGAATGGGGTCTGATTTTTGCCGATTTGATGAGCACGGAGAGCAGAGAAGGGTCATTCGCGGAGGCTTCCTTGAGGATGGCGATGATCTGGTCTTTGGTGAATGGCTCGAGGAGTTGCTTGACGGTTTCTCGCTTCGACACCTCGTCTTCGTCCTCAGAGGATTCTGACTCCGACGCTTCTTTGTCTTCTTGCTCTTCGGAGGACGATTCGCTCCCTTCTTCTCCTTCTTCTTTTTCCTTTAGAGGAGGTGGTTGGGGCTTGGGTTCTACGGTTTTCCTCATCTTTGCCATGGAATTCCACGAATCGGCTTAATGGGTCTTAGGGTTTTGCTCCGGCTGAGGAGCCGCCGGACTGAGTTCTTCGTGTACTTCCGGATAGCGAGAGCAGAAGTGGGACTGCGAGACATGAGCAAAGGAGGAAGTCAAGCGTGAAGCAACGCTGGCAAGGCCGACCTCGCCCAATGCTAGCAAGGTTAAGCCTCGTCACCGGTTGGCGGGGCCGACCTTGCCGGCTTCCACCTTTGGTCGGTTGCCAAACCGGCGACCAACTAGAGGTTGAAGATGAAGGAAAAAAAAAGAAAAGAAAAAAGAAAAAAATTCAAAAAAATAAAAAAATAATAATATTAAAAAATTATTTCATGGTAAAATTATCACAGGTGTATTAGTTTGGGATATTTGGTGGTAAAAAAAAATAGTTCGGGGTAAAATTATCACAATTGTACAAATTTGGAGTTTTTTTTGTAAATTTGGGGTAAATTTGTCACAAGTGTATCGGTTTGAGTTTTTTTGTGGTAAAAAAAAGTTCGAGGTAAAATTGTCACAAGCGTACCGATTTGGGGTTTTTTGTGATAAAAAAAAGTTCAGGGTAAAATTATAACAGGTATACCAATTTGGGGATTTTCGTGGTATTAATTCTAATAATAAAGATTTCTTCTCACCAGCGGCAGTGGAGATGGATGTCAGTGGCGACAGTGGCTGAGGGTGGCAGGTGGCGATGACCAGCGGTGGCAGTAATATTGATTGAGTTAAGTTTTTGATAATCTTGTGGTGTCACAAATGTGGAATGGCAATCTAAATACTAACTATTGGTAGGTAATCCAATTCCACACTTTTCGAGAAACCTATTCCATATGGAATCTAATTCCACTTCTTTTTTCTTTTTTGCTAGAAAAGGATGAGAAAGGGTGATCAACATTGATAACCCCGTTGGGATTTAACATATGATATTCACATATGTAACGGAATGTTTGTTTTGAGAACTATTGATAATTTTGAACAAGCCCGTCACCGCCGCCTACCACAGTACTAGTGGGAGTAAACCTTACTCTGTTAGGTTGCGATTGACTAATCAAAGAAAAGTAAAATATTAAAAAAATTAAAGAATAGTAATTCCTAAAAGTGTTTTCACTTTCTTAAATCTAGAGATTCACTTTTTTTATTTTCTGCATGAATATTTTTCTTGACTGAAAAGTGCTTTTGATTGACTAATTATTTTTAGAGAATCAAATGGGTGAAAGTTAAGAAAACTAATTCCGAGAAAACACTCTCTCTTGAACAAATGCACCCTAAAAGAGAAAAGAAAAGATATAGAGAAAGAAGGATGGAGAATGGGTAGGTCACGTTGCCTGGAAAATGGTGATGAGAGACGAAGGTCGTAAGCGGTGACTCACGCAACAAATGTTGCTCATCTTTTCGCCAACCGCGAGTTCAATCCAATCGGATAAAACTCTCCAATTTGCAACATTGGCTTAGTGTTCAAGTAAATTTACCCGACTTTTTATTAGCTAGTATCTGGGTGACATGCGTTGCGCATGGTTTGGTGATATTAACAATTTCATACAAAAACGGTAATATGGACGGCAACCATGCTTTTAACTTTTGGATTATCGTTAAGTTTATGGGTAATCTCGTATTGAATAAATAATCCCCATGGTAACAAAAAAGAAATACTTTAATAACTACAAAGTAACTAACAGTTATTATAACTTAGACATTGAAGGGTATAACTTACAAATACATAGAATGACATACATAAAACGTCTGCTCGGCAAATAAAAAGGTCATGAAAACATAGATTTGTCTTTGGAGTCAGTGTCAACAAAAAATGGAAGGAATAAAAGCATTTGGTATGTGTCCGCCTTCCTTATAAAACTCCTTGCGCCACTATTCTTCACATCTCGCAACTATCATCGTTGACTATGTCGATTCTTTGTGATTACTTTAGAGGATACCTGTGGAGAGGGTTCTTTGACAATTACAACGAGTTTGAAACACTTCAAATATTAGAGGCACTTAATAGTATTGGAAACACTGCTAAAAAATTTGACAGCAGGCGACGGGAAAAAGCCGTCCAAAAAGCCCAAAAGCCCGTCGCTAATCAATTAGCGAAGGCATGGTGCCCATCAACCGTTGTCGACTGTACACTCGCCGCCAAAAACAATTGGGGACAACGGTTTACAGAGGAAGAATTGACGGCGACATTTTAGTAGCGGTCACATCCCTACCAAGAAGCTGAAATACATTAACAATAACGGGTCTCTAGCACTCGCAATGAAATCCGGCATGAAATCAGCATTATTTCACAGGTGAATCACAAGAACTTGGTCCAGGTCCTGGGCATATTGCTTGGAGACAAAAGTGCCATTGTTGGTCTATGAATTCATCCAAAATGGGACTCTCCATCACCGCATTCATGACAAGAGATCCACGGTTTGAAGAATTGCCTCAAAAGCTGCCTTGGCCCTCAAGTACTTGCATTCAGTGGCCAACTCGCCAATCATTTACAGCGATGTCAAGACTCTAAATATACTTTTGGATGATAAATACTCCGCGAAAATATTTGATTTCAACGCCTCGGTGTTGATTTCGCCTGAACAGATTCGCATAGCCGAAAGAGTACAAGGCACCATAGGTTACCTTGACCCTGAGTATCTCAGCACCGGTGAATTAACCATGAAGAGCAACGTTTACAGCTTTGGGTCGTCTTGGTGGAGCTCCTCACCGGAGAGACACCAATCCAGCGGACAAAATCTGGGGAAACTATCAACATTGTCCAATCTTTCATCTCTGCCGTGGGGAACTAGACACTCGTCCATATAATAAATACCGAGGCGTCCAATGAAGGTGAAATGTGGGAGATCAAGGCAGTCGGTTTGCTCACTAGAAGGTGCTTAAACTATAATGGTGTGAATAGGCCAACAATGAGGGAAGTGGCCGAGCAACTTGCTAGGGTCAGCAAGAACTTGTGGCCTGATCAACACAACGATGAAGAGACTCAAAGTTTACTCGACAATATGAGATCTAATTCTCTATGGACTTCAATCAGTGAAACAAACAAATCGGGATTGACCTACCGGTCCGTACTTGACATTGAAGCAGCCACTACTAGTTCCAGCGTCTGATTAGGGGTTTCTAGCGCGTGACTATATACAAGAAACAAGTTCAATGGTCGTATGCTTTTATCCTAATCTTTTGATAGAGGCTTTGTTTTTCTTACAGCTGATTGATTACCGATTTGGAAGTCCTATAAGAGGATGACTCAATTTAAATTAAGTACGGGGAATTATACATGATTGTACTCACTTGTGTTCTAGGAATAGTTAGCAAAGCTCTGACGAATACCCAATTTATCTAATAAATGAATAACCATGGAAAGATTGCTGTGTTGAATATCTATTCGAACAATTCTATTGGAAATTACTTTTTGGAAATTCAGTTTCGGTTTCTTTCCCAAATAAAGCAAGAAGGCAATTTCCTACCTTTGGCATTGCGTTGCACTTTTTTTTGTCACTATAGCGAGAAGTGCCGCTTCATAGAAAAGCAAGAGCTGCAAGAGTGCATGAATGACAAACTCTACTCAACGAAATAAGATATCCCGGTTAGTTTGGCTCCGTGACCTAGCTATGAGGAAGAACACCAGAGCTTTTAAGAATTGTACGATATACGTGTAAGAAAACAGTGTCTGCGAGACTGAATGAAATGCCATTGATGGTGATGAGCTCATAGGAGTTTTGTTTCGTATTTGGTTACGTTGTTTGTTGAAGCATTCTCGGGAAGCGACAAAAGATTCAGGAATTTGTTGCAACCCTTTCATTTTCGGGGGGAAAAGATCCACGAGATAGAAATTGCCACTCCCCTTTTCTTTCCGTAATATTTCATTCCCCATAAAAAACTTCATGTCTAGACATAGGGTAAAAGTTTCTGCAGTAAATAGAGACCCATCCGTCGGTTCTCATGCCTAGCTTGGGCTTCGTAACTAGCAGAATAGTAAAATCAACTATCTCTTTCTTGGATTTGTCGTCCATAGAGGTCACGATCTCTAGCGAGTCGCTCGTAAGGGAGGGATGGCAATTTAACCTTCCCTAGCAAGTACCGACAGTGCCCCACCCCACCCTTCATTCTAGCCGCTTTAAATATCAACATTAGGGTTTTATACCATATGTTTTATATGTAAAGGGTATTTTTTTTAATCATTTTATTGTTTGGATAGTACTCAAACAATCAATTTTTTTTTGTAAATTTTCGATGTTTAGAATAACTATACAATATTAAATTTAACGAATTTTTTGAACTATAGTTAAGTTTAACATAAATGTTAGGCCATACAACAGAATGTGAAATCAGCTTGCCCCGTTCAAGTGGGGATAAGACCTATAAACTTGCCTCGCGTGGAGCACGGGTCTGATATAAGATCTCCTTAACTATCATCGATAGCAAGGGTGGGGATGTCACTCTTGCTCCCAACCCACCTCATCCCACACCACATCATACCACACTATTACCAATCTTATCGGAAGAAGGTCACCGATTTTGTGCAATTGGACATTTTTAGAATCTCCATTCCCAAAATCTGCTTAGTTATTCTAAAAAAAATATGAAAATTGAAAGTAGAACTTTGATTATTATCTACGACGTATATAAAAGCGTCTAGCAAATTTATTGTTTTTGTTTATAACCTCAATTAAGGAAATTTTTGTAATTTCATGTGATAACAAGATAGAAGTGCTCATGGCTCCCACTCATGTAGGCTTTGTTTATATACCTTTTGTGGGGTCACCTTTACAATTTACATTCCCTCTTTTCCCGTCTGAATTTGTTCATGACACGTGGAGCCTACTTGTATGCAACTTGTGGAACCCATGCCTCCCCTCTCCCTCGGAAAAAAGATAAAAGAAGAAATAGACAAGTAACGCTTTTTCCTGCGACCAAAAACAAAAGTAACGCCTTTTCCTTGATTAGAATGAAACAATATAATTTAGTGTAAGAAATTAAAACCCATTCTTAAAACCTCAACAACAAAATACTACAAAATATCTGAAAAGACATAATAAAAAAATAGATTTTAATCTAGGAGATACATAGTAGACTTATGTAACATAAACTTACAAAACAATAGTCCTTAGATTCATGATGCTCTTAGTAAAATCATTCACAAGTATTGCCATTATGATTATGATTATGATTATGATTATGATTATGGAGTTGTACCACCATGTCTAATGTAAAACACGTGACACACAACAGCCTGATAGTAATTTGCATTAGGAAGTAGACTAGATACGTAATATGTATCTGGCTCTTTCATCCCCACATTTTGGAGAGTCTTTGTCTGCAACTAGATATCGCTTAGGTGAAGTTACGCTTTGGATTAGGAGGCAATGAGTCGATGGGAAGGGTGTATACTCGAATCATTGAAATTACAAAGGTAGAGATCTCAAATGTTGGAACGAACAGTATTTTGCTCATAATCAATTAAAGATTGTCGCAACCTAATCCTCGAGGCCCATCTCAGGGAAATAGATTTAGAGGTATTTTATGGAACCCTCCCTAAGTCCATATCTCGTGTGACATTGGTTGTTTAAATCTATGTGTTCGATAGGAGTCACCACTAGTCATGATTAAGGGTTGGCTAGAAACCCTAATCGAGATGCGAGAGTGTCATCTCGAAAACATACGCAACCAAAGATTCTTAAGGATCGGGGATTTGATTACACTAGCTTTTCAACTAATGCCCTTTCGGTACATAAACTTCATTATTTGCTAACCAACATGTCACAACAGTGTTTTACCAATCGAGAATTTTGAATTTTCATCCTAAACATTCTAAAAAGGGAAAACAACAATTAATGAATTTAAAGTGCGCAATCAAATGAAATCAAAATGAATGTACACAAACAACGACCTAGCATCGTTTCTAAAAAAACAATAAAAAATCTGATAAAGCCCTAAAGGCTTATTCAATTTTGGGATCAAATTTTATTCAAACCTAAAGTATTTATTAAAATCCCTAAGCCAAGAGAATTCTACATTTTTTAGCTTTTCTCATATTTTTTATTTTTCTGAATTTTCCGAATTATTTATTTATTTTTTAAATTTCGGGAAAAAGGACTTCGGTCCGGGTCAGAGAACCCGGTCCGACTCACTGGTCTGACCCAGACCCAGATGATCCGGGTTGGGTCAACTCGGGCAAGCTCTTGGGCTCAATATGAATAAGGCCCAAACTATCAAACTTCAGTTTTTTATCCATCTAGGCCCATTCGAATTCAGCCCATTCACTTGGCTTTACCTACGGCCCATTACACCTCTGCTCCGCCCAAATCAGAACGTGACCCGGTCTGCATTATGTTCGACTCTTTTTATTTCTTTTTTTTTATTCCTTTTTTTATGGTCTTCTTCCCCGATGGTTTTCTTTCTCACCTTTCTCACTGAAGCTTCACCGAGGGCTCACCTTTCTCACGCCTTTACTGAGCTTCGCCAAAAATCTCAAACCGGCACTTCAATCACCACCAAAATATTCTCCGACGCTAAGCCACCGCCGGCGAATCACCACCGGCCACTAATTGGCCGACGGTTTCTAGGTTGTGGAGCTAACTCCGGCGAGAAATTCTCAAACTCAAAAATCACGCAAACTGAAACTCAATCGCACGTAGAAAACATATATGCAAACCAAATCGTGAGAGATGGACTAACTGAAGCGGCCTCTAACCGCGAGCATCGCTCCAGCAAAAGTGGAATGGATCTCCGTCGAAGGTTCCATCAATGGCCGACTCGGACAAAGGACGAATATGCCACAAAAATCAAAGAAACGATAGAGAAAAACACAAAGTCAGACATAGTTCGACGATCATTAGAACAAAATACAAGTCGATTCTAAGTTTAATCACGGACCTAGATTCAACCATCTCTTTGGCATTTCATCAAACATGTAATACGCAGGTTAAAATAAAAGCCTCCGATTCTGATTTTACTCAATTCTCGGTCTAGATACCGTATATTAGGCTGCAAATCAGCATTACTAATCATGAAATAGCCTTGGATTCACACGATAAAGCCACAAATCAATCGGTTGAACTCGCTATCCTCAACTTCAGTAAGGCAAGAGAAAACAACCTAGGGAAGAAGGAGACTCACCTGATTCATGAGGTGAGTTGAAATCGCAGAAAATCAGTGTCGATGAAGATCAATAATATTGCAGAAAATCGCCGCTCTTCTTTCTTCACGATAATGAACAACTCTCGCCGATATTTCCTCTGTTTGGCCGTGAAGACGTAGCGACCAGCAATATGAACGTCGAAATAAAAGTTTCAGGGAACTCAACCTTGACAGGCAACCCGAGTCCTCCGGCGACGGTGAACAGAAGAATAGGGGAAGAGATTTGCCTCGTCGTCTAAAGACGCCGGAACGCTCTCCTCAAAACCCTTTTTCTCCTCCTTCTCAACTCTCTTCGGTGAGCTCTCTCTCTCTCTCTCTCTCTCTCTCTCTCTCTCTAACTTCTTCCCCTAGCCTAGAACTGATTCTCTCTCGGTTTGTTATCGCCTCGCTCGCGGAATTCGTTTTCTGTTCATCCTCAACGATCAGCCAGCTCATCAGGTTCGAGAACATCTTCTAGCTTGGATTTGCTCCCGTCACCTCTGGCGAGCTTCACGAACGCTATTCATCATCGGTGCTCACAGACGTGAGCGTCACCACCGCTCTGCTCACAGACGTGAGCGTGCTAGAGAAGAAAGGCGACAGGCTGGGCTGGCATAGCTGTAATGGGCCTTCAAGGAAATGATTGGGCCCAAAGACATAAGAGAGAAAAAGAAAAGAGAAGAAGAGGGCCGAATTCGGCCCAAGAAAGGAAAGAAAGGAGGGCCAGACGGGCAGCGGGCCGAACGCGTGAATTGGGCCCAATTGGGCTCGATTGAACCAGAATTTTTGTTTATTTATTTATTTAATATTTTTTTGGATTCTTTTTATTTTTTGGATTTTTTTATCTTTTTGAAAATGAGGTGTCAACAAAGATATATCATGATCTAAAATGCTAATTTTTACCACTTTGACGGTATCTGATATTTTGTAAAGAACAAAAAGCATATTGTCTTGCGATATTAGAAAAAGCACGTATCTATTTTAATAACCTATGTTTAGACGTAATGTAGCATTGCATCATATACTAAATAATGCACATAACTCTTTCTTTAAAAAAAGTTCACTTATCATCGCATCTAGAAGTCTGTAATTACCGTTGTACCAGTTTCCTTAATTGTTTGCATTAGTGCTTTATGCTTTTATTCACTAATTTGTCAAAAGAATGCAATGTAATAAGAACTGTAAGTCTATTTTACAACTTAGTTACAATGAACATAGATCTTATGTTGTATCGAAAACGGAAAGGTCAACTCTAATATTTTAAGAAAGTGCTATAAATCAGTATACTATATTAGCGTAGTTTTAACTAATTATATTTGTAAAAAGGATGTTCGTGCATGGCAGTAGGGTCCTCATACTAGCCTTGGGTAAAAATTTGATAAAATATCAGCTGATAATTGAGAGGACTAAGAAACTTTTCTGGGTCAACCTTCCTTCTAATCCTCAATGGACAGGAACTCCGTCAATGGACAAGAACTTCTGCGGACTGCATCTTCCCATGAGTAATGGTAGGGAAATGGACAAATCTCATGTCTACATACCAAACAAAACTGGCAATGACTACTTTGTCACTTCTTTTGGGAAATGGCATTTTTCTTAATGAACGCGGGAAGAAGACAAGTTTGTGAAGTCCGCCTTCTTTTGTTGAAACCTCCAAACGACGACGACTTGTCAAGTCTTCTCCCCAGGTCGCTATGGAGCCAATGCTCTCACTTGACACTATTGGATCTGAAATTTCGACCCGCCCAACATTACCTGTATTTGCGACCTAGATTGTCAAATACTAAGGGGTCTTATACGGTTTGCGGATCTTGTATTGTAAAATTCCAAGAACCTATCTTGAGATTGACTCAATGGTAAGGGCGTTCCCATGCTTTCGGCTAAAAAGTCAATGATTGTGCATTCAATTCTTGCCTTAGGGTACTCAACTTTAAGCGGGTAATCAAGGCGGTAGGTTGTTGTGCCGATTCTCCTCCACAACCTACTAATTATGGTCGTGTCCCTAGATTACAAAATCTGGCAAGAACTATTATGTCACTTCTTCTGCAAGGACTACTCTAATATTTTTAGAAAGTGACGTAAATTACTATATTATATTATCGTAGTTTTAACTAAGCATATCAGTAAAATGGATGATCGTGCTTGGCAGTTGGGTCCTCAAACTAGCCTTGGGTAAAATTTTGATAAAATATCAGCTGATATTTGATAGGACTAAGAAATTTTTCTTGGTCAACCTTCCTTCTAATCCCAGACTGCATCTTTCCATGGGTAGTGCAAAGAAAGCTACGAATCTTGTGTCTACAGACCAACACAAACTGGCGAGGACCACTTTGTCACTTCTTCTCCGAAATGTCTATTTCCTTAATGAATTTTCTACGGTATGGTGCAGGATGAAGACTTGCTCGTGATCGTGAACTCCGCCTTCCTTTGTTGAAACGTTCAAACGACGATGACTTGTGAAGTCCTTCTTCTCCTACGACTTGTCAAATCATCCCCTCCTGATGCTATGGAGCCAGACTTTGTCATTGTTGGATCTGAACTTCCTCCACACGCAACATTACCCGTATTCACAACCCAGATTGTTAGAATACTAACAGGTCTTATGCAACTAGTCTAGCATGAGATTTCTAATGATGAGCAAAATTAATATGCAACTATTCTAGCATGACACACAATTTCACGAACCTAACATATCATATGCAAGTGATGACATGGCATACATGATGACATGACAAATTATGAATGACATGGCAAGTTATGATGACATAGCAACATGACATGCAAGCATGATGCAATTAATCCATATGGCATGCACATGATACTTTTTTTGATTTTTCATTGAAATTCAAAATTATAAAATAATGAAAATTTATTATCTAGTGCAAGATATTATCCAATTCATTTTAGGAATTAAACTAGGCCAAATCCTAATTTTAATTGGAATGTTATCCTAACTAGATAAACTCTTATCCTAGCATGCAATCTATCTAGAAAAATTTACCTTGATCCTATCTAATCTTTTTGGGATTTCTTAACAAAGAATCAAATCAAAGCAAAGATCAAACCAAAATCAAAGATAGCAGCCAATCACCAAGATATCATCCATATCCATTTAAATTTGGAAAATAAATTGACAAATCATATCGCAAGCATGAGGATCGAATTGGCCAATTTTCGTGCAATCGCGAATCGTATCTCGGGCAGGAGATCAAATTGACTATTTTCCATACGATTGCGAGTCGTATTTCGGGTATAAAATCAGACTGGCGATGATATGCACGTTGTGAAATTAGGAAATCATCCCAATTCACGGGTTTCGAAAATATTTTTGGATATGAGAATATCGACATGGTATCTAATTGAGATCACAACAAACTCAAATTAGGCAACTTAATATATCGAAATTGAATCGGATAATATATTACCTAATTCGATGTTTCCGAATTTGAATGATGGGACGGCTCGGATTGCGGTGGCCGACTTAATGGTGACGGGCCTCGTCAGGGGCTGGTTAACCCGCGGAGATGAGTTTCAAGCAATCTGCAAAACAAAGACAAAGAAAAGAGCACCGGTCCGGCGTGACTGAGCTTGGCCTGAATCACCTGGAGAATTTCTACTGCTACTCCCCCGCTAACAATGAAATTGCTGGTACTGGGCCTTCGAGGAACCCGCAAAGGGAATAGATAAAACAGCAAAAAGCTCCGTTGATGTTGAGGGTTGCTTTACTGCAGCTGCAGCGGCAAAGCTGTGATTTGGCGTGGTGGGCTGATGGGCGACGTGGCAACGAATTCTGATCTTGCTGGAATTGCTTGAAGACTCGCCTGGTTTGAAGCGTGGACGGCTGTTGAGCGCGACGAGGCTTCATGAAGGCTGCTAGGTAATCACTAGACGACGGGTGAATTTTTTGGACTGATCTAGACTTCACGCCAAGGCGACTGGGACTCGATGGTCTTACAGGGAAAATCTTTTGGACTCTTTCTTTTTGTCTTTTTCCCTTTTGTGGTAAAAGTGTGTTCTCTCCCATGAAGACGTCCCCCTCTTTTGTCTTTTCTTGGTCTTCTTCTCTAACGCTTTTTTTTTCCCTCTCCCTCTCCCTCTCCCTCTCTGTGGCCGTATTCTCTGTTTTGTCATGAACTATGAGTTGTGTCCTCCTCAAACGTGAATGGGCTGTCCCTTTATAGAGTACTAGATTTAGATTACAATTCTCAATTTTAAATTCTAAGAAATACACTTTACTGATATGAAACTTTTATTATCAAACAATTATCTTTCAAGATTTAAATAATAATCAAGATTAATTGTTCAATTATCCAATCGAAAAATTTTGGCTCTTATAATACTCATGAGCTAGGCCGAATTTTCTTACACCATGGGCTTAGTCCAATTAACATAAATTAAGCTCAGGACCCCATCACGCCAGTCCATTACCTGCAATGCAATGATACGAAAATGCTCCTAACATCTATATGCAATTTAAGTGATATTTTTATTTAGGGATCGGAATCGATCCCTAATTTTTCTATCCAATAAATACATAAATGGGTTGCCAAAATTTATGTGTCAACACCACGAAAAATCCCAGATTGGTACACCTATGACAAATTTACCCCAAATTAATTTTTGCACAATCAAGAACCTCAAACTGGTAAACTTGTGACAAATTTACCCTAAACTAATTTTTTGACCACAAAAAATCCCAAACTAATACATTTGTGACAAATTTACCCTCCGTTAAATTAGATTAATACAAAAAAAATCACAAACTAGTGCACTTGTGACAAACGGAGGGTAAAACCCCAAACTGGTACATCCGTTAATTGCCACATGTCATTTAACTAAGATATTTGATAGTAAAATTTAACGGAAACTAACGGACGGTAAATTTATCATAGGTGTATCAGTTTGGGGTTTTTTTATGATCAAAAAATTAGTTTGAGGTAAATTTGTTACATGTATATCAATTTGGGGTTTTTCGTAATATTAACCCTTATTTGGCGTGACAGTGTAACTATTGGGTCTTACACAATGTTTAATCAAGCCCGTGATTTTTTTTTATTGGGTCCTTTAAGTATATGTTTTGTTTATTTTTATTGGTCCATCTATTTAAAAATTTTACGAAAGTGCTGCCAATATGGCATAGTTGCAGTTAATTGCTATTCTAGCACCACGTGTGGTATTAGATGTGGCTATCAAAAACCTTAAACAATATGAAAAATTAAATATTTTTGAATCCTGGGAATGAGCAAAATGTGAAGGGTTTGCCACATGTGGAACGCGTTTCCATCATCCATCAAGGGCATTATTCTGACTTCAATTTCAATATAATACGAGGCATTATGGCGACTTGGTATGTAAGGAAGCCATAGAAATAGAGCAAAGATGCTTTACTCGAAGGTAAACCGCAAGAAATACTTCTGTTTTCAATCTTTTGATAAGAGATGGTTTTTTTGGAATACTTTGAAAATAATGCCAGGCTCAAATTACACCTGCAAATCAATTAAAAGTATAATTTGAGACTACTACTTTACACTGTCGTTTGAGATATTACATAGGACCGCGGTCAATGGCTAAACTTTAGTGTAAGCCATTAATTTGTAAAATTTAGGCAGAAAGTACGAAAAAGTAATACTTATTTCTATCGCCTTTAATATAGGCAAAATATTCCTTGCCACCTAGTGTTTTTCATCGCGGTTTATTAGTACCAAACTTACAATACAATTTAAGATCTTTCATCCTAAAAACAAAAACAGTTTGTTCTACAATAAAGTTATTATCAAGTAAATTCCTAGATACTTCTTTCTTGATCTTGTGATCCTCTCAAATAGGTTTGGATAAGAACTTTCTGGTTCCTGATGGACTAATATAGTGTTTTTCATCCCTTTATCATATTTATAAGTAATCATATCAAGGTTGGAAGATGTGGTATTTTCCGAGTTTTGAATCGGTTTGTTTTTCCCACTTTCACTCCGATTTAACATCTAAACTGAATTTTTTTTGGTCGAAACATCTAAACTGATTAAATGAACAAGAAATATAGAGAAAGTGAAGCAAATCGAGATTTTATTTTTGTTTTCCCATCATATCAAATTAAGATCCTATTACAAAAAAGGGAGAAAGAGTGCAAGTAGATACTTTTTTCTGGCCTATTATAATCCTGTTGGCCAACAATTCTTTTATCTTTTTCACGGAAATTAAAATTATATTAAGATTAATTGCAATATAATTAGGTAAAAGTAAAAGACCGAAAGTGAATGGAGATTTTTACTTGCCATAAAAGTGAACTGGGATTACAATAATAGAAAAAATTGATAAAAAGGAGTGAGTAGAGTATTTTTCTGACCTATTATTATATGTAAGGAAAAAATAGACAACGAAGAAAAGATAATGGGAAAGAGAGATTATGATAATGTCCAAATGGCCATACGTCAGCCTTCTATAAATCTACCTCAGTGCACAGCTGTACATATATAATATTAGATTGTGACACCCAAACTTACACAAATGCTTGCACAACTATTAAGTCCAAAACAAATGGCAAGCATTACATATATTTAGAATACACAATGATCCCTAGAAGTCCTTACGGACAATTAATAGACATGTTACTACAGTAATAAAGTATCAGATGCTGGAACCTGCTGAATTCATTTCCATATCGGAAAAGAGAGCCCGTCGCCCCATGTTGGCTCATCTCGGAAGTAATTGAAGTCGCATGGGAGTGGAGGTTTTCTTCGTGCACCTCGCCTTTAGTCTCTTCATTGTTTTCTTCAACTGTTGAGCTGTTGAGCTCGTGGTTAATCTTGGCGAGTTGCTCAGCCACTTCCCTCATTGCCGGCCTCCTCGCACCACTTCACTGCAATTTCAACAACCATTTCTACTCTCTCCATTTCATCTTTAGTAGCGCCCTCGAAGTTTATGACATCGGAGAGTGTCTTATCCTCCACGGAAGAGATGAAATAATGGATGATATTGATTGGCTCTCCAGACTTAGTAATAAAATTTGTAGGCTTCTTTCCCGTGAGCAACTCCACGAGGACAGCTCCAAAGCTGTATACATCACTGTTAACTGTTAGCATACCAGTGGTTAAATATTCCGGATCGATGTATCCTAATGTGCCTTGTATTTCATTGGCTAAGCCATGACTACGCTTTGGTGATATAAGTACCGAAGTTCCAAAATCAGATACTTTTACTGAGTAGTTTTGATCCAGAAGTATATTCACCGACTTGATGTCGTCATGAATGATTGGGGGTTCTGCGCAGGAATGCATATACTCGAGTGCAAGAGCAGCTTCGACGGCTATTCTAAGCCGGTTATTCCATGATCTAAAGATGGTTGACACATTCTGATGGATGTGTTGAAAAAGCGTACCATTTGAAATGTATTCATAAACTAGCAATGGTATTCTAGTCTCCAAACATACGCCATGGAGCTTCACCACATTTTTGTGGTTTATTTGCATCACAATTTCAAGTTCATGCTAGAAATCCTTCCTTATCAGAGACTTGTGCACATCTTTAGGCTTCTTGACCGTGACTATGGTGTCCCCAGCTATTCTGCCTCTATAGACGGAACCGAAACCGCTCTCGCCGAGCTTATTGCTATCATCATAGTTGTTTGTTGCTTTGGCCAGCTCGGCCTCCATAAAGATTTGAACTCTTTGGTGTTTCAAGAGCTCTCCTCTATTTCGGTTGAAGTTTCTTTTTACGATTCTCCTCCTCCGCCACTTGCAAAAGACTAAAGCACCAACAGCTGTGAAGAAGCACAGAATAATCGCTGCCAAATAATATATGTAACTAGATTAGTGATTCAAGCATGTAATCCTTATACGGTCCACATAGTACTTAAAAGAAATTAATTTCAAACGCACAACCCATTTAATCCTTTTTTACATAATCTGCATCTATTACCATTAATTTGGATGATTGGTCAAACCTTTCAAAATATAACTACCATTTAATGGTGATAGAAATTGTTTCTCTAACAAAATAATTATACACATTATATATCATGTAACAATCCTTATGACAGTCCTTATTTAAAATCTGACGAGCGTCATTATAAACCGAATAAGTAATCAATTGAACTCAATTCAAATACATAATACCAGCGTCTTCTGTTACTCCTCCCAAAGTCTTTCCTTGACTACAATGAAGAAGGTTTGTAAGAAAACAAAAAAGAACGAGGAAGCATTCACCTGCCATTGATATAGCTGTTTCCCTTCACAAATGGTATGAAAACTCAGTGAAATATTTTAATCACTCATGCACGAACAAAGATATTGCCCAAATTTGTATTTGCCAATTAAAAACATGATTGAAGGATTTATACACTAAGGGTAAATGATACAAATGGCTCTCGAACTTTGGCCTAATGTGCAATGAGATCTCTGAATTTTTAATTTGTTCAATGTGCTGCCTTAACTTTAGCCTAATGGGCAATATTGTCCCTGAGCTTTTAATTTGCTCAATGTGGTCCATGAACTTTTGGTACATATTTAATTTAGTCCATGAACTGTATGAAAATATGCAACGTTGTCGCTAAGTTTAGGGACCACATTAAATAAATTAAAAGTTCAAAACGACATTTCACATTAGACTAAAATTCAGGGATCTAGTTGAATAAATTTAAAGTTCATAAACCACATTGCACATTAGATCAAAGTTCAAAAAATATTTGTGTCATTATCTCATAGAAATGAAAGCAAATGTAAACATTTTTTATCTACATATTAATTATTTCTCTCTATACCAAAATGCACTAGTAGAGAAGATCAAGTGAGACAGGTATGCTATTCCCAAACTATATGCCTCTCTTCGCCATTCAAGGAGACTGCCTGTTAGTCTCCAGACTTGCTTCTCTAACTAAACATTTAGGTTTTAGTTTTTCTAGATTTAAGTTTCAGTTTTTCAGATCCACAAGTTCCACATTGTGACAGATTCCATATTATGACAAGTGAAGAGCATACTCAACCGGATCACCTTACCGAACCAACAATAAGATCCTAATAAAAAAAAATCATTCAAGGAGAAGCTGAAAAAAATTTAGATGGTTATGAAACAGGTAGAAAACATTTGCACCACATTGCGTTGTCTAAAAAGGACTTTCCAGACTTGTATCTTCTTATTTTACCAAAAAAAAAACTTGCATGTTCTTTAAAAGCAAGACTTGCAGGGACAACCGACCGTTCTTATGATATTATTGTTATTATTATTAGTCCATATTTCTATAAAATTATTAGATTAAAATAAAAGAAAAATAATTTCTTTTCTGAAAAGTGTACACGTGGCAGCGCTTATGCTAGCCTTATTAGCCAGTCTCGACTGTTGTCCTAAAAAACCCCGCTGCCCCAGGCTTTTAGGCATGGAGCCATTCCTTTTTTGTAGCTTATTATCCAAACTTTGACATTTAATTATATATATGATTAACTTCCATAACTTTAAATTTGTAAGATAGATGAGAAAATATATTTTTATGCCCCCGGAAAAACTAATATACATCCACCGCCAAATCTCAATTAAACCATGGATTATTATACCGTATTCTGCCAGCCTAATCTTAAGTTGCACAAGCAATGTAAAGTAGGATCTGTCATGTGTCCAACAGCTACACTTCTGTTTATTCTAAAAAACCTTGTCCGTCTGTTTCTACTATTCTACTTTTTTTTCTTTATTTTCTTTCTGTTTTTCTCTTCCAATCTCTTTCAATAGATAATCAATTGAAGATCTTGTGAACCATTCACGGGGCATTACCTAAAGGGAACAATTTTCACCCAAATCCAAACTCAACCAAGACATGCAAGTCTGAATAATAATTACTGTAAAGGGATTTGGCAAAAAAATAAAGATAGTAAGCCCCAATTGTTGAAGGTGAGTTGAATTTCTTGAATTATGGTAACCCAACTGAGCTTCGTCAATCTTGAAGGCCTTCCTTATGCGCAAGTTCACCAACCAATGGCGTTTGGCTTTCGTGTCGATCTAGTGCTTAAGGGCCATTATTACTTCAGCAACTCACAAGAGAAGAAAGCAATTCTCGAAATTTATATCATTATTAGGACTTTTCTCCTCTTGAAATCAGAAGCTCTAGTTGTTAGTTTTGGCCCAAGATTTGTAGGTTTGGTCGGGATAGGAATTTTCACTAAGAGACGCGGTGTCCTCCCACGAATGTGGTTTCAAAGGGTGTGCTTCAGAAAAAAAGACGAAAACGGAGGTACAAGAAAAACAGCTTAATTCCCTAAAAAACTCTCAACTTTAGGTCTAGTCTCAATTTTGCCCTGAATATTTTTTTTGTTTTGGAAAAAACCCCAAACTTGAGGTTCTGTCCCAAATTTGCTCCGAAGTTTTCTTTGTCTAAAAAAAAATCCCGACTTTAGGTCTAGTCCCAAATCTACTCTAAATTTATTTTTTGTCTAAGGGAAAAAAATCACCAATTTTTACTCTAATCTCAAATTTGCCCCCACTAGCCCTTTGTCCAAAATCGCCATTAGTTGTTCCTAATTTTCATATCCTGAAACGGTTTCATTTTGGAGATAATTTTCTATGTCATCTTATTGATGTGGATTTGTTATCATTGTGGAAATGCCACTTCATATTGTGATTGGACCATGAGGGTAGATTTGAGAATATATTGAAAGTTAGTGATTTATTTAAACAAAACAAAATTTGGGGCGGATTTGAGACTGGATCTAAAGTTTGAGATTTTTTCTGAAATAAAAAAAAGTTCGAGCGAATTTGGAATTGGACCTAAAGTTTAATGTTTTTTTTAGACGAAAAAAATGTTTGGGGTGGATTTTGGACTGGACCTAAAATTTGAGATTTTTTCTGAGATAAAAAAAGTTTGGGACAGATTTGAAATTAGACCTAAAATTGATGTTTTTTTAAGGAATTGGGTCCAAGAAAAACAAAGGAAAGATGTAATCCGCGTTAGCCATGGACCGAATAGGAATACGTGGCAGCTTTTGGCTCATTGCTTGTGTTACAGGGGATCACAACGATTATGTACGATATAATAATCCATAAAACATATGTCAAACCCACTCCAAAATCAACAATGATTTGATAGAATATGAACCATCCAGTGAATGATGAGGGGATATATATGGAATTACCTGAAACAACTATGACACAAGGAGAAATATGGCAAGTAGTTCCAAATAGGCAATGGCATGCGTAGTTCTCGAGCGTATCCTTGCACTTTCCATGACATGGGTATATTTTTGGATACTTGCACTCATCAATGTCTACATTATGCATAAGAGAAACTGAACAGTTATCTTGTGTAATGGAAAAATTAAATTGAACAAGTTTGTGCATGGATTATTAGATAGATAATGCTATCCTATTTAGCTTTCGGTTAGAGTATCGTGACACGTGTTCACTCTCTCTCTAGTTATCTTTTCTTTCTCCACTCTAAGTCTCTCTCCACGTCGAATCCGAGCTCAACAATGGCGTTGTTCTTTGCCATTGACTGAGATCGACGCTGCCTCGAACTCCATATATGGACCCGTTGAGGGCACACGAGCTAGGAAAGGATCCAGCATACATAACTCGCGGAAATTGAGCTTTTGCAATAATGCATGGACCCTACGTTGCAAGAGCCAAGCGAGGGTTCCTATTTAGTCATTGGGGACGACGACTGAGCTTAGGAAGGAGGAGGATGATCTTTACATGCATACATAAAATTATAAATTGAGCTATTATTCTCCGAGTGAGGTGGATGTGCTAATATGCATGTCTATCACTAAATACGATCGACTCATTAGATTTAACCCTTTAGATGCATTATAGTACACGTACCACGTTCAATATATTTGTATATGGGAGAGGAGGCACAAAGGTTTCAGAGAGAAGGCAAAATTGTTGCTGTAACATGAGAGTAGAATAGCCAGAAATGTTGACGAGGATGTTTGCAGGGTGATGGCAATAGCCTCAACTTAGGGCGTGCATGGAATCCATTCTGGAATAGAAATTCTGTTCCAGAATGGATTCCGGAATAGAAATGCGTTTGTTAAACAATTTTCGGAATGCATTCTGGAGTAATTTTTACATTTTGGAATAAAAATGCGTTTGTTAAAAATACTCGATTCCAGAATGCATTTTTGATTCCAGAATGAGTTTTTGGCAAGAAAAAGAGAGCTACTTTTTATAACTTCTCTCTTCTAGAATGCATTCTCTCTATTTTCTCTCTTTTTCTCATTAATTTTTTTTAGAAAATGCATAAAAATTGAAAAATTCCAGAAAAATTCATAAAAATTTCCAGAAAATAAAAAAAAGTCAAGATTTCGAGAAAATAGGAAATTTGGTAAATTTCTTTTAAATATAAAAAAATCAAAATTTCCAAAATTTCACATAATGGCTTAGAATACCTTTGGGTACTTACTTTGAGTAAAATTTAATTTTTTTGAGGTGCCTCAAAAAAATCAAAAATTTCAAAACTTCACAAAATAGCTTAGAATATCTTTGAGCACCCACTTTGAGTGAAATTTAATTTTTTTGAGGTGCCCAAAAAAATAAAAAAAATCAAAAATTTCAAAACTTCACAAAATGACTTAGAATACCTTTGGGCACCTACTTTGAGTGAAATTTAATTTTTTTGAGGTGCCAAAAAAATAAAAAAAAATAAAAATAGATTTCTGTTCCAGAAATCAATTTCTGGAGCAGAATTAGTCACGTTTTACTAAACAGATTTCTCCTCCAAAAATCAATTTCTGGCAAGAATTTGATTTCTGGAGCAGAATGATTACCATTCGCACCCTTATTCTATTAGGCAAAAAGTTTGAACCTCATGGGAAATTTTTGCCGAACCCAGATTTACTCGACCAGGTCTAGCATATTTATTGATCATGCAGGTTTCGCGTGGACTCCACGGGATCAATTCTGGAGATGGTTATAAATTGAGACAAAATTACCCAACTTTATATAAGCCTCCCATTAAAATTATATCATGTGATAGAAGGCATCAAATAAGTGAGAAAAACGTACTTTCTCAGTCTTCCCCCTCTTACCTTCCACTCAACCCAACGTCCCCTCCACCACCGCTTCGGCCCGGCCACGCTACAAACGTTTCAGTCATTGTGACCATCGCATCGCCATCCCTGCCACTGTCGAGATTGGTGTTCAGATGAGTTAAGGTCACGACCCCACCACCATGCACCATTGCCCCGTCTCTCTTGATGAAAGGCCGGTGCAATTATGTCTTCTCCGTTCATGCAAGCGAATTTATTTGCAGATAAGATGGTATCAAGGACTTGTTACTGCCGAGATGAGGTACAATTCAGAATCATGAAGAGAGAGAGAACTAAATTTCGTCGCCAATTTGCGACGGAAATAGCGATGAAAAAGAATTTGTTGCTAAATTAGCGACGGATTACAATTATTGCAAAAAAATTTTATTTTCTGAATTGTTGATGTAAAAGGTCGTCGCTATTTAACGACGAAAGAAAATTCGTTCTTAATTTACGACGGAAATAATTTCGTCGCAAAATTCTACTATAAAAATAAAAATTTAGCCACCAAAAATTAGCGATGAAAAGCATATTCATCGTTAATTTACGTCGGAAAAAAAAGTTCGTTGCAAAACTAGCGACGAACTTTCGTTCGCAAAATTTTTTCATCCGCCGGTCCTCACCCCGAGTCTCTCTCTCTCTCTCTCTCTCTCTCTCTGCTGACTCCTCTGATCCCCCCCGGCTCGCTGTTCTTCCCTCTCTCTCTCCCTTCTTTCGTTTCTCCGCTCCTAATCCTCCGATCAGATCCACCCCACCCCTGCTTCCGCTTCTCCTTCTCCTTCTTCACCCCCGAGCTTCCTCCCGCGACTCCTCCTCGCCCATGGCCTCCGGAGCCCTAGAGGCCGCGGAGCCCCAAGGGGCGGCGGCTCCTTCCCCCCGTCGAGGGCAAGGAGGAATGGAAACGCAGAAGAACAGGTTCATCGAGGACCGGAGCACCGTGCGCGAGAACCTGGAGCACAACTTCCGGTGGACTCGCCGGAACCTCGACCTCGTCGGCATCTTCGGCGTCGCCCCTCCCCCTCCTCGTCTACAAGGGCATGGTCCGCGAATTCGTACGTTACTACTCCTCCCCTCCCCCACCCCCGATGGATTGGCGTGGCCTTTCGGATCCGTTACTTGCATCTTGTTTTTATTTGGGGATTGTGAGCAGCTGCTGGTGGGGTGGGGCAGCGGGGGTGGGGGAGGGAGCGGACGTGGAGCAGTGTCGGCTGTTAGTGGCGGTGGGTTTGCAGGAATGGACGGTAAATGGACGAGCGGCGAACTGAAGGAGACGGCGGGCAGCGTCGGCTGACCCGCGAGCAGTGGCTGGACAGGCGGCCACACCGCGAGCAGCGGCCGACCACGCCACGAGCAGTGGCAGGGGGAGCGGTGGGCGGCCACGCTGCGAGCAGAGGCGGGGGGCGGGGGGGGGGGGGGACCGGATGGACGACGAGCAGTGACGGCCGCCACGCCACAAGGATCGGCGCCTAGGGTTGGGATTCCATGGCTGGCGGCTACGGTTGGGAGAAGAACCGGTCTGCAATGCGAACCAGCTTTGCTAAAGATCCAGTTGTTAAAGCTAAAGTGAGGCCCTGAAGCGGCTGCTCGCGATCATCGCCCAGGGCTGCAACGTCTCCAACTTCTTCCCCCAGGTCGTCAAGAACGTCGCGTCCCAGTCCCTCGACGTGAAGAAGCTCGTCTGCTTGTACGGCATTACGCTGAAAAGTATGTGAATCGGATCGGCTGATGTGCTCGAATTGAAAATGATCCTCGATTCCGATTGTGTGCGTGATTGCTCTTGGGTAGAATTCTGTAAGGCATTGCTCGTTTCTCGCTAAGTTTGTGCTAATCGTGTTAAAGAAGTGGGATAATGTCACCCGTACTTGAATTTGAATCACCTTGATGTGGATGATTGGATTTAGATGTTGGTGCTCAGCTGATTGTTCGCGTTTACTCTTTCTTGATGCTTGTAGGCGTCCAAATGAAGCATTGCTTTCGATCAATTGTTTCCAAAGGGACTTGGGGGGCACTAATCCTTTGGTGAGGGTCTGGGCACTCCGTACAATCTCTGGAATTCGTCTTCATATAGCCGCGCCCCTCCTTGTAGCCGTAAACAAGTGCGCGAGACATCCATCTGTTTATGTCAGAAAGTGTGCTGCTAACGCTGTTCCCAAGTTGTTCGACTTGCGCATTGAGGAAAATACTTCTGCAATGGAAGAGGTGGTTGTTTTCACTTTTCAGTTTTCTGCAATTACTGTTTTCCATTGCTTTTTGTCTCGGCAAAATGCTTGGTGAGGTGTATATGATTTTTTGTTAGGGTAGGAGAAAGAACTCAAACAGGTTTGTGCACCTCGACTCTTCTTGTCCGTGCCATAAATTCTGAAAATTATTAAATAAGATTGAGAATGTGGTTCATCAAAATTGATTTCCCATTTTTCTCATTCATTTTATTTACTGCTTTTTTTTGTTGGGTTGGGGGGAAGGGGTGTTTCGTTGCTAAAACCTTACTTTTTTGTAGTGAAAGGAATCTAACGTAAATGTGAAGGCAGACTAGAGTGCATTTGTATCTGGGGACGAACTGCTTCGAGATGACTATGTAAGTGCAAGGTTTCAAATACCCATCAAGAAATTAAGCAGGGTTGGGCATATCTGAATTTGCATACCCCCTCTTTTTAATAAGCTGCGATGCGAGAAGTACCGAGTTTTCTCTGACCTAGTGGTTCAGGAGAATACATGGACATAGGAACCAGTTAAAATCTCGCTGTATTGTGGCATGAAAGTTATTTGGTAATGAGTTGAGAGGAAAGATGTTGGGCGAATTACAACAGAATATACGTGGCGAGCCGAAGAAGATGCACTTTGCCGTGGGAAGAAACTAATGCCAAAATCGAGGGAGAATGTCTGCAAAACGGGGATGAGCTAGAAAATTCTTTATCATAGAGGGAGTACTAATGTGGTAAGTTATATGTTTGTTATTATTACTCTGTTCCTTTTTGGGTTTCTGGTTTCTACTTACTTCGACTCATGGGTGCTAAACGAGCGATACCGTCTCTGGACGAGTAACTGAGCTTGTTTAACTGTAAAGTTGATCACGACTCCTTAGGGCCGTTGAGATGATTGTATTAATTTATTAGTTGAAAATACTTGTTCGGGTATATATCTTGCAATATGTTTTATTTCCTCTCGGCTTGTTTGGTCATCAAATCTTGATGGCTCCCGGCTTCGTTTTGGTGCTTGGTTTGGATGATTGGTGCTTCTGTATCTTTGCTTATTCATTTGCAGTTGAGAACAAGACATAAAATGGTCGTTGGGACTTTGCACAGCATGTATCTACATTCAATAATCGTACTTCATCTTATAGTTGGAAAATTGCCTCTGTTCAAGCATCCTGAGGCAACAAACTTTGGAGTCATTTTTTTTATTGAGAAATGTTCGACAGTGTTTGAAGATTAGATGTGATTAGGGCTGCGTGGGATGATGGAGATTCTGGGATGTCCTTATTCATTTTATAGATTGGTCGCATACTAACACGGTGCAAAAAAGTTGATCGGGATGTTTGGGTGTTGTGGATTCTAATCGGATCTCGCGTTCGAGTTTTAAAGGATTGTGTCGCACCAAGACATTTGGGTGGTGCACAGATAGAAACATTACGCCTAATTGCTTCCTGATTAGTTCCAGAGATGCTAGATTGTCCGTGTAAAATGGCTAGTCATGCACCGAATTCATGGGCATGTCTTAAGCTTTTCGAATTGACAATGTGAAGTTATCTATTTTCGTTTCAACTTAGCTCTATGAGACTGATTTTGAGGGGAATATTCAACTTTGCTTTACAGTTGTTTTGGGCTACGAGGAAAACGTGGTCATTGTTGAGCATGAAATGTTTCTTGCATTTTTTCTCAACTACTTGTATCAATCTCACCAAACAGGATGAGCATCTATCCCAACTAATTTTGAGCATCAAATCTACCAAAGAGGATGAGCATTACTCAAAAGAGATTTGTGAAAATATATTTAATCGATGTAGGCAATGACTGTATACGAAAATCACCGTCACCATTTAGGCATAGAGTACCCGAATTTATGTGGAACCATCTTTCCCGACACCCTGCATTTTATCATGATGCTAGTTGGTTCTTACGCACTTATGTCCCAAAATTAGACATAAGGATGATAATCCAATGATGTATGAATCTGATTAAAAAAATAATATGATGTGTTCATGTTGGATATTGAATACGATCCACTTAAAAGGTGCACACTTGCCACATTATTCTACATATCGTTGTGGTCGATGGGTGAGTCGTCTACCATTGCTCTTTCTAAGAATTTATAAAAAGAAAAATAGATTAATTTACCTGGAAGTGAGATGTGGTGGGAAGGTGCCTTTACTGGCATCTTCCGACAGTAGTATTGGACAAATTCATGACAAAATGGACGATTACAACGTGTGGGCAAGTGGACAAATTAACTCTGGTCCCTCAGATGAAACAAAATATCGAATTGATGGGGTTCTGCTCGAGCTTCGCATGCACTATTGTGGAGAATATGGAATTGGATCAAACATACATGGTTAAAGCTCGAACGAAACTGAGTCATGTGGCATGCTCACGTACGACTTTTATCAAGTAGTTTACTTTTAATGGTCATTTGATCAAATGTTTATTCTCGGCATATCTTTAATCCCAGCAAATCTCTAATTCTTATATATGTATTTTAGTAGTGAAATTCTAATTAAAGTAAAAGGAATAATAGACTTTTGTGTATTTTCATAATGAATTTAAAAATAATTGGTTATGTAATCTATATTATATGTTTAAAAATAATTGTTTATGACAAGGTTTTGAAAGAGTTTAGGAATGTGGTGATACCCATCTTATATTTTGATTCTAATTTAAAAAATAAATGCTACTAAAAGGTCAGTTGAAAATTACCATCACCATAAAAAAAATATAACATGCCTTTCAAGTATATGACATGATAGATTTAACCATCATAGGAGGTAAAAAAGCATACGTTTAGAGGATCTATTATATGATTACGTATGTGTCAACAATAAGTACATACAATATAATTAGTGATGACTGGTAGTTACTATTGAAAAGTTGTACGGATACTTATTATAACAAAACTTCTGTCATACTTCATAAGTAAATGATAGTAACAAATCGATAAAAATCATATAACATGATAGTCCATATCACACGATTCATGGAAAAATTATATAATATATGATAGACCATATTTGACTATTAAATGATAGAGGATTATTAAAATTTACGTCATATTCACAAATAATTGAAAATCAACAAAAATAAACTTTGGCATATTTAAAACCATCTTTACATGAAGTATATACAAAAAAAAAAATTTCAATATATTACACAATTTTCCCTATTTCTTTGATAAATATGACAACGCATAATTAATGATGACTCATATGATTAAATGCATGGTTAGAGATAACTCTGATGAGATAAGTTTTAATTGTACTTTTTTTATTTGTACAAGTATCGATAGAAAACTTGTCCATTATCACAGCAAACAGATAGCACATATATTACAAATAAATGAATTTTATAAAAGCATAACAAAAAATAAAATTATCAATGATTTCGAAAAGGTTATAAAAAGAAAAAATATTTGCCAAGATATTGCTTCTCCCAGGGAAGATGAGATAAATAACTAAGATTTCATGTTGTTAATTTTTCACCGCAGGTTGCCCAAGAAATAGTAGATAAATGGGTACGTATTTGTACTCATTGAAGAAAAAATGAGGCAATTTCGATGAACTTTGCAAAATGATCAATGCCATAATGCTCAAAGTTTAATGCATACAATAATTAAGTTAGATTACCAATAAATGGAGAACAGATGCATAAAGTTGGGAATAAATAATTGTGGTTCCGCCATGTGGGGTGGGATGCGTCCAAATGAACAATGACATGGCAACATCTACCAATAATGATGCGCCGTGTTTTTTGCTTAGCCATATTGAATGCTGATGCAGATGATATTTATTAATTTACAGTTAAAATAAAATTGCCAATATGTTCATGTGGGGGAGATTTTGGCATGTGCTATTAATTTAAAAAAAATGATTTCAAGTAAAATTGATTCCACATTGACAGCTGAAGATATTAGCATATGCCAATTCATTTTGTGACTGATTACATAGACGTTTCCACATTGATGTGTCCTTTTAAAATCCAATTTTTCTTTAAAAGCTTAATAATTTGGTGAGTTTGTTCTTATTCCTTTTCAAGCTACACTTTTATGTTTTCCTTTAAATTTCAAGATGGAAAACTTCAATATTTTTCAATGGAAGGGAGGCTCTTCCTTATTTTAGCGAATTTCTTTTTTTTTTTTGCAAGTTCACAAAATTTAACGAAGGTAATTTCTTCTCCTCTTATATTCTCATGTTTCATGATTACATGCATACTAAAATTTTTTTTCCCATCAGCATGACATAAAAAATTTCTTGACCATTCAATTGTTTTTTTTTAAATTCTAGGAAGTCAGTATTAAAGGACAAAACCGGTCAAAACTTATAATTATTAGGATCCTTATTTTTGTAATAAGTATTTTTTTTTTGGTTGGCTTGGTGTATTCCTGGACTTTGTAACTCCTCTACAAGAAGTTGGGCGAAGCCTTAGTGGGTTCGCCTGAAGAAACCCCATAAACTCATAAACTCCACCCTTATCTTGAGAAGGGATGTTTCAAACTCCTCACCTCACCATTCTCATATGGAAATAGTGGCCACTGAGGCAAATATCCAGTGAATTGTAATAAGTATTTTCAATTAAATATCTTGTTTGGTGTCACATGTAACTGAAATAGAATCGATTGTACCTTTTTGTTTTACCCTTAATTATTTCTGGATAGCCCCTCTTTCGAGGAACTTCAATGCAAATTTCATCACCTATTGTTGCCTCCAAAATCAATTGTCAATTAATCAACATGTCACCAAAGAACCATTTCACAATTTTCGTGTATTTTCACAATTAATTGCCTCTCTTGAATGTCTTCTTCTCCATTTAAATAAGGTTATGTGCATTTACTTTTGTTTTTGTCTTTCATCGATGGTGATTATGCTAATTTTATCTTCCTGCTGTTAATTTGACTGTTAGTTACGTGTTCTTATTTTAATTAGCAATTGTTATTCTTTTTCTTTGTCACTCATCACTGAACGCTAGAGGTTTTGCACTCCATTTATAAAATAAAGCCAAAATAAGTTATTCCCACTAATCTATTCTATTAAATTTATGTTAATTTTGAATTTGAGTTTTTACTTTTCTTCAAGGGACTATTTGTTTTTCATACTATTCATTAATAGTTCTAATTCCACATTTAGTAATGCTATGTTTAGGAGATTGGGGAAAACGGAGGTGATGAAAATTTGAGTGGAAAAGCTTGAATATTTTGACTTTTTTGCGAGACGCAAAAGAGGAGAGAAAATTTAAAATTATACGTATTTTTGTCGGATTTTGTTCACCTATGGCCTCCCAAATAGAGCCTTAGCGTTTGATCTATAGAACGAAGAAGGTTTCATTAACAAAGAAAACGAGAGAGAATCCAAATTTTGGACAGAGGAATTGCCTGATCCAATTTCACGTTTTAACTTTTTTCTTAATATTCAAAGCTCGCGATGAAGTTATTATCAAGTAAATTCCCTGATTCTTCATTCTTGGATAAGAACTTTTTTGTTCTTATTCAAGGTATATTGTAAAGTCTGACAAAAAAAACAAAGATATATTGTAAAGAGAATATGAAAAAGAAGAAAAGACAAACGGACAGAGAGAATATGATAATGTCGAAGGCCATATGTTAGCCTCCTATAAGTTTACTTCAATGCACGGCTTTATTAGCAAACATGCTTCCACAAATATATAAGTCCAAAGCAAACGGAGACATAACACAGATTCACAAATGTTCAAACCCTAGAAGTCCTTATGGACAATTGATAGACATGTCGCTATGGTGATAACGGATCAGATTCAGGCACACGCTTAATCCATTCCCAGACAGGAAAGACAGCTTGACATGCACTGTTCGCACTCGTCGCCAGGAGCCGAAGTCTCGCGGGGGTAGGGTTTTTCTGCAATCCAAATCTCTTCAATGTTTTCTTCAACTTCTTCAACTGCCGAGCCCCGGTGGATAACGGCCAGTCGCCGAGCCACTTCCCTCATTGCCGGCCTCTTCGTGCGTCTTTGGTCCAAGCACTCCACCGCAATCTCAGCAACCTTTTCTACCCTCTTCATCTCATTGTCACTAGCGCCGTTGAAGTCTATGACATCGGAGAGTGTGTTGCCCTTCACGGAAGAGATGAAACGGTGGATCATATTGATCGACTCTCCGGACTTAGTATCAAAAAGTTCCTTTCGCGTGAACAACTCCACAAGGAGAACTCCAAAGCTGTATACATCACTTTCAGTTGTTAGGATACGAGTGATTAGATATTCCGGATCGATGTAGCCCAACGAGTCTTGCTTTTGAGTGGCTACGATATATCCGTGCTTTGGTGAGATGAGTACCGAAGTTCCAACATCAGACACTTTTGCCGAGTAGCTTTGATCTAAATCGTTTTGATCCAGAAGTATGTTTGCCGACTTGATGTTGCCATGAACGATAGGTGGTTTTATGCTGGAATGCATATAACTGAGTGCAAGAGCAGCTTCAGCGGCTATTTTGAAGCGATCTTCCCACGATTTTAAGATGGTCGACTCATCCTGATGGATGTGTTTGAAGAGGGTGCCATTCGGAATGTATTCATAAACCAGCAATGGTATTCTGGTCTCTAAGCATATGCCTTTGAGCTTCACCACATTTTCGTGGCTTCTTTTCATCAGAAATTCAAGTTCACGCTGGAAATCCCTCTTTATTCGAGACTTGTGCGCATCTTTTGGCTTCCTGACCACGATTATGTCGTCCCCCGCTATGTTCCCTCTATGGACGGAACCAAAATCGTCATCTCTGAGCTTATTGCTATCATCATAGTTGTTGGTTGCTTCTACCAACTTTGCCTCCGGAAAGATTTGAACTCCCTGTTGTTCCAAGATCTCTCCTCCATTTCGTTTGAAGTTGATCTTTCTGAGTTTCCACCTCATCGTGAGCGAGACTGAAGCAGTAACAGTTATGCCGAAGACGGATACAGCCATTGCTACCAATGAATATATGTTACCAGATTAATGAATCAAGCACGTAATCCTTATACCATCCACATACTTCATTAAAAGAAATCAATTTCAAATGGACAAACCCATTTAACTGCTTTTTACATAATCCCCATATCTATCACTATCGATTTGGAGGGTTAGTAATATAACAAGTAATCAATTGGATCAATTCTTACCAAAGTCTTCTATCACTCCTCCAAATGTCTTTCTTGATTATAATGAAGACGGTTTGTAATAAAACAAAAGAGAATAAGAAAGCACTCACCTCACATTGTTTTAGCTCTTTTCATTTACCAATGGTATGAAAACTTAGTGGAACTAATTATGCACGTTATAATTATTATTGTTAAATGTTTTTTCCTCCATCTTATTGGAGGAAACTCTAACCAATGAGGTTACGAAGAGATGACAAACATTTATTTTTTACAAATTTATTATTTTTCTAAGACTAGTTTTAATTAGGGATGGGCATGGCCCAGGGGCTAGAGGGGGCGGCATTGCCATAGCATTAATTTTTTCCTCAAAAAGAACTAATCCACTAATTAGATGACCATTTGGCATTTTTCTTATTTTTATCATTTTTATTAGAAAGAAAGGCCTCATGGGTGGATCCTAATAAAAAAAAAAAGAGTGGCATCATGGGTTGCTTTTGTGGAGTACAAATAAGTTCCGACCTTCACGCGTTAGTTAACGCGATGAAGTGCCTGGAAAACAATTGGACCGCATTGCTTGCCACTTTCCGACCTTGCATCTTCTATAAAAAAAGCAAGACTTATAAGGAGAAGAGATTGTTCTTGGGGTTTCATTATGATTATTTCATTTTTTTGTGACAAATATTACAGATAAAATGAAAGATAAATGTGTATTTTTTCTTCAAATAGAACACGGGATGGATTCACCAAGCGGGGCAGCGCTAATACTAGCCCCGCCCCGCCCCGCCTATTTGTCTCGCCTAATGCCTTACAGGCCATTTTCTGCAAGGAATTTTCCCTATTAGAGGTGGTGTCCTACGGGGCACAAATTCCCCGCGCCCCACGCCCCACCCCTTTCCTTAATTTTGAGAACCCCGCTCCCACCAGCTTTTACATGTAGATCCATTCCTTTTTTGCGGGTATTATCATCCGAAATTTTCACATTTAAATATATATATATTTCCTATTGCAAATATATAATTCCATTAGCTTTAAATATGTAAAATCAGAAAATGTATTTTATAACCCGAGAAAAAATAATAAACCCACCACAAAATCTCAATCAAAACATGGACTTTTACACCGTGCGCTGTCAGCATAATCTCATGGTTACATAGGCAGAGCGCACTAGGATCTGCCACGAGTCCAAAAGCTTCACTTCAGTTCGCTCTCAAAACCTCTATTTGTCTGTTTGTACTTTTTTTCTTTCTTTCCTTTTCTAATTCGTCACTCTCTTCTACCAGATGATTGATTGAAGATTTAATGAACCATTCACTGGAGATACACCTAAAGGGAACAATTTTCACCCAAATCTAAATGCAACTAAGAGCAAATATGAATTATAGTTAATGTAAAAGGGTTTGGCCACAAAAAAAGGAAAGAAGAAGAAGCCCAAACCCAATCCATGGGTGTGTGATCGTTGAAGGTGAGTTGAGTTGCATGAATTATGGCAACCCAACTGAGCTTCGTCAATCTTGAAGTTCATCCTTATTCGCAAATTCACCAAGCAATGGCGTTTGGCCTTTATGTCCATCTAGTGCTCAAGACCCATTGTTACTTCAGCAACTCACACGAGAAACGGGAAATTCCCGATTTTAACACCATTTTCTATCGTTGATCAGACTCAGAGAGTCACTAAGCTCTTCTAGTGCTGCTTTTTGGCTAATGTTTTCAAAGTCTAAGATTAACGAAGTTCAACCACCCTGCCTCCTTCAACAATCATCTTGGTCTGCCATTGCTTAATGCCTTGCTCCTTTTTCTTTTTCCTGTTTCTAGTTCAAATTCGAGCTCACTTTCGCTAGGAATTTTAGGGGCGTTTTTCCCTCTTGAAATCTGCAGGTCTAGTTGTTCTTTTCGACTCAAGATCTGTAGTGTTTGGTGAGAGGAGGAATTTTCATCTAGATCTGTAGTGTATCCTCTCGCGATGTAGTTTCAAAGTGTGAGCTTCTGATGAACGGAAGAAAAAGGCGAGAAGGGAGGCAAAATAAAAAAAAACGAAAGAAGACGTAGACGGCGTTAGCCAGTGACTGAATAGGAAGTTAGGAACTAGTGATAGCATTTGGCTCACTGCTTGGGTTTACCAGGGATTACACAGGCTAAGTACGGTATAACAATCCTTAAAACAGATACGTCAATCCTACTGCAAGATCAAGAACAAATCAATAGAATACGAACCATCTAGGGAATAATGAGGGGCAATATATGGAATTACCTCCAAAACCTATGCCCAAAGGAGAAACTTTGCAACGGTCTTTACCCCTGCCCCTCTTTCCTGGTCGGCAATGGCATGTGTAGTTCCCGGGCGTATTCCTGCACTTTCCATGACATGGGTATGTTTTGGGGTCCTTGCACTCATCAATGTCTACATCACGCAAAAGATAAATGGAACCGTTATCTCGGTTAATGGCAAAAACAAATCGAACAAGTCAGTGCAGAGATTATTAATCGGGTAGTGCTTATTCCATTCGATTATAGGACCGTGACGTGTGTCCACTCTCTCTCTTAAGATATCTCTTTTTCCACTCTCAGTTTCTCTCCATGTTGAGTCCGAGCTCAACAATGGCCTTGTTCTTGGCCATCAATGGAGATTGACGCTGCCTCGAACTTTTGCAATGATGCATGAATCCTATGTTGCAAGTGTGAGGCGATGTTTTGTTGTTGCCATATCAGATATGGTCATCGAGGACGACGACCAAGCCTAGGAAGGTGGACATTGATCTTGACATGCATACATACATTTATTAATATGAGCCACTTTTTTATGAGTGAGGTGGATGTGCTAATATGTATATGTATCACTAAATATGACGGGTCGTCAGATTGTTCATTTACATGCATTTTAATATGCGTACCGTGTTCAATAAAATATATAGGCCCCAGGGGAAAGGGGGGACATTGATCTTGACATTGCAGCATGAGGGTAGAGTTGCTAGTAATGATGTTGACCATGGTGTTGACAGGGTGGTGGCGACAGCCTTGACTTATTTTATGAAGCAAAAAGTTGGAACCTCAAGAGAAACATTTTCTCTGTACCTGAATTTACTTGGACTTGAGCGGGTGCTTAAAAGGCTCTAGATAAAATAGGGAAATGAACTCCCCGGTACAGTGAAGATATCTCCTCATAAATTTGATCGGATCTAATCACAATTATTAATCATGTGACTTACGTGATCAACGCCAGACATAGACCTGGGTCCAGGCAAAATTCCTCAAACTTTATATAAACCTCCCATTAAAATTATACCAATGAGAAAACACACTTTTTTCTCTTTTTTCACTGTCATTGACGCCATAGCCATCGTGACCAAGGGATCACCATCCCCACCACCGTCTGTTCTTGTCGGGTCTCCTCCGTTAATGGAAGAGACTAGCAAGCAAATCTCATTTCCTTCATTGCGGAGGAGATGGTACCGGGACTCGTCACTGCCGATATTAGAATATTTAAATAATAAATCACACATTTATCTAACAGTTTAAGTTTTTAGAACGGTTGGTCATGGTTCCACAAAATCTCACATGGTATAAGAGCATGGGAGTATTAGAATATTTAAATAATAAATTATGTCTTAATCTAACATTTTAGGCTTTTAGAACATTTGACTATGGTCCCACAAAATCTTACAATTGAGATGAGGTCCAAGCTAGAGTCATGAAGGAAGAGAGAGAGAGAGAGAGAGAGGCGGCTATGGTGGTCTGATGCTGTGTGAAGGCCAATGGCGGGCTTGCCTAAGGTGGCAGCGGCAATGGCGCGAGGTGCAAGCCGGAGAGCGGAGGAAGAGGTTGAGGAGAGAGAGAAATCGAATGGGGGCTAATTAAATGGGTAAAACTAGATGGAATCAATAGTAAGTAGATACAGTACTTCTCTATCATGGTGATTAATTAATTAATTATCCACAAAATTCATTCAGAGCGCGATAATGTATGAAGAGTCGTATATGTTAAATTACCTTGACACCCATCTCTGGGATTATAGGGATTCCCATTGTACCCAGGCTTGCAAACGCAACGGTAGCCCGGTCCATTCCCGAAGTCCTCACAATCCGAGTTTTTACCACAGGCATAGCTCGACTGGTTCAGTTTGGCCTCTTGACAAGTCACGTCCGGTTCGACCATCCAGTCCAGAACGAGGTCCTCGCCCTTACCCACGTCCTCGGACTTGGGGAGATTCCGGCCCGAGACGTTGAACGACCTGTTGTCCGCCACGAAGGCCAGTGCGCAGTAGTTGCTCAGCAAGGCCGACCCTTCCCGGTCGATGGGGTCGATGCTAATGTTGAGCCACTGGAGCCCCTTTGGGATGGATGCTTGACAGCAACCTCGACCGGAGCAAGTGGTCTCCTTGGCCAAGTTGACGGTTTCGTTTTCGCTGCAGTAGGCGATGCAACCGCTCCTGAACGTCCCTTGGTTGTCGGTCATGATCGTGAAGGTGTCGCAGCCGAGGACGGTGAGCTTGTTCTGGGTGTCCGAAAATCTGTACCGAGGATTCGTAGATAGATCGATGGTCAGAGGACCGCTATTGTTTGCCGACCTGCCATTCTGATCGTAGCACTGGTATGCTTTGGGGAGGCTGACGACCATGGTCGAGCCCCCGACCGAGATTCCGCGTATCGTAACATTCCCCCACTGGAGTTGAATACCGCTCCCTTCGGTGTTGGCGCAATTGAGCAAAAAATCTGAGGACCTCGCACAATTGGTTTCGAGCCCGAACGGATAAGGTATGGCCACGGCCCCGCACTGGTGGTCGCAGTTTCCGGGCATGCGGGGAGCGCCACCTTGTCGCAACCACCAGGCTACAGCCACCGTGAGAAGCCGATGCACTATCTTCATTTAGAAAAAAACTCTCTCAAACTCACTCTCACTTATTTTTGTCCGTTTTGGGACCTTTGTTCTTCTGTCCTTGTTCATAGAGTCGGAGCCGTTCTCACCCGCCCATTATATACACATCGACGAATTGGTAAAATTAAGTTCAACGATGGAGGGGCGGAAGAGGGGCACATTGTGTCAATAGAACAAATTGGAGGGACCCGATTGCATAGATCAAGAAATGCATGGCAGAATGAAAAAGAAAAAACAAAACGATATACAAAGGTCCTACACATAAGGGGTAATGCGCCTTAGTCCTTGTCCTAGTGAAAAGGATGGTCATGGTATATGAAAATGAATACATGATGTTGGTGTTGAGGCTACTTAGCAAACTTTGCTCTATCTTGTATCTTAGAAGAAATCAGAATACATTGTAATGAGAAATTCTAAATGCATAAAGAACTCCTACTAAAATTTTTGCACTCGGTAATATGACAAGTTTCAGTTGAGCATTCAAAAAAGTGAGATCTATTATTTGAATGTTTGGCTTATTAGAAGCCAAAAAAGGAAATTGCCACATTATTTATTTTAAAACCTTAGGGTGGCTGTTATGTTTTAAAATGACATTCAGCCACAAGTTCCACTATAGAAGCATGGCTAACCGGCTTGAAAGGTTAATCAAACTCATGGCGACACTATGATGGCCCTAGAATTATGATGGAATTTAAACATTTTATTAGAGTTATGTTTAAGATGGCCTTACAATTCTAAACTCGTACAAAAGGAAAATAGCAAACAAAAATTATGTATAGTTTTTTTCTGTGGCCACCAAGGGTGTAAAACCACAAATAAATCAAATCTATAAAAGACCAAAAACTCAAATAGAACTTTTGATCATATTCATTTTACGGTTTCTCAGGATGTAAGATTTTAAGTTCAATCGGAAGATTGATAATAGAGATAATAACGAAGTTTATCTATGACCTGGAATCGGAACAAAATTTTAAAACGATTTCTTAAGAAGTATATATCACTACTCTTACCGAAATGGTAAAGACGAAGTAAAATGAACATTAGGAATTATCACCATTTGGGATAAGTCTTACTTCCTAGTAATTTTAGAATTCTCAAGCCATACCAGTCGCATGTTTGAAATTGCCCAGGTGCTTCTCGACCTCATGAAATCTTAATTCGTTTATTGCGTAGGTTTGACTAGACCGGAGTTGTACCGGCAATGTCTAATGTAAAAAACGTTTCACACAACAGCCTGATGGTAATTTGTATTGGGGGTAGACTAGATACGTAATATGTATTTGGCTCTTTAATCCCCACATTTGGAGAGCTTTTTTGTCTGCAACTGAACATCGTTGTAGGTGAAGTTACGCTTTTGGATTAGGAGGCAATGAGTCGATGGGAAGGGTCTTTACTCGAATCATTGAAATTACAAAGTTAGATCTCAAATGTTGGAACGAATAGTATTTTGTTCAGAATCAATTAAAGATATATTAGGATCTAAAATGCTAATGTTTACCACTTTTACGGTATCTGATATTTCGTAAAGAAAAAAAAGCATATTGTCTTGCGATATTAGAAAAAGCACATATCTATTTTAATAACCTATGTTTAGACGTAATGTAACATTGCATCATATACTAAATAATGCACATAACTCTTTCTTTAAAAAAAGTTCACTTATCATCGCATCTAGAAGTCTATAATTACCGCAGTACCAGTTTCCTTTATTGTTTACATTAGTGCTTTATGCTTTTATTCACTAATTTGTCAAAAAAATGCGATGTAATAAGAATTGTAAGTCTATTTTACAACTTAGTTACAATCCACATAGATATAGATATGATATTGTATCGAAAACGGAAAGATTAACAGAAAGGTCATCTCATATTTTAAGAAAGTGCTATAAATTAGTATACTATATTAACGTAGTTTTAACTAATTATATTTGTAAAAAGGATGTTTGTGCATGGCCGTAGGGTCCTCATACTAGCCTTGGGTAAAAATTTGATAAAATATCAGCTACTAATGGAGAGGACTAAGAAACTTTTTGGTCAACCTTCCTTCTAATCCTCAATGGACAGGAACTTCTGCGGACTGCATTTTCCCATGAGTAGTGGTAGGGAAATGGACAAATCTCATGTCTATGTACCAAACAAAAACTAGCAAGGACTACTTTGTCACTTCTTCCGGGAAATGTCATTTTTCTTGATGAATGCAAGACGAAGACAGGATTGTGAAGTCCGCTTCCTTTTGTTGAAACGTCCCAACGACGACGACTTGTCAAGTCTTCCCCCCAGGTCGCTATGGAGCTAGTGCTCTCACTTGATACTATTGGATCTAAAATTCCTATCCGCCCAACATTACCCGTATTTGTGACCTAGATTGTCAAATACTAAGGGTCTTATACGGTTTACCGATCTTGTATTGTAAAGTTCCAAGAACCTATCTTGAGATTGACTTAATAGTAAGAGCGTTCCCATGCTTTCGGCTAAAAAGTCAATGATTGTGCATTCAATTCTTGCCTTAGGGAACTCAACTTTAACCGGGTAATCATGGCGGTCGGTTGTTGTATCGGTTCTTCTCCATAGCCTACTAACTATGGTCGTGTTGCTAGATTACAAAATCTGGCAAGAACTACTTTGTCACTTCTTCTGCAAGGACTACTCTAATATTTTTAGAAAGTGATAAATTAGTATATTATATTATCGTAGTTTTAACTAAGTATATCAGTAAAAAGGATGATCGTGCATGGCAGTTGGGTCCTCAAACTAGCCTTGGGTAAAAATTTGATAAAATATCAGCTGATATTTGATAGGATTAAGAAACTTTTCCTGGTCAACCTTCCTTCTAATCCCAGATTGGATCTTTCCATGGGTAGTGCAAGGAAAGCTACGAATCTCGTGTCTACAGGCCAACAAAAACTGGCGTGAACTACTTTGTCACTTCTTCTCTGTGGACGCCTATTTTTGATTTGCCCAAAATTAATTACACAAAATTTAGGAATTAATTTTCTTTAATTCCTAAACAAAAATATATTTCAATTTAAACGCATTGCATATAGAATTAGGCACATTTGCATTAATAGGGCTTATTAGAGCATATTTTCTTAATTAATCCTTAAAAAAATATAATAAAAAAAAAGAGAAAAAAAAAGTAAATTAAAATCGAGTCGGGGCCGGGCCAACCCGGCCCGTTTTTTCCCTCCCCGCGCGGGCCCAAGCCCAGCTCCTCCTTCCTTCTTTCCCCTGTGCGCGGCTGGGCCCAGCCCGGCCCAGTTCCCCTTCCTTCTTCCCCCACGCGCCGGTCGCTCTCTCCTCCCCTGTTCGCCCCTGTGCGCGACCGAAGCATGACGCATGGCGGCGCCGCTCCTCGCCGTCGCTATCTGGCCAAAGGAAGGCCGAGAGAGCACGCCGACGGGACTGGCATTAATTGCCAGTCCCATCCTCCCCGTTTCCCCGGCTCCCTTATCCTCTTCTCCTCCGTCTCTGCTGCTTCGTTGAACCGGACCCCCCTGCTCTGCTCTACTCTGCACCGGCCTGCCATGGCCACGAAAGTCGTGGGGTGGCGTAGGCCGGTGCAGGCCGTCGTCATTGCCGACGCAATGGAGCTGGGGGACGCCGCCTATAAAAGAATGGAGAGAGAAAAGGAGCTCCGGTTGGCCAATTTTGGGAGGAGGCCCGGCCGGCGAAAACAGTAAAAAGAGAGAGAGAGACAAAGAGAAAAAAGAGAGACATAGAGAGAGAAACGGAGAAGAGAGGAGCCTGGGGTGTTCAGAAGTCCCAGCCGGCCTCGCCGTCTTCAGCAAGCCGATCGGCGATCCCTGGAGTACCCCCGGTCGGTCACAGAGAGAGAAACAGAGGAGAGGGAGACTGAGAGAGAAGAGAGAGAATAGAGAGGGAGAGAGAGCAAATCGAGGTCACGCCGGAGCCAAAGAAGAACCAGCAGTGGTCGTCGGCGCACTCAAACCAGCCGGAAATCACCCAGACGCGCCGGCGACCGGTGAGCCCCCCGGCCGAGAGCCTCCTCTGTTTTCCCCTGTTTTTGCACGCGGTCCGGCCGGGACTCGCGTCGGCCGATTCGTGCGATTTTCGGCCCATGTCGTCGCCGGTCCCGGTCCCCACTCGCAGTTGAACATCAGCCGCAGCCGTCGGAGTCGGCCAGGTCGCCGGAGGAGGTCAGAATCCCCCGTTTTTCCACGCGCTCGCCAGGTGTTCGACGAAATGCTTCAACGAGGCCGGTTTTTGTTCCGTCGCCGGCCGACGAACAGGTGGCCGGACGGTGAGCCAGGCGGTCGGTGAGGTTGATGGTGACCCCAGGTACCGATTTGGGGGCGGCGCTGGCCTGGGCCGGCCGGCGGACGGCCAATTTTGGCCTCGCCGGCGTCCCCCCCCCCCCCCCGCGGTTCTGTTTGTTCGGGTCGGGTCCGACCCGAATCAACAGATCCGACCCGGGTCAACGCCCGGGTCGGATCCGTTGACTCGGGTCGGTTCCGACCGACCTGGATCGATAGATCCGACCCGGGTCAACGCCCGGGTCGGATCCGTTGACCCGGGTCGGTTCCGCCCGACCCAGATCAGCCGAATCGACCCGGGTCAACGCCCGGGTCGAGTCCGTTGACCCGGGTCGGACCCGACCCGGTTAATATTATATTGTTTTTTATTTTATTTTTGTTTTATTTTATTTTTAATTTTAAAATAAAAAAATAATTAAAAAATTTTTAAAAAATTTTTATTTTTATTTTATTTTCTTTCGGTATTTTTTTTTCCGAAAAAAAAAATTCAAAAAAAAAAATTCAAAAATTTTTTTTTAAAAAAAAGAAAAGTTTTTTTTATGTGATATATCTAAGTGCTTTATTTTATTTGTTGTATTATTATGCATGTTATTGTCTTGTTTAAATTAGACAAACCTGAGGTTCTGCGTTAGTTTTTTTGCATGTGTTTCTCACTACTGTTATTATGCATGTTTTTAATACAATTGCATGAGCTGTTGTGTTTTGAATGTCATCTGACTTAGTTAAGGTTAGAACCTTATGCTGCATGAATTATTGTGTTCCTGATTGCTAATCGTTTCTGATTATGCACTCGCTTGATCACCTCACATGTTAGGAGAAAGGTCCTAAAATCAATCCAAATTGCCTGACAAATGTTTTCAGAAATGAACAGGGTAGAAAGGTACCGAAAGGGCATTAGTTATTTAACTAATGTAATCAAGTCTCCGAACCCAGTTAATCTCTGGTTCGTAGGAATAGGGTGATTCTCCCTGCATCCTATTTGGGTTTCTAATCGACCTACCCCAAATTGATTAGTGGCGACTCCTCCTTGGCATAAATCACTTGCATGTTAAAAAATTTAAACCCTAAGTCGCGATATGGTATGGGCTTGGGAGAGCCCGAGTTAAGTCCTGAACCTAGACTTAGCACGTATCAGGCGAGCCCTCCTTCTTTTTGCATGTCGTCCGATGAAAAGGCCGGGGAGGTTCGGTCGCGACATTCTCCGAAATGTCTATTTCCTTAATAAATTTTCCACGGTACAGTGTGGGACGAAGACTTGCTCGTGATCATGAACTCCACCTTCTTTTGTCGAAACATTCAAACGATGATGACTTGTGAAGTCTGTCTTCTCCGACGACTTGTCAAGTCATCCCCTCCCGATGCTATGGAGCCAGACTTTGTCATTGTTGGATCTGAACTTCCAACAAGCGCAACATTACCCGTATTTACAACCCAGATTGTTAGAATACTAACAGGTCTTATTCAGTTTACATATCCTGTATTGAAATATTCTTAAAACCTACATTGGGAATGACTTGATCGCAAGGGCGTCCCATGCTTTCGGCTAGAAGAAATGGTTGTTGTGCGCTCGAAATCTGCCCTAAGGAACTCAACTTTAAGTGGGTGTTTGCTCAATGGTAAGAACAGTCCCACGCTTTAGCCTGAAAAACCAATGGTTGTGGGTTCGAATCTTATCCTAGGGAACTCAACTTTAAGTGGGTGGTTGTGGGTTCGCCTCACATATTATAAGGTTCTAATCAGAACATTCATTATCTCTTTAAAAATTGTATTTTTCCATTAAGCTATACCATTTGACTGGGTGAATATAGACGAGCAATCTCATGAATAATATCTTCCTTTCCACAATAATCACTAAACAAATTGTACTCTCCTTCCTCTGTTAGATCTAACTCTTTTAATTTCTATTCAACTAATTTTTTACTTCAACTTTATGTAATAGATCATAATTAAAACCTTCATCTCTATTCTTAAGCAAACATTTTTATAATAATTAGAATGGCAATCAATGGGTATTCCATAATATATCTTACCACCTCTAATTACGACGAGAAGAAAATACTTACCTTGGAGCAATGTAAGCATCTGCAATATTAGCTAGAAAATCACATCATCCTAAATATGATTTCTAATTAATACGCAATTTCGCTCAAATCTTTTTTAGAGTTTTCTCTTATTTAGTGAAAATTAAACTACATGCAATGCATGCTACAGTACTCCTATATCTGGCTCTCGAATGGTGATTAATTAGTTAGTTATCCACAGAATTCATTCAAGGGCGATAATGCATCAGGAGACATATGTTAATTACCTTAACACCCATGGGTGTGATTATAGGGATTCCCGTTGTACCCAGACTTGCATACGCAACGATAACCCGATCCATTCGCGATGTCTTTGCAGTCCGTGTTGTCACCACAGGATAGACCAACTGGTTCGAGCTGGCCTTTTCGCAAGTCACGTCCCATTCGACCATCCAGTCCAGAGCAAGGACTGTTCTCTTGTTAATATCCTCGTAGCTCGGGAGTTTCCTCTCGGAGATATTGAATGAATTACTGTCCACCACGAAGGCCAGTCCACAAGGGTTGAATTGCCTGACCGACTCATATTGTTTGAACGACTTCAACCTAATGTTGAGCGTCTTGAGCCCCTTCGGGATGGATGTTTGACAGCAACCGAGACCAGAGCAAGCGGTCTCGTTGGCGAAGTTGACGTTTTGGCTGCAGTAGGAGATGCACCCGCTCCCGAACGTCCCATCTTGGTCGGAAATGAGAGCGTAGGTGTCGCAGAGAGGACAGTGAGTTTGTTCCTGGTGTCGGAAAATCTGTATGGTGGAAACGAAGATAGATTTAAGAACACATTGCTTTTGTATCCCGTCTGGTTATCCCGCTCGTAGCACTGGTACGCTTCGGGGACGCTGATGACCATGGTCGCGTCCTCAATCGAGATATTGCGTATTGGACAATTCCCCCCGTCGGCGAGAAGTAGTTGTGTATGGTTCCCTTCAGTGGTGCAATTGAGAAAAAAATCTTTGGACCTTGCACACTCGAGTTCGAGCCCGAACGGATAAGGTACATCCACGTCCCCACACTCGGTTGCGCACTCTCTGGCTACGGGGGGAGCGCCGCCTTGGCCCAACCACCAGGCCACGGCCACCGGTAGAAGCCACTGCACTACCTTCATTTCCAAAAAAAAAATAAAAAGTCAGATTCTCTCTCTCAAATTTTTTTACCCCTTTCGGGCCTTTGTGCTTCTGCCCTTGTTCATAGAGTGGAGTTCAAGCGTGAGCCGCTCGCAGCAACCAATTATAGGCACATATTAAGCACGACAATAGAGGGCGGAAGGGCTAATTGTATCAGCAGAACAAATTGGAGGGACCCGATTGCATTTATGAAGAAATGCAATACAGAATAAAGAAACCAATATACAAAGGTTTTTTATTCAATTCCGGTGCAAAAGACAGTTTATGTATGAAGGGCCATGCGCCCTTAGTCGTTGTCCTAGTGAAAAGGATGGTCACAGTATACCGAGGACTACTACAATTACATGACTATGATATTGAGGCTGCGTACCAATTTGCTGTATCTTGTATTTAAGAAGAAATAAGAGTATATAGCATAAGAAATTTAATACGAATAAAGAAATCCTACTAAAACTTTTTTAATAAGTGATAAAAGTTTCAGTTGAGTTTTCAAACAAGTGAGATCCATTCTTTAAATGATTGGCTTGCTTAAGAAACTAATGACAAAATTGCCATATTATTTATTATAAAAATTTTAATATGATTTCTTAGTACATATAGCATTGCAAGACAAAGTAACATGAACTATACGGATCATCACCATTTGGATAAGAATTACTACTTAGTAGTTTTGGACCTCTCGAGACACACTGGTGACAAGTTCAAAACTTTCTAGTTGCTTCTCGACCTCAGGAATCCTTAATTCGTTTATTGTGTATGTTAAACTATGCGGTGTTATAGGATTATCCCGATTATAATCTCTGTCACGCCCAAACGCTACGAGCTTATAACATCCCACTATGGTCGTTAAGAATGCGATGTCCCAGAACTCGTCGCCGATCCAAACAACTTACCAATGAAAGAATGCAAGCGGAAGCAAACTTTAAACACCCCAAACAACAACTGAGCAAGGGACAGCAAAGGAAACACAGTGACACTCAAAAGAACGAAGTCATTTATATAAATATAGAGTTAATCACAGGAGATACAATATACAAACCTTACTAAAGGCCACATCTACAGACCGAGCACAAGCAAAAAGGATCGGGTAGTTGGTTAGCTTAACTTCTCTACCAAAAGAGGGTGCTCCAAAAGATGGGGCTAAACCTATCATAAATCCTTGTGGTACCCCAAGGGCGTCCCCAGATCCTCCATGTCGTCATACGGCTTAGGATCCAACTCCTTAGGACTGGTGTCAGGATCAATGACAGCCCTATCGGGAGGATCTATCTCCATAAGGTCCCACTTCCTTACACCATCATCAGGGGGAACATCAAATCCTCGGAGTAGACCGTGCAACTCATCCCCATCTTGATAAAACTACGCCAAAAAGGTGCGCAGCCTCCAAAATGCAAACTCTTCATCCACCCACAACGTCGTGGCATGCTTAATGTAAACCCTATCTTCTCCTATCGAGTATTCCTTCAACTGATGGTTTATATCCATATGTACCCCAAAACATTCCACAGGACCATTCATGGTTGGGGATCTGAAATGGTTAGAATACAACAATGAGATGAAATCTCAATAAGCAAACTTCTTCAGCCTCTCTTAGGCTAGCGCATACCTTCGAACAATCTTAAACATGCAATTCTAGCAGCCAACAAGTTATGAGCAATCACAAGTGCTCTTACCTCGCCTTGGCACATACACAAGCCCTGTACATTAGAATCCATCAAAGCATGGCAATCACTTCTTGAGCACACACGAGACCACCATTGCATAAGCATATATAACATAATTAACAACCCATGCATACTTGACATTAAGCTTAAGCATAGTATTCCTTAAAGCATATCACACTTATAGTTGTCCGGATTATTAACGACCCCTTGAGCTACATCGAACCCCCGCCGGTCTTCTGGTCTAGCCGGGCATCGTCCCGCTTCTTCAGGCACGGCAATGTCTAGGATCGAACACCCCCCGGCAAGCCGGCTACCAGACTGCATTCCATTAAAGAGCATCGGTCCAGCCTCTATCGCGGCCAGCAACGTCTAGAACTCCTGCCTAGATGGCACTTGTCATGACCATGCGCACGCATCATTCACTTAATGCCAATTCTTATCTTTGCATTTAGCCAATGTCAAGTGTTTATGACGTGCAAATCACTAAGAATGAACATGTCATGAAACGCATTTAATCAAGCACGAATAGCACGTCCAACCAACCAATGAACTGTGTCTGCCAAAAAGCATATCAAATTAGCCACAAACAAGTCGTATTCAAATTAGTTACAAATCAACCAAGTCATGTCATTAAACAATCATACACAATCGGCCATTAATTGAATCTAATCAACCATCAATTAATCAAACGGGATCAACCAGTACACTAACATATAATCAGCCACCGGATTAAACCTCAAATCAGTCCACAATTCGGTCACTCATCAGCCCACAAAGTCGTCACCAAACAACCAATAAATTAGCACATGATTAGCTGTTGGAACAATCACTAATCGACTCACAATTCAGTCCACAATAACCACTTAATCCTCCACAAATCATCCATCAAAGAACTCCTAAGACCAGCCAAAATGCAGCCTCTAAATCAGCCACTAAACAACCATTAATCAACCCCTAAACATATCAATTAGTCACCCATTGGCCTAATCAAGATCTAGGAGTTTACTTATTAGGAAAACCTAAGCGAAACCGAGCCAAAGAAGCAGCTAACAGCCATGGCAAGGTGGCGGAACAACAAGCAGCTCCGGCGGTGTCGGCGAAGCTGCGGGCTACTCGGCGGACGACAGGCTAGGGTGGCTCATGGCTAACACGGGTTTGGCTTGAGGGTGATGGAAATGACAATGAGGCGGGCTGAGACGGACACGTGATGGTCGTGAGATGGTGGCGGTCAAATAAGAGGGAGAGAGAGTTGGTGACTGGTGAGCTACGACGGCTCACGGTGGTTGAACGGCATGATGGCGATGGCGGTGGGTAGTGGCGACAAATGATGGCTAAAACGGGGCTAGGGAGATGGTGATGGTGATCGTGGTCAGTCGAACGAGAGAGGGGGAGCAAGGGTGGTTGTGAGTAGTAACCGCGGCAAGAAAGCGGTAGCGAGCAGTGCATCGAATAGCTAAGAAAGGCGCTCAACGGTGGTGACCACGGTGGCTGGAGTGGCGGACGGTGGCTGGTCGGGTTGGTGTTAGTGGCCGAAGGAGAGATAAGAGGGAGACTTGATCAAGGAAGGAGAGAGAGAGAGAGTACTCTTGATCAAGGAGGGGCGGACGGTGGCTGGTCGGGTTGGTGTTAGTGGCCGAAGGAGAGATAAGAGGGAGAGATAAGAGGGAGACTTGATCAAGGAAGGAGAGAGAGAGAGAGTACTCTTGATCAAGGAGGGGCGGACGGTGGCTGGTCGGGTTGGTGTTAGTGGCCGAAGGAGAGATAAGAGGGAGACTTGATCAAGGAAGGAGAGAGAGAGAGAGAGTACTCTTGATCAAGGAGAGAGAGAGAGAGAGAGAGAGAGAGAGAGAGAGAGAGAGAGAGAGAGAGAGAGTCTATCCCAATCAAAACCCTATCAACCACCCCACTAACAACCAAGGGCTATGATTAATTCTTGAAGATCAAGCCAAGATCTAATTGTCTACATTGAATCTTCCCTTGCAAGATTGATAAATATCTAATGGTAATCTAATAAATAAGAGAGGAGGAGAGGGGCAAAAGAGTCCAAAGTGTTTGGCTAAGAGGGGAGAGTCCCAAAGTCCATATTGCCTTTCCACAAAACAAAGGAATCCAAATATCTCAAGAGTAAAATGGTCTTTTCCAACTTCCGATCTGAATTCCACTTTTCTGACAATTTCCGAGCAAACTAACAATGGTTGAACTTAATGAAGCGACGTCTAATCGATTAGTCATGGAACTCTTGAAAGCTCAATACCCAAATCCGGATTCTAATTCGTGACCAAAATCAATCAAACGCAACTTTAGTGCATCTCAAACTAACGGGTGGCTTTTAGGAGTTACGCGTATCGACCCCTGGTGGATTCAATTATCAAACCATATTTTAAGTTTACTCGAACCACGGTGACCTCGGTTGTTATGTAATTGCGAGAGTCAATCACTGGTTCCGAAGGACGCGATCGTTCGGAATAGGTTTAGGATCATTCGCAACTCATACAACGGTCAAGCGGAATCACCCGCGATCCGATTCTATAATATTGGTAAATCGTTTCATAACCATATTTGGATCGGTCTATAATGGCACAAAACATTCTCTCGTCAATCTTTATGGTTGAAGTGTCAATCCCTAGTTAAGTTCTTAGGTCCACGTACTTAATTCCTAACTAGCTTTTTCCTAAAGGTTAGTCTTCTCAAGAATGATCAATTTCGAGTGAGATTTAATTGAAAGTGCATCGATAATATATATTCATTTAATAAATTGCGAATAGGGCCGAAATTCAGAATGTCACAAATCTTTCCCCTTTAAGAAAATTTCGTCCTCGAAATTTACAATAAACCCAACTACTCAAACAAATGAGAGTACTGATGCCTCATCACTTCTTCGCTTTCTCACATGGCTCCCTCCGTACTGTGATGTTGCCAAACCACTTTAACCAACGGGATCGTTTTGTTCCACAAAACCTGTTCCTTTCTGTCCTCCATTCGACTAGACCTTTCCACGTATGACACCTTATCGTCCACATCTATTTCTTCATAATTTAGCATATGGGTCAGATCTAGTTCGTACTTTCTCAGCATGAACATGTGAAAGAAGTTATGAACTTGGGACAAACTCGATGGCAAGGCGAGTCGATAAGCTAGAGTTCCAATTCTTTCCAATATCTCAAACGGACCTACGTACCTTAGGCTTAACTTTTCTTTCTTGCCAAATTGAGATGTTCCTCACATTGGTGACACCTTGAGGAAAACGTGATCTCCCACTTGAAATTTCAAAGGCCTACGTCTCCGATCAGCATAACTTTTCTAGCGACTCTGGGCAGTCTTAAGCCTTTCTCGAATAACCTTAACCGCCTCGACTGACTGTTGTACCAATTCTAGACCTATTATACTCCTTTCACCAATCTTATCCCAGCACACTGGAGTTCTGCACGTTTTGCCATATAATGCTTCAAACGGCGTTATTATGATACTCTGCTGATAATTGTTATTGTAGGCGAACTCGACGAGATGTAACCGTTCTTCCCATCCTCCTTTAAAGTCTATCACATAAGCCTACAACATGTCCTGGAGTGTCTAAATCATCTTCTCAGATTGACTATATGTCTGTGGATGATAGGTTGTGCTATATTGCAGCTTCGTTCCCGTAGCAATCTGAAGACTTTTCCAAAAGGTTGCGGTAAGCTTAGGATTTCTGTCTGACGTAATTGTAACTGGTACTCCATGGAGATGGACTGTTTGTCGTATGTACTACTTAGCATACCTATCCATTACGAAATCCTTTCGTACTGCCAGAAAATGCATTGACTTGGTTAACCTGTCGACTATAACCCAAATTGAATCATGGCCTCTCTAGCTCATTGGTAAACTCATGATGAAGTCCATCGTGATATGTTCTTATTTCTATTCTGGGATTTTCAATGGTCGAAATAGTCCACTTGGCTTACAATGCTGCGCCTTCACTTGTTGGCATGTTAAGCACTTGGCCACGCGCTTGGCTACATCCACTTTCATTCCGTTCCACCAGTAATGTTGATACAAGTTCTGATACATCTTGGCATTGCCCGGATGAATGTTGTTGTTAATACGATGAGCTTCCGCTAAGATTTTCTCCTCAAGTTCTGCATCATTAGACACACATAGCCGTCCTTGAAACTTTAAGATCCCGTTTTCAGATACTTAAAAGTCAGGTTTTCTCTTAGTTGCATCCATACTCAGAATCTTTTGAATGGCAGGGTCCATAGATTGCAATGCCTTAATCCTCGTCTAAATCTCTGGTTCGATCCTTGAAGTAGCCAACAGACTTAATAGGTAACCTACCTCAAACTTAAATTCTAAATCTCTTACTCCCTCGAGCAAAGTCCATTCCTTAACCATCATCAGCGCGATGCTCGACTTCCGACTAAGTGCATCCGCTACCTTGTTGGCCTTCCCAGGGTGATAGAGAATATCGCAGTCATAATCCTTAAGAAGTTAAGAAGTTCCATCCATCAGCGCTGTCTCATGTTTAACTCATTTTGGAAAAATAAGTACTTTAAACTTTGATGGTCCATGTAGATTTGAAAAATTTTTCCGCACAATTAGTGCCTCCAAATCTTTAGTGCAAAGATGATAGCAGCTAGTTCCAAGTTGCGCGTTGGGTAGTTTAACTCATGAGGTCTCAACTGTTGCGATGCGTATGCAACCACTATTCCATGCTACATTAACACGTATCCTAATCCCTTTAGCGACGCATCACTATAAATCTCATATCCTCTAGGACCTGATGGTATGATCAATATAAGGGCGGTAGTCAACTTGTGCTTAAACTCTTGGAAACTCCTCTCGCACTTATTCGTCCATTCAAATCTTGTTTCCTTCTTTAGTAAGCGAGTCAAAGGAGTTGCCATCGCGGAGAACCTTTCCACAAATCGTCTATAATATCTAGCTAGGCCTAGGAAGCTCTGAACCTCGATCACTGATGTTGGTCTTGGCCAATTTGTTACTGCCTCAATCTTAATTGGATCTACTGAGATTCCATCCCTACAGACTACATGTCCAAGAAACGCTACTCGGCGGAGCCAGAACTCGCACTTATTAAACTTGGCATAGAGTGCGTTCTCTCTTAAGGTTTGCAAAACCATCCTTAAATGTCGCTCATGCTCCTCGGGACTATTTGAGTATACCAATATATCATCGATGAATACGATGACGAACTAATCCAGAAACTTCTTGAATACTCTATTCATCAAATCCACAAAATCAGTTGGGTTATTAGTCAATCCAAACGGCATTACGGTAAACTCATAATGTCCATATCTTGTACGAAATACCGTTTTCGGTATATCCTCCTTCTTGATTCTTAACTGATGGTAGCCCATTCTTAAGTCTATCTTGGATAATACTGATGTCCCTTACAGTTGATCGAACAAGTCATCTATTCTTGGTAATGGATATTTATTCTTGATGGTCACTTGGTTTAACTGCTGATAGTCGATGCACAAACGCAACGAACCATCTTTCTTCTTTACGAACAACATTAGTGCTCCCCACAGTGACGCACTCGGACGAATGAACCCCTCATCCAGTACCTCTTGCATCTGCACTTTCAATTCCTTTAACTCTAATAGAGCCATTCTATAAGGCGCTCTGGAGATTGGCTCTGTCTCAGGGGCTAACTCGATTACGAACTCCACTTTTCTTTTCGGTGGTAATATGGGCAATTCTTGAGGAAAGATATCGGAAAAATTACACACTTAGGCTATATCCTCTAGCCTCGGTTTCTCAACTAACGAATCAACCACAGTTGCTAGGTAACCTTGACATCCTTTATCCAACAACTTAGTCACCTCAAGCGACGAAATTCAAGGGATAGAGGTTCTACCTCAACTTTCCGCAAACTCGTTTCTAGGATGATCAATCGGATTAAATTGGATCACCCTACTACTACAGTCCATCCCAGCCCTTTATTTCACCAGCCAATCCATCCCAACGATAACATCAAATTCATACATAGCCAAAACTACCAAGTCTATCAATTCCTCCCTACCACCAATGAATATCTTACAATCTGAACATCCTAATGGGATTAGCACTTAATCCTTTAAAGGGGTGGTGACACACAAATTTACTTCTAACGATTTTGGTTCAATTCCAGTCAGCTCAATAAATTATTCAGACACAAATAAATATGAAGCCCCCGGATCAAATAAAATATATGCAGCATGATCACATAGAGAGACCGTACCTATGATCGTGCTAGGCGCATCCTTCGCCTCTCTTCGAGCCATAGCAAAAACCCTTCCTTGTGCCGGGGGTCGGTTCTGATTATTCTACGGAGCGGCTCCAGTCTGATTTCCTACTCGAGGTGGCTGCGGTTACATTGGCGGCCTAGCTTGACAACTCGGACAATCCTTCACTTGATGACCATGTTGGTCATATCCATAACATGCTCCATTTCTACCCAGGCAAGGACTATTCCCATGATTTCTTCCACACGATCGACATGCAGTGCTAGAGTAATGTGTTGGCTTCCCGATATTCTTCTTGATAGGAGGTATGAAACGTCTATTCCCCATCATAAGCTTCTTCCCAAAGTGACGGTTGTCCCTAGCTGGCGTTTACTACAATCCAGATGTGATCGCCCTTTCGATCATATCCCGCTCAACCATTTGAGCCCGCTCATAAAGCTTATTGTAGTCCTTCAGGTTCAAGAGTATCAATTGACTATGGAGCTTGGGTTTCAGACCATCCCGGAACCACCTTGCCTTATCCACAGGGTCCTCGACATCCTTGGTGCGAACTTAAACAACCTCGCAAACTCCACCTCATATTAATCCACGGTCAACTAATTCTGGCGAAGTCATAAAAATTATACCATTTTCTATTTTCGTGCACGCTCAGAGAAGTACTTCCTGTTGAAGGCCTCGACGAAGACACCCTAGTTTGAAACTGTGCCTACCAGAAAGATTTTACCTCGAGTGGCCTCCCACCAATCACTTGCATTACCTTGGAGTTGGTACACAGCCAGTACCACCTTATCCTCCTTCGTGCACCGTAGAAGTGCAAAAGCTTTCTCCAACTCCTTAACCCAAAGGGTGGCAGCCTTGGGATCACCCTTTCCATCAAATTTGGGTGGCTTAAGCTTTAGAAACTGCTCTACTAATTGGTGCGCTTGACGATCCCCATTTCTATTCCCCTAATTACCATTAGCTCCATTAATGACGGTAACAGCAGCCTCAGCAGCAGCAACAATTGCAGCAGCTCGTTCTTGAGCCTACCGTCCCATCAAATTCCCAATCTCCTCCAAAGCCCTTAAAACCCCATCCACTCTTGGATCCTCCACAGCTCTTGCTTAAGAACTCGGCTCGCCTCTAGTCCCCATTCCTCGGCTAGTCATCCTCATAGGACACTCACCAAACACCTAAGCCTGCTATAATTCCATTGACGAATTAGAGACCTAAGCCATCTACTCAAGTCTAATAGTTCTAAAGCAGCAAGCCACAACAACAACCACAAAATAGACAACCACCAAACGAGCATTATAAGCACATAATTAACATAGCTCTACTTTTACCTTATCTCCTCACAGAACTTGCAATCAAGGTTCATAATATAAAAACACCTAGCAATCACAAGCACATACTCTCAAGTCATGCATTAAACATTCTAAATTTGTGATCAAAACAGGTCTCCCTAACTAAATATTCCAAAAGTCATCACTCCTTATCACTCCAGATCCCAACCAATCTTGGATCGAGCTGATCTTGCTCTGATATCAATTAAACAGGGATGTCGCGCCCCAAACCTTATGAGCTCATAACATTCCACTATGTTCATTAAGAATGCGACGTTCTAGGACTCGTCGCTGACCCAAACAACTTACCAATGAAAGAATGCAAGTGGAAGCAAATTTTAAACACCCCAAACAACAACCAAGCGAGAGACAGTAAAGGAAACACAATGATACTCAAAAGAACGAAGCCATTTGTATAAACATAAAGTTAATAACAGGAGATACAATGTACAAGCCTTACTAAAGGCCATATCTACGGACCACGCACAAGCAAAAAGGATCGGGTGATTGGTTAGCTTAACTTCTCTACCAAAAGAGGGTGCTTCAAAAAGACAGGGCTAAACCTACCATAAATCCCTGTGGTACCCCGGGGGTGTCCTCGGATCTTCCATGTCATCATACGATGGCTCAGGATCCGACTCCTCAAGACTGGTGTCAGGATCAATGACAACCCCGTCAAGAGGATCTATCTCCATGGGGTCCCACTCTCCTACACCATCATCATGGGGAACATCAAATCCTCGGAGTGGACCGTGCAACTCATCCCCATCTCGATAAAATCACGCCAAAAAGGTGTGCGGCCTCCAAAATGCAAACCTTTCGTCCACCCACAACGTCATGGCATGCCTAATGTAAACCCTATCTTCTCCTACTGGGTCAACTGATAGTTCATATCCATTGGTACCCCAAAATATTGCAGGGGACCATTCATGATCGAGGATCTGAAATGATTAGAATACAACGATGAGATGAAATCTCAACAAGAAAACTTCCTCAGCCTCACTTAGGCTTATGCGTACCTCCGGACAATCCTAAACATGCAATTCTAGCAGCCAACAAGTTATGAGCAACCACAGGCACTCTTACGTTGCCTTGGCACATACAAGCCTTGCACGTTAGAATCCATCAAAGCATGGCAATCACTCCTTGAGCACACACAAGACCACCATTGCATAAGCATGTATAAAATAATTAATAATCGAGACATACTCGACATTAAGCTTAAGCATAGCATTCCTCAATGCATATCACACTCATAATTGTCTAGATTATTAACGACCCCTTGGGCCACATCGAACCCTCGCCGGTCTTCCGGTTTAGTCGGGCATCATCCCGCTTCTTCAGGCACAGCAATGTCTGGGATCAAACACCCCCTGGCAAGCTGGCTACCAGACGACATTCCATTAAAGAGCATCGGTCCGGCCTCTACCGCAATTGGCAACGTCTAGAACTCCTGCCTAAACGGCATTCGAACTCCCGCTAGGTATCGTCTAGAACTCCCGCCTAGACGGCACTTGTCATGACCATGCCCACACATCATTCACTCAATGCCAATTCTTATCTTTGCATTTAGCCAATGTCGAGTGTTTATGATATGCAAATCACTGAGAATGAACATGCCATGAAACGCATTTAATCAAGCACGAATAGCACGTCCAACCAACCAATGAATCGTGTCAGCCAATAAGCATATCAAATCAGCCACAAACAAGCCGTATTCAAAGTAGTTACAAATCAACCAAGTCATGCCATTAAACAACCATACACAATCGGCCATTAATTGAATCCAATCAACCATCAATTAATCAAACTGGATAAACCAATACACTAACGTATAATCAGCCACTGGATTAAACCTCAAATCAGTCCACAATTCGGTTCCCTAATGGCCACAATTCGGTCACTCATCAGCCCACAAAATCGTCACCAAACAACCAATAAATTAGCACATGATCAGCCATTGGAACAACCACTAATCAGCTCACAATTTAGTCCATAATAACCACTTAATCCTCCACAAATCATCCATCAAAGAACTCCCCAGACCAACCAAAATGCAGCCTCTAAATCCGCCACTAAACAACCATTAATCAACTCCTAAACATGTCCATTAGTCACTCATTGTCCTAATCAAGGTTTAGGGGTTTACTTACTAGGAAAACCTAAGTGAAACCAAGCCAAAGAAGCAGAACAGCAAGTAGCTTCGGCAGCATCGGCGAAGCGGCGAGTTGCTCGGAGGGCGACGGGCTAGGGCAGCTCACGGCTAACACGGGTCCGGCTTGAGGGTGATGGAAACAGCAAAGAGGTGGGCTGAGATGGACACGTGATGGTGGTGGTCAAACAAGAGGGAGAGAGAGTTTGTGGCGGGTGAGCTATGGCGGCTCACGGTGGCTGAACGGCGTGACGACGATGGCGGCGGGTGATGGCTACGAACGGTGGCTGAAACGGGGCTGGAGAGATAGTGATGGTGATTGTGGTCGGTTGAAGGACAGAGAGGGAGCAAGGGTGGCTGTGAGCAGCAACTTCGACAAGCGAGCGGTGGTGAGTGGCGCACCGAACGGCTGAGATGTGTGCTTGACGGTAGCGACATAGCGGCTGGAGTGGCAGATAGTGGCCGGTAGGGTTGGTGGTGGTGACCGAAGGTGAGAGGAGAGGGAGAGTGTAAGAGAGAGACTTGATCAAGGAGAGAGACAAGTGTGTGTGTGTGTGTGTGAGAGAGAGAGAGAGAGAGAGAGAGAGAGAGAGAGAGAGAGAGAGAGAGAGTCTATCCCAATCAAAACCCCATCAACCATCTCACTAGCAACCAAGGGCTAGGATTAATTCTCGAAGAGCAAGCCAAGATCTAATGGTCTAAATTGAATTTTCCCTTGTAAGATTGATAAATATCTAATGGCAATCTAATAAATAAGAGAGGAGGAGAGGGGCAAAAGAGTCCAAAGTGTTTGGCCAAGAGGGGAGTGTCCCAAAGTCCATATTGCCCTTCCACACAACAAAGGAATCCAAATATCTTAGGGGTAAAATGGTCTTTTCCAACTTCCGGTCCGAATCCCACTTTTTTGACAATTTCTGAACAAATTGACAATGGTTGAACTTAATGAAGTGACGTCCAATTGATTAGTCGTGGAACTCTTGAAAGTTCGATACTCAAATCCAGATTCTAATTTGTGGTCAAAATCAATTAATCGCGACTTTAGTGCATCTCAAACTAATAGGTGGCTTTTAGGAGTTACGCGTATCGACCCGTGGTTGATTTAATTATCAAACCACATTTTAAGTTTACTCAAACCATGGCGATCTTGGTCGTCATGTAATTACGAGGGTCAATCGCTAGTTCCGAAAGACGCGATCGTTCGGAATAGGTTTAGGGTCATTCGCAACTCATACAACGGTCAAGCAAAATCACCCGCGATCTGATTGTATAATATTGAGGAATCGTTCCATAATCATCCTTAGATCAGTCTATAATAGCTCAAAATATTCTCTTGTCAATCCTTATGGTCAAAGTGTCAATCCCTGGTCAAGTTCTTAGGTCTACGTATTTAATTCCTAGCTAGCTTTTCCTTAAAGGTTAGTCTTTTCAAGAGTGATCAATTCCGAGTGAGATTTATCTGAAAGTGCATTGATGATATATATTCATTTCATAAATTGCGAATAGGGTTGAAATTCAGAATGTCATCATCTCACGATGTTATGGCAAACTGACGGTGACAGGTTCGCTTGAATTAGCAGCATTTCCAATGGAACATCATATTGCGTGCATGGAACTCTTAACGGTAATGCTTAGAGGAAGTCATCAATGCTGGACGCCCTTTCCTCCCATTTTATTTGACAAATAAAACGGCGAAATGTGTATTGCACGAATTGAGGACGTCACGTGAGAGAGACAATTGAAAGCTGCCCTCATTTTGTTTGGTCTGGGCGACGGCCATTGTCTATGGCCATGGAGGACCAATAGGACAACAGCACAAATGTTTGTCAATCCTCTTAGACTAACCTACGGGAAATTAAGGGATAAGTATAGTAAGAGTACCATAATTTTCGTACGGTGCTGAGTGTCATAACTTTTTTTTTTGCTCACTTAACTGTTACAAATTTGAAAAATCGATCACTTAAGTGTCATCTGCGATTTACCTTGTCGAAAAATCCGACGTGGACTCTGGTCGTCTTATGTGGCACTACCGACGCCGGCATAGACAATTTTTGTCTAAATTTGAAAAATCGATCACTTGTATTTTCAACAATTTGCCTAGCCGGAAAATCCAATCGCTAGAGAGTAGTTATAATCCTCAAATCAAGAATGGATGAGCTTGGTTATGTAAAATTTTCGTTACACCACCGGCCGTGTATAATCTAATTTTTCCTAAAAGAAATTCTGAACTATGCTTGCTAGATGATGCAGCATGTAATTGCTGGATAATTATATGAAGGTAAACTTTGTGTCGGGTCTCATGCTTTCTACAATTGATCACCTGAAGAGTGTATGATGCCGCATTATTTTGTGAACTAATTTGTGATAAATATATTGTTTATATTTTTCTCATAGTTTAAATATTTGACGGTAAGTTTAGCATGGTCTCATGTTCCATCACTTTTTCTGCTAATTAGTTTTTTTTTTGGTCGGAACTGCTAATTAGTTATCTAGTAGGAAAATAAGCATGTGTCGATGACATATAAAATTGTCTGTATAGAGTAAATTTTGCAGTTGTGGTGTTATTATTAGGCCCCTCGTATTTTAACAATCTAGTCGTGCACATGGGTAATGTTGCGCGCATAGGAATTTCAGATCCAACAATGAAAAGCAAGAATACTGGTTCCATAGCAACTTAGGGAGATTATTTGACAAGTCGTCGTAGAAGACGGACTTGACAAGTCATCGTTTGAAAGTTTCAATAAAAGACAGAGACTTCACAAGCAGCTCTTCTTCTCGCTCTGCCATGCCGTAGAATATTCATTACGAAAAACGATATTTTGCAGAAGAAGTGACGAAGTAGTTCTTGCCAGTTTTTGTTTGTCATGTAGACATGAGATTTGTCCGCAGAACTTCTTGTCCATTGAGGATTAGAAGGAAGGTTGACCCAGGAAAGTTTTTTAGTCTTCTCAAATATCAGCTGATATTTATAAAAAATTTTGCGGAAACAAACTCCCTTTTCACTGACATAATTAGTTAGAATTAGGATATAATAGTATACTGATTTATTAGCACTTTCTAGAAACATCAGAATTTACCTTTCCGTTGATCCTTCCATATTCAGTGCAATAATATAATGTCAATGTTTGTTGTGACGAAGTTGTAAAATAGGCTTACGATTCTATAACATTAAATTCTTTTGACAAATTAGTGCGACAAAGCATTAAGCGCTAATATAAACATTAAGGAAGTTGGTAATATGGTGATTATAGAATAATATAATATCGATATTAGATAAACTCCTCTATAAAGAACGAGTTACGTGCATTTAGGATATTGTCACGACCTAAACCTCCCGCGGGTGCACCACCTAGGGGTTCGTCTAATGAATTATTAAATCTAGATTTGACTCGGGCTCTTTCAAACCCATACCAATTCGTGACTTAAAGTTCAAGTTTTTAATATGCGAGATAATTTCAATTATGAGTCGTCACTAATCTATTTTTGGTAGGTCAATTAGAAACCCAAGTAAAGTATCAGGAGAATTACTTTACTTCTACGAATAAGAGATTATAGATTCGGGGACTTGATTACGCTAGATTACTCTAACGCCTTTTCAGTACCTTTATCTTTTATTTCAAAAAACTGTTTGCAGGCAGTTTGGATTGATTTTAAATCTATACACTAACATGCGAAGTAATCATGCGGATGCGCAACCAATAATATAACACTTAATAATGCAAAGTAATAAATAAATTGCAAGATAGGTATTTACCTCAAAGCAGCAAAAGCATCTGCAATGTTAGTTAGAAAATCACATTGACAATCCTAATATGATTTCTAATTAACATAAAATTTCACTCAAATCTTTTTTAGGATTTTCTCTGATTTAACGAAAACTAAACGTTATGCAATGCATTCTACGTCTAGTATGGCATGCATCATACGATTTATTTAAATGTCCTAATTTTAACAACAATTAAATGCACTATCTCTAATATGGCACGCAAATGAACCTAGACGTGAGATTTCTACTGACGAGAATTAATTAATATGCAACTACTCTAATATGACATGCACGTGGTATTTTTTCATATTTTTTAATTTAAATTCGGAATAAATAATTAACCTAATTTAAACATGTAAAATCTAAGAAAAGAATCTAATCTATGCTAAGAAAATAATCAAAATTTATCCTAAACATGCATTATATTATCTACTCAAATTTTACCTAATCTTTTTGTATTTTTTATGGAAAGACAATTAATTCAATTCAAACAAAAGACGGAAAGAAATAACAATGAAATGAACACGACACCCAATCACAAGTAATATTATTCATATTCATTTAAATTTAGAAACAATAAATTGATGAATCATATCTTGGGCATGAGGATCGGATTGGCCAATCTTCCGCACAATTGCGAATCATATCTCGGGCGGGAGATCGGATTGACGATTTTCCGTGCGATTGCGAATCACATCTCGGGCGAGAGATCGGATTGTCAACCATAGCACGTTATGAAATTAGAAAACAATTCCTAATTTAAAGGTTATTTGGGAACTTAATGGATACGATAATATCATTTAAAGATTTATACAAAATTGCAATATTTCAAACAAGGAGACAATATACTCGAAAGTCAAATTAGATGAGCATTTTACCTAATTCGAATATCTACTTTTCAAATTTGGACCGGCGGACGGTGGCTCGCGGATTGTGGTGGTGACAAGGCAAGTGCCCAACAGCAAAAGGGCACACGGTGGGCTCACGGTGGTAAGTTCACAAACGAGCTCTCAAATGGTGAGAAAATTTTGACCGAGAGGAGCTTTGACTTTGCCGCGGTTCTTTCGGTGGTTTCACTGGACACCTTCACTGATTAGTTCCACAAATTCTGCAAGATTAAAGACAAAGTGCAGGGAAGAGTTCGTCGTGGGCTGGGAACAACGGTGCGAAGGATTTCACCAGGAGCGTGTCTAGCGTGAGCAACAGTAGCGCTTTGTCAGGGGAGAAACTGGTTGTCGCGGCTCGCGTGACCGATGTTGCGAAAGCCGAGCATGAAGAGGACTTACGGCTGGGTCTTCTCGGATGATAGGGCACGAGATACTCCGGGGCAACCTACCAAAAGAAAGCAACTTCGTTCGACCGGATGAAGGATTTGCGATGATGGAGTAGCAGATCGTCATCGTCTTCTGAGGTGATCTCAAGCACGGGAACAGCGATGAAATCGGAACAGGAGCAGTGTTGTCAAAGTGGGGGCAAACAGCAAAGGTGCTGCGTTGGTCGCAGGTAACACAAAGGACTAAGGCTCGTCGGGGCAAGGACCTCCACGGGATCAGCAGGCTGCAGCGGTTTGCCGTGTGTTTCTTTGTACGGCTTGCGAGGCAACAGGGTCAGTCTTCGCGGAGCAGCAAGCAGCAGCGGCTCGGTGCAGTAACAACGGCGTCGGATAGTGGGGATGGAAAGAAGAAGATGACTCCCCCCCTCTTTTTTTTCTCTCGCTTGGTGGCCGTGTGTGTAAGCTGTGTGGCCCTCTCTGCTCTTCCCCCGTGAAGTGAAGCCTGCCTCCTCCTTTTATATACTTTTTTTTCACCGACAAATCCTAGGACTAATGCATATTTTCTTGCTCTGAATTATTTATATACTTATTTTTCACCGACAAATCCTAGGACTAACGTAAGTTGTGTGGCCCTCTCTGCTCTTCCCCCCGTGAAGTGAGGCCTGCCTCCTCCTTTTGTTGACTAAATCTTGCTCTCAACTATTTATTCCCTTAAATAGTCAATCTCACAAATTATCACGGGAATTATGGCGATTGCTTCTTTCTTATTTGCTATGTGACCAAAATCTTGATAATATCAAGCTTTATTGCTCCAAAATTTCATCAAATTTTCCTAACTTTTTTTTTTGAGTCGAAAATTTTCCTAACTTGATACGCATGATTTCGGCTACCGCAGGCTTAATCCAGTTAAGTTCAGAATGATTCACTCAAGTCCACCCGCTGCCGGTCCAATGCAAATGCAACTATATGAGCCTAAATACTAATTCAAATGCTCATAATCTATATGCAATTTAACTAATTTTTTGTCTAGGGAACGGGATTGATCCCTAATTTTTGTCATTTATTTGCATCACAATTTCAAGTTCATGCTGGAAATCCTTCCTTATCAGAGACTTGTGCACATCTTTAGGCTTCTTGACCGCGACTACGGTGTCCCCAGCTAATTTACCTCTATAGACGGAACCAAAACCGCCCTCACCGAGCTTATTGCTATCATCATAGTTGTTTGTTGCTTTGACCAGCTCGGCCTCCGTAAAGATTTGAACTCTTTGGTGTTTCAAGAGCTCTCCTCTATTTTAGTTGAAGTTTCTTTTTACAATTCTCCTAGCCTCCTCCGCCACTTGCAAAAGACTAAAGCACCAACAGCTGTGAAGAAGCACATAATAATCGTTGCCAAATAATATATGTAACTAGAATAGTGATTCAAGCATGTAATCCTTATACGGTCCACATAGTACTTAAAAGAAATTAATTTCAAATGCACAACCCATTTAATCCTTTTTTACATAATCTGCATCTATTACCATTAATTTGGATGATTGGTCAAACCTGTCAAAATATAACTACCATTTAATGGTGATAGAAATTGTTTCTGATGTGGCTAGCAGGAATCACCTAGAGGGGGGTGAATAGGTGACCTTTGATAAGTTTATAATATTTATGCGGAAATAAAATAAATCACAAAACAGTCTGAATAAAATTCAAATTCAAAATAGATTATATAGAAGAAGCTCTTGATATGCAGAATGAAAAGTAAAAGATAAGGGATAGAAAATCTGCACACAAGTTTATTGTGGTTCGGCTTATAGCAAGCCTACGTCCACTCTCCCACGCTTACAGCCTACTGGCTGAATTTTACTATGTAATCAAGAGGAATTTACAGATTTTGAGTGATATCACTCTTGTGTATGATAGGACTCTCTATCTTACATAGACACTCTTACAAAGTAACCCTCAAGATCTAAGTATTTTGGCTCAGACCAACAAAAGAAAGGATTAGAGTATGCTCAGACTTTGGACTTGTTGATTCTTGAATCTGTGTTCTTCCTTTTGCTGCTCGTTGATCTCCTTAAATACTCCTCTACTTCTAAACTAGCCGTTGGACAGTTTTCAGAGGATCATCTTCCAATCTTCACCTTGGACAGATTTGTATAAAAAGGATTGAGTAGCCGTTGGATGATAGATTCTTAATCCCACTGATTCTGGTCGCCCATACAATCAGAATCTTGATTTCCATAAGTAGAGCTTTGTCCGTTGTAATGCATTCTTGTCGTAATATTTGATTGTCAATAAATTGATTTAGATTGAACTAATCAAAACTTTCCTTCTGTAAAATCCATGCTAGATCACTAACTGTTATGTTTCGTTCTGAACTCTGCGTCTGAAAAAATTCTGCGTCTGCATCTGCATCTGAATAAATTCTGCGTCTACATCTGCTTCTGAATAACTTCTGCGTCTGAATCTCAGAACTTAAATTCTGTGGGTCTTCAAAGGACTTATATTTCCAGCTTTGTAAAGTCTGAATAACTTCTTTCTGAGTTTCCATATATATATATATATGCCTGGAATGAAATAGTTCAGAGTAAGATTCAGATTTTACAATTTTCACAGAAGGTTTTGTCAACTTCAAAATTAGTAGGAGTTTTCCTCAACAATCTCCCCCTTTTTTATGGTGACAAAACTTTCCTGCAGATTGAATCAATTTGAAATTAATTGGAAGTAAATAAGCATATATATATATATATATATTATATATAGCACATGGATCACAGATTTAAGTTGAAAGAGCAAACTCTATTGATATCTGTGTCTTTGCTCCTTTGTATATAACTTGCATATGATCTGCACCAAATAAATTCTCCCCCTTTTTGTCATCAGCAAAAAATCAATAATAGAGAGCATTTATATTTAATAATTAACCAGTCTAACAAGAAATGTTAATTAAATTACAGACCAAATGAAAGAAATATGATTTTTGAGAGAAAAGTTTTAAAACAGGCTATTGTTTTGAAGGAGTACGAATTAGTTGAAAATTCTCCAATATTGAAACAGCTTCATCGATCTTCGAACTGCAATGACCCACAGCTTTATTCGTGTTGGATGAGCATCGAGCAATGGCTTCCTCAAGTTCTGCTTTGTCTACTGCTGCTTGAAGTCGTTGAGTGTTGTAGTTTTCTTCAACAATTTTCTTCAGATTTTTCATGTCTTATTCTAGAGCAGCTTGCTTGTCCTTAATTTCGAGCAAAATAGAGAGAATGTTCTGATTTTCTGAAGGCTGTTCTTGAAAATTTGCTGGCTCTGACTGATCGAATCCCATGGTTGCTTCTTTTGGATCCTCCCCCTGAACAGGTGCTGGATCTTCAAAAACATGTTCTGTAGGAGTTGGTTTAGAAACATGTTCTGAAGCATCAACATGACCTGTATCAATGTTTTCTGCTTCTGCTTCGTCACTTTCATCATGCAGAAGAATTTTTCTTTTCTTGCTATACACTTTAAGTGAGATCGGAGAATCTGTCTTCTTGCTTGCTGAATATGCCCCCTTTCTCTGCTCTGTCTTTCTTATGCTTGATTTTTCAGCAGATCTTGCTTCAGACTGATGAGTCTCTTTCCCTTTGATTCTATTCTTTACATCATCAAACTGTTTCATTTTGGAGATCATTCTTTCTCCAACAAAAATACAGGGAACAAGATTCTTGCACAATTCATCAGGAATTGATATTTGTAGAAACATGAAAATTCGAGAGATTAAGGCACCATACGGTAGTTGTCCCTTCTCTTTATGTAATGTCCTGTACATATGAAATATGATGATATGAGGAAGAGAAAAAGGTTAACCTTTCAAGATAGCCCAAATGAGCTTGATTTCTAATTTGGATAGGTCAGTTTTGGAGGCAGCCTTGGGTTTCAAGCAATTGATAATGATCTTGTGCAGAATCACTGATCTTCTGGATAAGTCAGAATAAGAGAGATGTCGGTTGGATCTTTGAGTAAAGTTGGGATTTTCAGAAGCAATCTTTGAAGCATCTTCAATATTTACTGCCAGTGGAGTAAACTTGTGGTGTTGTACTCCAATAATCTTTGCCAACACATCAGCTTTTAAATCGAATTTCTTATCACCAACAGTGAATTGGATCCAGTTGGGCGATAAGATAGAGAGATTTGAATAGAAGTAGGTAGTTAGTTCAGCATATACATTTGCAGATTGAAGGCAAAATTCATACATGCCTAAATTTTGAAACAGGTATTTTACTGAAATATCAGCCTTCTCTAGAAAGTCGAAATCCACAGTTCTGTGATTCATAATCCCTCGAGCAAGCAGCAACTTATAGCAAATATTATGCTCAGAGCTTCTGAATAATCCACCTTTACCAGGTACACCAGATGCTATTCCCACTTTCACTCAAAAGTTTCAAAAAGGCGAGCATCATCATCAGGAATAATAAACTTTGAGGCATTTCTCGATTTAGGGCTTATAGGAACAGATTTCTGTACAGAGGGAGTGGAGGTTTCTCCAACTTTCTCCTTACCCTTTCTGGAAGAGGGCTCTCTTGTGGTAGCACACACTGGAATTTCGTCAGTCTTGGAACAAAAAAGAGAGTAACTTTGTACAAGATGTTCTTCAGAAAAAAGATTGTTGTCTCTCAGACATTCATGAAAAATCGATGCTGAGGCATTATACTTTTTCAACTTTTGATAAGTTTCCCACACATGTTTAATACTCCGGAAATGAAAATCAGTTTTACCGGAGGATTTAGGTGGAGACGATCGCTTCGGTGGTGTCACTCCAGAAAGTTCTTCATGATTTTCTGATTCTGTATCTGAAATCTCCATAAACTCCGCCGGTGCAGTAGATTTAGAGTATTGGTTCAGAATGCGTGAGGATCTTCTTTTGAACGGCATTTTGATCACTTCAGTAGCAGAAAGTTTCGATCTTTGGAGAACGAAGACGAAGAGGTTCTCTGAATATCGGAAGGTTTTGAGGAAAAGGAAATCGTACTGATAGGGTTTTGAAGAGTGATGGGCAAGTTTATAAATAAGAAGGACGAGTTTTAGAAATTAAAGGTTATTTTTAGAAAGTGAAAATAAGCCCGAACAAGTAGGAGGGAAATATACTTACTGAAGCATAAAAGATTAGGATAATGTTATGATAATATTTTAAGCAAAATTAATCAGATAAATTAGGATACGTACCTGATTTGCTTCCAAAAATAACAAATGTGAAAATATTATGCCAGAAAAATTCCCGCCAAACTTTAAGCTATGTACGTACTGTTCCTTGAGAGTCTGAAAAATATTCAGACCGAGAATACTTGAGTCTGAAAAATCCCTGTCTGTCAAACACTTCAAGAAAATGGATAAGTAATGCACAGTTTGTTTTTAATATATTCAAATGAAGATTTGTCAAGAGGTTTTGTGAATATATCAGCTAATTGATTCTTAGAATCAATGAATTGTATATTCATATCGCCATTTTGAACATGATCTCTAATGAAATGATGCTTGATTTCAATATGCTTTGCTCGTGAATGAAGAATAGGATTTTTTGACAGATTAATAGCACTTGTGTTGTCACACTTGATTGGAACACTTGACTTTTCAACAGCAAAGTCTCGCAACTGCTGCTTCATCTATAGAATCTGTACACAGCAGTTTCCCAGCGCTACATATTCTGCTTCTGCTGTAGAAAGTGCGACTGTATTTTGTTTCTTTGAGTACTAGGATATCAACATATTTCCAAGCATTTGACATGTACTTATAGTACTTTTTCTGTCCACTTTACATCCAGCTAAATCAGCATTTGAATAACTAGTAAGAGTAAAATCTGAATCTTTGGAATACCAAAGACCTAGCATTGGATAAGTGCCAATGTATTTGATTATTCTTTTTACTGCAGAGAGATGCGACTCCTTTGGATCTAATTGAAATCTTGCACACATACAGACACTAAAAAGTATGTCAGGTCTAGATGTAGTAAGATACAGTAGTGAACCTATCATGCTTCTATATATCTTCTAATCCACTTTTTTACCTTGTACATCCTTGTCTAGTTTGGATGTGTGGGACATTGGAGTGTCTGTTTTCTTACCGTTTTACATTTCAAATTTCTTGATAATCTCCTTGGCATACTTCTCTTGGCAAATGAAAATACCGTCTTTGGTTTGTTTCACTTGTAAGCCAATAAAGAATGATAGTTCTTCCATCAAGCTCATTTCGAACTCGTTCTGCATATTCTTAGAGAATTCCTTACAAAGTAATTCATTAGAGGATCCAAAGATTATATCATCAACATAAATTTGAACAAGTAGAAAATATTTACCCTTTTTCTTAACAAACAAAGTTGTATCGACCTTACCTTTGGTAAAATCATTTTGCAGAAGAAAGTTACTTAACCTTTCGTACCATGCTCTGGGTACCTGTTTCAGATCGTAAAAAGCCTTTTTGAGTATGTAGACATAATCAGTCTTCTTTAGTTCTTCGAAACCAGGTGGTTGATCCACATATACTTCTTCTTTAATATATCCATTCAGGAAGGCACTTTTCACGTCCATCTGAAACAATTTGAAGTTATGGAAACAAGCATAAGCTAATAGTAGCCGAATGGCTTCTAACCTTGCAACTGGTGCATAAGTTTCATCATAGTCTATGCCTTCTTCTTGAGAATAGCCTTTTACAACCAGTCTTGCTTTGTTTCTTGTGACTTTTCCTTTGTCATCTAGTTTGTTTCTGAACACCCATTTTGTTCTAATTACTGGATGGTTTTTGGATCTTGGCACAAGCTCCCATACTTTATTGATTCTGAACTGCTGAAGTTCCTCCTGCATAACTTCTATCCAGCTTTCATCTGATAAGGCTTCTCCAACTTCTTTTGGTTCTATTTCTGATATCAATGCTAAGTTGCTGATGTTTTCGTTTTATTTGGATCTTGTCTTGATACCATTTTCTATTTCTCCGATGATGAGATTCTTCGGATGACTGGATTTATATTTTCAGTTTTTGTCAATCTTTTCTTCTGAATATCTGCAGACTCTGGATTTTTCGATTGAGTCTAAATTATATCCTTTTCCTTTTCTTTTGAGGATTCTTCAATTTCTGGAGATTCTTGATGAGTCTCCGTTAACTCTTGAATGTTGGAAGGTAGTTCAGATTCATCTTTGTGAGTCTGAATATTTTCTTCAAACCTTACATTCATTGTTTCTTCCACAGTCTGAGAACTTTTATTGAAGACTTTGTATGCTTTACTTGTAGTAGAATATCCAAGGAATAGTCCTTCATCTGCTTTCTCATCAAACTTTCCAGTACGGTCATTTGGATTTTTGAGAATGAAGCATTTACAGCCAAATACACGAAAATATGAGATACTGGGCTTTCTACCTTTGTAAAGCTCATAGGGGGTTTTCTCAAGAATTGGTCTGAGAAAAACTCTATTAATGATGTAACATGCTGTAAAGACTGCATCTGCCCAGAAATGAAAATGAATCTTGCTTTCAATCAACACTGTTCTTGCCATTTCTTGCAAAGAACGATTTTTCCTTTCCACAACACCATTTTGTTCTGGTGTATATGGAGTAGAAAAATTATGTTGAAGGCCATTTTCCTCACAAAAATTTGAAAAACTTTGATTTGCAAATTCTCCCCCATGATCTGTTTTGATGCAGGAAATAGAATCGCCCTTTTCATTCTGAACTCTTTTCGCAAATTTTGAAAAGTATGAAAATGCCTCATTTTTATGAGCAAGGAAGAACACCCAAGTAAATCTTATAAAATCATCAACAATTACTAAACAGTATTTCTTATCACCAATATTTTGTGTTCTGGTTGGTCCAAACAGATCTATATGAAGAAGCTGCAAAGCACGATTAGTGGAAACATGATGTATAGATTTAAAAGAGCTTCTTACTTGCTTTCCTAGGGTGCAGGCATTACATAATTCTATTTTTCTGTATTTCAAATCTGGCAATCCTCGAACTAGTTCCTTGTTTGAGATCTTTGAGATTTGTTTCATACTGATATGTCCCAACCTTCTGTGCCATAGGTCTTCATCTTCTTTGATTGAGATCAAATAATGAGTGAAGTTTGGATTGACATCCAGAAGATAGATATTGTCATGTCTTCTTCCTGTAAATGTTTGAGAAGAATCTTTGCTTGTTCCTAAACATCTGTTTTCTTGAAAGTTTATTCTGAAACCTGTATCGCATAGTTGGCTTATGCTTATCAGGTTGTAGTTGAGTCCTTTTACCAATGAAATATCATTGATTGTGAGTCCTCTAATTTCAACTGTTCCCTTGCCAACTATTTTTCCTTTGGTGTTTCCTCCAAATGAAACTTTTCCACCATTCAGATTGTGTAGATCAATAAATATGCTTGGATCTCCTGTCATATGTCTAGAGCATCCACTGTCTAGGTACCACTTTCTTTTTCTCTTTGTGGTAACCTGCAAAAATCATAACCTCTCAAGTTTTCTTTGGTACCCAAATTTGTTTGGGTCCTTGAGCATTAGTATAGGCTGTCTTAACAAAATCTCTTCGAACATGTCTCCAGACCTTAGGACATTCATTCTCAAAATGTTGTGGATTTCCACAATTTGAGCACTTGAGAGCACTTCGGCCAACAGGTTTTACAAAATTCTTTTTAAAATGATTTTTATAAGCTTGTCGATGAGGTCTTTGTTTTAATCGCTCCTTGACTTTTGGAAAATCAATCAAGCTGTCACTTTCCTTTACAAATCCTAGATCAGATTTGTTATAGTAAGGAATTTGAATGGAAAGGATATGCTTCAAGGTTTCTGAACCTTTTGAAAACTTGGAAGTAATTCCTGAGACTTCCTTTTTCAAAACAGCATTTTCTTTGGAAAGATAATCTTGACTTTCCTTTACTTGATAAAATTCTTTTTGAAGAAAATCAATCTTTTCTTTTTGTAATATATCCTGTTGCCTCAGAGAAGAAATTTCCTTTTTCAAAGAAGAGATTCTTTTAAGAGCAGTCTTGAATTCAAAGCATAATTCATCAATGTAATTCGATACTTCAATAGTCATTTCGGAAGGTTTTACCTCGATTTCCACTTTAGGATCAGAGTCTGAGTCTGAATCTGACTTTGCCATTAGACAGAAATTTGAGATATCTTTATCACTATCTTCGCACTCTGTGTCACACCAGGTTTCTGCCTTCAAGGCCTTCTTTGCTTTCTCAAATTTTATTTTCTTTTTCAGAAGTAGACAGTTAGGCTTGATATGTCCACGTTTCCTACAGTGAAAGCATATCACTTTCTTTGATCTTTCTGTCTCATCGATAGACCTCTTATTTTCAAAGGGCTTCTTCCCTTTGAGATTTCTTCCTCTAATTTTCATTCTTTTGTACTTCTTTATGAAGAGAGCTAATTCTTCATCATCAACATCTTCATCTTCAGAATCTGCATCATAATCAATGTTAGTTTTCAATGCAATTGACTTATTACCTCTGATTTCATTCTCTTCATTCCGTTTTTTAGTCTCATATGATTGAAGAGTTCCAATTAACTCATTCACTGACAGAGGCTTGATTCTTTGTGTCTCACGAAGAGATGTTTTGATGTTATCCCATTCCTTTGTCAATCCTCTCAGTATCTTGTTGACTTTCAAAGCATCTGAGACTGGTTATCCTAGATATGCAAGACCGTTTACTATATCAGTAAACCTATCATATATATCAGCAATTGATTCTTCAGGCTTCAGTTTGAAGGATTCATATTGATCAAGCAAGAGATTTATTTGAGTTTCCTTAGCTCGATCTGTTCCTTCATAAGTAATATAGAGAGTATCCCAGATTTCCTTAGCAGATTCACAAGTAGCAATTTTTTTATATTCAATAAGAGATAAAGCACAATAAAGAGAATAAATTGCTTTGGAATCTAAAGTTTCTCTTTTAGAAATCTCAGTTTGAGATAATGGAGGATCTGCTGATTTGCTTGCATCTGCCTTTTCTTTTGAATCAGAAGATTTTGGATTGACTCCTTTGATAATGACATCCCATTGCATATGATCAATTGACTTTATGAATGCCTTCATCTTATTCTTCCAGACGCTGTATTCTTTGCCATCAAAATATGGTGGTCTGTTGTTGCTCTGACCTTCAATGAGCCCTGGAGCACCAAAACTAGCCATGTAGATTGTTAGCTCAGAAGTAAAGCACTTCAATGAACGAGCAACTTGCTCTGATATCAATTGATGTGGCTAGCAGGAATCACCTAGAGGGGGGTGAATAGGTGACCTTTGATAAGTTTATAATATTTATGCAGAAATAAAATAAATCACAAAACAGTCTGAATAAAATTCAAATTCAAAATAGATTATATAGAAGAAGCTCTTGATATGCAGAATGAAAAGTAAAAGATAAGGGATAGAAAATCTACACACAAGTTTATAGTGGTTCGGCTTATAGCAAGCCTACGTCCACTCTCCCACGCTTACAGCCTACTGGTTGGATTTCACTATGTAATCAAGAGGAATTTACAGATTTTGAGTGATATCACTCTTGTGTATGATAGGACTCTCTATCTTACACAGATACTCTTACAAAGTAACCCTCAAGATCTAAGTATTTTGGCTAAGATCAACAAGAGAAAGGATTGGAGTATGCTCAGACTTTGGACTTGTTGATTCTTGAATCTGTGTTTTTCCTTTTGCTGCTCGTTGATCTCCTTAAATACTCCTCTACTCCCAAACTAGCCGTTGGACAGTTTTCAAAGGATCATCTTCCAATCTTCACCTTGGACAGATTTGTATAAAAAGGATTGAGTAGCCGTTAGATGACAGATTCTGAATCCCGCTGATTCTGGTTGCCCATATAATCAGAATCTTAATTTCCATAAGTAGAGCTTTGTCCGTTGTAATGCATTCTTGTCGTAATATTTGATTATCAATCAATTGATTTAGATTGAACTAATCAAAACTTTCCTTCTGTAAAATTCATGCCAGATCACTAGCTGTTATGTTTCGTTCTGAACTCTGCGTCTGAAGAAATTCTGCGTCTGCATCTGTATCTGAATAAATTATGCGTCTGCATCTGCTTCTGAATAACTATTGCGTCTGAATCTCAGAACTTAGATTCTATGAGTCTTCAAAGGACTTATATTTCCAGCTTTGTAAAGTCTGAATAACTTCTTTCTGAGTTTCCATATATATATATACCTGGAATGAAATAGTTCAGAGTAAGATTCAGATTTTACAATTTTCACAGAAGGTTTGTCAACTTCAAAACTAGTAGGAGTTTTCCTCAACAGTTTCTCTAACAAAATAATTATACATATTATATATCACGTAACAATCCTTATGACAGTCCTTATTTAAAATCTGACGAGCGTCATTATAAACCGATTAAGTAATCAATTGAACTCAATTCAAATACATAATACCAGCGTCTTCTATTACTCCTCCCAAAGTCTTTCCTTGACTATAATGAAGAAGGTTTGTAATAAAACAAAAAAGAACAAGGAAGCATTCACCTGCCATTGATATAGCTGTTTCCCTTCACAAATGGTATGAAAACTCAGTGAAATATTTTAATCACTCATGTACGAACAAAGATATTGCCCAAATTTGTATTTGCCAATTAAAAACATGATTGAAGGATTTATACACTAAGGGTAAATGACACAAATGGTTCTCGAACTTTGGTCCAATGTGCAGTGAGATCTTTGAACTTTTAATTTGTTCAATGTGATGCCTTAATTTTAGCCTAATGGGTAATGTCGTCCCTGAGCTTTTAATTTGTTCAATGTAGTCCACGAACTTTTGGTACATATTTAATTTAGTCCATGAACTGTTTGAAAATATGTAACGTTGTTGCTAAGTTTAGGGACCACATTAAATAAATTAAAAGTTCAAAACGATATTTCATATTAGACTAAAATTCAGGGATCTAGTTGAATAAATTTAAAGTTCATAAACCAAATTGCACATTGGATCAAAGTTCAAAAAATATTTATGTCATTATCTCATAGAAATGAAAGAAAATGTAAACATTTTTTATCTACATATTAATTATTTCTCTCTATACCAAAATGCACTAGTAGAGAAGATCAAGTGAGACAGGTATGCTATCACCAAACTATATGCCTCTCTTCGCCATTCAAGGAGACTGCCTGTTAGTCTCCAGACTTGCTTCTCTAACTAAACATTTAGGTTTTAGTTTTTCTAGATTTAAGTTTCAATTTTTCGGATCCACAAGTTCCATATTGTGACAGGTTCCATATTATGACAAGTGAAGAGCATACTCAACCAGATCACCTTACCGAACCAACAATAAGATCCTAATAAAAAAAATCATTCAAGGAGAAGCTGAAAAAAATTTAGATGGTTATGAAATAAGTAGAAAACATTTGTACCACATTGCGTTGTCTATAAAGGACTTTCCAAACTTGCATCTTCTTATTTTACCAAAAAAAAAAAAACTTGCATCTTCTTTAAAAGCAAGACTTGCAAGGACAAGCGACCGTTCTTATGATATTATTGTTATTATTATCAGTCCATATTTCTATAAAATTATTAGATTAAAATAAAAGAAAAATAATTTTTTTTCTGAAAAATGTACACGTGGCAGCGCTTATGCTAGCCTTATTAGCCAGTCTCGACTGTTGTCCTAAAAAACCCCGCTGCCCCAGGCTTTTAGGTATGGAGCCATTCCTTTTTTGTAGCTTATTACCCAAACTTTGACATTTAATTATATATATGATTAACTTCAATAACTTTAAATTTGTAAGATAGATGAGAAAATATATTTTTATACCCCGGAAAAACTAATATGCATCCACCGCCAAATCTCAATTAAACCATGGATTATTATACCGTATTCTGCCAGCCTAATCTTAAGTTGCGCAAGCAGTGTAAAGTGGAATCTGTCATGTGTCCAATAGCTACACTTCTGTTTATTCTAAAAAACCTTGTCCGTCTGTTTCTACTATTTTACTTTTTTTTTCTTTATTTTCTTTGTGTTTTTCTCTTCCAATCTCTTTCAATAGATAATCAATTGAAGATCTTGTGAACCATTCACGGGATATTACCTAAAGGGAACAATTTTCACCCAAATCCAAACTCAACCAAGACATGCAAGTCTGAATAATAATTACTGTAAAGGGATTTGGCAAAAAAATAAAGATAGTAAGCCCCAATTGTTGAAGGCGAGTTGAGTTTCTTGAATTATGGTAACCCAACTGAGCTTCATCAATCTTGAAGGCCATCCTTATGCTCAAGTTCACCAACCAATGGCGTTTGGCTTTCGTGTCGATCTAGTGCTTAGGGGCCATTATTACTTCAGCAACTCACAAGAGAAGAAAGCAATTCTCGAAATTTATATCATTATTACACTACAAAAAAACGATTTTTTTCCGATAAAATTTCCAACGAAAAATTCTGGAAAATTCGTTGGAAAAAAAATTTCCAACGAAAAAAAATTCGTTGGTAATTCGTCGTCGGAAAATTTTCCAACGAAAAATTTGAATTTTCGTTGGAAATTTTGCGACGAATTTTTTTTCGTTGGAAAATTCGTTGGAAAATTCGTGGCTAAATTCGTTGGAAACGAACTTTTTTTTCCGACGAATTTTTTTTCGTTGGAAACTACAATTTTTTTTTGTCGAAAAATCGTGGAAATTTTTTTCCATCGAAAAAAATTTTTTTGGTCGAAAAATTTTTTTTTGGTCGAAATTTTTTTTTTTGGGGCGAAAAATAGCCCTCATCGCCGGCGAGGGCCAGCCTCGTCGCCGGCGAGGGCCGAGCTCGCCGGCCATGGCAAGCTCGGCCCTCGGCATGGCCGACGAGGGCCGGCCTCGTCGCCGGCGAGGGCCGAGCTCGCCCAGATCTGGGCGAGCTCGAGCTCGCCGGCCATGGCGAGCTCGGCCCTCGCCATGGCCGGCGAGGGCGAGCTCGGCCCTCGCCGACGACGAGGCTTGCCCTCATGGCCGGCGAGGCTGTTGCGCCTCTCCAGAACAAGAAGATGAAGAAGAAGCAGCAGCAGCAGCAGGGGCGGGAGCAGGGGTCGCCGCCCGTCGTCGTCTCCTAGCCTCGCCGGCAACGAGGCTTGGTGGCGTCGGGGGCGTCGGAGGTTGGAGTCCATGGCGCCGGAGCCGGAGCCGGAGCCGGAGCAGGAGGGGGGGCGGCGGGAGAGGAGGCGGAGGGGGAGGCGGAGAGGGAGAAGGACAGAGAGGGCGCAGGAGAGAGGGTGAAGGCGAAGGAGAGAGAGAGAGAGAGAATGAATGTTCAAATTGAGCGCGAAAATATTTGATTTTTTTTGTAATTCGTTGGAAAATTCGTTGGAAATTTCCAACGAATTTTTTTCGTTGGAAATTTCCAACGAATTTTCCAACGAAAATTGTACACACTGAATTAATTTCCCGGAAAATTGAAATTCGTTGGAAAATTCGTTGGAAATTTCCAACGAATTACAAAAATGTGGGTTTTTTTGTAATTCGTTGGAAAATTCGTTGGAAATTTCCAACGAATTTTTTTCGTTGGAAATTTCCAACGAATTTTCCAACGAAAATTGTACACACTGAATTAATTTCCCGGAAAATTGAAATTCGTTAGAAAATTCGTTGGAAATTTCCAACGAATTTTCCAACGAATTACAAAAATGTGGGTTTTTTTGTAATTCGTTGGAAAATTCGTTGGAAATTTCCAACGAATTTTTTTCGTTGGAAATTTCCAACGAATTTTCCAACGAAAATTGTACACATTGAATTAATTTCCCGGAAAATTGAAATTCATTGGAAAATTCGTTGGAAATTTCCAACGAATTTTCCAACGAAAAATGTGCACTCTGAAGTAATTTCCCGGAAATTTGAAATTCGTTGGAAAATTCGTTGGAAATTTCCAACAAATTTTTTTTCGTTGGAAATTTCCAACGAATTTTGCGACAAATTTTTTTTCGTTGGAAATTTCCAACGAATTTTGCGACGAAAATTTTTTCGTTGGAAATTTCCAACGAATTTTGCGACGAAAATTTTTCGTTGGAAATTTCCAACGAATTTTGATTTTCGTTGGAAAATTTGTCGCAAATTTGCAACGAAAATTTTTTCGTCGGAAATTTTCGTGGCAAAAATCAAGTTTTTTTGTAGTGTTAGGGCTTTTCTCCTCCTGAGATTAGAAGCTCTAGTTGTTAGTTTTGGCCCAAGATTTGTAGGTTTGGTCGGGCTAGGAATTTTCAGTAAGAGACGCGGTGTCCTCCCACGAATGTGGCTTCAAAGGGTGCGCTTCAGAAAAAAAGACGAACAAGGAGGTACAAGAAAAACAGCTTAATTCCCTAAAAAACTCTCAAATTTAGGTCTAGTCTCAATTTTTCCCTGAATATTTTTTTTTGTTTTGGAAAAAACCCCAAACTTGAGGTTTTGTCCCAAATTTGCTCCGAAGTTTTCTTTGTTTAAAAAAAAACCCCGACTTTAGGTCTAGTCCCAAATCTACTCTGAATTTATCTTTTGTCTAAGGGAAAAAAATCACCAATTTTTACTCTAATCTCAAATTTGCCCCCATTAGCCCTTTGTCCAAAATCGCCATTAGTTGTTCCTAATTTTCATATCCTGAAACGGTTTCATTTTGGAGATAATTTTCCATGTCATCTTATTGATGTGGATTTTTTATCATTGTGGAAATGCCACTTCAAATTGTGATTGGACCATGAGGGTAGATTTGAGAATATATTGAAAGTTAGTGATTTATTTAAACAAAACAAAATTTGGGGCGGATTTGAGACTGGATCTAAAGTTTGAGATTTTTTCTGAAATAAAGAAAAGTTCGAGCGAATTTGGAATTGGACCTAAAGTTTAATGTTTTTTTTAGACAAAAAAAATGTTTGGGGGCAGATTTTGGACTGGACCTAAAATTTGAGATTTTTTCTGAGATAAAAAATATTCGGGACAGATTTGAAACTAGACCTAAAGTTGAGGTTTTTTTAAGGAATTGGGTCCAAGAAAAACAAAGGAAAGATGTAATCCGCGTTAGCCATGGACAGAATAGGGATACGTGGCAGCTTGTGGCTCATTGCTTGTGTTACAGGGGATCACAACGACTATGTACGATATAATAATCCATAAAACATATGTCAAACCCACTCCAAAATCAACAATGATTTGATAGAATATGAACCATCCAGTGAATGATGAGGGGATATATATGGAATTACCTGAAACAACTATGACACAAGGAGAAATATGGCAAGTAGTTCCAAATAGGCAATGACATGCATAGTTCCCGAGCGTATTCTTGCACTTTCCATGACATGGGTATATTTTTGGATACTTGCACTCATCAATGTCTACATTATGCAGAAGAGAAACTGAACAGTTATCTTGTGTAATGGAAAAAATAAATTGAACAAGTCTGTGCATGGATCATTAGATAGATAATGCTATCCCATTAAGCTTTCGGTTAGAGTATCGTGACACGTGTCCACTCTCTCTCAAGTTATCTTTTCTTTCTCCACTCTAAGTCTCTCTCCACGTCGAATCCGAGCTCAACAATGGCGTTGTTCTTTGCCATTGACTGAGATCGACGCTGCCTTGAACTCCATATATGGACCCGTTGTGGGCACACGAGCTAGCAAAGGATTCAGCATACATAACTCGCGGAAATTGAGCTTTTGCAATAATGCATGGACCCTACGTTGCAAGAGCCAAGCGAGGGGTCCTATTTAGTCATTGGGGACGACGACTGAGCTTAGGAAGGAGGAGGATGATCTTTACATGCATACATAAAATTATAAATTGAGCTATTATTCTCCGAGTGAGGTGGATGTGCTAATATGCATGTCTATCACTAAATACGATGGACTCATTAGATTTAACCCTTTAGATGCATTATAGTACACGTACCACGTTCAATATATTTGTATATGGGAGAGGAGGCACAAAGGTTTCAGAGAGAAGGCAAAATTGTCGCTGTAACATAAGAGTAGAATAGCCAGAAATGTTGACGACGATGTTTGCAGGGTGATGGCAATGGCCTCAACTTATTCTATTGGGCAAAAAGTTTGAACCTCATGGGAAATTTTTGCCGAACCCAGATTTACTTGACCAGGTCGAGCATGTTCATTGATCATGCAGGTTCCGCGTGGACTCCACGAGATCAATTCTGGAGATGGCTATAAATTGAGACAAAATTCCCCAACTTTATATAAGCCTCCCATTAAAATTATATCATGTGGTAGGACGCATCAAATAAGTGAGAAAAACGTACTTTCTCTGTCTTCCCACTCTCACCTTCCACTCAACCCAACGTCCCCTCCTCCACCGCTTCGGCCCAGCCATGCTGCAAACGTTGCAGTCATTGTGACCATTGCATTGCCATCCCTGCCACTGTCGAGATTGGTGTTCAGATGAGTTAAGGTCACGACCCCACCGCCATGCACCATTGCCTCGTCTCTCTTGATGAAAGGCCGGCGCAATTTTGTCTTCTCCGTTCATGCAAGCGAATTTGTTCCCATTCATTGCGGATAAGATGGTATCAAGGACTTGTTACTGCCGAGATGAGGTACAATTCAGACTCATGAAGAGAGAGAGAGAGAGAGAGAGACGTCGTTGCTTGCAGTGGTGCTGGCACTTGTTGTCATCTCTGAAGTGGAGGTGCTGTTGTCGGTGGACGTAAGGGAGTGTGTATCGGTATAGTAACGAGACATTGCCACGGTGGTCGGACGGCACGTGAAGGCTGACGGTGTGCTCACCTAAGGTGGTGGGCGAATGATGGCGGCTATGGCAATGGCGTGAGGTGCAAGCTGAAGAGCGGAGGTAGAGAGTGAGGAGAGAGAGAGAGAGAGAGAGAGAGAGAGAGAGAGAGAGAGAGAGAGAGAGAGAGGGGGGGGGGGAAAGGGTAGTGCAGATCAAGCGGCAAATGGGTAAACTATGTGGAATCAGTACACAGATACAATGCTTCTCTATCCCGCTCTTGGATGGGGATTAATTCATAAGTTATCCACACAATTCATTCGAGTGCAATTATGCATGAGGGGTCATATATGTTAATTACCTGTACACCCTTGGATTGGATCATAGGTATTCCCTTCGTACCCATCCTTGCAAACGCAGCGGTAACCCCCTACATTCCCAAAGTCATCGCATTCCGTGTTTTTGCCTTTGCCTGCAGAGGCAAAGCTCGACCGGTTCGACCTGGCCTTGTCGCAAGTCTTGTTCTCTGCGACCATCCATTCCAGATAAGCTGTCACGTTATTGAACGTGGTGGTGTTGAGCATCGGAATACTCCTCCTGTAGGCAAGCAGCAGTTAAGTATCGTTATGTTCTTCCGGGAGGCTGACGGCCATGGCCGACTCGTCAACAAAGATTTCGTGTATCGTAACATTTCCAACAGCAGTTGGTAAGCGTTGGTGCAATTGAGCAAAAAATCTGTGGTTCTCGCATGACTGATTTCGAGCCCGAACGGATAAGGTACTTCCACGTCCCCACAACACCGGGGTGAGCAGGGCTTCTTCCGAGCGCCACCTTGTCGCAACCACTAGGCCACAGCCAACGTTAGAAGCCAATGCACTACCTTCATTTCCCAAAAAACTCACTCAAACTCTCTCTCACTATATTTGTCCGTTTCGGGACCTTTGTGCTTCTGCCCTTGTGCACAGAGTGGGAGCCAAGTGCGACCAACCCATTATATACACATCGACGAATTGGTGAAATTAAGTACAATAATGGAGGCCGGAAGGGCAACTTTTGTCAATATAACAAATTAGAGGGACCCAATTGCATATATCAAGAAATGAGAATGAAAAAAAGAAAAACGATCAAGAAATGAGAATGAAAAAAAGAAAAATGATATACAAAGGTTCTACGCATAAAGGGCAATGCGCCGTCAGTCCTTGTCGCAGTGTCTGAAATGAATACATGATTGTGATGTTGAGGCCAATTAGCAAACTTTGCTCTATCTTGCATGTAAGAAGAAACCCTGCATACATAGTAATGAGAAATTCTAAATGCATGAAGAACTCCTAGTAAAACTTTTTTAGTAAGTAATATGACAAGTTTCAATTGAGCATTCAAACAAGTAAAATCTATTCTTTGAATGTCTGGCTTGTTAGAAGCCAACAAAAAATTTCCACATTAGTTGCTATAAAATTTTAGAGCGCCACTAGCAAAATGGTGGCCTTTATGTTTTAACATGCCGGTCACACATATCAACCACAAGTTCCACTATAGGAGAATGGCCAACCGGCTTGAGAAGTTAATCAAACTCAAGGCGATACTAAGATGGCCCCATAATTATGATAAGATTTAAACATTTTATTATAGTTATGTTTAAGTCGGTCTTACAATATCGGACTTGGAATTTGGTGCTATTTAGGGAGTACATCTACTAACATATAAAGAGGAACCCAAACACTACAAAAAAAAAAAAAGGATTTAGCCACGGAAAATTAGTGACGAAAGCAAATTCGTCGCTAATTTGCGACAGAAATAGCAATGAACAATAATTCGTTGCTAATTTGCAACGAATTTTTATAGTTCGTCGCTAATTAGCGACAAACAGTGTTTGTCTCTAATTTTGCAATGAATATATGTTCGTCGCTAATTATAATTAGCGACAAACTTTAATTGTCGCCAATTGAGCGACGGACTTTATTCGTCGCTAACTTAGCGATGTACCTTATTTGTTGCTAAATCGGTCACTAATTGGTGATAAACACTATTCATTGCAAAAAATTTTATTTGCTGAATTGTTAATGTAAAAGGTTGTTGCTAATTTCGTCGCTAATTTGCGACGGAAGTAGCGATGAAAAGAAATTCGTCGCAAAATTAGCTACGAAATTTAGGTTCATTGCAAAATTTTTTATTTGCTGAATTGTTAATGTAAAAGGTCGTTGCTAATTTCGTCGTTAATTTGAAACGAAAATAGCGATGAAAAAGAATTCGTCGCTAAATTAGCGACGAATTAAGTTCGTAGTAAAATTTTTTTATTTTTTGAATTGTTAATGTAAAAGGTCGTTGCTAATTTCGTCGCTAATTAGCGACGAATTACGTTCATCGGAAAAAATTTTTTATTTTCTGAACTGTTAATGTAAAAGGTTGTCGCTAATTAACAACGAAAGAAAATTCATCGTTAATTTGCGACGGAAATAATTTCGTCGCAAAATTCTACCACAAAAATAAAAATTTAGCCACAAAAAATTAGCGATGAAAGCATATTCATCGTTAATTTGCGCTCGTTGCAAAATTAGCGACGATCTTTCGTCGCAAAATTTTTTCATCTGCCCGCCCTCACCCCGAATCTCTCTTTCTGTGCTGACTCCTCCCCAGATCCCCCCCGGCTCGCTGTTCTGCCTCTCTCTTCCTTCTTTCGTTTCTCCGCTCCTAAACCTCCGATCAGATCCACCCCACCCCTGCTTCCGCTTCTCCTTCTTTCCCTCTCCCCCACACCCCCAAACCTCTCGCGCTCGCTAAGGGTTTTCGGTACCCCCTTCCCCCCCGCGACTCCTCCTCGACCATGGCCTCCGGAGCCCTAGAGGCCGCGGAGCCCCAAGGGGCGGCGGCTCCTCCCCCGTCGAGGGCAAGGAGGAATGGAAACGCAGAAGAACAGGTTCATCGAGGACTGGAGCACAACTTCCGGTGGACTCGCCGGAACCTCGCCCTCGTCGGCATCTTCGGCGTCGCCCTCCCCCTCCTCGTCTACAAGGGTATCGTCCGCGAATTCGTACGTTACTCCTCCTCCCGCGACCCCGACCCCGACCCCGATCGATTGGCGTGGCCTTTCGGATCCGTTACTTGCCTCTTGTTTTTATTTGGGGATTGTGAGCAGCTGCTTGGGGGAGGCAGCGGACGGGGAGCAGTGTCGGCTGTTAGTGGCGGTGGGTTTGCAGGAATGGACGGTAAATGGACGAGCGGTGAGCTGAAGTAGGCGGCAGGCAGCATCGGCCGACCTGCAAGCAGTGGCTGGACGGGCGGCCACACCGCGAGCAGCGGCCGGGGGGTGGGGGGGGGGGGGAGGGGGATGGACGATGAGTAGTGACGGCCGCCACGCCACAAGGAGCGGCGCCTAGGGTTGGGACTCCATGGCTGGCGGCTACGGTTGGGAGAAGAACCGGTCTGCAATGCGAACCAGCTTTGCTAAAGATCCAGTTGTTAAAGCTAAAGTGAGGCCCTGAAGCGGCTGCTCGCGATCATCGCCCAGGGCTGCAACGTCTCCAACTTCTTCCCCCAGGTCGTCAAGAACGTCGCGTCCCAGTCCCTCGAAGTGAAGAAGCTTGTCTACTTGTACTTGCTGCATTACGCTGAAAAATATGTGAATCGGATCGACTGATGTGCTCGAATTGAAAATGATCCTCGATTCCGATTGTTTTCGAGCTTTGAAGGGGCGTGCGTGATTGCTTTTGGGTAGAATTCTGTCAGGCATTGCTCGTTTCTCGCTAAGTTTGTGCTAATCGTGTTAAAGAAGTGGGATAATGTCACCCGTACTTGAATTTTAATCACCTCGATGTGGATGATTGGATTTAGATGTTGGTGCTCAGCTGATCGTTCGCGTTTACTCTTTCTTGATGCTTGTAGGCGTCCAAATGAAGCATTGCTTTCGATCATTTGTTTCCAAAGGGACTTGGGGGGCACTAATCCTTTGGTGAGGGTCTGGGCACTCCGTACAATGGCTGGGATTCGTTTTCATATAGTCGTGCCCCTCGTTCTTGTAGCCGTAAACAAGTGCGCGAGACATCCATCTGTTTATGTCAGAAAGTGTGCTGCTAACGCTGTTCCCAAGTTGTTCGACTTGCGCATTGAGGAAAATACTTCCGCAATCTAAGAGGTGGTTGTTTTCGCTTTTCAGTTTTCTGCAATTACTGTTTTCCATTGCTTTTTGTCTCGGCAAAATGCTTGGTGAGGTGTATATGAATTTTTGTTAGGGTAGGAGAAAGAACTCGGCAGGTTTGTGTACCTCGACTCTTCTTGTCCGTGCCATAAATTCTGAAAATTATTAAATAAGATTGAGGATGTGGTTCATCAAAATTGATTTCCCATTTTTCTCATTCATTTTATTTACTGCTTTTTTTTTTTGGGTTGCAGGGAGGGGGTGTTTCTCTTCCTTTTAATCAGCTCATTGCTAGATTAAATGCAAGCATGTACTTGGTATCTGGTTTACCAAGACTGTTTCCAGTCACATGGTGAAAGATAGCCTTCTATGCTTTCAGTTGCCATGTAGGAAACTTATTTCTGGTTGTTGTCTATGTCATGCACCGTGATTTAGTTCCACTGCCTTGTCTTTCTAACATGTGATCCACATTTTGTATCATTAAAGAAATCATAGAACTACTCTCATTAAACAAAGAACAACGAGAATTGGCCAATACAATATGCAGGTTGTACATTGAACGACCGGATGAATATTTATCACGTGCAACTTACATTAATATGGATTCACCGAAGTTAACTTCTGCAAGATATACATCTGGGAAAATTAATGATGATATTAAGATCTTACTTCAATGTACATCACCACTGCTATGGAGTTATGATAGTGCAGTGGTAGTTGCTACTGCTACTCTACACTGGATTATGGCGCCAATGGAGGATGTCAAAAGGATAGTTAAACTGCTTTTGTTTGTCTTGCGATCCTCTAATGCCTCAAGATATGTGGTAAGCCATTTTCTCGGGCACTCACATTGATGTATGTATGGAGGGCAGGAGGGTGGACGTGTCTGCATGTGTACACGTATACTGACTTGGTTGGCATCTCTATTTATTTGGTGAATTATCTGGTTGTGCCGTTGATATGGTATTAAGGTAATTTGTTTCACTACCACTATTGACCTGAGATCGTGTTTATTTTTCTGTCCCAAAATTTTCTGTCCCAACCTATATGGTGAAGCAAAATGATAATCACTTGACCATTCCCCAACTCCCTAGCTTAATACATGGTCTTTGAGGAGATTGTTTGACACTGCTTTCTCTTTTTTTGATGCTTAACAATATGAAGGTTGTTCTTGTGTTTGCGTTCTTGAACGTAAGTGAATGAGACCTAGGTCATGAGTGTGACAAACATATGCAAGGTGAACATATTACTTGCTGATTCAATAGGAACAAAATTAAATGGTTATCGTGCAACATGAATGAGGATGAAGAATATAGTTAAAAGTAATATAATAAGGTAGGTGCTAAATATAGACAAGATAATCTGCAGAAGGCACTTGTTCTTATGTTACTTACTTTTTGAGATTGTGAATGTATCCTGGGTGGGTAGGCAAGTTAGTGGATTGTCTCAGCTAAACCTAGTATTTGCTATTATATGTGTCATTTGAAGCTCATTTGAGAGAATAGTTGATGATTCTCTGCAGTCCTTTTATGCAACATGGAGTTTTGCTGACAAAGTTTGTTCATGTGTGGATGCAGAGCTGATAAATGTTGGGCAGAAGCAAGATGCACTGCAAGAACTTCACGATCTTATTACCTTGAAGAGATCCCACGCATGGCAAAATACCCTTGAGAGGATTATGTTCAAGTACATTGAGCTATGCGTTAATATGCGGAGGGGGAGATTTGCCAAGGATGGTCTGATTGAGTATCGCATCATATGTCAACAAGTGAATGTCACCTCTTTGGAGGAGGTGATGAAGCACTCCGTGCAAATCTTACAGGAGAAAGCAGAGCAGGCGCAAGGTTGAAAGTATTTTTTCATATATATCGGGGATAAGCTTTTGCTTTAGCATCTTTTGTGCCATAAGTGCAGTTGGCCCAATATGTTCATGAGGTTGCTTAAGCAGGTGCTTTAAAGTGCTCAAGATTATTTATTCTCTCATTATGTGTACTATAAAGAAAAATGTTTATGTCATTCTTGTGGAAAATGTAGATGAAAGTATTTCATTTTCATATTATTATAATATTTTGATGTTATTAAGTGCTTAATCAATGTCAAATATAAATTCTAGAAATTAATTTTGCTTTTAATTAGATTTAACATCGAAAAATAAAAGAAATGATTTTATCATATGATCACAAATTATAAAAGTTCGTTGCAAAAAGAAAACTTCATCGCTAATTTCGTCCCGAAATAACACTCGTCACAGAATTCGTCGCTAAAGAATTAATAAAAATTCATCGCTAAATTCATTCCTGAACAATGTTCATGGCAAAAGTCAAAATTTTTCGTGGCAAATTAGCGACGAATTTTGCCACGAATAAGTTCGTCGCAAATTAGAGACAAATAAGTTCGTGGCAAATTAGCGACGAATTTTGCCACGAATAATTAGCGATGAATTTTGCCACGAATAATTAGCGACGAATTTTGTCACGATTAAATTTCATCGCAATTTAGCGACGAAAGTTGAAATTTTTCGACGCCGAATTGGCGACAATTTTTTTCGTCGCAAATTCATTTAGCGACGAATTTTGCCAAATTTTTCGTGACAAAATTCGTTGCTAAAACCTCACTTTTTTGTAGTGAAAGGAATCTAACGTAAATATGAAGGCAGACTAGAGTGCATTTGTATATGGGGAGGAACTGCTTCGAGATGACTATGTAAGTGCAAGGTTTCAAAAACCCATCAAGAAATTAAGCAGGGTTGGGCATATCTGAATTTGCATACCCCCTCTTTTTAATAAGCTGCGATGCGAGAAGTACCGAGTTTTCTCTGACCTAGTGGTTCAGGAGAATACATGGACACAGGAACCAGTGAAAATCTCGCTGTATTGTGGCGTGGAAGTTATTTGGTAATGAGTTGAGAGGAAAGATGCTGGGCGAATTACAACAGAATATACGTGGCGAGCCGGAGAAGATGCGCTTTGGCGTGGGAAGAAACTAATGCCGAAATCGAGGGAGAATGTCTGCAAAACGGGGATGAGCTAGAAAATTCTTTATCATAGAGGGAGTACTAATGTGGTAAGTTATATGTTTGTTATTATTATTCTGTTCCTTTTTGGGTTTCTGGTTTCTGCTTACTTCGACTCGTGGGTGCTAAACGAGCGATACCGTCTCTGGACGCGAGTAACTGAGTTTGTTTTAACTGCAAAGTTGATCACGACTCCTTAGGGCCGTTGAGATGATTGTATTAATTTATTAGTTGAAAATATTTGTTCGGGTATATATCTTGCAATATGTTTTATTTCCTCTTGGCTTGTTTGGTCATCAAATCTCGATGGCTCCCTGCTTCGTTTTGGTGCTTGGTTTGGATGATTGGTGCTTCTGTATCTTTGCTTATTCATTTGCAGTTGAGAACAAGACATAAAATGGTCGTTGAGACTTTGCACAGCATGTATCTACATTCAATAATCGTACTTCATCTTATAGTTGGAAAATTGCCTCTGTTCAAGCATCCTGAGGCAACAAGCTTTGGAGTCATTTTTTTTTATTGAGAAATGTTCGACAGTGCTTGAAGATTAGATGTGATTAGGGCTGCGTGGGATGATGGAGATTCTGGGATGTCCTTATTCATTTTATAGATTGGTCGCATACTAACACGGTGCAAAAAAGTTGATAGGGATGTTTGGGTGTTGTGGATTCTAATCGGACCTCGCGTTCGAGTTTTAAAGGATTGTGTCACACCAAGACATTTGGGTGGTGCACAGATAGAAACATTACGCCTAATTGCTTCCTGATTAGTTCCAGAGATGCTAGATTGTCCGTGTAATATGGTTAGTCATGCACCGAATTCATGGGCATGTCTTAAGCTTTTCGAATTGACAATGTGAAGTTATCTATTTTCGTTTCAACTTAGCTCTATGAGACTGATTTTGAGGAGAATATTCAACTTTGCTTTACAGTTGTTTTGGGCTACGAGGAAAAGGTGGTCATTGTTGAGCATGAAATGTTTCTTGCATCTTTTCTCAACTACTTGTATCAAACTCAACAAACAGGATGAGCATCTATCCCAACTACTTTCGAGCATCAAATCTACCAAACGGGACGAGCATTTACTCAAAAGAGATCTGTGAATATTTATTTAATCGATGTAGGCAATGACTGTATATGAAAATCACCGTTACCATTTAGGTATAGAGTACCCGAATTTATGTGGAACCATCTTTCCCGACACCCCGCATTTTATCATGATGCTAGTTGGTTCTTACGCACTTATGTCCCAAAATTAGACATAAGGATGATAATCCAATGATGTATGAATTTGATTAAGAAAATAATATGATGTGTTCATGTTGGGTATTGAATACGATCCACTTAAAAGGTGCGCACTTGCCACATTATTCTACATATCGTTATGGTCGATGGGTGAGTTGTCTACCATTGCTCTTTCTAAGAATTTATAAAAAGAAAAATAGATTAATTGACCTGGAAGTGAGATGTGGTGGGAAGGTGCCTTTAGTGGCATCTTCCGAGAGTAGTATTGGACAAATTCATGACAAAATGGACGATTACAACGTCTAGGCAAGTGGACAAATTAACTCTGGTCCCTCAGATGAAACAAAATATCGAATTGATGGGTTCTGCTCGAGCTTCGCAGCATTATTGTGGAGAATATAGAATTAGATCATGCACACAAACATAAACACATACATGGGTAAAGCTCCAACAAAATTGAGTCGCGTGGCATGCTCACGTACGACTTTTATCAAGTAGTTTACTTTTAATAGTCATTTGATCAAATGTTTATTCTCGGCATATCTTTAATCCCAGCAAATCTCTAATTCTTATATATGTATTTTAGTAGTGAAATTCTAATTGATGTAAAAGGAATAATAGACTTTTGTGTATTTTCGTAATGAATTTAAAAATAATTGGCTATGTAATCTATTTTATATGTTTAAAAATAATTGTTTATGACAAGGTTTTGAAAGAGTTTAGGAATGTGGGGATACCCATCTTATATTTTGATTCTAATTTAAAAAATAAATGCTACTAAAAGGTCGGTTGAAAATTACTATCACCATAAAAAAATATAACATGCTTTTCAAGTATATGACATGATAGATTTAACCATCATAGGAGGTAAAAAAGCATACGTTTAGAGGATCTATTATATGATTACGTATGTGCCAACAATAAGTACATAAAATATAATTAGTGATGACTGGTAGTTACTATTGAAAAGTTGTACGGATACTTATTATAACAAAACTTCTGTCATACTTCATAAGTAAATGATAGTAACAAATCGATAAAAATCATATAACATGATAGTCCATATCACACGATTCATGGAAAAATTATATAATATATGATAGACCATATTTGACTATTAAATGATAGAGGATTATTAAAATTTACGTCATATTCACAAATAATTGAAAATCAACAAAAATAAACTTTGGCATATTTAAAACCATCTTTACATGAAGTATATACAAAAAAAAATATTTTCAATATATTACACAATTTTCCCTATTTCATTGATAAATATGACAATGCATAATTAATGATGACTCATATGATTAAATGCATAGTTAGAGATAACTCTAATGAGATAAGTTTTAATTGTACTTTTTTTATTTGTACAAGTATCGATAGAAAACTTGTCCATTATCACATGAAACAGATAGCACATATATTACAAATAAATGAATTTTATAAAAGCATAACAAAAAAAAATTATCAATGATTTCAAAAAGGTTCTAAAAGGAAAAATATTTGCCAAGATATTGCTTCTCCCAAGGAAGATGAGATAAATAACTAAGATTTCATGTTGTTAATTTTTCACCGCAGGTTGCCCAAGAAATATTAGATAAATGGGTACGTATTTGTACTCATTGAAGAAAAAATGAGGCAATTTCGATGAACTTTGCAAAATGATCAATGCCATAATGCTCAAATTTTAATGTATACAATAATTAACTTAGATTACCAATAAATGGAGAACAGATGCATAAAGTTGGGAATAAATAATTGTGGTTCCGCCATGTGGGATGGATGCGTCCAAATAAACAATGACATGGCAACATCTACCAATAATGATGCGCCGTGTGTTTTGTTTAGCCATATTGAATGCTGATGCAGATGATAATTATTAATTTACAGTTAAAATAAAATTGCCAATATGTTCATGTGGGGAGATTTTAGCGTGTGCTATTAATTTAAAAAAATGATTTCAAGTAAAATTGATTCCACATTGACAGCTGAAGATATTAGCATGTGCCAATTCATTTTGTGACTGATTACATTGACGTTTCCACATTGATGTGTCCTTTTAAAATCCAATTTTTCTTTAAAAGCTTAATAATTTGGTGAGTTTGTTCTTATTCCTTTTCAAGCTACACTTTCATGTTTTCCTTTAAATTTCAAGAGGCAAAACTTCAATATTTTTCAATGGAAGGGAGGCTCTTCCTTATTTTAGCGAATTTCTTCTTTTTTTTTTGGCGAGTTCACAAAATTTAACGAAGGTAATTTCTTCTCCTCTTATATTCTCATGTTTCATGATTACATGCATACTAAATTTTTTTTTCCCATCAGCATGACATAAAAAATTTCTTGGCCATTCAATTGTTTTTTTTAAATTCTAAGAAGCCAGTATTAAAGGACAAAACCGGTCAAAACTTATAATTATTAGGATCCTTATTTTTGTAATAAGTATTTTTTTTTGGTTGGCTTGGTGTATTCCTGGACTTTGTAACTCCTCTACAAGAAGTTGGGCGAAGCCTTAGTGGGCTCGCCTGAAGAAACCCCATAAACTCAAAAACTCCTCCCATATCTCAAGAAGGGATGTTTTGAACTCCTCACCTCGCCATTCTCGTATAGAAATGGTGGCCACTGAGACAAATCCCCAGTGAATTGTAATAAGTATTTTCAATTAAACATCTTGTTTGGTGTCACATGTAACTGAAATAAAATCGATTTTACCTTTTTGTTTTTATCCTTAATTATTTCTGGATAGCCCCTCTTTTGAGGAACTTCAATGTAAATTTCATTACCTATTGTTGCCTCCAAAATCAATTGTCAATTAATCAACATGTCAACAAGAACCATTTCACAATTTTCGTGTATTTTCACAATTAATTGCCTCTCTTGAATGTCTTCTTCTCCATTTAAATAAGGTTATGTGCATTTACTTTTGTTTTTGTCTTTCATTTATGGTGATTATGCTAATTTTATCTTCCTTATGTTAATTTGGCTGTTAGTTACTTGTTCTTATTTTAATTAGCAATTGTTATTCTTTTTCTTTGTCACTCATCAATGAACGCTGGAGGTTTTGCACTCCATTTATAAAATAAAGCCAAAATAAGTTATTCCCACTAATCTATTCTATTAAATTTATGTTAATTTTGAATTTGAGTTTTTACTTTTCTTCAAGGTACTTTTTGTTTTTCATACTATTCATTAATAGTTCTAATTTCACATTTAGTAATGCTATGTTTAGGAGATTGGGGAAAACGGAGGTGATGAAAATTTGAGTGGAAAAGCTTGAATATTTTGACCATTTTGCGTGACGCAAAAGAGGAGAGAAAATTTAAAATTATACGTATTTTTGTCGGATTTTGTTCACCTATGGCCTCCCAAATAGAGCCCTAGCGTTTGATCAATAGAACGAAGAAGCTTTCATTAAAAAAGAAAACGAGAGAGAATCCAAATTTTGGACAGAGGGGTTGCCGGATCAAATTTCACGTTTTAACTTTTTTCTTAATATTCAAAGCTTGCGATAAAGTTATTATCAAGTAAATTCCCTGATTCTTCATTCTTGGATGAGAACTTTTTTGTTCTTATTCAAGGTATATTGTAAAGTCTGACAAAAAAAGAAGAAGATATATTGTAAAGAGAATATGAAAAAGAAGAAAAGACAAACGGGCAGAGAGAATATGATAATGTCGAAGGCCATATGTTAGCCTCCTATAAGTTTACTTCAATGCACGGCTTTATTAGCAACATGCTTCCACAAATATATAAGTCCAAAGCAAACGGAGACATAACACAGATTCACAAATGTTCAAACCCTAGAAGTCCTTATGGACAATTGATAGACATGTCACTATGGTGATAAAGGATTAGATTCAGGCACACGCTTAATCCATTCCCAGGCAGGAAAGACAGCTTGACATGCACTGTTCGCACTCGTCACCAGGAGCCGAAGTCTCGCGGGGGTAGGGTTTTTCTGCATCCCAAATCTCTTCAATGTTTTCTTCAACTGCCGAGCCCCGGTGGATAACGGCCAGTCGCCAAGCCACTTCCCTCATTGCCGGCCTCTTCGTGCGTCTTTGGTTCAAGCACTCCACTGCAATCTTAGCAACCTTTTCTACCCTCTCCATCTCATCGTCACTAGCGCCCTTGAAGTCTATGACATCGGAGAGTGCTTTGCTCTCCACGGAAGAGATGAAACGGTGGATCATATTGATCGACTCTCCGGACTTAGTATCAAAAAGTTCCTTTCCCGTGAGCAACTCCACAAGGATAACTCCAAAGCTGTATACATCACTCTCAATTGTTAGGATACGAGTGATTAGATATTCCGGATCGATGTAGCCCAACGAGTCTTGCTTTTGAGTGGCTACGATATATTTGTGCTTTGGTGAGATGAGTACCGAAGTTCCAACATCAGACACTTTTGCCGAGTAGCTTTGATCTAAATCGTTTTGATCCAGAAGTATGTTTGCCGACTTGATGTTGCCATGAACGATAGGGGGTTTTATGCTGGAATGCATATGACTGAGTGCAAGAGCAGCTTCAGCAGCTATTTTGAAGCGATCTTCCCACGATTTTAAGATGGTCGACTCATCTTGATGGATGTGTTCGAAGAGGGTGCCATTCGGAATGTATTCATAAACCAGCAATGGTATTCTGGTCTCTAAGCATATGCCTTTGAGCTTCACCACATTTTCGTGGCTTCTTTTCATCAGAAATTCAAGTTCACGCTGGAAATCCCTCTTTATTCGAGACTTGTGCGCATCTTTAGGCTTCCTGACCACCACTATGTCGTCCCCCGCTATGTTCCCTCTATGGACGGAACCGAAATCGTCATCTCTGAGCTTATTGCTATCATCATAGTTGTTGGTTGCTTCTACCAACTTTGCCTCCGGAAAGATTTGAGCTCCCTGTTGTTCCAAGATCTCCAGGATCTCTCCTCCATTTCGTCTGAAGTTGATCTTTCTGAGTTTCCACCTCATTGTGAGCGAGACTGAAGCAGTAACAGTTAAGCCGAAGACGGACACAGCCATTGCTGCCAAAGAATACATGTTACCAGATTATTGAATCAAGCACGTAATCCTTATACGATCCACATACTTCATTAAAAGAAATCAATTTCAAATGGACAAACCCATTTAACTGCTTTTTACATAATCCCCATATCTATCACTATCGATTTGGAGGGTTAGTAATATAACAAGTAATCAATTGGATCAATTCTTACCAAAGTCTTCTATCACTCCTCCAAATGTCTTTCTTGATTATAATGAAGATGGTTTGTAATAAAACAAAAGAGAATAAGAAAGCATTCACCTCACATTGTTTTAGCTCTTTTCATTTACAAATGGCATGAAAACTCAGCGGAACTAATTATGTACGTTATAATTATTATTATTAAATGTTTTTCATCCATCTTATCGGAGGAAACTCTAACCGATGAGGTTATGAAGAGATATATAAATATACACACACCCAAAATTCGCATATGGATAATGCATAACATTTATAACCCACCGATCAAAAACATGATTGAGAGAGATTTTTCTTAACCAGAGATGAAAAACATTTATTTTTTACAAATATATTATTTTTCTAAGACTAGTTTTAATTAGGGATGGGCATGGGCCCCGGGGCTAGAGGGGGCGGCATTGCCATAGGATTGATTTTTTCCTCAAAAAGAACTAATCCACTAATTAGATGACCATTTGGCATTTTTCTTATTTTTATCATTTTTATTAGAAAGAAAGGCCTCGTGGGTGGATCCTAATAAAAAAAGAGAGTGGCATCATGGCTTGCTTTTGTGGAGTCCAAATAAGTTCCAACCTTTACGCGTTAGTTAACGTGATGAAGTGCCTGGAAAACAATTGTACCGCATTGCTTGCCACTTTCTGACCTTGCATTGTCTATAAAAAGGGAAAAGTGTCAAAAAAGTCCTAAGTCTTTTGTGTTTCTACCAATTTAGTCCTAAATCTTTTTTTGATACCAATTCAGTCCTAAACCTTTTGCATTGGTGCCAATTGAGTCTTAAATATTTTTTTTAGTGCTAATTCAATCCTAAACCTTTTGTATTGGTACCAATTCAGTCCTAAACCTTTTGTATTTGTGCCATTGAGTCCTAAACTTTTTTTGGTGCCAATTGAGTCATAAACCTTTTGCATTTGTGCCAATTTAGTTCTAAATATTTTGTATTTGTGCCAATTCAGTCCTTCCAGTTAATTTAGCTCAAAAAGGTTTAGAACTGAATTGGTACAAATGCAAAAAGTTTAGGATTGAATTGACACCAATACAAAAGGTTTAGGACTCAATTAACACCAATGTAAAAGGTTTAGGACTGAATTGGCACCGATATGAAAAGTTTAGGACTGAATTGACACTAAAAAAAGGTTTATGATTAAATTGGCACAAATGTAAAAGGTTTATGACTGAATTGGCATAAAAAAAGTTTAGGACTAAATTAGCACTAATGCAAAAGGTTTAGGACTTTTTTGACACTATTCCCTCTATAAAAAAGCAAGACTTATGAGGAGAAGAGATTGTTCTTGGGGTTTCATTATGATTATTTAATTTTTTTGTAACAAATATTACAGATAAAATGAAAGATAAATGTGTATTTTTTCTTCAAATAGAACACGGGATGGATTCACCGAGTGGGGCCCGCCTTGCCCCAGCCCGGCCGACCCCGCCTATTTGTCTCGCCTAATACCTTACGGGCCATTTTCTGCAAGGAATTTTCCCCATTTGAGGTGGTGTCCTACGGGGCACAAATTCCCCGCGCCCCACGCCCATCCTTAATTTTGAGAACCCCGCTCCCACCAGCTTTTAGATGTAGATCCATTCCTTTTTTGCGGGTATTATCATCCGAAATTTTCACATTTAAATATATATATATTTCCTATTGCAAATATATAATTCCGTTAGCTTTAAATATGCAAAATCAGAAAATGTATTTTATAACCCGAGAAAAAATAATAAACCCACCACAAAATCTCAATCAAAACATGGACTTTTACACCGTGCGCTGTCAGCACAATCGCATGATTACATAGGCAGAGCGCACTAGGATCTGCCACGAGTCCAAAAGCTTCACTTCTGTTCGCTCTCAAAACCTCTATTTGTCTGTTTGTACTCTTTTTCTTTCTTTATTTTTCTAATCCGTCACTCTCTTCTACCAGATGATTGATTGAAGATTTAATGAACCATTCACTGGAGATACACCAAAAGGGCACAATTTTCACCCAAATCTAAAACGCAACCAAGAGCAAATATGAATTATAGTTAATGTAAAAGGTTTTGGCCACAAAAAAAGGAAAGAAGAAGAAGCCCAAACCCAATCCATGGGTGTGTGATCGTTGAAGGTGAGTTGAGTTGCATGAATTATGGCAACCCAACTGAGCTTCATCAATCTTGAAGTTCATCCTTATTCGCAAGTTCACCAAGAAATGGCGTTTCGCCTTTATGTCCATCTAGTGCTCAGGACCCATTGTTACTTCAGCAACTCACAAGAGGAACGGGAAATTCCCGATTTTGACAGCAGTTTCTATCATTGATCAGACTCAAGAGTCACTAAGCTCTTCTAGTGCTGCTTTTTGGCTAATGTTTTCAAAGTTTAAGATTTAACGAAGTTCAAACACCCTGCCTCCTTCAACAATCATCTTGGTCTGCCGTTGATTAATGCCTTGCTCCTTTTTCTTTTTCCTGTTTCTAGTTCAAGTTCGAGCTCACTTTCGCTAGGAATTTTAGGGGGGTTTTTCCCTCTTGAAATCTGCAGGCCTAGTTGTTCTTTTCGGCTCAAGATTTGTAGTGTTTGGTTAGAGGAGGAATTTTCATTTAGATCTGTAGTGTATCCTCTCAAGATGTAGTTTCAAAGTGTGAGCTTCAGATGAACGGAAGAAAAAGGCGAGAAGGGAGGCAAAATAAAAAAAACGAAAGAAAGACGTAAACGGCGTTAGCCAGTGACTGAATAGGAAGTTAGGAACTAGTGATAGCAGTTGGCTCACTGCTTGTGTTTACCAGGGATTACACGGGCAAAGTACGGTATAACAATCCTTAAAACAAATACGTCAATCCTATTGCAAGATAAAAAACAAATCAATAGAATACGAACCATCTAGTGAATAATGGGGGGCCAATATAGGGAATTACCTCCAAAACCTATGCCCAAAGGAGAAACTTTGCAACGGTCTTTACCCCTGCCCCTCTTTCCAGGTCGGCAATGGCATGTGTAGTTCCCGGGCGTATTCCTGCACTTTCCATGACATGGGTATGTTTTGGGGTCCTTGCACTCATCAATGTCTACATCACGCAAAAGATAAATGGAACCGTTATCTTGGTTAATGGCAAAAACAAATCGAACAAGTCAGTGTAGGGATTATTAATCGGGTAGTGTTTATTCCATTCTGGTTTCGATTATAATACCATGACATGTGTTCACTCTCTCTTAAGATATCTCTTTCTCCACTCTCAGTTTCTCCCTGTGTTGAGTCCGAGCTCAACAATGGCCTTGTTCTTGGCCATCAGTGGAGATCGACGCTGCCTCGAACTTTTGCAATAATGCATGAATCCTATGTTGCAAGTGTGAGGCCATGTTTTGTTGTTGCCATATCAGATATGGTCATCGAGGACGACGACCAAGCCTAGGAAGGTGGACATTGATCTTGACATGCATACATACATATATTAATATGAGCCACTTTTTTTATGAGTAAGGTGGATGTGCTAATATGTATATATATCACTAAATATGACGGGTCGTCAGATGTGTCCATTTAGATGCATTTTAATATGCGTACTGTGTTCAATGAAATATATAGGCCCCAAGGGGAAGGGGGGACATCGATCTTGACATTGCAGCATGAGGGTAGAGTTGCAGGTAATGATGTTGACCATGGTGTTGACAGGGTGGTGGCGACAGCCTTGACTTATTTTATTAAGCAAAAAGTTGGAACCTCAAGAGAAATATTTTTACCTGAATTTACTTGGACTCGAGTAGGTGCTTAAAAGGCTCAAGACGAAATAGAGAAATGGTATAATGAAGATATCTCCTCATAAGTTTGGTCTAATCTAATCACAATTATTAATCATGTGACTTACGTGATCAATGCTAGACAAAGACCTGAGTCCAGGCAAAATTCCCCAAACTTTATATAAACCTCCCATTAAAATTATACCAATAAGAAAACGCACTTTTCTCTCTTTTCTCACCGTCACTTACGCCATAGCCATCGTGACCACGACATCACCATCCCCACCACCGTCAAGCCACGACCTTGTCGTATTCTTGTTAGGTCTCCTCCATTAATGGTAGAGACTAGCAAGCAAATCTCATTTCCTTCATTGCGGAGGAGATGGTACCGAGACCCGTCACTGCTGATGTTAGAATATTTAAATAATAAATCACACATTTATCTAATAGCTTAAACTTTTATAACAATTGGCCATGGTTCTACAAAATCTCATATGGTATGAGAGCAAGAGAGTGTTATAATATTTAAATAATAAATTACGCTTTAATCTAACATCTTAGGCTTTTAGAACATTTGGTTGTGATCCACAAAATCTTACAATCGAGATGAGGTCCAAGCTAGACTCATGAAGGAAGAGAGAGAGAGAGAGAGAGAGAGAGGGGTAGCTGTGGTGGTCTGACGCCGTGTGAAGGCCGATGGCGGGCTTGCCTAAGGTGGCAGCGGCAATTGCGCAAGGTGCAAGCCGGAGAGCGGAGGAAGAGGTTGAGGAGAGAGAGAAATCGAATGGGGGCTAATTAAACGGGTAAAACTAGATGGAATCAGTCGTAGGTAGATACAGTACTTCCCTATCATGGTGATTAATTAATTAATTAATTATCCACACAATTCATTCAGAGCGCGATAATGCATGAAGAGCCGTATATGTTAAAATTACCTATACACCCATCTTTGAGATTATAGGGATTCCCATGGTACCCTTTCTTGCAAACGCAACGGTAGCCCGATCCATTCCCGAAGTCCCTACAATCCGTGTTGCTACCACAGGCATAGCTCGGCCGCATAGTGGGGTTTCCGCAAGTCACGTTTGGTTCGACCATCCAGTCTAGAACGAGTTCCTCGCCCTTGCCCACGTCCTCAAACCGCGGGAGAGTCCGGCCTGAGACGTTGAACGAATTGTTGTCCACCACGAAGGCCCGTGCGCAGCTGTTGCTCCGCGAGTCCAACGGGTCGCCCACGGGGTCGATTCTAATGTTGAGCTTCAGGAGCCCCTTTGGGATTGATGCTTGACAGCAACCTCGACCGGAGCAAGTGGTCTCCTTGGCCAAGTCGACGGTTTCGTTTTTGCTGCAGTAGGCGATGCAACCGCTCCCGAACGTCCCTTGGCTGTCGGCCACCATCGCGACGGTGTTGCAGCCGAGGACGGTGAGCTTGTTCTGGGTGTCCGAAAATCTGTACCGAGGATTCGTAGATAGATCGATGATCAGAGGATCGCTTTTGTTTGCCGGCAACGGCCTGCCATTCTCATCGTAGCACTGGTATGCTTCGGGGAGGCTGACGACCATGGTCGAGTCCCCGACCGAGATTTTGCGTATCGTCAGATTCCCCCACCGGAGTTGAATACCGTTCCCTTCGGTGTTGGTGCAATTGAGCAAAAAATCTGAGGACCTCGCATGATTAGTTTCGAGCCCGAACGGAAAAGGTACTGTCACGTTCCCACACTGTTGTCCGTACATTTCGGGCACGGTCACAGCGTCGCCTTGTCGCAACCACCAGGCCACAGCCACCGTGAGAAGCCAATGCACTACCCTCATTTCCAAAAAACTCTCTCAAACTCACCCTCACGTATTTTTGTCCGTTTTGGGACCTTTGTTCTTCTGTCCTTGTTCATAGAGTGGGAGCCATTCTCACCCGCCCATTATATACACATCGACGAATTGGTGAAATTAAGTTCAACAATGGAGGGGCGGAAGAAGGGCAAATCGTGTCAATAGAACAAATCGGAGGGACCCGATTGCATGGATCAATTAAGAAATGCATGACAGAATGAAAAAAAAAAAAACGATATACAAAGGTCCTACACATAAGGGGTAATGCGCCCTTTGTCCTTGTCCTAGTGAAAAGGATGGTCATAGTATATGAAAATGAATACATGATGGTGATGTTGAGGCTACTTAGCAAACTTTGCTCTATCTTGTATCTTAGAAGAAACCAGTATACATTGTAATGAGAAATTCTAAATGCATAAAGAACTCCTACTAAAACTTTTGCACTCAGTTATATGACAAGTTTTAGTTGAGCATTCAAAAAAGTGAGATCTATTATTTGAATGTTTGGCTTATTAGAAGCCAAAAAAGGAAATTGCTGCATTATTTATTTTAAAACCTTAGGGTGGCTGTTATGTTTTAAAATGACATTCAGCCACAAGTTTCACTATAGAAGCATGGCCGACCGGCTTGAAAGGTTAATCAAACTCATGGCGACACTATGATGGCCCTAGAATTATGATGGGATTTAAACATTTTATTAGAGTTATGTTTAAGATGGCCTTACAATTCTAAACTCGTACAAAAGGAAAATAGCAAACAAAAACTTTTGAGTTTGATCAAAAACCAAATCTATAAAAGACCAAAAACTCAAATAGAACTTTTGATCATATTCATTTTACGGTTTCTTAGAATGTAAGATTTTAAGTTCAATCGGAAGATTGATACTAGAGATAATAACTTAGTTTATCTATGACCTGGAATCGGAACAAAATTTTAAAACGATTTCTTAAGGAGTATATCACTACTCTTATAGAAATGGTAAACACGAAGTAAAATGAACATTATGAATTATCACCGATAAGTCTTACTTCCTAGTAATTTTAGAACTCCCGAGCCATACTAGTCGCATGTTTGAAATTGCCCAGGTGCTTCTCGACCTCGGGAAATCTTAATTCATTTCTTGCATAGGTTCGACTGGACCATGATATAGAATTATCCCGGTTGTACTCTCACCACATATTGGTGAGCCGATGGTAACGGGCTTACCCAAATTAGGAGTAGCTCAAACGGAACATAACGTTACGTGTGTGGAACTCTTATGATAATTCTTTGAGTTAATCACCAATATCAATTACCCTTTCCTACCATTTTACCTATCAAATAATATTATCATGGTAATGCCATTGTGATGTACAATAATAAATTTATTTGCATAATTATCCTTGCAAGACGAGAAATGCAATACCGGAAAAAATGTAGAGTAATTATAGGATATACAATCAGTGTAAACAAAATTTCACACAAGCCGGTGCATACACCATTGACTTGAAAGAGTGTATAGTTATAATCCTCAAATTAAGGACGAACGGGGCTGCTTATGTGAAATTTCTTTTATACTGGTGGTGTATGATCTATATTTCCAAAAAAGATATAGTGAAATATGCTTGCTAGATGATGTAATATGTAATTACTGGATAATTAAATGAATTGTCGACACAAGTTTTAATGGCTTAATTTTTTTTTGAGCTTATCAGTCTCCAAACACAATGACTTGAATTTTGGCACACCCTCTCAATTTTCTAATCTGTCATTCCAATTTTCCTCATATTCTGTCAATCTTTCTACTCATCAATTATCTAGGAAAATAATAACGTGCCAGCCACCTATAAAATTGCTTGTATGTAGAAACTTTTGTAGTTGTGGTGTACACAGATGGAGAGAAGACGGGTTAGACATTACTATAAGAATTTCCTAATGTGGGCTTCATTAATTGAAATTAACTGAATTAGTTTGGTCTAATAAAGGTAAGATATATGGGTTCTTAATCAGTCTAATATGGGGCTGGCTGGCGTGGGCCGAGTACGGCCCGGCACGTAATGAGAGGGCCCGTGGTCGAAAACTCTATAAATAGTGCTCAAATCCCTCCCCTAACCTGATGATGATGCATAATTTGACTTACATACGGATCCAGAAAGAACTTTCTTCTCGTGAGTGGCAATCTCATTAAGCCAGTGTTCTAACGAAGGATATAGGAGAGAAGATCTTGAGTTCGTGTTCGGAAACCGTTGCAAATTTCGCGTCAAGTTCGATGGATTCCAAACCAGGTACGCGAATCGACAATTTCTCCATTATCGTGTTTCTGTTTCTGATTATGGTGATCTTGGGCGTGCCATTTTCGTGGCCAACATGTGGTATCAGAGCAAGCTATAGATTAGAAGTGAAACATGCGGATTAGGACCGTTTTTTGTTTTGTCCGAGAGGTTTTTACCCAGTTTCAAAATTTTTTGTCGGATGAAAGTTAAATTTTATTACATATTTAGAATCTACTCATCGAGACGAGAAAAATGGTGGGCGGCACGTCGCCGGATGATGCCGGATGCGCCGTCACGTGCCTACACGCGCCCTAGGCGCGGTGGCGCGTGACGTCCACCCGCGGCCATGCCAAACCGGTGCGTCTTTCCGACGGTAACCGCAGGCTGACGTCAGCGAGGGCGCGGATCCAGCTTGACCCGGATCCTGACCCGACCCGGTCGTTGACCCGACTCGGATCCTGACCCGACCCAGTCGTTGACCCGACCCGGATCTTGATCGGACCGGTCCATTGACCGTTGACCGGTTGGACCGGTCAACTGGTCGGACCGGCTGCTCTAACCGGTTTGACCGGTTGAACACGCGCGCACGCATCGTGCCTTCCGGTGGCGCGTGTGGGCGCGTCCGACATCCGTTTTGGACGTTTTTGATACCAACGCCCTCGTATCAAAATTCTCTACACTGTGGTATATTTATTTTACGTGTTTGAAGCTTTTACAGATGTGAAAATACGTATAGAATCCTATATACGCTTATTTTTAGGGTATTTTTGCGTATTTTCTTGTATTTCTCTATGGTTTCGGAAATACATATGATAGCTGACATGTATATCACCAAATAAGGACTGTGTAGAGTGTAATTCATTATCTATCAATGAATGGAACAATATAATTAGCACGACATGTAATTTCAGAGACATACACCCCTGTCTTTACGTCTAGCGTTACATGTATATAGTGAATGTGGTACATAAAGTTCATATCCTTGGTATGAGAGATTTTCAAGGATTCAGTTGAGTTATGACTGCCAAAGCGGCACACTTGACTGTGTTTGAGAAATATCGGTCTCATATTGTGGTGGGATGTCTCCTATTTTATTGCGTGATCATACTCCCAAAGGAGGTGATCTCGTACTGGTTCATGGAGGGATACATGTATAGCATGTGCTTGAGAAATGACTGATCTTAGTGGTTTATACACCCAAAGGTGGTGATTTCACGAAAGATTAGAATATGTTCTCATGGCCGCTGTCATATGGAGAGTGTACAACTACATGTCATATTTTCTGCCCAAAGGTGATGATGTGATGATATATGTAACTCTCTAGATAAGTACTCACATTATGCTGATTGTATTGTTTGTTTGTTTTCCAGTCACCTTTTTCTGTAAACGGCAATTCCATTTCCATTGAGGTCCTTACTGGGTTGAACTTTAAGAAATGAAAAGAGGATTTTTTATTTGGAATGGAACTGGCAGATGTTCACATTGCTCTTATAAAGGATAAGCCGGTAAATATTACGATCACTAGTACTGAAGCTGAGAAAATGGACTATGTTGCCTGGGAAAAGAGCAATCGGATTTGCTTATTGACAATGAAGAAATTTATTCAAGAACACTTAAAAAGTGGTTTGCCAGCTGACTGTACTGCTAAGGAAATGATGGCAACCTTAGAGGCTAAAAACCGCATTTCATCTAATGCTGAGGTTGGTACACTTCTTCAAAAGCTCTTCAATATGAAGTATGATGGTACTGTTGGGGTTAGAGATTATGTCCTTAGGATGGTAGACCTAAAGACGAAACTTCAAGCTCTTAATGTTTCGATTCCTGATGCTTGTAATGTGCATCAAGCCCTAAACACCCTTTCACCTGATTTGGGATTATAAAGACAAATTACAATTCCCAAAATGAGACTTGGTCAGTGAATGACTTGATAGCCAGGATGGTGGCAGAGGAAGAGAAACTTAAGAAAGAAAAAGGGCATATAGCCTTATATGTTTCTAGTTCCCACAAAAGGAAGAATAAGAAGTCCAGAAATCGTATTCATAAAGGTGCCCATGACACTACCGGTCAATCGGACAATATGGGTCTAAAGAAAACATCCTTTAAAGGGGATGGTGACCATTGCTTCTTTTGTAAGAAGAAAGGTCACATAAAGAAGGACTGTGGAAAGTTTAAAGCTTGGTTGTCCAAACGTGAGCCTACAGGTAATGATTCTTTGGCACTCGTTTGTGAATCCAACCTATCAGAAGCACCATCCAGTTCTTGGTGGCTCGATAACTGTGCAACTAATCATGTTGCGTTTACCATACAGGGATTCATAAACCGGAGGAAGCCAAATCAGGATGAGTCAAGACTCACTGTGGGAAACAACGAGAAAGCCGATGTTGTGTTTGTGGGAGATGTAATCTTGATTTTAGACTCTGGTTTTAGATTAATGTTAAAAGACACTTTTTATGTACCTTCTTTTAGACGGAACTTAGTTTCCGCATCGTGTTTGGACATATATGGCTACTCTTTTGAAATAAAGAACAATGTTATTTCTTTATTTCTTAATTCAAATAAGGTTGGGTGCTGTTATATGTCCAACGGATTATACAGATTGTGTTTGTCTCCCAATGACATATACGTCGCTTATACGGTTGAAAATGTTGTTTCTAAGAGACCACTACTTAAGGAACAGTCTTATGCATTGTGGCATAAACGGCTTGGTCATATTTCTAAGGATAGAGTAGAAAGGCTGATAAAGACTAACATCCTGCCTGCTTTTAAAAATGACTTAGAGACATGCGTAAACTGTTGTAGAGGTAAAATGACCAAGATAAGGAAAAAAACTGCAGTCTAAAGTTCTGACTTATTGGAGGTCATTCACACCGATATAAGTGGACCCTATACGGTAACCTTGTGTAGAAATTTTTATTTCATCACATTTATTGATGACTATTCTCGATATGGTTATCTGTACTTGATTAAAGAAAAGTCTGAGTCTCTTGACAAGGTCAAGATTTTTCGGACTGCAGTCGAGAAATAGTTGGGAAAAGTCATAAAGGTTGTTAGATCTGACCGAGGTGGAGAGTATTATGGCAAGTATGGCGATGCCGGACAGCTTAAGGGGCCATTTGCCAAATACTTAGAGGATTTTAGGATAGCGGCTCAGTTCACTATGCTTGGGAGTCCTGAGCTAAATGGTGTAGCCGAAAGGCGCAATCGCACACTTATGGAAATGGTGAGGAGTATGATTAGTAGAATAAATTTACCTAGTTTTCTATGGGGTGAAGTTTTGAAAACAGCTTTGTACATTATGAATCGTGTACCTACTAAAGTTATTCCATTGACTCCTTTTGAGTTATAGACTGGACGTAAGCCTAGCTTAAACCATTTTAAGGTTTGGGGATGTCCTGCAGAAGTGAAGTTATATAATCCAACATTAAGTAAGTTGGACTCTAGAACCATTCGGTGTTACTTTGTATCTTACCCGGATCATTCGAAGGGATATCAATTCTATAATCCCAATGGAGGCACAAGAATTGTGGAATCACGGACAGCCAAGTTTCTGGAATTTGATGAGGCCAAAGAAAGTAGCTGCTCACAGACTATTGAGGATAATAGTACGGTGGGTAATGTTATATTTTTATCTTCTTCCATATAGATAATTGTGGAGACTCCCACATCACAGGCTGAACCTGTTGAGGTTCAGGATCCTATTATCGAGATAGCTCTTAATGAAGTTCCTCAAGGCTCTCAGGTACAAAATGAGGCTGTTGTTGCTCCAGTAAGGAGATCCATTAGGGAGAGATGATCAGCTATACCACTGGACTACTTAGTCTATATAGGAGAGCAAGACTATGATATCGGTTATGTGGCTGATCAAGTGACTTATGCGGAAGCTGTTTCTTGTCCTCAGTTGGAACTGTGGTTGGATGTAATGAGAGATGAAATGCAGTCTATGAAGCATAATGGAGTTTGGGAACTTGTTGAGTTACCTGAAGGTCGTAGACCCATTGGCTGCAAATGGGTGTATAAGACTAAAAAGGACTCTAAAGGAAAAATTGAGAAGTTTAAAGTCAGACTGGTAACCAAGGGTTTCACTCAGAGAGAAGAAATAGACTATGAAGCAACTTTTTCTCCAGTCTCTTCTAAAGATTCTTTCAGAGTGATCATGGCATTGGTAGCTCATTTCAATATGGAGTTACACCAGATGGATGTTAAAACTGCCTTTCTCAATGGAGACCTTAATGAAGAAGTCTATATGATGCAACCCGAAAGCTTTGCGGCAGATGATTGAGGTACGCTTGTATGTAGACTAAAAAAGTCTATTTATGGTCTCAAGCAAGCTTCTAGATAATGGTACTTGAAGTTTCATAGTGTTGTCGCTTCATTTGATTTTGTTGAGAACAAAGTAGATCAGTGTATATACTGCAAGGTCAATGGGAGGAAATTCATTTTTCTTATACTCTATGTTGATGATATTCTGCTTGCAAGCAGTGACCTTAGTTTACTGCATGAGACAAAACGGATGTTGTCAAGGAACTTTGATATGAAGGACCTTGGTGAGGCGTCTTTTGTCCTTGGCATTGAGATTCATAGGAATCGTTCTCACCAACTATTGGGTTTATCTCAGAGGGTATATGTTGATCGTATCTTAGAAAGATTCAACATGCAGCAATGCAAGCCAGGAATTGCTCCTATCAGTAAGGGTGATAAGTTGAGTCTGTCACAATGTCCTCATTCAGATTTTGAGAAAGCCCAAATGAAGAATGTACCTTATGCTAGTGCACTTGGGAGTATTATGTATGCTCAAGTATGTACTAGACCGGATATTGCTTTTGCAACAAGACTTCTAGGCAGATATCAGTCAAATCCAGGACACGATCATTGCGTTACTGCCAAAAAGGTTTTAAGATACTTAAAGAGGACAAAAGACTATATGTTGATTTACAAATATGTTCAGGACATACAGCTAGTTGGGTATTCGGATTCAGACTTTGCTAGCTGTCAGGATGAAAAGAAGTCGACAACAAGTTACATCTTTAAGTTAGCAGGAGGTGCAGTATCATGGAAAAGTGAGAAACAGAAATCAATGACATACTCTACCATGCGAGCGGAGTTTGTAGCATGTTTTTCGGCCGCTACTCAGGCAATTTGGCTCCGGAACCTCATTAAGGAGTTGACCATATTTGATTTTGTGGATAGGCCCATACAGTTGTATTATGACAATGACTCTGCAGTGTTGTTTGTTAATAACAACAGAGGTCTCAAGGGATCTAAGCATATGAATGTCAAATACCTGACTATAAAAGAAAAAGTTTAGAATGGTGATATTACAGTAGAGCACATTTCAACAGATGATATGATTGCAGATCCGCTAACTAAAGGCCTTCGCCCTTGTGTATTTGATCGACATGTTATTAACATGGGCTTAAGAGTATCATGGAATACTGTTAATTAGTGGGAGCTGTTTAGTTTTATGTTGCTTTTATGAAGTTTGTATATGATTTTATTACATTTTGTAATATTTGAATATGTATCAACTCTTTTGCATTCAATGAGGTATTTGTGAATGTAGATTTATCAAATTGAGTACATATATTTGATGAAAATCTCGAGAAATTGTGTAAATCTTGAGTACAGGCTATAGGGCATTCTTGGTATTAGCCTTAATGATATGTCTTGTTATACATAAAGTATAGTTAACTATTAAGGTAAGACATATGCAGGTTCGTTGGAATCATGAAGGATATTCTCTGATGACACACTAGGTTTTGTGACACTTAAGGAGAGAGAATTTGGACTAACCAAATGGATAACACATGAAGTATTACTCATTTTGAGGTATTGTCCATTTGACACACTACCATATTGAATCAATATCAGTAAAGTTGAAAGCACTCGTGACCATAGAAGGCTCTGCGTGAGTACATGCAATTACCGCTATGATTCGGTATTCGAGACTTTATGGGATCGGATTGACTATTAAGAATAATCTCTAGATCAATATAAGGGCGCGCACACAGTTTTATTTCAATTAATATCGCCCAAGTGGGAGAATGTAAAAATTTCCTAATGTGGGCTTCATTAATTGAAATTAACTGAATTAGTTTGGTCTAATAAAGGTAAGATATATAGGTTCTTAATCAGTCTAATATGGGGCTGGCTGGTGTGGGCCGAGTACGGTCCGGCCAGTAATGAGAGGGCCCGTGGTCGAAAACTCTATAAATATCGCTCAAGTCCCTCCCCTAACCTGATGATGATGCACAATTTGACTCACATACGGATCCAGAAAGAACTTTCTTCTCGTGAGTGGCAATCTCATTAAGCCAGTGTTCTAACAAAGGGTATAGGGGAGAAGATCTTGAGTTCGTGTTCGGAAACCGTCGCAAATTCCGCGTCAAGTTCGATGGATTCCAAACCAGGTACGCGAATCGACAATTTCTCCATTATCGTGTTTCGGTTTCTGATTATGGTGATCTTGGGCGTGCCATTTTCGTGACCAACAATTGCCCTAAATAAACATATGAAATCTTGTTAATGAGTTCTCAAGCGTAATGGTGAAGTATACTCTATGGAAAAGGATTTGAATTATAAATATTAATTACACCTATAACCGTAAAATTAAGTGTCTAAAATTATCAATATATATCCTTTTCTGTTTGATTACTTTATAAGTGTCATAAGAGTGACCCCTTCTTAATATGTGAAAGTTTATATAATTGTATCGCATGCTAATGTAATCTAAATCTCTTAGACTATTAGTAAATACTATGTGTAGTAATTAAGATCACTTACAAGAGAAAACCCATCTCAGGCAGTGAACAGAGCAATGATTTTATTTTAATTTTGATTGAATCATCTTAGATGAAACGGTAATCGACTTGCCATCACAACTCTGAAAAACTCGAGTCTAGTTCAAAATAAGATATTGGCTTTTTTTTTACCTCAATACAAATAATCCAGACTATATGACTTAAACAAATATGACAAATGCAAGCAATTCGTCTATTCACACGCGTCTAGTAAAGTTATATTTATAGGGAAGCTGACGAGATTATTCCAAACGTGAAACGTTGCAACAGAATCTATCATTTGCAAATTAATCGTTTAATCATTCGGTCAATAGTTCGAGGTTTTAAAACAAGATGATACCACAAGGATGGAAAGATGTCCAACAAATTATTTTGGTCATCGAGTCCTCTTTCGGGCTGTCATTTTTATATTATCCTTGCGCATCTCAATCGAGATGAAACTGAAGCAACGTGTTTCACGACAAGAGTGAAACATAGAAAGCTACCTTTTGAGGAGAGGTGCCCTTTCCAGTTGGCCTGACACTGCTGCACCTAAAAAATTAACAACATGCTCCGCGTATAGATGAGCTCAGTAGATCTCCAACGTCGATTTATGTGGGCTCCACGTGAGACTGACGCCATCGGACGGCTGATATTCATTGGGATTTTGTGTATCCGGTTCATGCAAGTGTGGCCGAGAGGCGCACTAAAGCCGCCGGGCCCGACGCCTGGTGAGAGCATGATGCCTCGTACGGGAAATTTGTCACGAGGCACGAAGACTTATATTTTACAAGTCTTTCGAAGAACACGACAAAGGGCAATGTAAAGCCTGACTTCATTATTATTGTGTCATAGGATCCAAAATAGGATCTCTCTTGACCTTTGATCACCTAATTTACGGGGCCGATATTAAATGTTATTTCTATTTCAAGATAACCATTTTCTATAGCAAAACTACTTATGAAACGTGTTTCTTTATCGATAAAGTTTTGTCATGCGCCTAAAATGATGGATTAGATCCATCATAAGTGTTGATCATGTAGACTGCACAAGTGAGTTTCGCATGATCAACGATTGCAATTGTATTGGGTCGATGAACTAAGTAAGAGATCCTTTATTTACCGCAATGTTTTAGTTGGAAAATTATCTAAATTTAAAAGTTTTGAGGCCATGAAGCTAGGAGTCATATCCTTTTGTATGTAATATTTCAGGGTTTAGTGATTAATATGGTCAGGACAGCTTGTAAGATGGAATACTCTCCCTTTTTCTAGAATTTTCTTGTCAATATCATGAATTGATCGCGTACTGATATGATGTAAGAAGTCAATCACAAAATCCATGTCATACGAATTCTAGTCAACTTTGTGTTTGAGTTTTGAACTATTAATGCCACCTTGTAATGGAAAGGATTTGATTTTTAAATAGTAATTAAACATATAACAATAAAAATTAGTATTAAAAATTGTTAATATATGTACTTTTTGATTACTTAACAAGTATCATGAGGTGACACCTTCTTAATATCTGAAA